>CM029459.1:26788813-28103841 GCA_017140185.1 Eucalyptus polyanthemos subsp. polyanthemos
GGATGAAAATTCACCTAGAGGCAGCTAAAACATACACCATATAAGACTTACCTCACCTCAACACCTCCCTGCACATTAGTACAGCTCATATAACATATACATACAGTAAATGCATTCAATAAATAGAACACTTCACTTTCATATATCAATCAATCACAGGGGTCTCGATTATACGGCCAAATCGTTATGACACGTCCCATTCTGTGCTACACAATTTCCTCCCATAATCAGACATAGTTATCTCACTCATTCAAGCGTTCCAATTAATTACTACCCAACAGCCACGGCCAACTCAATAGTCGGCGGTCATTCGACATAACTGGGCGTCGTCCCACTTCGTTGAGCACTGTAACGTCTACATCTAAACGGCATTCCCGAAGGAGCATCGGCCCAGTCTCCATTGTGACCAGCATTCATTGACATGGGGCATTCCCGAAGGAGCATCGTCTGGCATAAACGCATTGTAACGGTTTTCGATATCGATCACACGCACATCCATGTTCGACCAAGAACATCGTGCTTTGCACTCAAATACTTCCATTTCAAATAATGTACTTGGCCTATTTTCTTCATATGAAAAACACCCGGTAAAATAATTGTGCGTGGATACACAGTCAAATCAATCCACAAAGCTTGATACTCTCCCATTTACAAATTCCACAATTTGATATAGTGCTTAAAATATTTTTGGCGCCAAAACCCGACACTCGGTATTTTTTCTAATTAAGTACCAAAATTCCATATTTTTGAAATAATAATTCAAAAATCATCACCAAGCATCCAATTGCATAAATTAGCAATCAATTGCACAAACCAATAAAACCACGACAATCGCGCAAAATTCGATAACCGGCTATCTAGGTATAATTTACGTTAAATAATAATTAATTAAATAAATTGCATTTAATTAAATAAATAGCAAGTTATTTAAATTAAACCCTTAATTAATCTACATAAATTAATCTAACTACCTAATTGGACTAATTACATTAATCCACCTAGGCTAGCTACATTTAATCTGATTAAACTAACTACATAATCTAATTAATCCCTAACTAAACTAATCTAACCACCTAATTAATCTAACTAACTAACCTTAATCCTAATTAGGCCTAACTAATCCACTAATCTCTAATTAGCCTCACTAATCCACCCTTAAGTGCAATTAGTCCCCTAATTAGAGCTTAGAATGTTAACTCATCGGTTTAGCAAGCTAACGGGTCAACAGCAACGGTGGCGCGACAGCGACCAAAACCCGAGCCTATGGCGACAGCAAAGGAGGCTCGGAAGGGGCTAAAAACAACCATGGGAGCTCACAGCTTGAGTTGTGAATTTGATTCTGCGAAGGGCTGAATCAGCGAGCTGGCGGAATCGAACGGCCGGCTAAGATAGTTGGCAGAGCTGGGCAGCATTGGCGGGGCCGGCGACTAGTCTGGATGCGACTAGCATGAGTAGTAGTGGCTAAGGCGATCGACGAAGGAGCTAGTCGACAGGCGAGCAGGGGCTGGTGTCAAGCAAGAGCAGGACATGGTGGACATGCAAGTGGCTCGAGCGACGCAAGGTCGTGAGGCGGTGGCTCGTGGAGTTGCTGGCTGGTTCAACAAAAGGCTGGAGGTGGTGGTTCAACAACAATAGAGGAAATAATACATCCTGTCTAATCCTTAATTAATCTAATCTAACCACCTAACATGCATAATTGAATAATTAAATCACTAATCTAATCTAAATAACCACCCAATCCTTAATTAACCTAAACTAATCACCTCCTAAGCATAATTAACTCCCTAAGCAGAGTTTAGCGAGTAAACTCACCGATTTTGCGATATAGCGAGTCCATGGCGAAGGCAGGTGATAAGCAACCCAGCGGTGACACCAAGCGGGGAACGGGCGGGCCATAAAACGGGACAAGAAGGCCTATGACCCTTGCTGATTTTCGATTCTATCAAAGAATCAAAAGGGCTGGGCCAAGCAACTGAACGGGCTGGAAACAGCATTGGACGGGTGAATGGGGCTGCTCCGGGCGACGGTAGGCGACGGGGGCTGCTCCGGCAGCCTAGACGGCGACTAGGGGCTTCGACTGTGGCCTAAGCAACTTGTGAAACAGCAAGGAGGCGTGGAATAGACGGGACAAGCAGCTGGGTTGGCGCGCGGCGTGATGACTAGCGATGGGCACGACAAGGGCTCTAGTAGCCTTAGTGGGTGTGCAACGGGCTAGGGGGAGGGCTGCCAGTTTCTCTGCAATTTTCTAAGCTTCAATTTGGACACAAATGGAGAAAGGAAGGCAGAGGAAGAAGAATGTGTTGGAGAAAACTTCCTTATTTGTTTTTAAGTTTACAAAACATTTCCGTCAGTCTGGTCCGAAGACTTACATACTCTATCATCAAAGTCTGAAGACCTCCAGATTCAAGATTTAAAGTCTACCCTTACTGATAGTTTCTAGACGACGAAGGAAAGATTTATCCGTTGAAGAAGTCTTATCCAGATGGAAGTATATCTTTAAGGATTTGGTTCGTACGGTTGAAGAAATTCTCACAGCTGGAGATAGCAGCTCATGATCAATTCTTCTTATCGAAATCAATCCGGATAATTTGATCTGTTGATTGGCAAAGTATGCTTGGAAGGTTCTACTTATGGAAACCTAGATTCCGATTGTATGAGCGAGCAGGATTAGTGTACTATCATCACATTTCTTAAATAACTCGAGATCTCCTTAATTGATTATGTCCAATGGGTAGATTGGAAGAACTCCTTTGGAAGGTGCCAACGGTTATAATGGCATGGAGGAGTATATAAGGAAGATGCTCTAGTTATTTTGAGTGTGTGCGTGAAAGAAAAATTTCAAAGTTTGGAGCTTCTAGTTCTTTGTTGATTCAATCGCTGAGCTTAAATTGTACTCAAAAGAGAGATTAAATACTTGTTAGACCTTGAGGAAGTGTAGTAGAGTCTCTACACTGTGGATTCAAGGACGTGAGATTGTAAAATCTCTTTTGGGTCTTAGTGAAATCCAGCCAGTGGGCTGTCAGTGCAGGAGAGTGGACGTAGGCTTAGTCTAAGCCGAACCACTATAAACCTTGTGTCTCAATTCTCTTTCCCTATATCTTTACTTTAAATCATAACTTTATATATCTGTTTACAGTCTGTTTTATCTTCAGTCTATTATCCTCAAAAGTCGAATTAAATCATTAAGTCTAGAAATACTTCTTTTTGCACCTATTCACCCATTCTAGGTGCTCTTACTAGCCCTATCAATTGGTATTAGAGCTTGTGTACTCATTTAATTGAAGTGTTTTAACTTTTGAGTTAGAGATCTATGGCTAGTATATTGGCTCCAAGTTTGATTGAAGGCCAAAGCAACACTAAACCACCTTATTTCGATGGAAAATAGTACATCATATGGAAAGACAAGATGAAAGCATTCCTAAGATCGAAAGATCCTCTGGAATGAGATGTTGTAGAAAAATGAATCATTCTTAAAGCTACATCAGTTTCAGAAAAAATGAAAAGAAGTTGCAGATGCTGGCGAAATGACTCAAGAAGAAATAACCAAGAGATAAGCTCTTGATGCTAAAGTAATTTACTCTTTATATTGTGCGTTATCTCCTATTGAGTATAACAGAATATCTTCTTGTGAAACAGCCAAAGGAGTCTGGGATAGGTTGCACATTATCTATGAAGGAGCTGATCAAGTGAAAGAAACACGGATTAATATTCTACTCAGACAGTATGAAGCCTTCAAGATGAAGCCAAGAGAATCTATCATTGATATGTTTAGTCGCTTTACTAAAATTGTAAACGGTCTAGAATATTAGGGACAACCAATCTCAGGACCAATCATGGTCAACAATTTGCTGCAAGGACTCTCCAAAGACTGGAATCACGTAAATACTTTAATAAGGGAAACACAAAGGATCATGCCACTTTCTGTAGACGAACTGGTTGGCACACTTCAGTCCTATGAAGTGGAGCAAATCAACAAGGAGGAAGATCCTAAACGTAAGAAGTCAATTGCTTTAAGATCTAACGATAATTTTGATGTTATAAATTTTGAAGATGATTTGGACGATGAACAATTAGCTCTTATGATAAAGAGGTTCAGGAAACTAAACAAAAATGGAATAAGATTCAATTGGAAGAAACAAAGCACTTAAAGGTTTCAAAACAAATCAACTAAGGATGATGAAGCTAATAAGGATGTGATCTATTTTGAATGCAAGAAAAATGGACACATCAGACCCAACTATCCTCTATTGAAGAAAAAGAAATGAAAAGCTAAGAAATATAGAAAGGCTCTCAAAGCAGAGACATGGAGTGATACTGAATGCGAAGAAAGTGATGAAGATTATGCCAACATTTATCTAATGGCAAAATCTGAATCAGACTTAGACTCTGGGATAGATACAGACTTAGACTCAAACAACGAAATCGAGGTAAGCAATCTAAAAATTCCTACCAAAGTCTCGAAATACATTGATGAACTTTGTCTTAGCTTCAAAACCTCTTTTAAGAGGATTTCCAAGCTAAAAAGGGAGAATTCTACACTGAAGTAATAGGAAAATTCTTGGAAAGAAAAGTTTGAAAATTTAGACAAAAACTTTGTTGTTTTAAAAGAAAGTGCATACTCGCTTGCAAAAAAAAAAAAAAAAACACCTTTTTGAAAAATGATATTTCAAATATTTCAAAAATATTTTGAATAGGATCGAAAAGCTAGAAAAGATTCTTTCGGTTCAAAGACCTTATTTTAACAAGTCGGGTTTGGGAATAACTTGAAACTATTCCTCTAATTGATTTTCCAAAAGTGAATGAAGGAATCAAACAAAGACCTACAAAAACTTTTTATAAAAATCATTTTCAAAAAGTCTTGGTAAAACTTGTTCGCTGAAGTGCTCTCAAATGCTCTAAGTGCAACAGCTCAAAACACTTTGAGAAATAATGTCCTATAGTTTGGAGACCTGTTAAGAAGGAATGAGCAAAGACTCCATATTGTACTAACTCCTCTGGACCCAGGAAAATGTGGGTACCAAAGAAATTTTGAGTTTCTTTATTAATTGTAGGTCACTATTAAGAAAAAGGTTAAATGGTATTTGGATAGTAGCTATTTAAGACATATGACTGGAGATTCAAGTTGTTTTATCAAACTTGTTCAAATGAATGGTGGAAAAGTCTCTTTTGGTGGAAACATCAAAGGAAGAATTGTTGGGAATGGAACTGTAAAGATTGGTAGTCTCACAATCAACAATGTCTCCTTGGTGGAAGGACTGAATTACAATCTACTCAGCATTAGTTAACTATGCGACATTGGGTTTAAAATCAATTTCCAAGAAGGTGTATGTTCGGGAACCAGTAAAGATCTCTCTCAATCTTTTACTGGACGAAGACATGGAAACATCTATCTTATGGATATAAAACCAGAAATATCACAATGTTTAATTTCAATTCAAGATGAAGCAAATCTTTGGCATCGAAAGCTTGGCCATGTCAACATGAAGCAAATTGCCAAGATCTCTTCCAAGAACTTTGTTCGTGAGCTGCCCAACCTGAAGTTTCAAGAATCAGATTTATGCACACCATGTGTGTTGGGAAAACAGGTTAAAAGTTCATTTAAACCAATAAATCCAGTTTCTACTAATCGTGTTTTGCAGCTTTTGCATATGGATCTCTTCGGATCAACTAGAACTCAAAGCATTGGTGGAAAGAAATATTGCCGAGTAATTGTGAATGACTATTCTCGATTTACTTGGGTTTACTTTTTGGAAAGTAAGTCCGAAACCTTTTCTTACTTTTTAAAGTTTGCCAAGAAAGTTCAAAATGAAAAAGGATATGCTATTTCAAGGTTACGAACAGACCATGGAAGTGAGTTTGAAAATCAAGACTTTGTAAAATTCTATGATGAATCAGGCTTTCAGCATGTTTTCTCCTCTCCATATACTCCATAATAGAATGAAGTTATGGAAAGAAAGAATAGATCTATTCAAGAAATGGCAAGAACTCTTTTAATAGAAAGTAATATTTCTTCTCATTTTTGGGCTGAAGCAGTTTCTACATCTTGCTATATTATTAATAGAGTATTTTGAAGGCCTGTTATGGAGTGAAATAAACTGCTTCAAAGGAAAGAAATAAACTGCTTCAAAGGAAAGAAGCCAATTGTTTCCTACTTTCATATATTCGGTTGCAAATGTTTTGTTTTGAAAAATGCAAATGATCGAATTGGTAAGTTTGAAGAAAAAATAGATGAAGGAATTTTCCTTGGCTACTCAACCTCAAGCAAAGCTTTCAGAGTATTCAACAAGAAGACTCAATCCGTGGAAGAATCTATGAACGACAAAAGTTAAAGATTCTTTGCAAAATCAACTAATTCAGACTCAACCTGAAGAATCTAAACCTGCTCCAGACCTTACAAAGTCTATCTCTCCTGAAGTGACTCAAACTTCTAAAGATCAATTGCAAACAGAAGTTGAAGAATCAACCGAAGTAGAAGATCAGCAATCTGTCAAACCAACCAGCAACTGAAAGCACAAGTCTAGTCATCTCAAAGAACTCATCATTGGTAACATAGATGAAGGGATTCACACCAAAACCAAAAAGTATGAAGAGTCTAGTGCTGTGGCACTTATTTTTGAAATTGAATCCAAAAGCATAGAAGAAGCTTTAACTGACGAAAGCCAGATTGAAGCTATACAAGAAGAGCTCAAATAGTTCAGTATTAATGACGTTTGGGAATTAACTCCTAAACCAAAAGGTAAATCCATTGTTGGAGCTAAATAGGTTTTCAGGAACAAGATGGACGAAAAAGGAAAAGTTGTCAGGAACAAAGCTAGACTCGTGGCCAAAGGATATACGGAAGAAGAATGGATAGACTATGATGAAACCTACGTTCCACTAGCTAGGTTAGAAGCAATTAGATTATTACTTGCTTTTGCCTGCTATAAAAATTTCAGGTTATTCCAAATGGACGTCAAGAGTGCATTCCTAAATGGATTTATCCAAGAATAAGTCTATGTGGAACAACCTCCTGGATTTGAAGATCCAAAGAGACCAAACTCAGTATTCAAACTGAAAAATGCTCTATATGAATTAAAGCAAGCACCTCAAGCTTGGTATGACATGTTAAGTAAATTTCTAACTCAAAATGATTTTGTCAAAGGAAAAGTGGATACTACCCTGTTTATTAAAAAAGAAGGTAAAAATTTTTTACTTGTTCAAATCTATGTTGATGATATTATATTTGAGTCACCTAACGAAAACCTGTGCAAGAAATTTTCTAAGTTTATGCAGGAGGAATTTGAGATTAGCGGGATGGGTGAATTGTCTTTCTTTCTCAAATTACAAGTGAAATAATTGAAGGAATGAATTTTCATTCATCAAGAAAAATATGCAAAAGAATTTGTTAAAAAGTTCGGTTTGGAAATTTGCAAAAAGACTGATATACCAATGTCAAGTTCTTCGAAGCTGGACAAAGATGAACGAGGAAAGAAAGTTGATCAGAAGCTCTACAGGAGTATTATTGGTTCACTTCTTTATCTTACTGCTTCTAGACCTGATATTTTGTTTAGTATCTACATTTGTACTAGATTACAATCCGATACCAAAGAATCTCATCTAAGTGCCGCAAAACGCATAATCAAATACGTGGCAACTACTTCAAAGTTAGGTTTGTGGTTTCCCAAAGAAGGAGACTTTACTCTCCTTGGCTATTCAGATGCAGATCTAGTAAGTTGCAGAATTGATAAAAAGAGTACTTCTGGTACGTGTCAATTGTCGGGAAACAGAAAAGTATCTTGGTTCTAAAGGAAGCAAAGTACTATAGCCCTTTCAACAGCATAAGCAAAATATGTGGCTCTTCGAAGTTGCTGATCTTAAATTTTATGGATAAAACAACAACTAAGAGACTTTGGAGTTGAAGACTCATGCACCGAGATAGAGATTTGACATCACTTTATTAGAGATCATTCTTGACACCTAAATTTTTGCGTAATTGTTGGGGTTAATTTTTACAAAAAAAATAATAAAAAAAACACATGGCATATAGTTTAGAAGCATTTTATTGTTATTTTGTTTTATTTTAGACTGCCAGTGAGGGAATGATATTTCACATATTCCATTAAGATTTTTCACATATACACTCAGGGATGTAATTTGCGCAAAAAGGGAATTTTTTGGATGGAACATGTGAAAAATACAAAAGGGGAATATTGCGCGAGTTGTGTATTCAACAATATATTTAGGGATATCGTGTGCAAACAGAAGGAAAAAAATATATCGTGAAGATACATTCTTGGACCTATAAAACACCTCACGTGCAAAGGAAAGAGGGGTTCTTCTCGGTTGGGTAAAAAAGAACACACAAAGAAGTAAAAGTGAAGAGGGAGAGACGTGAGAGAGAGAAAAAGTAAAAAAAGGGGGCAAACCCTAATCGGGGGACTGTTCATCTTCCCCGAGGGTCCCCCAACCCCGCCGGTGTCGCACCGGCGCCACATCTCCATCCACGAGCCCCGGCGCCCGATGCACGCGCCCCCCTCGACATTCCACTGCCGCAACTCCGTTTGTGAGCCCTGGCACCTGTCGACCTAGCAGATCGGTCCTGTCACCTGCAACTCCCAAATCTGGCGACGATCTGACGTTTTTGTCGCCCCGTCGTCGCCGATTTGCTGCATCAACCCTGATCCATTGCACCGGAGTTGCTCCCTGACATCGTTGCTCCAGATTGGCCAGCGACTGCCCAGAACCACCTCGTCAGAATGCGTCAAAACCCTTGCTCCGCCCGCCGGTCTCGCTGCTCCACCCACGACACTGCCCGCAGGTCTTGCTATGCCGCCCCGATGCCGTCTCCGCCTTGCTTCTGCCTATGCTCGGAGTTCCTTGCCCGCAACATCCGCACCTAAACCCTTGACGCTCCTAGATCCGACGCCGCAGATCCGCGATGCCCGCACCCAGATCCGACATCAACCCCCCACAGGACAAGCCATTTGCTTTGTTTTTAAAGAAAAAAACAAAAAGAAAAATTAGGTAGTTTTTTCTTTTCTTTATTTATCTTATTTCGTTTTTATTATTTTCGTTGTTTTACTTTATTTGTTCTTTTTAGTGTAGTTATCCCTTTAATGTGAAATTGAAATTGCATGATAATCTGTGGTTGTCAGTCCGATTTTCGCGCCCGAAATCCGACTCGCAATCACTTAAAAAAAATTGCTAATCTGATCTCCCGCTTGAGATTCGATTCGTGATTTATTTGAAATTGGCCCACCCGATCTCATGTGCGAGATACGGTCTGTCAATTTAGGTATCGATATTGCTTGATTTGCTGTCATGTAACTTAAGTTAATTTTCTAAAAAAATCCAAAATGTAGGTTAGAATTAGGTTTATTTCTTATTTTAGGGTTTGATGTTTAGAGTAGAAATTTTATCTTGAATTTTATAAATAAAAAAAAAAAATCAAAATAATAAAAAATCAAATCAATTAATTTAGGTTTCTATTTTTTTTTTAAACTTGGGTTGCATGTTTAATCATTTGGCAATTATTAATTTCAAAATTAAAAAAAAAAAGGAAAAACTCAAAAAAATCATAATGCATATGTCGTGTAGAATTAGGGCATATTTTGTACGTCATTGCATATTAGGGTAAAATTGCATTTAGTTTAATTTTAGATAATCTTTTTCTTAATTTATTATAAGTTGAGGTATTTTCTTAAATACATTACATTTTAGGATTATTTGGGTTAGGATAATATTTTAGTTTAAATTAGGATTTGACTCAACCTAATTCCTAATACAAATGGAATGGAATCTTAATCTAATTAGATAATTTTCACATTTTATCTAATTCTGAATTTCATGAAAAAATACAATAAAAAAATGTCTTAGAATAAATTAGTTCCATTCTCTAGGATAGATTGCATTTTTAGAAATTAAAAAATGTCATGTGCACGTCATTAGGATTAGATTCATGAAATGCACGTCATTTAGAGGTCGTTATTAGGTCAATTTAATTAGAAATTGCATGACATTAGAATTAGGTCATTTAGTTATATTGCATTGCATATTGCATGATTTTCATTAAATAAGTGAAAAGAAAAAAAAAAAGAAGAGGAATTTGCATGTTAATTAGAAATCATATCTAGGACTGTTCATGTGAATTCTAATCTAACAACGCAGATGCTTTTGTTGTTATGAGGTAAGTCTTGCAATTTATTTATTACTTTATTTGGGTGTTAAATTGATGATTTGCGCACTCGCATGATCACCTCACATGTTAGGGAAATAGATTTAAAATCAATTTAAGCTGCCTGCAAAAATATTTTTTGGAAAATAAAGGAATGGTACTGAAAGGGCATTAGAAGAATCTAGTGTAACCAAGTCCCCTTACCCATAATCTTTGGTTCGTAGGAGTTTCTAATCGACCCACCAAAAATAGATTAGTGGCGACTCCTAATTGAAAAGTCAATTATATGTTAAGAACTTAAACCTAAGTCGCGAATTGGTATGGGCTTGGGAGAGCTCGAGCTAAGTCTAGGCTTAGAAATCTATTAGCCAAACCCTACGTGGTTCACACCCGAAAATTTGGTCGCGACAATCATGTTCAAAATGGAGAAGTTATGATTCAATTCATTGACTAAAAAAATCAACCAGTGGACATATTCACAAAGCCACTAGAGAAAAGTCTATTTGAGTTTATTTGCATCAGACTTAACATCATATCTTCCATTAAAGTCTGAAGGTGCTCAGACTTAGAGGTAAAGTCTGAAGGAGCTTAGACTCAGAAGACTAAGAGTTACGACTGTAAGTTATTATGGTACTAGTAATTTTTTTTTTTTTTTTTTTTTGTTTAGTTAAAGATTTGAAAAGGTACAATTACTTATTAAGTGCTAATTGATTGAAATTATTTGTTCACTTTCAAAAAGACAGTTATCTATTTTCAAAAAGGCAGTTATTCATTTTCGAAAAGGTATTTTTTATTTTTCCTTTCATGTTGTTTCATTTACCCCACTCCACTTGCTTTATATACTGTTGAAATTCGTCTTCTTCATTTTGACTCAAACCCTAGAATACAAAACTCCTACTTGCTCTCACTTTCACCTTTGTTTAATCCAAAAAGTTTTCACCTTTTCGAGCAAGTCTGTGAATTTCTCCCTCGAAGCAACAATATCTTCTCGAAAGTCCTCGAGGATTGCGAGCAGAAGACCACAGTGTATGCGTGAGGGTCCTACGCACTATGATCTGACCGAAGAAGAAGACTCTTCTCCTCCACAGCAACCAAGTGAGCAACAACCTTTCAGCAGCGTCAGCATCCTCAACCGACTCAATCGAAAGAAGAAGTTTTGGAAGAAGTTGAACAAGTAAGAATATTAAGTCCTAAGGTTGCTTTTAAACTCTATTCTAGCATGAAAAGATGTGGAACTGCCATTTCATTGACTGATGAATACTTGAAAGAGAGAGGGTATAAGAATGAGACTCTATTTCTAAGTGACATGGAAAAGTTGGGTATTGCCGAAAAGGGATCTACTGAAAAAGCCTTTGCGAATTTTCCTAGCTACCCACGCTTTGGGACTCCTAATCAACCACATGAACAGGATGATGACGATCGTATCTTTACCCATTTTCAATATAGAATAGGAGTTGCTACAAATGTTGTTAATGATGGGTCAAGCCTAGTTCGATCGAAGAATCATAAGAGGGTTTGTTCGAGTATGATGAAGAGAGGGGGTTATGAACCCTAGAAGTGTCGATTTTGATTTTCTTGATTCGGTGAAAGTAAATCCGTGAAAGAAATTTGTTACTCTGCAATTGGAGCACTTTTGTTTTGAATTCACTGCTGCTTATCTAGAATTCACAGCGTACTTTTATTCGAACTTGTCCTTCTTGAATGCAAACAGTTTCTCTTTCATTATGAAAGACAAGGAGTTTTTGGTTGATATGGATACTTTGGCTGATCTAATTGGGGGTGGAAAAAGGGTGTTTCCGACCAATTAGTGTACCTTTTGCTCACGCTACTCAGTCATTAGTGAAAGACAAGGATGCTGAAGGCAAAATATCCTACTCTAGGATGAACGCCACCAACATCTTGTTGCACAAAATCGTGATCAACTGCATTCGGCCAAAGTCAACATCCAAGACCGATCCGTCTCGGTCTGAAGCAAAATTAATGCATGCCATTAATTTCGGGTACAAATTTTCTCTGCCACACACTATCATGGTCCACATGTATAGAATTGTTGTGAAGGATAAGGGACAACTCCCTTATTCTGCTCTTATCACGCGTCTTTTTAGACATTTTAAAATCCACAATTTTGCTCCATTATGTTTGACAAACTTTCCTTCAATGGTGATTGGGTTCAAAATGGTCACAAAGATACTCTTGCAAGAGCTCAATAAGGTATTGGAACGCATGAAAGGGAAGTCTCCTGTCAAAGTGAAACAAGACTCTATTGTAGCCAAAAGGAAAGGCAAGGAGCCCATGGTTGCTCCAGTAAAAAGGAAAAGAAATCTCATCTTGCAAGACGAAGAGGATGGGGATGAAATGACTCTTTCAGCCTTACGAAACTTAAAGAGTTTTGTTAGCTTTCGAGAATCAAGAGAAGTGCCAGATGAAAGAGAAAAAGAGAGAGAAGAGACAGAGAAGAAGGATGAAGATCAGGGTAGGACAGAAGAAGATTGAAGAGAAGAGGAAGAAGAAGGAAGAGAAGAAGAGAAAGACCAGGGTCAAGACGACTCTTTTGAGCCAACCTTGGCTGTTTCCTTGTTCGGTGACTCTAATGTGGCAAGAACTGGAACTGCTGATGTGCATCACTCTAAAGCTGAAATTGAGCAAAAAGAAATCTTTCCTACTCCACCTGAAGGCAAACAAACAAGGGGAGCTGTTGGACATCAAGGTATTTCTTCACCTATCTTTGCTAGTGATGTAAGTCATTCTGGAGCAGATCCAGAAGATGTATATGCTTCCCATTACCTAGAAGCATCCACTCACAGTCATGGTGGACAATTTGCTGAAGATGCCTCAATTCTCAAGACTCCTGGAATCGATTCGGCTAAACCTAGTGCTGCAACAGCTTATATAGCAAACTTTTCAAGACTGCTAGAGATTCTATTAGATGTAAGGAAGCAACAATACACTATGGGGTATGAGATGCAGGATCTAAAGAACGCCTTTTTAGCCACTTCACCAACATTGCAAGATCAGTTAAACGCCCTGAAGACTCAACTGCAAGATCATGTGAAGGGTGAAGACTTCCAGCAGTTGAAGGAGACCATTGGGAAGATGGAGACGATTGTGAATTCAATGGGAGAATTCCAACTTGTTTGCCTTCCTAAACAACCTTGATTATCTTTTCAATCAAACTCTTTTTATTCTCCAATTTTTGCTGCTGACAAAAGGGGGAGAAAGTTCGTGCATATTTGGATTTGTTTATCTTTTTAAACTCTTGCTTGGACTTCTTTTGTTTGGATGGTTGGACTTTTGATGATTAGATTGAATGATGTTTGATTTGATCTTTTGATGCAGGATCTTAAGCTATGATAATATTTATGGTTGGATAGTTATTTTGCATAATTAATTTGCAGGACTAACATGTTTTCTATGGTTGCAGAATCGTGACTATCCATAATCCATCTTTTATGAACAAATTTTGCTTAGCTTAAGTATTGCCTTGCAGGTCAAAGTATTCAAATCTGCAGAAAATTTTTGTCATCATCAAAAAGGGAGAGGTTATTGGAGAAAACTTCCTTATATGTTTTGAAATTGACAAAACGTTTCTGTCAGTCCGGTCTAAAGACTTACAGACTCTATCGTCAAAGTCTGAAGACCTCCATACTCAAGATTTAAAATCTACCCCCACTGATAGTTTCGAGACTGATGAAAAAAAGATTTATTTGTTGAAGAAATCTTATCTAGATGGAAGTATATCTTTAAGGATTTGGTTCGCACGGTCGAAGAAATTCTCACAGCTGGAGATAGCACCTCACGATCAATTGTTCTTATCAAAGTCAATCCGGATAATTTGATCTATTGATTGGCGAAGTATGCTTGGAAGGTTCTACTTATGGAAACCTAGATCCTGATTGTATGGGCGACCAAGATTAGTGGGCTATCATCACATTCCTTAAATAACTCAAGATCTCCCTAATTGATTATGTCTAACGGGTATATTGGAAGAATTCCTTTGGAAGGTGCCAACGGTTATGATGGCATGGAGGAGTATATATGGAAGATGCTCTAGTTATTTGAGTGTGTGCGTGAAAGAAAAATTCCAAAGTCTGAAGCTCCTAGTTCTTTGTTGATTCAATCGCTGAGCTTAAATTGTACTCAAAAGAGAGATTAAATACTTGTGAGACCTTGAGGAAGTGTGGTAGAGTCTCTACACTGTTGATTCAAGGACATGAGACTGTAAAATCTCTTTTGGTTCTTAGTGAAATCCAACCAGTGGGCTATTAGTGCCGGAGAGTGGACGTAGGCTTGGTCTAAGCCGAACCACTATAAACCTTGTGTGTTAATTTTCTTTCCCTATATCTTTACTTTAAATTGTAACTTTATATATATATCTGTTTACAGTCTATTTTATCTTCAATCTATTATCCTCAAAATTCGAATTAAATCGTGAAGTCTAGAAATACTTCTTTTTGCACCTATTCACCCCCCTCTAGGTGCTCTCACTAGCCCTATCATAAAGGGGATGGCTGAAGGTTGGAAGGGGCCCATTTGGTCACAAAAGTCTTCTCTTCTATTCATTTGTCCCTTGTCAAGGCCCCACCAGCCTTGGCTGCCTTACTCAGCCAATTTGCAACCCCTTGGCTTACCCAACAAGCTTCGCAAAGGGTCCAAAAGATCAAAGGATCCTTTGCCTACGAATTTTGCACCACTTCCCTTAAATTTTGATTCAATTCCTCTCCAATTGGACCTAAATTGGAGTCCATAAATCCACCCAAGGTGTCCACACTCTAATTCACATTTTTCCTTGTCAATCCATCCAACTTGAATCCTAAAAGCGCGACCAAAAACGGCACTCAAATTTTCCCAATCCAAAATACCCTTACTTTGAAAATTTGCTGAAAATCTCGATTTGCAGAAAAATCTTCGTAAGGTGAGTCGACATTCCTAAAATGAATCGTGACATGACAGAATTTTCAATTTCTGAAATTGGGTTCAAATTCTCAATTAATTTCAATTTGGCGCGATTTTAGAGTGACCTAGTCTACCGGGTAGCTTTTAGGAATTTTTGGTACAATTGGCTCGTGGTCGATTATTTTCAAGCCACATTATACATCTTCGACACATTGGCAACTTTCGGTTGTTGTGAAAATCTCAAGGTTTCAAATACAAACACAAGGAATAGAAATGACAAAAAAAGCGGTCTAGTGCCGTTCGACAGAAATTTTGCAATTAGGTGGAATCATCAACACACTAATCACATATTTCTATCGAATCGACTTATCTCCGGTCTCTGATCAATTTTAACGATGCCGTAATGACCCTTGCAGATTAGCACGGTCGAGCAGTCGATTCCTGGTCGAATTCTCTAGTCTATTGCGTTCAGATTCCTTAATGGCTTCACCCGATAGGCTAGTTATCTCGTGAGTGGCTAACTCAAGGAAAAGAACTATAAGTGCGTCGATGAAAAGCCCAACTTATACAATTGAAAACGAAACCTGAAATTTAGGATGTCATAGCCATTGAAGATTTGAATAGTTGAACGTGACTGATGAGAAGATACTGAAAGTCTCATGTCATGAATAGAGCTACCAAAAATGAGTGGCTAAGTCATTTAGTTGCAAGGATTGATTAAGATATTTCAAGGTTGAAGATCTTGTACTCCGGAAATTTCTACCAATTGTTCATGCTTCTTGTAAAAAGTTCACTCCAAGCAACGAAAGACCGTATGTTGTCAAGAAGGTGCTGCTTGGTGGAGTGCTAATTTTTATAGAAATGGATGGCCGTGAGTTTCCAAAACTTATAAATGCGGACGTTGTCAAGAAATACTTTCCATAAATAGAGTGAAAGGCCTTCGAGCTGCTCCTTGGATTGAATCCGAGCCATTTTAGGTCATTTGCACCATGCATATTATGCACACATCGCATATTTGCACATATGATTCTGTCTTGCAGGTATTAAAGAGTTCCCGGAAAAGAAAGTTATCACTCTTCAAAGCAACAACTCTCAAGGGAATGGGTATAAGGCTAAATAACCCTTCTTAGTACCCATAAGCTCCTTAGAAAGGAATTTTGAAAAAAAATAAAAAATAAAAATTGAAAGGTTTTCAAAGCCAAAAGCCATCGTATGAAAAACTCCTCATGCGGACTGAAAAATTCATGGCTTTTAAGACTTTGAATGACATTCTTCATACTTTGATTTATGCATCTCATGTCAAAATTCCTCGTGCAGAGAACTTGATCAAATGATTTGTGAAAACCAAAAGAGCATTAAACATGCCAAATAGAAGCACTTAAGATGATGAAAGGCAAGTTTTGCCCAAACATGTCCTTACACATATACTCTGAGAGTCGAATGAAAAGAACTATGTCTTAGGATATAGGGTTTATTCTCATTGAATACATGGATTGAAATGATAAAGACATTTCTTCCTCAATCCTAAACACTAATAACATCTCTTGCAAACTACTTTAAGCCAAATAAGGAGCATTTCTAAAATAACCCTATTAAGAACAACCCCACTTTGAGGGCAAAAAAAAAAGGTTTTGGTTGAGAATTATGGAGCAAAAGATGAAGAAATATTTTATTGCTTTTACTTTCATCATTTTTCTTGTGCTAACTTTAGGTGATCTCTTATCGAAGCGTGAAGCATCCTGAAGTGATGAAGAGCATTCCATTCACTACCCCAAACACAATTACCCTTTGTTTAGCCAATTTGAGCCTTATGAAATTCCTTCATAACCTCAAGTGATGATTATCTCCCCACACTGGGGTAAGGCATGTGATTTACCAACAAAATTGAGAATGTTGGTTGTGTGTGTAAATACCACTCAAAAGTACTTGGTATTCAAAAGAGAATGAAAACTAAGTGGCATGAAAAAGCAGTGTTCTTGGTAAAAGCAAGGCCAATGCCCATGAAAAATGCAAAGAAAAGCAAAATCAATGGTCATGCAAGAGATAACTCATTTAGAAAAACAAAAGAAAAGCTTTGCAAAACATATATTGCAAGCAATGTCATTAGAAAAGGGAGTGAAGCTTTTATGTCTCAAAATAAAATAGTCAAAAGGACTCTCGAGATAGGTTAAACTTCAAGAGTCAGACTTCTGAAAAATTGTGCGATGGTAATGATGCCGAGATAATCATTCACTTTTAAACCCCTTCATATCTGAAAAAATTTCAAGCCTTTCAGAGCCTTACCTGAACCAACGTTACAACCTTTATCCAAAGTCTCTTTCGATTGGGATAGTTCGAGTCAAAGTAGGAATCTCACACAGGAGCTACTGTTGGAAGAATTGGAAGCAATCCAATCTTTTTTTTTTTTCGAGGTTCTTGACTTGTAAACCCAACGAAGATATTGATGAAAATTATTTTCTTGGCCTCAAAGTGACTAACCCTTTGTGTCTCACTTAAAGATCTTTTTGATCGATCAAATTGTATTCATTGCGAATGTTTCCGAAGGCCAATGACATAAGTAATGTGAAATATTCCAAATGGATAAAGCAAGAATCCCACATCAATGGATGGGAACAAAATCTTTTTGAGAGCTATTGAGATAAGACCTTTTCGATTAGGATACTTCAACTTGGCATGTTTAATAAACTCATTAAAGTTTTACCAAAATCATTTTCAAAGTTTCTTTCCTATGGAATTTGACGATTGATGATATTTGTCAAAAATGCTTGAATGACATTCAAAGTCCTAGTGTCATGGATTAAACCAAGTTTCTATTAAAATAGTTTTGCACAATCTTGGACCCTTTTTCCCGGAAATTAACTTTCCCTAGTGGAACAATTTGTCTACATTTCGTTTGATATGCTCATACACACTCAAAGCTCTTTTCAAGACCTATCCAATGTAGATTCTTTCAATGATAAAACAATTTATGCTTGGTTTGCCAAGGGCTTCAAGTGCAGTCCCCTTTCATCCACTCCGTTGATTAGCTTTACGCAATCTTGGAATTTTTTCAAAACCCATTCCATTGACTCACCTTACGCAGTCCTGGAATTCTTCCAAATTCATTTTTGTTGGTTTATCATATGTAACCGCATAATTCTTTCAAGGTCCATTCCATTGACTCACCATACGTAGTCATGGACTTCTTTCAAATTTCTTTCCATTGGTTTACCATACGTAACAATAGAATTCTTTCAAATACCTTTATGTTGCTTCACCATACGTAACCACGGAATTCTTTCAAAACCCATTTCGTTGACTCGCCATACGTAGTCACGGAATTCTATCAAATCCCTTTCTGTTGGTTCACCATACGTAACCACATAACTCTTTTAAAACTTTTCCGTCTGATGTGCTATACACAGTCACGGAATCTTTTTTTCCAACATGGTGACATCTAGATTCTTCTCATAGGTGTTTTAAAGCAAATTATGAGTTCGTAGCATTGGAGTGTCACCCTCCGTGAGGAACCGCATCTTGTAGGTTTAAAATATGGTGATTTCAAATATGGAATCTTAAAGCAAATCAGAAGTTCGTAGCATTGGAGCTTCACCTTCCACGAAGGACCGCAACTTGTGGCTTTAGGTATGGTGATTTCAAAATTTCTTATGCTTTCCAAAATCCATGAGCTCGTGGCATCGGAGCTTCACCCTCCATGAGGTACCGTGAGTTATGGTTTTTGGAAGTGATTAGTTTTGAATAGCTTGTATCTCACCTTCTAAGAGATTATAGCCTTCAACTTTCCAATTCATCCCTTACCCTTGCTTTCTTTACTTTCTTTAGTGATTTCATTTCCTTCATTCTATTCCACAAGAGAGAAATAAAGTGAATAAACCCCAACAAGAGTTCAAATATCCCGATGAGCAAAAAAAAAGTGTCAAGTACATCCCTAACCAAATATCATTTCTTTTGTATTTCCAAAGTGGAGTCGACTAAAAATTATAGCTATCAATTTTGTCTTTGAATAGAACCTCTTCGAACTTCCACTCAAAGAGGAGCAGCTATTGACACCTGATTTTTAGTCGACGCGTCATTAAAAGGTAAAAATCGAGATTTGGGTTTCTGATCATAATAGAACCTTATCTTTCGACCAAAAAGTATCATTTTTCATTTCTTTCTTTTGCATCGTCATTTTTAAGCAATTTCTAGCTCATTTTCAAGAAAAACTTGAAAACTCAAACGGTTGACTTTCGGGTTGATTTTTTGGTCAACCCTTTGACCAAAAGTCAATCCTAGGTTAAAAAATGACTTTTTACCCAAAAAAGATTCCGTTTAACTTTAATCACTTTTGTCAAATTAATTTCCTAAAAATTCAAAGATTTGACCAAAAAATCGACCTTTAAAAAAATTCAACTAAATGGTGACTTTTGATTAAATCTTTGACCAAAAAATGAAAAATGCACAAAGACATTTCTTTTAATGCCAATTTGACTTTTGTGTCAAAAATTTTGGAAAATTCGATTAATAAACTCGATTTTCGATTTTTTCAATTTTAGGTTCTAAATTGATAGAAATTAAAATTACTTTTATTCTAGTCATAATTAGTAGTAGTACATTCTTTGACATTTGGTTTAAGGACTATTTGAAATTTGCTTGGTTATTAAATTTTACGATTTATTGAGTCAAAATATGAATTGTCTTTTTGAGCCCTAATTAAGGGATGAAAATCGATCATTCATAACTTGCACCCAAACGATTGTTACTCATTCATTTCCTTAAAATAAGTCCAAATTCAAAATCAATTTTGTGAATTTCACACCAGAAATTATCAATTTGAAGAGTTTTATCCTCCTAGGTATTAGAAAATCAAGCAATTAAGCTTCAATCGACAAAATTTGAATTAACCCATTCATGGCTATAGTTTGATTTCATGAATCTAGGTCCAATTTTAATATTAGGCTTAGATTCATTTTTGACCTAAGCTCAAGCGCTTCAATCCAAGGTCAATTTGAATACGATAAGTAATCTTACATATGGGTAGCTCATTAGATAGGGCTATTGTAACTCTAATTGAGTTCAATTTTAGTTAATTTGTAATTTTGCCAATTGAATTGCAAATTTTACTATTTGAGCTCTTTAGGCCCAATTCAAAGCACCCATGGGTTCAACTCATTGTTTTTCACAATAATCATTCAATTATGTCAATAGAAGAGCCCTATATCACGTTCATAAAGTTTGATTAGCTTAATTGCATATTAATTGGCCAATTTCTTTTTAAAAAGGATTTTAGACCCACACGGGTCCTAAGTGGACAATAAAGCCATAATCAGACCAAACCGGTCAAGAACCGGTCAAAGATCAGCCAAATCGAGCTGAACCGATTTGACCAACTGCCGGCGAGACTAGCTAATTCAGGCCCTTTCCAATCAGTTCTTGACCTCCGGTGACTGGTTCTAGAATCCTCTCAATGCCAATTTCACTTTTGCACCTTCAATTTCCCAAAATTTTACAGATTGATTCTCGAATTTCGTCAAATTGCAAATTAACCTCTAATTGGACATTTTGGCACAATTCTCGATTTTGGGTCTGGTTTTCGCAAATCAAACCCACGAGATCAATTACCCAATATCTCAAGATCATGATAGAGCCTTCGCAAATTGAACTTTAACTATTGGATTGAAATTTGGACCGTCGGATCGAACCGATGGCCAAAATCGCTTAATTTGTGGAGTATATAAGTGAAGTTTTCCCTCCATTTTAAGGGGTGCTCATTTGGCACAAAATCTATTCTCTCTCTTCAGATCTCTCCCTCTCTCCTCTCTCTCTATATTTCCCATCGAAACCAATCCTTCTTTCTATCCCACTCCTTGCAAACCAAACTGGTTCATTGCCGGTTTAGGCTCGCCAGCCTTGACGGCGGTTTACCGGCTACTGCTTAGCCTCGCAGCCATCTCCTCCTCCTTGCTGATCCATTTGTGGCCAAAGATTGACCAAATTTTGATCGGAAGTTGTCCGATTGAGCTAGCTCCCCTCTCGGCGTCCATAAATAATCTAACTCAGACAGGTGGTTTTGACGATCCTAGCTGGAGGTTAATGGCGGTTCTATGGTCCTAGGAGATTCAGATATGATCCTCAGTGGTCCATGGAGATTCGAAAGTGTTCTGGCATTTTGATCCGATTGATCGTGAAAATCGTGACGAATGTAACAATTCGAAACTCAAATCCAATGAAGTGAGACCGCGTTAGTTGATCGAGGCTAGGATTCAAGATTAGGAACTTTTACATGCTTAAAATCAATGATTATGAATGCTGCAATGATTCCTTGATGATTTGAGTGATGATTGTGCTCTTGAATCTATTCTGGAAATTTGCATGTCTTTGGAATTGACTTTCTATTAAGGCAGATGTGAGGTCTTAAACCTCAATTTCTGACTTCATGTCCTTCTAGGCTTTGAAAATACACATCACGATTTTTGAATCGATAGGTCACACGCCTTGATAGAGTGATGTTTGACTCTAAAAAAAAACCTCCAAAAATGAGCGATTCTGCAGTAGTTTAGGTTTTTTTTCAATTCTGTTTTTGTTCCGCCTTCTGTCTTTGCTATTTTTATTTCGACTATTGTGGGCATTTTTTGATAAAATTGTCTACATAACTGTTAGTCCAAATCATCTTGTGCATCTTCTGTAATTTTTTCATGATTTTTAGATGTGTTTATGTAGGTCAAATCTACTCAGATCCAAGCCTAGGTCAGTCTGTTCCGTATTGATCTCTGGTCTTTTCATTTTTGTGCTGATATCTGTGTTGAATTCTGGAAGAACTTTCCTCCATGAAAGTTTCTCATAATTGGGAGGAGAACATCGTGTAATTGTTTCGTGATTTTTGGATGAGTTTAATTAAGTCAAAATTTCCTTGATCTGAACATAGGACAATGTGCCCTATATTGGTCCAAATTCTGTTTTGGTAAAATTGAGTCCACAAATGAGCCTACTTGGTCTCAACTTCTTCATGAAAGTTGAAATAAATGATGTACATGGTCAATTGATGCATGCCTTTCAAGGTCTTTTTGTTGGCAAAGTGAGTTAATTACATGCATTAGAGTAAAAGACACTGCAACAACATGAGCTGGGCATATAGTTTGTCGGTTTTGCCATTTTTTCCATGACTCATATGATCTTAATTGAGTTTCAAACTCCTAATGAGAAATCTTCATCATCACATGCTCTGTATGTGAGAATTTTAGTAGGATTTATGCATGTCTTAAGGATGGCCAAAATCATGCTCATTTTGTAAATTTAATGCTGAAATGAAACATTGTCATATGTGCATATTTCCATGCTTGTTTGAGTCATCCAGAGACCAAATTTTACAATCATGCATTCTTGACAATTGAACTGCATTTGCAAGGTTTGTACATATGTTTAGGTCATGTCCTTTGAGTATCATCTTACACATTAAATTTGTCTCACAAAAGTGTTCATCATGCTTAGGGTTCCCAAACATACCGTTAGGAATCATGAATCTTTTTATAATGTCATTTAAATTGCATGACATTTTACATGCGGACTTAGGATTACATGCCGATTGTTCAATAACAATGATAAAAA
The DNA here is from genome assembly GCA_017140185.1 of Eucalyptus polyanthemos subsp. polyanthemos. NCBI lineage: Eukaryota > Viridiplantae > Streptophyta > Magnoliopsida > Myrtales > Myrtaceae > Eucalyptus > Eucalyptus polyanthemos. The sequence continues at coordinate 26,811,444 of CM029459.1, forward strand.
TTCAAAATAACTTCTATGAAGATGACATGTTATAATTGCATACACAAACTAGCCTAAAAGGTCTAACTAAACAATCACAATCAAAGGTTCATATTAGGAAATTGCTGACCAAGCATGATATTACAGCAAAATTGGGTAATGCCAATCAACAATCTAGTTATGAAAAAATTCTCTAAGATGCATGACATGATAATGAATAACTTTCATAAATAAAGTTTTTTCAAATGAACTACAAATGATTTGACAAAAATCAAACAACAATACATCAGAAATTTTTCAAGTCATTAGGACATTCAATAATTTTCACAAAGATTTGTCCTATCAAAACAGATCTAAAAATCACCAAATTTTCACACGACATAGCCAACATGATGAAAAACAAGTTTCATTAAGGGATCAAGTATAGAATCCTTATAGAAAAAATGAAACAAAAATGTCAAAGGTTTGTCCAAACAGGGGCTAGAACAGGTGTTCGAATTTGATCCCATGTCCAAATTTTGGTCTAGTTTGGAAAAAAAAATGGAAAGTGGCCCTAACAATGAGCAATTGATATGAAATCAGTGGCACTAGAAACCTTTAGGTGTGCTTTACAACTTCCTAGAAAGGTTCAAGTCCAAACAAGGTCAATTTGGTACTCTAAGACCAAGATCTTTAAAAGTGTGCATGTGAGTAATTAAAAAATGAGACAAGCATGCCTTAATGAACCTCAAACTCACTCAAGTAATGCACAAATGGCATGAAGAAATTACACACAACTTAGAATTGGATGCGATAAACAATTGGGGTGATCATCTAACTTTAAGTAGACATGCAAAGTTTTCATACAATTCGATGACAATACAAGATTATTCGAGATTCAAAATTGTGACATCCAAAAAATTTGACCATGTTTCGATTAAATAAATGGGGCTTTTCATCAACACGCCTATGGTTCTTTTCTCTGAGCTGATCACTCATGAGATAACCAATATGTCAGGTAAAGCCATTAAGGGATATAAATGCGACTGACTTGAGAATTCGATTATAAATCAACTACTCAATCGTGATAATTAGCAAGGGTCAATACGGCACTGTTATAAATGCGACAGAAGTACGTAATTAAATTGTGGGTGATTCCACCTAATTCCAAAATTCACGTCGAACGGCACTAAATCAATTTTTCTATCGATTCCATACCCGGTGCCCGTAATTGAAACCTTGTGATTTTTATGACAACCGAGATTCGCCTATGAGTTGGAGATGCACAAACATGGATCAAAATCATCGACCATGGGACAAACGCACTGAAATCCCTAAAAGCTACCTTGTAGGTTAGGTCATGCTAAAATCGCGTCCGGTTGAATTTAACCACAAAATTGAACTAAGTTTTGGCAATCGAAAGTTTGAGCATGTCACGATTTATTTTTAGGACCTCGTCTCATCCTTTGAAGAATTTTCGGGGAGCCCAGAATTTTTGCGGAAAATCAAAATTTAGCAAATTAAATTCAAGCAAATTTTGATGGGGAAAATTGAATGACTTTTTGGCCCTCAAGATGGATCAAGTGGTGAAGGAAATTGTGGGAATTGGTATGGGCAACCTCCCCAGCAATTTTGGCCATCAAATTGGAATTAATTGTGAAGAATTTGAGAGGAGGTGGGTGCAAATTCCTAGGGGCAGCTGCTGTGTTGTTTTTGGGTGTCAACTTGAAGTCATGTGGTGAAGTTTTGTGAAGAAATTGGCTTATGGAGGAAGCTTGGACAGCTTGAGCAGAAGCCTTTGGGCTTAGACCACTTGAGTGCTTAGGATATTTGGAGTGGCATCCCATTGGCTCAAGCCAAGACTTTCAAGCCTCTTGTCCCCTCCTCCCTCCTTGTATGCGATCAGCTCCTTTCTCCCTCTGCAAAACACTTCTTCTTCTTCCTCCTCACTTCCTCTTCCTCCATTGTTGTTGAACCACCACCTCCAGCCCCTTGCCGAACCAGCCAGCAGTCCCGCAAGCCACCGTCTCACTCCCTTGCATTGTTCGAGCCACCTACGCGTCCACCGTGTCCTGCTCTAGCCCGACGTTAGCCCTTGCTCGCCTGTCAACCAGCTCCTTCGTCGACCGCCTCAGTCGCTGCTACTCGTGCCAGCTGCATCCAAACTGATCGCCAGCCCCGCTAGCATCGCCAAGCTCTGCCAACTACCTCAGCCAGCCATCTGGTTCCGCCAACCTGCCAATTCAACCCTTCGCAGAACCGAACTCACAACTCAAGCTATGAGCTCGCGGGGTCATTTTCCGCCCCTTCCGAGCCTCCTTTGGTGCCGTCGTAGGCCCGGGTTTTGGTAGCCGTTGCGCCACCGTCGTCATGGACTAGTTAACTTGCTTAACTGGTGAGTTAACATCCTAAGCTCTAATTATGGGGCTAATTGCACTTAAGGGTGGATTAGTGAGGCTAATTAGAAATTAATGGATTAGTTAGGCCTAATTAGGATTAAGGTTAGTTAGTTAGATTAATTAGGTGGTTAGATTAGTTTAGTTATGGATTAATTAGATTATGTAGTTAGTTTAGTTAGATTAAATATAGCTAGCCTAGGTGGATTAATGTAATTAGTCCAATTAGGTGGTTAGATTAGTTTATGTAGATTAATTAAGGGTTTAATTTAAAAATCTTGCTATTATTTAATTAAATGTAATATATTTAATTAATTATCATTTAACGTAAATTATACCAGGATAGTCGGTTATTAGAATTTTGTGCTGATTGTCGTGGTTGCATTGGTTTGTGCAATTGATTGCTAATTTATGCAATTGGATGCTTGGTGATGATTTTTGAATTATTATTTAAAAAATATGGAATTTTGGTACTTAATTAGAAAAAATACCGAATGTCGGGTTTTGACGCCAAAAGTATTTTAAGTACTATATCAAATTGTGGAATTTTTAAATGGGAGAGTATTACACTTTGTGGATCGATTTGACTGTGTGTCCATGCACAATTATTTTACCAGGTGTTTTTAATATGAAGAAAATAGGCCAAGTCCATTATTTGAAATGGAAGTATTTGAGTGCAAAGCACGATATTCTTGACCGAACATGGATGTGCGTGTGATCGCCATCAGAAACCGTCACAATGCGTTTATGTCGAATGATGCTCCTTCGGGAATGCCCCATGTCAACGAATGTCGATCATAGTGGAGGCTAGGCAGATGCTCTTTTAGAAATGCCGTATAGATGTAAACATTGCCATGCCTGACGAAGCGGGACGACACCCGGTTATGTCGGATGACCGTTGACTGTTGAGTTGGCTGTGGCCGTTGGTCATAATTAATTGGAACGCTTGAATGAGTGAGATAACCGCGCCTGATTATGGGACGAAATTGTGTGGCACGGAATGAGACGTGTCATAACGATTTGGCCTTATAATCGGGACCCCTATGATTAATTGATATATGAAAGTGAAGTGTTCCAATTATTGAATGCATTTACTATATGCATATGTTATATGAGCTGTACTAATGTGCAGGGAGGTGTTGAGGCGAGGTATGTCTTATATGGTGTATGTTTAAGCTGCCTGTAGGTGAATTTTTGTCCTAATTGGCGTTTAGGGTGTTGACTCATTGAGACTTTGTCTCACCCCATCGTGATTTAAATTTTCACGTCCTTAGATGGAGGTACGTCATGTACGTTATGGGGTCCCGCAGGAGATGGACTTTCAGAACTCCTATTTCCCCATTCCCGGGACCAACCTGACCTGTGAGCTAGTTGAGTCCATGGTCTGGGTCGTGGAGGGCCTACCTCACTTGGTACCTTATCGCTTTAGAGCATGGTTCATTAACTTTCCTAACGGGGCTAGAGAGGGTCGCATACAGGGTTTTGACGGACCTCCCATCGGGACCGAGGAGTGGGAAATAGGGCATACTATGGATATCGGCACCCCTGATGGTGTTGTGGAGGAGTCGGAGCCCATGATTGGAGAGTCCGAAGCTTAGGTGGCTCAGTAGCTCTTTTTGAGATAGACCTCCTGTATATAAACCTTAGGTTTTGCTTGACTGTATATAAACCTGATGTGTTTATAAAGTGTGGCTTGTGTTAATTAATTGTCCTGCTTTTCTATCCCATGTTTGTTTGTTGTCTGGAGATTGTTATTTCGCTTCCACATGTGCATAATTCGTTTGGGTCGGCGACGCGTCCTGGGAACATTGCAATTTAGTCGATCACCGGGGGATGTGTGCGTGCTCGGTGTTCGGGGCGTGACATCCCCACCCGAAGTGGTATCAAAGTTGGTCAGTGTCTGGAGTGATAAGGTGCGATGGGTTATGGGATAGTTAGTAGGAAATGACCTTTTCTTTATGCAGATGCATGTGATTGATTAACTGATTGGTAGATTGTTTGTGTGGGTCGCTCAATTTTCTAATTCTAATGCACAAGCTAGTTGAGCAATTTTTTAAGCTGAACCCGCTGAGGTTTACAGGAGCAAGCGATCTCAAGGCTGCAACCCTCTAGATCCAAGAGTTGGAGAAAGCCTTCGCGCTGCTGAGTTGCACGGAGGAAGATAAGGTGGTCCTTGTAGTCTATTAGTTACAAGGAAATGCAAGTACCTAGTGGAGGGCCACCAGAGGAAGAGTGTTCCTTGAAGGTGTGGTTCCGAAGTGGAATGTCTTCATAGAAGTTTTCAATGGCAAGTGTTTCTCTGACTATGCCAGGGAACAAAAGATGGCGGAATTCCAGCACCTTCGTCAAGGTTTGATGTCTGTAGACCAATACGAAGCAAAGTTCACTGAGTTGTCCCAGTACGCCCCCATACTAATAGAGGATCAGGTGGACAGAGTAAGGAGGTTCAAGGATGGCCTCTGACCGAAGCTAAAGGATCCGCTGGTGCCGTTTAATCTGAAGGATTACGATGATTTGTATGAGCGAGCCTAGCTGATGGAGAGAACCTGAACAAATGAGCCATTTCATCTGGGTCGCGGTTCAGGTCGAATAGAGATGGCAATTGGTTTAGGAAGAAATCGATGATTGAAGGAAGGTATCCTATTCCGCCTTACATGAAAGGTGGGATAGGAAAGTTAGCGTCGAACTAGAATGGAGCGTGTCATTTCTGCGAAAGATGACATGGATCAGCCTCATGCAATTCTAGGACGGGTGCTTGTTATGGATGTGGCCAGTAAGGCCACCAGGTCAAAGACTGTCCTTGCAGGCCAATGGGATCATAGCTGCCACTACTGCCGCCTATGGGTCATAATAGAGGATATGCACTGCAAAACGCACCGTAGGGTGGATTTAACAAGCCTTTAGTTGTCACCTGACAAGAGGCAGAGGACACACCAAACGTGGTCATAGGTATGGTCTCGCTTAACGACCATGCTACTTATGCTTTATTTGATCCCAGAGCTACGCATTCACTTATTGCTGAGCAGTACGTTAAGTTGGTAGGGTTGAGTCCAAAACCGTTGGGGTCAGTCATTAGTATAGCTACCCCGTTAAAAGATAATGTGTTGTCTGCAGTAGGCTGTCCTAGTTGCAAGTTGGTTATTGGTGAGTGAGAGAAAATGATAGATTTGATAGTCCTAGCCATGTATGATTTTGATGTGATAATTAGCATAGACTAGCTCACCAAGCAATGAGCTACAGTAGACTGTTCTTGTAAAGCGATTCAGTTTAACCCGTTAGCAGGTAAAAGTTTCGAGTTTATTGGAAGTCAAGGAGGGCCCTCGATTACCTTAATCTCGTCGCTTGAGGCAACCCTTTTGTTAAACGGGGGTTGCCAAGGTTACTTAGCGACTAACGTGGATATGATAGTTGAGGAGCCGAAGATAGAAGACATTGCCATGGTACCAGAGTTTGTTGATGTGTTTCCAAAGGAATTACCTAGTCTGCCCCTAGAAAGGGAGATTGAGTTTGTAATTGATTTGGCCCCCAGGATGAAGCCAATCTCTAAGGCTCCTTACCACATGGCATTGTCGGAGTTGAAAGAACTGAAGGTGCAAATGCAAGAGTTATTGGATAAGAAATTCATATGTCTCAGTGCATCACCTTGAGGAGCACCAATTCTGTTTGTGAAGAAGAAATATGGTTCATTGTGTCTTTGCATCAATTTTCGACAACTCAACCAGGTGACGATCAAGAACAAGTACCTGCTTCTAAGGATCAATGACTTGTTTGACCAGCTGCAAGGAGTGTCGATATTTTCCAATACCGAAGACGGCGTTTCATACTCGTTACGGTCATTATGAATTTACCGTAATGCCGTTTGGTTTGACTAACGCCCTAGCTGCTTTTATGGATTTGATGAATCGAGTATTCAAGGAGTATCTATGTGGCACCCCTCGACGGCCCCCGATCCATTAGGGTCGCCACAGTTCGCTCTACCTTTCACTTTCCCTATTAACATGTTACTCTGATACCATTTCAATTGCAGTAGGTCCATACAACCTGGGGGTTTACATCTCTTTTATTTTTATTTTTATTTTTTTTCTTTTTAACTAAAGGTCCCTTGCGCAATTCATATACGAAAGCACATCCAACAACTCCCTTCCTTTTATTCAAAAACAATGCACACCTACTAAACATTTATAAGTAAAAGCCGTACACTTTTTATTTACTTAAATCAAATGGACATCATTCATCGGTACATCAAAATGCCATAGTCTTCTATATTCGGCTACACTCCAAAAGATGACCGATGTTTCCTCAAACAGTCATATACTTTAAGTCCATCGATCAGTGTCGGCGTCCAAAAGCTCCTTCCCTTGCTATCCTCCTCCTCACGGTTACATCCAACCGTTCAAACTATCTACTAATCTGAAATGTTGGTCCCCAAAAGGGGTGAGTACAACCACTCAGCAGGTAAAGGAATCCAATAACCACTCAATGCATCATACAAGTCATACATGCATTGCAAGCATTACTTACCTTGAAGCCATGCACATACTATCATGCATCACCATATCAATTTATAACACATACATGTGTATCATCATCGTATCATACATGTCATCATCATCATGACATCAATACCTTACACATATCATCATCATCATGGCATTATCACATTACACATGTCATATCATATATCATCATCATTATCATCACCATGCATATCATCATGCATATCATATCATACGTGATCATCATTATTTCACATCACATATCATCATCATCATCATGCATATCATATAATGGGTGATCATCATTATTTCACATCACATAGCATCATCATTACCATGCATCCATGCATGTAACATCATCACCATATCCTCATATCACATGTGCCATCATCATTACCATGCATCCATGCATGTAACATCATCATCACATCATGCATATATCATCATGCATAATTTAATTTCAATTTCATTTTGAACTGCCGCATTTCTCTTTTCCCGGGATCAATGTTTGCATCCCACATTCATCACTCGTGCCCAATCTTGGCATTGCAAGAACCATCCGGGCATGTATCCAAGATACAACCGGACATCAGGCACCCCCACATTCCGGGCATCTCGTATCCCAACTAGCATCACGAGGCATCCGAGCATGTATCCAAGATACAATCGGGCATCCAAAGGGCATCGACTCATTCAAACCTTTGGGCATCTCGCACCCCACCTGGCATCACGAGGAATCTCCGGGGCTCGCCATGAAAATGGTTACCCCTACCCTCCGGGCATGCATCATGATACAACCCCTCACCCTCCGGGTATGTATCATAATACAACCGGGCATCCCGACACTCCCGGGGAAAACCTCTGGGCATGTATTCATAATACAACCAAGCATCCAAAGGGCATCGACTCCTTCGAACCTTTGGGCGTCCCGACTCCCGGGGCATCGTCGGCTCACACCTCTGACGGTATCATCATCACCACGATGCATATTCTCATACATCTCATTTCTCATCTTCCACATTTACCAATATTTTGATCTCAATTTAACATGGCACATGTCGTGACATCAAACAAGTCATACTTGGCATAGCATTCACACATGCATCACAATTCAATGTCATACATACACCAATATCTCATCATACATGTTACAATGTATAATTATTTATAAATTCAATGGAATTTACGGCCAATAAAATAATCCATTTTATTATTATTAGTATTATTTTTATTTTTACTAAATGAATATTAAATTCAATATCTATAAATTCCCAAAATTATAAAAATTCAAGCAACTACAAACCAATAGAATTACATGCAAAATTCATGGCCAAATCGAATTTCACAAAATTTCACAATTTCCACAAAACAGCCCATAATATTCGGATAAAACCAGAATGCACAGTTTCCGTAGAAATTCAATTACAATATCCATACGGCCTCCAAAAATTACGAAATTTTACTGAGTTATAGAAAAGATATTTTCGGAAAACTTTCATGCAGAACTCCAAGCCATATTATGTTTAGATTATTTTATACAGACTCACGAAGCTTCTGGATCCATTACCGCATCGTCCAGTGCACACATCTCCGAAATACTGAGGTGTCACCTACCTATTCTCTTTCGTTTTCTCTGAAATTTTGGTATGTTATACATCAAGATATCCTTTACAAGTTTTATGAAGAGATCTAGGTCAAATAACAAGAATATAGTCATCCTTTAGGTCCTTAAAGACTCGGGTGTCTCGGAACACATCACCAGGATCATCGTCTTCAAGATCTAGTCGATTAACCAAGCTGTACTTGTTCTTTTCACTTCCAATTTGAGTATGTTGTAGTTTAAGATGTTCCCTACAACTTTTATGGAGAAATCGAAGAAATATTCTTAGCATAAATCAACATGCAACCACAAATCCAACAAGAGGTCAGTAAAAACTCTCCAGATCTGAGGTCTCCGTAGGATGAGACTTTAACCCCTCAAATCTCCATCATTTTCCACGAAACTTTATTATGTTGTAGTAAAATATGTTATCTACAACTCTCATGAAGATATCACAGCCAAAATCGAACTCTAAATATGCATGCAAGCTCTCACAACATTCTGACCCAAACAGTTCATACGAAAATATTCCAGATCTAGCATCTCCGTAGGATGAGGGTTTGACCCCTTAAATCTCCATCAGTTTCCACGAAATTTCAGTATGTTATAGTTCAAGATGTTAGCTACAACTTTCATGAAGAAATCGAAGCCAAAATCGGACTCTAAACACACATGCAAGCTCAAACAAGTTTCTGACTCCAAACAGTTCATGCGAAAACATTGGTGCAAGAGTAGAAAGTGGATTCCCAACTTGCCTCTAGACCTCACGAACAGCACTAGCGGACGGCGGCGAACGGGCTCCTTTCTCTCCCTCTCGGCTTCCTCTCTCTCGCACGATTCTCTCTTTCTCTCCCTCACTTGGCCGAATGGCTAACCAGCCATTCTCTCTCCTCTTCTTCCCTTTTATATTGCATGCATTCTAGGTTTGCATGAGGGACAAGTGTAATTGTGGAGGAAGACAAGTGTCCACCATGCTTCACCTCCTCCATGCCACTTGTCCTATTGCATGCATCATGGGCCTTGGAGTTGGGCTGGTCGACCACTCCTCTTGGGCCTCTATTGGGCCGGCCAACTTGGCCCATTAAAAGCTTAGGGCAATGGGCCTAACACCCATCCTAAAAATTGACCTTTTCCTCTCTTTTTTTTTTTTGAATTTCTTTTTATAAATATTTTAAACTTTAAATTTTCCACATGGCCAAAGTCTTTCGACATTTCATTTATTGAAATTTAATTTATAAAGTGCGTGGCCAAGCATAGATTATTAATTTATCCTATAGTCCTAAATTCAAAATTCATAAACACAAGCACAATAACACCTAGCCTTAAGAAAACTAATGGCTAACACATAGACCATAGGTAATTTCATTACCTAATTATAGGCTTTAATTTCTCTAGAGGATGACTTGAATTTTGGGATGCCACAATTCTCCCCTCCTTAGAGAATTTAGTCCTCGAAATCAGACATTTCCTATGTCTCTTGAAATAAGTGAGGGTACCTTTCCCTCATCTCATTTTCACTCTCCCATGTGGCTTCCTCCACATCAAGATATCGCCATAATATCTTAACCAATGGAATTCTCTCGGTCCTGAGAATTTGTTCCTTTCAATCCAATACTTGCACAGGCTCTTCAATGTACCTCACTTCCTCATCTATTTTGATGGCTTCATGATCGAGTATGCAACTAGGGTCGGGTTGATACTACCTCTAAAGTTAAGGATGCAAGCTCTTAACATATCTTAATTTATCTCAATACCATAGACAGTTTTAAAACAACAACCACATCTGAAATTTCTTTTTGAATGCTTGAAAATCTTCCTTCATGAAATCAAACAATACAAACTGAGATTTTCAAAAGCATTCAACAACAACAGCAAGCTTTGTAATCATATGTCATTTCCATGTCAAAACGTTTTCAAATCACCAATGTGGAAAATCCTTTGAGTTCTTGAAAATTCCACCTTATGATATAAAATAGGGATTTCAAAAACACAGCAGTATAACATTGATAGTCTTTGAAAATAGGTACATCTCATATCGTTGAAATCAATTCACAAAATCAAAGCATGATACCAAATTCATAAAATCCATGATCACATTTAAATTTCCAAATGTTTTTCGGAATTCAAATGTAAAGCCTTGAGTCGTACTTGCATCACGGCATGAAATAAAATACTTTATCAAAACCCTTAGTAAAATTTAAATCGGTACGTTGGCAAAATTCCAATCTCAATCCCAACTCCGATGGGTTGGAACATTTTCTATAAAAAGTTCAGAATTCTTTGTACGGTGTCACAGTACTCATAAATTTTGATGAAATTCAAGAGATTTTCTAAAACAGCTCACAATCAAAATCTGATTCTCGGTTGAAGGTCAAAACTTGGAATGTACAGGTGATAATTTTCTCCAAAAACCATAAGCATTTCTTGAAGTATTGAAAATCATAGTTCAGCAAGTCAATAATATTGGTCCCGTCGTAAAGATTTTTGAAGCTAAAAACTTTGAAATACCAAAATCCTAAGCCTTTCTTGAAATACCGAGATCAACGCATCGGCGAGTCATCAAACTCAGTCCCAACCTTAAGATTTTCAAAGTAATTTACATGCAAAATCTTAGAGCTTTGAAAACATCCAAACTCAAGTGTTTCCAATCTAATTGCACTACATCAGACAACAATGGCAATGCATTTTATAGGTTAGTAGACTTTCACTTGCTGGCATGTTAAACGCTAGGAAACGTGTTCAGCTAAGTCCGCCTTCATGCTATCCTACCAAAACTATTGGTGTAATCTCTATACCTTTGTCACCACCAATTCAAGCCTAGAACCATCAAAATCAACACCACCAATAACTCATTTGGTTCAGTCCAACAGAGACATTCACTATGCATTCACCGCAACATAGATTCAAGCCTAAAATATAATACCATTCATTTGGTTCAAATATCGATAGTCCACCAAGACTCATTCAATTCAAAGATCGACAATCCACCAAAATAAAACTTGTCTAGTTTCCACCGAATATATCTCATATCTTATCCTAAATGATCATCTCTTAGACTAATCTTTCATCAAATCCACAACTTGAACTTCCACCATTTCACCTTGGAAAGTCTATAACCACAAATGATCATGTTCACTAATTCCACCAAACCTTTTTCAAACTGAGATCATCACCTAAAATTAAAAGTTGATCATCGTCAATTAAACCTATTATTCCAATATATAAACCACAAATAATTTCATGTCTCGTATGACCACTCAAACTCATGACTTCCAATATCAATCTATACATACTAAATACCTTCATGAAATACATCAAGGCTTCCAATGAGATCTTTTAGTAGGAAGTCGCTAATGATCATAACTTAATCCTCAAATTTATAATTCACTTCTTAAGCCTTGCTTGCAGCACTACGCTTAGATGCTACGCATGTCCTTTAAGTACTTTAGAATATACCAGGATATCATCAAACAAAAACAATCACAATTTAATCCAAATAAGACTTAAGTATCCTATCCATTAAGTCCATGAATGCAGTTAAGGCATTCGTCAATCCAAATAGCATAACTAGGAACTCATAATATCCATAGCGAGTCCTAGATGCAATCTTAGGAATGTCTTCATTCTCAATCCTTAGTCGATATTCTGATCTCAAGTTAAGTTTAGAAAAGATCGAACTTTCTTGCAGTTGGTCAAATAGGTCATCAATTCTAGATAATGAGTACTTATTCTTAATGGTTACCTGATTCAGCTGCCTATAATCAATACACAAGCGCATCGATCCATCTTTCTTTTTCACAAGCAAGAGTTCTACAAGCTTATCCATGCTTCCACTGCGCTACTCTGACAAAATTATCCCAGAAACACTACCTTTCCAGTTCAGTTCATAGTTCGGTTCATTCCTGTCCCCTTTTGCCATTCTAGAAGCCTGCCAGGAGCCGCTCCTTGTTCAGGTCTTCTGACCTCGGCGTCCACTCCTCGCCCTCATCAAACCGGGACGTTACAGGTACACCAGCTTTTGCCTGGTTCGAACCTGAACTACACATCTACTAAAGGGTCTCGTTTCAATAGGGATTAACTTACAAAGTTATTATCCGTTTTGGTCCATCCCATACTAGGCCTCACGGTTTTATCCTTAGCACACGGGCAAGTACTATCTCAAGAGATCATTCATCTTAGTCCATTGCTTACGGAGCTAGTCCATTCCTATGATGACATCAAAGTCATACATAACTATCATTATCAAGTCCATTTCTAGATCTCATTCCCCTAGGGTTATCTCACTCATCTCACATGCCAATATATATAACAACTTATCTTTTAGCGATGTAGAAATACGAAGAGGCATGTCTAGAGATTTGTTCCTACTCCTCACAATCATCTATATTTTTCGGACACAAATGAATGCATGTCACTCACATCAAATAATGCATATACCTTCTTATCCCCCTATCAAAATCATACCTGAGATAACACTTTTGGAAGCTCTTGCTTCCTCTTGAGTGACCGCATACACCCTTCCTTGTGGTGGTGGCCTCTGTGGATTTCTTGGTGGTTGGTCCAATAGTACTTTGTTGTACCTGTCGCACCGAGCTGACATTCAGCAGCGACCTTCCTTGGGGACAATCTTTCTTAAAGTGACCTCTTTGCCCATAGCCAAAACATTTCAATCGATCATTACAGGGTCCTGGTCCATGTTGTCCACCACATCTCTGACAAATGTTACCCTGATAGGGTACTCTTCCTAGAATCGGGCCACTCCTGACCTTTCTAGAATTCCCAAAATTATACCTCTTCTTAGATTCCCAGGTCTGACCTTGACCAGGATAGGGTCTCTTACCCCTTCGAACATCATTAAAGGTCATTTGCCCCTTAGATTCTGATTGCTCCCTCACTAACTCTTGCTCCACCAACTGTGCCCTCTCATAAATCTCATTATAATCCCTTATATTTAGAGGCACTAGTTGTTTTCTAATATCAGTCCTTAATCCTTTCAGGAATCTCTTACCCTTTTCCTCTCGATCCTCAATGAACCTAGGAGCATACCTAGACAATTCAGAAAATTTTGCCTCATACTGGTCTACTGTCAGCTCCTTTTGTTCTAACTGAACAAATTCAGTGATCTTTCTATCCTTGGCACAATCGAGAAATGCTTCCTATTGAAAGCCTTAACAAACTCATCCCGAGTTCACATCGCACACGGTGGAAAGATCGTATCCTTCGAGGCTCTCCACCAAAACTTTGCATTTCCCTCCAGCTGGTACTCTGCCAAAACTATTCTCTCAGCATCACTGCAGTCCAACAACCGGAAAATTCGTTCCATTCCATCGATCCATTGTTCCGCCTCCTCAGGACTTCCCGTCCCACTAAACTTAAGTGGTTTCAACTTTAGGAATTGTTCCACCAGTCCCTGAGGGCGACGTTCCACTCCGGGTTGTTGCTGCACTTACCTTTCCATCAGATTTCCAATATTGGCCAATGCTTGCAGGATATCTTCCATTCGGGGTTCAGCCCTTGCAGCAGAGGCTTCAGCCCTCGATGGATGAGCACTTCCAGCTTGTACCATGATTTCCCTGCAGTTTTCAAGCATTGCCTCAGGAATAATCTGAGACTCACCATCTCCATTCAAAGCAATTACTACTACAACTACTACATAAGTAACATATATATGTTACCGGTACCTAAAGACAACTCAAAATTAACTACTAGGGATCTACGAGTGAATACTCATCACCCGTTGTTCAAAGTTAGTCAACCATTGAAGTTAGTATCCTATGGTGTGCATCATTCTATCCTCATTTCCATCTGAGGCTCCTTATCACTCCAAATGAACCATAGTTCTGATACCAATACAGGCTGTGGCACCCCTCGACAGCCCCCGATCCATTAGGGTCACCATAGTTCGCTCTACCTTTCACTTTCCCTATTAACAAGTTAATCTGATACCATTTCAATTGCAGCAGGTCCATACAACCTGGGGGTTTACATCTCTTTTATTTTTATTTTTATTTTTTTTATTTTTAACTAAAGGTCCCTTGCACAATTCATATACGGAAGCACATCCAACAACTCCCTTCCTTTTATTCAAAAACAATGCACACCTACTAAACATTTATAGGTAAAAGCCGTACACTTTTTATTTACTTAAATCAGATGGACATCATTCATCGATACATCAAAATGCCATAGTCTTCTATATTCGGCTACACTCCAAAAGATGACCGATGTTTCCTCAAATAGTCATACACTTTAAGTCCATCGATCAGTGTCGGCGTCCAAAAGCTCCTTTCCTTGCTATCCTCCTCCTCATGGTCACATCCAACCGTTCAAACCATCTACTAATCTGAAATGTTGGTCCCCAAAAGGGGTGAGTACAACCACTCAGCAGGTAAAGGAATCCAATAACCACTCAATGCATCATACAAGTCATATATGCATTGCAATCATTACTTACCTTGAAACCATGCACATACTATCATGCATCATCATATCAATTTATAACACATACATGTGTATCATCATCGTATCATACATGTTATCATCATCATGACATCATTACCTTACACATGTCATCATCATCATGGCATTATCACATTACACATGTCATATCATATATCATCATCATTATCATCACCATGCATATCATCATGCATATCATATCATGGGTGATCATCATTATTTCACATCACATATCATCATCATCATCATCATCATCATGCATATCATATCATGGGTGATCATCATTATTTCACATCACATATCATCATCATTACCATGCATCCATGCATGTAACATCATCACCATATCCTCATATCACATGTGCCATCATCATTACCATACATCCATGCATGTAACATCATCATCACATCATGCATATATCATCATGCATAATTTAATTTCAATTTCATTTTGAACTGCCGCATTTCTCTTTTTCTGGGATCAATGTTTGCATCCCACATTCATCACTCGTGCCCAATCCTGGCATTGCGAGAACCATCCGGGCATGTATCCAAGATACAACCGGACATCCGGCACCCCCACATTCCGGGCATCTCGTATCCCAACTAGCATCACGAGGCATCCGGGCATGTATCCAAGATACAACCGGGCATCCAAAGGGCATCGACTCATTCGAACCTTTGGGCATCTCGCACCCCACCTGGCATCACGAGGAATCGCCGGGGCTCGCCATGAAAATGGTTACCCCTACCCTTCGGGCATGCATCATGATACAACCCCTCACCCTCCGGGTATGTATCATAATACAACCGGGCATCTCGACACTCCCGGGGAAAACCTCTGGGCATGTATTCATAATACAACCAGGCATCCAAAGGGCATCGACTCCTTCGAACCTTTGGGCATCCCGACTCCCGAGGCATCGTCGGCTCACACCTCCGGCGGTATCATCATCACCATGATGCATATTCTCATACATCTCATTTCTCATCTTCCACAATTACCAATATTTTGATCTCAATTTAACATGGCACATGTCGTGACATCAAACAAGTCATACTTGGCATAGCATTCACACATGCATCACAATTCAATGTCATACATACACCAATATCTCATCATACATGCTACAATGTATAATTATTTATAAATTCAATGGAATTTATGGCCAATAAAATAATCCATTTTATTATTATTATTATTATTATTATATTATTATTATTATTATTATTATTAATAAATGAATATTAAATTCAATATCTATAAATTCCCAAAATTATAAAAATTCAAGCAACTACAAACCAATAGAATTACATGCAAAATTCATGGCCAAATTGAATTTCACAAAATTTCACAATTTCCACAAAACAGCCCATAATATTCGGATAAAACCAGAATGCACAGTTTCCATAGAAATTCAATTAAAATAACCATATGGCCTCCAAAAATTACGAAAGTTTACTGAGTTATAGCCAAGACATTTTCGTACAACTTTCATGAAGAACTCCAAGCCATATTATGTTTAGATTATTTTATAAAGACTCACGAAGCTTCTGGATCCATTACCGCATCGTCCAGTGCACACATCTCCGAAATACTGAGGTTTCACCTACCTATTCTCTTTCGTTTTCTCTGAAATTTTGATATGTTATACATCAAGATATCCTTTACAAGTTTCATGAAGAGATCTAGGTCAAATAACCAGAATATAGTCATCCTTTAGGTCCTTGAAGTCTCGGGTGTCTCGGAACACATCACCAGGATCATCGTCTTCAAGATCTAGTTGATTAACCAAGCTATACTTGTTCTTTTCACTTCAAATTTAAGTATGTTGTAGTTTAAGATGTTCCCTACAACTTTCATGGAGAAATCGAAGAAATATTCTTAGCACAAATCAACATGCAACCACAAATCCAACAAGAGCTCAGTAAAAACTCTCCAGATCTGAGGTGTCCGTAGGATGAGACTTTAACCCCTCGAATCTCCCTCATTTTCCACGAAATTTTGGTATTTTGTAGTAAAAGATGTTAGCTACAACTCTCATGAAGATATCACAGCCAAAATCGAACTCTAAACATGCATGCAAGCTCTCACAACATTCTGACCCAAACAGTTCATACGAAAATATTCCAGATCTAGCATCTCCGTAGGATGAGGGTTTCACCACTTAAATATCCATCATTTTCCACCAAAGTTCAGTATGTTATAGTTCGAGATGTTAGCTACAACTTTCATGAAGAAATCGAAGCCAAAATCGGACTCTAAACACACATGCAAGCTCAAACAAGTTTCTGACTCCAAACAGTTCATGCGAAAACATTGGTGCAAGAGTAGAAAGTGGATTCCCAACTTGCCTCTAGACCTCACGAACAGCACTAGCGGACGGCGGCGAACGGGCTCCTTTCTCTCCCTCTCGGCTTCCTCTCTCTCTCGCACGATTCTCTCTTTCTCTCCCTCACTTGGCCGAATGGCTAACCAGCCATTCTCTCTCCTCTTCTTCCCTTTTATATTGCATGCATTCTAGGTTTGCATGAGGGACAAGTGTAATTGTGGAGGAAGACAAGTGTCCACCATGCTTCACCTCCTCCATGCCACTTGTCCTATTGCATGCATCATGGGCCTTGGAGTTGGGCTGGTCGACCACTCCTCTTGGGCCTCTATTGGGCAGGCCAACTTGGCCCATTAAAAGCTTAGGGCAATGGGCCTAACACCCATCCTAAAAATTGACCTTTTCCTCTCTTTTTTTTTTGAATTTCTTTTTATAAATATTTTAAACTTTAAATTTTCCACATGGCCAAAGTCTTTCGACATTTCATTTATTGAAATTTAATTTATAAAGTGCGTGGCCAAGCATAGATTATTAATTTATCCTATAGTCCTAAATTCAAAATTCATAAACACAAGCACAATAACACCTAGCCTTAAGAAAACTAATGGCTAACACATAGACCATAGGTAATTTCATTACCTAATTATAGGCTTTAATTTCTCTAGAGGATGACTTGAATTTTGGGATGTCACAATCTAGATCAGTTCGTGATAGTGTTTATCGATGACATTCTGGTATACTCGAAAAAGTCCAAAGGAGCACGAAAAACAGTTGAGGACAGTGCTTCAGACTCTGCAAGATCATGGACTATATGCTAAGTTCAACAAGTATGAGTTTTGGCTAACTCGTGTAGCTTTCTTAGGTCACGTGATTTCAGGTGAAGAAATCTTCATGGACCCATCTAAGATCGAAGCAGTGATTAATTGGCCAAGACTAATGATAGTGATAAAGATCAGAAGTTTCTTGGGATTGGCAGGTTATTAAAGACATTTCGTGGAAGGATTTTCAGCAATAGCCATGCCGTTGACGCGACTGCTGAAGAAAGAAGAGAAGTTTGTATGGACGGATAAGTGCGAGCGTAGTTTCCAAGAGCTTAAGCAAAAGTTGACTACCGCACCAATGTTGACAATTCCGTCTAGTCCTGAAGGATACGAGATCTATAGTGATGCGTCGTTTCGAGGACTGGGTTGTGTGTTAATGCAGCATGGCAGAGTTGTGCATACGTGTTCTATCAATTAACGCCTCATGAGTTAAATTACCCGACACATGACTTAGAACTTGTAGCGATTATTTTCGCTCTAAAGATTTGGAGACACTACTAGTGTGGAGAAATGTTCCAAATATTTACAGATTATCAGAGTCTCAAGTAATTATTCTCTCAGAAGGAGTTGAACATGAGACAGCGTCGTTGGATGGAACTTCTCAAGGACAATGACTGTGACATCCTATATCATCCCGGGAAAGCTAACAAGGTTGCAGATGCATTGAGTTGAAAGTCTTCGATAGCTCGAGATTTGGTTTTCAAATTTGAGGTAGGCCACCTTTCAAGTCTTATGGCCACCCTCAGAATTGAACCGGAACTACAGATAAGGATCAAGACATCGCACTTGATAGATTCGGAGATCTAGAAGATTTCATAGGAGGATGTAGAAAAGAGAAAGGCTGATCTTCAGATTTTTGATGATGGAACACTAAAGTTTCATGGACGATTGTGTGTACCCGAGGATGCAAAGTTTAAGGAGGAGATCTTGTCATAAGCTCATTGTAGCAGTTACAGCATTCATCCAGGTAGTACGAAAATGTATCAGAATGTGTGTCAACACTATTGGTGGACCGGTATGAAGGCAGATATCGCCAAACATATCGCCAAGTGTCGGATGTGTCAGCAAGTGAAAGCATAGCACTGTAAATCGAAAGGACTGTTGCAACCTCTCGAGATTCCCAAGTGGAAATGGGAACATATCACAATGGACTTTGTGATGGTATTACTATGGAGTTAGCGAGGTAATGATTCCATATGGGTTGTGGTTGATAGATTGACAAAGTCTGCTCACTTCATTGCCGTACGAAAGGACTATAACATTGGACATATATGCTTAGTTGTATGTGCGTTAAATAGTTCGTCTGCGTGGAGTACCAGTGACGATTACATCTGACCGAGACCCAAAGTTCACAACAGCTTTTTGGAAAAATCTATAGACTGCCTTGGGAATGAAGCTACAGTACAGTACGGCCTATCATCCACAAATGGATGGCCAGTCTGAGAGAACAATTCAAACCCTCGAGGACATGCTGCGAGCTTGCATGTTGGATTTCAAAGGAAGCTGGGAGGAACAACTTCATCTAGTTGAGTTTTCCTACAACAACAGTTATTAGTAGAGAATTCAAATGCCAGCATTTAAAGCGTTATATGACAGAGTGTGCAGAACTCCAGTTTGTTGGGATTAAGTTGGAGAGCGGAAGATCACTAGACCAGAGTTGGTCCAACAATGAGTGGATGCTGTCAAAGCTATTTGAGAAAGACTGAAGACTACTTAGAGTTGCCAGAAAAGTTATGCTGATGAGCGTCAAAGACCATTGGAATTCCAAGTTGGTGAACACGTCTTCCTTAAGGTGTCACCAATGAGGGGTACTTCGTGCTTCAGCAAGAAAGGGAAGATAAGTCCAAGGTATGTTGGTCCCTTTGAGATTCTGGAGAGAATAGGAACTTTGGCGTATCGTCTTGCATTGCCACCAAGACTAGATCAAGTTGATGACATCTTTCACGTGTCGATATTGAGAAAGTATGAACTTGACTCGACCCACGTGCTGAATTTTGAAGAATTAGACGTGGACAACAAAGTGTTGTACATGGAGAGACCAATTCGGATCGTGGATCAGAAGGAGCAAGTTTTGCACACCAAGACGATCTCTTTGGTCAAAGTGGTCTGGCAACACCACATAACAGAAGGAGCAACGTGGGAAAGCAAAGAATCGATGAGACAACAATACCCCCACTTTTTTGAAGAAAAATTGTAATGGTTTAAATTTTGAGGACGAAATTTTTATAAGAGGGGAAGAGTTGTGACATCCTAAAAATTCGACCCTGTTTCAATTAAATAAACTCAGCTTTTCATCAACACGCCTATGATCCTTTTCTCTGAGCTGATCACTCACGAGATAACTAATTTGTCAGGGGAAGCCGTTAAGGGATATAAACACGACAGACTTGAGAATTCGATCAGTAATCGACTCCTCGATCGTGATAATTAGAAAGTGTTAATATGGCATCGTTATAATTGATTAGAGACTGGAGATAGGTCGATTCAACAAAAGTATGTAATTAAATTGTGGGTGGTTCTACTTGATTGCAAAATTCACATTGAACGGCACTAATATGATTTTTTTGTCGATTCCGTACCCATTACCCATAATTGAAACCTTGAGATTTTTATAACAACCGAGAGTTATCTATGAGTCGGAGATGCACAAACATGGATCGAAATCATCGACCATGGGTCAAACGCGCTAAAATCCATAAAAGCTACCCGATAGGTTAGGTCATACTAAAATCGCATCCAATTGAATTTAACCACGAAATTGAACTCGGTTTCGGGAATCAAAAGTTCGAGCGTGTCATGATTTATTTTTAGGATCTCGTCTCATCCTTTGAAGAATTTTCGGCAAGCTCGGAATTTTGGTAGAAAATCAAAATTTGGCAAATTAAATTCAAGGAAATTCGGATGGGCAAAATTGAAGGACTTTTTGGCCTTCAAGATGGATCAAGTGGTGAAGGCAATTGTGGGAATCGGTATGGGCAACCTCCCTAGAAATTTGGGCCATCAAATTGGAGTTAATTGTAAAGAATTTGAGAGGAGATGGGTGCAAATTCATAGGGGTAGCTGCTGTGTTGGTTCAGGAATTTTCCTGGCCTGTTTAGGCGATTAATTAAGCATTTCCATCCTAAGATAGCATTTTTGGTATTTAAATTGAATTATTTAATTAATTTTGGTAATTATTTAATTATTTTATATTTTCCAAAAATTAGACCGAATAGCCGGCGACCATAATTTCGTGCTGATTGCAATGAATTGTTCAGTTTATGCAATTGGGTGTTAAATTGTGCAAATTGAATGATGATTGGAATTTTGGTCATTTATTCCAAAATTTGTGAATTTCGATAATTATTCAGAAAATCCCGGGTGTCGGGTTTTAACACCGAAAATGGTTTTATATACTATATAAAACAATGGAATTTTAAAAAGAATGATATGATTTTTTTGGGTTAAATCTGACCGTGTACCCACACATGATTATTTTTACTGTGTTTTTAATACGAAGAAAAGGGCCAAGTACATTATTTTAATTAGGACATTTGGAGTGCAAAGCGCGATGTCTTGGCCAAGAATTGAATGGGTGCATGAATGGTTAAGAGAACCCATCCCGGGCTGTTAAGCTGGACGTTACCCCTTTATGGGACGCCCTTGGACAACGGAAGCGGGTCGCAGTAGATTCTGGACCTATACTCCTTCGAGAAAGCCATCTAGGAAAGACGTAGCTATGTTCAATTAAGTGAGACAATGACTGGCTATGCCAGAAGACTGCCGAATAGCAAGTAGGCCGTGCCCTTGAGGTCGAGATCAAAACTAGGAACGCATGTTTAATTGAGTTGTATGTGTCGGATTATGGGACAAAATTGTGCGACACGGTATGAGACGTGTCATAACGATTTGGCCCTATAATCAGGACCTTTGTGTTTGGATGGAATTGAGTGTGTTATTCCAGTTGATTGAGCTTGGTTGTTGCTCATGCTTTCGTGTTGTCTATGATATGAATTGTGCTAACATGCAGGGAGGATATGAGATGAGGCAAGTCTCTATGGTTATATGATTGTGTGGTTAGGACGCCTCTAGGCGTATTACCCTCCTAATCGGGGTTTAGAGCATGAACTCGTTGAGATTTATATCTCACCCTGTCGTGGGCTAATTTCTTTTCAAGACCGTAGGGAGGAGGATCTGGAGCTAAGCTGAGAGGATCTGAGGTGTAGGTCACAGCTTCTTTTTGAGAGTCGGTCTTTTGTAGACTTTTGGTTGTTGACCTTTTGTACATGATTCAGTTTGTATATAAAATAGTGCTTTAGTTGTGAATCTGTTTTCTTGCTTTTCTATCCCAAGCTATTTACTATCAGGAGATTTATTTATCAACTTCTGCATGTGTATTAAAATGAAAGGGCCGGCGAGGCGTCCTAGGACATCGCAAATTATATTGACCACCAAGGGATGGGCACGCGCTCAATGATCGGGGTGTGACAATGGCCACCCGAATAATGCAGTGTCCATTTGATGGATTGGGATTAATCAATCTGATGATATCGATGCCCTACATCAAGAAATGCCATGTCTTGGACATTTGATGTTGTTTATTGGGAGGACCATTGATTTTGTCTTTGTAAACTTGACATTGATCCCATTCAACTTTGGAATTACTCTTCAAAAGTTTGAAGAACAATTTGGCAGTCCTAGATCATTGGGAAAAGAAACTCACTCACATCTGTTTGATAGTAGAAGGAGGTTTAAATCACAAATAGCCTTCACTATTGAGGGGTCAATTTTAATGCCTCAGTTACTAATCATGAACCCTAACAACTTCTGAAACTTTACCCCAAATATGCACTTTGCAAGGTTAAGCTTCAGCTTAAACCTTTTAAATTGATTAGTTCAACATGGTCTTCTCCTTGTCTTGATTTAGGAACATGTCATCAACATACACTTCGATTTCCTTGTACATCATGTCATGGGATAAGGTTACCATGCCTCTTTGATAGGTTGCCCCAGCATTCTTCAAGCCGAAGGGCATCACGTTGTAATAAAAAGTTCCTCATGGGATGATAAATAAGGTCTTACTTTTATCCTCTTCCGTCATGCGGATTTGGTTGTGATTAAAGAATCCATCCACAAAGGAGAATAGTTCGAATCACACTGCACAATAAACTAAGACATCAATATGCAGTAATGGGAAGTGCTCTTTAAGGCTTGCTTTGTTCAAGCTACGATAGTCAAAGCACACTTGAAATCATCTATATTTCTTCATAGCCATCCACAAAGGAGAATAGGTTGAATCACACTACACAATTAACTAAGACATCAATATGCAGTAATGAGAAGTCCTCTTTAGAGCTGCTTTGTTCAAGCTACGATAGTCAAAGCACACTTGAAATCATCTATCTTTCTTCATAGCCGGGGCAATATTTGTAGTCCAATCCGCATAATGTGCGATTGCAATAAAGTCTACTCTCAAGAGTTTCATTACCTCTTCTTCAACTTTCTTGGATAATTCTGGTTTTGTCCTCCTAAGTTCATGCTTATTAGGTAGGATATTCGAATCAAAAGGTAGCAAATGCTCCACAATATTAGTATTTAAGCCTGACATATCAGCATAGGACCAAAAGAACACATCTTCGTATTCCTTCAGAAGTTCAACCATTCTTTCAGTTTCGACTCTGGAAAGGTCTGCCCTAATTTGTGCTTCTTTTGGGTTCTTAGAATTATCCAAGTTCACTATAACAGTCTACTCAGCAGTGGAAGGTTTAGATTCCTCATGATGGATCTATTCCTTTTCAATAACCTTTGAATTGTCTACATCTTCAAACTCAAAATAATCGGGTCCACTTGAATTCCCAAGGGGTGAATCCGAGCCATGCATATGACTATCGTGACTATACAAAGTGTAATGCAGGAGATGTAATGAAAATTATCAGTATAGTAACAACAAATACAGTGCATGTTGTTTATGTGAAAAAATCCTTTCAAATGCCATTTTTGAAAAATGATTAATAGGGAACTTGTACTCATATCCTCAGACATCCTTGTTCCAAAGATCCATTTGGAAAAACTAAGAAACGTTTGGCAATCTAGGCCTCAAAGCATCATCATAGGATTCGTTTAGAGTGCTTTCACATGCCCTTAATAAAACGTACAAATGCTTTATTGAATCTGAAATGATGAGGCCGTATTACAAAGTATACTATCTTGAATCAATGGCTCAAGATCCAAGTGTTTACAAAGATGACAAATGAAAGAACAAACTTGAACAATTGAATTGAACATATGGAGATTCCCTTATATGGCAGAATTAATGAAATGAGAAACTATTAAAGCAATTTTTTCTACACAAAAGGAGAAGTGGGCGTGCTTCCAATTGGTCTAGTAACATCAATTATGATCACATTCATAGCTGCAGGATGGTAGATTCCTTTATACCTTTGGTGCAGCATCCCTAAAAATCAGAATCCCCTTATCAGATAGATTTTGAACTTTGACCTTAAGGACCTTGCAGTTATCAACATCGTGTCCTTTTTCTCCCATATGATATGCGCATGCTTTGGACATATCGAATCCAGTAAACTTCAGGGGTTTTTCTCTCGGAACTTCCTTAGCCACCAATCTCTCTTCCAAAAGCATAGGCAATAATTCAAATAGTGGTTTCAGAAATTGAGAGAACTGCCTTTTCGAAATTCTTCCTTTCCAATGGTAATCTCGGGATGAACCTTCAAACGGTACAATTGGCTTTTGCAAGGAGCCAAATGTGATTTCGAAACAGGAGGATTTGAATGAACGACATTTCAATAGCAGGTTCTTTATCCTTCTTTATCGAAAGTCTTCTAGAATTATTTTTAGGTATTCCTCTGTCTCGTATTATCCATTCAACTCTCTCACCAACTTCCACAAGATGTGAAAATGCTTGATAGTTCGATGCAAAGAGCCTATCAAAATATTCCCACGGTAATGTTTTCAGGAAAAGCATCACTATTTCCTCTTCATCCAGCGGGGGCTTTACTTGAGATGCCATTATCCTCCATCTTTGGGAAAATGCTCTGAAAGTTTCATTTCTCGTTTTCTCAATACATGATAGTTCCTCCTTCGTGAGGGTTACCTCCAAATTGGATCTGTATTGTTGTATGAATGCATCCACAAGATCTTCCCATTCTTGAATTTTGTTTATGTCCAATGTGATGAACCACAGTAAAGCATGACCAATTACGCTATTTTGGTAGATCTGAATCGAGAGTGGGACATTATCCGAATAATGAATCATCTTCCTAAGATAGTATTTGAGGTGAGTTCCAGGGCATCCAGTACCATCATACCTCTTGGTGAATTTAGATCTTTTTACCATTTCAAGAATCTTAACCTTGTGATATGGAGATTGATTGTCGATTCCTTGCATTTCATAATTTTGAATAAAACGGAGGTGTTCTTCAAACTTAGCCAAAACTCTTCCCTTTTCTTTAGCAAGGACAACCTCCTCTTTTGGAACACGCACAAGGTCGACTATCACAGGCGTGCCCAATGCAGTTTCTCTAATTACTCCATTTTCAGCATAGTCATTCGTTGATGATTTAAATGAGGTAGATGACAGTGGAACGGCATCAGCAACTGGTAGGACAGTAAGAGTTTTCATTTGCTTGGATAATTCTGCCAACATGATAGTGATTTGAGCTAATTGATTTTTGACATTCATCAATCAAACATGGGTATCTTCATTCTCCATTCCTGCTTAAGAATGAGTCTTTATGCAAGAACGCCTTTCAGCCATTTTTTAATCACCATCAAAGGAAGAAGTAAATGAATCAGTATGTGACCAAAAATTTGGCAAGAAAATATAAACCTTTCAATTTTATATTTTCTTGAGATGAAATAATGGGAAGGAAATTTATATGACTTTAATATCATATTAACTCTTTCCAAAATTTCTTCCAAAGAAATTATACAATTGAAAGGGTGACGAGGAATATTTAATGAGAATGCCCCTTCTCTAAAATTACATTGAAAATTAAATGAAATTTCTTTGAACCACTACAAGGCAAGAAAACTTGGTTACATTGATTCAAGAAAATATAGGGAAATTCCAATTACATGGGAAATAGGATTGAACGAGAACATGGAAACGTCAATTACAAGAAATTGAAATTAGAAATTACAAGGAAAATCCAATTACATGAAACAGGAATGCGTTGCATAGGAAATCCTATACAGAGTCTCTAAGAGTCACGAGCTAGAGGAACAAGAAGGGCCTATGCGGAGACACTTGTTGTCATGGGCCAAGCATCCCGCTTTAGCTAAGGTATTGTCTCTTTCTCTAATGAGTTGAACCCTATATCCTTGTCGGTGACCATAAGGCTCGGGAATTTCAGGCAGGGCCACTTCAAGCTCTGGCTTCACTTGACGATGAATATAGTCAATGGAAGCGTGGTAGGTCTTCATCTTACTTGCCAGTTCAGTCTCATCGACTTTGGCCACATGTTGTGGAGTGTAGTGATACCACACTTCGATGGCTTCTCCAATTAGGGTCTTGACGTGGTCAATTTGGTTATCCACTAAGACTTCCTTACGATAATTGGAACGATATGACTCCAGTTTGAGGATTGGAGGAATCGTTTGAAGTGTGCGATATTAGTGAAGAACCCTTAAAGGGTAATAGGAAGTTAAACCAATTAATCCTACTAGAAAGATAGGGTCATCCATCCCCTCAACAAAGCGCAACTCAGGAATCCCTGACCGTTTGACATGCCATTGGATTTAGTTCGGGAGGAGTCTTTTAAGGAAATGGAACCAAATAAAGAAGAACCAACTGGGAAAGAATTTGTCCCTTTGATGGAACATCTGGATAGGATTATAGTTCTTTGTGACTTGGATGATCCTCAAATGAGGCGAGAATTCCTCAATATGGGAGAAAAGCCAAATCTATAGGTGGCCTATTGGGGCTCTAAGAGTTCATCATCCATTTCCTCAAAAAGATTGAGCAAAACAAAGGTTTTGTCAAAACAAAGGTTTTGTCTAAGATCATACGTGTAAAATGTTTGAAAGCGCAAAGTTGATCGACAATTTGAGTAACTAAAGGGTCCATCGTTTTATGAGCATGTGGGGATATGATGAAGCCGAAAAAATATGAGGAGTAAAGTGCAAGGAATTTGATTCCTAGATTAAGGTTTAAATTTGGGAAATATTGTTCAAGAAAGGCGTATGGCATGGAATTGCAATTACCCTTAAGAATGGCTCTAGACCTATTGGAAGGAATGTTTAGGAATAGGCTCGAAAGGACGATTGGATTTTGTTAGAAAAAGGCAAGACTAAATCTAAGGAATCCTTACCTAATCCAAGGGCTATATCATACTCCTTAATGGTAAGATTCACTTCATTCCAATTAACCACAAATGTGGAAATCAGGTGATTCCAAAAAATGAACCAATGCTTTGACCATTAAGATGTAAAGATCGATCCTTAGTAGTTAAGAAGGAAATCCGATTATTTCCTTCACATACTCTTGATGTGTGGGGCTAAAACTTTCCCATATGCTCTCGAAATACCTCAGGGTGATATTGATCTTAGGCTTATCCATCTAGGTCTAAAACCTAATAGGGGCATTTGTGATTAATGATTTACTGTCATAGAAACGAGTAAAGAACATGAAATTTAAAGTTCGAAATTTAAAGAACAAGGTAATAATAAAAAGGGAACGATCTCTTACCAACCACGTGTTGCATGAAACTGTGAGGTTTCGACACCTAGGGTAAGGGTGCTAAAGGCTCAAGGTCACCATCCCAAAGGATAAAAATAGTTTCCCCATCCCTACTATCGTCAGTTAGTGCTATTTTTAGAGGTTGAGACGAGCGGGTTCATGTAAGTAATGGATTACCATGAGTATTCACTCACAAATTCCACCCATAAACCCTCCTAAGGTCCTAAATTGGGTGATCGGGGTTTTAGACCTCAGTTGTATGTGCAGTGCCGTGCTAAAGCTTGTAAACACGCGTTTAAACTTAATCATCCAGCACTTTAATATAAACCCTTATACATTCATACACCCTTACACCACCTGCCAAAAAAAAAAAAGAAAAAGGTTTACAAGCACGCCTTCCCTTATAACTCCCACCTACAAAACCATTTAACACAAGGTTAGCAACTAACTTTATTTTCTACACGACTTTGACATATAGGCAATCCTACACGAGACATGTTAGTTAAAAAACAACTACTTTTAAATGGCTTCAAATCCTCTTAATCTGGTAACCATTCGCCAAGCCTATGGCAACCCAATCTTGCCACCCTTGATCCCTCACCATCATGAGGAGAGAAAATAGGGAAAGGTCAAATATAGGGGTACTTGATCATAAGAGTTCCCTCACGACTCACATTCCAAAAGACGTCATCACATCGCCTTTTAGATCAAGCCTTCTATGAGTTCCCTTCACGAGATCGCGAACTCTCCCAAGCTCGTACCCTGCGTGACAACGAACTATCGCGATCCATATCCAAACGAGCGACACATCTCAGGAGAAGACATCGGGTGTGGATATCGGATTTAAGGGTACGTTTACCCCAGTAGCCCTCTCGAAAGTACACTTCGCCCATAAGGATGGCATCACTTCATCCTTTGGGGTACTCTCATATCGAATATGCCAAACCATGGTGAGTTTCATCGAAACTTGTACCCCCCACGATGAGTTTATCTATATGGTCTAGTTGTTTATGACAACCTAAAAGTAAGACGGGAGTCACCACTAGCCTCATTTTGGGGGTCGGCTAAAAAACCCAATCGAGGGTTGGGAGTGTTCCCTCGATTCCTACGCAACCAAATATCTAAATTCAGGGACTTGGGTTATGCTAATATTTCTATTAGCACCTTTTTAGTACCTAAACAATATATTGATTTTTCCTAATGTGTCCATGCGTTTCTTCTTACATTTTCGGGATCGTTAGTCCTAAACTAAATGATCATGCGTGGTTGGTCATTTTCAAACTATTATACTTCTAGAAAACAAGAAAAGAAAGCAGTCAATGGAATTGAAATTTCGAAATAGTAAGTAAACAATCAAGGAAAGTAGTAAATCTACCATGAAATCCTAGAAAATCTAAAAGAGAAACACAATTGAAAAAATATAAGAGGAAGAGAGAAAACCCACAACTCGTTGGGCTTTATACAACAAAGGAAACCCGAGACATATGTCAAGGGAAATAAATAATACATGATAATAGTCAGAATGGACATCGACCTCCACCGTCTTCGTGTTTTCTCCATCTTCGTAGTCTTAATCTAAACCTAATCTAGAAATCTATAACTAGGTGCATACAATGGAAAGAAACAAGCATACACATCCAAACGATTAAAAAACAATATTTGACATCATGTTAAGAGCAATTATTTAAAGAAAGTTCAATACGAAAGTCAAATTTTGGAGTCTCGGGGTTGGTCTTT
The DNA here is from genome assembly GCA_017140185.1 of Eucalyptus polyanthemos subsp. polyanthemos. Classification (NCBI taxonomy): domain Eukaryota; kingdom Viridiplantae; phylum Streptophyta; class Magnoliopsida; order Myrtales; family Myrtaceae; genus Eucalyptus; species Eucalyptus polyanthemos. The sequence continues at coordinate 26,840,916 of CM029459.1, forward strand.
GTCTTTCATGCGAGGGTCCTACTAAGACATATGCCCAATCCATTTTTTGTGACTTATAGCAATTATTGACCAATTGTGTTCTCGCATGGCCAATAATGCTTATAAGTCTCATGATCAAGCAATCTATGTTATTCCAAGGTTTTTCCTCAATATCATTCATCAACCCTATCACTCATCTAAAAGTCACATGCATTGCAGAAATTTAAACATGCATGCAGGTTTTTTGAACCTTGTTTCTCAACCGATCAAAAAGATGAGTGAGTCATTGGTGGATCACTTATTGCCAAAGCCATACGCCAATCACAAACAAATACATTTCTAATGGATAGTGTGACTATATGTATGAGGGGTACATTTGATATTTCAAAAACTCATTTTGAAATTATCCATGAAAAGTTTTGAGGCAACGTGATGTCTCAGCTATGAAAGATTTTCAATTGCCAAGGCTAGCCTAGGGCTCACGTAAATGCACTCACAAGCATCGCAGGCATTTTGAATATAATTCAAACCGTGACTTTCACGATGTCAAATCAGGATTTTAGAAAAAGGTTTGAAAATATTTAGGATTAAGGAATATCTAAGCTATGGAACACATTTAATTGCCAAGGCTAGCCCGAGGTCATATAAATGTACTCACAAGCATCGCAGGTATTTTGAATATGGTCCAAACTACGATTTTTTCTTAAGCCAAATCGAGTTTTGGAGAAAAACTTCTTAGAAATTGTTTTTAAGAAACATCCCATATACCAAAGTATTTTTTGAAAGATGCAATTTGAAAATGCCAATTATTTGACAACAAAGATCAAAGAATTTAAAACAACTTCCATAAAGATGGCTTAGCCTAATCTCATGCACAAACTAATCTAAAAAGTATAACTAAACAATCATAATCATGTTTATATCAGGAAATTTCATAACAAGCGTGTAAAGATAACAAAATTGAGCCCATTGACAATCTAACTATGAAAAAAAATTCCTAATATGTACAATATGAAAATGAACAACTTTCATGAAAAAAAATTTCTTAAACGAGCTACACATGAATTTACAAAAATCTAACAACAAGCAACAGCATGTTAGGAAATTGTCAGAACAATAGGACATTCAGCTAATATTACAAAGATGTGTCCTATCAAAACATGTCTAAAAATCATCAAATTTACTCACAACATAGCCAACATGATGAAAAGCAAGTTTCAATAAGAGGCCACGTGCAAATTTATAGAAAAAAATAGGACAAAGATATCAAATTATGTCCAAACAAGGGTTAGGACAAGGTTTCGACTTTGTTCCCTTGTTCAGATTATGATCTAGTACTGAAAAAATAGAAAAGTGGTCCAAATGATAAGCGATCTGTGTGAAATTAGTGGCATCAGAAAGCTCTAAGTGTGTCTTACAACTTCCTAGAAGGGCTCGAGTCCGAACTAGGTCAATTTGGTATCCTAAGATCGAGATCTCTAAAGGTGTGCGCATCAGTATCTAAGGAAACATAACACAGTCATTCATTAGAAAACCTCAAAATCACTCAAATAATGCACAAATGACATGAAAAAATCACATGAGACTTAAGATTGGATGCGATGGAAAGTTTGGATAATCATCTAATCCTAAGTCTGCATACAAAATGTCATACAATTTAAATGACATTATGAAATGATTCATGATTCCTAATGGTATGCTTGGAAATCCTAAGTGTGATGAACACTTTTGTATACAAACCTTGCAACATGCGGTTCAATTGTCAAAAAGGCACGCTCAAGGTTCGGGGATGTCATGCCCCGAACCTCGAGCACTCGCACATCCCACTGCGGTCGATAGAAATGCGACTTCTCAGGACACGTCGCTGACCCATTCATTTTTATTGCACATGCGAAAGCGAAACAAATCCCCTAACAACATTTAACTTGGGATAGAAAAGCAGGCAATCAATCACAACCAAACAAGCTTTCTTATAAACATGTAGGTTTACATATAACACTGGATTGTCTACAAAATAGACAGACTCAACAAAAAGGGAACTGTCCTAAGACCAACTAGTCAAACACGTTCGCCGATTCTTTGGTCTCCACCTCCACAAATGTCCATGGCTTCAAGTCCTACCCTCTGAGACCTAATTAGAAAGAAAATACGCCTCAGGGCGCTCTAGCCACACAAATAAGATGAAGGACTTACCTCGTCTCAGTCCATTCCTACACGTCAGTACAATTCAATTCTCAATCACATAATTGATCCAACGGTTCAATTCAATCATATTATCTATCTTTCCAATACTATCTATCATTCAATACCGTCTATCAAACTAGTCGTTAATATGACATATGCTCTCCAAAGCTGTAATATATAGACGATAGCTCACTCAATTTGTAGATAGATAATAGCTCGCCCAAGCTGTAATATATATAGATCGTGCTCGCACAAGCTAATAAAACTATCTTAGCTCACACAAGTTGATATATATATAATATTTGCTCGCCCAACCTGATACGTATATATAAACCAATGCTAGCCAAAGCTGATCATTCAATAATAAACCATAGAACTGGATATACAATCCAATAACATCCAACAATTCAAACTAGTCACACAAACCAATTACGATGCTAAAAGCCAACACCAAGTATTTTCATGTTAAATACCACAACTTCATCAATATCGCTCAAATCCACGCTTTGGAATAATTAACCATAATCATCCATCACTCAATTTCATTTTCCGCCGTGCATGAAATCTTATACATTTAAGAAAACCGGTTCCTCTCTCTCTCTCTCTCTCTCTCTCTCTTTGGCCCCACAAACATGGCCCACCATGACCTGACTTGATGATGTCACACTCCACTATCTCCAATCTCCCACAACCTTATTTCAATGGTTGCAATTTCATTTTCCGCCGTGGCATGAAATCTTGTACACTTAATTCAATCAATTCTCAATCAATTCCATCCAACTAAAGCTCAATTAAATTAACCCATGTGTCCTCAACCTTCTTATGACTTTTCCCCATCAAATGATCCAACTTGCTTCCCAAAGACTCAATCAAAAACGGCCCCCTGACAATCTCGAACAAAAACGGCCTTACTTTGCTTTTCCGCCAAAAATCTCAATTTGTAGAAAAATCTTCTGAGGATGAGTCGACGTTCCTAAAAGTAATTGTGACTTGAAAGAACTTCTAATTTATGTAATCGGGTTCAATTTCACAGTTAAATTCAATATGGCGCGACTTTAGCACGTCCTAACCTACCGGGTAGCTTTTAGGAATTTTCTGTGCAATTGGCCCGTGGTTGATTATTTTCAAGCCACAAAGTGCATCTTCGACACATTGGCGACTCTCGGTTGTTGTAGAAATCTCAAGGTTTCAAATACAGACATAAGGCACCAAAACGACAGAGAAATCGGTTTAGTGCCGATCAACAAGAATCGTGCAATTAGGTGGAATCACCCACACTAAATTACATGGTTCTATTGAATCGACCTATCTCCGGTCTCTAATCGATCTATGCCGTAATGACCCTTGCAGATTAGCACGGTCGAGCAGTCGGTTCCTAGTCGAATTCTCAAGTCTATTGTGTTTAGATTCCTTAATGGCTTCACCTGATAGACTAGTTATCTCGTGAGTAGCTAACTCAGTGAAGAGAGCCATAGACACGAAGATGAAATGCCCAACTTATTTAATTGAAATCAGAATTGGAAAATTGGGATGTCACAACTCTTCATTTCTTATAAAAATTTTGTCCTTAAAATTTAAGCCATTAAAAATTCTTCTTCACAATGGTGGGGTATTGTCGTCTCATCAATTCTACTCCTTCATTCTGCTTCGTGCTGCTATCCAAGATCCTCGGTGCTACCGAAACATTTCCAAACTAACCAGACCAATTCTTGATTCCCAAAAAGGCTAAGCACTTGTCCAATTTTACAAAAAATGAAATTTGCAAAATTTTTGGTTGATTTTCTTTTCTTTTTCTTTTTCTTTTCTTTTTCTTTCCACTAAGTGGCTAACCGCCGCGTCGGGGATTCGAACTCCCAACTTCAAACCATTTGCTTCTTCCCCGGGTACCACACGGCTAGAGGCGTCGATGGTGCTCTAAATTGCTTTCTTTTTCTATTTAAAGCCAAATTTCTTATTCAATCTCAAAATCGAATTATTCCACCGCTTAAACAGTTCCGACTCTTCTTTCTTAACAATTCGAAACGTCCCTATCCTAGGCGACATCCAAGGATGAACAGGATTCTTAACTTGAAAATTCAAAGGTTTTTGACGCTTAACTACGTAAATTTCCCGGCAACTCTGAGCGGTCCTTAATCTATCACTGATATTTGCAACTGCGTCCACGGACTGCTGAACTAACTTTGTGCTGCAACCTTTCATTCTTTAACCTCAACTCAACAAATGAAGTTTTGTACACTCTGATCTGCATTGCCTCAAAGGAACCATCTGACTGATCTGCTGAAACTAGGAACCTCTGGTCAAGATCTGATATGCCCTCTCAGACTGGCCATCGGTCTAAGGATGATAAACATTACTATACTGTAACTTCGTTCTCAAAGCACTCTGCGAACTTTTCTAGAAGGTAACCACGAAACTCGGGTCTCGATCTAGAGTAATCATCACTGGCACTCCAAATAGACGAACTCTCTTACGCATGTACAACTCAGCGTACTTGTCCAAAACAAAGTCATTTTCTATTGCGATGAAGTGAACCGACTTCATCTATCTATTCACCATTATTCCAATCGAAATCATTACTCATCTGGTTCTTTGATAAGCCTATCACAAGATCCATTGTGACACGATCGCATTTCCGCATTAGGGACTTCGAGAGGTTACAAGAATCCTCTCATATTACAATGCTGAGTCATCTCTTGCTAACACGTCAAACATTTGGTGACATGCTTGGCGATGTCCGTCTTCATATCAGACCATGAATAATGTTTACGCAAATTCTCATACATCTTCATACTAATAAGATGAATGATGTAATTGCTACGATGAGCTTCTGACCAACTCCTCTTTAAGCGCTGCATCGTCAGGTACACGCAATTGTCCTCGGAACCACAATGTTCCGCCTTTAAAAATCTGAAAATGAACCTTTCTCTCTTTTGCATCTGCTTGCATGACCTTTTGAAACTCTGTATCTGACGGCTGAAGCATTCTAATTCTGATCTGTACTTCTGACTCAATTCTGAGGATGGCCATAAGATTTAAAAGGTGGCCTACCTCAAATTTGAAAACCGAATCTCCACTTTCTCATGTGGGGTCCATTCTTTAACCAGCATATGCACAAATGAAGACACTCGACTCAATGCATCAGTGACTTCTTTCATCCTTCCAGGGTGATACCAGATACCACCATCCGAGTCCTTCAAAAGATCTGGTTCACAGCGCTATTGTGGCACCCCTTGAACGGCCCCCGATCCGTTAGGGTCGCCACAGTTTGCTTACCTTTCACTTGCCCTATTGACAAATCACTATGATACCATTTAATTGTAGTGGGTCCATACAACCCGGGGGTTTGTATTACCTTAATCAGTCCCAGCGTAGTTCATATAACGGAAGCATACTCGACATCTCCCTAACCCGTACTCGCACAAAATAATACAATGCAATACACACCAACTACAACCTTTCATATATATATACTTTAGGGCTGAATCAATTTTATTTACATAATTAAGATGGATTTCACAAGTCAGTTCAACAAAAGGGCCCAGACTATAACTAAGCTCAGCTATACTCAAAAAGTACCCGACTATACATTAGACATGTACATCAATCCATCAGCTAGTGTCGGCCATCCCAAAATGTGTCGTCCTCCACCAATCACATGCTCTAATCACACCTTGCCCGGTGCATCAGCCGATGGTAGTGGCAGCATCCCCATCATCAGTCCATTGCGTCGAACGTGTATAGAAAGGAACTCCTGAACTACAGGGCCATCAAGTAGGCCCACATCATACATGACCAAAACACAGACTCAGATAAACACCAGACCATGAACACCAACGCACGGGTGCTCCATGCACTCGACCTCAACATCAGATGGTAAGCCATAGAATCCCCATCATCAGTCCGTTGCATCAAACGTGTATAGAAAGGAACTCCTGAACCACAGGGCCATCAGGTAGGCCCACATCATACATGACCAAAACACAGACTCGGATAAACACCAGACCACGAACACCAACGCAGGGGTGCTCCATGCACTCGACCTCAACATCAGATGGTAAGCCATAGAATCCCCATCATCAGTCCGTTGCGTCGAACGTGTATAGAAAGGAACTCCTGAACCACAGGGCCATCAGGTAGGCCCACATCATACATGACCAAAACACAGACTCGGATAAACACCAGACCACGAACACCAACGCAGGGGTGCTCCATGCACTCGACCTCAACATCAGATGGTAAGCCATAAAATGTACCACGTGTGACAGGTGCTAGAGGCAACGCTCAATCTGAAATGTTGGTCCCCAAAGGGTGAGTACAACCACTCAGCAGTAAAGATCCATCAAACTACACAATGCAACAGGCAAGACAACCACAATTTCATGCGAAATGCTCATATCATCCATGCCATCATACATATATGTCCATGAGATTCATTCACGACCTTACTAATCATATTTCCCACGCCAAGCAATACCAATTCAAGTTCATGGACAATTATATCTCATGCCATATGCACATACCCATACGCATGATTCATGTCATCCACACAATCATGTATATGCCAAATGTCATATGATATGCCAAATGTCACCATATATGCAGTACACATAACTCTCACGATATCACATTTCATAAAGCAATTAATTGGTTTTTGAAAACGGAACAATTTTCGAGTAAAACAGATTGCACTTCTTTAGTAAAAATTCTTGGAAAATTAGTAAATAATCTCAATAAATTCTGAAAATTTAGCATGATGTAAACAAGACCTAGAGAAAGAGATTTGATGAAGAACACCATGCCAAGAAAGTTTCACATCAATCCCATAGGTCCATACATCACAACAACAGAAATTCCAACACCACTTTTGCATAGTTTCGGAAATAATTTTGATTAGGCCCTTAAATGAACTCCGAAAAATGATATTTTAATATGTTATAGATGATACCTAGAGGTAAAATTTCCCTGAAGAAATAGAAGTCTAATTCGTTTTGGATTAAAATATATGATTATTACAACTCGCCCTAACCCTCGGCTCAATCTCCAGATTAAATCCCTTTCAGAGAAAAATCATTTTCCGAATCATTACTTGTCCATTTATCCTCAAATTTCAGTATGTTACTTCTCAAGATATCGTCTACAACTCTTATCAAGGACATGAGATCAAATTCCGACTGGATAATTTCACAAAATTCACTGAACCGCAAGGGATCAACATATCAGTTTCCAGATCTAGTATCTTTGAAGAAAAATGGTTTCATCAACAAATACTTGTTCGTTTTCCCTCAAATTTTGATATGTTACTCTCCAATAATTCCTCTACAACTTTCATCAAGAAGTCAAAGTGAGATTCCAACTAGAACATTGCATGCAGCTCACGAAATCACCAAAGGTTGGACTGTTCGTACATGCAACAACTCACTTGGAAAACTATCACCATTCACTCGAGTTTCCAGCATTCAACATCACAACCACAGCAAGCAAAGTGTAGGCTAACAGACTCTACTTGCCTCTAGTCCAAAGAAAATCGCAGCAAGCACGATGGCGGGAGAAGGCGGGCTTGATGGTGGCAGCTAGGCGGACACACAGTGGCAACCGGTCTCCTTCTTCTCTTCTTCTCTTGCACGCTTGCTCGGTTTCCCTCTCTCTCACGCGATAACTCTCTCTCTCTCTCTCTCTCTCTCTCTCTCTCTCTCTCTCTCTCTCTCTCTCTCTCTCTCTCTCTCTCTCTCTCGACTTTCTCTCCCTCGTGCAACAACCCCCTCGCTCACTTCGCCCCTCCTCTTTTCTTTCCCCTTCATCATTAGCAATCATTTGATTTGCATGGCAGTAGACACTTGGCTAATCTCTCTTGCCACTTGTCATTTTTCTCATGCAAGTTGATGGGTTCAATGGGCCGGGCCTCTCCCTCCTCCGGTCGACTACTTCATGGGCTCCTTGGGCTGGGCTTGGTCGGCCGAATGGTGGGTAATTGTGGGCTATCTTTAGCTGATTTGGTCCTTAAATACCCAACCCACAATTATTCCTAATAATCCACCTTAATTCCCACTTATATAAATACCTAATTACACTTATTCACTTGGCCATAAAACTTTGTAACATCACTGAAAATCCATCTTATAAAGTACATGGCCAAGAACAAAATTTCCTTATCAATTTATCATCTAATACAAATTCTTAATCACACATGGACATAAGATATATTTCCAACCAATTAATTGTCCATTAAAATGCTCGGCCTTAATCTATTGAAATTCATTGGTCTAATGGCTATAATGAAATCCGATGGTGCTTCCATCACCTATTCATGGTTCATGGTATATTCAGGAGTTGCTACGAAATTTTTGGATGCCACAATTCTCCCCTCATTAGAGAATCCCATCCTCGAAATTAGACATTACTTATGTCTCTTTAAATAAGTGAGGATGCCTTTGCCTCATCTCATTTTCACTCTCCCATTTGGCTTCCTCCACATCATGATGTCGCCATAATTTCTTAACCAATAGTATCTTCTTGGTCTTGAGAATTTATTCCTTTCGATCTAGTACTTGCACAGGCTCTTCAATGTACCTCACTTTCTCATCCACTTTGATGGCTTCATGATCGAGTATGTGATCAAGATCTGACTGATACTTTCTTAGCATCGACACATTGAACACATCATGTAAATTTCCCAATTTAGGAGGCAGCGCCAAACGATAAGCTACATCTCCTATTCTTTCAAGTATCTCAAAAGGTCCAACAAATCTAGGGCTTAACTTACCCTTCATTCCAAATCAAGATATTCCTTTCATAGGGGATACTTTAAGGAATACATGATCTCCCACATTAAACTCTAAAGGTCTCCTACGATTATCTGCGTAGACTTTCTGCCTACTTTGCACTATTCTAAGTCTTTTCCTTATTATCTCAACAGCCTCAGTAGTAATTTGTACTAATTCAGGTCCTGTCAAACTCCTTTCACCTTCCTCATTCCAACAAACAGGAGTCCTGCACCTTCTTCCATATAATGCTTCAAAGGGAGCCATGCCTATACTTTTCTGAAAATTATTGTCATAGGCAAACTCTATCAAGTGCAACTTTTCATCCCAGCTTCCCTTAAAATCAATAATGCAAGCTCTCAGCATATCTTCCAAAGTTTGGATCACTCTTTCCGTTTGTCCATCTGTTGAGGATGAAAAGTAGTACTAAATTGAAGCTTTGTCCCTAAAGCATTTTGGAGACTCCACCAAAAATTTGAAATAAACCTAGAGTCTCGATCAGATGTAATTGTTACATGAATACCATGTAAGCGTATCACTTGGCTTACATATATCTCAGCAAGTTTATTCATCGAGTAGTCTACGTGGACCGCTAGGAAATGAGCAGACTTAGTCAAACGATCTGCTATTACCTAAATAGAGTCATGACCATTTGATGTCATTGGCAGTCCTTGCACAAAGTCCATCGTTACATGCTCCCATTTCCACTCTGGTACGTCCAATGGTCTCAATAATCCCGCGAGTTTACGGTGTTCTGCTTTCACTTGTTGGCATGTTAAACATTGAAAAACGTGCTTAGCTACATCCTTCTTCATGCCATTCCACCAAAATTGCTGGCGTAGGTTTCTACACATTTTTGTACTCCCCGGATGAATACTATAATTACTTTTATGTGCTTCTGATAAGATCTCCCTTCTTACTTCTTCATTGTCAGGAACACAGAGCTATTCTTGGCATCGTACTACTCCATCCTCGGAGACTTGAAACTCTGGACTTTTCCTTAAAGACACAGCATTTCGTATTTCCTCAATCTCTGGATCAGATTCTTGTAGAATCTTAACTTTCTTAATAATTTCAAGCTCAATCCTTAATGTAGTGAGCATACCAGTAAAGTGGTCTATTTCCAACTTGAAGTCTGAATCCACAATTGACTTTAACAAGATTCCACTCTGTTATTCTTAGACTAGCCATGTCCATAGCCGACTTTCGACTAAGGGCATCTACCACCTTATTTGCCTTTCCTGGATGGTATCGTATTTCACAGTCATAATCTTTTAATAACTCCATCCACATTCTCTGTCTCATGTTCAACTCTTTTTGCGAAAACAGATACTTCAAACTCTTATGATCTATATAGATTTCAAACTTTTCTCCATACAGATAATGTCTCCATATTTTCAAAGCAAATACTATGGCTGCCAATTTCAAATCATGGGTTGGGTAATTTAACTCATGAGGTTTCAACTGCCTCAATGCATAGGCTATGACCTTGCCACGTTGCATCAAAACACATCCTAGTCCTTTATGAGATGCATCACTATACACCGTGAATCCTTCAAATCCAGATGGTATAGTTAGAATTGGAGCTATAGTCAACTTTCTTTTAAGTTCCTGAAAACTTCTTTCACATTCTCCACTCCATTTAAATCTTACATTCTTTCAAGTCAATTTCGTTAGAGGGCCTAACAGGTGTGAAAATCCTTCGATAAGCCTCCTATAATAGCCAGACAATCCTAAGAAACTCTGTATTTTAGTTGGTGTCATTGGCCTTGGCCAATTCACTACCATCTCAACCTTTGCAAGGTCCACTGCAATTCGATTTCTCGACACCACGTGCCCTAAAAATATTATCTGATCCATCCAGAATTCACACTTTCTGAATTTGGTGTATAACTCATGATCTCTTAATGTTTGCAATGCTATCCTCAGGTGTCATTCATGCTCTTTAGTTCTTTTAGAATATATTAGGATATCATCGATGAAGACAATTACAAACTGATCCAGATAAGGCTTAAATATCCTATTCATTAAATCCATGAATGCGGCTGGTGCATTCGTTAATCCAAAAGGCATAACTAGGAACTCATAATATCCATAACGAGTCCTAAATGCAGTCTTAGGAATGTCTTCTTTCTTTATCCTTAACTGATGGTATCCTGAACTTAAGTCAATTTTAGAAAAGACTGAACTTCCTTGCAACTGATCAAATAAGTCATCAATTCTAGGCAAATGATACTTATTCTTTATAGTCACTTGGTTCAGTTGTCTATAGTCAATACATAGACGCATCGACCCCTCCTTCTTTTTCACAAATAGAACTTGTGTGCCGCAAGGTGAAGCACTTGGCCTAATAAATCCCTTATCAAGCAACTATTGTAGTTGCACCTTCAACTCCTTCAACTCTACTAAGGCCATTCTATACGGGGCTTTTGATATTGGTCCCGTTCTAGGTATTAGTTCAATTTCAAACTCAATCTCTCGTTTCGACGGTAATCCAGGTACCTCAGGAAACACATTCTGAAATTCCCTGACTATTTGGATCTCACCGATTTCAGCCTCTTTCTTAGTAAGATCTCTTACCACTGCTAGGTATCCTTGACATCCTTCGTCAAGTAGTTCACGAGCTTCTACCATTGAGATAATGGCTATAGAGGGGTTTGTCTGACCTCCAAAAGATTCAAAACTAGACTGGTCAGGTAACGTGAACTGGATCACTTTCTTATAGCAATCCACCTTAGCCCTATGCTTACGAAGCCAGTTCATTCCTATGATAACATCAAAGTCATACATAGCCATCACAACTAGATCTATTTCCATATCTCGTCATTCTATAGTTATCTTACATTTTGCACACATCATTGTAGATAACACCATATTCTTTAAAAGCGTGGAAACACAAAGAGGCGTCTCGAGAGGTGTAGTTTCTATTTCACTCAATTGCCTATATCTTTCAAATATAAATGAATGTATAGCACCCGTGTCAAACAATGCATATGCCTTCTTGCCATTTATGAAAATCGTACATGATATAACATTTTTTGGAAGCTTACACTTCCTCTTCGGTGACCGCATACACCCTTCCTTGTGCTGGTGGCCTCTATTGATTTCTTGGTAGATTTGGTCTAACAGCACTTTGCTATACCCGTCGCATCAAGCCGACACTCAGATGTGACCTCTCTCGTGGATAGTCTCTCTTGAGGTGATCTATCTGTCCACAACCATAGCATTTCGGCCGTCCATTTCAAGGTCATGGGCCATGTCACCCATCACACCTTCGACAAACATCATGCTGATAGGGTGCTTTCCCTATATTCAGGCCATCCCTAGCTCTTCCAAAATTTCCAAAATTACTCTTTTTCTTAGAATCCCAGGTCTGACCTTGACCAGGATAAGGTCTCTTACCCCTTCTAATATCACTAAAGGTCAACTGCCTCTTAGACTCTGATTGCTCCCTCACCAATTCTTGTTCCACCAACTGTGCCCTTTCATAAATCTCATTATAATCCCTTATATTCAAAGGCACTAGTTGTTTCCTTATATTAGTCCTCAACCCTTTCAGGAATCTCTTGGCTTTTTCCTCTTGATCCTCAATCAATCTGGGAGCATACCTAGACAATTCAGAAAATTTTGCCTCATACCGATCCACTATCAGCTCCCTTTGTTCCAACTGAACAAATTCAGTGATCTTATCCTTAGCACAATCAGAGAAATGCTTTCTATTGAAAGCTCTAACAAATTCATCCCAGTTTATATCAGTACCTAGTGGAAAGATCGTATCTCTTAAAGCTCTCCACCAAAACTTTGCATTTCCCTCCAGCTGGTACTCTGCCAAAACTATCTTTTTAGCATCACTGCAGTCCAATAGCCGGAAAATCTGTTCTATCCCATCAATCCAATGTTCTGCCTCCTCAGGACTTCCCATTCCACTAAACTTAGGTAGCTTGAGCTTCAGAAATTGTTCCACCAGTCCTTGAGGGTGATGTTCCACTCCGGGTTGTTGCTATGCTTGTCTTTCCATCAGATTTCCTATATTGGCCAATGCCTGCAAGATGTCTTCCATTCGGGGTTCAGCCCTTGCAGCAGAGGCTTCAGCCCTTAATGGATGAGCCCTTCCAGCTCGCACCATGACTTTATTGCAGTTTCCAAGCATTTGCCTCAGGAATAATCTGTGATTCAATCTCTCCATTTAAAAGCAACTACAACTACATAAGTAACATAAACATGTTACTGGCACCTTAAGACAACTCATAATAAAATACTAGGGATCTACGAGGGAATATCCATAACCCGTTATTCAAAGTTAACCAACTATTCAAGTTAATATCCTATGGTGTGCATTCTCATCACATTCCTCAATTTCCAAATGAGACTCTTTATCACTCCACATATAACCATTGCTCTGATACCAAACTGGGTTGTGGCACCCCTCGAACGGCCCCCGATCCGTTAGGGTCGCCACAGTTCGCTTACAATTGCCACAATTTGCTTACATTTCACTTGCCCTTTTGACAAATCACTCTGATACCATTTAATTGTAGCGGGTCCATACAACCTGGGGGTTTGTATTACCTTAATCGGTCCCAGCGCAGTTCATATAACGGAAGCATACTTGACTTCTCCTTAACCCGTACTCGAACCAAATAATATAAAGCAATACACACCAACTACAACCTTTCATATATATACTTTTCGGCCGAATCACTTTTATTTACATAACTAAGATGGATTTCACGAGTCGGTACAACAAAAAGGCCAAGACTAAGCTCGGCTATACTCAAAAAGTACCCGACTATACATCAGACATGTACGTCAATCCATCAGCTAGTGTCGGCCATCCCAAAAAATGTCGTCCCCCACCAATCACACACTCTAATCACACCCAGCCCGGTGCATCGGCCGGCGGCGGCGGCAGCATCCCCATCATCAGTCCGTCCCGTCGAACGTGTATAGAAAGGAACTCCTGAACTACAGGGCCATCAGGTAGGCCCACGTCATACATGACCAAAACACGGACTCGGATAAACACCAGACCATGAACACCGACGCAAGGGTGCTCCGTGCACTCGACCGCAACATCAGATGGTAAGTCATAGAATGTACCACGTGTGATAGGTGCTAGAGGTATCGCTCAATCTAAAATGTTGGTCCCCAAAAGGGTGAGTACAACCACTCAACAGTAAAGATCCATCAAACTACACAATGCAACAAGCAAGAAAACCACAATTTTATGGGAAATGCACATATCATCCATGCCATCATACATATTTATGTCCATGAAATTCATTCATGACATTACTAATCATATTTCCCATGCCAAGCAATACCAATTCAAGTTCATGGACAATTATATCTCATGCCATATGCACATATCCATACGCATGATTCATGTCATCCACACAATCATGTATATATCCTCATGAGATCCATTCAATGCCATCATGATCGCATTCTCAATGCCAACTAATATCAACTCAATTTCATAGGCAATTATACCAGATGCCATATGCACACACACACGTGCATGATTCAATTCCCATTTTGATATTCAAAAGAATCTCATCATTCTCCCAAGGACCAGTGTTTGCATCCCTCATATATCGCTCGCACCCAACCTAGCGTCGCGAGGAACCTCCGGCACACACCTCTGAGCATCCGGCACACACACTTCGGTCATCTCGCATCCCACCGGGCATCACGAGGAATCGCCGGGGCTCGCTATCAAAATGGTTACTCTTGCCTTCCAGAATTATGTACTGACATACCACTAGGCATCCCCTGGAATTACCTACTGATATACCACTGGACATCTCGAAACTCCTGAGGACCCTCCGGCACACACCTCCGGGCATCCGGCACACACACTCCGGACATCCCGACACTCATGGGGCATCGTCAGCTCACACCTCCGACGGTATTATCATCATCACAAAGCATATTCCCATTATATCTCATTTTCAATTTAACATTTGATGCAACAATGTCAGAGGTCTAAACCAGCTTTTTTGATGTCATATAATATGCAAAATGTCACCATATATGCAGTACACATAACTCTTGTGATATCACATTGCATAAAGCAATTCATTGATTTTTGAAAATGGAACAATTTTCGAGTAAAACATATTGCACTTCTTTAGTAAAAATTCTTGGAAAATTAGTAATCAATCTCAATAAATTCTGAAAATTTAGCATGATGTTAACAAGACCTAGAGAAAGAGATTTTATGAACAACACCATGCCAAGAAAGTTTCACATCAATCACATAGGTCCATACATCACAACAACAGAAATTCCAACACCACTTTTGCCTAATTTCGGAAATAATTTCGATTAGGCCCTTAAAAGAACTCTGAAAATTCTGAGATTTTAATATGTTATAGATGAGACCTAGAGGTAAAAGTTCCCTGCAGAAATAGAAGTCTAATTTGTTTTGGATTAAAAGATATGATTATTACAACTCGCCCTAACCCTCGGCTCAATCTCCAGATTAAAATGGTTTCATCAACAAATACTTCTCCATTTTCCCTCAAAGGGATCAACATATCAAATTCATAGAACTACAAGGGATCAACATATCAATGTCAAAGTGAGATTCCAACTAGAACATTGCATGCAGCTCACGAAATCACCAAAGGTTGGACTGTTCCTACATGCAACAACTCACTTGGAAAACTACCACCATTCACTCGAGTTTCTAGCATTCAACATCACAACCACAACAAGCAAAGTGTAGGCTAACGGACTCTACTTGCCTCTAGTCTAAAGAAAATCACAGCAAGCATGACGGCGGGACAATGCGGGCTCGACGGCGGCAGCTAGGCGGATGCACAGCGGCAATCGGTCTCCTCCTTCTCTTCTTCTCTCGCACGCTCGCTCGGTTTCCCTCTCTCTCACGCGACAACTCTCTCTCTCTCTCTCTCTCTCTCTCTCTCTCTCTCTCTCTCTCTCTCTCTCTCTCTCTCTCTCTCTCTCGGCTTTCTCTCCCTCGCGCGACAACCCCCTCGCTCACTCCGCCCCTCCTCTTTTATTTCCCCTTCATCATTAGCAATCATTCGATTTGCATGGCATTGGATACTTGGCTAATCTCTTTTGCCACTTGTCATTTTTCTCATGCAAGTTGATGGGCTCAATGGGCCGGGCCTCTCCCTCCTTCGGTCAACTACTTTATGGGTTCCTTGGGCTGGGCTTGGTCGGCCGAATGGTGGGTAATTGTGGGCTGTCTTGGGCTGATTTAGTCCTTAAATACCCAACCCACAATTATTCCTAATAATCCACCTTAATTCCCACTTATATAAATACCTAATTACACTTATTCACTTGGCCATAAAACTTTGTAACATCACTGAAAATCCATCTTATAAAGTACATGGCCAAGAACAAAATTTCCTTATCAATTTATCCTCTAATACAAATTCTTAATCACACATGGACATAAGATATATTTCCAACCAATTAGTTGTCCATTAAAATGCTCAGCCTTAATCTATTGAAATTCATTGGTCTATTGGCTATAATGAAATCCAACGGTGCTTCCATCACCTATTCATGGGTCATGATATATTCAGGAGTTGCCATGAAATTTTTGGATGCCACAGCTATCTCATAAATACTTTGAGACTTTAACGATCAGCGAAGATCTGAAGTCTTTCTTCACACCAACAATATCTTTAAGTCTTCAAAGCAAAAATTATTGCTACAAGTTCTAAGTCATGTATCGGGTAATTCAATTCATGAGATCTCAACTTGACGGGACGCGTATGCAACAACCCTATTATGCTGCATTAGCACGTGACCCAGTCCTCTAAACGACGCATCACTTATAGATCTCATAACCTCCAGGACTAGATGGAATGGCCTGCACAGGTGCGATAGTCAGCTTCTGCTCAAGCTCTTGGAAACTACGCTCGCAATTGTCTGTCCATATGAACTTCTTTTCTTTCTTCAGTAGTCGAGTCAACGGCGAAGCCATTGCTAAAAACACTTCTACGAACCTTCTGTAATACTCTGCTAAACCCAAAAAACTTCTGATTTCTGTCATTGTAGTCAATCTCGGCCAATTGATCACTACTTCAATCTTGGACGGGGTCCACGGAGATTCCTTCTCCTAAAATCACATGACTTAGGAACGCAACACGAGTCATCCAAAACTCGCATCTGCTAAGCTTATCGTGAAATCCAAAAGTCTTCAAGATTTGAAGTATCATCCTCTAATGTCTCTCGTGCTCCTCAGCACTCTTTGAACACACCGGGATAACTTCAATGAATACGATCACAAACTGATCAAAGTACCCAATGAACACTTTGTTCATCAAATCCATACAAACAGCTGAAGTGTTTGTCAAACCAAACGGTATTGCTGTAAACTCATAATTGCCGTATCAAGTGCGAAATGCTAACTTCGGTATGTCTTCCTTTCAAATCCTCAAATGCTGATACCTTATCCTCAAGTCGATCTTGGAGAACATCGATACACAAACGCAACAAACCATCCTTCTTCTTCACAAACAAGACTAATGCTCCCCAAGGTGATGCATTGGGACGTAAGAATCCCTTATCTAACAATTGCTGCATCTCCACCTTCAGTTCTTTCAACTCAAATAAAGCCATCCGGTAAGGAGCCTTAGAGATTGGCTCTGTTTCGAGTGTTAATTCAATCACGAACTCTATTTTTCTTTCTGACAACAAACCTGGCAGTTCTTCAGGAAACACCTCAGACAACTTCTATACCAAGGTTATGTTCTCCATATTCGGTTCCTCAACTGTCGCATCCACTATAGTTGCCATACAGATTTGGCAACCTACAACCAGAACCAAGTCGTCTTCAGTGACGAATAACAGGGATCGAAGGTCCTTTCTGACTTTCAATAAATCAAAACTTTCGTACGCTAACTGAACAAACTAAATTACATCGTTACCACGATTCATAACAACGGAAAGCTCCCCGAACCAAACCATTTCATAAATGACTTCCAAGTCATACATAAGCAAACCCATCAAGTACAACTATAGTTAGAGATTCATCTTCATTTTACTTTATTACATCAACGGAAACTCCACAACTTTCACTCAAAATCTAGCTACGCTACTCTGATAATAACTTCTCAAAAACATTCTTCCCTTGATTGATGCATGGTCAATCCATTCCTATTCCTTTCGCCATCCTAGTGGCGTCCTATCGGCAGTAGCGATGCTCGAGTCCTCTTGGACTTACACGAACGGTTCCTATCCCAATGGCCGTGTTGGCCGCATTCAAAGCATGCTCCTGTTGAGCTTGGTCACCAAGCTGGCTCACACTTCTTTTCTCAAACTTGACACACAAGTAGTGAGTCCTCTATCTCCTGTCAGATGACAGCATGCTCTCTTACTTGCACTAGGGTCTATCCCAAATACCCCACAGCGTTCTACGGCGCATTCCCGTAGACCTGTCCCATCAGCCTTCGAGGACCTTTTTCTAACTAGGTAACCCTGTTTGTTACACTTAGAAAAAGCACCCATCTTACCAAGACATAGGGCTAATCCATGTCGACTTCCGTCAGCATGACACACTCCATTCTGATTCATTATTGACTTAACCATCCCACATTTCCAGTTGGACGAAAATGGGATACTTTTCTTCAATCATAGACTCCTTCCCAAACTAATTTCCATCTCTATTGAATCTGAACCTTGACTCGGATGCAATGGCTTGCTCCCATATCAGAACTCTAGCTTGGGCCTCAACAGGCACGGCAACAACAATGGCTCAATCCTAAGCTTACTAGCTCAACAAGCTCCCAAGAACACTAGCGCTTGAACAATCCCATCGAACCTAGGATCGCTTTGTGCTACTACACTAGTACCGACCTATAGCGGTACTCTCACACTCGCACTGGTCTAAGCCGGCACTCCACCATGACCACCTCGAGTACCAACCCTAGTCGGCGTACAACCCCGAGTAACTAGTCTAAAGGTTCTCTCTAGGAGTCCTCTGCTCTTGATCACTCATCTACAGGATCTTTACAGAAACATATTTCTCAATTCTAATCCCAGATTAGAATTTAAGTGATCCACGCCAAACTATCTGCCAAACAACTATCAGCCACATGCACCAGCATGAAATAAAAGCCATTCCTACTAACTATCCCATAAACAATTGCACCTTATCACTCCATTCACAGGCCTCGCTTTGATACCACTTAAACGGGGATGTCACACCTCGAACCTCGAGCACGTGCACATCCCACTGTGATCGATAGAAATGCGACTTCTCAGGACACATCGCTAACCCATTCATTTTTATTGCACATGCAAAAGCGAAACAAATCCCCTAACAACATTTAACTTGGGATAGAAAAGTAAGCAATCAATCACAACCAAACAAACTTTCTTATAAACACGTAGGTTTATATACAACACTAGATTGTCTACAAAATAGATAGGCTCAACAAAAATGGAACTGTCCTAAGGCCAACTAGTCAGACACGTTCGCCGATTCTTCGGTCTCCACCTCCACCAATGTCCAAGGCTTCAAGTCCTCCACGACCGCCATCTAAGGACTTGAAAATATTATCTCACAACGGGGTGAGACAATGTCTTAGTGAGTCCTACCCTCTAAGACCCGATTAGAAAAAAATATGCCTTAGGGTGCTCTAGCCACACAAATAGGATGGAGGACTTACCTCGTCTTAGTCCATTCCTGCACATCAATACAATTCAATTCTCAATCACATAATTGATCTAACGATTCAATTCAATCATATTATCTATCTTTTCAATACTATCTATCATTCAATACCATCTATCAAACCTATCGTTAATATGACATATGCTCTCCAAAGCTGTAATATATAGACGGTAGCTCACTTAAGTTGTAGATAGATAATAGCTCGCCCAAGCTGTAATATATATAGATCGTGATCGTACAAGTTGATAAAACAATCTTAGCTATAGCTGATATATATATATATATGTATATAATATTTGCTCGCCCAAGCTGATAGATATATAAACCAATGCTCGCTAAAGCTGATCATTCAATAATAAACCATAGAAATGGATATAAAATCCAATAACATCCAACGATTCAAACTAGTCATCCAAACCAATTATGGTGCTAAAAGCCAACACTGGGTATTTTCAAGTTAAATACCACAACTTCATCAATATCGCTCAAATCCACACTTTAGAATAATTAACCATAATCATCAATCACTCAATTTCTCAATTTAAACATACAATTAACACAAACCGACCACATTACTACGATCAGCGCAAAATTCTAACGACCGCCATCCGGTAAAATTTCGAAATTATTAAATAATTAAATTTAATTCCGAAAATTAAATAATTAAATAATATATTATAATAATATAATTTAATAAAATAATATTTAAAAATTCGAAATAATTTAATTAATTAAAAATAATTAATTAGGGCTTAAACTATATTACACTAATTTAAACATGCAATTAGCCCTAATTAAACATCCATCAAACTAATCATACAACTAATCTAATTTACATTAAAATAATCTAATTTAACCACATAAACCTAATTACACTAATCTAAACACCCCTTAAGCATAATTAACTCACTAAGCAAGGATTAGGGGATAAACTCACCTAATTAACGAGTCAAACGGCTCAAAACGACGAGGACGACACAAGGGTCGATAGTCTCCAAGGCGGGCCTATTTTCCGGGGTCGAGAAGTCAGCCAAAACGGGCCAAACCTTCGTTGCAATACCCATTTTTCCAGCTGTTGTCCGCTATTGGTTGAAGCCAAGAAAGGGCGGATTCGAGGCTGGCTTGGGTCAGAAATGGGTGGAGGAGTTGAACCGAACCTAGGCGAGGTTTCACGGTGGCCGAAGGTGGCCTGGACGGCTCCGGCAGAGCTCCACCAGATTTGAAATGGCTGCTAAAACAAAGGAGCCGGCGAGATAGAGACAGAAATGGGCAAAGCAACGGTGAGGTGATGGCATGCAGCGATGGTGACTCCGGCTACCGCGTGCGGTGGCGAGGCCTCAACGGCGAGCTGGCTTCGCCAGTCTTTAGCTTGTAGGGGCGTCAAACAGCAAGGGGATGGAGGAGAGAAGCTGTTCGATGGACAGAGAAAGGGAAAGGAGGGGGTCGGCTAATAGCAATCTAGCATGACGGTGATGCGTGCGACGGAGGACAGAGACGGTGGTGCTGGTTGATCTCTGCTGCTACTAGTGGCGTCCGAAGAAGAAGATGGAGATGGAGGAGAGAGCGTCGACAGGAGACAAGGGGAGGAAGAAGAAATCCGGTTCCTCTCACTCTCTCTCTCTCTCTCTCTCTCTCTCTCTCTCTCTCTTTGGCCCCACAAACATGGCCCACCATGACTTCACTTGATGATGTCACACTCCACTATCTCCAATCTCCAATCTCCCACAACCTTATTCCAATGGTTGCAATTTCATTTTCCACCGTGGCATGAAATCTTGTACACTTAATTCAATCAATTCTCAATCAATTCCATCCAATTGAAGCTCAAGTAAATTAACCCATGTGTCCTCAACCTTCTTATGACTTTTCCCCATCAAATGATCCAACTTGCTTCCCAAAGATTCGATCAAAAATGGCCCTCTGACAATCTCGAACAAAAACGGCCTTACTTTGCTTTTCCACCAAAAATCTCGGTTTGTAGAAAAATCTTCTGAGGATGAGTCGACGTTCCTAAAATGAATTGTGACCTGATAGAACTTCCAATTTCTATAATCGGGTTCAATTTCACGATAAAATTTAATCTAGTGCGACTTTAGCACGTCCTAACCTACCAGGTAGCTTTTAGGAATTTTCTATGCAATTGACCTATGGTTGATTATTTTCAAGCCACAAAGTGCATCTTCGACACATTGGTGACTCTCGGTTGTCGTAAAAATCTCAATGTTTCAAATACGGACACATGATACCAAAATTATAGAGAAATCGGTCTAGTGCCAATCAACAAGAATTGTGCAATTAGGTGGAATCACCGACACTGAATTACATGGTTCTGTTGAATCGACCTATCTCCAGTCTCTAATCAATATGTGCCATAATGACCCTTGCAGATTAGCACAGTCAAGCAGTCAGTTCCTGGTCGAATTCTCAAGTCTATTGCTTTTAAATTCCTTAATGGCTTCACCTGATAGACTAGTTATCTCGTTAGTAGCCAACTCAGAGAAGAGAGCCATAGGCACGAAGATGAAATGCCCGACTTATTTAATTGAAACTAGAATTGGAAAATCAGGATGTCACAGTTAAACTCATTCAAAAATCACGTGAAAGTTACAAGACGTTCTCCACCAATGACGAGCAACTTTCATGAAGGAAATTTCTTCTAGAATTCAACACAGAAATCAGCACAAAAATGAAAAAACCAAAGACCAATACGAAAGAAACTGACCTAGGCTTGGATCGGAGTAGTTTTGACCTAGTTAAACACATCCACAAATCATGAAAAAAAATTACAAAAGATGCACAATACGATTTAGAACAAAAATCATGAAGATAATTTTGTCATAAAAATGACCATGAAAGTTAGCACAAAAATAGAAAAGAAAGAAGGCGGAACAAAAATAGAATTGAAAAAAAAAAGAAAAACCTAAACTATTGCAGAATCACTCATCTTTGGAGGTGTTTTTTGATATTCAAAAACATCGCTTAATCGGGGTGTGTGACCTATCAATTCGAAGCTTGTGATGTGTATTTTCAAAGCCTAGAAGGACTTGAGGTCAAAAATTAAGGTTTAAGACCTCAAATCTGCCTTAATAGAGAGTTTGTTCCAAAGACATACAAATTTCTAGAATAAATTCAAGAACACATTCATCACTCAAATCATCAACAAATCATTGCAGCATTCATAATCATTGATCTTAATCATGTAAAAGTTCATAATCTTGAATCCTAACCCCAATCGACTTGCTCGGCCTCACTTCATCGGATTCGAGTTTCGAATCGTTACCTTTGGCGCGATTTTCGTGATCAATCAAATCAAAACGCCGAAACACTTTTAAATCTCCACAAACCGCCGAGCATTAGATTTGAATTGCCTAAGACCATAGAACTGCAGTTAACCTCTGAATAGGATCGTCGGAACCATCGGTCCGAATTGGACTAGCTATGGATGTCAAGAGGGGAGTTTTCTCAATCGAACAACTTCTGATCAAAATCTAGTCAATCTTCAGCCACAAATGGATCGGCAAGGAGGAAATGATGGCTGCAGGGCTGAGTAGCAGCTGGCAAACCGCCAACGTGAGGCCGATGAGCCTAAACTAGCGATGAACCAGTTTGGTTCGCAAGGAGTGGGAGAGAGAGGGATTGGTTTAGATGAGAAATATAGAGAGAGAGGAGAGAGAGAGAGAGAGAGAGAGAGAGAGAGAAAGAATAGGTTTCGTGCCAAATGAGCCCCCTCTTAAAATGGAGGGAAAACTTTGCTTATATACTTTCCAAATTAAGTGATTTCAATTGTTGGTTCAATTCGACCGTCGGAATTTTGATCCAATGCTTAACAATCGATTTCGAAGGCTCTATCATGATCTCGAGGTGTTGGGTAATTGATCCAGTGGGTTTGATTTACAAAAACCTGAGCTAAAACCGAGAATTGCGTCGAAATGTCCAATTATGGGTTAATTTGCAATTTATCAAAATTCGAGGATCAATCTGTAATATTTTGGGAAATTTAAGGTGCAAAAGTGATATTGGCATTGAAAGGATTTCAAAACTTATCATCAAAGGTCAGGAATTGACTGAAAAGGGCTTGAACCGGCCAGTTCTGCCAGTGGCCGGTCAGACTAGTCAGTCTAGTTCGACCGAATTTTGATCGGTGTGGTCCGGTTCTAGCTGTCTTGTGCACTTAGGATCCCTGTGGGTCTAAAATTTAAGCAATATGATCTTTAAGGACCAAGCTGAAAGTGAATTTTATCATTTTTAATAAAAAAAAAAAATTGGCCAATTAAGATACAATTAAGCTAATCAAACCTTCTGAACGTGATCTAGGGGTCTTTTATTGATCCAATTGAATGATTATCATGAAAAACAACGAGTTGAAACCATGGGCGCTTTGAAATGGGTCTAAAAGGGCTAAAATGGTAAAATTTGCAATTCAATTGGCAAAATTGCAAATTAACTAAAATTGAACTTAATTAGTGTGACGATTTGCCTATCTAATGAGCTACCCATATGTAAAATCACTTATCGTATTCAAATTGACCTTGAATTGAAGAGCTCGAGCTTAGATAAAAAATTGGATCTAAGTCTAATATTAAATTGGACCTAGATTCATGAAATTAAACCATAGCCATGAATTGGTCAATTCGAATTTTCTCAATTGAAACTTAATTGCTTGATTTTCCAATACTTGGGAGGATAAAATTCTTCAAATTATTAAATTCTAGTGTGAATTTCACAAAATTTATTTTGAATTTGGACTTATCTTAAGGAAATGAGTGAGAAACAATCGTCCGTTTGCAAGTTATGGAGAATCGATTTTCACCTTCTAATGAGGGCTTAAAACAACAATTCGTATTTTGACTCGATAAATCGCGAAATTGAATGCACAAGCAGATTTTAGATAGTCTCTAAACCAAATGTCAAATAAAGAACTACTACTAATTATGACTAGAATAAAAGTACTTTTATTTTTAGTCGATTTAGAACCTAAAATTGAAAAATTCAAAAATCGAGGTTCTTAATCGAATTTTGTGAAATTTTTGACACAAAAGTCAAATTGGCATTGAAAGAAATGTATTTGTGCATTTTTCATTTTTTTGGACAAAAGTTTAACCAAAAGTCAACCATTTAGTTAATTTTTCCTAAAAGGTCGATTTTTTTGGTCAAATCTTTGAATTTTCAAAAAATTAATTTGATAAAGTGAAATTAAATTTAAATGGAATATTTTTGGGATAAAATTCAATTTTTGACCCGAGGTTGATTTTTGGTCAAAAGGTTGACCAAAAAGTCAACTCGAAAGTCAGCCATTTTCACTTTTCCGGTTTTTCTTGAAAATGAGCTAGAAATTGCTTTAAAATGATAATGCAAAAGAAAGAAATGAAAAACGACACTTTTTGGCCGAGAGATGGGGTTCGTCATGATCGAAACTTAAACCTCGATTTTTACTTTTTAATGATGCATTGGCTAAAAATCAGGTGTCAACAAGCATGAAGGAACATAAGGACAAAATGGAGAAAGAGTTCAAGAACTTAAATGTCTTTCTTCGAACTCAAGTTGAAGCGTTGCATACCAAAATGACAAACATCGAGCGTACTCTGGAAGATATGCAATACTATGTCCTTGTTCAATTGCCTCTAGAAGACAAAGTTTCATCTCCTACTCTAGTTCCATACCCCACTCCCAGTCCAGACCTTGACCCAAATCAACCATCCTCCTCCAAATAACTTTCCTTATTTGCATTATTTCTCAAAGTTTGGATTGTTTTGCAGTTTGTTTGTAATTGTTGAGGATTGTTTTTGAACATGTTGGACTAACCTTTGTACTATGGTTTGCTTATAATATTATGCTTTATCTAGTATCTTTTTTATTGTTGACAAAAAGGGGGAGAAGGTGAACCAACAAAACTGAGGTTGTGAACTTTACTACACTAACATTATTTTTGCAAGTTGTCTAAAACTTTGAGTGCCGCAAAAACTAAGGGGATCGGTTATAAATTTTTCTTATCCCTTATCTTTTAATTTTAGAGCTTTAGCTATAAGAATCTTGCCAAAATTTTCATATTCTTATAGTTTGATTGCACTTCATTTTCAAAATTGGTTTTAATCAAGAGCTATATAGATTTCACAATATTTTATCTCTTTAAAAGTCTTGCTTGCACAAGTTTTGTCATCATAAAAAAATGAGAGATTGTTGAGAAAACATTCCCTAAGTGTTTTTGATGATTAACAAAATTTCAAGACTTTGTTTCTGATAAAAAGTATTTTCAAGTGAAAAATTTGATGGAATATGATCAGACGATATTAATCAGAATTAAAGTCATGGCTTATTTTCATTCCCTATATATTTTGCAAAATGGCTAGGAAGGAGTCAAATACTCGTGCAACGGCTAGTGGCAATTGGTTGGATACCCTACTATATTTATAAGGAGTTTCAAGAGGAAAGTCTTCCTAATATTCATCAAAGATTCAACTTTCCTGGAATATCTTATTAAAGGCGAAACATTTTTTCCAATCTTAAACACTCAACTTTTGGAAACTGGAACTATTGTATGGGCAACAGAATATATGGGAAGCTTCACCCTCGATGATCTTGAAATAATAAGATATTATCAACCAGATCCAAGCCAACGGGTAGATTGGCTAGATAATCCCCCTAAAGATATGTCCAACGGTTAGCTGGGACTAGGAGGAGTATAAGAGGAGGTTTCGAAGCTGAAGGGATTAATTCGCATTCACGAGAATTGAAGCTTTTAATTCCAAAGTAGTCTTTTGTGATCTTTTACATTCATCTCTATAAGCGAAATTGTATAACATTTTAGAGGTTGAGAGTGTGAGCAGTTGTTGACACAAACTTAAGTGTTCTTAGCTCAGATCTTATAACTTTTGATCGGTTTTTATTAGTGGATTCCAACCAATAAGTTATAGCACGGAAGAGTGGATGTAGGTTTGCAAAAACCAAACTACTATAATCTTAAGTGTGTAGTTCTCTATTCCTCATTCATTTTTATTTTTGTGATAGAATTGCACACTAGTAAGATCTTATCACTTTATCAAAGGTTGTCTCGATGCAATATTTATTTAAATTCTTTCATTTCCGCATAATCACATATTCACCTTCTTTAGGTAATAGTTTTAGTCATAACAACATCCCTTGCCACAAACTTGCAAGAGGGTGGCCTTCACTCAATTCTGTGGTGAATGCAAATGATATGGATATCCATGTATCGAAGTGGTGTCAACACAGTTCCACATTAGCATTTCCGTTCATATATTTGATGGAAGGAATAACTTAAACAAAAGAATTTATCGTTCAAGGATTAAGCTGGACACACAAAAAAAAAAAAAAAAGAGTTCAAGAATTAGAATGAACAAATTAATGAAGTATAATTCAAGTCTTAAACCATTTATTACTAAAGAAACTTGTCATAATGTTGTTTTTAAAAATAAGTTAAAGAGTATTCATTGATACAAAATAAGCCCAGGGCCGTCATAAGCCCTAAATTAGGAGAAAATATTCAGTGGTATGTGCGCGCCACGTCATCTGCTGACGTGGTGCGCACTTACCACTCAGAGATCGACACGCGTCCTGTGGGACCCACTGGAAAATGAAGGGGCGGGCTCGGCTCGGCTCGGCTCGCTGAAGAAGAAAAGACAGGTCACGACTCCCGCCCAAAAGTTGAATTTTCTGCAATTTTTTCTCTCTTTCGCTCTCACTTTCTCTCCTCCTCCTCCCTCTCGCGACGTCCGCTCTGCTCTCTCTCTCCCCCCTCCGCGAAGTCGTCCGACGCCGACGCCGACGCCGACGCAGCCTCCGCTTCCTCCACTGAACCCGACTCTGACGCCGACGCCCCTCCGCCTCCCTCTCGCGACCTCTAGTCCGCTCTCTCTCTCTCTTTCATCCTCGAAGTCGCGCCATCCGCCTCCGCCTACGCGCCCGACGCCAACGCGTCGAACCACGACGGCGAAAATGGAGGAGAGAGAAACGACGAAGCAGAAGACGGAGACGAAGAAGCAGAAGCGCGCGCGCTCAGGTTTCTGGACATGGGTCGTCGCGTCGGTCGCGTTCCGGCTCGCCCTCGTCTACCTCCCCAGGAACCTCCGCCTGTCCACCCACCCCGAGGTCGCCAGCCCTCTCACCAGCATTCGCCGCCGTAACGCCGCCTCTCTTTGCTCCGTCGATCGATTCCCGATCCCCGATCCCCCGCCCCCTCCTCCCTTGAATTCTTGGAGGTCCATTTTCTGATACGATTTCTGGTTTTTCTTGTTTGTGCCGCCTGCAGTTGGCGAAGGCTACTGGTTGAAGCAGTCGGTGATGTCTCCCTATGCAGGTTCGGCTCCGTTCGATCTCTGTAGGAAGGAAGCTGCTTGTTTGCCTACTGGTGTGTTGCTGTTTGATGCTTTGATCCCTTCCACAGGTTCCATGTATCACGGTTCTCCTTTGCTGTTGCTCGTTCTCGGACCTCTCGCTGTCAAAAGGTAACTACCGGAGTATAATCGCCGACGCATTTTGAAGGCTAGGTTGATTGTGAGCTTTGCTGGTTATCTGCTCGAACTGAACTAGATTTATCTGGCGTTATCGAAGCGGAGGCTGTGGCTTGTGCGAAAAGTTGTTTTCGATTCCAGAAATTGAATTTCTTTTTAGGGGAGACTTGGAAGATGTTCTCCGGAGCAGTTCTGCATATAGGAACTGCATTTGCTTTAATTGCGTGGTTGATAATTTTTTTTACGTGGTATGTTGCACCTCGCACTTACTCTTTTAATGCCTTAACAGTGAGCATTTCTTTGGATGATGAGCTCCACAAAAGTCAGTGATAAAATTGGTTTTCAATTGTTGCTGATTAATCACCCAGATAAAGCCTGTTACTGAGAACTGAAAATATACATGTTCAGTTAAAAATATGCCTGCTTTCATGCCCTTGCTTTTATGTTGCCTTATCAAAGTGCACCTCTGCAATTGGAGATTGACCAGGGCAAATTTTTGTTCCCATGGAATTAGCAGTTCATTGTTTTCTGTGGCATTAGTCAGATCGGAAAGCATGGTTCAAATGACAACAAGGGGAGAAAAAGTGACATCGAAAAAGAACTTGGATTCTCTGTCATTGCCCGTGGGCATTATATGGCTTTCTAATGTCTACTTAGTCTAATATTCAACATTTACTGTACTGGGAATAAGCATGTAATAACGAGAGACTCGAAATGCTCAAGGTATATGGTTAAGAGCACTTTATTGCTGCCTGCTACCAGACACATGGCGAGCGTGAGAGAGCAAGAGCAAGCATACGACCAGTTGGAGGACAAGATGAGAAGAGAATGTGAGAAACGAGAAAAACAATTAATGTGTCAATGTAACCCTGAAAAAAGTTATTTAGTTACTGTAGAGCAATATTGCTCTATGGTCAATCCCGCCTTTTGGTAGACGGTATTCTAGAGATTTATGTTTAGCTAGGTCTACTTATCTGATAGAGTTGTGCATACTTGAGCTTCAAGCCCACGTCTTGTGCTGAGCCTTCATGATATCATCAATTAATAATAAAAATAATTACCTTGAAGAGGATATTTTAACTGCGCTCAGCATTTTGATAATCTATTTCGACTCTCTCTTGTCATGATGTGCAGTACAGTGTTATTTTGGAGAAAGATTCATGCCGTCCCTTCTTCCATTCAGGAAGCATCCACAATGACTTCTACAGCGTCACCTGACAATTATTTTTCTGACATGTACCACTCTCCTCCAAGGCCTTTGCCCTATGACGTAGAGCCAAGGCGTTTGTGCATGCAGAGGGATGGACTGGTTCCAAGGCATGAGAAGGGTTCAAGTCATGCCAATGAGGAATCAGAACCTCTTAGGAGTGACACGGATGGGGAATCGGATAATATTTGCTCAGAAGGCAAATGGACTAACTATGCACATGAAAAAGGTTTTAAAGAGCAACCATATAAGACCTCACTTAAACTATCCTCGGCAAAAGCGAATGCTGATATTGGGCATATTTATACGACATCAGAAGAGGAAGATGTTTGTCCGACGTGTCTTGAAGATAAAAGTTTTTGTATTAGAAGATTGGTTGCTTGTTGCTTTCTTATTGAGCTGACAATTATTAGCAGGCTAAGCTAATTCTGAATAACGTGAAGTGCTGACTAAGTTTTAGAAAAGGGATCAGACATAATCTTAGGCTAGTTCACTTTCATGCCTAGATGTAGTTGAGTTTTCAGCTTGTAAACTATTTAGAGATCCAATCTACTGGTGAACTTGATTTTTTTCTGAAAGAAATTACCTTACCATTGTATGCTTTTGTGCTGTCCTTTTTTTCCTGGGAATATGCTGGCACAGATGCAGATTCTTTAGAGAAAATTTTGAAGAGAACTTTCATCTGAAAAAAAAAAAAATTGACAATAAGCTTATGTGGGAACTAGGGAAGTACTTTCCTGAACTTGGAATTTGGGTCTGATTATTGCCTCAGACAGTGGCAGCAGAAATATTGTGTGCAAGTTGGCTTGTTCAGTATTGGTTTATAGTTTTGTAACATATCACTGCAATGTTGTGATTAATTAAATTGTTGATGTTCTTGATGAATTCTATCAATTTTTACTGCTTACTAAATGCAGAATATACGCCTGAGAATCCAAGAATAATGACAAAATCCTCTCACCATTTCCATCTTGGTTGCATATATAGTGGAAGGAGAGAAGTGACATCTGCCCTGTATGTGGCAAGGTAATTCTTTTCCTAGATCCCAACAGCAAACATGCATACATACATGCATACACATGTGATTACTGTGCTCCAATGATTGCTTCACCGTGGCACAGACCACGATTCTTAGTTGTTGTCTGACCTCACAGAGTGACCTTTCTCAGGGAAACTCTTTTTTTGGGCTAGGAATTGGGATTGTTTCTCCCTCTGCTTTATGCACGTTGGGTTGCAATCATTTTAAGGACACGTTAAGAGCTTTTTACAAAAGAAGATATGCCATTTGGTTTTCAACTGGGATTGGTAACTTTTGAATGGTTATAACCTCCATACTAATCCCTGTACAAGTCCTACTGACACCCAGGATAAGCTGTTATGCTTGCAGCTTATTGCTTTATAATTGGAGGCTTTCCTTTTCTTGGGGATTTTGCCAGGCTGGGTAGTTGTCATAAAATAGAAAGATCATTGAACAATTACCTAAAACAATGGCAGAAAATAGTAGTACATTTCTAGCCTCATGAGCTTCTATGGGTTGAGCATGCTGCCAACATTTCAGCAGCCTCTCACCGACTGATAGTTGTGGCTTCCTATGATTTTGCGGCTTCACAAGTTATGGGATTGCTATATGTCTTCTATATTGATTTAGAGGCAGTGCCATTTTGTGTGGGCAGTTGAGAAAAATCAAGATGTTCTGGTATTTCAACTGTTTTCTTCTCCTAGTTGTGTGCTTAATTAGACCTTTTTCTGTTTGACAGGTGATGGTGTCCGATGAGACTTGATCTTAGGTGAATGCTCGTGTTGATGATACTGTCAGCACAGGGAAGAGAAAAAGAATCCTGTTAATATACTTGATGAAATGTAAAGAAGTCTCTGTGCATATTCCAATTTCTCAGACTCTCTCTCCAAAGACCCATTATACATTCCTTCTAAATTATCTTTTACTTTGTTTAGACTTGGTTATGCTGCTTGAAACTGCAATTGTAAATACGAGCAATATCTCAAGTGCATATTGGTAAATGTAATTGTCTGGTCGTTACCTTTCCATTTTTGGGTTTGGTTTAGTTATAGAAACTACATATGAAAGAAAGTGCATAAGTGGCCAACCAAACGACACACTGTCTTGCTTTCGCGTTAAGGCGCTGTCAGGTTCTCTTCTCTGAGTTTGCTGATGCTCGGGCTTTGCCCTTGGTAGAGCGACGTGTAAGACTCTGCAACTTGTTACTTCGGTGCTTGCTGGGCTTCTGGGGTTAGATTTACAATGAAATGCTTAATGTCGGTCCCAGTGCATGACTTCGCTTCTGTAGTTAAGTCACAAGTTTAGCGAACGGCAGCTTGATTTACCTATGGATTCTCAAGCAAAATGCCGTAGTTTTTCAGACTCCGGCCAAGTGAAGCTGGCAACACTTTCTGTTCACTCAGAAAAAGAGTACGAGAGCAAAAGATCGGATGTTCATTTCTTTGCCAGGCTTTGGGTAATTGAAACGAGTAAATCAATCGTCACGTATGTGAAAAGCAATTTCGCATAACCATAAAGCACATCACAAGTGGACGTTTATCTGTTGAAACAAGGTGTTGGCAGGCAATGGCAAAAACAGAGCCAGCAAAATCTCCAAGAACCGTAAGAATTTATTCACTCATTTTTCCTATATGGTATTTATAGTAAAACAGATAACACAACCTGTTTATTTATTTATTTATAAGTAAACACACAAGCATGACATTTTCATTTCATCTACTTTCCACTAGCGATAATCTCAAAGGCTCGCAGGAACACCTCGGGGGGCTGGCCACCACTCAATCTGTGCTTCCCATTTATCTGTTGAAAATAATGATCTCTATGTCATCCAAAAAATTAAGGCAAAATATGAGAGAGAGACAGAAACAGAGAGCCAGGGGGGGAGAGAGAGAGAACATTATTTACCACGAAATCCGGAACCCCAGAAATGTTCGATGAGTACTGTTCGAGCTCCTCATTTACCTTGATGGAGCAAAAGAAAATTATTAAAAGGTTCGTGAGATTCTTAGAATCAGTGGCAAACATCTGGAAGCTGCCAAAACTAAAGAGATTAACTGCAGTAGATTTCAACAGGATCATTGAAAAATTCATGGAAAAAGGAGATAACACTTTCCTGAGCTTAGAGAAATGAAATCTTTTAACTCCGAAAAGCTCCTTCTAGATATTCTACATAATTAGTCACGCATTCTCTCCTGATCTCTAGGTTCGAATGTGAAGCAATGTGTGTGTGTGAGAGAGAGAGAGAGAGAGAGAACCTCTTGCAGTCCGTTATTTGGATTATCCAGAAACTTGGCTGCCCCGTCTACTCCAGCCTTGGCAGCAGCTTCCACAAGGAATTCTCTGAATCCACGTTATACAAAGTGTTAAGTTCGAGTGTGCACTAAAAATTAAAATGAAGACAAGCAAGCTTCATCAAAAGAATGTTGGAAAAAGCTTCATTTCTAGCTTCGTGTTAAGTTTAGCTTAACCAAATTTCCCTGGGGATAGAGTAAAGTCTGGCAAAATGGTCTCTTTATGATTCAAATGAAAAATTAAGGACATACGATGAAATTGGTCAGCCTCTTTTTTTTTTTTTTTGACATTTTCTCAGAATATGATGATGTAACGCTAAAAATTAGAGAAGAATGGCCCCTCTCTCCCAGCTTAGTAACCTTTATTTAGGATAACCAGCAACCCGACAATGATTTCCCTGTGTCTTACTCTCACATTCAAACACTATTAAGAACAACCGTAATGGTTCGGAGAGATCTTACGTTTATCTTCCAGACAAATTGGGCAGTAGAATCAGCTAAACCCAACTTTTTCTATCTTGGGAAGAGGCTTAAACTATTCAGACCTAGGTTAAGCCAAAGGTCATGATGCATGTTTGACACTATGGCTGTAGAGGATTTTAGATTCACAAAGACTATTCCCAATGGAATAAAGCCAATTCTTAAGAAAAAATTACAGGGGAAGAAGATGCATCTTAAGAGATGATGCAGTGATAAGGGATTTTCCAAAGCTCAGCAACCCACTTCGATGCATGTGTGGACACATACAACCACATGTAGCTCAATGCATGTACAGGAAGTGAATCTACCTGTCACCAATATATCTTCCCTGGGTGAAGTAGCCAATAAATAGCTCCTCCACAAGTTTTTGTTGCTTCTCGAGCCCTCGTGTCCCAGCATAGTATATAAGCCTGTGGCTATCCACAGTATTTCCCCTGTTCATATATTATATATGTTACCAATATTCTCAGCACAACCTCTTGCTTTGGGAATTTAAACATCCAATGTACACATGATATCATAAGCGTCTTACGTGAGACCAGACATATTGTATTCCAATCCAATACCTCTAAAACCTGCAAAACGTGCAGGATATAAAATCAATAGTTGCATAAGTAACAAATTTATGGTGTTCAAAAGGAGAAAGGGAAAACCTCGCGCATACGAGCTTCCATGCTCTCTGATCGAGATCCAAACACTTTCAGGTAATACTCTTTCTTGTTGACACCTTCTTTTGGGGCAGATGGATTCAGAAAAAAAGGATGCCATTTGATCTGCAAGCCCGATGAGACATCAGTGAGAATGGAAATACACCATGGTGAAAAGGCACACATGTGCATGAGTGCAAGAATGAGAGAGAGAGAGAGAGAGAGAGAGAGAGAGAGAGAGAGAGAACCTCAAAATCAAACTGATCCTTTGCAGTGGCTATAGCCTTGTCTGAATTCTTTTTGCCTACACAGCACCACGGGCAAACAGTATCCGAACTAATGTCAATTCAAATGAGCTTCTTCCCAGCATTGTTATCAGCTGACTCGGCCATAATCTTCACTGATCAGCAGATATTCTGGATAACATAGATGAGTCAGATTCCTATCTGTCCAGGATAGCATCAGTACTAGACTCTTTATTGTGAGACAACCGCTTCAAAGTTATCAAGCAGATGAAAACACGATAATTCCTAGGCATGGAGTTTACATTTAATCAGTAATCGGGGTACCACTCAATTTCTCTCCAGTCACGAAGAAGTTGTTTCTACTCCTGCTCGTATATTGGCAGTGGTTCCAGCTAAATATTCTAGCCATCGCAAGTAGGCATTTGAAGGACAGAGGAAAAATATTGAGTTCCTTAGTTAATCCGCTAATTATACCATGAACTAGAACTACCAAGACTGGGCTACAAAATTGATTTACTAAGTAATGCGGCGGAGACTCCTTTAGGCATTTGAAGACGACTCGCCAGCTTGAACGTCAGGTCAGTCACAGTTTTCCGACATCACTCAGCTAACTAATTTCGCAAACCATCGTAGTATCCCTGGCATCGCTGTTTTCCTGATGCATGGGGCTACATCTACCTTAGAAATCAGTTACCCCACTGAGAAAAATGAACGATGATTATCTAACCTGCAAAAAACACTACTTTGGTACACATTATCCGCCCAATCAGTGTGGACTCGAAATGGGGTAGAAGGAAAAAAAGGGTCGGCCAAAGGAGAATCCACATTTCAGAGGCGGACTCCCTTTTCCCAGCAGAAATCAACCCAATAGTTGACTTCCCAAAATGTTCGACTCAGAGAATCAAAGATAGGACCAGAAGCATTGTAATCTGTACTTAGGTTAGATCCTTCCGGGTATTTGACAACACTGAATTACTCATGCTTTGAACAAGAGACGAGTACAATAAAGATCACCACACATCACATTGCATGAAAATAGTAAATCGCGAACTACCTACGCAAGCGAGACACGAGAGAAGTAGATACCTGCACAGAAGATGCTCTGGTTGCCCTTCAATTCTGCATAGCGAGAAAGCTACAGAACATAATTAACTTCACAACACGTAAGAAACTAAGACTCCCCTAAAAAGAAATTCAATTTCTAGAATCGAAAACAACTTTTCGCACAAGCCACAGCCTCCGCTTTGATAACGCCAGATAAATCTAGTTCAGTTCTAGCAGATAACCAGCAAAGCTCACAATCAACCTAGCCTTCAAAATGCGTCGGCGATTATACTCCATAGTTACCTTTTGACAGCGAGAGGTCCGAGAACGAGCAACAGCAAAGGAGAACCGTGATACATGGAACCTGTGGAAGGGATCAAAGCATCAAACAGCGACACACCAGTAGGCAAACAAGCAGCTTCCTTCCTATAGAGATCGAACGGAGCCGAACCTGCATAGGGAGACATCACCGACTGCTTCAACCAGTAGCCTTCGCCAACTGCAGGCGGCACAAACTAGAAAAACCAGAAATCGTATCAGAAAATGGACCTCCAAGATTTCAAGGGAGGAGGGGGCGGGGGATCGGGGATCGGGAATCGATCGACGGAGCGAAGAGAGGCGGCGTTACGGCGGCGAATGCTGGTGAGAGGGCTGGCGACCTTGGGGCGGGTGGACAGGCAGAGGTTCCTGGGGAGGTAGACGAGGGCGAGCCGGAACGCGACCGACGAGACGACCCATGTCCAGAACCCCGAGCGCGCGCGCTTCTGCTTCTTCGTCTCCGTCTTCTGCTTCGTCATTTCTCTCTCCTCCATTTTCGCCGTTGTGGTTCGACGCGTTGGCGTCGGGCGCATAGGCGGAGGCGGAGGAGACGGGGGAGATGGACTCCGACGCCGACGGAGGCAACCGGAGGGGGGCGTCGACGTCGGGGTTTGCTGGAAGAGAGGCGCGACTTCGAGGACGAAAGAGAGAGAGAGAGCGGACTAGAGGTCGCGAGACGGAGGCGGAGGGGCGTCGGCGTCAGAGTCGGGTTCATTGGAGGAAGCGGAGGCTGCCTCGGCGTCGGCGTCGGCGTCGGACGACTTCGCGGAGGGGGGAGAGAGAGAGCAGAGCGGACGTCGCGAGAGGGAGGAGGAGGAGAGAAAGTGAGAGAGAAAGAGAGAAAAAATTGCAGAAAATTCAACTTTTGGGCAGGAGTCGTGACCTGTCTTTTCTTCTTCAGCGAGCCGAGCCCGCCCCTCCATTTTCTAGCGGGTCCCACAGGACGCGTGTCGATCTCTGAGTGGTAAGTGCGCACCACATCAGCAGATGACGTGGCACGCACATACCACTGAATATTTTCTCCTAAATTAGTGATACGGGCAAATGTAACCATAGAAAGAGTCTTGGAAGAAACATTACGCCAAGAAGAATTTTTTTTTTTTTTTTTGCTGTTGTCTCATTGCGAGTAACAAGAATGCTTCGTAGTTGCAGTTTAATTGTGAACAAAGCATATAAATTCGCTTTTTCTGCATCACAAACTTCTCTGATACTGTAGAAAAAGTTGGACCAAGAGATCTTTTCGGCTTAGTGGCAAAGAAACCAAATGACTCTTTTTTGCGTTTTTTTCCACTTAGCCTTTTTCATTGGGGTTAATAGTAATGGTCAGACAACCTTTTGTGTGCATAACATTATAATGCTTCATAAAAGGTTAAAGAATATCAGATCTTTCTTTTGTCCCCCAATAGCGACAGTTTGCATGCTTTCTCACTATATATTCTGGGAAGTAAACGGGATTTCTCCCGTGACAGCATGAAGGGAGAACGCATTCTTGATCTCGAATCTCAGGTAAGCCTTCTTTGTTTTTCTCTCAATATCTTTCAACTCGGTGCTTCTTTTGCAGACATAGAGCATTACGATTAGTGACCGGATGCTGCACTTTGTTTCGAAGCAAATAGTCAAAAACCATGCATGCATTCAATGTTACTGATTGCCCATAGAATAGCCGAGAAATAGAAGGTTGGATTATGCGTGTTCCAGTAGAATTTATAGGAGTTATGATCATGTATGGTCTGCGACCACGTGATTTTAACGGCAGATTGTCTTCGTTGCACGTTGTTGGGAGATCAAGGGAGCTGACGGTCTTTTATTATTCGTTTCTCAAGCTTTGCAGATTCTTTAGATATTTCCTCAACTAGTTTAGGCGCAAGGCCTCCTCAAAGTGAACGACTTTTCTGATTCGCCCAATGGCTAAAACACGGCAAAGTGCCCGAGGTAAAATCTTTCGAGAGCAGGGGCTTCTTCATGACAATCAAAATCCAATCACGTTATTCTGTCAATGTAGACCTCTGCTATTTCTAGAACAGATTGAATGCATCGCAAACT
This sequence comes from Eucalyptus polyanthemos subsp. polyanthemos, assembly GCA_017140185.1. Classification (NCBI taxonomy): domain Eukaryota; kingdom Viridiplantae; phylum Streptophyta; class Magnoliopsida; order Myrtales; family Myrtaceae; genus Eucalyptus; species Eucalyptus polyanthemos. The sequence goes on from CM029459.1 coordinate 26,878,261, forward strand.
GGGGCGTGTTTTCTGTTCTACTAGAAAAAATATCATTTTCATGTTTTTTCTTGGCTTGTTTTTCTTTTTGACAGGTCTCGAGTCCTGTTTAATGGAAAAAAAGAAGAAGATGTGCTTAATTCATTCTTGTCATTAGGCACTAAATCACTGCGACACGAACGAGAATGTCAGATGTACCCTTTCGCTCTCTAGTTTCATGGGCTTGTAATCTTTTTCTTTCTCTTGTTTAGAAATGAGTCAGATTGTCAAGGAAGTTGCGGTTACCATAGAGAGGAAGATGGACAACTTGACTATCGGGTCCACCGAGAGTTGCATATATCGAGTGCCTGAGAAGTTGCGCAAAGCAAATGCAGAGGCCTACACACCTCAAGTCATCTCCATCGGGCCGTTCCACCATGATAAGACAGCAATTCAGTTGATGGAATCAAACTGAGGTACTTGACAGGCTTCCTCGGTCGCAGCAAGGCCGACCTCCCAGCTTGTATCAGAATCATCAGCGAATTGGAAGACCGCATTCGGCAATGCTACCAAGAAAATCTCACCCAAGCCAGCTAGGAGCTCGTGGAAATGATCTTAGTGGACGCAGATTTTGTAGTTGAGCTGTTCATAAGGAACCATTACCTCAAGCACCGAGACAAGGACGACAAAATATTCAGCAAGCAGTGGATGAGCAATGCCGTTTTCCACGACCTCCTGCTCCTGGAAAATCAAGTCCCATTCTTTGTCCTCGAGACTCTCTATAATCTCACCGCATTGAGTACCACTATCACGTTCTTCAAACTTAGCTACGAGTACTTCAAAGACGTCCTGCAGGGGCACGAGCTTGCAAGCACGACAGTTCAGATGAAGCACCTGGTGGACTACGTGCGAGCCCTGCAACTTCCCTCGTTCCCACAGGGTGCGACGTCCAGAGATGGCAAGAAATTCGAGCTGACTCGGAGTGCAAAGGAGCTGCAAGAGGCCGGTGTTGAGTTCAAACCAGGCGAGGGAACCTTCTCCCTGCCCGATGTCCACTTCAAGGCTGGGACCCTCATGATGCGGCACGTGGTTGTGCACCAGTGGACCGAGGCGTGGTTCAGGAACATGATTGCATATGAGCAGTGCCACCACGTGGAAAAGAACATCACCAGCTACGCCATTCTCATGGACAGCCTCATCGACACGCCCGAAGACATCGACATTCTAATCAGCTGTGGAATTTTGGAAAATCGGCTCGGTAGCAAGGAAGACGTGGCTAGTCTCTTCAACAGCTTGTACAAAGAGACTATGAGGGACTCCAGCGAGTTCCTCTACTCAAACCTGTGTCAGAGCCTGAATGAGTACAGCAGGCACCCGTGGAACCAGTGGAAGGCCGCCTGGTACAGGTGGAGGGTCATCCTCTACCGAGAGGACTTCAGCAACCCGTGGTCCGCATTCTCCGTGGTTGCTGCTGCGGTGCTGCTCGTGCTCACCTTGTTGCAAACTGCGTGTTCCTTGATGGATGTTTATGCGGGCGACCCAGGGCGATTGTTCCGTTGGCACATATAATGCCCGTCGGAATGGAAAAAATATTGGCTGCAGCTCCTATTCCACCATGTCATCATACTAGTCCACTCATCGCGCGACATGTGTCCCATGGGCCCCACCATGCACAACCCTCTGACACACCCTCTCTCCTCTCGTCTCTCTCTTCCCACTGCTCTTCTTTTCTTCTTCCCTTTGCTCACGCTTTCCTAATTTTTTCTTTCTCCTCCGCCTGCCTCATGGTCCTTCTTCGACCTCAGCCCTACCTCCAACACGTCGCCTCGTCTATACCTCCGCTCAAATGTTCCTTCTTCTTCTTGTCACGTCCTGATCCTCTAGGCCGGTGCCCATCCCTGCTTGGTCAATATAAAAGCGATGTTCCAGGATGCATCGTTGACCCATTCATTTTAATATACGCATGCGGAAGTAGATATAAGTCCCCAGACAATAAAACAATGGGATAGGAAAATAAGGTCATAAAATTTCAAACTACACCAACCACACTTATATATATATAGATATATATATATGTAACACAACTAGTCATATATAATACAAGCCAAACCAAACTTTGTTTATCCAAACACACTAAGGTTTAACAAACAGGGGTGGGGGCCAAACAACCATGACTGCTCATCATCGCTAAACTCCTCTTGCTCCACATCCTTGTTCCCATTGGAGCTGTCTGCCGAGTACACCGGGTACTCTGACTCTTCGAGCTTTGGGTCCTTCGCATCCTCTATCACTCCACCCTCAGGGTCTGCCCAAAGGTAACCTCCAAAACGTACCAAGGTACATCAGATTCTGGCACAGGACCCTCCCTTCGTCCATCATAATAGTGACGATACCATGACCGGTAATTATGGGACACCTTTTCAGGTTCACCCACATCAACCCAGATGGTGGATTTCACCAGTACATATTTCAATCCTTCAAGGTGGGGGTGTATCGAAATATAATAACCTATTTCTGTGATTTCCTTCGGTATACCAAAATGCTCGAGAGAAGCTGGAAGTGCTACCATCTATGGACCTGAAATATTATCCCACAATGGGCTGAGACGACGTCTCAGCAAGTTCTACCCCCCTAAGACCTGATTAGGAAGAAAATTACACCTTAAGGGCTGCCTAAGAATAATCAGGCATCAGAAGACTTACCTTGACCTTAGTTCCTTCCTAAGTCAGTTCAAATAATAAATACTAACAATTATATCACTCAATCTAATTAGATCGAATCATCGATCAATCGACCCAGTCGATTACATGTCATCACGACCATCTCTTGGTCGGCCCGTTCAATACTATTTATGAATCCGATCAAAATCCAGGACTCCTCATTGTAATTGAAATAAATATAGTATATTATCCTATCTCCAGATGACATATAAAGCCATCGAACAAGTATGCATAACATTCTATCTCCAAGACGACATATAGAGTCATCGAGCCGTTATAACATATCGTTCCTTCTCTAAGATGATAGGAGAGTCATCGAGTTGTAATAGTATAACGTCCATTCTCTAAGATGACATACGAATCATCGAGCTGTTATAGTATATTGTTCCGAAGATACAATCAATTTTACCCTTTCTATCATATTTGATAAAAATACACGTGTGTGGGTACACGACCGATCTTAGCCAAAATATAAGGTTTTCACTTTTGAACCTTCCACTATTTTCTGTAGTCCAAAAATAGATTTTTGGAGTTGTAGATTGACGCCCAGTAATTCTCCAATTAAATACCATAATTATCAAGTTTTGGAAATTAATACCCACAACCACCAATCACAATCAAATTACACATTCAGGTACTCAATTAAATAAACAAAGAGCACCACTAGGATCAGCACAAAATTCCGGTCACTGACTATCTCGAGTTAATTTTCAAAAAATAAATAAATAAATAATTACGTAAAATATGAAATAAATACAATAAATGCATACTTAGGCCCGTAATGCCTAATTATATGCTGGAACGGACCTGGAAAATTTCCAAGACTCATTAAATAAATACTATAGTCTATTTATCCACTAATTGCACTAACTAACCACCTAACATGCAATGGCAATTAATTAAATTCACTAATCTAATCTAATCTAACCACTTAATTCATCTCAGCCTAAACTAATCAACCCCTAAGAACAATTAACCTACTAAGTGAGGATTAGTGAGTTAAACTCACTTGTTCGGCGATCCGAGCGGCTCAAATCATCGGGGACACAACGGGGCTCAACTAACTCCAAAGCAACCCTAACTTTCGGGGTTAGGATCAACCTCAAAACGGGCCTTGAAGTCTGCTGGGAACCCACTGGTTTCTGCTTTGTTCTTGGTTGAAACAGAGGGCAACAAGGGCTGGTTAAGGCGGGCAGGGGCCGGGGAATGTTGAAGGGACTAAACTAGGCCTAGGCGGGGACTCACGGTGGTCAGAGGCGGCTCACGGCGGCCTAAGCTGGGAAAGACAACTCCTTGGGACGTCAGGATTGGCGAGAGGGAGGCGGTGGCGCGCACAACGAAGGCGGAGTAGCGACGGCACGTGCGTAGGGTGGGAGCAGTGACCGGCAATCGAACGGGCTGCAGTTGGTCTCTAGTGGCTCCTTCGCTGGCTTTTGCTGGTCTTCTTTAGTTGTTGGACATCGAACAACAATGAGAGAGAGGGAGGAAGGAGTGTTGGCAACCTTGAGGGAGAGAGAGGGGCCAAGAGGGGACCACCAAGCCTTATTTTCTCTTCAAATGTCCCCTTAACCTTATCCCATCCACAGCTGCCTTCCATGGACCAAATTTAGCCACCAATGCTCCCTTTACAACCCTTGAAAATGGTCCAAAAGTGTAGTAAGGGGAGGCATACGAATTCACAAGTCTTCTCCCTCAATTGGACATCAAATCCCTCTTGATTTAATCCAATTTGGCCTCTATAAAATTAACCGACATCTCACCGATCAAATTGATATTTTTCCTCACAAATTGATCCCACTTGCTTCCCAATTTTGCGATAAAAAACGGTCCCTAACTTTTTCTGGACAAAAACGGCCCTTGGACGACTTTTTCCCTCTCTTCTCTTCCGCTCTCTCTCTCTCTCTAGGGCTGTAGCTCCTTTTTCTCTCAATTGCAGCCGTGAATGTTAGTTGTGTGGCCCCCTCTTTCTTGCATGAGAGCTCTTCCTTTTAAATGCAAGACTTCATGGGATCCCCAAGAAGAGAAGGTGATCTGCTTTCGTATTGTGGATAAATTGAAATATATTCCTTTGATTTTTTTTCCTTTCGAAACTTGTACCTTTAGCTATGCAAATATATTTATTTTCCTTTTAAGCCCAAGTCACGTCTTGCAAACACGAGAATCGGCTATCGCAAATACTCGAAGGGTTACGCTCATATCGAAATATTCTGCCGATTTGCCCATATTGTGTGAATCGGACCAGAGAATCATGCATAAATTCTTTCCTCTTAAACTAATGTTGGTCAATTACTTGCCCCCCACGTTGACCGAATTATGGCCAAGGGCATAATTTTCCTTCATGTGGATGGGCTTCCCCATGTACGAATCGGTGGCCGTTTACACGTTGTCCTTCCTTTGCATTCGTTCCCTTGATTGCACAAATATGTCAGTGCTAGTGTGCTGGAAATTTCTTAATCAACTGTTAACAATTTAGGACACCCATGTAAATGTAATATCAATCACCACGGAGGAATTATCGACTTATCCAAAGTTAATTGCTCTTGTGGGCTTCAATATTCAAAGCCATTCACCAAAATCCATTCACCGCCGGCCCAACAAATATGCAATTAAATGAAATGCTCCTAATGACCATATGTTATGCAATTAAATTATATTTTTTTTGTGGTTAAAATTAATTCATGATTTTTTTAATGCAATAAATGACTAAACGGGTCGCCAAAATTTAGGTATCAACAGCTGCACCTCTTTGAAGGTGAGCTCGTAGAGGTTGCCTTCAAAGACATATTGAGACCTAAATTTTGACTATGCACATGCAATGAATGATTTCTAATTGATTTGTTTTTTTAGTTGAAAAATGAATTCCATTTTTGAATGCAATTTATGGAAACGCAAATGATAAATGAACCTACCTGGAATACCTTACTTTCAAGGAGGATAGAGTAATTCAACATAGTTAGTGTTACATGTCCAGGACCCGTACCATTCTATGGTTGCCCATAATAGTAACATGACTTTGTAAATAGATTGCTTTCTCAGGACCCGTATCTTTCTACGGTCGCCTGAATGGGGAAATAAATGTCGTCTAGGACATGTACCATTCTACGGTTGCCTTGACGAAAAAAATGATTTTCCAGGACCCATACCATTCTACGGTCGCCTGAATGGGTAAATAGATGTTGTCTAGGACCCATACCATTCTATGGTCACCTGAATGGGGAAATAAATGTTGTCTAGGACCCGTACCATTCTACAATCGCCTAAACTGAGGTTTTGCTTGGCTAGGACCTAAACCTTTCTTCGGTCGCCTAGTGTTGCAACATGGATCATCTAACCAAGACTCGAACCATTCTTTTGTCGCCTTAATCGAGTGTCGGTGAAAAGGATTCTATGCTACGAAAGCACGCTAGGTCGATAAAAGAAATCCGGGCTATAGAAGCATGCCAGGTCTATCGAAAGGGACGTTGAGCTACGGAAGCATGCCGAATCAATGGAAAGGGCTTCGGGCTACGAAAGCACGCCAGATTTCAAGGAGCAACTTGAATGTCAAGTATTACCCGATCTTCAAGGAAATATTACCTATCAAACATGATTAGAGCAAAAACTTATATGCATTCTTTAAAGGCATAGACAATTTGAGCTACTCTAAAATGCACATTTCAAAATTCAGTGAGGTTTTCATCAATTCAAGGTTTACGCATAATGACTTTACCATATTTGCATCACCAAAATTTCCACCGGAGGGAATTGTCGTTCAAGACAATGACATGAATTTCTTAAGAATTCTAAATGAGAAATTTTCAGTTAGAAAGGACTTTCACTCACTCTCATTGAGAATGGCTATTTTAGGAGAATCACTCCATCTCACTATCATCATATCAATAAGGGTCCGAGTATTCTCGCAAGCAATACGACCTTACCAAGTCAAGAAAGGACTTTCCACTGAAAGGTCTTTAACAGGGATTGTAATGTGGGCTTGGTCAACGACTTAACAAAGGGACTCTTCGAGTCAAGGCTATTGAAAGAATAATTCTATAATCATCTCCAGGTTTACAAGTCAAGAACCCTGCAAAATGAGAAAGAAATAATATTGCTCGCACTTCTTTGAGCGATGCTTATAAACATATGAACTCCCATGTTAATTCAAGTGCCCTAATCAAAAGAGACTTTGCAAGGGACGTAACATGGGCTAGGTTCATGGGTTGAGAAACGAAAGGCTTGTTAGGCTCAAATATGTGTATAGGGGTCAAAGTTGATGATCATCTAGGCATTGCCACCGGTTTTCTTTTTCACCATCAGGGATTGTCTTCATGAAGTGTCCCATTGATTGTAAAAACTCAACATTTGACCTCTTTGAGTATTGCTCCATTGGGATTCAATTCTAGCAATTGACAGTCACCTATCTTGATTCTCTTTTTTCATCTATAGGCATTGGCCTTATTTTTACTAGGCACACCGATTTTTCATGCCCCTAGTTCTTATTCATTTTTTCTTCACTTTTTTTCATGGGCATTGGCATTGCTTTTACCAGACATATTGTTTTTTCATGCCCCTTAATTCTATTGAATAACCATATGGTGCTTTTAACATTTGGACCCTTTGGGAGCACTCCAGACCATATTGTTTGAACAATTGCTTTTTGCCTTACCTTAATGTGGGGGATGATCACCAACTGGGTTTAAAGAAATGAAATTATAGGCTTAAGTGGGCTATGCAAAGAATATAAGTATGTAGGATAGAGAAAGAAATGCTCTTCGTCATCTTAGGGCACTTAAATTACCACATGAATTCAATGTAATAGCACGATTTGAAGATTAATGCAAGTGAGAGCAAGAAAATTCTTTTCATTTTCCTCATCTCATGATGCTGTCTTACCTCTAATTTGCCCCAATATGGGGTGGTTCTTAACATGGGTAATTTGAAAGAACTTTCATAAGTGTATAGGGCTCAAAGAAGTTAAGCAATGGATCACCTGTAGTGTTTGAGATAGAGAAATAACCTACCCCTCATCATTTCGGATGTAGTACCTTTCGTAAGAGAACTCTTTACCTTGTGGATATGGAACTTTCTACACTCATCTCACAAGTGTATAAGTAAAGGACTGTGTATAAGATAAGGCTTGCCTTTCAACATTCTGACACATCTCATTTAGCATGCTTAATCCATTCCACATCATTCATTGAATTAAGCCATCTCGATGTTCTTTAGTGGAATTGGTGGACTAAACATGTAAGAGTCATCATGCAAAATCCTTTTTAAAGGAGTTCAGTAGCTTTAAGCATGAAAAATTGCAAACTTCAGAACAAACAATTTATCACACTCAAAAAATGCTTTCATAAGTATGAAAAACATGATTTTGAGTTCATCCAAGGAATTGTCCCCACGAGGGGATTGTCTCAGGAATGGGTGTTCTTGGATTGTTCCTGAAAGTCCGCTTTTGCCCCTACATAAGAGAATGTGCATGAATAGGATACCATGCAATATCAGAGTAAATTCAAATTGCACAATCATTTTGTCTCAGTCATGTCACTACTAGAATCTGTAGTGCCCCAATTTGTCATCTGCAAGGAAAAGAACAGAGTGTCAATTCCAAAATTAATTATATTCATGAACACAATGTATCTATTTCATCCAAGACAAATGATCATCTTTTGACTTGTTCCATCATTTTCTCACGGAAATAAGAAACTCCATTTGGCTTTCGAGAATGACATCTCACACAAATTGTAATGAGATGTGTCACGCATCACACTTTGGAATCTAGATGATCTTCTTTTGACTTGCCCTCGGTTTCTTATTGATGTGCAAGGAAATCGCTCGGAACAAGTAAGAGGATAAGTAGTGCTTAATGTCTTCTTCACTCTTGGGAGATGTCATTACAATCAGCTAGGAAATGATTCTTTGCCCCCACGTCTATTTTTCCTTGGGATGTATGTTCTTAAATCAACAGGCCCACTATCACTGGAAATTGACGCGTTATTTTCAAACGCCTCTCTGTTATGCTCTAAGACATGAAGTAAATGAGTTAGAAAAACAAGCAAGGGTAACCTAATGCATGCTTTTTAAAATGGCTTCAAAAATGATTTTTATTTTTAGGAATATTTTGGATGAGAAAGCATGAAGAAGCCCGTCCATGGATGATATTTTCTGTTCATTGTTGGATATCGTCACTAGGCTAGTTTGGTGTACCCCATCATATCCTCAAAACAAAACTTGTAATTTTATTGATATTCATCAAACGAATTACATTTATTAGAATGTGATGTTCAAGCACAGAAGAAATTGAAATCAATCCCTAAAAAGCGATAAAAATTTTCACGTAGGGGAAGATGCATGCCCCTAATTAAATGAGGAAATCGAACTACTTAGGACCATAAATCATGAGTACTTGAATTCTTTACCTTCCTTGATCTTGTGATGCGAACCCTTCAGGTCAGATATTCTTCCCTCTAAATAGGTCATTAGTCTCTTCATGGCGGCATCAAATTCGGCTACCTCAGGAAAATGAGACAGTTCAAAAAGTCTTCTTGGCTCTCATCTTGGAGTCACAATTTCTCACTGAAGATAGAGCATTTATGTCATTGTAGCACTTTTGCTTGACAAGATAGGCTCTTTTTGATCCGTCATTTTAGCTCTCGATCGGGAATAGATGAGTGAGCAGGATCGCTCCATCATCACCTAATGTAAATGAACGAGAACATGTAAGCATGACGTGTCAATAGAGAGTCAATCCATGACAATGATCTAATCGATTTTTTTTCATTTTTTTTATTTATTCATGAAAATTTCGTACAAGAATAAAATAAAAATAGACACCCTAGCAAGGACCAAATTTCTAAGGGATGAATTAAGAAATGCCAAAATTTAAAACTTTCTAATAAGAACAATAAAGACATGAATTGAAAACAAATTCTCCATAGTTTTTTTTTTTTAAATGATTCATTGCATGGCAATTTCCTCATTTCATTTTTTATTGACAAAAAATTAGATCAAATGTCTAACCTAGATTGTCATGGACGGACCAAAAGTATGATAAAGTGAGTAAATCGCATAGTATAGGGATAGAAAACTTACTTTACCAAGGAGAATCAATGGCAATCACATAGACAAGCACATGAAATGTGAGGCTCAATTTGTACTCTAGACAGGCTTAGCAAAGTGGAGTTTAAAGGGTGGGATGACTTAGTTGCAGCCTCGCATACTAAGTCAAGTCCTCCTAACTCTGGCTCAGTCAAGAATGATACCCCAATGCGGCGCAGTCTCGCGGGTAGAGGTAAACATTCTTGACACCAAGAAAGAAACTTTCGGGATTAAGTTGGGCAACCTCTACTACGCGGCCTCGCGGTCGAAGTCATATCCAACTCAATACCATCCTAAATATCCTAATGCGGCCCAGGTCTGGCGGCAAGTTGTGTGTGCAAAAGTAAAGTACTAAATGCAGAGCATGCATAAAAATTTAGATCAAACAACACTTCAATAGCTTGAATTTAAAACATTCATCCCCAACTCCAACCTGCAAGATAAGGGTTAGCAAAGACTACTCCCCTTATATCTCCCCACCTGCAAAAACATTCAACACCTTAAATGTTAGGAACAAACCTGGGATCCTCGCTGCCAAACGAAAATATTTTTGAAAGAAAAAAGAAAAATTGGCCTAAGTCCACTAAGTGTTTTAACACAAATGCCCAGTGGAGTCGCCAAGCTGTTGCGACCAAATTTTTAGGTGTGAATCACCTAGGATTTGGCTAATGGATTACTAAGCCTAGCTTAGCTCGGGTTCTCCCAAGCTCATATCAATTCACGACTTAGGTTCAAGTTTTTTTAACATACAAAAGTTTTAATCAGGAATCGTCACTAATTAGTTTATGGTAGGTCGATTAGACACCTAAGTAAAATAATGGGAGGATTATTTTACTCCTACAAACCAGAAACTTCAGGTACAGGGACTTGGTTATACTAGACTTCTCTAGTGCCCTTTCGGTACCATTTCTTTTTATTTTCAAAAATGTTTTTGCAGGCATTTTGTATTGATTTTAAATCTATTTTCCTAACATGTGAGGTGATCATGCGAGTGCACAAACCACCAATTTAACATCCAAGGAAATCAATGAATAAATTGCAAGAACTTACCTTGTAGCAAGGAAAGCATCTGCAATGTTAGATCAGAATTCACATCATCAACTCTAGATATGATTTCGAATTAACACGCAATTTCCTTTTGTTTCCATTTAATTAATGAGAATCATGCTTTATGCCATGCAATATAACTAAATGACCTAATTCTAATGACAAGCAATTTCTAATTAAATTGACCTAGCAATAATCACTAAATGACATGCATTTCATGAATCTAATTCTATATGACATACGCATGATATTTTTGTATTTTCTTAATAGGTATGCAATCTATCCTAGGAATTGAAACTAATTTATCCTAAGTCATTTTTTGCATTTTTTTTGTGAAATTCGAAACTAGAAACATATGAAAATTATTTGGCTAAATTAAGATTCTATCCAACTTATAGTAAGGATTAGGTCAAGCTAAACCCTAATTTAAACCAAGATATTATCTTAACCAATCAATCTTTAACCTAAGATGTAGTCTATCTAAATCAATCTAAATTTAAAATGAAATATGCAAATTATCCTAATGTGCAATGACGTACAAATGATGCCATAATTCTACATGACATATGCATGATGATTTTTTTAATTAATTTTGAAATAAAAATGTCAAATAATTAAACATGCAATTTAAGTTAGTGAAACAAAAATCTAACATTCTAAATTTATGTTTTTTATTTTTATTTTGACAATTCATGATAAATAAAATGCTTAATCTAAATATGCAAATAACCCTAAAGCATGCAATATTCTAACTCAAACGTATTTCAAGATAAATAAAGCAATCAAGACAAGACAAACCATTCAAAATCATAAAAAAATATAACACATCATTTAGATCATGGGATAATATTTCGCTAGTAAAATTGATAAATTGATATTAAGCCTTAAAGATCGAAATATCAATTTTTTTTCCACTTGATTAATTATTTCATCTAAAGCCTTATAGATGGAATAAAAATCCAGGCGTTGTTGCGAATCAAATGGTATGTTTGAATTTCCATTATATGCGTCAACAAATATCTCAAATAAGGTAATGGAATTTTCGAAAGTCAAAATAGATAAAGATTTTCACCTAATTCGAATATTGGTTTTCGAATTTCGATCCTCGAATGACTACTTCGGATGCAACATGGCGGTGCTCGGTTGCTCAAAAGTTACCCGATGGGCTCCACGAGACCTACAAAACAAAAATTTGTAAGCTCGACAATGGACTCGTCTGTGATTGGGCGCAGGCATAAACAATTTTATTCCTTTTCAATAGGTTTGTTCTTCGCTGTTGGCTCCGTGGGATCCTTTAATCCTTTGATGATCCCACTAAATTTCCAACCTTTGACCACAGATTCTCCACCTGCAAAAAAAGACCAGTATGCATCGTTGGGGATTCCGCGGATGACCTAATGGGCCACACTAATGCGGCTTGTGTCGGGGGTGGCAGCCCAAACTCGGAGAAATCGTCAGGACTCTAAAAACACTCATGGGATTGGAACTTGACGTTGGAGCAATGCGGGCAGGCAATGTTGCCGTTGTGGGACACGGGCAACAGCTCCTCGACGGTGATCACCAGTAGCGAGTCGTCACCGAAGGGTCACGGCGCGGTGTAGCAAACAATGGTGTAGCGATGACATGGAATAAGCCGAGGCAACGTGTCAAGATGGGGGAACAGCAGCTTCGTTGTCCGCACGACGAGACCAGAAAAACAGCGCCGTCGTGTGGCAAGGCACAACAACAGCGTGGTCGCCCGGTGCAAGGGGCTTGCGGCGACCAAATTTGGCTATTTTAGCCATAGAACTTCAACGTCAGAGCTGGCTTGAATGGACTGAGGTGTCACGAAGCAATGGGATGTAGGGATGGTAAGTGGACCCCTTTGAAGCCTGGTGTTGAATATGATGGTGGGTGGTCGGCACCGGATTGGCGGCTTGTTACGGTAGCAGTGAAGTCAAAGCAGCAAGTCTGTCGTTGCTGCTGGGGCTTCGCGACAAGGACGGTGCAGCGGCAACTCGGGCGGCTCAAGTGCGGCACCGCGACAAGGGGTCTTGCATATCGTGGGGTCTCCTTAGTTCGGCCGAGAGAGGACTCTCTCTCTTCTCTCGCTCTCTCTCCAGGGCTGCAGCTCCTTTTTCTCTCAATTGCGGCCGTGAATGTTAGTTATGTGGCCCCCTCTTTCTTGCATGAGAGCTCTTCCTTTTAAATGCAAGACTACATGGGATCCCCAGGAAGAGAAGGTGATCTGCTTTCGTATTGTGGATAAATTGAAATGTATTCCTTTGATTTTTTTTCCTTTCGAAACTTGTACCTTTAGCTATGCAAATATATTTATTTTCCTTTTAAGCCCAAGTCACGTCCTGCAAACACGAGAATCGGCCGCCGCGAATACTTGAAGGGTTACGCTCATATTGAAATATTCTGCTGATTTGCCCATATTGTGTGAATCGGACCAGAGAATCATGCATAAATTATTTCCTCTTAAAATAATGTTGGTCAATTTCTTGCCCCCCATGTTGACCGAATTATGGCCAAGTGAATAATTTTCCTTCACGTGGATGGGCTTCCCCATGTACGAATAGGTGGCCGCTTACACGTTGTCCTTCCTTTGCATTCGTTCCCTTGAATGCACAAATATGTCAGTGCCAATGTGCTGGAAATTTCTTAATCAACTTTTAACAATTTAGGACACCCATGTAAATGCAATATCAATCACCACGGAGAAATTATCGACTTATCCAAAGTTTAATGCTCTTGTGGGCTTCAATATTCAAAGCCATTCACCAAAATCCATTCATTGCCGGCCCAACAAATATGCAATTAAATGAAATATGCTCCTAATGACCATATGTTATGCAATTAAATTATATTTTTTTAGTGGTTAAAATTAATCCCTGATTTTTTTAATGCGATAAATGACTAAACGGGTCGCTAAATTTAGGTGTCAACAGCATGCATCAAGCGTTTTGAATCCCTTAGGAATTTTCATATAAATATTAGAGTCTAATGAGCCATATAGATTTTCCGTCACAACGTTCATAAGATGCATTTCTAATCTTTCAGAGAGTACTAGGTTAATGAGAAAATGAAATGTAATCATATCTATCACAGGTGAATATATCTCATTATAATCAATCATAGGTCTCTGAGAGAACCTTTGGGCAACGAGTCGGGCTTTATACTTGACAACCTCATTTTTCTCATTTCGTTTCCGGACAAATACCCATTTATATCCAATAGGCTTTACATTATCGAGGATTCGAATTATGGGTCCAAAAACCTCTCGTTTAGCTAGGGAAGCTAATTTAGCCTTAATTGTTTCATCTCACTTAGGCCATTCTTGCATTTGATGACTTTCAATAATAAATTGCGATTCATAATCATCATCCATAATTTTTTGAGCAACTGAGAATGCAAAAGTATCATCAATGATGATTTCATTTCAATCCCAAATTTCATTACAATATGTAATGGAATTCTCAATATTCCCGAGATTGGTGTTCCTTTCATGGGTTTTCATCTCTTCAGAGGTAATAAGCTCTTTGGGAGCAAGCACAACGCCAAGCTCTTTTAGAGCAGATTCTTGATTCTTTCGCATTTGTTTTTGAGTAACAATATATTTTGATCATATCGGTCTACCACGCTTCAAGTGTGGAGGATTTTGATCCATTTTAGCCTCTCCTTCGGGAACAGTTATTCTAGCTGGAGCATTTGTAGTTGGAATATGTTAGTAGCATCATTAAATGCGTCAAGAAGTCTATTGGCCATAGCCTGTAAATGGTATGCGCTGCACCTCATTTTGCACTTAGGAGTCCTCGGGTCTAATTGAAATAAATTTTTCTCGTTTCAAGAGAAAACCTTAACTGATTTTTGTTTACTGTCATGAAAGTTGTAGGTGTCTCAATTGATGGAAATCTAGTCTCATCAAATTAACAATCTACAAATTTGTTTTAAAAAGATCACCGGTAGTTGGTTCCAAGGGCCTAATGATAGACGGTGAATTAAACTCAACATAAATGCTCAAACGGCGTTGGGGACCCATTTCGTTCATTTTGGCGGTGCTATAGGCACCTGTATTGCACAACCAAATGTGCATAAATGTGAAATATCTGGTTCATAACCAAAAACCATTTGAATGAGAGATTGTAAAAGACTAGCAGTGGGGCGTAATCTTATCAGGGCTACCGCATGCAAAACCGCATGACCCCATGCTGTATCGTTGAGATTCGTTCTCAATAATAGAATGCGAGTAATGATTTGGATATGTTTAATCAAGAATTCTGCCTATCCATTTTGAGTATGAACATATGCAAGCGGGTACTCAACCTCGATTCCGAGTGAAGCATAATAAGTATCAAAAACTCTTTGATGTAAATTCACCAACATTATCCATCTTTATGCTCTTAATTGGATAATCAAGGAATTGTGCCCAAAGCTTTATAATATGAGCAAGTAAACGTGCAAATGTGACATTATGCGTAGATAATAGGCAAATATGTGACCATCTACAGGATGCGTCCACTAGTACTATAAAATATCGAAACGGTCCACTTGGTGGTTGTATTAGTCCACAAATATCACCCTGAATTCTTTGTAGGAATAAAGAAGATTTAAGATTAACATTTGTTATAGAATGTTTGATAGTGAAATTTCATTATGAACAAGCCTCACAATTATAATCTTTGGACAACAATACATTTGTATCCTTTAAAAAGTGTTCTTTTGTATTCTGAATTATTATTCGCATCATTGAAGCGTCAAGGTGACCAAGGCAATCATGCCACAATCCAAACTGATCAGGGTTTACTAATCTCCAAGATGTGGTGGCATAGGTTTCAACAGCCTTAATCATGACACAATACAAACCTATAGAAGAAGCTTCTAACTTCTCATGGATGTTCTTCAGGCTCATCTTATAAGAGTTAATGCCAATATATTCTTTATCTTGCTTATAAATAGTCTCAATATGGTACCTATTATGGTGTACATCTTTGAAATTGAGCAGATTCCATTTTGATCTACTGTTTAGAAACACATCCTCAATATGCAGAATGGTGCCATTTGATAAAACAATTGTGGCATTCCCAAAACCATCAATAATCAAAACATGATATGATATTGTATGGATTTGTATCTTACGCAATGTCATACTCAAGAAAAAGTGTCTACTACGAAATATGGTATGTGCTGTTACACTATCAAGTAAACAAACATTTTCATTTTTTTCGGTATTTTCCATTTGTATTTATGTTGACAACTTCAAGTGTCAAGTATCATAAAAAAATTTTATTAGTTATATAGTCAAATAAAATTTAAAAATAATAAATATATATTACATAACCATATTAGAGAACAATAAAAGGTAATACATTTAAAAAATTAGAAAAAAAAATTATTAGAATCATAAAATTCGAAATCCAAGTTACCATCCACCAATTTAATACCTCATCAAAGTAATCAAAGGTCCTCAAATAAATCAAAGACATCTAAGGAATGCATTTGCTACTTTAGGAGCAAGAGGAGTCCCACCAATAGAGATATTGTTGGCCTCAATAGTGGTTATGACAGTACGATTGATTTCAATGGCATGAGATTCACCACGCTTGCCCTATTTTTCAAAGATTTCTAGTATAGATCAACAAAGTGCTTTAGAGTACAACAATTACATGACCAGTGCCGAATCATGCCATAGCGATGACAAATACTTTCATTAATCACATTCTTTGGCTTATTATTATTATTATTTTTTGCCATGATTCGAGTCAAAGTTAGATTTCCTAGGGTGGTTAAATTTCTTATCATCCCTTCTAGATTATGTTCTTGCCTACGTTTATAGCTCTTAAAATGACAAATATTTTTCTCAAAGTTAGCATGTGCTTCAGGTAATGCTTTTGAGCCAGTAGGTCTAAGATCATGATCTTTTAACAGCAATTCATTAGTTTACTCAGTAGTGAGGAGCACAAAAATTAATTCAGAGTATGTGGCAAACTAATGCTGTCGGTATTGCTATTGCAATACAATATTCGAAGCATGGAAGGTGGAAAAAGTTTTCTCTAACAATTTTGCATCAGTGACTTTGATACCACATAATTCAAGCCGAGAAATAATATCAAATAAAGCGGAGTTATAGTCAAACACTGATTTAAAATCTTGCATTTTGAGATTTTACTAGTCATATTGTGCTTGAGGGATGATAACAGTCTTAGTATGATCATACATATCCTTTCAACCTCCTCCACAAGATCTGAGGGTTTTGAATGGATAAATTTTGAGTCTACAGGCTCTCATACAAATAACGGCAAATAAAAATTAATGTATTTACTTTATCTTTTGCATTTTAGGTTTTGTCTTTTATAATTGCATTAGCGAGACCTTGTCCTTGGAGTGCATTTCCATGTCAAGGTACTAGGATAAATAATTATTTCCACTCATTTCCAAGATGTGGAATTTGGGCTTTTCAATATTTGCCATAATCCTTGCAAAAATAAATCCTTAAATTAATTAAAAGGACTTCCAAATATCCATTGCCACTTTAGGAGTAGAATGATACTTTTGGATTTAAAATTGGCTTTGGGCCAAGAAAAATAAAAATGAAGAATTGATAGGAGAAGATGAAGTATAAGTTGATTAATAAAAGGAACACCCACTTTGCAAAAATGACTTACTTAATTGGTAGTTCTTTGTGCTGATAACGTGTTGTAAATATATAATAGAGAGAATAGAGAGATTGAGTAGAGAAAGCTAGAGGAGAAAATTTTATTTTCACTATGTCACCTTATATCTATGACAAAAACTAGGCTCCAATTTATAAGAAAATAAGGATGCACTTATCATTAATATCAATATATTGAATAATACATACATTGGATAGGGAGATGAACATTCATTGTATAGGGAGATGTACTTAGAATGTATGATACAAATGTACCATAATAAGTACATTAGATAAGATGAATATAATGAATATTCATTCATGTATTTTATAACATTTTAAATTTTTTGAAATTTTTATTTTTTTTTTTTTTTAAATTAACTTTTTAAAAATCATTTTACATTCTGGGAGAAGGAGACATGGGGCGGGCCGTTGGGCTCGGTCTGAATATGGCCCATGCGCTATTCAAGCCCAATTTAAAAGCAAATTAAGCCCAACTCATCAACAATCCAATGCTTCCATCAAAGCATATCAAAGCCCAAAAAACATCAGTTATGACTAGAATTAAGCCCAAACTTCCTAAAAAAAACAACTAAGGTTTGTGTCTCCACTCTCCCCTCTTTCTCCACATACTTATCTTCTTCCTTATTCAGTTTTATCGCCTTTCTTCACATTGTAGACCAAGAACTCTCAAAACTGAACACTAAATTCAGAATATTTAAAGCTTTTAATCAACAGATAACGCTTTCCACTTTCAAGCATAGCACAGCCAAGACATCACCGTGAGTTATATCAATCCACCACCACTGGACCATCATTGGAGAATCTAACTCACAGCTAATGAAATCACCATCTCCATATTATCACGATCTTTTGAAAAACTCACGGCTTATGAATAAGGAAGTGGATGTGACCCAACAAATCATCATGAATCATCATTGATAAATAGCTTTGGGTCATTTTTTCTCATAAGCCACCACTGTCAATTACACTCGAAATCATGGTTAATAATTAATGAACAAATCAGCAAGGTATAAACTATATCAACACTCATTCAGTTCGAACGCTTTGAGGACCTATTTTATGAAAATGCCATGGACGCATTTCGTCAAACAGGTCATAGTCAACGAGTTAAGGAGGAGGCTTCAAATACCCAAATCTCAAACACCATGGACGATAGCTTCATTTCACCATTCATTCAGAAGCTTCTCGAAGTCCCAAAAGCGCACATGTGCTGCATGCCAAGTCGCTAAAATCCCCCAAAAAGTTACCCTTAGAATACAATATATAGACTGAATCTCACTAAATTATTCTCCAAACCACCAGGGGAGAATACAATGAATGAAAACATCTGATCAACGTCCGCCAGGACTACACGATGAGCACGTAAATCAGACTGTGATTCGGGCCATAGAACTTGCAAGTTCTAAACAAAACTTGCCATTCCAACTACAAGGGCCGCATCGCACTTGTCACATGGATATCCAAGTAACGAAGTGGCATTGACACAATTCTATGTCGGCATTTCTGTTCACATATTTGATGGGAGGACTAACTTAAACAAAAGAAGTTATAGTTTAAGGATTTAGTTGGACTGAAAAAAGGAAAGAAAAAAAAAAAGAGAGTTCAAAGAATCAAATTGAACAAATTGAAAATGTATATAATTCAAGCCTTAAACTGTTTATTATCGAAGAAACTTGTCATAATGTTCTTTTTTTTTTAATTATAAATAAGAGTATTTATTGATACGGAATAAGCACGGGGAGCTAATCCTTTCTTTCATAAGCCTTTTTAAATTAGGGATATGGGTATATGGAACCATAGAGAAAGTCTTAGGACAAACAATATGCCAAGCTGAATTTTGCTTTAGCTGTTGCGATATTGAGAATAACTTGAATACTTCACAGTTGCAGTGTAATTGCGACCAACGTATTATCACTTTTTCTGCATCAAAAACTTCTCTAACAGTCTAGATAAAGTTAGATCAAGAGATCTTTTCAGCTCAATGACAAAGTAACCAATTAACTCTGTTTTGTGTTATTTTCCCCTTCCCTTTTTTCTTTGGGGTTAACAGTAATGCGCAGACATTCTTTTGTGCGCACAAGTTAATATTGCTTCATAGAAGGTTAAAGAATATCATATCTTTCTTCTGTCCCTCCATAGCTGCTGTTTTCATGGTTTGCATGGTTTCTCGGTATATAGTCTGGGAAGCAAACGGGATTTCTCCAGTGACAACAAGAAAGAAGAACATACTGATCTCCAATCTCAGGTAAGCCTTCTTTGTTATTCTCTTAACATCTTTCAACTCAGTGCTCCTTCTGCATACATAAGAGAATTATGCTTAGTGATGGGAAAATTATCCAAAAAGTGTTAAATCTATTTTATGGTGGCCAAATTCGTCATAAACTTTTAAATTATGCCTGTCATAAACCTGTTAATTGTGTCAATTTAGTTCTCAGTCTTATGATAATTTCGTCTTAAATCTTTTGATGATTTGTCAATTTAGTCATTTCAGTCAATTTTGGATGGTTATTGCTGACATGGAGGTTTAGTCAATGTTGACCATTCTTTGTGGCATGTTTGGCATTAAGGTGAACAACTTTTACAATTTTTTTTTTCTTTTCTTTTCATATTCTTCCCCACCCCCCCCCCCCGGTCCCAGCCTCGGGCGAGGACATCCGAGTTTTTGGATTGACGAGGGCCACCCTTACCAGGGCTGGCATGCTGCAATTGTTTTAAAATCAAACAGTATCAAAATTTCACATGCATTTGACTTTAGTGATTACTCGTAGATAGCCGAGAGATGAAAGATTAGATTCTTCGTGTTCCAATGGAATTTATGGGAGTTATGATCTTGTATCACATGTGACGACCTGATTTTAACGGCAAATTGACTTTGCTGCACGGCCGTAGGAGATCTAGGGAGCTGACGGTCTTCCATTATTCGTTTCTCAAGGTTTTTGCAGATTCTTAAGATATTTTCTCAACTAGCTGAGGTGCAAGGCTTCCTGAAACTGAACTTCTTTTCCAATTCGCCCAATGGCAAAAGCACAGCCAAGTGCCACAGGTAAAATCTTTCGAGGGCAGGTGTTTCTTCATGACAATCAATATCAGATCACGTTATTCTGTCAATGTAGACCGTTGTGCCATTTTTAGAACAGATTGAATGCATCACCAGTTGCGGCATGTTTTCTGTTCTACTAGTAATAAAACATCATTTTCATGTTGCTTTTGGCTTTGTTTCTCTTTTTGCCGAGACTTTTTTTTTTTGGTAAAGCTCTTTTTGACGAGACTTGATTCCTGTTAGATGGAAAAAAGAACATATACTTAATTCATTCTCGTCGTGAGGCACCAAATCACACTTGACACGAGCAAGAATGTTGACAGAATTATGCCCAAATGTACCTTTTCACTCTTTCTGGTTTCATGGGCTTGTAATCGTTTTCTTTCACTTGTTCAGAAATGAGTCAGATAGTCAAGGAAGTTGCAGTTACCATAAAGACGAAGATGGACAACTTGCCTGCCGTGTCCACCGAGTGTTGCATCTATCGAGTGCCTGAGAAGTTGCATAAAGAAAATGCAGAGGCCTACACACCTCAAGTCATATCCATCAGGCCATTCCACCGTGGTAAGAAAGAGCTTCAGTTGATGGAGGAGATCAAACTGAGGTACTTGACAGGCTTCCTCTGCCGCAGCAAGGCTGACCTCCCAGCTTGTACCAGAATGATTAGCGAATCGGAAGACCACATTCGACAATGCTACCATGAAAAGCTTACCCAAAGCAGCTGTGACCTCGTAGAAATTATCTTAGTGGACGCAGTTTTTTTAGTTGAGCTGTTCATAAGGAACCGTAACTGGAACCATGACCCCAAGCACCGAGACCAGAACGACAAGGTATTCAGCAAGCAGTGGATGAGCAATGCTGTATTCCACGACGTCCTGCTGCTGGAAAATCAAGTCCCGTTCTTTGTCCTCGAGAATCTCTATAATCTCACCGCATTAAGTACCACTGTCACGTTCTTCAAGCTTAGCTACGAGTACTTCAAAGACATCCTACACGGGCACGAGCTCGCAAGCACGAGAGTTCAGATGAAGCACCTCGTGGACTACGTGCGAGCCCTGCAACTGCCCTCGTTCCCACGGGGTGTGACGTCCAAAAATGGCAAGAAATTCGAGCTGACTCGGAGTGCAAAGGAGCTGCAAGAGGCTGGCGTCAAGTTCAGAGGGGGCGAGGGAACCTCCTCCCCGCTCGATGTCCACTTCAAGCACGGGACCCTCGTGATGCAACCCGTGGTTGTGCATGAGTGGACCGAGGTGTACTTCAGGAACATGATTGCGTACGAGCAGTGCCACCACGACAAGAAGTACATCAGCAGCTACGCCATCTTCATGGACAGCCTCATCGACACGCCCGAAGACATCGACATTCTAATTAGCTGCGGAATTGTGGAAAATCAGCTTGGGAGTGTGGACAACGTGGCTCGTCTCTTCAACAACATGTACAAGGAGAACATGAGGGAGTCCAGCGAGTTCCTCTACACGAACCAGTGCCAGAGCCTGAACACGTACAGCAGGACCCAGTGGAACCGATGGAAGGCTGCCTGGTACCGGTGGAGGGTCATACTGCACCGAGACTACTTCAGCAACCCGTGGTCTGGGATCTCCGTGGTCGTCGCGGTGGTCCTGCTCGTTCTGACCTTGTTTCAAACTGCGTGTTCCTTTCTGGATATTTATGCGGGCGACGCCTGGAGATTATTCCGTAGGCGCAAGTAGTGATATAAAAGGCATTACTGGTACCAAGGAATGGAAAGTCTCGAACTAAATTTCCATTCCTAAACGCTCTTGTCAATGGCCGCTTCATTTATGAAATAAAGCGTAAAGACCACAAAGGAAATCTTAATGAGGCCCGGGATAACTAGTGACTTGAGTCTCTCTCCTGCCAGAAAGGTTGACTAAACACTAGAACACACAAACCGTTGGCCAGATAAATTTGCCAAGTCAAGACAAGATTTAGGATTAAAGTCCAAAATGTAATAGTTATATTTACCAGAGAAATCATAGGCTATGTTTAACAACTACATTGTACTCTTCTTTATTTACCAGAGAAATCATAGGCTAAGAAATATGGGGATTTCTACCGTGGAGGTAGGCTTCTAAGGATATATATATATTTTTGGTAGACTGAACCGCATAAAACCTTTGTTTATCTTTTCTTTTCTTTGTCTATTCGCTCTTATATCAATGCACTATATGGCCGAGGCACCCTGCCCTTATAATCAGTTAAATTCTCTTATTTTCGTTCGTTTTGCACAATGACCAGCATCTCTATTACCATCGATTTGGGTCGTTTGGGCTCGGACAAAATGGGCACTTGACTTGCCTTTATCATTTTTATTGGTCGCAATTACCTCCCTTGGCTTCGAGCGGTTAAAATCGCTTTAGAGGCAGATCAAAGTTGGGGCATGTTAATGGCTTGATCGAACCCCTTCCTATTTCTAATTCTAAATATGCCGAGTGGCAAGCTATTTACAATTTCGTCATGTAATGGATTTTTGACTCCATGAACCTCAGACCTAGAAGATTTTTGCATATTCTAAGATTGCAAAAACCTTGTGGGACTCTCTTCGTGATACGTATGGACATAAAGACAATGCTTTCCAGATTTTGAGTTGCAGTAGGAGATTGCTCATACTGAGCAAGCCTATGGTCAATCCTTCACTGAACATCTTCGCGATTTTAAGCAAAAATGGGATGCACTTGGACAGTAACGTCCCCTAGTTTAATCTATTGATGTGTATACTCAGTGAGAAGAACAAGATCACATATTTCAGTTGCTTGCTGGTATTCGTCCTGAATATGAAGATGTTAAGGGATGGATTCTTATGAGCGCTACTCTACCATCGCTTGCTAATGTCGGTGCCATTATTCAAGGAGAAGACACTTGTGGAAGGTTGATGGATATTGAACCCAAATCGAGGGATGGTAGAGAGTTTGGCTGATAAAATTAATTTTGGCAACCAAACTAGTATTAACACTCGTTTTAATGGTGTCAAAGGGAAAGGCTGCGGTCGTAATACCAAGTTTCACTGTTGTATTGTAGCAAAAATGGGCATATATAGGACTGTTGTTGGGATTTTTACCCTCACTTGCGACCTAATAAGGACAGGGCTACAGATCCTAGACTTGTTAGTTAGGTCATTATTGCATATATGCAAACATCTCTAGGATAAATAACTTTGCAACTCCAAAAACTAATGTCCTCCAGCGGTGTGTCTCAGTAGAGTTTTGACTCAAGAAACATGGTTTAAACTTCTGGTAATGTATTTGCCGAGATAAAAACAGTGCCATAACTTTTATATGGCACTTACTTGAGTAATATAACTTTTTTTCACTTAGTTCAATGCCACAAATTTGAAAAATCAATTACTTGAGTGTTATCAACAATTTGCCTCACCAAAAAATCTAATGTGGATGCCGAGCATCTTTTGTGGCATTGTTGGCATTGACGAAGACAATTAATAAAAAAATCAAAATAAAAAATAAATCCACATCAAAATGGGAAATTAATAAATAAAAATCCACATAGGATGATTTGTTGGAAATGGCATTCAAATGATTAATTTTATTCCCATGTGGCAGGTAAGTGAGCGAAAAAAAAATAACACTCAAGTGAATGCCGTACGAAAGTTATGGCATTTCTACTATTTTCATCCCAAGCATTTTTATTTACAAGTGAAGGTTAGGGAGGGCCAATCAATGCAGTTATCCCTCTAATCTTTATCATAAGGGTCTTACGTAGACATATGTCTTGCATTAATTAATTCTTTGTAAGACATATTAATAGAAGTGGATGCCATATATATAAAACTAGGCACTTCTCATAAATTAGGCCCCTTACATGTAAAATCCAAAAATATTTTAAATTTAATTTTCAATAAAGATTGAAATTAAATATCACCAAAACAATTATTATGCACTAATACATAAGTAGTATTAATTATAAATTACCTCCTTCACCTCTCCTTTTTCCCAATCACCACATGCCCTTGACTCTGAAAATCTATCGTACTCTCTCCTTATTTTACTCGCATTAACTCGAATATATATAAATAGATTAAGTTTAACATTTAAATGAGCAATTATGTGAAAATGATAAATGCATAAAGGCTCACGCTTTTTCCATCCATTTTTTGACTTCTAATGCCTCCTATTACCTCAAATTGACTTTAATATCTCTTACATGTGCCAAATTTAAGATTTTTTTTAAAACCTTTTTCTTCCCTTTCTTTGGAAATTCTGATGCATTTAGAATTGGCAAAAGATTGATTGGATGGTCTTATAATGCAATTACGACTGTCATAATTTCTTGTCAACAACTAATTATTCCACTTAATTAGCTCTACTTTTAAGCTTTTGTAAAATGTAGTCCTGAACTTTTAGGTGATATTCCAATGTAGTCTTTTTCACCAATTACCATTGAAAATCACTGACATGGCATCTAGTTATTGCCGGCCATCCTAAATGGCATGCTAACATAGGCAATTGGTTGATTTCCATGTCATTGGAACGAGAATAGGCAAGAAAGACTACATTTAAATATTGCGCAAATGTGTAGCACTGTATTGATAAAATTAGAAAGTTAAAACTAAATTGACATCTTTAAATTAGGTTTAAGACTAAATTGAGAATTTTCTCAAATATTCAAATAATCACTCCTTCAATGGACACATGTATAAGCATTTTTGGGATGAGTACACTGGGAGTACCATAATTTTCGTACTACGTTCACTTGAGCGCCACAATTTTAAAAATTCAATCACTTAAGTGCTATCGGCAATTTGCCTTTTTGAAAAATTCGATGTGGATGTTGGTTGTCTTACAGGCATTGCCACCGCTAACATGGCAAATCAATAAAAAATTCTAAAATAAAATATAAATCCATGTTTGAATGGCAAATTAATAAAAAAATTTCACATAGGATAATTTGTCCGAAATGACACTCGAATGATCAATTTCACTTTGATGTGACAATTAAGTGAATAAAAAAAAGTTATGATACTCAAATAAGCGCTATACAAAAGCGATGGTGCTCATACTGTACTTGTCCAAGTCTTTGTTTTACTTACATCATTCATGGACTGTTTTATAATTGATTTAGGAGTTATTAACTAGATGTGTGGTAGTGCTCGTTAGATAACTTACTTGCATGAGGTTCCTACTAGTTTCTACTCTCCTATTATGGTTGTCAGTGGTGAAAAGGTCCCTATTCATGGGGTTAGGAAATTGGATTTATTTTCTAATTCTTCTTATATGTTTTTTGTGCCCTCAATATCGTCTAACTTATTATCTATTAGCAAAATTACTGGATCTAAATTGCAACCTTATATTTTCCTATGATAAGGTTATCTTTCGGGACAGAACCACAGGAAGGAAGATTGGTGAAGTCTGGTTTCAAAAGGGGCTATGCACTCTTTGATTTTTTTAGTACAGTTTTGGTTGCTAGTTAGAATAAAGGCTCGACATCTCAACTATGGCATTGGCATATGAGGCATCCATCAAATCGGGTGTTATAGTCTATTGATCTTATATTTTCTCTAGATTCAAGTTCTCATAAAACTTGTCATTTTGCTAAACAACATAGATTGCCTTTTTATCAAAGGCCAAATTATGCATATGAACTATTTGAGTTGATTCCTTATGATGTTCGGGTAATGCACCAATTGAATCTCGAGATAGTTTTAAGTACTTTATTATGTTTACAGATGATAAATCTCAAACTACTTCATTGTATTTGCTTACCTCTAAAAGTGAAGTATAGATTTTCTTCAAGAAATTTACTTGGATAATACATAGTGTGGTGCTTAAATTAAAATACTGCACACTGACAGTGAGACTAAATATACCAATCACCCATTTGAGTCTTAAGTCTAGGTATTGTATATAGACTTCTTGTGTCAAAACTGTCCAACACAATAGGGTTGCGAAGAGGCAAAATTGTCATCTTCTTAAGGTAACACGATCCCTTCCATGGAAACTTACCTACATTTTTGGTCGGATTCGGTTCGAACAAGCTGCTATTTGACCAATCATCTTCCTAGTAAAATGTTGCAGTACAAATCTCCCATGGAAGTGCTCCTTGGCGGGTCGATTAATCTCTCCTATGTTCGTGTATTCGGTAGTATGTGCTACACTCACATTTCGTTGGGGAGTAAATTAGATTCTCGTGCACACAAATGCATATTTTGGGATATTCTAGTGTTAAAAAGGTTCATAAATGTTCTGATCTCTTCATCGAAAATAATGCTTCTTTCTCAAGATGTTACGTTTGATGAAACTCGTGTATTTTCCTCTCATGGATCAAATTCAAGGGGAGAATAGTGGTGGCAATACTAACAACTATGATTATAGTAGATTTGATAGGGATTTTGCTCCCTTACAAATTGTTTCTGGTGATTTTGTGATTGACAAGAACTGGAGAGAGAGGGAAGACGCTCTTAATCTAGACATAGCTGCTTTACTTCCAACCCTATCCAAGATATAGCTCCAGTTTATCAATCAATTTGAGCTTCTTAACACTCAACTTGTCTTTGGATTTAGTCACATATCATTTGTTGACAATCCATCCCATACAGGATTACGTTTGTTATAATTAAATTTCTTCAGATTTTCGTACCTTTCTATCAGCTATAGTTACAAACATTGAGTCTACAAACTTTCTTAAGGGGTAACAATCAGCTGTGTGTGGAGAAAGATCACGGATAAGGAATTCCAAGCCCTTGACACAAATCAAACTTGAGATACTATTCCATTACCTATTGAGAAATGTCCCTGTAGGCTATCGATGGATTTACAAGAACAAGTACAAAAGTGATGGTTGAATTGAAAGGCACAAAATTAGATTGGTAGTCAAGGGATACATCGAAACATACCGAATAAACTACAAAGAAACATTTGCTCTTATAGTAAAGATTAACCATCAAAGTTCTCATGACAATTGTTGTCAATCGTGGTTGGTTTTTGTTTCAAATGGATGTTAAGAATGCATTTCTTCATAGAGAATTAGTATACATTAACCGCTCAATACCATACCAATTCTCTAATATGGATAACTTTAATACAACTCATACATGCATCCTAACAATCTTCACCTCACATATGAGCTCATTGTTAGATTTGCTACCCTTTAATTTAGGAATCATTTTACATCAACTTATTTCAACTTGAATATTTATCAATGCCCAACTTCATCCCTAGTCTTTTTCTCCAAATCAAACCATGAAGTTGACTATCGAGCCCATATTACTACACTACAATGCCTACCTACCTAGAAACTGCATTGGTCACTAGATTCTCCTTGAGATATTCATCAAACATCTATACACATTGGGAGTAGGCTACGAATCAACCATCGGCTTTGATACTAGTGTTGGGCGGTTTTCAGTCTCTCTCATCCCAAAATTAGCTAAAAGACTGAGGCTTTCTCTTATACTTATAAATCGACAACTTGTCTCTTCCACAACTGATTTGAGATAATCCTAAAAATCTCCTCCTCAATCATCGGGCCTTAAATCGGAGGAGCAGCAACTTGTATCTCCCAAGTAACTATGGGTCTAGATTTGTTGGTAAGCTAAGCTCAAAGAGTGAGATTTTCTCTTACACTTATAAACCAAGCACAAGTCCTTCCATAATTAATGTGGGATAACCCAACAATCTCTCCCTCACATATTGAATCCTGGGTTGAAGTTTGACAATTCTTATCTCTTGTATGATTGTTGGGTCTATACTTATTGATAAGTAATACAATCTCCACCTTAAATATTGGGCCTCAGGTTGGAGCAACAACTACTCGTATCTCATGTGTGACATTTAGGTCCAGCCTCGTTGGTAACCTAGATTGCAATACTAGTGTTAGGTGGTCTTGGGTTTCTCTCCAAAAATTAGCTCAAAAAGTGAGATTTTTTCTTACACTTATAAACTGACTATCCGCTCCAACAAAAAGTGTAGAGAGAGAGAGCGAGCAAACACTTGTTGAAGAAGGAGGAGAAGTTTATGCGTCACTCCTCTCTCTATATCTCTCTAGCATCGGTCTTTCTGTTCCAGCTATTACTCGATGCTTGTATTTTCGTCATCATTTTTGTTTCCGCTCTTTTTAAATTCTTAGAAAATTAGGGGTCGGTTTTTTTTTCTTTTGACCATGGGAGCAGGTAGCCCGTTGTGGCGCTTGACATTGTCTCTCTCTCAATATTCAATTCTACGAATTTATGTCTAATAACAAATTTACTCGATTGCATGAGTAGTCGAGGATTTATCCAAAAAGTCAAGAGATGCCACATCTGCCGACGAAAGATAACTTTTTCGTTTGTTTTCTTATGATAATTCGACCTCAGTTAAATGCTATTATGACAGTTTGCGGGTCATTATACATCTTAAATATGTACGAGACACGTAAATCTTTACTTATAGGATTCACCGAGGAGAAAGCATACACTTACATGATGCTATATACTAAGCTAAATTTAAAAAGTGTCGCTTATTGCGAGGTACAATATAGCGAAACCTAGTAACTTATTATATTTTTTCAAAAGTTCGATTCAATTCGTTAGGAGCATGGATGCTCATCTTATATCTTCAAAGAATAAAGATATTTTGTTGGATGAGGCGGACCTTGCCTAGTGTGGCCGCAAAGGCCTTGGATGAGGAGGGCATCGCGGCCTCATTGGCTGTGGCTGAGGGGGAGGGTCGTTAGTGACAAACCCTAAAACAAGGAAAACCAAAAAAAAAAAAGATAATTCAATTTTTTTAAATAAAAAATTCACGTCGGATGGGAAATTAATAAAAATATCCATGTACGATGATTTATTAGAAATGACACTCAAATGATTGATTTATTTCGATGGGGTACTTAAACGAGTGAAAAAAAGGTTAAGTGAGAATCATATGAAAGTAATAGTACTTGTGCCGTTCTTCTTCTCTAAAAAGTTGCACACTAATTAAGACGATATGTACTTTGATCAAGAAATAAAACATTTACTGATGGATTGGATAATAGATCAACTAAAAAGAAGAACTCCGAATGTATAGGAAGTGCAAAGAAAAAAATAGTAACCCCTTTTGTAATAAAGCTTAGGGATGATGTCACGTGAGTTCTCGAGCTTTCCTGAGTTTTGCAAAATTCAGTACTTCAGATTTTTCGAATTGTGCAATGTTAGTCCATCCGTGAGAAGGTTGGATAAACACTAACGTGGTAGCCAAATGGTCATTAAGGCTGCGTTTGTTATTGTTTCTTTTTTCTGTTTTTGAACACTTTTTCTGTTTTTTTGTTCCTGAAAACAAAAAAGGAACAGAAACGCGTTTGTGTGCATTTTTGTTCCAAAACTATTTTTTTTGTTTCTAGAAACACATCTAGAACAGAAACAAGAAACAAAAAAAAGTTGTTTCTTGTTTCTGAAACAAAATTTAGAAACACTTTTCTCTTTTTTCTTTTTCTTTTCTTCTTCCTTTTTCTTTCTTTTATCTTTGACCAGTCGCTGGCCTCGGCCATGGCCGGCGACCAGCCGTCGAGGGTCGGCGACGCTGTCGAGGGCCGGGAACAAGTTTACCAAACGCGTTTTTCTGGTTAAAAATTATTCCCCGAAACAGAAACACTTTTTTTTTTTTTATTTCTGTTCCCTGGAACAATTTTTGAACAGAAACGTTACCAAACATGCCCTAAGTGCTCATATGGCAATCCCATGTGGCTAGCGCGGGGCCTACATTGCTTTTTACAAATTTCGAAAATTAAAAAAAGAAAAAGATTACGTTTAGGTTTCTGAATGAAGAAGATTGAAGATAAAAATAAAGAGAACCGTATTCAGCTTGCCCCCACAAATAAAGAATGCTCGAGGTGTCGCCAGCCACTGGCGACAGTGGCCAGACCCTTGCCGGCATCTAGACGCCTGCTCTTGTCGCTTGTAAACACTACGAGCAACAAACAGAAATGGAGGGCAACGCACATAGTAGAGACGGATGAAGTGCGTGCGCGAGAAAGAGAGGTTGCGCTAGGTAAGGCTATGGCCCTGATCGGTGTCTCTATTGGTCGCTGCTGGTAAGGGTGGCAAGCCCTTGGCAAACATTCATGACGGCTGCCGCCCTCTCCACTTCGTGTGATCTATGACGGCGATGCCACCATGGCTTGTGGCCAGCAATGGTTTCGCCACCCTCGTCGATGGCTGGTAAAATAGTCATCAACCCTCTCTTGTTGAAGCGAGCTGAAGATGGTTTTTCCTCTATCTAATTTTCAAAATCCTTGACTTTATTAATTAAATTCCTTAAATTCATAAAACCACATAAGCAGTGTGTTAGCGGCATGAAGCCACCATGTAAGTGCTTCACACGTAATTAATTGTCACATCAGCATTTTTGTCTTAGCACCTAACGGAAGGATTACTAATGGGCAAATTCGAAGAAGTTCAAGGACAGAATTGTAAATAACAGCAGCAGCAACAGCAGCAGCAACTAATAATAATAATTCAATGACGAGGTTGCACAAACCCAAAAAAGTTGGAAGGTCCCGTGCCTTTATCCCTAAAACTTTTGCAGTCGAAGTTGAAACATTGTTGGGTACTGCTCGTAGACTCTACTTGTTCATATAATTACCGTCGGGGGGCTCAATTTTCGCTTTTTAACAAATTTCAGGTGGAATAATAGCGTGGATTTCGCTTTTGGCTGCCAACTTTAAATTTAATTATAATAAACAAATCGGTTACTTATAGATTTTGTAAAAAATATTATTATTTCCCCAATGCCGGAACTAGAGTTTCCGAAAAATCTAGACGATATTATTATTTTTTTGCCAAAATTATTGAATGAACAGGGTGTAAAAGATAAGCTTTTTCCAGGGAAATTATATTGCTTTTGTTTGAAAAGAGAAGTAACAGGGATAGAAAAACAATAGAAGCAGTTCGATTTTATCACGTCTTTGTCTCTTCATGTCTTTAGAATAGAAATACATAAAATCCTTCGGCAACAGCTACATACATTTTACACGTTCCGGAAAAAGGAAGGAAGATTCAGGCTTTATTCCTTTTGCCGAAAACAACTTCTAAATATAATATTTTTCAAATTTTCGGGCATTCAATTCACGAGAAATCAATAAGTCAATGAAACATTTTCCGCTTAGAAAAAATACCTTCAAAAATAGGAAAAATGATTTATTCTTTTTGAAAAGAGGAAATCATTTTCCTTCCTTTTTTTTCCACCTAGATCAAACTTGTTCCCCTTTGTGAACTCTTTTTAATAATTTTTTTTCCTTTTATTTTATTTTCTTTTTTGCTTTTTGCTTTTTCTTTTTCTTTTTCTTTATTAGAAGGTTTGGAAGGTTGATCTCCTTCCTCTTTCACTCTCAACCTCACTGCTGGTTGGACGTCCGACGGTGGCAAACAAAGCTTCGTGGGGTGCGCGGCCTTGCAGGGCGGCGGTCCCCACCATCGCCACCACCACCACAACCGGAAGAATCTCCGACTATCGATATTGTCATCTATTGTCGCAAGCCTTCATCACTGAAGGCATCGGACACGCTCCCATTGCTGTTGTACCTCATGAACGCTGTCTTCTTCACGCTCTTCTTCTCCGTCCATACTATCTCCTCCAATGATGGCACAACAAGATCCGCAGCTCCATCCCCCTCCACGTCGTCTCCATCCTTAAGATCACTGCCACCATCCACCTCCTGGCTTCTTCGGCATCCACTTCCTCCAGTCCTAACTTAAACAAAAAATTTATACTTCAAGGATTCAATTGGACAATAAAAAGGAGTTCAAGGATCAAATAGAATAAATTGAAAAAGCATATAATTCAAGCCTTAAATCATTTATTAACAAAATAACTTGTCATAATTTTCTCTTTTATAAATAAGTAAGAGTATTTACTTATACACAACAAGCACAGGGGAGCTAATCCCTGTCATAAGCCTTAAAGTAGTCATAAGGGTAAATGTAACTACAGAGAAAAGTGTTAGAAAAAACATTACAACAAGAAGAATTTCGCTTTTGCTGTTGTATCACTGAGAATAACTAAAGTACTTCACAGTTGCAGTGTAATCGTGACAAAAGAATTATGCCATTTTCTGCACCAAAAACTTCTCTAACGGTCTAGATAAAGTCGGCCCAATAGGAATCTTTTTGCCTTAATGGCAAAGAAACCAAATAACTCCGTTCTGTGTTTTTTGCCCCGTCTTTTCCTTTGTGGTTAATGGTAATCGTCGGACCTTCTTTTGTGTGCATAAGATAATAATAATTCATAGAAGGTTAAGAATATTGTACCTTTCTTTTGTCCCCTCATAGCTACTGTTTCATGGATTGCGTGGTTTCTCACTATATAAGTCTGGGAAGCAAGCCGGAGTTCTCCAGTGACAGCAAGAAGGAAGAGTGCATTCTTAATCTTGAATCTCAGGTAAGCCTTCTTAATTTTTCTTTCAACATCATTCAACTCTGTTCTTCTTGTGCAGATAGAGTATTACGTTTAGTGACAAGAGAATTATTAAAAAGTCCTAAACTTATTGTACGAGGGCCAAATTAGTCATAAACATTAAATTATGCCAATTTAGTCACAAAACTTTTGATAACTTCCCAATTTAGCTCTAAATCTTTCAATTGTGCCCAATGAGTACTCAATATTTTGATGATTAATCAATTTAGTCTTGAACCTTTTGACAATTTGTCAATTTGATTATTTTGATTAATGATGGCTAGAAAGTGTTGATGTGATAGTCAAGTCAGTACCGACTATCGATGATATGGACAATTTTTCTATCTTATGATTTTTTTTTAATCTTTATATATTTTTTTTCATATTCTTCTTATTTTTTATTTTATTTTATTCCCTTTTTCCCACCATTGGCCTCAAGCAAGGGACTTTTGCGCTTGGGTTGTGACGGCCACCCTCACCACCTTTACCAAGGGATGATGAGGGCAGCCCTTGCCTAAGGTTGGTGGAGGGAAAAGGGGAAAAAAGGAAAAGAAAATATTAGAAAAGGAAAGGAAAAAAAAGAAGAAGAAAAACTCATAAAATACAAAAATTGTAAATATTGTACTATTGCTGATCGTATAATATAGAATGGCTAACGTTGATTAGACCGCCATGTTAGCGATTTTTAGTCAAAATTGACTGGAATGACGAAATTGACAAATTGTGAAAATATTTATGACTAAATTGATAAATTATTAAAAAATTTATAGCTAAATTAGTACAATTGAAATATTTAGGACAATTGGCTGCCATATAATAAATTTAGGGCTTTTTGGGCAATTTTCTTGTTTAGTAACTACATTCTGCAAGTATTTTCAAATCAAATAGTATAGAAACTATGTACGCATTTGACAGAGAAATAGAAGGTTAGATCATGCATGTTCCACTAGAATTTATAGGAGTTATGATTTTGTATTATTTGCGGCCACGTGATTTTAACGGCAAATTGGCTTTGCTGCACGGCGTTGGGAGATCTGGGGAGCTGACGTCTTCCATTACTCATTTCTCAAGCTTTGCAGATTCTTCAGATATTTCCTCAATTAGTTGAGGCGCAAGGCCTCCTAAAACTGAACGACTTTTCCGATTCGCCCAATGGCAAAAACACAGCCCGCAGGTAAAATCTTTCGAGAGCAGAAAGGTTTCTTCATGACAATCAAAATCAGATCACATTATTCTGTCAATATAGACCTTTGTGCCATTTCTAGAGTAGAGTGAATGCATCGCGAGCTGGGCATGTTTTCTGTTCTACTAGAAAAAAACATCATTTTCACGTTGGTTTTGGTTTTGTTTTTCTTATTAACGGGTCTCGAGTCCTGTTAAATGGATTAAAAGAACAAGTGCTTAATTTATTCTCGCCATTAGGCACCACCGTGACACAAACGAGAATGTCGATAGAATTATGCCCAGATTTACCCTTTCACTCTTTCTAGTTTCATGGGCTTGTAACCTTTTTCTTTCACTTATTTAGAAATGAGTCAGATTGTCAAGGAAGTTGTGGTCACCATGAAGACGAAGATGGACAACTTGCCTCCATTGTCCACCGAGCGTTGCATCTATCGAGTGCCTGAGAAGTTGCGTAGAGCAAACGCAGAGGCCTACACGCCTCAAGTCATCTCTATCGGGCCGTTCCACTATGGTAAGAAAGAGCTTCAGTTGACGGAGGAGATCAAACTGAGGTACGTGACAGGCTTCCTTCGCCATTGCAAGGCCGACCTCCCAGCTTGTACCAGAATGATCAGCAAATCGGAAGACCGTATTCAGCAATGCTACCAAGAAAAGCTCACCCAAGGCAGCTATGAGCTCGTAGAAATTATCTTAGTGGACGCAGTTTTTTTAGTTGAGCTGTTCATAACGAACCATTACTGGAACCACGACCCTGAGCACCGAGACCTGAACGACGAGATATTCAGCAAGCAGTGGATGAGCAACGCTGTATTCCACGACCTCCTGCTGCTGGAAAATCAAGTCCCGTTCTTTATCCTCGAGAATCTATACAGCCTCACGATATTGAGTACCACTTGAGAAGAAATGAAGAACAAAACACAAGATGTAGACAAAAGGAAAGAATTCTGAATTCCTTGAATCAAAGAATGAAAAGTACATACATCTGAGAGCTTTTCATTTCTCTACAATTCTCTCCTCTCTCTCTCTTTCTATGTTCTATTTCTTTTGTATTCTACTAGCTCGAAAAACAGAGTACATGAAGATGAATAAGAGACTTGAGGAAGAAGATGATCAAAACAGACTCAACAACTTCAGTTACATGTCTAAAACAGAATAACTACCCTTATCTGTTAGAGCACGTGAGTTTGCTTTTAAATCTCGACCTTTATTAACACGTGTGGTCTAGCCTCTCACTTTATGTCAATCTCGAGTCCACTATCTTTAGTACTTTTCCTTATAGCCACGAGCACAGCATCAGCAATATCTAGAGCTTCTTTGTCTCTCTGTATTGCCACAGTCTTCTTTAACTTCTGATCTTTGACATCCCCGCAAATTGGGAAGGGGTAAATACCCCAAGCCCAATTTGGAGCGAAGAGTAAAATGTAGTAATCGAGGTAAAGATTTTGCAAAGATATTTGCAAGTTGTTGAGTGTTGGGAGTATAAGAAACAATTAAGGACCCGAAAGAAACCTTTTCACGAACGAAATGAAAGTCTACTTCAATATGCTTTGTGCGAGCATGTAGAACAGGGTTAAGTGTGAGAGCAATAGCTGACTTGTTGTCACAAAATAGAGTTGTTGGAGCAGATAAACCAATTCCAATATCTCGAAGTACAAAACTGACCCATGTAAGATCAGCTGTAGCTGAAGCCAAAGCTCGATATTCAGCCTCTGTTGAGGAATGAGAGACTATGGATTGTCGTTTTGCTGACCAAGGAATAAGATTTGAGCCAAGATATGTACAAAAACCAGTGGTAGATCACCCGATAGTGCTGCACCCTGCCCAATCAGCATAAGAGAAACCATAAAAGTGCATGGAGCTGTTGGAGTGAATGGTTAGATAAAGTGTAACTGTTCCTTTCACGTATCGAAGAACCCTTTTTAGTTTGTGAAAATCTCCTAATGTGGGCTGCTACATCTTCTGACAGAGGAGATTTGTGGCATAAGCAATATATGGACGAGTTATAGTGAGATACTGAAGTCCACCAACAAGACTTCGATACTCAAGTGGATTCTGCAATAATATGTCATCAGTTGTCATGACTGCAGACCGTAATGATAGAGGGGTAGAAATGAGTTTGCAGTCTTTCATATTAGCTTGAGTAAGTACATCAAGAGCATACTTAGTTTGAAAAAGAAATAAGTCTTGTGAAGTTTGTTTAGCCTCAATTCCCAGAAAGTAATGTAGAAGGCCAAGATCCTTCATATGAAATTGAAGACTCAATAGGTGAATCAAGTGGGAAAACAACTGAGTTGAGCTACTAGCACAATATCATCTACATAGAGCAATAACAGTATGGTTTTTGAGCCATGATGAAACACAAATAATGAGTGATTAGTGGTGCTGCAAGAAAAGCCATTTTCAAGTAGAAAGTTATTGAATTTATCAAACCAGGCTCGTGGTGCTTGACGAAGGCCATACAATGATTTCTTAAGCAAACACACATGTTGAGGCTTCTGAGGATGTGTGAAACCTGGTGGTTGCTGCATATACACAATTTCATTCAAAGTTCCATGTAGGAAGGCATTTTTAACATCAAGCTGATGAATTGGCCAATGCTTTGTCATTGCCATAAAGAGAACAATTCAAATAGTAGCATGTTTAATGACAGGGCTAAAGGTCTCTGTGAAATCTACACCTTCTTCTTGATGAAACCCCTTAGCTACTAGTTTGGCTTTGAGTTTGTCAAGTTGACCATCTGCTGTAAGCTTAGTTTTAAACACCCACTTGCACCCTATGACATTCATGTGATCAGTTTGAGGCACTAATTCCCAAGCTTGATTTGTATATAAGGCATCCATTTCATCTTGCATCGCTTGATACTAGCCTTTGTCTGCCAGTGCAGATTTGACCGATTTTGGTTCAATAGGAACTTTATATTCAGCCAAGCATGCATATTTAGGATTTGGTTTGACAATTCTAGACTTTAGTCTGGTTTGCATAGGATGAACAGATAGTATACCTTGTATATTGACTGGGGAGTTGATTTGTGCTTGATCTATATTGATCTCTGGTGGCAGAGTGGTGCTTGAATAGAACATACTAGTTCCTCA
The DNA here is from genome assembly GCA_017140185.1 of Eucalyptus polyanthemos subsp. polyanthemos. NCBI lineage: Eukaryota > Viridiplantae > Streptophyta > Magnoliopsida > Myrtales > Myrtaceae > Eucalyptus > Eucalyptus polyanthemos. The sequence continues at coordinate 26,915,418 of CM029459.1, forward strand.
GGAACTATATGCACTTGTGGGATTACAGCAGGATCTGATGCATTAGTGTGGATATTTTGCACTAGTCCAGTATCTTACAGATATCCCATATGCTCATTGGACTTAGGCTTGACTTGTTCTATAGTGATGGAGCCTAGAAAAGTCACTCCATTTATCCACTGTTTGTACATGTCAGTACCTTGATTATACTCAGTTGTTAGTCGATTGGTGAAAGGAAAAACTGTTTCATTAAACACCACATGACAACTAATATAGACATGTCCATTAGTAGGCAGAAGACATCGATATCCTTTGTCTTTCACTGTATTCCAAAAATATGCATGTAAGAGATCTTGGATCAAGCTTGTGTTGTGCATATGGTTTGAGGCAAAGATAACAGGCAGATCCAAAGACCCTTAAATGTGTATAGCTTGGTTTCTGTTGGTACAATTTACTGTAAGGTGAATTCATATGTAACTTTGATGTAGGAAGAAGATTGATGATATAATTTGCTGTCATGAAGGCATCTACCCAGTACTTTAATGGTACTTTAGCATGATATAGCATTGCTATTCCTAACTCAACCACATGTCGATGCTTTCTTTCAGAGATTCCATTCTGCTCTGGTGTATAAGGGCAGGAAATATTTTGTTTAATGCCTCACTGTTGTAGATAATTCTGAAATTTGTTGCTAGTAAATTCACCTCCTCCATCACATTGAAAGATTTTGATCTTATGATCAAACTAATTCTCCACTTGCCTTTGGAACATGACAAAAATGTCATAAAATTCTGACTTTTATTTCATTGGATACAACCAATTGTATCAAGAGAAATTTTCCATAAAAATGACATAGTAACGAAATTTCTGAAAAGACTAAACTGGTGAGGGTCCCCAAACATCACAATGTATTTTTTCTAGGGGAATATTAGATGCATAGTCTAATAGAGGGAAAGGTAAAGCTGAACTCTTAGCAATCTGGCAACTACTACATATGCTTTGAGTTCTTGAATTGCATTGAATTAGGTGCTGGCTCTGCAGATCCTTCACTGTTTTTAAACTTGTATGTGCTAGCCTTTGATGCCACACATCTTCTCCTACTTCTTTTTGGATTTGAGTGAAGAAAACTTTTGTGACTTTAGGGTCAACTCGATACAGTCCCTTAACTTTCCTTCCTAGCCTCACTGTTGTATTGTTGCAGTTGTCCTTCATATATACCCCATATTTGTCAAAAATAAAAGAACAAGGATAATCATTTGTTAATTTTGAAACAGTAAGTAGTTTTTTGTTGATTTCAAGGACTATCAATACATCATTTAGTGGTAAAGAGCTGGTTTTTGTATGCAACAAGCCATCTCCAACACATGAGATTGACAAACAAGAACCATCTCCTATCATAACAGTATCAGTCCCACTATATAAAAAACAGTGTTGAAGCATACTAGGATCTGAAGTAATATGAGTTGTGGCTCCTGTATCTGGATACCATTTAGTGCCATGAGAGTCTTCGATGTGCATTGCTGCTAGTGCAGTTGGTATTTCATATGCTTGATATGAATTATCAAAATGATACCAACATCGAAGTGCTGTATATCTTGGTCTTCTACAAATTTGGCATTCTAAGGGACTATTATTTGCTATTTTTGCATTCTGCACACTCTTATCATAAGCTGCACTTTGTGGTGGATATGACTTAGTAGCTTGGTACTTTTGAGAAGGATTTGCATATGGTCTGAACCCTTGTCCATAGTTAGACCAATTGTGTGACAGCTTGTTAACCCGATCTTTTTGATTTAGATTCAGATTCAGATTATTCATTCTGTAATGTTGATTTCTTCCTGTCCCAACATAGTCATATCCACGATCTCTATTATTCATTGCACATCCTTTGCCATAGCTATATCCCCCTCGACTATTTTCTCTTTGATTTAAGAAATTAGAGTTTTGCAAAATTGCAATAGACTTTCTTTGTCCATAGTAGGCTAGATTAGGATTATATTGGTTTACTGAATAGGTCTGTAGCCTAGTTTCAAATCTTTCAAGCTGAGAAATAACCTCATCATAATCTGGTTGAGGTTTTAGGAAATACATTGTTGTTCTGAAACTTTCATATTTTGAACCTAACCCCTCGAGAACACCAAACATCTTGGTTATCTCATCAATAGGTTTTCCAATGGCATTAAGTTGATCACAAATGGATTTAAACTCTCGAATATAAACACTCAATGCTCTATCTCTTTTCCGACATGCTTGCAGTTTTCCCGTTAGATCGAATTCTTTTGCCACTGACTTTTGTGTAAAGCGATTAAGAAGGGTCTACCATACCTCATATGAAGTCTCTAGCCCAATGATCAAGCTTAAAATGTTCTCAGACACTGCTCCACTTATCCAAGATGAAACTAGTTGATCAGTCTTCACCCAATCTGTATGATCAGGATTCACCACTTCTGTTTCATTACCTTCAATCTCAACTTGCACCATTTGAGCTGGTGGTGGTGTTTCGCCATTGATGAATCCAAAGAGATCCTGACTTCGCAGGAACCTGTGAAACTGTGCTTGCCAAAGTAGGAAATTATCTTCGGATAACTTTATTGTAACAAAGTTGGCTATATTGACATGAATTGGAAATGGGTACTTCTATATTCTTGCTATCATTCTGTATTTTCAGAAACTTTGAAGATATGCTTTCTCGACTACTATCAAAACAAGAACCAGAGAAGAAAGAACCAAGAAGTTGCTCTTGAACTTCTTGTTGTCGTTTGGATCACACAAACTCTGTAAAACTTCTAGTAGTATAGTAGAGAAAGCTAGAGCTCTCAGGTAAGCTCTGATACCATGAGAAGAAATGAAGAGCAAAACACAAGATGTAGATGAAAGGAAATAATTCTATATTCCTTGACTCAAAGAATGAAAAGTACATACATCTGAGAGCTTTTCATTTCTCTACAATTCACTCCTCTCTCTCTTTCTATGTTCTATTTCTTCTCTATTCTACTAGCTCAAAAAACAGAGTACATGAAGATGAATAAGAGACTCGAGGAAGAAGATGATCAAAACAGACTCAACAACTTCAGTTACATGTCTAAAACAGAATAACTACCCTTATGTGTTAGAGCACGTGAGTTTGCTTTTAAATCTCGAGCTTTATTAACACGTGTTGTCCAGCCTCTCACTTTATGTCAATCTCGAGTCCACTATCTTCAGTACTTTTCCTTATAGCCATGAGCACAGCATCAGCAATATCCAGAACTTCTTTGTCTCTCTGTATTGCCACAGTCTTCTTTTAACTTCTGATCTTTAACACCACTGTCACATTCTTTAAGCTTAGCTACGAGTACTTCAGAGACGTCCTGCACGGGCATGAGCTTGCAAGCATGAGAGTGAAGCACCTGGTGGACTATGTGCGAGCCCTGCAACTGCCTGCATTCCCTTGGCGCGTGACGCACAAAGAGGGCAAGAAATTCCAGCTGACTCGGAGTGCAAAGGAGCTGCAAGAGGCCGGGGTCAATTTCAGACAGGGCGAGGGAACCTCCTCCGTGCTCGATGTTGACTTCAAGGATCGTACCCTTGTGATGCGGCATGTGGTTGTGCACGAGTGGACCGAGCCGTACTTCAGGAACATGATTGCGTATGAGCAGTGCCTCCATGATGAAAAGTACATCTGCAGCTACGCCATTCTCATGGACAGCCTCATTAAGACGCCTGAAGACATCGACATTCTAATCAGCTGTGGAATTTTGGAAAATCGGCTTGGAAGCGCGGATGATGTGGCTCATCTCTTCAACAGCATGTACAAGGAGACCATGAGGGACTCTAGCGAGTTTGTCTACTCGAGCCAGTGCCAGAGCCTGAACGCGTACAGCAGGAAGCAAGCGAACATGAGTCAGATTGTCAAGGAAGTTGTGGTTACCATGAAGACGAAGATGGACAACTTGCCTCCATTGTCCACCGAGCGTTACATTTATCGAGTGCCTGAAAAGTTGCGTAGAGCAAACGCAGAGGCCTACACGCCTCAAGTCATCTCTATCGGGCCGTTCCACTATGGTAAGAAAGAGCTTCAGTTGATGGAGGAGATCAAACTGAGGTACGTGACAGGCTTCCTTCAGCATCGCAAGGCCGACCTCCCAGCTTGTACCAGAATGATCAGCGAATTGGAAGACCGCATTCGGCAATGCTACCAAGAAAAGCTCACCCAAGGCAGCTATGAGCTCGTAGAAATTATCTTAGTGGACGCAGTTTTTTTAGTTGAGCTGTTCATAACGAACCATTACTGGAACCACGACCCTGAGCACCGAGACCTGAACGACGAGATATTCATCAAGCAGTGGATGAGCAACGCTGTATTCCACGACCTCCTGCTGCTGGAAAATCAAGTCCCGTTCTTTGTCCTCGAGAATCTATACAGCCTCACGATATTGAGTACCACTGTCACATTCTTCAAGCTTAGCGACGAGTGCTTCAGAGACGTCCTGCATGGGCATGAGCTTGCAAGCACGAGAGTTCAGGTGAAGCACCTGGTGGACTATGTGCGAGCCCTGCAACTGCCCGCATTCCCTCGGCGCGTGACGCTCAAAGACGGCAAGAACTTCCAGCTGACTCGGAGTGCAAAGGAGCTGCAAGAGGCTGGGGTCAAGTTCAGACAGGGGGAGGGAACCTCCTCCCTGTTCGATGTCGACTTCATAAATGGTACCCTTGTGATGTGGCATGTGGTTGTGCACAAGTGGACCGAGCCGTACTTCAGGAACATGATTGCGTATGAGCAGTGCCACCATGATGAAAAGTACACCAGCAGCTACGCCATTCTCATGGACGGCCTCATCCGCAAGCCCGAAGACGTCGACATTCTAACTAGCCATGGAGTTTTAGAAAATCGGCTTGGAAGCGTGGAGGATGTGGTTCATCTCTTCAACAGCATGTACAAGGAGACCATGAGGGACTCCAATGAGTTCGTCTACTCGAACCAGTGCCATAGCCTGAACGCGTACAACAGGACCAGGTGGCACCAGTGGAAGGCCATCCTCAACCGGGACTACCTCAGTAAGCCGTGGTTCAGGACCGCTGGGGTACTGCTCGTTCTCACCATAGTGCAAACCGCGTGCCCCTTGATGGATGTTTATGCAGGCGACGCAGGGAGATTTTTCCGCTGGCACGAGTAATGCACGTCAGAACTCAGAAATACTTCGCCCAACCACTCTTGAATTCGCTAATTCTTTTTTTTTTCCCCGAAAATTTTTAAAAATTTCTTTTAATTAATTTAAAAAAAACGTCATTTATGTTCTGGAAGATGGCGGACCTGGACCTGACCGGGCCCCTCGGGCTAGTCCGAATATGGCCCGAATGCTGCTTTCGTTGACCCGGGCCGAGACATGCTTGGTCTTTTAAGTCAAACCCATTTTCAAAGCAATCCAAGCCCAATTTAAAAGAAAATTAAGCCCAACTCATTGATAACCCAATGCTTCTAACAAAGCAGATCAAAGCCCAAAGAAAATCAATCAAATTAAAACTAGAATTAAGCCTAAACTTCCAAGTCGGTCGACCACCGTTGGACCGTCATCGGAGAATCTGTCTTGGCCGATGCTGATTCACCATCTCCATCCAAGTCATACTATCATAAACTTTGAAGAAACTAACGCCTATGAATAAGGAAGCAAGATGTGACGTAATGAATCATCACGAATCATCACGAATAAACAGTTTCCAGTCATTTTTCTCATCACCCGCTATTGTCAATCACGACAAAAGATGCAAAAAAAAAAAAAAAAGATCAATCATATGCATAGTTTTAGTCTTCGTGATCACGAACACACTCGAAATCATGGCTACTGACCAATGAAGCAATCAGCAAGGTATAAACTATATCGACACTCATTGAGTTTGAACACTTTGAGGAGCCATTTTATGAAAATGCCATAGACGCATTTCGTCGAACAGGTCATAGTCAACAAGTTAAGGAGTAGGCTTCAAATACCCAAATCTCAAACACCATGGACAATAGCTCTGTTTCGCCATTCATTCAGAAGATCTCCAAAGTCCACAAAACGCGCATGTGCTGCAAGCCAAGTCGCAAAAATCCCTCAAAAAGTTGCGCGCAAAATACAATCTATAGACTGAATCTCTGTAAATTATTCTCCAAACCAGCAGTGGAGAATATAATGAATGAAAACATCTGATCAATGTCCGCCAGGACTACACGGTGAGCACGTAAATCAGATTGTGACTCGGGCCCTAGAACATGCGAGTTTCTAAACAAAACTTGCCATTCCAACTATGAGGGCTGCATCACACTTGACATGTGGATATTTTATGCATTGAAGTGGCATTGATACGGTTCCACATCAACATTTCCATTCATATATTTGATGGGAGTACTAACTTAAAAGAAGTTATAGTTCAAGGAATTAGTTGGACAAAAAAAAAAGAGTTTAAAAATTAAATTGAACAAATTGAGAAAGTATATAATTCAAGCCTTAAACTATCACTCACCAAAGAAACTTGTCATAATGTTCTTTTCTGTTTTTTTTTTTTAATAAATAAGAGTATTTATTGATACGAAATAAGCACAGGGGAGCTAATCCCTCACATAAGCCTCATTAAATTGGGGATATGGGTATATGTAACAATGGAGAAATTCCTAGAACAAACATTATGCCAAGAAGAATTTTGCTTTTGCTTTTGCTTTTGCTGTTGTGTCATTGAGAATAACTTGAGTTCTTCACAGTTGCAGTGTAATCATGACCAAAGTATTATCACTTTTTTTGCATAAAAAACTTCTCTAACAGTCTACATAAAGTTAGACCAAGATATCTTTTCGGCTTAATGGCAAAGAAACCAAATAACTCTGTTCCGTGTGCTTTTCCCCTTCTCCTTTTCTATGGAGTTAATAGAAGTGGGCAGACCGTCTTTTGTGCGCATAAAAAAAATATTGCTTCATAGAAGGTTAAAGAATATCATATCTTTCTTTTGTCACCCCCATAGATACCGTTTTCATGGTTTGCATGGTTTCTCAATGTTGTAAACGGATTTCTTAAAAAAATGAACCGATACTCAAACAATCAAATATTGAAAACAAACGCGGAAGCGTGCCTAGAAAACATGTAACACCAATCAAAGGCATATCACGAAGACGGACATACCTTGTTTGCCACATATTAAGTATTCGTTGCAGTCTTAGATGAATCGATGAAATCCTAAAGTTCCATTCTTCAAGAGAGAGTTCATTGTTTTCTCAAAAGGGGGAAGAAGAACCTAATGTTTCGTTCTGTTCAATTCTTAACATACCCCTTTTTCCTTTTTCACACACACACACACACACACACACACACACACACATATATATATGTTAATTTTTATTGAAAAATAACCGCTCTTCCTCTTCCTCTCCCTCTCTCATAAGCTCTCCCTTTATGGGCAGGGTTTGGCCCAACATAGGCGGACAAGCTTGGCTTAGCCTATTAAATAAAAAGCTCATCATCTCCCACTCGTATATGCTAGGCCAAACATAAATTTTTCTTCACTTCATTGCAATGTTCATGCTAGTAAATAATGAGAGCTTGTTGCCATATGGGCATCGCATTTTTAAGTAGATATAGTATGCTGTATCATAGATCGATTGATCACATTTATATCTCTCTTGATCTCTTTCTAATAATGATATATTGTATTCACAATTATGATTATCCAAAAACAATCATAATTGATTAACCAATAAATACAAAACTAGAATGTGATTATCTAAAATAGATTTTCCTATTTCCTTGAAACTCTCAATTCCAATTTAACTTACTTTTCTAGAAATATTCCATTAGATCAAATCAATTCATGATCATTGACAACATTCTAAGATACAAAACATTGAATAGAAATTTTGAGAATAAGTAAGAGGCATGAGGGCACTTAATTGAGAAACTCTTCTCCTTAAGAGTCTCACACGGCATAAAAGTTGATATAAGAACTTTTGTCATTCTCATTGATCGTTTCATGTATACGTAGAATGAAATAAGTATTATGGTATTAACTAATTTCTCATTGAGCGTATGTCTTCAATTTCAATACCATACAGATAATAGTTTAGGCATACTTAATGTCTAACTTGAGTTCACGTATCTACTCCTTTAAAAATTCATCAGAACTCACATTTAGCATCAAAGACAGATAAAGTAAAACACGTGGGTTATTTTATTTTTGGGCATAGTAAATATTATGTCATTATCTTAATATTTTGTTAAGGCAACATCTATATTTTAAGCTTGAGCTCTCAATTATCACTTGGATAATAAGCTTAAAAATTGTTTGATCTCTATTTTTCACATAGTAAATAGAGGCAATTATTCTTGTGAGTGGGCTAACATATTATTTGTTTGACATACTTTCTCAATTTAATATGATACATTAAGCATTAAGATGCATAAACGTCAAAGACTCATAAGCATCAATAATGAAACACAAATTCATTAAATGTGAACACTTAAGGGAAATTATAATATTTAGTATATCAGCTTCTACGCAGTCCAAGAGATTTTACATGGCCACAAAATACATCTCTAGGTATTAACTTAGATCCTATCGTTCTATGCGTAGATATGTACTGTAAGTTCATATCTTTTCATGTAATCATATATTTGACAAAATTACCATGAATGGACCTAGACTTAGAACCAGGGAAGGAGAGTAAATTTCCTGCAGATATGCATCCCACATTGGGCGAACAACTCCCGTTCAAGCCCTTCAGGGACAGCCTTTTAGCAGAAAATTACTTAGCCCTTTAGTTCAGATCCTAGAGACACCCAAAAATGCCAGGACGGAAACGTTTCTAACCTACCCAAGCTGCATTTCTCGAAGGATCATACCAGGCTAGAGAAGAAGAGGGATTTAGAAAGCCATGGAGAGTTTTTTCACAAAGCACACACTTTACTTCCAGGGACTCCTTTTCAGTAGCAGGAATGGGATGCTGGTCGAATTTAGAGGACTGAACATACTCCTTTACTTGCTTTGGGGTCTGGTGAATTAGTTGACGAATGGAGCGGATAGGGGAAAATGATGAGGTGGGTTTGGCAAAGGCTGAATAGGGGTTCATAAGAGGAAGCTGAGTTTCAGAGATCTTGGTTTCATCGCTAAGAGAGACTTCGTAAAGATAATCAATCTTAGAAGCATTGGAAACACGGAATTCTGAGAGGGCTGAGGATGAAGAAGAAGAAGGAGCAAGAGAAATGGGTGCTTCGAGGATTTCTGGATCTGTCATGGTGTAAAAGATCTTCTCAACACTGGATTCACCTATCAAGCGCATGGAATGGATAATATCAAAAACGAAACCATGGCTCTGATACCATGAATTGATATTTATCACACTCACCAAGAGTATCTATGGAGGGATCTCCGTCTAAGTACCTTTGGTACATCTTATCTTTTGGCTTTTTCCGTCGAGGTGGAGATTTTGCAAGCGGATCTACCTCGTCGGGGGAGTTTAGACAGTAGGAACATTGGCAAAAAGGATCCCAAAAACAATGACCATACTTGTCTTTATAGTAATGAACAGGATGTCCATCACCGTCGAAGTGTCGAACATGCCTTTTTGGGTCTGGTTCAGAAATGGATTCTGGAACACATGGTTCAATCATGAGGATGGTCTGGAAGATAGAAGGACTTTCTTCCTTCTCTTTGCCAAATTTGATGGAAACAATTCCATCTTTTTTCCTTACAAACTCTGAGTCCGTGGACTGGAAGGGCTTGTTATGCTGGTGTAGCTTTTCGTAGTTGGTGAGCCAAGTCTTTGGAAGGAGCTTGGCCAACGTATCCTTCGGGATCTGCCTGGGAACATGGATGCAGGACGCCTGGTCATTTTGCATGGAGATGAACAACGCATCTTCATTACCATTGTTGAAGTTGAGGTCGAGGGCATGATTCTGCACTCGGTAAACCATCTGGTAATGTAGAGTTGTGGCTACGCATTCGCAGTAGTACGAGGGGCTCCAAGTGAGTGGACTTGGACTTTCAGAAAAGAAAGTAGCTCGGGGTCTGATAGAGCGATGTTGAAGTTTGGATATAAAGTCACAAAGACTATTCCGGCATTCAGAGTGGTTTGAACGGTACCAATGCAAACATGCTGGTATTGTAAAAACCTGGTATCTAACAAAGCAATTCTTGCCACTACTAGCAAACCTTTACGACCATGGAAGGTAAGAGCGAGACGAACAGCTCCATAGTGGACATGAGAATATCCCTGTTGAACCCATTGTCTGGGAAATTCTGGAGGGATCTGGAGAGTAACAAAATACTCCTCCACATTCTCCTCCCTAGAAAAGGCAAGCTCTCTCTCCGTTTTATAAGCCAATCTTCAAATGGGCTAAGAAACACTCTTACCCCCTCGAAGTTCTAGTAGAAACACCACCCACTTCTTCTATTGCCATGTTCCAAGACACTGACTTTCCTCCTCTTGTTAAGGAAAGTTCGAAACTCTCGTTTCCTGCTACAGAAGAGTTTATTGATCCACATGGCAGATACCGCCATGTTCCTAAAATTCCTACCCCCACAGATGTGGATGAACACGGGAGACAGAAGAAAACCCCTGCTGCTGAAGCCGTTCTAAACTGGCAATTAGAGACTCTGTTGGCACAGAACAATGCCTTCAAGGCTATTGATTCCAAGATCGGAAATGTGCAACAAGATCTCCGAAGATATGATGAAAGTACCAAGAAGATACTTTCTGAGTTCCAGAAAAGGCTTCATGCCTTGGAATCAGGACAACATCTTGGGTACCACTATCTTGAAAGTCCAAAGCCAGAAATAGACAAGCTCAAGAAGCAAATCCAACTTCTTCAAGAAGGAAGGTTCAGACCTTTCGATCCATTGGCACCTCCTGTTAGAGCTGGGTATCTACCCCTACATCCAAAAACATCTGTTTTTGCCAATATTCCAGAAGATACCTCCAAAAGAGAACCAGATATGGCAGAAATACGAAATCTTCTCAAAGCCCCGCAGAAGGAAAAAGGAAAAGAAAAAAGCTCGCCTACAGAATCAAGTTCAATTATTATAAGAGAAAGGCCAGACCATATGATGTTATCAAATCCATTAGAATCCTTTTTGAAGGATTTGGGTACTCAAGGTCCTAGTACCCAACAGTCTGAGCCTGATCCTGTTATCCCAGAAAAACAAATTCTGTTTGTTGAACAAACTTCCTCTACTACATCAGACTCAGCATCTCTTTCTTCTTCTTCATCCTTCTCAGATCAAACAATCGATTCTCCCCCTATTGTTCCACCAACCTCACAAATATTCATGGCTAACACTCCTCCAAATTACAAAATGGAATCAAACTATTTTGATCCAAAATTTGGACAGACCAGTAATCCTACCAGAAACAATTCCACCAGACATGTGTCTATGGCATCAAAACAATTCTTCTCCATTGACGATATTCCCTATCCAAAATGGCCAGAAAGACTTGAAGAGTTTCATACTTGGTTGAGTACACAGTCCATTACCAACCATGATATGAATGATGTCCTTTACAATTTCGTAACAAGGTTCACAGGGAGCCTTAAATTCTGGTGGCAATCACTCACAGAACAGGACCAGATCATGTTTCTAATGTCACCCAATTTCAGCCATGCCCTTACCTATTTATACCATGTTTTTGTGGGAACACCCGGAGACCTCAAAGAGCTAAAAAGAAGAGAATTTTTCGAAAGAAGATGCTGTTCCCTTCAGAAAAAGCATCTTGATAAGCATTATCGACTAATGCTTCAGCTCTTTTACCAAATTGGTGCAGATCCAAATCTAAAGCATGTCTTCCTTACTTCTATCCCTAAAGAGCTATCTCAGATGGTTGAAAGATCTTTATTTGGAAAGCAAAGAAGGATACAAGACGTCCCCTTAGGAGAAATTCAGCAAGAAGTCCATCTATGCCTTGAAGAGTTATGCTTAAAGCGTCGAATGGTCCAGACATACATTACAGATGACAAGCGTCTTGAATCAGCTTGTTCCCACCAGAAGTTAAAAATCAAATGCTCCAGACAGGATTGCGATGGTACCTGTGGCTAGTATTCCCGGAAGAAAAAGCACTACAAGAAGTATTCCATAAAGAAATCCAGACATGGCTCCAAGAATTTCCGGAAAAAGAAGAAATGGCGATACCTACGCAAGAGGAAGGATCGCACAGGCCACAAGAAATCCAGCCGTTGCTACATTTGCAACAGAAAAGGACATTTTGCCAAAAATTGTCCTTAGGCGAAAAAAGGTCAGAATCATCTGATTGAAAATGAAACAGGTATTTCCCTTGAAAATGATGATATTGAATCCTTATTTTATGCTGACGAAGAACCAACGGAACAAACTCTTTGCGTTATTCCCTTCTATCAAACTTCCAGTGAAACTGAGTTTGACGAATCTGAATCTGAAGACATTTTTCACATATCCCCCACATCTTCAGAACCAAATCCTGACATATTCTCAAGTCAAACTCACTGTCCCCATTTCCCGGTAAAAATCTTCACCTCAAAGTTCGCCAAGCCTATCAATGTCATTGCTCTCATTGATACCGGAGCAAGTTGCTCCATTCTAGACACCAAGGTTCTACCTGAAGAATATTGGACTCCTCATGTCCGATATTTCAACTCCGCCTCTGGAGATACTTTCTCCACAAATGTCAGAACCTCTCCAGTTACTGTCCAGTTCTTCCCACAGTGTTCCATAAAGGCAAAAATCTTTGGATCAAACCTCCCCAATAAAGATTTGATAATTGGGTGGGACATCATGACTCAAATCTCCCAACTTCGTATCATTCCTGGAAAAGGTCATAGATATAAAGATCATTTCTCTGAGTTTGTTAATATTCAGAGACTCTTTTCCATCCAGATGAGTTTATTAGATCCAATCATGCAAAAGTTGTTAGAATCTTGTTCGAATCCCACTCGAGAATTTGCTCAAAAATGTTCTCATCCTTTATGGGAAAATCCGAGAATTCTTTGTTCGCCTCCCCTTCAAGAAAAATGAAGACATCAACCCAACAAAGGCGAGTCATGTGGGAATGAAGCCGAACACTTGGCTTTAGCTCAAAGGGAATGCTCAGAATTATTGCAACAAGGCCTTATTGAAGTTTCTAATTCTCAATGGGCTTGTGAAGCTTTTTATGTCAATAAACGTGCTGAGCAAAACAGAGGAAAAATGAGATTGGTAATCAATTATCAACCTCTCAATCTCTTTCTCCAAGATGACAAGTTTCCTTTACCATCCAGAGATTCCCTCTTTACTGGTTTAACCAAGGCCCACATTTATTCCAAATTCGACCTCAAAGCCGGATTTTGGCAATTGGGTATTCATCCTGAAGACAGATCCAAAACAGGATTTTGTATCCCGAACCAGTACTTCCAATGGAAAGTTCTTCCTTTTGGTTTAAAGGTAGCACCATCCCTTTTCCAAAAGGCCATGCGCCGTATTTTCCAACCAATCTTGTCAAATGTAGCCATATATATCGACGATATTCTGCTCTACAGTCCTGATGAACAGTCACATTGCCAACTCTTTGAGCAGTTCGCAGAAATAGTGAGAAAGCATGGCATTATGCTCTCTCAAAGAAAAATGAACATTGCCCAGACAGAAATTGAATTTCTTGGTATGCACCTCAACAATGGTACATACTATCCAAGGCCACATATTGCTCAAGAATTATTGAAGTTTCCTGAAGATAACTTCACAACAAAACAAGTTCAGCAATTTCTTGGGATAATCAATTATCTTAGAGATTTTGTCCCCAATATTGCAAAGCTTCTGATTCCTTTGCAATCTATGCTGAAAAAGAACTCCCACCTTGGGGAAAAACTCAGACCAAAGCAGTCGCTGAGCTTAAGGAGATCATGTAGAATCTCCCACCATTGCAAATACCATCAACGGGAAAAAGAATTCTTCAAACTGACGCTAGTGATGAATACTGGGCAGCCGTCCTATTCGAAGAAATTGATGGTAAGAGACTCCTTTGTGCTCACAAAAGTGGAAAGTTTTCTCAAGCTGAAATGCATTACCATTCCACTTTTAAAGAAATCCTAGCAGTAAAAAATGGAATAAAAAAGTTTGAATTTCATCTCATCGGCCATCACTTCCTGGTGGAATTAGACATGGCATCTTTTCCTCAGATGACCAAGTTTAAACAGAAACAGATTCCAAACTCTCAACTGCTTCGATGGGCTGAATGGTTTTCAAAATACTCTTTTGAAACCAAGCATATTCCTGGAAAAAAGAATGTGCTTGCTGATTTTTTGTCAAGACCAAAAGTACCAGCCGAGATCAACATGTACATCAAGAGACCTGCGTTCCATATGCTCAATCATGGTGTGAAATATAAGATTGAGAAGATCAAAGACTTGCCAAGCTGGAAATTTCCTGAAGAAATTATTCAGCAAATCCAGAACGACAATCTTACTGAAAACCTAGAGAACCTCATGTAGCAGTCCCACACAGACCTATTCAGATTCAATGGAGGTTCGATTCTTTATCATTTCGGGTTAAATTTGAATTATCCTTTCATTCATCCTCTCATCTGGAAAGAAGATGATTTTCCTAACCAACTCAAAACGCTGTTATGGTACTTAACCAATAAGTACTTAATAGCTATTGAGATTCACACCAGAAGATTCATTGCTAATCTCACCAGGATATTCTTGCTCGGAAGAAACATCGAAAAGGAATGTGATAGAAATCTTTTAGATTTTCTAAATTGGTTCTATCATCCTACATGTTGGAAATAAGACTTGGAAAGAGAACTGAGAACCATGACACCAAATCCTGAGGTTCACACTATCCTGTTTTTTCGACGTCCATGGAATTTTTGCAGAAATAATGGTAGTATCTTGGATAGACCACTTGAAATAGGAACCACATCCTATAAACCCCACTTGAACAGCCGAGAAGCCCGGATTCACAAATCTTATCCAAGATATGTTAGATTTTGTGAAAATGAATACAGAGAACTTCAGCGAATCCTATGCCAAGAAAACAAAACCATTCCTGAAGATATTTGGAATAATGTACCCACTACGTGGGATCATTATGACCTAGCACCAGAAGCTAAGGAAGCACTCAATCAGTACAGACAAGCTGCATCGTCTCAAGAGCATGAAATGACAAGCGAAGACGACATTGTCCAGTCTACTCAAGACCCCTATACACGCTTTGGAGGTCCTCTGTCCCAGGATCCCTACGAACAGGGACCTTCGTCCTTATTCCAGAACATGGACATATCATATTATACACAGACATCAAATTGGCCTCAGCCAAGCATTCCTACTCGTCCTACAAGTGAAGACAAAAATTGGGCAGAAGAAGAAGCATCCCATTGGGCTAATGTACAAGCATCCTCATCAAGAAGGCTAAATGAGATCCTCTCACCAGAAGATCTTAAAGCCCTTCAGCAGAAGTACGAAGCTCATCTCCTAGAAGACAGCTCAGATGACTCAGACTCAATTTGTAGCTACAATGCCCGAGACGGACGAGACTGTTGAGTCCGTACAAATTTCACTATAGCAGAGTCACTGTTCACTTTTACTGTAGCACTAGGCTAGGGAATGTACTGTTCACAGTACAGTTACTGTTCATAGTGTGCGAATAATTCCCTCCCGAAAATTTCCGTTGCCCCTGTTTGTACCCGGACCCATGAGCTTGGTCCTTGTTTGTTGCCTTGTGACCTCATCTTGCCTATATAAGGCCATGAGGGTGTATTGTGAAAAGGGAGGAGTCCCTGGAAGTAAAGTGTGTGCTTTGTGAAAAACTCTCCATGGCTTTCTAAATCCCTCTTCTTCTCTAGCCTGGTATGATCCTTCGAGAAATGCAGCTTGGGTAGGTTAGAAACGTTTCCATCCTGGCATTTTTGGGTGTCTCTAGGCTCTGAACTAAAGGGCTGAGTAATTTTCTGCTAAAAGGCTATCCCTGAAGGGCTTGAACGGGAGTTGTTCGCCCAATGTGGGATGCATATCTGCAGGAAATTTACTCTCCTTCCCTATCCAGTGTTGAGAAGATCTTTTACACCATGACAGATCCAGAAATCCTCGAAGCACCCATTTCTCTTGCTCCTTCTTCTTCTTCATCCTCAGCCCTCTCAGAATTCTGTGTTTCCAATGCTTCTAAGATTGATTATCTTTACGAAGTCTCTCTTAGCGATGAAACCAAGATCTCTGAAACTCAGCTTCCTCTTATGAACCCCTATTCAGCCTTTGCCAAACCCACCTCATCATTTTCCTCTATCCGCTCCATTCGTCAACTAATTCACCAGACCCCAAAGCAAGTAAAGGAGTATGTTCAGTCCTCTAAATTCGACCAACATCCCATTCCTGCTACTGAAAAGGAGTATTTTGTTACTCTCCAGATCCCTCCAGAATTTCTCAGACAATGGATTCAACAGGGATATTCTCATGTCCACTATGGAGCTGTTCGTCTCGCTCTTACCTTCCATGGTCGTAAAGGTTTGCCAGTAGTGGCAAGAATTGCTTTGTTAGATACCAGGTTTTTACAATACCAGCATGCTTGCATTGGTACCGTTCAAACCACTCTGAATGCCGGAACAGTCTTTGTGACTTTATATCCAAACTTCAACATCGCTCTATCAGACCCCCAGCTACTTTCTTTTCTGAAAGTCCAAGTCCAGCTCACTGGAGCCCCTCAGACTACTGAATCTGTAGCCACAACTCTACATTACCAGATGGTTTACCGAGTGCAGAATCATGCCCTCGACCTCAACTTCAACAATGGTAATGAAGATGCGTTGTTCATCTCCATGGAAAATGACCAGGCGTCCTGCATCCATGTTCCCAGGCAGATCCCGAAGGATACGTTGGCCAAGCTCCTTCCAGAGACTTGGATCACCAACTACGAAAAGCTACACCAGCATAACAAGCTCTTCCAGTCCACGGACTCAGAGTTTGTAAGGGAAAAAGATGGAACTGTTTCCATCAAATTTGGCAAAGAGAAGGAAGAAAGTCCTTTTATCTTCCAGACCATCCTCATGATTGAACCATGTGTTCCAGAATCCATTTCTGAACCAGACCCAAAAAAGCATGTTTGACACTTCGACGGTGATGGACATCCTGTTCATTACCATAAAGACAAGTATGGTCATTGTTTTTGGGATCCTTTTCGCCAATTTTCCTACTGTCTAAACTCCCCCGACGAGGTAGATCCGCTTGCAAAATCTCCACCTCGACGGAAAAAGCCAAAAGATAAGATGTACCAAAGGTACTTAGACGGAGATCCCTCCGTAGATACTCTTGGTGAGTGTGATAAATATCAGTTCATGGTATCTTATGCACCACCTCCACCACCAGAGTCTAGTACTATATCTCAAACCGTACCAAATCGGACAAAATCACCTCCACCTTCTCCTCCCCAGAAAAGGCAAGCTCTCTCTTGTGAAGTTTTTGAACACATTCTATGGCTCAAGAGCTTTGTTGTGGCACCCCCTGACGGCCTCTGATTCGTTAGGGTCACCACAACTTTGATGCTATTGGATTTCGGCAAATCCGCTAGTTTGGGGGTCTATCACATTTGTTATTGGTCATTGCACAATTTTACTGTGGAAGCGGATCCATCGACCCTTTTCCCAAACTTTGAAATGATGCACACTAGATATATACATATCAACCAAGCACTTTTTATTTACATATATTTGATAGACGTCGTTCGTTGATACATTAAAAACCAAAGTTTTCTATATTGGCTATATCCAAAAATTGAATGACTTTTACGTCTTCAAGTGCCGGTGTCCAAAAATTCACCGTTGTCCCCTCATCCTCCTATACTCTACTCCACTCAAGCCTCCATCATCGTCCTCTGGCAGTGGTGGCAGCAGCCCCACGGTGTGTCCATCCCTCTGGACATATAGGACCACAAACTCTTGATACACAGGACTCGAGGGAAGGCCAGTGTCAACCGTTAGTATCACCCATACCCGGATGAAAACAAGTCCTAGCAGATTAGGGTCAGGATGCTCCAATAGTTCCCATCGCAGATCGACAGGAATGCCATAAAAGGTACCTGAAGACGTAGGCAGTAGCGGCATCCTTATCACTCTATAATATGTTAGCCCCGCGAGGGGTGAGTAAAACTACTTAGCAGCTAAGTAGCACTGACATTGACACGCGACACACGACACGACACGACACGACATGCCGACACGTCGTTTCTAAAAAAAAGAGAACTCCAACACGTTCGGACATGTTGTATATTAAATATATATTTTTATATATATGTAATAAATTATCATTTTTATGATTATT
This sequence comes from Eucalyptus polyanthemos subsp. polyanthemos, assembly GCA_017140185.1. Taxonomy (NCBI): domain Eukaryota; kingdom Viridiplantae; phylum Streptophyta; class Magnoliopsida; order Myrtales; family Myrtaceae; genus Eucalyptus; species Eucalyptus polyanthemos. The sequence continues at coordinate 26,933,651 of CM029459.1, forward strand.
TCAATCAAATTAATTTGATTCAAATTCATAGATAAATAAATAATTAAAAAAAGCCTAAAATGAATATACACTAAAAACATTATTCTGCCATTTATTAATATCACTCATTGTTTCAATTTGATAAATTTAACTTTATTTCAATAATTCATAAAATTTGGAGAAAAAACAAATGATTCATATTCTGGACTCACATGTTAGATATGTTGGAAGAGGAGAAAAAAAACTTAAAAGGTTAATTGTGTATCGTGGGAAGTGGGAGTCAGAAGAGAAATAAATACTAGGTTTTTCCTTAATATCGGAATCATGTGTTGGAAACTTGTATGTTAGAATTCTGACTCGAGTGTCAGAGAGTGTCGAGAAAGTTGACCAGGTATTGGATTTCCGACATGTGTTCACCGAGTGTCAGAGAGTATCGGACACGTGTCGAAGTGTTCGACACGACACAAAGTCTTTTGAAGAGTGTCGGTGCTTCATAGCTTAGTAGTCAAAGTTCTACTAAACTATATTACATAAAACTATCATCACCTAATTCTATGCAGTCCAAGATAGAGCACACGGCCAAAGCAATGAGTGTGCATAAGTTCAAAAGAATCTCAAACAGCACAGTACAATAAAACATGTAGATGTTTAAAACTCAATTTATCACCACTCACTACCACCATCTTCCGTAGGACCAGAGTTTGCATCCCTCCAGGTATATCGCACCCTACCTGGCATCAAGAAGGCCTTCGATTCCATATTTTAGTCACCAGGCATGTTACGTCACACCTCCAGGAATCTCGCACCTCACCTAGCATCACAATAAACCTCCCGGGCTCACCATGCCAATGATGTCCCGAGACATTCGGAACGTGTTTCGTCACACTTCCAGGCATCTTGCCTTCCGGGGAACCTCCAGGGCTTACCATGTCAATGATATCCCCAGACTTCCAGAGGCATCACCATCACGATCCTCCAGGCAACCTGACACCTGGGTATCGTCGTCCCAGGGGTCCAACGGCATCAATAACACATCAACCATGGTGTAGCAGTCAAATCAATTTAATGCCAAAACATTATCATATTACTGATGAGAGAACTGCTTTAGTTTTCAAAATCCTAGTTCATGGTATAAAGCAACGAGAATGAAAACTTTAGAGATATACCAAATCAGTGGCAATAAACCTCACATAAAGTCCAGAGTTCGAATACCATAATAAATCGAAAGAATTTTCTATCGTTTCATCCGATCAAAACCTAATTTCGTAGGTATGGGCTTGGATCGCGACAGTCGCAAACATAGTGACCTTTCTTTCTATAGTTATAACACTTCACCCTTGATGATTTCTTTGCTCGAGATGCTTTCCTTTCTGATATTGGTTAACTCTTGGTTTCTTTTCCAAAGAGCTCACTCTCTTGCCTTTACACCTTTTGAACAAATCAGGATGTTTGCGCTTGGAGTTCAAAACCCCTTGTGAGCTAGAACAAGCATAATAAATGTCAGTTTCTAGCTTAGTTATTAGGAGGCGGTCCTCTTCTAGCTCAAGATGGCGCACTGTATTCTCAAAAGTTTTAATGTCCTCATCATGGGTCAGGTGCACCTTCATATACTCCCAACTATGAGGTAATGAACTGATACTGCCTGCACTTGCTGCTCGTCAATCAGAACGTGGCCAGCATCCTTCAGCCCATTAATGATGTTTGACATATTTCTCACGTGTTGTTTCATGGTCTAACCATGACGCTTCTTGTAAGAGTCAAATCTTATAGTGAACTATCTCAATTTGGTCACTGATGTATGACCACATCTTACTGCTACTACTTTCCACATTTCTTTGGCATTGTCAAAACGCCTAAAATCTTGCATGACATCATTCTCCATGTTGCTCGATAACGTGATGCAAGCATATGAGTTCTTTCTCTTCCATGCATTAAATGCTCTCATTTATGTTGTGTAGTGTTCCTATCTTCAGGTTCTTCCATATCCAGGGTAAGAGCTTCTAGTGTCTCTTACTCTTTCAACACATATTAGATTTTCATATGTCATATTTCATAATTATCGCCGTTCAATTTCTCTCCTTTATTTAACTTAGCGACTATACTTTTAGTTATTGAAGCCACTGGATCTAAACATATCTGACACACATGCACAAATTAGTAATGCCTATAATTTATGCATCCATTTTGCATAAACTCATCATATTAATGAATAATTTCAAATAAGGTTTTAGAATAAAAAAAGTTACTATTGTTTCCAATTATTATCTAAAATCCTAAATTGAAATTGTTATTAATATAATCTTCTATGCAAAATAAGTTCTAAGCTATAAAAACTTCAATGAACTACCCACAACAATTAATAATAATGGAAGCAATCAACACTGAATATACATAAACGAAACATAATGTAACCAATACATCAACAGCTACAACAACATCAATATGGAAGGAACTATTTACATAAGATATCCATAAAACATACCAAGTAAATATATATATAGAAGCTAACGCCAAGTTAACCTATCAACAAGGAAAGATTTATCTAATTTCTTAGTAATTTTCTTTGAAAATTCTAGAAGCACATTAGGCAACTATGGATAAACATATGGAAATCTCTTAGGATTTTTCCCTCGCACATTCATCCCTGGCTAGGTTGAATTCATTCCTTGGGTTGAAGTCTTTGTGGCTTTAATCCTATAATATTCCTTCAAAAAAGCCACTATAAGCTTCTTATAATCAAGAACCATATTGACCTCTCATAGGCAAATTAACACTCATTGCCATTTAGATGGAAGAGTGTTAATCATGAATAGCACCATCTCAAAAGCTGGCATTGGATAACCCTTCCAAATGACTTGTGAAATTTTCTTATTGACCACGAGAACATGCTCAATTATACTACCACTTTCCAATCGATAATTAGCCAACTTAGCTATTATCTTCGCAAGTCTCGTCTTTTGTCTTTCTGACTGTGCGTGAATAAGAGCATGCATAGGAAGGGGAGGCATTGTTCCATTAAGAAATGAAGAACAAAAAAAGATTACTTATAAACCATAGGAACATAATTGAAAAAGAAACACATTCTCTCTCTCTCTCTCTCTCTCTCTCTCTCTCTCTCTCTCTCTCTCTCTCTCTCTCTCTCTCTCTCGTCAACATCAGTCAATGGATGAACGGGTTGGGTCAGGTGGGTAGGATCAAACCGAGTTAGGTCAAACCGATCAACCTAAGCAAATGACATCATCGTGACGTCATTAGCACATGTCCTGCATGTGCATGGGCAATAGCTGGCCGATGTCACAATGACGTCAATGGGCGCATGTGGCACACACGTGAGGTAGTTACCACACGCGCGTGTTGCGCACGTGCCTGGAAAACCGCCTCCCACGTGTTGCGTCGACGACATTGCTTCATCCAACCGCGTGTGGAGGTCCATCCGGCAGTCCCTGACGGCATGCCACCCATCATTTTTCTCGTCTCAACAAGAGCTACGAACTTGCACTGTTAATAATAAATTTTTGACTCATGTAAAATCAAAAAGGAGAGGTGAACAGTAGACGGGTGTTGGAATTTCCATCCCCGAGCATCCGATGGTGACCATTCTCAAAATTTCAGTCAAAAATAAATTATAAATGTCAACAATGATCGGGAAACATGAACAACATTGCTTTAATATCAATGTTGTAAATGGATTCCTAAAAAAATGAATCGATACTCGAACGATCGAATACCAAAAACAAATATGGAAACATGCCCGGAAAACATATGACACCAATCAAGGGCATATCACGGAGATAGACATACCTTGTTTGCCACAGATTAGGTACTCGTTGAAGTCTCAGAGGAATCAATTGAAGCCCTAGAGTTCCATTCTTCAAGAGAGAATTTATTGTTTTCTAAAAAAAGGGAAGAAGAACGTAGTGTTTTGTTTTGTTCAATTCTCAACATGCCCCTTTTCCTTTTTCTTATATATATAGCAGTTAATTTTCACTGAAAAAATAACCACTCTTCTTCTCTCATGAGCTCTTCCTTTATGGACCGGGTTTGGCCTAATATGGGCGGATGAGCTTGGCATAGCCCATCAAATAGAAAACCCATCACTCACTATATTGTTTGAGAAGCAAACGGGACTTCTCCAACGACAATAAGAAAGAAGAACACATTGATCTTGAATCTCAAGCAAGCCTTCTTTGTTTATGATTTCCTGCCATATTCTTAAGAAGTTTCAAAAGGAAAGTCTTCCTAATATCCATCGAAGATTCAACTTTCCTGGAATATCTTATTAGAGGCGAAACATTATTTCCAATTTGAAACACTCAACTTTTGAAACCCTGAACTGCTATATGGGCAGCATAACATATGGAAGCTTCACCCTCAGTGATCCTAAAGCTAATAAATGTTCTCAACCAGATTTAGGTCAAAAAGTAGATTGGTTAGATAATCCTCTTAGAGATATGTCCAATAGTTAGCTTGGAGTAAGAGGAGATAAGATGGGGTTTTGCAGCTGAGGGGGTTAATTCGCATTCATGAGAATTGAAACTTTTAATTACAAATTTTGAAAAGTGTTTTGTGATCTTATACATTTGTCTTTGTGAGCGAATTTGTGTAACCTTTTAAAGCTTTAGAGTGTGAGGAGTTGCTCATACAAACTTGAGTGGTCTTAGCTTAGGTCTCATAACCTCTTATTGGTTCTTATTAGTAGATTTCAACCAGTAGACTGTAGTGTGGGAGAATAGATGTAGGCTTGCAAATGCCAAAAAACTATAATCTTTAGTGTGCAATACTCTATCCCTTACTCATTTTTATTTTTTTAATAGAATTGCATACTGATAAGATCTGATCACTTCATTAGAAGTTGTTGCGCTACATTATTTGTTTACATTCTTTCATTTTTGCATAATCATCTATTCACCACCCCTTTAGGTGATAGTTTTAGTCATAACAATTGGTGTTAGAGCTTGGTTACTCTTTATTGAAGTGTTATATTACTTATGAGTCAACGATTTGTCTATGGCTAGCAATATTGCTACAGGACTTATTATGATATCATAATTTTTAGGTTCTATTTTTGATTAAATAAGTTGAGCTTTTCATCGACGCGCCTATAGTTATTTTCTCTGAGTTGGCTATTCACGAGATAACTAACCTATCAGGTGAAGCCGTTAAGGGATTTTAACGTGATAGACATGAGAATTCAATTGTTTGACTGTGCTAAGTTGTAAGGGTCATTATGACAGTTAAAAATCGATTAGAGACTGGAGATATGTCGATTCAATAGAGGTGTGTAATTAAGTGTGAGTGATTCCACCTAATCGCAAAAATTCTTGTCGATCGGCACTAGAACGATTTTTCTATCGTTTTGGTATCCTGCGTCCATATTTGAAATCTCGAGATTTTCACGACAACCGAGAATCACCAATGTGTCAAAGATGTACAATGTGGCTTGAAAATATCGACCATGGGTCAATTGCGCTAAAAATTCCTAAACGTTACCCAGTAGGTTAGGTCACACTAAAATCGCGTTAGATTAAAATTAACCGTGAATTTGAACCTGATTTCAGAGATTGAAAGTTCTATCACGTCACGATTTATTTTAGGAGCATCCACTCATCCTTCGAAGAATTTTTGGCGAGCTTGGGATTTTTACGGAAAATCAATTCGGACGATTTGAAAAAGAACGGAAATTCGGAGGGGCCGAATTGAGGGGATTTTTAGCCTCCAAAATGAGCTACTTAGTGATGGGAAATTTTGGAAATTGTGTAGGCTTCCTCCGTAGCAAATTTGATCATCAAATTGGAGAAATTGGAGAAGAAATTGAAGTCAAAAGTGAGGAAATTCGTGAGTTGGTATGGGGGCTGCAACAATTGGACCTCAACTTGGTTATTTGTGGAATTATTATGTAAGAAAGTAATGGGGGACAATAGGGATGTGTATGAAATCTTGTGGGACCAAGCATTGATAATTAGAGATAAGTTTGTTTGACTTTGGCCCCCCATTTGTAGCTTCTCACTCACGTCTCTCTCTCCCTCATCCTTCCCTATCTTCCTTCGCACGTCTCTGCCGATTGCCTCACTACTTCGCTGCCTCTTCTTTCTTTTCAATTTCCCTTCTACTCAAGTGCCTCTCCCTTGGACGAGCTACTTTTGCTTTCTTTCATTGACTCCTCCAAAGAAGCCAGCCCTCCATTTCTCTTCCTTACGCTACCACGTCCAAAGCAAATCCCCACCGACTCAATCGCCCCATCTCCACTTCGTTTTCCCCGCTCCATTAGCGCTTGTCGAGACTGCCATAAACCCCATCGAATTTCCATCCAAGCTGCCACACGTCCATCTCCCTTTGCAGCTGGCGAGTCAACCTCTAGCATCGGCACCCCACTGAAACTCCTTGGCGTTCACTTTAGTGCCTTCACCGATCCTCCATTTCGCTGCTAGCAAACCCCTACGAGCCCAGCAGCTTCTTCAATGCCAACGAAGCCCCCAATGTTGACGCTGAAGCCCCGCGGCAGCCCAGCTCCAGATCTGCTCCAACGTTCCAGTGAGACCAACAACCGCAACTCAACCCTGTCTTCCTGGCCGTTCCAGTCACGGCCCGCACCACCACCCATGGCTTCCAAGACCAACCCAAGCCGCATCCGTTCAGCCACCATTTTCATCTCCGTAGAATCGAAGTAGCAAGACTAGCTCAACCGTGAGCTTCCTTGGCCATTTTTGGCCTGGTCCGAGTCTCCATTGGCGCCACCATAAGCTCGAGTTTTGGCCGCCATCATGCCACCATTGCCGTGGACTCACCGGCCCGCAAAACTAGAGATTTTACTCACTAAACTCTGCTTAAGGAGTTAATGATGCTTAAGGATTGATTAGTTTAGGCTAAGTATGGTTTAGGTGGTTAGTTAGAATGGATTAGTGATTTAATTACTCGTTATTACATGTTAGGTGGTTAGATCGGCGTAATTGGTGACTAGATAGGTTGTATTATTTATCTAGATAGGTTTGGAATTTTTCCGGGCCCGTTTCGGTATTTAATTAGGTTTTTTTGGCCTAAGTTTGCATTTATTGCATTTAATTGTATTTATTTAATAATTTTGGTATTTATTTAATTATTAATTATTTTTCAAAAATTAGACCGAGATAGCCGGTGACCGAAATTTCATGCTAATTGTAATGGTGTGATTGGTTTATTTAATTGAATGCTAATTTGTGTTATTTGAGTGATAATTGTAATTTTGGGAATTTATCCCAAAATTGAGCAATTTCAATATTTAATCGAGAAACACCGGCCTTCGATTTATAATGCCAAAAATATCTTTGTGAACTATATTTAATGGTGGGACTTATGAAAGGAAAAATATTGTATTTTGGTTAAGGCCGACCGTGTACCTACACACGATTATTTTTATTGGGTATGATAAAAATGGTGAATTGTCAGTTGGTGAGGATAGTATACTATATCAGCCTGTGGGCCTTAATATGTCAGCTTCGATGAGCAATTATAGATATCTATCAACTTTGGTGAGCTATACTATCTAGCAGCTTTGGTGAGTAATTATAGATATCTATCAGCTTCGATAAGCATCTATTACATATTAGCTTTGGTGAGCATTATTATATATCTATTATCAGCTTTGGTGAGCTATACCATCTGTTATAAGCTTGGGTGAGCAGTGTTGGTATCGATTGAATTTTATGGATGGTATTGATGGTATGGAATCGAATGGATCGATGATTTGATCTGAATTGAAGTGATGGGTTGAGTATATGAATTGTACTGATTTGTAGGAAGGAATTGAGGCAAAGGTAAGTCCTTTATCTTGTGTGTGCATAGGTTACCTTTAGGCGTATTTCCTTCATAGTCATAGTTTATGGGGTGAACTTGCTAAGACACTGTCTCACCCCGTCGTGAGCTCAACTTTTCAGGTCCCTAGTGTGAAGAACTCGGAGCTTCAGGTGGAAGAGTCAGGAGCATGTGTGGCTCATAAGTTCTTTTTGAAGATAGACTTCCGATACTTAAACCCTAGAGTTGGCCTCTGATTGTAAACTAGATTGTTTATAAAAGCTGGGTTAATTGATTTGAAATTTGTTGTCCTGCTTTTTTATCCTATGTATCTTTCGTTAGGGGATTAGTTTATACGCTTCCGCATGTGCATTAAAATGAAAGGGTCGGTGATGCGTCATTGGACGTCGCAATTTAATTGACCATCGAGGGATGGGCACGTGCTTGAGGATTGGGGCGTGACATCCCCACTTGGAGTGGTATTAGAGCTGGTCGATAGTTGGAGTGATAAAGTGAGATAAGTTTATGGGATAGTTAGTAGGATTGGCCTTTATTTCATGGTGGTGCATTTCAGTGATGGCTATTTGGTAGATTGTTTGTTGGGATCACTCAGTTTCTAATTCGGTGTGGAATTGGAAAGCAGGTTCTGTAAGAATCTTGCATAATGAGTGATCAGGAGTAGATGACTCCTAGTAAGAGGGTAGTAGCCTCTGTGACTCGGGGTAGAACACCGACAAAGGTCGGTACCTAAGGAAGAGTGCAGGCTCAGGCCAACGTGAGTGAGAGAGTACTACCACACGCCAGTACTAGTGTAGCAGCATTTAGTGATCCTAGGTTCGACGGGATTGTTCATGCGCTAGTGACCCTTAGAAACTTGATGGGTTAGCAAGCACAGGACTGAGCCGCCATTGTTGCCGCTGTCACTTCTGTTGCTAGTGCCATAACCGCTATTGTTACCGCACTTGCTGAGGCCTAACCTGGAATTGTAATTGGGGAGCGAGCCGTTGCGTCTAAGTCAAGGTTAGAATCTAGTAGAAATGACAATCGATTGGGGAAGAGGCCGATGTTAGAAGAAAGGTATCTCATTCCACCCAACTCGAAGAGAAGGATTTAAAAGTGAGCGCACAACTCGAATAATGTGTGTCATGTTTGTAGGAAAAGACATGGATCTGCCTCGTGTTGTAAAAGGGAAAGGACTTGTTACAAGTGTCGCCATTATGGACACCTGATCAAAGATTGTCCGCACAGGCAGATGGGACCACAACTGCTACTACCGCCACCACTGATAGAACATAATAGAGGAAATGCTCTGCAGAACATTCAATGGGGTACTTGGAACAGGTCTCCAATGCAAGGAAGGGTGCATGTTGTCACCTGACAGGAGGCAAAGGACTCACCAGATAGGTGCCAAGTTTGTAAAAGGAATCATGGACCAGCCCTGTGTCCTAGTATGACTAGAGCATGCTTTGAATGTGGTCAGCACGACCATCAAGCGAGGAACTATCCGCGTAGGTCCAAGGGAACTCAAGCACTGCTACCGCAATTAGGGCGCCACTAGGATGGTGAAAGGAACAGGAATGAGCCGATCCATGCACCGATCAAAGGAAGAATGTTTTTGAGGTGACTTTATTAGAGGAGCGTGGTAGAATTTTGAGTGAAGGTTGTAGAATTTTAATTGTTGTAATAAAGCTGTAGAAAGAAGGATCACTGGCTAGAGTTGTACTTGACTAGTTTGCTTATGTATAACTTTGACGTTATATATATGAAAAGAGTTGGCTCATGGAGCCTCTTGTTGTGATGAACTGTTGTTGTGAAGTATTCTAGTTTAAATCATTAACATATGAGAGTTTCGAGCTATTGGGAGTCGAGAAGGACCCCCGATTACCTTAATTTCATCGATTGAGGCAACCCGTTTGTTAGATGGGAGTTACCAATGTTACTTAGTGATTGTCATAGATACGACAGTTGAGGAGCTGAAGATTGATGACATCTCAATGGTACAAGAGTTTCCAGATGTATTTCCAACGAAATTGCTAGGCCTACCGCCAGAGAGAGATAGAGTTCGTAAACAAAGTAGCACTCGGGACAAAGCCAATCTCTAAGGCTTGTTACCGAATGGCGTTGTCTGAATTGAAAGAACTAAAGGTGCAGATGCAGGAGTTGTTGGATAAGGGATTCATACGTCCCAGTGCATCACCTTGGGTAGCACCAGTTTGTGAAGAAGAAAGATGGTTCGTTACGTTTGTGCATTGATTACTATCAACTCAATCAGGTAACGATCAAGAGCAAGTATCCACTGTCGAGGATCGACGACTTGTTTGACCAGCTCCAAGGAGCGTCGATATTTTCAAAGATCGACTTGAGAACAGGGTATCATTAGCTGAGGATCAGTGCAAGATGATACTCAAAGGACATGACCTAAACATATGTACAAACCTTGCAAATGTAGTTCAATTGTCAAGAATGCATGATTGTAAAATTTGGTCTCTGGATGACTCAAACAAGCATGGAAATATGCACATATGACAATATTTTATTTCAGCATTAAATTTACAAAATGAGCATGATTTCAGCCATCCTTAAGACATGCATAAATTCTACTAAAAATCTCACATACAGAGCATGTGATGATGAAGATTTCTCATTAAGAGTTTGAAACTCAATTAAGATCATATGAGTTGTGGAAAAAATGGCAAAACCGGCAAACTATATGCCCAGCTCATGTTGTTGCAGTGTCTTTTACTCTAATGCATGTAATTAACTCACTTTGCCAACATAAAGACCTTGAAAGGCATGCATCAATTGACCATGTACATCATTTATTTCAACTTTCATGAAGAATTTGAGACCAAATAGGCTCATTTGTGGACTCAATTTTACCAAAACAGAATTTGGACCAATATAGGGCAGATTGTCCTATGTTCAGATCTAGGAAATTTTGACTTAATTAAAATCATCCAAAAATCACGAAACAATTACACGATGTTCTCCACCCAATTATGAGAAACCTTCATGAAGGAAAGTTCTTCCAGAATTCAACACAGATATCAGCACAAAAATGAAAAGACCAGAGATCAATACGGAACAGACTGACCTAGGCTTGGATCTGAGTAGATTTGACCTACATAAACACATCTACAAATCTTGAAAAAATTACAGAAGATGCACAAAATGATTTGGACTAAAACTCATGTAGAAAATTTTATCAAAAAATGCCCACAATAGTCGAAATAAAAATAGCAAAGACAGAAGGCGGAACAAAAACAGAATTGAAAAAAATCCTAAACTACTGCAGAATTGCTCATTTTTGGAGGTGTTTTTTGAGAGTCAAACATCACTCAATCAAAGCATGCAACCTATCGATTCAAAACTCGTGATGTGTACTTTCAAAGCCTAGAAGGACACGAAGTCAGAAATTGAGGTTTAAGACCTCATATTTGCCTTAATAGAAAGTCAATTCCAAAGACATACGAATTTCCAGAATAAATTCAAGGACACAATCATCACTCAAATCATCAAGGAATCATTGCAGCATTCATAATAATTGATTTTAAGCATGTAAAAGTTCCTAATCTTGAATCCTAGCCTCGATCAACTAGCTTGGTCTCACTTCTTGTATTCGAGTTTCGAATTGTTACATTCGTTGCCATTTTCGCGATCAATTGGATCAAAATGCCAGAACACTTTTGAATCTCCATGGACCGCTGAGGATCATATCTGAATCTCCTAGGACCATAGAACCGCCATTAACCTTCGGCTAGGATCGTTGGAACCACCCGTCTGAGTTAGATTAATTATGGACGCCGAGAGGGGAGCTAGCTCGATCGGACAACTTCTGATCAAAATCTTGTCAATCTTTGGCCACAAATGGATCAACAAGGAGGAGGAGATGGCCGCGAGGCTAAGCAGTAGCCGGTAAACTGCCAGCGTGAGGCTGGCGAGCCTAAACCGGTGATGAACCAGTGGTTTGCAAGGAGTGGGATAGAAAGAAGGATTGGTTTCGGTGGGAAATATAGAGAGAGAGAGAAGAAAGGGAGAGATCTGAAGAGAGAGAATAGATTTCGTGCCAAATGAGCACCCCTTAAAATGGAGGGGAAACTTCACTTATATACTCCGCAAATTAAGCGATTTTGGCCATCGGTTTGATCCGACGGTCCAAATTTCGATCGAACAGTTAAAGTTTGATTTGGAAGGCTCTATCATGATCTTGAGATATTGGGTAATTGATCTAGTGGGTTTGATTTGCGAAAACCAGAGCCAAAATCGAGAATTGCATCAAAATGTCCAATTAGAGGTTAATTTGCAATTTGACGAAATTCGAGAATCAATATGTAAAATTTTGGGAAATTGAAGGTGCAAAAGTGAAATTGGCATTGAGAGGATTCTAGAACTGGTCACCGGGGGTCAAGAACCGACTAGAAAGGGCCTGAATTGGCTAGTCCCACCGGTAGTCGGTCAAACCAGTTTAGCTCGATTTGGCTGAATTTTGACGATTCTTGACCGGTTTGGTCTGGTTATGGCTTTATTGTCCACTTATGACCCATGTGGGTCTAAAATCCTTTTTAAAAAGAAATTGGCCAATTAATATGCAATTAAGCTAATCAAACCTTATGAACGTGATATAAGGCTCTTCTATTGGCATAATTAAATGATTATTGTGAAAAACAATGAGTAGAACCCGTGGGTGCTTTGAATTCAGCCTAAAGAGCTAAAATAGTAAAATTTGCAATTCAATTGGCAAAATTACAAATTAACTAAAATTGAACTCATTTAGTGTTACAATTGCCCTATCTAATGAGCTACCCACATGTAAGATTACTTATCGTATTCAAATTGACCTTGGATTGAAGTGCTTGAGCTTAGGTCAAAAATGAATCTAAGCCTAAAATTAAAATTGGACCTAGATTCATGATATCAAACTATAGCCATGAATAGGTCAATTCAAATTTTGTCGATTGAAGCTTAATTGCTTGATTTTCTAATACCTAGGAGGATAAAATTCTTCAAATTGATAATTTCTAGTGTGAAATTCACAAAAATGATTTTGAATTTGGACTTATTTTAAGAAAATGAGTGAGTAACAATCGTCTGGGTGCAAGTTATGAATGACCGATTTTCATCCCCTAATTAGGGCTCAAAAAGAAAATTCATATTTTGACTCGATAAATCGCAAAATTGAATAAGCAAGCAAATTTCAGATAGTCCTTAAACCAAATGTCAAAGAATGAACTACTACTAATTATGACTAGAATAAAAGTAATTTTATTTTCTATCAATTTAGAACCTAAAATTGAAAAAATCAAAAATCGAGTTTATTCATTGAATTTTCTGAAATTTTTGACACAAAAGTCAAATTGGCATTAAAAGAAATGGATTTGTGCATTTTTCATTTTTTTGGTCAAAGATTTAATCAAAAGTGACCATTTAGTTGAATTTTTTTAAAAGGTCGATTTTTTGGTCAAATCTTTTAATTTTTAGGAAATTAATTTGACAAAAGTGATTAAAGTTAAATGGAATCTTTTTGGGTAAAAATTCATTTTTTAACCCGGGATTGACTTTTGGTCAAAGGGTTGACCAAAAAATCAACCCGAAAGTCAACCGTTTGACTTTTCAGGTTTTTCTTGAAAATGAGCTAGAAATTGCTTTAAAATGACAATGCAAAAGAAATAAATGAAAAATGATACTTTTTGGTGGAAATATAAGGTTATGTTGCGATCAGAAACCCAAATCTCGATTTTTAACTTTTAATGGCGCGTCAACTAAAAATCAGGTATCAATAACTGCCCCTTTTTGAGTGGAAGTTGAAGAGGTTCTATTCAAAGACAAAATTGATAGCTATAATTTTTAGTCGACTCCACTTTGGAAATACAAACGAAATGATATTTGGTTAGGGATGTACCGACACTTACCTTTGCTCATCGGGATATTTGAACTCTTGTTGGGGTTTATTCACTCTATTTCTCTCTTGTGGAATATAATGAAGGAAATGAAATCACTAAAGAAAGTAAAGAAAGCAAGGGTAAGGGATACTTACCTGTGATAAACGAATTGGAAAGTTGAAGGCTATAATCTCTCAGAAGGTGAGATACAAGCTATTCAAAACTAATCACTTCCAAAAACCATAACTCACGGTACCTCATGGAGGGTGAAGCTCCGATGCCACGAGCTCATGGATTTTGGAAAGCATAAGAAATTTTGAAATCACCATACCTAAAGCCACAAGTTGCGGTCCTTCGTGGAAGGTGAAGCTCCAATGCTACGAACTTGTGATTTGCTTTAAGATACCATATTTGAAATCACCATATTTTAAACCTACAGGATATTTGAAATCACCATATTTTAAACCTACAAGATGCGGTTCCTCACGGAGGGTGACACTCCGATGCTACGAACTCAGAATTTGCTTTAAAACACCTATGAGAAGAATCTAGATGTCACCATGTTGGAAAAAAAGGTTCCGTGACTGCGTATAGCACATCAGACGGAAAAGTTTTGAAAGAGTTATGTGGTTACGTATGGTGAACCAACAGAAAGGGATTTGATAGAATTCCGTGACTACGTATGGCGAGTCAACGAAATGGGTTTTGAAAGAATTCCGTGGTTACGTATGGTGAAGCAACATAAAGGTATTTGAAAGAATTCTATTGTTACGTATGGTAAACCAATGGAAAGGAATTTGAAAGAATTCCATGACTACGTATGGTGAGTCAATGGAATGGACCTTGAAAGAATTATGCGGTTACATATGATAAACCAACAAAAATGAATTTGAAAGAATTCCATGACTACGTAAGGTGAGTCAATGGAATGGGTTTTGAAAAAATTCCAAGATTGCGTAAAGCTAATCAACGGAGTGGATGAAAGGGGATTGCACTTGAAGCCCTTGGCTTACCAAGCATAAATTGTTTTATCATTGAAAGAATCTACATTGGATAGGTCTTGAAAAGAGCTTTGAGTGTGTATGAGCATATCAAACGAAATGTAGACAAATTGTTCCACTAGGGAAAGTTAATTTTCGAGAAAAAGGGTCCAAGATTGTGCAAAACTATTTTAATAGAAACTTGGTTTAATCCATGACACTAGGACTTTGAATGTCATTCAAGCATTTTTGACAAATATCATCAATCGTCAAATTCCATAGGAAATAAACTTTGAAAATGATTTTGGTAAAACTTTAAAGAGTTTATTAAACATGCCAAGTTGAAGTATCCTAATCGAAAAGGTCTTCTCTCAATAGCTCTAAAAAATATTTTGTTCCCATCCATTGATGTGGGAATCTTGCTTTATCCATTTGGAATATCTCACATTACTTATGTCATTGGCCTTCGGAAACATTCACAATGAATACAATTTGATCGATCAAAAAGATCTTTAAATAGGACCATAATGTAGGTTTGGTCATGGGCTTACACAAAGGATTAGTCGCTTTGAGGCCAAGAAAATAATTTTCATCAATATCTTCATTGGGTTTACAAGTCAAGAACCTCGAAAAAAAAAAAAGATTGGATTGCTTCCAACCCTTCTAGTGGTAGCTCCTATGTGAGATTCCTACTTTGACTCGAACTATCCCAATCGAAAGAGACTTCAGATAAGGGTTGTAATGTTGGTTCGGGTAAGGCTCTGAAAGGCTTGAAATTTTTTCAGATATGAAGGGGTTTAAAAGTGAATGATTATCTCGACATCATTACCATCACACAATTTTTCAGAAGTTTGACTCTTGAAGTTTAACCTATCTTGAGAATCATTTTTGTTGGAGAAATCTTCTTGAAGTATTTTGAAGCTGACAAAACGTTTCCATCAGTCTAGTCTGAAGGTTTGCAGACTCTGCTATTTAAAGTCTGAAGACCTCCGGACAGCCAGACTCAAGACTCAAAGTCTATCCTCATTGACAGTCTCTAATCTATTGAAGAAAGGCTATCCAGAACTAGATGTTTCATTAAGGATATGACCTTATTGACTGGAGAAGATCTTTTGGCTGGATATGACATAACAGAATCCTTTGATTGATCGAGATTGATTCTAAGATTAAGGATCCGATGATTGGCAAAATATTCTTGGAAGGTTTTACTTATGGAAACCGAGATCCTGATTGTATGGCCGAACATGATTGATGGGCTATCGACACGTTCCTTTAATAGCTCGAATGATCTTCCTAATTGATTCCGTCCAACGGGTAGATTGGAAGAATTCCTTTGGCAAGTGCCAACGGGTATGATGGCATGAAGGAGTATATAAGGAAGATGTTCTAAGTTGTTCATGAGGTGCGCGATAGAAGAATTCCAAAGTCTGAAGCTCCTTGTTGTTTAGTCAATTCCTTTGAGTGAAATCTTGTACGCAAAAGAGAGTTTATATTTGTGAGAAACCTTGAGGAAGTGTGGTAGAACATCTACACTGTGGAATCAAGGAAAAGCTGTGCTGTAACTTCTCTTTTGTTCATAGTAAAATCCAGTCGGTGGGCTGTTAGTGCGGAAGAGTGGACGTAGGCTTGGAATAAGCCGAACCACTATAAACCTTGTGTTCAATTTTCTCTTCCCTACTCTTTACTTTACTTTGATCGTACTTCATTTTATTAATCAAAAGAGAACTCCTTTTTTATCGTTTGCCTAGAATCGCTTTCGTATCTTGAGAAATTATTTGTGCACCTATTCACCCCCCTCTAGGTGCTTATACTAGCTATCTCAATTGGTATCAAAGCTCGTGTACTCACTTTGTTTGAAGTGTTTTACTTCAAAGTTAAAGATCCATGGCTAGTATGTTGGCTCCAGGGCTAGTAGAAGGCCAAAGCAATACCAGACCGCCTTACTTTGACGGAAATGACTACAACATATGGAAAAACAAGATGAAGGCGTTCCTAAGATCAAAGGATCCTCTAGAATGGGACGTTGTAGAAAAATGAATTATTCCTAAAGCTGCACCTGTCTCAGAAAGAGGAAAATATACTGTTGGGTCTAGCGAAATGACTCAGGAAGAGATAATCAAGAGACAAGTTCTTGATGCAAAAGCAATTTATTCTTTATATTGTGCTTTATCACCTAATGAATATAACAGAATATCTTCTTGTGTTACAGCCAAAGAAGTCTGGGATAGATTACACATTACCTATGAAGGAACCGATCGAGTGAAAGAGACTAGAATCAACATTCTTCTCGGTAATATGAAGCTTTCAGAATGAAATCGGGAGAATCTATAACTGACATGTTTAGTCGTTTTACAAAAATCATGAATGGTCTTGAAAATCAAGATCAACCAATTTCTGATCCCATGAAAGTAAACAAGCTATTGCGTGGACTCTCCAAGGATTGGAATCACATAAAGACCTTAATCAGAGAGACTCAAAGAATCATGCCACTGTCTGTTAATGAGTTGGTTGGGACTCTTCAGTCTTATGAAGTGGAACGAATCAATGAAGACGAAGATCCAAAAGGTAAGAAATCCATTGCATTAAAATCTAATGATGATTCTGATGTAACAGATTTGAAGACGGTATGGATGATGAGGAGCTTGCTCTCATGATAAGAAGATTCAGAAAACTGAACAGAAAAGGAAGAAGATTCAATTCAAAGAAACAAAGTTTTCAAAAGCAACAGACCAAGTCTGCTGAAGATGATGAATCAAACAAAGATGTAGTCTGCTTTGAATATAAGAAAAATGGACACATCAGACCCAACTGTCCTCTTCTGAGGAAGAAGAAAGGAGAAACTGAAAAGTATCGAAAGACTCTCAAAGTAGAAACCTAGAGTGATACAGAGTGCGAAGGTAGTGATGATGATTATGCCAATATATGTCTAACGACACAATCGGATTCAAAATCAAACTCCGAGACAGATTCAGATTCAGAAAGTGAATTCGAGGTAAGCAACTTCAAAATTCCTATTAAAGTTTCAAAATACATTGATGAACTGTGTTTTAGTTTTAAGACTTCTCTTAAAAGAATTTCCGAAGTCAAAAAGGAAAATTCTGCTCTAAAACAACAAAAAAATGTTTTGGAAGAAAAAGTGAAATGCTTAGACAAGAATGTTTCTTCTCTTAAAGAAAGTGAAGATAATCTTTTAAAAGAAAATGCATTCTTGAAAAATGATATCTCAAATATTTCCAAAAGATTTTCTTTAGGATTTGAAAAACTGGAAAAAATACTTTCTGTTCAAAGACCTTATTTTAATAAATCTGGTTTGGGAATGACTGCTGAAACCATTCCTTTAATTGATTTTCCTAAAGTGAAAGAAAGAATCAAACAAAGACCCACAAGAGATGCTTATAAAAATCATTTTAAAAGGACCTTTGTAAAACCAGTATGTTGCAATGTTCTCTGATGTTCAAAGTGCAATTGTGCAGATCATTTTGAAAAAGAATGTCCTATGGTTTGGAAATCTGTCAATAAAGTTTGGGCAAAAACCGCATATCATACTAACTCAAATGGACCCAAGAAAATATGGATACCAAAGAAAGTATGAGTCTCTTTTTAAATGCAGGTCACTATCAAGAAAAAGGTAAAATGGTACCTGGATAGTGGATGCTCAAGACATATGACAGGAGATTCAAATTGTTTCATAAAACTTGTTCAAGTGAATGGTGGAAAAGTCTCATTTGGAGGAAACAACAAAGGAAAAATTGTGGGATTTGGAACTATAAAGATTGGGAATCTCACAATAAGCAATGTTTTTTTAGTTGAAGGGCTCAACTACAATCTGCTCAGTGTCAGTCAGTTGTGTGATGTCGGTTTCAAAATCCACTTCCAAGAGGGTATTTGTTCAGGAACCAGTAAAGACTCTACTCAGTCATTTATGGGTCGAAGACATGGAAATATCTACCTCTTGCACGTGAAACCAGATGAATCGCAATGTCTAATCTCAATCCAAGACGAAGCAAGCTTATGGCACAGAAAGTTTGGGCATATTAACATGAAGCAGATAGCCAAAATCTTAGCAAAGAAGCTTGTTCGTGGTCTACCTAATTTATCATACCAAAAATCTTATCTATGTACACCATGTATATTCGGAAAATAGGTAAAAAATTCCTTTAAATCAATAAATCAAGTTTCCACTAACCGTGTACTGCAGCTTTTGCATATGGATCTCTTTGGACCAACAAAAACACAAAGCATTAGAGGTAAGAAATATTGCCTAGTAATTGTGGATGACTACTCACGATTTACTTGGGTATATTTCTTGACAAGTAAGTCTGAAACCTTCTCTTACTTTGAAAAATTTGCTAAGAAGGTTCAAAATGAAAAGGGGCATGTTATTTCAAGTATAAAAATAGACCATGGAGGTGAATTTGAAAATCAAGATTTTACAAAATTTTGTGATGAATCTGGCTTTCAGCACTTGTTCTCCTCTCCATATACTCTAGAGCAAAACGGAGTTGTGGAAAGGAAGAATAGATCTCTTCAAGAAATGGCTAGAACTCTTCTAATTGAAAGCAATATCTCTTCACGATTTTGGGCTGAAGCAGTTTCAACATCATGTTATATTATCAATAGAGTTTTTCTAAGGCCTATTCTTGAAAAAACCCCCTATGAACTATTCAAAGAAAAGAAGCCTATTGTTTCATATCTTCATGTATTCGGATGCAAGTGTTTCATACTGAAAAATGCAAATGATCAAGTTGGTAAGTTTGAAGAAAAGTTAGATGAAGGCATCTTCCTTGGATATTCAACCACAAGCAAAGCGTACAAAGTCTACAATAAGAAGACTCAAACTGTGGAAGAATCAATGAATGTCAAATTCCAAGATTCTATACAAAATGAATCTATTCAGACTCATCTTGAAGAGACTGAATCTGCTCCAGACTCTACAAAGTCTAAATCTTAAGAAGCAGCTCAGACTTTGAAGGACCGGCAACAAGTGACTGTTGAAGATCCAACTGAAGGAAGTGACCATCAATCTGACAAATTAACCAGCAACTGGAAACATAAGTCCAGTCATCCCAAAGATCTTATTATTGGCGACATCAATGAAGTAATTCGCACAAGATCCAAAAGGCGCGAAGAGTCTAGTGTTGTGGCTCTTATTTCTGAAATAAAACCCAAAAGCATAGATGAAGCTTTATCCGATGAAAGCTGGATTGAAGCTATGCAAGAAGAACTCGAGACAATTCAGAATTAATGATGTCTGGGAGTTGACTCCTAAACCAAAAGGTAAATCAAATGTTGGAGCTAAATGGGTTTTCAGGAACAAGATTGACGAAAAAGGAAAAGTCATAAGAAACAAGGCAAGACTTGTGGCTAAGGGATACACGCAAGAAGAAGGGATCGACTATGACGAGACTTACGCACTGGTAGCAAGGTTAGAAGCAATTCGTTTATTACTTGCATTTGCTTGTCATAAAAATTTCAGGTTATTCCAAATGGATGTCAAAAGTGCCTTCCTAAATGGATTCATCCATGAGGAAGTTTATGTGGAACAACCACCTGGGTTTGAAGACCCAAGGAAACCAGACTCAGTATTCAGACTCAAAAAGACCTTATATGGCTTAAAACAAGCAGCTCGAGCTTGGTACGACAGATTGAGTAAGTTTTTACTTCAAAATGGTTTTGTTAAAGGTAAAGTAGACACTACTCTTTTTATTAAAAGAGAAAGCAAAATTTTTCTGCTTGTTCAAATATATGTCGATGATATTATCTTTGGATCCTCTAATAAAAGTCTGTGCAAGAAATTCTCTAAGACTATGCAAGATGAATTTGAAATGAGCATGATGGGTGAGTTAACCTTCTTTCTCGGGCTTCAAGTAAAACAACTGAAGGAATGAACTTTTATTCATCAAGAAAAGTATGCAAATGATCTTGTCAAAAAGTTTGGACTGGATAATTGCAAAAATGCTGATATACCAATGTCAAGTTCCTCGAAGATAGACAAAGATGAAGGAGGAAAGAAAGTCGACCAAAAGTTATACAGGAGTATCATCGGTTCACTTCTTTATCTTACTGCTTCTAGACCTGACATTTTGTTTAGTGTTTACATTTGTGCTAGATTTCAAGCAGACCCTAAAGAATCTCATTTAAATGCTGCAAAGCTTATTATCAAATATATTTCATCAACTTCAAGCTTTGGTCTTTGGTATCCAAAAAGTGGAGACTTTACTCTTCTTGGATACTCAGATGCAGACCTTGCCGGATGCAGAGTTGATAGAAAGAGCACCTCGGGTACCTGTCAACTACTTGGAGGCAGGACAGTGTCTTGGTTTTCAAGGAAGTAGAGTATAATGGCTCTCTCTACAGCAGAAGCAGAGTATATAGCTCTCGGAAGTTGTTCACAAATTCTGTGGATAAAACAACAGCTAAGAGACTTTGGAATTGAAGATTTATGCACGGAGATTAATTGCGACAACACCAATGCAATTAATCTTACCAAAAATCCAATTCTTCACTCAAGGGCAAAGCATAGAGAGATTCGACATCACTTTATTAGAGATCATGTTCAGAATGGAGAAGTTTCAATTCAATTTGTTGATTCAAAGAACCAACTTGTGGATATATTCACAAAGCCTTTGGAGAAAACTCAATTTGAAACCATCCGTTCCAGACTCAACATTCTGAGGTTTGAAGAAGTTAAAGTCTATAGACTCTCAAACTCAAATATACAAGACTTTGACTGTAAATAAACTCTCTCTCTCTCGAATCTCATCTTGAAAAGGTACGATCGTCAACTGTGTTTGACTATTGCTATATTTAATCGACGTAATTATTACAACGTTTCCTTTTCGAAAAGGGAGTTATTTTGAAATGACCATTTTTCCGAAAAAGGCAGTTATTTTTTTTTTTGAAAAGGCATCTTCTCACTTTCCTTTACGACGTTTAGTATTCCTCCCTTTTCGACTGAGTTATATACAGTCGATTCCTCTTCGTTTTAACTTCAAAACCCTAAAAAGCACCGATCTACCATTCCTGTCTTCTTCTCTTGTTTAATCTTCGAAAAAATTGTCATCTTTCTTGGGAAAGTCAAGAAAGGAATCTTTCAAAGAGTGAGAAATATGTCGTCTTCAAGAAAGTCTTCGAGAATCGCAAGCAGGGGACCACGGCGGATGAGTGAGGGGCCTACGCACTTCGATCTCACTGATGAAGAAGTGTCTCCAAATCAACAGCAAAGCCCACAGCATTCTCAGCAGTGTCATTCTCCTCCATCTAGTCCTCAAGGTGTTGATCATCAACAAGAGGAAGAAATCATTGAGGATGCAGATCCTGTAAGAGTTCAAAAGCCTGCTTTTATTTATAAGTTCTATCGTGCTTTAAAAGGGACTGGTACTCCATTGAACTATGTCGATGATTTTCTTAAGGACAAAGGGTATGGAAATGAATATATCTTTTTGCGAAAAATGGAAAGTTTGGGAATTGCTCGTAAATGGGTGGTAGAAGAAACCCTTGCGAATATCCCAAGTGATCCTCATGATTGGGGAGTTAATCCGATAGATGGGAATGATGATGACAAATTGTAAAGTCAATTTCAATCGAGAATGGGTATTGCGGTAGAAAATCGAGGAAAAAGGGGAGAGTTGTTCAGATCGAATGAACAGAAGGATCTATACTCAAAATTGCTGAAGCGTGGGGTGATAAACCCTAGGAGTGTGGATTTAGATTTTCTGGATGCTATGAATGTGAACTTGAGGGAAAAGTTCGATTATCTTCAACTTGAAAAGTTCTGCTCTGACACCAGAGAGGCTTATGCTGAACTAACTGCATATTTCTATTCAAATCTTAGTTTCTTAGATGCGAATAAATTTCTTTCAGAGTCAAAGATCAAGACTTTGTAGTGGATATGGATATGCTGGCAGATGTGTTAGGGGTTGAATGAGGAAGATATCAACCGATCAAAGCTTCTATTACTCGTGCTACATTGGAACTTGTTAAGGATATGAGAACAGAGGAAAATATTTCCTACTTAAGGATGAGTGCGTTCAACATTTTGCTTCACAAGATTGTGATCAGTTGCCTCAGACCGAAATCAACTTCCAAGACTGATGTTTCAAGTTTAGAGGCAAAGCTGATGTATGCCATCATCACTAGGAAAAATGTTTTTTCTTCCTCATACTATTATGTTCCACATGTATAGAGCAATGGTGAAGGACAGAGGTCAACTTTCTTATCCAAGTCTTGTGACGAAGTTATTCAGACATCTGAATATTCAGCCTCCGCAAATTCTTTGTGCTCGATCATGCAATCATATGGTGGTAGGACTGAAAATGGTGACCAAAATGCGTTTGAAGGAATTAAGCAAGGCGTTGGAGAAATTCAAGGAGAAGACTCCAGTCAAAACTCATCAAACCTCTTCTTCATCAAAAAGGAAAGGGAATGAGCCCTTGCTTACTCCATCAAAGAAAAGAAGAGCTCTCATCGTTGAAGATGAAGATGATGAGGAAAACATCACCATTTCTGCAATGGCTTAGAAGAATCTGAGTCGTTCTGTTCCAGAAAAAGAATCACAACAAAGGAAGAAAGAAGCAGAGGAGAAGGAAGAAGAAGAAAGAGATGCTAAGAAGGAAAGAGTTGAGAAAGAAGAAGAAGAGAAAAGAGATCAAGAAGAAGGAGAACCTGAAGGACACTCTTCTCCACCTGTAGGCATGAAAACAGGGGGAGATCAAGAGAAAAGAGGAAAGTCCTCATATCCTGCTACAAGTGAGGGAGTCAGTCGCTCTCCAGTAGATCCATAGGACATTTATGCCTCTCAATTTCCTGAGGAAGGTCATGATGTTTCATCGCCAAATCTACGTGATTATGGTGATCTACCATCGGATCGTGCCGAAGCAAGTACTCAGACTGATAATGCAGTAGAATTTCGCAGAATTATGGATATTCTCTTGGAGATGCGAGGTCAAATTTATGCTCTAGGATGCGAGGTTCAAAACTTACAGAATGCAAGTCAAGCTTCTTCAAGTTCATTGAATGATCAGATCCAAGCCCTCTCTGTTCAAATTCAGGCCAATGCCAAGGGTGAGGAGGTTGCACAACTGAAGGAAGACTTGAAAAGGCTGGAAGGCATCGTTCAATCTATGGGAGATTTCT
The DNA here is from genome assembly GCA_017140185.1 of Eucalyptus polyanthemos subsp. polyanthemos. Lineage (NCBI taxonomy): Eukaryota > Viridiplantae > Streptophyta > Magnoliopsida > Myrtales > Myrtaceae > Eucalyptus > Eucalyptus polyanthemos. Next base: position 26,957,391 of record CM029459.1, read on the forward strand.
AGCTTGTTCGCGTTCTCAAGCAATCTTTACTTTATTCCATTCTCATCTCAACCTTTTTAATGCTGACAAAAAGGGGGAGAGATGCAAGATTTGAAACTTTGACTTTTAATCGTTTGGATTGGATTGTTTTGATGTTTAACTCTGTTTGACTTTATTTTTGTGTCAAGATGAGAACTAAACTTGACTTGGACTTGATTGCTTATATTAACTATTATTGATATATTATGGATGGCTTTATCGCATACTAGACTAACCTATTTTTTGTGATTGTAGATTCTAGTGTTATTCATTTATCCATTTATCTCTATAAGATATGCACATGCGTTTGAGAAATGTTTTGCAGGTCAAAGTTGTCCAAATTTGCAGGAAAGTTTTGTCACCATCAAAAATGGGGAGATTGTTGGAGAAATCTTCTTGAAGTGTTTTGAAGCTGACAAAATGTTTCCATCAGTCTAGTCTGAAGGTTTACAGACTCTGCTATTTAAAGTCTGAAGACCTCCGGACAGCCAGACTCAAGACTCAAAGTCTATCCTCATTGACAGTCTCTAATCCGTTGAAGAAAGGCTATCCAGAACTAGATGTTTCATTAAGGATATGATCTTATCGACTGGAGAAGATTTCTTGGCTGGATATGACATAACATAATCCTTTGATTGATCGAGATTGATTCTAAGATTAAGGATCCGATGATTGGAAAAATATTATTGGAATGTTCTACTTATGGAAACCGAGATCCTGACTGTATGGGCGAACATGATTGATGGGCTATCGACACGTTCCTTTAATAGCTCGAATGATATTCCTAATTGTTCTGTCCAACTGGTAGATTGGAGGAATTCCTTTGGTAAGTGCCAACGGGTATGATGGCATGAAAGAGTATATAAGGAAGACGTTCTAAGTTATTCGTGAGGTGCGCGATAGAAGAATTCTAAAGTCTGAAGCTCCTTGTTGTTTAGTCAATTCCGTTGAGCGAAATCTTGTACGCAAAAGAGAGTCTATATTTGTGAGAAACCTTGAGGAAGTGTGGTAGAACATCTACACTGTGGAATCAAGGAAAAGCTGTGCTGTAACTTCTCTTTTTTTCATAGTGAAATCCAACCGGTGGGCTGTTAGTGCGGAAGAGTAGACGTAGGCTCGGAATAAGCCGAACCACTATAAATCTTGTGTTCAATTTTCTCTTCCCTACTCTTTACTTTACTTTGATCGTACTTCATTTTATTAATCAAAAGAGAACTCCCTTTCTATCGTTTGCCTAGAATCGCTTCCGTATCTCGAGAAATTATTTGTGCACCTATTCAGCCCTCTCTAGGTGCTTATACTTGCTATCTCACTTTTGACTATTTTATTTTGAGACAAAAGCTTCGCTCCCTTTTCTAATGACATTGCTTGCAATATATGTTTTGCAAAACTTTTCTTTTGTTTTTCTAAATGAGTTATCTCTTGCATGACCATCGATTTTGCTTTTCTTTGCATTTTTCATGGGCATTGGCCTTGCTTTTACCAAGGACATTGCTTTTTCATGCCATTTAGTTTTCACTCTCTTTTGAATACCAAGTACTTTTGAGTGGTATTTACACACACAACCAGCATTCTCAATTTTGTTGGTAAATTACATGCCTTACCTCAGTGTGGGGGAGATAATCATCACTTGAAGTTATGAAGGAATTTCATAAGGCTCAAATTGGCTAAACAAAGGGTAATTGTGTTTGGGGTAGTGAATGGAATGCTCTTCATCACTTCAGGATGCTTCAAGCTTCGATAAGAGATCACCTAAAGTTAGCACAAGAAAAATGATGCGAGCAAAAGCAATAAAATATTTCTTCATCTTTTGTTCCATAATTCTCAACCAAAACCTTTTTTTTGCCCTCAAAGTGGGGTTGTTCTTAATAGGGTTATTTTAGAAATGCTCCTTATTTGGCTTAAAGTAGTTTGCAAGGGATGTTATTAGTGTTTAGGATTGAGGAAGAAATGTCTTTATCATTTCAATTCGTGTATTCAATGTGAATAAACCCTATATCCTAAGACATAGTTCTTTTCATTCGACTCTCAGAGTATATGTGTAAGGACATGTTTGGACAAAACTTGCCTTTCATCATCTTAAGTGCTTCTATTTGGCATGTTTAATGCTCTTTTGGTTTTCATAAATCATTTGATCAAGTTCTCCGCGTGAGGAATTTTGACATAAGATGCATAAATCAAAGTATGAAGAATGTCATTCAAAGTCTTAAAAGCCATGAATTTTTCAATCCGCATGAGTTTTTCATACGATGGTTTTTGGCTTTGAAAACCTTTCAATTTTTATTTTTATTTTTCAAAATTCCTTTCTAAAGAGCTTATGGGTACTAAGAAGGGTTAGTTAGCCTTATACCCATTCCCTTGAGAGTTGTTGCTTTGAAGAGTGATAACTTTCTTTTCCGGGAACTCTTTAATACCCACAAGATAGAAACATATGTGCAAATATGCGATGTGTGCATAATATGCATGGTGCAAATGACCTAAAATGGCTCGGATTCAATCCAAGGAGCAGCTCGAAGGCCTTTCACTCTATTTATGGAAAGTATTTCTTGACAACGTCCGCATTTATAAGTTTTGGAAACTCATGGCCATCATTTCTATAAAAATTAGCGCTCCACCAGGCAGCACCTTCTTGACAACATACAATCTTTCGTTGCTTGGAGTGAACTTTTTACAAAGAACCATGAATAATTGGTAGAAATTTCCGGAGTACAAGATCTTCAACCTTGAAATATCTTAATCAATCCTTGCAACTAAATGACTTTGCCACTCATTTTTTTGGTGAAGGTAATAATAACTTTGCCACTCATTTTTGGTAGCTCTATTCATGACATGAGGCTTTCAGTATCTTCTCATCAGTCACGTTCAACTATTCAAATCTTCAATGGCTGTGACATTCTAAATTTTAGGTTTCGTTTTCAATCGAATAAGTTGGGCTTTTCATCGACGTGCCTATAGTTCTTTTCTTCGAGTTGGCTACTCATGAGATAACTAGCCTATCAGGTGAAGCCATTAAGGAATCTGAACGCAATAGACTAGAGAATTCGATTAGGAATCGACTGCTCGATTGTGCTAATCAGAAAGGGTCATTACGGTACCGTCAAAATTGATCAGAGACCGGAGATATATCGATTCGATAGAGATATGTGATTAGTGTGTGGATGATTCTATCTAATTGCAAAATTTCTATTGAATGGCACTATACTGATTTTTCTGTCATTTCTGTTCCCTGTGTCTGTATTTGAAACCTTGAGATTTTCACGACAACTGAGAGTCGCCAATGTATTGAAGATGTATAATGTGACTCGAAAATAATCGACTACGGGCCAATTGTACCAAAAATTCCTAAAAGCTACCCGGTAAGCTAGGTCACGCTTAAATCGCGCCAAATCGAAATTAACTGCGAATTTGAACCCAATTTCAGAAATTGAAAGTTATGTCATGTCACGATTCATTTTAGGAATGTCGACTCACCTTCCGAAGATTTTTCTGCAAATCGAGATTTTCGGCAAATTTTCAAAGTAAGGGTATTTTGGATTGGGAAAATTCGAGGGTCGGCTTTGGTCGCATTTTTGGGATTCGAGTTGGATGGATTGACGAGGAAAAATGTGAATTAGAGTGTGGACACCTTGGGTGGATTTATGGACTCCAATTTAGGTCCAATTGGAGAGGAATTGGATAAAAAATTGAGGGAAGTGGTGCAAAATTCGTAGGCCAAGGGTCCTTTGACCTTTTGGACCCTTTGGGAAGCTTGTTGGGGAAGCCAAGAGGTTGTAAATTGGCTGAGTAAGACAACCAAGGCTGGTGGGGCCTTGACAAGGGACAAATGGTTGGAAGAGAAGACTTTTGTGACCAAATGGGCCCCTTCTAACCTTCAGCTGTCCCCTTTACGATAGGGCTAGTAAGAGCACCTAGAGGGGGGTGAATAGGTGCAAAAAGAAGTATTTCTAGACTTAACGTTTTAGTTCGACTTTTGAGGATAATAGACTGAAGATAAAACAGACTGTAAACCGATATATAAAGTTACAATTTAAAGTAAAGATATAGGGAAAGAGAATTGAGACACAAGGTTTATAGTGGTTCAGCTTAGACCAAGTCTACGTCCACTCTCCTGCACTGACAACCCACTGGCTAGATTTTACTAAGAATCAAAAGAGATTTTACAGTCTTAAGCCCTTGAATCCACAGTGTAGAGACTCTACTACACTTCCTCAAAATCTCACAAGTATTTAATCTCTCTTTTGAGTACAATTTAAGCTTAGCGATTGAACCAGCAAAGAACTAGGAGCTTTATACTTTGGAATTTTTCTTTCACACGCACACTCAAATAACTAGAGCATCTTCCTTATATACTCCTCCATGCCATCATAACCGTTGGCACCTTCCAAAGGAGTTCTTCCAATCTACCCGTTGGACATAATCAATTAGGGAGATCTCGAGTTATTTAAGAAATGTGATGATAGCCCACCAATCCTGCTAGCCCATACAATCAGGATATAGGTTTCCATAAGTAGAACCTTCCAAGCATACTTCACCAATCAACAGATCAAATTATCCATATTGATTTTGATAAGAACAATTGATCATGAGGTGCTATCTCCTGCTATGAGAATTTCTTCAACTGTACGAACCAAATCCTTAAAGATATACTTCCATCTAGATAAGACTTTTTCAATGAATAAATCTTTTCTTCGTCTGTCTGGAAACTATTAGTGAGGGTAGATTTTAAATCTTGAGTCTAGAGGTCTTCAGATTTTGACGATAGAGTATGGTCTTCAAACCAGACTGACGGAAACGTTTTGTTAACTTCAAAACAAATAAGAAAGTTTTCTCCAATAATCTCCCCATTTTTGATGATGACAAAACTTTCCTGCAGATTTGAACACTTTGACCTGCAAGACAACGCTTAAGCTAAACAAAATATGTTCATAAAAGATGGATTATGGATTGTCACGATTCTGCAACCATAGAAAACATGTTTGTCCTGCAAATTAATTTTGCAAAATAACTATCCAACCATATATATTATCATAGCCTAAGATCCTGCATCAAAAGATCAAATCAAACATCATTCAGTCCAATCATCAAAAGTCCAACCATCCAAACAAAAGAAGTCCAAGCGAGAGTTTAAAAAGATAAACCAATCCAAATCTGCATGAACTTTCTCCCCCTTTTGTCAGCAACAAAAAGTGGAGAATAAAAAAAGTTTGATTGAAAAGATAATCAAGGCTATTTGGGAAGGCGAACAAGTTGGAATTCTCCCATCGAATTCACGGCCATTTCCATCTTCCCAATGGTCTCCTTCAACTGCTAGAAGTCTTCACCCTTCACATGATCTTGCAGTTGAGTCTTCAGGGCGTTTAATTGATCTTGCAAAGTTGCTGAAGTGGCTAAAAAGGCGTTCTTTAGATCCTGCATCTCATACCCCATAGCGTATTGCTGCTTCCTTACATCTAATAGAATCTCTAGCAGTCTTGAAAAGTTTGCTATATGAGCTGTTGCAACGCTAGGTTTAGCGAATCGATTTTGAGAGTCTTGAGAATTGAGGGATCTTCAGCAGATTGTCCACCATGATTGTGAGTGGATGCTTCTGGGTAATGGGAAGCATATACATCTTCCGGATCTGCTCCAGAACGACTTACATCACTAGCAAAGATAGGTGAAGAAATACCTTGATGTCGAACAGCTCCCCTTGTTTGTTTGCCTTCAGGTGGAGTAGGAAAGATTTCTTCTTGCTCAATTTCAGCTTCAGAGTGATGCATGTCAGTAGTTCTAGTTCTTGCCACATTAGAGTCACTAGATAAGGAAACAGCCAAGGTTGGCTCAAAAGAGTCGTCTTGACCCTGGTCTCTCTCTTCTTCTCTTCCTTCTTCTTCCTCTTCTCTTCGATCTTCTTCTGTCCTGCCCTGATCTTCATCCTTCTTCTCTGTCTCTTCTCTCTCTTTTTCTCTTTTGTCTGGCACTCCTCTAGATTCTCGATGTCGCGACCTCTCTTTTTCCGTCTGGGGGAAAATGAAGAAAGGTTTAGGGGTATTTGCCTAAAGAGGCAGACCAATGGCCCTAGATTAGGCGTGGGCTCTCCCAAGCCCATACTTCGCACGACGTTGGATACGTTTTGTAGTTCTTAACAACCTATGTAATTCAAGGAGTCGCCACTAGCCTATTGGGGTTAGCTAAAAACCAATCAAGACACGGGAGTGCTGTCTCGACTCCTACGCAACTAGAGATTTCTAGGAATGGAGACTTGTTTACACCGATGTTTCTATTAGCACCCTTGCGGTCCCACTAACTTGGAAGGTTGTTTATCTAAATGGCCATACAATCTTGATTACCAATTATCTTTATGAAACCACTAAGTGTCCATGCAAATGTTTTTGTAATTTTTTTTAATGTCTAGACTAATCATAACATAATTTAGAAGAGAAATTTATACTCAAATTAATGAAAAGCGGTACATAAGTAAACATCCAAGAAATTGAAATGACTTGAAAATAAACGCAGAAAAGGTAAACTTGATACAAGTCGGGCAAATAATATTACATGGCCTTGTTATCACGCCCCGGGATAGGACCCCCATGAGCCAAATGAGAATTCAAATATGCATGAAATCACTCTATATGCATGAAATTACTTTGAATAATTTTAATCTACGCAACATGGATTATTTACAAAAATGGTTATAAAATACCAACATACCATTAAATTAGGAAAGTGACCTTTTAAAATTAGGAAAATTTCATATATGTCATTTCTATCCTAATTTGATGCTATCTAACATTTTTTTGATATTTTTTGAAATTTTCATATTTTTCTCCCTTTTTTTAATTATTTTTAAAAAAATTAATAATAATTCCTTAAACCGATCTATGCTAACATAGAGTAACACAGCACATGAATATCACAATAATCAAGCTCAAATCGACCGTTTCAAGATCGAAACTTAGTTTAGGCATTTTGTTGAACACATGATGTGCATTAAACTAGCCCCAATAGCCTTCTCGAGCCATGTTTGCAGCCTTCAATCTCTACTCATAAGCCATCTTATGTGGAACTAAAATATCATGGTTATACTATCACATGCAAAGAACAACATTAGATAGAGATCATAACTTAAAACACACTAGAACCAAGCTAAAATCGTCATCAAATATGCGGGTTTGAACTGATTTTGCAAATTTGGGTTTGAACCCAAGTCAAACAAACAGGTCGAATGCCCATATTCAAGCCCCAACACTCATCACATACGAGATCTAAGGGAAACACTACTTAATCCGAATGAAAATATGTAACATGATATTTCAAATGCAACAAACAACATAGAGAATTGCCCAATGAACAATATCAAAACGACCTCTCCAAGAAGCACACATGCAAAACTTTTGAAGAGATTTCAGCACTTAGAAAAATTCCAGTCTCAGAATCAGTTTTTTGGACCAGTTTTCCTCTTAATTTTTCACTATTAAAACATGTTCAAGCTAGAATGAAAATACATCTAGGATACTTACCTTGCTTCCTAGTTTCTTTTGCAAGTGGTTCTCAGCCAAGAAAGCCGAGAAATTATCCTCAGGGGCCCGTGGAAGTTGGCTTCTTCGACTGGAAAACGAGATCTGCAAAGAAAAAACTAATAATGAAGGCTTTCGTTGATTTCCAAAATTAGACTTCCAGACATCATTTGTTGGCCAATTTAAAATCAAACCAAACTATATGCATTATAGTTTGGTTTGTAGTCATGGCTTTCTTCATTTGTCACTTAATTTTCCCAAAAACACTCGTTTTTCCTTACTCGTAACCAACCGGGCTCGACACTTAGAAAAATGCTGGGACTCCCTTGGCTTGCCAAGAGGGTATCTTTTTGGGGGGATTTAGGAGGTCTTCCTGATCTCCAATTTGGACATGTGACCTATGGTTGGAAAGATCTTTGAGTGAAGTTTCACTATCTAGTTGAAGGTTTTGGCTAATTTTGGCCACAGGTATGTTAAAATCTCACATTTCTCTCTCCAGGTCGATTTGGAACTTCTGGGTTTTCTTTTTCTGGAGTTGCTTTTGAGGGCCTCTTTTGGGGACGACCATGAGCTCTCTCCTCTCCCTTTCGTCTCCTCTCTCTCCTCCCTCGAAAGACCTCCCTTCCCTGATCTTACCCCCTCAGTTAGAGGATTTTTGGTATGTATTTTGTCCACCTACCAAGCCTGTCAACACGGCTACTTCACTCACTCTCTGACTTAGTCAATTTTTCCACTTCTGCAGCTGTTGAGTGTCCGGATTTGGTACGATTTTTCCGTGCTTTCAGTAGCTTATCTCTGACCAATGTTTGTCCACTTGCAGTACCAATGATGGTCTTCCATCACGTGCAGATATCGGGCTGGTTGAGCAACTGAGGAGGATATGGTGGGGCCACCAGGTTGCTTACTCAGTAACTCCGAATTAAGACCTAATTGTGGGCTGGGTTTTGGTAACTAGTTTGAGTGCTTTAATCCATCAATTTTGCTGCAGTTTTTGATCAATTAGCAAGTACATGTATAGTAGTTTAAGATCTCGACCAAATTTTGCAATTGTCCCCACCCAATTTTGTAAGAAAGTCCCTCAAACTTAACCATTTTCTTATCCAAAAATACCCAATTCAAGGCAAATTTGGTCTTTTTGGCTCAATTTGATTGATTCGAGTTGGCCCAAATTCAATTTCAACTTAATTGGTGACCAAGATGATGATTTACGGGCTCGAGCATAAATTTTGCAAAATTTGCGAATTGATCTCTCAATTTTTGGAAATTGCATTTTGGCCCCAACTTGTCATTTGAATTCCAATTTGACCTCCGGGCTTGGCTAGTCACATTTAGATCATTGGCCCCAACTTTTTTCTTTTCTTTTTTTAATCTTTTTTTATATATTTTCAATTTTTTTAAAGTAAAAACATCTTCCATTTAAAACACTATATTAAATGCCTAAATAATCTATATGCAAGAATTTAACATGAAATATTTTTGGGCAAAAATTTAGGTGTCAACAGCTGCCCTTCTTTGGAAGCTCAAAGAGATTTCTTTCAAAGATAAGGTGACACCTAATTTTTTTTTTTTTACAATAGTAAAATAAAAATGCAAGTGAGCTTAATGTAAAGAACGTGGTTTAGGGATGTACCTATGAATACTTTGAAAAGTGTGGTTTAAGGATATAGCCACAAACCTTGTGGTTTAAGGCAATCCCACGAACCTTGTGGTTTAAGGCAGTCTCACGAACTTTGTGAATTGCAAGGTTTAAGGATAACCAAGAACCTCTTGAAAATGCATGGTTTAAGGCTATCCCATGAACCTTTTGGAATGGCGTGGTGTCAAGAACCTCTTGAAAATGCATGATTTAAGATTAACCCATGAACCCTTTGGAATTGTGTGGTTTAAGGGTAACCAAGAACCTCTTGAAAATGCATGGTTTAAGGCTATCCCATGAACCCTTTGAAATGGCATGGTTTAAGGATAACCAAGAACCTCTTGAAGATGCATGGTTTAAGGCTAACCCATGAACCCTTTGGAATTGCATGGTTTAAAGGTAACCAAGAACCTTTTGAAAATGCATGGTTTAAGGCTAACCCATGAACCTTTAGAATTGCAAGGTTTAAGGATAACCAAGAACCTTTTGAAAATGCATGGTTTAAGGCTAACCCATGAACCCTTTGAAATTGCAAAGTTTAAAGATAACCAAGAACCTTTTGAAAATGCATGGTTTAAGGCTAACCCATGAACCCTTTGAAGTTGTGTGGTTTCACTAGAGGAACTTATCATTCAAGAATATTCTGAAATGGATATTGCACATCAAATAGTATTCATTATAACAAGTATTCTAGTAGCGAAAGCATACTAGATGAGGTCAATTTCAACACATGTCATCAGAAACAATATCAAAAGTGTATTGGTAATGAGAAGGCAATGATTGCATAAACAAATCAAACTAATTCCAACCACTTGACAAACTTACAAAACTATCATCACACTCGGATGATATCATTAATCGTCAAATTCTCTTGGGAGAAAAGTCATTGTTGAAATGACCTTGACTTATGAGAAAAGTCTGTTAAGTATGCCAAGCAAGGACCCCTAGTTAGAAAGGGCTTCTCGTATATTCTCAAGAAAAGGTCTGTTTGATCCCATCTATTCATGTGGGAAATAAATTGATCACTCAATCTCACTTTTCCAGTGTGCAAGGCTTTGAATCAACCGCAATAAGTACACATTGACCAATCTAAGAGGTCTTTTAGAAGAATTGTAGTGTAGGTTTGGTCATGGTTTTAGCAATGGATAGACATCATTGGCTATGATATGAATTAATCACTGATAGACATCTTCGCTAGGTTTACAAGTCAAGAAACCTTAAGATGAGATAAAATAACCTTGCTCTCACTTGTTCGAGTGGCATCTTCTTTAGGAAGTCCTTATTTCCACTTTGAATCATCCCAATCTAAAGAGACTTTGGAAATGGGTTGTAATGTTGATTCGGGGAAAGGTCCAAAAGGCTTAGGTCAAAAGGCTTAGAACTTTTTGTCAAAGGGGGATTTGAAAGTTGGTGATTATCATGGCATCATTACCATATCATCCATTTTTTTTAAAGCACTCGATTTTGTCTTGAAAGTCCCTTGACTAATCATCGCAAAATAAGAGCTTTGCTCTTTCCTCTCATGACTTTTGCATTTGCAGTGATCTCATTTTGATACAAGCATTTTGTTTTTTTGTCATTTTTGCTTTCACGAAGACATTCTTCTTGATGCATTTTTTTTTGGGTGATGGTCATTAGCCTTGCTTTTATTAGGCATACTGCTTTTTCATGCCCCCTAATTTTCATTTGACTTTTGCTCTTTTGAAATTTTTAAACTCTTAGGACTTTCGAGATGCTTTCCGCATTTTCACGTAAACATCACTTGCCTTGGCAAATCATATGCCTTGCCCCAATGTGGGGAGATAATCACCACTCGAGTTTTGGAAATGAATGATTAGGCTCAACTTGGTTTAAGCAAAGGGTATCGGTGTTTGGGTAGAGAAAAGAATGCTCTTCTTCACCTTAGGATGCTTCGAGCTTCCATAAGAATTCACCTGAAGTTACCGGAAAAGGATTTTTGCAAGTGAGAGTAAAGAAACCTTTCTCATCTTTGCTCTCCAAATAATGTCAACCCAAACCTCCGTAATTGTCCCATCGTGGGGTGGTTCTTGATAGGGGTATTTTGTAGAAAATTCTTCATATTAAAAGACTCGAATGGGCTAACTATTGTCACCTGTAGTTTGTATGATAGAGGAAAGAAATGCCTCTTATCATCTTGATCTATGTACCGCTTGCGAATGAATTCATTGACCTTAAACGACACGGGTTTTCTTTTTCACTCAAATCCCATAGTGCTTAAAGGACATGTTTGGAAATGGGTTGCCTTTCCTCATCCTAAGTGTTTCTCGCTTGGCATAAGTAACATCGCCTTTCATTTTTGTTGAGATCATCTAGGTGGATTAACCTCCATAGAGAATTTTGATTCAAAATGAGTGATCCATCGAGTGGATGGACAATTTAAAGATAAAGAAGATTTTTGCAAACCTTGTGGAAAACTTGTTTCTTCAATTTCCATTTTTTTTTGCTTGTTTCTAGAAAAACACTAAATGTTCTTTTTTTTTTTTTTTTTTTTTTGCGATGGAAATTCTCCATTTGTTTTTCATGTGATTTTGAGAAGAAGGGTACTTACCTGTGCCTTAGTAATCAGACGACCCTACGAAGAACAAAAAGGGGATGTGTTAGTACATGAATCCTCAGGGATTGTAAAACTGGAAACAATACAACATTACCCTTGGTCAGTTTCACCATATGGCATAAAACAGCGGAATGAACGTACTGTTTTAAGGCTTGAAGAGAATCTCAAGTCTTTGGTCTCATTAGTTCAAGCATTTTCTTCTTTTTGCAAAAATAAGAGTTGAAATTTTTTTTATATATATATTTTTTTTGCATGGCAACCACTTTGCCGTTTCTGAGGATCGAACCCCGTACCTCTCGGACCCGTTCATTCATTCCCCATACCACCAGGCCAAAGCACTGGTAGTGTCCATGGGGCACTTCGTTTTTTTATTTAATTGAACCGGCTCTAGAACGACACATCTTTTAAATCAAGGTAGGTGAATTTGACACATATTACCTCCACATGCTTGCTTGGTCGATATCAATTATGCTTAAATCAATTTTTCAAGTTTGTTCCTCGAATACCGATGCATCCTGTCAAACAAGGGAACTACGTCAGAAATGAAGTTTAGATGAGGCATTTTGGAAACGATACTAAATTGCCCTTTTCCTACATCTGACTTTAAATGTCTTGTGTTTCCTCTTCATGTGCTTTTGCTCCTCAGGTGTTAACATTTCCTTGAAGATCTTGCTTTCAAATGGGCCATTTAGAAGTTATCAAATTCACTCATTTTGAGCAGGCGTCAAAGATGAAAGGAGAGGGGTACTCCTTGTTTCAACACACGATGGCATTGCTCCTTAGATGTTTTACTCCATTTATTCCATCAAAATGGATGGTTGGGCCTTAGAATGCCTTCTTGGTATAAGGTGTTGCTTCAGCGGTCAATGTGCACCTTTTCCTACCAGAAATGGGACATGTTACTTATATTCCACAATTGAATTGGACTAATTTAGGGATGATACTCCCTTTTTGTGCTGAAACAATTGACTTTGTTTCTTCTTGCTTCACAAGTGAGAGTCACTCTACTTTGAGTGACTTGCCTCGTTTATCAACTGCAAGGAAAAAGAGACGTAATATGTTATTTTCATATTCGACGTAATTCATTTTAGGAACGGTATACTCCTTTTTACGGCATAGTTGATGATTGCGTTCCATCCCGTTTCCTTGGCCATGGAGAGGGATTTGCTCTTGTGATTGACAGCAATTCACTTGGCAAATGTTTATTCCATTTGAATCCTTCCCTTTTTAGAAGTCGGATGACTCAGGCATTGCGTGCCCCTGATCCATTTTGTTGCCAACTGCCCCAATTAAATTTTCCTGCACATATGGAAACAATGTATTATTTCTATTCTTAGGTACATTAGGTTTAGGAATGAAGTACACCCTTTTTCAAAGTCGGGCAATTCCGCATCTCATCATATCTTTGTGGAGGAAGGGAAGATATTGTCCTTATGGTCGAATGCATGCCACATTGAGTTAGATACCTTGTCCATATGCAGCTTTATTATGTTGGATTGATGAATCTTCATTTCATTTGAATCCTTCATGCTTTAGTTTCTCGCCTACCCCTTTTAGGCTAGGTGATCTTTTGCCATTTTTGCTATGCCAATGCATTTCCCACTTCACAATCTGTAAGCATGGGTGGCTATGTCAGTTTATGAATGAGTTGTTTTGACTTTCGGAACGAACACACCCTTTTCTTTTAGAGATCGTGTGATTCTAGACCAGGTTGTCCTCCCCATGCAGTCTTGTTGCTTGCCAGTAATTTGCTTTGCTAAAATCTTTTATTTGAGGGCAACATTTGATGGCTGATTCTTGTTTGTGTACTTCTACATCTTGAAGTGTTGTCTTGCAGACCATCAATAATCATCTCCATACAGGATTGGATGCCAAGAAACCGTTGGAAGTGTAGAGATTGTAGTTGCTTCTTATTTGCAACCAACGAAGTAGTTTGATGCCAAAGAATGTCTACAAAATTCTTCTTCCATGAAGAATGTCAAATTAATATGAGGTCATCTAGGATGTGGAACTTCATTAGACCAATAGATTTGCGATCTTCGAGGCTTTGATGGTTCGTTTCACACTTAATCGCAACGTTTGAATTCATATGATGCAAAAATATTCTTGAAGTTCATGACTCAACCAAATACGTCCAAAAATGAGCATGAATCGGTGCATCTCATGACTTGCTCTGTTATGGAAAGGCTCACACTTTTGTCTTTTTAGAGGAAGTAAACGTCAATCTTGAACAAAATCATCATTTTGCCTGTTTGACAAAAATGGATGACCGAGTCAGTTGTTGCACAAGAAATCCCTATTGGAACGATTACAACCTTACCATCATCTCGCAAATCAACTTGCGAAAGCGATTAAGTGAAGAGATAAAATCTTATGCAAATTCTTCTTCAAACTCATTTTCAAACATTTTGAAGCTAAGGCATAAAAGCTTAGCCTAAAGGTTCAGTTTGAAGTACTTCAAATGTTTTCAAGAACTCTAACTTCATTATTCAAAAAATGTGAGTTGTATGATTTACAAAAGCATGTGATTGGGTCCACAATCAAAACGCGAACCGCAAAAACGCGGTTCCTAATAGGAATAATGACAAGGATAAAGTACAAGAAGCTCTTTCGTAGAGGAGCATAATAAGCACAATTCTCGTCCTAGCTTCAAAGTCCACTTTTGGCATGGTCAAGCAAGAGGAGTTCCAGGAATGGTTGTCACACATGACCTGCGAAAGGAAGATAATGTCAATACATGAATGAAAAATTGATCTTTCAATAAAGCCGCCTCTTACAATGAAATCAAGGCGACGATACCTTCTCCGTGGTATCCACTTACGAGAATTTGGTATTTCGTCAAGATTTTATTAGTAAGAGGAGATTTCATTAAAAGATCGATCCGCGGCTATCAATTGAATGCCCACTCTATTCCTAAAGTTTTATACACAAATGGGGCATTGATTTTGAAAGATTAATTTGTGGTTTCACTCATGGAAAAGTGAGGTGATTTTTTTGAGAAATCAATACATAAAATGGGATTTGAATTTGAATTTTGAAATGTGACCAATAAAGAATTTTATTGAAAATTTGATTTAATTCTATGCCCCAAAATGTATTATTGACTTGGAAGAATTTCTATACAATATGAGACTTTGAGTTCGTAATTGAAAATTTAAACAAAAACATATGTTCTGCAGGTTCAGATCAGGGGTATTTGAAATGTTTATTTATGAAGAGTGAGTGTCAAGCCTATATCGCTAAGGGTATTCCATTGATTTCCGTGAATCTCCAAAAAATGAAAATTTCAATCTGAAGTAAGCAAGTAGATGCAGAAATCATACTTACAATGATAACACAGACATGCGGATGTAAACTTGTGAGGTTTGACACATAAAGGTGGAATTCTAAAGGCTTAAGGTCCCCATTTTGATTAGATCAAAAGAGTTTTCCCCACTCCACACTTACGTCGAACAGTTCTCTTTATCATTAATCAAAATGAGCGGGACCAAAAGTGGATAACCATGTGTCATTCCCCGCATGGGTTCCATCTTTTGGCACCTCCTATGGGCTTCCTAGTACGATCAGGGTTTGAGATCGTGGGTTGTGTTTCTAAATGTGTAGTGCTAAGGTAAGTATAAAGGCATGCACATCAATTGATATCCAAACAACACTTCAATTTCATCCATATAGGCATGCGTTCCTACGCCTCCCTATAAAAGAAATAGGTTAACAAACACTCCACCCCTTATTACTCCAAACCTACAAAAATATTTAACACATTGTTAGCGAACCAACCTTGTTTTCCACGCGACTTTGGCACGCGCTATCAAATGAAGACCATGTTAGTAAACAACCAACCAAGTTATTACGCCTAAGTCCTTTGAGATTTGCAACCAAGTCCCTAGCGAAGTCACCAAGCTGTCACGACCTCTCTTTTTCCGTCCGGGGGAAAAGGAAGAAAGGTTTAGGGGTATTTGCCTAAAGAGGCGGACCAAGCTCATACCTCGCACGACGTTGGATTCGTTTTTTAGTTCTTAACAACCTATGTAATTCTAAGAGTTGCCACTAGCCTATTGGGGTCGGCTAGAAACCAATCAAGACACGGGAGTGTTGTCTCGATTCCTATGCAACTAGAGATTTCTAGGAACGGAGACTTGTTTACGCCAATGATTCTATTAGCGCCCTTGTGGTACCACTAACTTGGAAGGTTGTCTATCTAAATGGCCAGACAATCTTGATTACCAATTATAATCTTTATGAAACCACTAAGTGTCCATGCAAATGTTTTTGTAATTTTTTTTAATGTTTAGACTAATACTAACATAATTTAGAAGAGAAATTTACTCTCAAATTAATGAAAAGCGGTGCCAAAGTAAACATCCAAGAAATTGAAATGACTTGAAAATAAACGCGGAAAAGGTTAACCCGATACAAGTCAGGCAAATAATATTACATGGCATTGTTATCATGCCCTGGGACAAGATCCCGATGAGCAAAATGAGTATTTATATATGCATGAAATTACTCTATATGCATGAAATTACTTTGAATAATTTTAATCTACGCATAATGGATTATTTACAAAAATGGTACCAAAATACCATTAAATTAGGAAAGTGACCTTTTAAAATTAGGAAAATTTCATATATGTCATTTCTATCCTAATTTGATGCTATCTAACATTTTTTGATATTTTTTGAAATTTTCATGTTTTTCTCTCTTTTTTTAATTATTTAAAAATAATAATAATAATTCCTTAAACTGATCAATGCTAACATAGAGTAACATAGCACTTGAATATCACAATAATCAAGCTCAAATCGACCATTTCAAGATCGAAGCTTAATTTGGGCATTTTGTCCAATGCTTGATGTGCATTAAACTAGCCCCAATAGCCTCCTTGAGCCATGTTTGCAGCCTTCAATCTCTACTCATAAGCCATCTTATGTGGAATTAAAATATAAAGGTTATACTACCACATGTAAAGAACAATATTAGATAGAGATCATAGCTTAAAACACACTAGAACCAAGCTAAAATCGTCATCAAATATGCGGGTTTGAGTTGATTTTCTAAATCTGGGTTTGAACCCAAGTCAAACAAACAGGTCGAATGCCCATATTCAAGCCCCAACGCTCATGACATACGAGATTTAAGGGAAACACTACCTAAACCGAATGAAAGTAGGTAACATGAGCTTTCAAATGCAACAAACATCATAGAAAATGACCCACCGAACAATATCAAAACGACCTCTCCAAGAAGCACACATGCAAAACTTTTGAAAAGATTTCAGCACTTAGAAAAATTCCAGTCTCAGAATTAGTTTTTTGGACTAGTTTTCCTCTTAATTTTTCACTATTAAAACATGTTCAAGCTCAAATGAAAATACATCTAGGATACTTACCTTGCTTCCTAGTTTCTTTTGCAAGTGGTTCTCGGCCAAGAAAGCCAAGAAATTATCCTTGGGGGCCCGTGGAAGTTGGCTTCTTCGACTGGAAAATGAGATATGCAAAGAAAAAACTGATAATGAAGGTTTTCGTTAATTTCCAAAATTAGACTTTCAGACCTCATTTGTTGGCCAATTTAAAATCAATCCAAACTATATGTATTCTAGTTTGGCTTGTAGTCATGTCATTCATCATTTGTCTCTTAATTTTCCCAAAAACACTCATTTTTCCTCACTCGTGACAAATCAGGGTCGACACTTCGAAAAATGCTAGGACTCCCTTGGCCTGCCAGGAGGGTTTTTTCGGGGGGGATTTAAGAGGTCTTCCCGATCTCCATTTTAGACGTGTGACCTATAGTTGGAAAGCTCTTTGAGTGAAGTTTCACTCTCTAGTTGATGGTTTTGTCTAATTTTGGCCGCAGGTATGTGAAAATCTCACATTTCTCTCTCTAGGTGGGTTTGGAACTTTTGAGTTTTCTTTTTTTGGAGTTGCTTCTGAGGGCCTCTTTTGGGGACGACCGTGAGCTCTCTCCTCTCTCTCCTCCCTTGAAAGACCTCGCTTCCGTGATCTTATCCCCTCAATTAGAGGATTTTTAGTCTGTATTTTGTCCACCTACCAAGCTTGTCAACAGAGCTACTTCACCCACTCTCTAACTTAGTCAATTTTTCCACTTCGGCAGCTGTTGAGTGTCCGGATTTGGTGCAATTTTTCCGTGCCTTCAGTAGCTTATCTCTGACCAATGTTTGTCCACTTGTAGTACCAATGATGGTCTTCCATCACGTGCAGACATCAGGCTGGTTGAGCAGCTGAGGAGGATATGGTGGGGCCACCAAGTTGCTTACTCAGCAACTCCGAATTAAGACCTAATTGTGGGCTGGGTTTTGGTAACTAGTTTGAGTGCTTTAATCAATCAATTTGGCTACGGTTTTTGATCAATTAGCAAGTACATGTATAGTAGTTTAAGATCTTGACTAGATTTTGCAATTGTGCCCACCCAATTTTGTAAGAAAGTCCCTCAAATTTAACCATTTTCTTATCCGAAAATACCCAATTCAAGGCAAATTTGGTCTTTTTGGCTCGATTTGATTGATTCAAGTTGGCCCAAATTCAATTTCAACTTAATTGGTGACCAAGATGATGATTTACGAGCTCGGCGCAAATTTTGCAAAATTTGCGAATTGGTCCCTCAACTTTTGAAAATTGCATTTTGGCCCCAACTTGCCATTTGAATTTTAATCAGACCTCCTCTTGGCTAGTCACACTTAGATCATTGGCCCCAACTTTTTTCTTTGCTTTTTTTAATCTTTTTTATATTTTCAATTTCTTTAAAGTAAAAACATCTTCCATTTAAAACATTATATTAAATGCCTAAATAATCTATATGCAAGATTTTAACTTGAAATATTTTTGGGCAAAAATAGGTGTCAACACTCGAAAGCTGACAAAACTTTTTAAGTTTCGTAAGGCTGAAAGAGTCATTTCATCCTCATCCTCTTCGTCTTGCAAGATGAGATTTCTTTTCCTCTTTACTGGAGCAACCATGGGCTCCTTGCCTTTTCTTTTGGCTGCAGCAGAGTCTTGTTTCGCTTTGATGGGAGACTTCTCTTTCATGCGTTCCAATACCTTATTGAGCTCTTGCAAGCGTATCTTTATGGCCATTTTGAATCCAATCACCATTGAAAGAATGTTTGTCAAACATAATGGAGCAAAATTGTGGATTTTAAAATGTCTAAAAAGACGCATGATAAGAGCAGAATAAGGGAGTTGTCCCTTATCCTTCACAACAGGTCTGTGGAACATGATAGTGTGTGGCAAAGAAAATTTGTACCTAAAATTGATGGCATGCATTAATTTTGCTTTAGACCGAGACGCATCGGTCTTGGATGTCGACTTTGGCCGACTGTAGTTGATCACGATTTTGTGTAACAAGATGTTGGTGGCGTTCATCCTATAGTAGGATATTTTGCCTTTAGTATCCTTTTCTTTCACCAATGACTAAGTAGCGTGAGCAAAAGGTACACTATTTGGTCAGAAACACCCTCTTTCCACCCCAATTAGATCAGCCAAAGTATCCATATCAACTAAAAACTCCTTGTCTTTCACAGTGAGAGAGAAACTATTTGCATTCAAGAAGGATAAGTTTGGATA
Source organism: Eucalyptus polyanthemos subsp. polyanthemos (assembly GCA_017140185.1). Classification (NCBI taxonomy): domain Eukaryota; kingdom Viridiplantae; phylum Streptophyta; class Magnoliopsida; order Myrtales; family Myrtaceae; genus Eucalyptus; species Eucalyptus polyanthemos. The sequence continues at coordinate 26,976,699 of CM029459.1, forward strand.
AAAGTATGCTGTGAGTTCTGGATAAGCAGTAGTGGATTCAGAACAAAAGTGCTCCAATTGCAGAGTAGCAAACTTCTTTCACCGAATCAAGAAAATCAAAATCGACACTTCTAGGGTTCATAACCCCTCTCTTCATCATACTCGAATAAAGCTTCTTATGATTCTTTGATCGAACTAGGCTTGATCAATCATTAACAACATTTGCAGTAACTCCTGTTCTAAATTGAAAATGGGTAAACATACGGTCGTCATCATCCTGTTCATGTGGTTGATTAGCAGTCCCAAAGTGTGGGTCGCTAGGAAAATTAGCAAAGGCTTTTTCAGCAGATCCCTTTTCGGCAATACCTAACTTTTCCATGTCGCGCAGAAATAGAGTCTCATTCTTCTACCCTCTCTCTTTCAAGTATTCATCAATCAATGACATGGTAGTTCCTCATCTTTTCATACTAGAATAGAGTATAAAAGCAACCTTAGGAGTTAATATTCTTACTGGTTCAACTTCTTCCAAAACTTCTTCTTCCAATCGAGTTGGATGAGGATGTTGACGCTGCTGAAAAGGTTGTTGCTCACTTGGTTGCTGTGGAGGAGAAGAGTCTTCTTCTTCGATCAGATCATAGTGCGTAGGACCCTCGCGCATATGCTGTGGTCCCCTGCTCGCGATCCTTGAGGACTTTCGAGAAGACATTGTTGCTTCAAGGGAGAAATTTGCAGACTTGATCGAAAAGGTGAAAACTTTTTGGATTAAACAAAGGTGAGAGTGAGAGCAAGTAGGAGTTTTGTATTCTAGGGTTTTAGTGAAAATGAAGAAGATGGATTTCAACAGTATATAAAGCAAGTGGAGTGGGGTAAATGAAACAACATGAAAGGAAAAATAAAAATACCTTTTCGAAAATGAATAACTGCCTTTTTGAAAATAGATAATTTCAATCAATTAGTGCTTAATAAGTAATCGTACATTTTCAAATCTTTAACAAAAAAAAAAAATTACTAGTACCATAATAACTTACAGTCGTAACTCTTAGTCTTCTGAGTCTGAGCTCCTTCAGACTTTACCTCTAAGTCTGACCACCTTCAGACTTTAATGGAAGATATGATGTTTAGTCTGGTGCAAATAGGGTGCAAATAGATTGAAATATACTTTTCTCCAATGATGTTCCGCCAATTGATTTTTTAAGTCAATGAATTGAAACATAACTTCTCAATTTTGAACATGATTGTCGCGACCAAATTTTCATGTGTGAACCACGTAGGGCAAAGCTAATGGATTGCTAAGCCTAGACTTAGCTCGGGTTCTCCCAAGCCCATACCAATTCCAACTTAGGTTCAAGTTCTTAACATACAATTGATTTTCCAATTAGGAGTCACCACTAATCTATTTTTGGTGGGTCGATTAGAAACCTAAGTAAATTAAATGGGAGAACTATCTTACTCCTACGAACCAATGATTATGGGTATGGGGACTTAGTTACACTAGATTGCACTAATGCCCTTTCGGTACCATTCTTTTATTTTCCAAAAAATGTTTTTGCAACCAATTTAAATTGATTTTAAATCTATTTCCCTAACATGTGAGGTGATCATGCGAGTGTGCAAACTATCAATTTAACACCCAAGTAAAGCAATAAATAAATTGCAAGACTTACCTCATAGCAACGAAAGCATCTGCGTTGTTAGATCATAATTCACATCAACATTCCTAGATATGATTTCTAATTAACATGCAATTTCCTCTTCTTCTTTTTTTTTTCACTTATTTAATGAAAATCATGCAATATGCAATGCAATATAACTAATTGACATAATTCTAAAGTCATGCAATTTCTAATTAAATGGACCTAATAACAACCTCTAAATGATGTGCATTTCATGAATCTAATCCTAATGACGTGCACATGACATTTTTTTTTTCTAAAAATGCAATCTATCCTAGAGAATGGAACTAATTTATTCTAAGACATTTTTTTTTTGTATTTTCATGAAAAGAACCCCCTCTTTCCTTTACACGCGAGGTGTTTTATAGGACCAAAAATGTATCTTCACGATATATTTTTTTCATTATGTTTGCGCACGATATCCCTAAATATATTGTTGAAATATACACAACTTGCGCAATATTCCCCTTTTGTATTTTTCGCATATTCCATCCAAAAAATTCCCTTTTTGCGGAAATTACATCCTTGAGTGTATATGTGAAAATTTTTAATGGAATATGTGAAAAATCATTCCCTCACCGGCGGTCTAAAATAAAACAAAATAAAATAAAATGCTTCTAAACTGTATGCCATGTGTTTTTTTATTATTTTTTTGTAAAAATTAACCCCAAGAATTATGCAAAAATTTAGGTGTCAACAGTTGTCCCTCTTTGAAGGTGAGCTTGAAGAGGTTGCCTTCAAAAACAAATTGATACCTAAATTTTGCCTACGCATATGCACTGAATGACTTTTGTTGGAAAATGAATTCTATTTTTTAATGCAATTTATATGATGCATGGAAATGCTAATGCAAATGTATGATGCGGAAGGAAAGAACATACCTATAGTTACTTACTAATCAGTGCGGTAGAGCATCTTGAGATACATGATAAATCCCTATTTACTCTACAATTGCCTAACTCTCACTCAGGTTCCCTGAAGAGTCAAACAGGTAATAGATTGAAACATTGAGATTGAAAAGAACATCCACATCCAAAGTGAAATGCTCAACGAAAAGAATTGAGACATCTAGATCCAAACTGAGATGTCAAGAATTTTTGAACTCGAAATACCTAAATCCAGACTAAGGTATAACGAGAAAGGTCGAGAACATTCACATCCAGAGTGAAATGTTCCACAAAGAGAATTAAGACATCCAGATCCAAACTGAGATGTCAAGATTTTTGAATTCGATATACCTAGATCCAAACCAATGTATAATGAAAAAGGTCGAGAAACATTCACATCTAGAGTGAACTATTTAACAAAAAGAATTAAGACATCTAGATCCAGTACTGAGATGTCAAGATTTTATGCTGGAAATACCTAGATCCAGACTAAGGTATAATGAGAAAGGTCAAGAAACATTCATATTTAGAGTGAAATGTTTAACGAAAATAATTAAGACATCTAGATCCAGACTGAGATGTCGAAGGAACTTACCTAGAATAACCTACCTTCAAGGAGGATAGAGTAGTTCAAGGCAGTTGATGTTACATGTCTAGGACCCGTATCATTCTACGGTCACCTAGAATAGTAACATGACCTTACAAAGAGACTGATTTCCTAAGACCCATACCATTTTATGGTTGCCTAGTATGGCAGTGTTTAGTTGTGTCTAGGACTTGTACCATTCTACGATCGCCTAAATGGGGATTCATTTTTCAGGACCCGTACCATTCTACGGTCGCCTTGACAAAAAAATTATTTTTCCAGAACTCGTACCATTCTACGGTCGCCTGAATGGGAAAATTGCTTTTCAAGGACCTGTACCTTTCTACGGTCGTCTGTTAGAGTAATAAATATTGTTTAGGGCCCGTACCATTCTACAGTCGCCTAAACGGAGATTTTGCTTGGCTAGGACCCGAACCATTCTTCGGTCGTCCAGCGTTGCAACGCAGATCATCTGACCAGGACCCGAACCATTCTTCAGTCGCCTTGATCAGACTGAATCTTGAGAAAAATCTTTGAAGATAACTCAATTGAGTGTCAATGTATTCAAAAGGGGGATACTTGTGCAACGACAAGTATTTAAGGTATGGATAAGGATATACTTACCTGGTGACATCTTTGTTCCTTGGAGATATGTCTCTTGCAAAACATGATCATAGGAGAGGCAACATGCATTTGTAATCACAGACATGCATTAATTCCAATAAGGTTCATGCATAATGATTTCTATCAACCATGCATCATCCTAATTCTAATAGGAATGATTTCAAAAGATTATTCTAATCTGAACGTATGAATGTCATGGATGTGTCAAATGAGGGATCCTTCAATCTGAAAGGACTTTTCACTCATCCTCTTTAAAAGGGGCTGTTTTATCCTGACCTTTGATGTAGGATCTTGATAGTCATTCTATCTCACTATCATCATGCCAAACAAGGTTTTGAGCAATCTCGCAAGTGGTACGCCCTTACCAATCTGAGGGGTCTTTAACAGGGACCGTAATGTTGGCTTGATCAATGGCTTAACAAATGGGACTCTTTGAGTTGAGGCTATTTGAAAAATGACATTTCGTAACTATCTTGGGATTTTCAAGTCAAGAAACATATGAAATGAGGCAGTAATTATCTTACTCACACTTCTTCAAGCGATGCTTTCAAGCATGTGAATTTTTACATTAATTCAAGTGCCATAATCTGAAGAGACTTTGCAAGGGACGTAACGTAGGCTTGGTTTATGGGTTGTTAAATGAAAGGATCATTAGGCTCAAAAAATGTTTAGAGGGGTCAAAGTTGGTGATCATCTTGACATTTCCATCACTTTCCTTCTCCATTGTCGAAAAATTTTTCTTAGCAAATCTCCATTGATTACAATAGCATTTGAGTTTTAGTACCACCTTGTTGGGGATACGACTCAGGAGTTTGATTTTTTTTCTTTGTTTTTTTGGGCATTGGCATTGCTTTTACCAGGCACATTGCTTTTTCATGCCCCTTTTTTTGCACTTATTTTCCTTGAACAGAGTCTCCATTTTGGACAAAGTCTCCATTTTTGTTGACATTCTAGTTCATGTCACTTGAATGTTTTTGTCCTGCCCCGGTGTGGGGGATGATCACCAACTGGGTTTAATATGAAATGAATCCATAAGCTCAAGTGGGCTATGCAATGGATAAAAGTGTATATGATAGAGAAATGACTGCTCTTCATCATCCTAGGGCACTTTGAATTATCGTATGAGTTACAATGCGAAAGCAATACTAGAAGATTGATGCAAGTGTGAGTAAGAAAATTCCTATCATTCACCTCAAATATTGTCCCAATGTGGGATGATCCTTGACAAGGATGATTTTAAAACTCTTCACGTGTATGGGCTCAAATGGCTAAACAATGGGTATACCTGTTTCGGGTAGAGGAAAGAACTGCCTCTCATCACCTTGGTTAGCATACCCTTTGCAAGATCACCCTCCTCCTTGCGAGCATGGAACTCTTCCACACAACTCACCGAGGATTAGTGTATGGGATAGTGTATGGAACAAGGCTTGCCTTTCATCATTGCAAGGTATCTCATTTGACACATTCAATTTATCTCACACGATTCATTAAGGAAGAAGAATGCAAAATTTATGACAAATTTGAACAATTCAACTGATTAAGGCATCTTATTCATCATAAAATACTTGTAGTTCAAGACAAGACATGGCAAATTCTATCATGGATAATACTTCTTGACAGCATCAGAATTAACTGGAGTGGAAAACTCATGACCATCCATTTCTGCCAAGATCAAGGCACCTCTAGGAAGCACCTTCTTCACCACATATGGACCGCTGTAATTTGGGGCGAACTTGCCCCTAGGATCGGGGAAAATTGGCAACAGCTTCCTTAGAACAAGATCATTTACCTCGAAATGTCTCGGTCGTACTTTTCGGTTGAAGGATCTGACAACTCTTTACTGATAAGCTTGGCCATGGCAAAGAGCCTTCAGCCTTTTCTCATCAATCAAGTTTAACTGTTCAAGTATTTGTTGCGACCATTCAGCTTTAGACAACTCTGCTTCGGATAAAACTCTCAAGGAAGGAATCTCCACTTCCACAGGCAAAACTGCTTCCATGCCGTACACCAGAGCAAAAGGCGTTGCCCTAGTAGAAGTACAGATCAATGTCTGGTATGCCATTACTGCGAAGGGTAATCTATCATGCCAATCTCGATAATTCTCCGCTGTTTTAGCTAAGATTTTCTTAATGTTCTTGTTGGCCGCTTCAACAGCCCCGTTCATTTGAGGGCGGTAAAGGGACGAATTCAAATGCTTAATCTTGAACTCGCTGAGCAACTCATCAACAATTTTATAGTTTAGATTTGTTCCGTTGTTAGTGATGATTGCTTTGGGGATGCCATAGTGAGCAATTTTATGTCGCGTTTGATGAATTTTGCAACATTGCGGGCAGTGACAGTTGCAAAGGATGTAGCTTCAATCCATTTGGAGAAATAGTCTATCGCTACCAAAATGAATCGATGCCCATTGGAAGCTTTCGGATTTATTGGGCCGATCACATCAATGCCCCACATTAAGAAGGGCCATGGCTCAGAAAATTGATGCAGCTCAGTTGGAGGAGCATTTATTTTATCACCATGAATCTGGCAACAGTGACAACTTCGTACGTGCTTAATGCAGTCACTTTCTAGTGTGAGCCAATAATAGCCTAATCTCATAATATTCTTAGCCATCATGTGCCCATTCATATGAGGGCCACATATTCCTTCGTGCACTTCTTGCATGATTTGAGTGACTTCAGTTGCATCCACCCACCGCAACAAGACTGAATCATAAGATCTTGTACAAATTCTCGCTACTGACGAAGAATTTTGAGGCCATCTTCGTGATGTACTTGCTATCAGCGAGAGTGCTTCATTTGGGAAATTCCTGCCTTTTAATGTAGTTCATGATATCGTAATACCATGGTTTTCCATCAGGTTCTTCAGTCACGATCATACAATAAGCCGGCTTCGGCAAAACCTCTATTTTCAAAGGCTCAACCTCTAACCCGTCAGTGACTTGCAACATAGACGACAGAGTCGCAAGTGCATCCGCAAATTGATTATGAGACCTTGGCAAGTATTCGAATGAAATTTCCTTGAACTCCTTTACCAGATCTTCTAAGTACTTGTGGTACGGGAGCAATTTGGTGTCTTTAGTCTTCCATTCACCTATGGTTTGAAGTATGATCAGTGCTAAATCTCCAAATACCATTAACTTGGCCACACCCATCTCGATTGCAGCTTGAAGTCCGAGGATGCAAGCCTCATACTTGGCTACATTGTTAGTACATGGGAATATCAATTTTGCAGCTACCGGATAGTGCTGTCCATTTGGGGATATCATACTACCCTAGTACTAGAACCATACAAGTTTACAGCTCCATGAAAGAACATCTTCCATGAGTCTTCATTTACACTCAAGACACGATCATCAAGGAAACTGTCATCGTCATTAGAGACTCCTGAATTTTCGGCTAATAGATCAACGATTGCTCGACCCTTAACCAACTTTTGTGGCATGAATTACACATCAAATTCGGAGATCAAAATTTGCCATTTAGTCAATTTACCCACCAAAGCTAGCTAATCAAGTAAATAGTTGATGGGGTCATTCTTAGTTATGAGGAATGTTTGGTAATGTAGTGTGTATTGTCGCAATCTATGCAATACCCCTACCAGTGTGGCACAGGTCTTTTCAACATCAGAATACTTCAGCTCTGGTATAGTGAACTTCTTACTTAGATAATAAATGGCTCGGTCTTTTTTATCGACAGGACTTTCTTAAGCCAACATCGTGCCTAACGATTCACTATAAATGGTGAGGTAAAGAATTAAGGGATGCCCTGGTGATGGCGGGACAAGAAATGGTGGATTCATTAGGTAGTACTTCAACTTGTTGCACGCTTCTCGACACTCATCATCCAAGTTGATTCGTGCATTCTTCTTTAGGAGCTTGAAGAATGGCTTGGCAGTTTCAGAGAGTTGGGAAATGAACCGGGCTATGTAATTTAGTGTTCCTAAGAGGCTTTGAACTTCTTTCATTGTTGATGGAGGTTGTAATTCACGTATGGCCTTAGCCTTGGATGGGTCAATCTCAATCCCCTTACTACTTACAATGAATCCGAGTAATTTACCGGATGTTGCCCCGAACACGCATTTAGTGGGATTTAGCCGAAGCTTGAATTCATGGAGTCAGTCAAACAACTTCTTCAGGGTTTCCAGATGGCTTCTTCCAGGCCGAGTCTTTGCGATCATTTCATCAACATAGACTTCAACCTCCTGATGCATCATATCATGGAATAGTGTTACATTGGCTCGTTGGTAAGTTGCCCCTGCATTCTTGAGTCCGAAAGGCATGACCTTGTAATGAAAGGTCCCCCACGGGGTGATAAATGCAGTCTTCTCCTTGTCTTCCTCCTCCATCCTTATTTGGTTGAACCTGGAAAAACCATCCATAAATGAGAATAATTCAAATTCGGTAGTACTATCCACAAGGACATCTATGTGAGGCAGTGGGAAATCATCTTTTGGGCTGGCCTTATTCAAATCTCGATAGTCGACACAAACTCGAACTCGACCATCCTTCTTCATCACCGGCACGATGTTAGCCACCCATTCAGGGTATTGCGAGACTTTGATGAATCCCACCTTCAGAAGCTTCATCACCTCTTCCTCTATCTTCTTCAAGAGCTCGGGTTTAGTTCTCCGCAGCCTTTGCTTCTTAGGTGGCACGTCTGGATTAGTAGGCAAGCAATGCTCGACGATCGATGGGTCTAAACCAAGCATGTCAGCATAGGTCCATGCAAAGACATCCTAATATTCCTTCAATAGTTGAATTAGGCATTCGGCCTCGTCTTTGGGGAGATTTGCCCTAATTTTAACTTCCTTGACTTCTTTAATGTCACCTAAATTAATAGTGACACTTTGCTCAGATGTGAGGGCCTTGGCTTTTTCATGTTGTTCCCAGCTTCGCTGCACCTTAGTGGAATCTTCACTCAAGTCTTCGAGGTAGTCAATGTCAGCATTTGTTGCATTGGGCGGGACCATTTCCATACCTTTGTATGCTATAAGATTGCTCCTGAAACATGAAGTAAATAAATTAGAAAGACAGACGAGTAATATATATTTTTTTGTTTGTTTTTTAAATTATTTCTTTTAAGAATTTTGGCAAAAGCATTTTTTAAAAATATTTTGACACGAGAAAGCATGATGAAGCCCAGCCTCAGAATTCTCATTGGATTTTCTTTTTCTTTTATCGGCTAGATATCATCACCGGGCTAGTTTGGTGTACCTCATCATGCCCTCAAAATAAAACTTGTAATTTTATTGATATTCATCAATCAATTACATTTATTGAATGGAAATGCAATTTTCAAGCCCTAAAAAGAAAACGAAAAAGAAGAAATCAAAACAAGCCCTAGAAAACGATAAAAATTCTCACGCAGGGGAATGTGAGAAAGTAGTAAATGAGTTACTCTGGTGGGCCAGAATCGATCTCCTCTGGAGGTCCTTCATCAATGGCTCCTATCATGAGGTTGTCGAATAAGCTTGCAACTCCTTCAAGCTCATCATCAGGATTCTCTATCTTCAGGTGTGTCGGATCATCCATGCCACCCCATCCATCTAGGACTATCTCACTCGGATCAATGTAGTAGCTGGGAGGAGCCGAATACTTCACTAGGTAATCAAACTTCCCACTAGGTTGGCCCAGAGTGTCTATCACTTCTACTTCATCCTGCATCATTCTTGGAGGACCGGGGAATGTCTCGTGAATGCTCGGGGGTAGTGCGTTTTTCCTCCCTCGCCCTTGGTCAGGTGATGAGCTCTGCCTTTCTTGTCTTCATCCTTTAAAACTTCCCCCACCTCTTCCATGGTACGCTAAACCAGCAGAATGGGACCTTTGAGGGGCTTCAATAGGCTTCGAATGCCCTAACTATTTCTCCCAAGACCATTGCCAGGGACGAAGCCATTCCCAACCATTACGCTTCCCACCATTAAGGCAGCATCTGATACTTTAGGGGTAGGCGGTGATGAACCCCGAGAAGCATGTATGGTGGACACCAACTCAAATGAGTGGTGACTTGATTCAAACTTGGAATCTGGCTCTACATAGGGGATAGCTATCTCATGATAGATCTAGTGGTCTTCCTCACCATATACGGTGACCAACTTTCTTTCGATCACAAATTTCACAGCTTGATGTAGACTTGAAGGCACTACTCCAGCAGTATGTATCCAGGGACAACCTAGCAGGAAATTAAATGCAGTAGGGATGTCCAGCACTTGGAAGGGAATATTGAAAATGACCGGTCCTATTTGTACATCGAGGTGGATTTCCCTGATCACCTCCTTTTTTGTTCCATCGAAAGCTCGCACCGAAGTCGACATGGCATGTATCCTCGACGGGTCTACCTTGAGGTGGTGAAGAGTGGCCAATGGACAACTGTTCATAGCAGACCCATTATCGATGAGCATTCGGGACACATGGGAAGAATTGTGCGTAATGGATATGTTGAGTGCTTTGTTATGTCCCCTGACTTCGAGGGGGAATTCCTCATCAGAGAAGGCAATCAAATCCTTAAGAATGACTGATCCCATGAATTCTTCCAGCTTGTTTGCTTCCACGATCTCTAGCACACGAATTTCACTTAGCACCTTCATTAACGACTTTTGATGCATGGGGGACGTCATCAAGAGCTCGAGTAAGGAGATCTGAGCGGGCATCTATCGTAGTTGGTCAACCACGTTTAGCCTCTTCATCAATGACCGGCATTGCAGGTTGAGCACTCTCTTAACCATAGGTCTGACCAAACCTTGTTACAAGGTCCACATCCAGGTCATAGGACCAAGGCACTGCCTTGTCATTGACATACTCATAGGGCTGAGGCACCTTTATCACTATCTCTTCGTCAGATGCATCCTCTAATGGGGGCATGTCCACAAGCGAAGGATCAACCTCTTTCTTGTCAGTATCAAGTGCAGCCTGCTCCTCCTCCCAATTGATGATGAGGTGAGAGATAGTATAAACTATGCAGTTATGATCAGCATATACAACGATGCCGTCATCCACCATTTCGGCAACTCTTTCTCTCATCACTAATAGAGGGACATCCTCCTGATCTCGGTAATACCCAGCTCTCACTAGCCCGTTGTAGGCATCTACCACGTGCACCTTTGAATTCCTGATCCGTCCAACTTCAGGTTCCAGGATAGCATTCACCGTACCCTCATGTGCTGGTAATGGATTTTTCTGGACGTTTGGCCGAGCAGTTTGGAATGAAAAGGCTTTTGTGTCCAGGAGATTTTGGATCTTGTGCTTGAGGGTGAAACATTCATCAGTTGAATGCCCCAGTTCACCGTTATGGTAGTCACATTTCTTCATTAGGCCATAACCGCGAATGCCTTCGCAGTTAGGGCGCTTTGGTTTACTAGTAAGCAAACCCTTCTTTCGGAGGATTGTCAGCACTTGGGAAGGAGATCCATGGAGAGGGGAGAACTGCCTTCTATTATTCACTTGGGCGAATGATTGATGGCCAGTGGGTTGTTACTATCTTGGGTTCACTTGTATAGCTGGGGCACGTTTGGCACTTTCTTGGCTATAAGCCATGTTCACATCCACGGCCGCTTCCTTCTCCTTCTTGGCAGAGAACCTTTTAGTAGATGGCTCAGAAAACCATCATTCCCTTATCCCCATCTCGATATGTTCTCCTATAGGAATAAGCTAATTGAAGCTCTCGACATACGTACTGGCCATTCGATTACAGAACTCAGAAGGAAAGGTCTTCACGAACAACTTCATCAACTCCTTGTTGGTGGGCTCAGGAGTAATTTGGGCTGCCAGGTTTTTCCATCTCACAGCATACTCTTTAAATGACTTGCTCCATTTCTTTTCCATCCTCTCCAAGTCTTCTCAGGAAGGCGCGATGTCCATGTTGAACTTGTACTGTTTGAGGAACGCGTCTGCTACCTCGTTCCAGGTTTGGAGGAGGTTTACGTTCTTCATCACGTATTAGTTTAGTGCAGGCTCGGTCAAACTTGCATGAAACGATTGGATCATGAGGAGCTCATTTTTTACATGCTGGGCCATGTGAACATGGTACATTTGCAAATAAGATTTCGGACAAGATGTCCTGTCATATGTCTTAAATTCTGGCATTTTGAACTTGCTCGGCAATTTGACCTTCTCATAGACCGAGAGGTCGAATGGGAGTGAGCTTTGTGACTCCTGCAGCTCTCTCACCTTCTCCTCCAGCTTTGCAACGCGCTCATCCTTATCTGTCTTGGGAACACTGTCTAGCTTGGCCTTTCCAACAAGGACCATGTCATCTTCTAGCCTGGACATTTCGTCATCACTCATTTGGGCCTTATTTGCTTGCCTCGAGACTACTATCTCAAGGAGAGCGGGTGGAGGACTCGGGTTCACTTAGAGGAATTGAAGTTGAGCTGTTATAAGCTGCATGGAAGTGGCTAACTATTTGAGTTGATCTTCCACGGAGGACATGTGATTGCGCATCTCGCTTTGGTCAGCCATTCTTGCTCTTAATCGCGTAATAATGGCTGAGCATGGAGGATCCGTTGCCACCTAATAAGATATAAATACACATAAGCATTTCACATAAAACATGTCGGTCCATGACAAAAGTCTAATCGCTTTTATTCATTAATGAAATTGTTTGACATTGACAATGTAAAAACACTTGAAAAGCCCTAGACAAAAAAGTAAATGACTCAACTTCCTAAACATAGCTAAAGTAAAAAGACTAAATAGACTCAAGTCACTTTATTTGGCCCAATCCATAAACAAATGGGAAGCCAACACTCGACGTAATTGCCTCTTCTCTTTGGCATCCTTCTTGGCTTGCTTCTCAAGTTCTTCAATCTTCCACTTGTGATGATTAAGCTCCCCTTGCCGAGTGGGCCTTTCAGTCACATCTGGGACCTTGGGGAGATACTCGGTTGGAATCTTGTGTTGACGGATGTATCGAGCAATGGCATAGTAAGTCTTTTCATTCCCCTCAAGCTCATCTTTAGGTAAGATCAACTTTTGTTCACGACATGCGAGCCAAGCTTGTTCGATACAGTGAAGTTCTTTCTTCTAGTCGCCATCCTTAGCAGTGAATCGGACTTGGAACAAACTCAGCTTGAGAGGGGGCGGTAGATCCTACACGACTCGATATTGACGGGCCACTCAGAGAGGGTAGTAGGAAGTGGCACCGGTGATCCCCAATAGCGGGATCGGCTCGTCATTGCCATGAGAGAGACGTGCTTTAGAGACTTGGAACCATTTAGCATGCCATAGGAAAATCTTGGTATTTGGATTTTTCAATAATTTGACCCATTTTAAGTAAGAAAGATTTGGAGTTCGATCCTGATGATTTTTAAATACTTCGATGGGATGATGGAAATCAGTGACATTAATAATATTCATGCGAATATTGACCTTACTCATATGAGAAAAGAACCAGATTTGTAAAAGTTCAATTGGTGCACGAAAAGGTTTTATCTTCATCTTCCTTAAATTGGGTGAGTGACAAAAATGTTTCAGCTAGAATAGTATTGACAAAACTAATCCTAGCACACACTTGTTTGACCACCCATGCGATAGAAGGATTAATGGCGCCCTTACGAAGAGGGAAAATAACAAATCCGAAAAAAGCTAGGAGGAAGATCCTACTTTTTAAGAGAGTGTTAGCACTAGCAAAGCTTTGATCTAGAAAAGAAAAAGGACATGCAAGACAATTATCTTTCAACACTCTTTTTATCAAATTCTTATCCATCTTAAGAAAATCTGACAAAATTGATTCTGGTTCTAATCCGATGGATGATTTATTAGTTCTAATTCCAAAGGTTTTCGTATGGCGATGTTGTATTCCTCCAAAGTCGGGGTCAACTCATGCTTACCGAATATGAACATTGATGTTTGGGGGCACCAAAAATGAGCGAGTGCTTGCATGACACCACTTTGAACATCAATGTCGAGGAGGGGAACAAAACGACCAAGTCTACTTTCCACATAGCTTTGACCATCGTGGCCTAGACAATCCCACCATGATTTGAGTTCAACCTTCAGTGCAGGCACGAATCAAATGTCGGATCTTCCCATTGTTTATAGACCAAGACTCGACCAACCTAACATCATGGATCGACCGAAGACAGAAATAAGTAAATTGCAAGAGTAAAGGATAGAGAGCTTGCTTTACCATACAATTAAAGCAACCACATAGACAAGCGCATGAAGTGTGAGGTTCGATTTCTATCTAGACGGCTTAGCAAAATGGAGTTAAAAGGGTGGGATGACTTAGTTGCAACCTCGCATACTAAGTCAAGTCCTCCTAACTCCGGCTCAATCAAGAATGATACCCCAATGCGACGCAGCCTCGCGGGCAGAGGTAAATATTCTTGACACCAAGAAAAAAACTATGGGGATTGAGTTGGGCAACCTCTACTACACGGTCTCGCGGTCAAAGTCGTATTCAACTCAATACCATCCTAAATATCCTAGTGCAGTCCAGGTCCGGCAGCAGGTCGTGTGTGCAAAAGTGTAGTGTTAAATGCAGGGCATGCACAACAATTTAAATCAAACAACACTTCAATAGCTTGAATTTGAAATGTTCATCCCTAACTTCAACCTGCAAGACAAGGGTTAGCAAAGACTACTCCCCTTATATCTCTCCATTTGCAAAAACATTTAACATCTTAAATGTTAGGGACGTACCTGGGATCTTCGTTGCCAAACAAAAACATTTAAAAAAAAATAGAAAATTGGCCTAAGTCCACTAAGTGTTTTAACACAAGTTCCCCAGCAGAGTCGCCAAGCTGTCGCGACCAATTTTTTCAGGGTGTGAACCACCTAGGGTTTGGCTAATGGATTGTTAAGCCTATACTTAACTCGGGCTCTCCCAAACCCATACTAATTCGTGACTTAGGTTTAAGTTTTTAACATGCAAATGGATTTTATCTAGGAGTTACCACTAATCTATTTTTGGTGGGTCGATTAGAAACCCAAGTAAAGTAACAAGAGTTTTACTTTACTCCTATGAACCAAAGACTATGGGTACAGGGACTTGGTTACACTAAGTTTCTCTAATGCCCTTTCAGTACCTTTCTTTTTATTTTGAAAAATGTTTGGCAAGCAGTTTGTATTGATTTTAAATCTATTTCCCTAATATGTGAGGTGATCATACGAGTACACAATCCACCAATTTAACACCCAAATAAACAATAAATAAATTACAAAAACTTACCTCAAAGCAACGAAAGCATCTGCAGTGTTAAATTAAAATCCACATTAATAATCCTAGATATGGTTTCTAATTAACACGCAATTTCTTTTTCTTTTCTCGGTTTGGTCTCTCTCTCTCTCGTGTCACTTTTTCAACTTTTCACTTTTTGTGTACTTTTTTTACCCAAAAGAAATTTGCGCTCGGTGTATTTTATAGGTCCAAAAAATGTATCATTGCGACATATATTTTTTTCTTTTTTTGCTTGCGCACGATACCCCTAAATATGTCGTTGTAACATACCTACTCCACACAATATTCCCTTTTGTATTTCTCGCATATTCTATCCAGAAAAATTCCTTTTTTGCACAAAATACACCCCTAGTGTATATTACTTAAAAATATGAAAAATCTAAATTGAATATGTGAAAAATCTTCCCTTCACCGGCGACCTAAAATAAAGTAAAACAAAATAAAAATAAAATGTTTCTAAATTATATGCCATTTTTTATTTTTTATTTTATTTTTAAAAATCAACCTAAAAAATTTAGGTGTCAACAGGCGGCCAGCCAAAGAAGAAGAAGAAGAAAAATGAAAAAAGAAAAAGAAAAAATAAAAAGAAAAATTATATTCAAAAAATAAAAAATAATTAAAATTAGCTTTTTAAAAATAATTATTTTTAAAAATTATAAAATTTGTCCATTAAATTTGTGTTGTATAAAATTATTTTAGCAATACCATTTTTTTAAACATATATATCTACATATATAATAAATTAAGTTTAGTTAAATGAGTCGGGTATGGGTTGGGTATGAGTCGAGTCAGGTATGGGTCAAAATTTTTGCATTGCAATAAACGGTTCATAAATGAGTTAAAT
The DNA here is from genome assembly GCA_017140185.1 of Eucalyptus polyanthemos subsp. polyanthemos. NCBI lineage: Eukaryota > Viridiplantae > Streptophyta > Magnoliopsida > Myrtales > Myrtaceae > Eucalyptus > Eucalyptus polyanthemos. Next base: position 26,992,469 of record CM029459.1, read on the forward strand.
AGGTTGATTTGGGTCGGACCATTTATGACTCGACCCAAACCCGACCGACCCACCCATTTAACGGGTTTAATCAAGAGTCAACTTGGAGAAAAAAATGATCACTTAAGTGGCTTTGATGACAAATTTCGACCAAAAGTCTTATGTGGCTTTTTTAATTATTCCAACGTGGCTATTTTAACTAGTAATATACAATTTCAAGGCTCTTTTTATGAAAAGGAAAAGCCAACTTGGAAATTCTAACCACTCTCTTTCTTATAACCAAACGACGTCATTCCAATTGACCCATCCATCTTCTCCATCGCCACCATCTCCGTCACCTCCAGTTTTCCCTTGCTTGGCTTCATCTCCTTTCGTGCATCATAGCCGTGACACACCTTATCACTACTCAGCCCTCTTTCAGTTCCAACGCTACCTCCTGTGGGTCTCCAACAATCGGCGACTATTGTTATTGTCCATGGAGAGGCGTGACCGAGAGGCTCTAATTAATTAAGGACAGTTTGGCAACTATAAAGGTCTTAGGCAAGGATAATGCAGATGTTGAAATATTTCCTATATGGCCAACTCTCATTTGTGAATTATCATTTGTGTGAATAGTAGGGATGGGCAATGAATGACTTTGACTAAGATAAATTAGATTTAGAAATCATACGATTGCAAAAAGCTGAGTAAAAAAACCAATAATTTATTTACATTAAGTGACAAAACTAAAAGAAGAAACAATAAGCTAGAAGTACCAAATTCTCAAAGAATGGCATGAAGATCCTCTAATTAGAGTGACAGACTATCTATTGGAAGAAGCCTTTATGTTAGCAATAGAGTAGACTTGCATGCGGACCTCAGTTTCGAGGTCAATTGTCTGTCCCCGTAAGTTGCTTAGAACGTAGTCCATAAGATGCACTTTACTAGTTTCAACACAGCTGATGGACAAGAAATGCGAAAGAAACTAGTACCTAAAGAGCAAAGTTTGGAGAAAATAAGACAATAGATGGACTCAAAACTTCAAAATACCTTGAAAACTAGTCATAGATCGCCAAGAATCGGTCGAAAAGTTCTCAAACCGGTTAGAAAAGTGCCTCAGAACCAGTAAATTGGGTCTAACTGAACCGTTCATCACTGGTCCTATCAACAATCAACGGTCAGATGTGGACGTGGCAGCGCTGATGTGGTGGATGACATCAGCACGCAGGAGGAGCTTTTGGCTCGTAGAGCTCTGGTGATGCATGGATCTCACGTGCAATGGCCTCTGGCGGTGCATATGGGCGTGTGCGACGGGTTATGGCAACAAAATTTGAGTGGCTGGCTCCGTTGACGATGGCGAGTTGAGTGGTGCTGTTATTTTTTCGAAAGAACAACCAAAATGTGTCAAAATAGTGCTGAAATGTGGTAGGCTCAGTAGATTAGGATCTGGTTCGTCTAAGGTCGGTTAGTCTGGTGGTGTTGTATGTCTTCCCAGATGAGCAACGAAAAGAGTCACAAACAGCAGCTGAAGTTGAGGGCTTGGCAAAGAAATGAGAGTGACGTGGCCGATGTGGTTACCTTTGTGATGGCCACCGTGGAGAAAAATATGGCCGATGCAGCTGGTATTATTATGATTAAGACTCGATGAACGCTCCCTCAAAACACAATGAGAATCTGATACCAGATGAAAATTGTGATGAGAAAAAAGAAATGTAATATTTTATATATTATCGAATATGGAGTACTGAGTGGTTTATAAGCTTTACTAGATAACTATCTAATGTAGCACAATATCAATTACAATTACTATGTACCAATCAAGGAAAATATACAGAATCTCATAAATATACTAAAACGCGGTTGGTCTATAGTGTCTTTTGTTTGTTTCCAAGCTTCTTCTTTCGCTTCAATTTTGGTTTGGTCTGCTTTAAAATTTGAAGTTAGCAGTCTAGATCCCGGCATTGCTGTTGAATTAGTTCCAAGATTCCATAAATTATTGGAAAATCTAGTGGTGGAGCATACTTTCCGAAGATCGGTAACTCCTTACAAGCATTATTGGAAAGACCGAGCATTTCTCGTAATTACTGTTCTGGATCTGAATCAGCATTCTCCATTCCTTCCATTAGATCGTCAGTGATCCTGCTTCTGTGGTCAATGACCTGACATTTTGATTGTTCTCTTTCTGGTGATTGCTCGTTCCATTCACCTGTTACTTTCATGAGCGTTATTGTGTTCTAGTGTATAGTCAACCTTTCTGGCAACGAAGAAACTCAAGTCAGTAGTTATACTGGGCTTCATTAGATCTCTTTCGTGGTCTCCACACTTTATTTCGTAAATGATGCGGCCATCGATAAGTATGTTTAGGATATGCAAATCTAGTTTGAGACTTTCTATTCCTTGGATCTAGTAATGGCTTTTGTGCCTACTGAACAATCTCCAGGCGTCACCCGCATATATATCCAAAAAGGAACACGCAGTTTGAAACAAGGTCAGAACGAGCAGCACCACCGCAGCGACCACGGAGATCCCAGACCACGGGTTGCTGAAGTAGTCTCGGTGGAGGATGACCCTCCACCGGTACCAAGCAGCCTTCCACTGGTGCCACCGGTTCCTGCTGTACGCGTTCAGGCTCTGGCACTGGCTCGAGTAGACGAACTCACTAGAGTCCCTCATGGTCTCCTTGCACATGCTGTTGAAGAGATGAGCCACATCATCCGCGCTTCCAAGCCGATTTTCCAAAATTCCACAGCTGATTAGAATGTCGACGTCTTCGGGCGTGTTAATGAGGCTGTCCATGAGAATGGCGTAGCTGCTGATGTACTTTTCATCATGGTGGCACTGCTCATACGCAATCACGTTCCTGAAGTACGACTCGGTCCACTCGTGCACAACCACATGCCGCATCACAAGAATACCATCCTCGAAGTCAACATCGAGCACGAAGGAGGTTCCCTCGCCCTGTCTGAACTTGACCCCGGCCTCTTGCAGCTCCTTTGCACTCCGAGTCAGCTGGAATTTCTTGCCCTCTTTGTGCGTCATGCGCCGAGGGAATGCAGGCAGTTGCAGGGCTCGCACGTAGTCCACCAGGTGCTTCACCTGAACTCTCGTGCTTGCAAGCTCATGCCCGTGCAGGACGTCTCTGAAGTACTCGTAGCTAAGCTTGAAGAATGTGACAGTGATACTCATTGTCGTGAGGCTGTACAGATATTCGAGGACAAAGAACGGGACTTGATTTTCCAGCAGCAGGAGGTCGTGGAATACAGCGTTGCTCATCCACTGCTTGCTGAATATCTCGTCGTTCAGGTCTCGGTGCTCAGGGTCGTGGTTCCAGTAATGGTTCGTTATGAACAGCTCAACTAAAAAAACTGCGTCCACTAAGATAATTTCTACGAGCTCATAGCTGCCTTGGGTGAGCTTTTCTTGGTAGCATTGCCGAATGCGGTCTTCCGATTCGCTGATCATTCTGGTACAAGCTGGGAGGTCGGCCTTGCAATGGCGAAGGAAGCCTGTCACGTACCTCAGTTTGATCTCCTCCGTCAATTGAAGCTCTTTCTTACCATAGTGGAACGGCCCGATAGAAATGACTTGAGGCGTGTAGTCCTCTGCGTTTGCTTTATGCAACTTCTCAGGCACTCGATAGATGCAACACTCTTCGGACGCGGGAGGCAAGTTGTCCATCTTCGTCTTCATGGTAACCAGAACTTCCTTGGCAATCGGACTCATTTCTAAACGAGTGAAAGAAGAAGGTGACAAGTCCATGAAACTAGAAAGAGTGAAAGGGTACATTTGGGCATAATTCTATCGACATTCACATTCGTGTCGCGGTGATTTGGTGCCTAATGATGCGAATGAATTAAGCACATGTTCTTTTTTTCCATTTAACAGGACTCAAAGACCCGCCTAAAAGAAAAACAAAGCCAAAAAACAACAGGAAAATGATTTTTTTTTTTCTTTTGCTAGTAGAACGGAAAACATGCCCCAGCTCGCGATGCATTCACTCTCTTCTAGAAATGGCACAAAGGTCTACATTGACTGAATAATGTGATCTGATTTTGATTGTCATGAAGAAACCCCTTTGCTCTCGAAAGATTTTACCTGCGGCACCTTGCTGTGTTTCTGCCATTGGGCGAATCGGAAAAGTCGTTCAGTTTTAGGAGGCCTTGTGCTACAACTAGTTGAGGAAATATCTGAAGAATCTGCAAAGCTTGAGAAACGAATAATGGAAGATCGTCAGCTCCCTAGATCCCCCACGGCCGTGCAGCAAAGTTAATTTGCCGTTAAAATCACGTGGCTACAAATAATACAAGATCATAGCTCCATAAATTCTACTGGAACTTGCATAATCTAACCATCCATTTCTCTGTCAAATGCATATGTAGTTTCTATACTATTTGATTTGAAAATAATTGCAGCATGTAGTTATTAAACAAGAAAAAGTCTTAAACCTATTGTATGGTGGCCAATTGTTCTAAACCTTTTAATTGTACAAAATTAGTCCTAGACTTTTTGATAATTGTTAATTTAGTCATAAACTTTTTAACAGTTTGTCAATTTAGTCATTTTGGTCATTTTTGGCTAAAAATCACTGATGTGGCGATCTAGTCAAGGCTAGCTATCGTACATGGCACGACCGGTACTACCGTGTTATAGTTTTTACAATTTTTGTATTTTATGATCTTTTTTCTATTTTCCTTTCCTTACCTTTTATTTTCTTTTACTTTTATTTTTATAATCTTTTTCCCTTTTTCCCTACACTAGCCTTAGGCGAGGGCCCTCGTTGGCCCAAGCACAAATGTCCCTCACTCGATGCCAACGGAGGGAAAAAGGGAAAAATAAAATAAAAAGAACATGATAAAAGAAATGGTAAAAAGATAAAAAAAAGATTTTAAAAATCATAAGATAAAAAAAAATCCACGCCACTATTGGTTGTATCACGTAGGATGGCCAGCATTGACTAGATCATGGTTAGCAATTTCAAACCAACATTGATCAAAATGACTAAATCGACAAATCATTAAATGTTTGAGACTAAATTGATAAATCATCAAAACATTGAGTACTAATTTGGCAAAATTAAAAGATTTAGGACTAAATTGGCAAGTTGTCGAAATGTTTATAACTAAATTAGCACAATTTATGGTCTATAACTAATCCCCCCACCCCCCCCCCCGGCGGGTACAATAACTTTAGGACTTTTCAAATAATTTTTCCTGTCACTAAATATAATGCTCTAGCTGACACAAGAAGAACTGAATTGAATGATGTTGAATGAAATATTAAGAAGGCTTACCTGAGATTCAAGATCAAGAATGCACTCTTCCTTCTTGCCGTGGAACTCCGGTTTGCTTCCCAGACTTATATAGTGAGAAACAGTGCAATACACGAAACAATAGCTATAGGGGGACAAAAGAAAGATAAAATATTCTTTAACCCTCTATGAAGCATTATTATCTTATACGCACGAAGGAAGGTCTGACCATTACTATCAACCGTAAAGGAAAAGAAAAGGGCACAAAACACAGTACAGAGTTATTTCTTTGCCATTAAGCCGAAAAGATTCCCCTTGGTCCAACTTGATCTAGACTGTTTGAGAAGTTTATGATGAGAAAAAGGCATAATTCTTTGGTCACAATTACACTACACTATGAAGTACTTTAGTTATTCTTAGTGATGCAACAGCGAAAGCTAAATTCTTCTTGTCGTAATGTTTGTTCTAAGACTTTTTCTGTGGTTACATTTATCCATACGACTATTTAAGGCTTATGGCATGGATTAGCTCCCCTGTGCTTGTTGTGTATCAATAAATACTCTTCACTTATATATAGAAAGAGCATTATGATTGTTATGAAATACATGAATGAATATTCATTATATTCATCTTATCTAATGTACTTAATATGGTACATTTGTATCATATATTCTAAGTGCATCTTCCTATACGATGAATGTTAATCTCCCTATTAAATGTGTGTATTATTCAATACATTGATATTAATGATAAGTACATTTTTGTTTTCCTATAAATAGGAGCTTAGTTTTTATTGTAGACATAACAATGATATACTGGAAATAAAATCTTCTCCTCTGACTTTCTCTACTATCATTGGTGTTTACCTACTTTATCTTCTCAATCTCTTTATTCTCTCAATTACATATTTGCAACGCAATATTTTATAACACGTTATCTGCACGAAGATCTACCGACTGAGTAAGTAATTTTTGCAAGGTAGGTATTCTTTTTATTAATCAACTTATACTTCATATTCTTCTATCAATTCTTCGTTTTTATTTTTCTTAGGCCGAAGCCAAATTTCAAATCTAAAAGTATCCTCTTGCTCCTGAAGTGGCAGTAGATATTTGGAAATCCTTTTAATTAATTTAAGGGTTTATGTTTGCAAGGATTATGGCAAATATTGAAAAATCTAAATTCCACATCTTGGAATTGAGTGGAAAGAATTATCTATCTTGGTACCTTAACATGGAAATGCACCTCCAAGTGCAAGGTCTTGCTAATGCAATTATAAATGATGGAACCTCAAATGCAAAAGATCAAGCAAATGTGCTAATTTTTATTCATCGTCATTTGCATGAGAGCATGTAGACTCAATATTTTATCCATTCGAGACCCTCCGATTTTGTGGAAGAGGTTGAAGGATAGGTATAATCATACCAAGATCGTTATCCTCCCTTAAGCACAATATGACTGGCAAAATCTCAAACTGCAAGATTTTGAATTAGTGTCTGACTATAATTCCGCTTTATTTGATATTGTTTCTCGACTTGAGTTATGCAGTATCAAACTCGCTGATGCGGAATTGTTAAAGAAAACTTTCTCTACCTTATATACTTTGAATATTGTATTGCAACAGCAATACTGGTAGTGTCAGTTTGCCACATACTCTGAATTAATTTATGTGTTTCTTATTGCCGAGCAAACTAATGAATTGCTGCTTAAAAATCATGATCTTAGATCTATTGGCTTAAAAGCATTGCCTGAAGCACATGCTAACTTTGAAAAAAATACTAGCCATTTTAAGGGCTATAAGCGCAGGCAATGACATAATCTTATAAAGGATGGTAGGAATTTTAACCGCCCTAGGAAATCTAACTTTGGCCCGAATCATGACAAAGAAAAGAAGCCAAAGAATGTGATTAATGAAAGTATTTGTCATTACTGTGGCATGACTGGGCACTGGTCACGTACTTGTCGTATGTCAAGCATCTTTAAAAAATACGGGCAAGCGTGGTGAATCTCATGCTATTAGGATCAATCCTACTGCCATAACCACTGTTGAAGCCAACAATATCTCCGTTGATGGGACTCCTTTTGCTCCTGAAGTAGCAAATGCATCCCTGGATGTCTCCGATTTCTTTGAGGATCTCTGATTACTTTGATGAGGCATTAGTTTGGTGGACGATAATTTGAACTTCGAATTCTATGATTCTAATAATTTTTTTTAGTTGTTTTGCTTTAAATGTATTATTTTTTTATTGTTCTTTAATATGGTTATGAAATGCTTATGAATCTTATATGATATTTATTTTGAAATTTTATTTGACTCTATAACTAATATGTGAATTTTATGATACTTGACACCTGAAGTTGTCAATATAAATGCAAATGAAAAATAAGGAGAAAAGTGAAGATGTTTGTTTACTTGATAGTGCAACAACACATACTATATTTCATAGTAGACACTTTTTTTTTTCGAGTATGATAATGTGTAAGGCATCCATACAATATTACGTCCTATTCTGATTATTGATGATTTTGGGAATGCCACAATTGTTTTGCCAAATGGCACCATCTTGCATATTGAGGATGCGTTTCTAAGCATTAGATTAAAAAGGAATCTGCTCAGTTTTAAAGATATATACCGTAATGGGTACCATATTGTGATTATTTATAGGCAAGATAAGGAATATATTGGCATTTCCTCTTATAAGATAGGCTTGAAGACCATCCATGAGAAGCTAGAAGCTTATTTTATGAGTTTGTATTGTGTCATGATTAAGGCTGTTGAAACCTACGCCACCACATCTTGGAGATTGGTAAACCCTAATAAGTTTGGACTGTGGCATGATCACCTTGGTCACCTCGGTGCTTCAATGATGTGAATTATTCAAAATACAAAAGGGCACCCTTCAAAGGATATAAATGTATTGTTGTCAAAAGATTATAATTGTGAGGCTTGTTCACAAGGAAAGCTCATTATCAAATCTTCTATAACAAAGGTTAATTTTGAATCTCTTTTATTTTTGCAAAGAATTCATGAGTGATATTTGTGAACCAATACAACTACCAAGTGGACCATTTCGATATTTTATGGTACTAGTGGACGCATCCTATAGATGGTCCCACGTTTGCTTATTATCTACGCATAATGTCACATTTGCGCAATTACTTGTGCAGATTATAAAGCTCCGGGCACAATTCCTTGATTATCCAATTAAGAGTATAATGATGGATAATGCTGGTGAATTTACATCAAAGAGTTTTGATACCTATTGTGCTTTACTCGGAATCGAGCTTGAGCACCCAATTACATATATTCATACTCAAAATGGATTAGTAGAATCATTGATTAAACATATCCAAATCATTGCTTGCACTCTATTATCGAGAATAAATCTCAATGATACGGCATGGGGTCATGTAGTTTTGCATGCGGCAGCTCTAATAAGATTACGGGCCACTGCTAGTCTTTTAAAATCTCCCATTCAAATGGTTCTTGGTTATGAATAAGATATTTCGCATTTACGCACCTTTAGTTGTATAGTACAGGTGCTTGTAGCATGCCAAAAAGAACGAAAATGGGTCTCCAATGCCGCTTGGGCATTTATGTTGGATTTAATTCACCGTCTATCGTTAGGTTCTTGGAACCAACTACTGATGATCTTTTTACTGCTAGATTTGTAGATTGTCCTTTCGATGAGACTAGGTTTCCATCAATTGGGATATCTACAATTTCTATGACTGCAAAATAAAAACCAGTTAAGGTTTTCTTCTGAAATGAGAAAAATTTATCTCAATTAGACCCAAGGACTCCTGAATGTGAAAACGAGGTGCAGTGGATAATCCATTTACAGGCTATGGCCAATAGACTTCCTGACGCATTTAATGATGCTACTAAGGTAATAAAGTCTCATATTCCAACTGCAAATGCTCTAGCTAGGATAGTTATTCCCGAAGGACGGGTTAAAATGGATCAAAATCCCCCGCACTTGAAGCGTGGTAGACCGATAGGATCAAAAGATACTGTTCCTCAAAAACGAAGGGAAAAGAATTAGGAATCCACTTTAGAAGAGCCCGGCGTTCTGCTTACTCTTAAAGAGCTTATTGCTCTTGAAGAGGTACAAACCCATGAAAGGAACACCAATCCCGGGAATACTGAGAATTCCATTACATATTGTAATGAAATTTTGGATCAAAATAAAATCATCATTGATGATGTTTTTGCTTTCTCGGTTGCTTATAAAATTATGGATGACGATTGTGAGTCACAATCTATTATTGAATGTCATTAAAGGTAAGATTGGCCTAAGTGGGAGGAAGCAATTAATGTTAAATTAGCTTTCCTAGTTAAACGAGAGGTTTTTGGATCCATAACTCGTATCCCCGATAATGTAAAACCCATTGGATATAAATGGGTATTTATTCGGAAATGAAATGAGAAAAATGAAGTTGTCAATTATAAAACCCAACTCGTTGCCCAAGGACTCTCCCAAAGACATGGGATTGATTATAATGAGACATATTCACCTGTGATGGCTATGATTATATTTCGTTTTCTCATTAGCCTAGTAATCTCTGAAAGATTGGAAATGCGTCTTATAGACGTTGTGATGGCATATTTATATGACTCATTAGACTCTAATATTTATATAAAAATTCATGAGGGATTAAAAATGCCTGAAACATGCACTCCCCGCAATTATTCTCAATAAAATTGCAAAGATCCTTGTACGGGTTAAAGCAATCCGGTCGCATGTGGTACCAATGCCTAATTGAGTACCTAATTAAGGAAAGGTACAAGAATGATCCTATTTGCTCATGCGTGTTTATTAAGAAATCAAAAATTGGATTTGCTATTGTAACAGTTTATGTCGACGATATAAATTTAATTGGAACTCCAGAAGAGTTAGCTAAAACTGCTAAGTATTTGAAAAGGGAGTTTGAAGTTAAAGCTTTGGGTAAAACCAAACTTTGTCTTGATCTAGAGTTTGAGCATAAAGCAAAGGGAATAATCGTCCATCAATCAGCATACGTTGAAAGATTACTTAAGCGCTTCAACATGGACAAAACTCACCCATTGAGCACTCCTATGGTTGTAAGGTCTTTAGATCCCCAAAAGGACCCATTTCGTGCTAGAGAATCCGATGAAGGTATACTTGGTCCTGAAGTACCATATCTCAATGTAGTTGGGGCTTTGATGTACTTGGCATAATGTATGAGACTAGATATCGCTTTTGCGTTAAATTTATTAGCACGTTTTAGTTCTGAGCCAACTGGAGACATTGGAGTAGAGTTAAACATATTTTCCGTTATCTCAAAGGAACCATAGATTTAGGATTATATTATTCCAAGGATTCCACTAACTCTAGTTTAGATGGATCTGATCCACATAAGGCTCTCTCTCAAATTAGGTATTTATTTTTTTATAACAGCACCGCTATTTCTTAGCATTCTACAAAGCAATCACTAGTAGTTACATCCTCTAACCACTTTGAGATTATTGCTTTATATGAAGCTGGAAGAGAGTGTGTTTGGTTAAGATCGTTATAACGCATATTCATAATTCTTGTTGTTTAATACTGGTTATAAATTCTTCCACTATAATTTATGAAGATAATGCTACTTGTGTTGCACAAGTTAAGGGAGGATATATCGAAGGTGATAGGACCAAGTATATCTCGCCGAAATTTTTCTATACTCATGAACTCCAAAAAATTCGACAAATTAATGTTAAATAGATTTGATCAATAAATAATTTTGTAGATCTTTTTACCAAATGATTGCCAACGTCAACTATTGAGAAATTAGTATATGGCATTGGTATGCGGCGAATTCACAAGATGCAAGATTGACTAGCCCCAGCAGTGGCTATATGGCTCAATTGAGGGGGAGATAATATGATCTATGCATTGCACTCTTTTTTCTTTCTGTCTAGTTTTTTCTCACAAGGTTTTTCCAACTTAATGTTTTTAACAAGGTTATTAATGCATCCATAAAATAGAGAGATCATAAAATTTGTGCTCTGTACTCTTTTTTCCTTTTGTCCGATTTTTGTTCCACTGGGTTTTTCTAGCTTAAGGTTTTTAATGAGACAATATCATTCGATGCACATTCATAATGAATATAATAAATATTCAAGAGGGAGTGTTATGAAATACATGAATGAATATTCATGATATTCATTTTATCTAATGTACTTATTGTGGTACATTTGTATCATACATTCTAAGTGCATCTCCCTATATAATGAATGTTAATCTCCCTATCAAATGTATGTATTGTTCAATACATTGATATTAATGATAAGTATGTTCTTGTTTTCCCATAAATAGGAGCTTAGTTTTTGTTGTAGACACAACAATGCTATATGAGAAATAAAATCTTCTCCTTTGATTTTCTCTACTATCCTTGGTGTTTACCTACTTTATCTTCTCAATCTCTTTATTCTCTCTATTACATATTTGCAACGTAATATTTTATAACAATGATGATTTTTTTATTTTTTTTGGTAATAAATGGTTTAAGGCTTGAGCTGTATATTTTTTCAATTTATTCAATCTGATCCTTCAACCTTTTTTTTTTTTTTTTTGGTCAACTAAATTCTTGAACTATAAATTCATTTGTTTAACTTGTTGACAATTGCTAACTATTTAGAAATTGATTGCATAGAAAATAAGGAACTAGCCTTTAGCCCATAAATAGAAATAATATAATTAAATTGCATAGCATACAGTTTTTAGGAGCATTCATCCTATAGTTTAGTTCATTATATCCATTTTTATCGGATCGGCGGTAATGGATAGACCTAAATTAAGTCATGTCAACTGGCCCACACTTGAAGCAAACTTGGCCAACCTATGGAGGAGAGCTAACTTAAAGTTCCATGCCTAAGTGGACCAAGTTATGAACTTTAATTGAGTTGGATTTAGCCCGTTGGAGTTAAAGGTTGTGAGTTTAATCATAACAGGCCCTTGTGACACCTCAAATTTCACCTAACCAATTAGTGAGCCACAAAGGATTATTTTAGTATCGATGATCGAATTTAATTAGTTAACGCATTACTAATGGCCAATTGAGGAAATTTAGGGACAACTTTTAACCAATGCCTTGTGTGGATATAATAAGTACCTAAGATTTATAACATAAGGCACAATTAGAACCCTAATATGTACACATGCATGGCTGGCCACCCTTAGCCTACTTTGCATGCAATTAAGTTAATTTTTCTTGGCTTTTAATCATTGCATGCCGAAACTTCATCCTTCATGCAAGATGAAAACTTGCCAAGCACACTTCAAGCTAATAATGAGAGATCAATTGTCATTTTTACCTCTCTCTCTCCTTTCACTCTTGGCCGACCCTCTCTCTCTCTCTCTCTTTCAAGCTAATAATGAGAGATCAATTGTCATTTTTACCTCTCTCTCTCTCCTTTCACTCTTGGCCGACCCTCTCTCTCTCTCTCTCTCTCCCCCCCTCCCTCCCTCCCTCCCTCCCTCTCACTTTCATTTCTCAAATCTCCCTCACCTCTCACTCTCTCTTGGCCGTGCTTCCTCTCTCTCTTCACCTCAAGTTTTTCTTCCATTCCTTCCATAGATCTCACGGCTAGCACTCAAGCAAGAAGAGGTTGGGTCCAAGCGACATTAAGGCAATGAGAAGTGGCCAGATTCTATTCCTCTTGATCCTCTAGACCATCGGTTTTGTGTTGTTGCGAACTATGATTTGGTTTTTCTTGATTGCATGTGAGATTTGTGGGTTTAGTTGGTTGTAGTGAGTTTGTTTTGCTGAATCTTGTTGGAAATGGATGGTTTACGTGGATGATAGCTTCTAGTTTTGGGTTGTCTGTAAATAAAAATTCATGGGTTGTAAGTTTTGGGTTATTTCCTGAACTTTGGCTTCGATTTCTAGACTCGAAAACTGCTGAGATCCTTCCTATTTTCCAATTTAATAGAGCCTCTGGTGATTCGAATACGGCAAAGCTTCCTTCATAAAAGTTGTGCAAAACATCTTGAATTATTACATATTTTAATTTTAGATTTTTCTGAGTTGAGATGGTTCACAAGAGCACCTAATTACTTACCATGTTAAACCTGCCCAGTGCAGTAAAATTTTTTGACCTTGGTATATTCTTGATTTTTTATAAAATATTCCAGTTAGAATTTTGACGTGCTTTCTTCACAATAGTTGTAAAAGAGATCATCTTTAGAACATAGCAAAATTTCAAAGTGTTTTGAGAAGGTTTGTTTTGCAAAATGGGTAGTTCTTGAGGGTCACTCATTCTGTTCCAGTGGACAAGTTTTTCCTTTATATTGGGCGATCTGTTTCTGTTTATACAAAATGATTTGGATTAGTGCCCTTCATGAAAAAATTATTTGGGTCTTTTCTATAACATATTAAATTTTCGTAATTTTTTTAATTCATTTACTAAGGTAATGGTTTTGATTTCCAATGTTGTTCAAAATTGTTTTGTTTTACCTATTGTCGGAAATTCACGAATTTCTAACTAAGGATGATTGAATCTTGAATTTTGGTCTACTAGAGATAGTCACCACACTCATTAAGCTTTCCAATGATGTATGTTTGGCTTTGATATGACATCAAATGCTTGTGCAATCTGGGCTACTTTTGTGAGTATGAATTCTGGAAATTCTAGTTGTGAATAACTTGGACTTGTTAATGGGGCATCTAATCGCTCGATGTGGCATGGTATCATTTCGTGTGAAAGGTGTGCTGAATGAAATAAGTTACATGGTGTATGAATGTCATGTCATTGTATATGTGTAATACACTTGAGGTGCTTGAGAAATGATAATGTTATGTGATGCCCAAGGCTAGTAAACCAAGAACCTGGACGATGTTAGGCTGGCTGTCGAGATGGGTGCCTTGGCTAACAACCAACACGCCTTGGGATTAGGGATGCTTATAGCTAAAAAATTGTGGAAGTGTTAGCTAGCAATCCAAGAACCTTGACGATGCTAGATTGGGTGTCGGGGTGCATGCCTTGGCTAACAATCAAGATGCCTCAGGTTAGGGATGCCTACCGCTAGCAAACAAGAAGTGACCCACACAAGCCGGCTAGCAAACCGGTTGAACTATGAGATGGGTGTTGACATTTCAATTTTAGTTTTTTTTTTTTTTTTTGGTGAAAATATTTGATTTTTAGTTGATGCATCTGAAAAGTTCAAAAAAGAAAATGGAGATTTGGGATCCTGATTGCGACAGAGCCCATTTCTCGATCAAAAAATACTGTTTTTCATTTTTTTTTTCTTTTACATTGTTGTTTTTAAACGATTTTAAACTCGTTTTCGAAAAAAGCTAGAAAAGTCTAATAGTTGACTTTCGGGTTGACTTTTTAGTCAATCCTTTGACGAAAAGTCAACATTAGGTCAAATTTTGACTTTTTATTCAAAAAGATTCCATTAAGCTTTAATTTCACTTTTGTTAAGTCAATTTTCTAAAAATCCAAGGATTTGACCAAGAAATCAATCTTTTAGGAAAAAAAAAGTCAATTAAATGATTGACTTTTGGTCAATTATTTTATGAAAAAATAAAAAATCGGCAAAAACATTTTTTAGTCTCAATTGCACTATACTAAATCCGCTTGTGCATTCAATTTCGCGAATTGTTGCGTCGAAAGACAAATTGCCATTTTGAACCCTAATTAGGGGGTGAAAATCGTTTCTTCATGGTTTACAAATAGACGATTGTTTTCTACTCATTTTCTTAAGAAAAATTTATATCTGAAGTCAATTTTCAGAAATTCAAATTAGAACTTCCCGATTTGAGAGATTTTACTCTCTTGAAGGCAAACAAACCAAGCCATAATGATTCAATCGAAGAAATTAGAATTGATACATTCAAGACTAAGGTCTAATTACATAAATCTAGGTCCAATTTTAATAGTAGACCCGATTTCATTTTTATTCTAAGTCTCGGCACCTCAATTCAAAGTCAATTCGAATAATTTAGGTAATCTTACACATGGGAAATTAGCTAGATAGGTCAATTACAACACTAATTGAATCCAATTTTCATTAATTTGCAATTTTGGCTATTGAATTGAAAATTTGTTCATTTTAGCCCTTTAGGCTCAATCTTAAGTACCATGGTTTTAGTCCATTGTTTTTCACAATAATTGCTCAATTAGGTCAATAGAGAATCCATAGATCACATTTATAAAACCTAATTGGCTTAATTGAATTGAAATAGGGAAATTTCCCCTTAAGTTTTCTCTTCATTTGGTCATTGAGGGACCAAATTGCATGAATTCTAAACTCACAGGAACCACAAGCAAGCGAATAAGCTAGAATCGGACTAGCCTAGTAGAGAACCAGTCAAGAACTGGTCAAACTAGAGCTAACCGATTTGACTAGTCCGATTGACCATCGGCAAGGCAAGCCAATTCGGCCCTTTACCGGTCGGTTCTAGACCTCAGCGATTGGTTCCAGGATCCTCATTGCGCCAATTTTACTTTTGTACCCTCAATTTCTCAAGATTTTGCATATTGATCCTTAGATTTAGCAAAATTACATTTTAACCCCTAATTGGACCTTTTAATGCAATTCTCGATTTTGGCTTAGATTTTTGCGAATTGAACCCATTGGATCGATTACCCGACACCTCTAGATCATAATTGAACTCTTGAAATCAAGTTTTTCCCATTTGATTATGATTTCGACCATTGGATCAAACTAACAGCCGAGATTGATTGATTTGAGGGTAGTATAAATACCTATTTTCCCTCCAATTTTGGGGGTTCATTATTTTTAGGATTCTCTCTCTCTAAAAATAGTTTTCTCTCTCTCACTATGAAATCTCTCTCTTCCTGCCATCCCTCTCTCTCTTCCCTCTCTCAAGCGTGCGGCACTCCCCTCATTGCTACGCCTCACCACCATTCGCTGGAGCTTCTCTGGCGGCATGCCTACATCTCTCAGCTTTTATGTTGCTTGACCGTCCCCATCATGGTCCTTTTGCTCACCGGCGGTCGCTGGATTGGCTTGTCCCGAGGCCGATCTCTTCCTCGGTTGAAGGCTGGCGTCCACACAGGTCTTCCTTGCATCAAATCCAATCGCTAAACCAGCGATCGGCGGTGGCTCTTTGGACTTCCGATCACCTCAACCTCCTCTATTAAGTTGTGTTCGAAGTCCAAGTGGGTGGAGTCTGGGTGGATTCTCTTTGTTAAGGCCTCAATCGACTAATCCTTCACCAAAGGTCCAAACCGATTGGATTTGGATCGAATCTAGCACTTGAAGCAAACCTGTGCTGTTCGCTGCATTTTGGTGTGATCGGACCATTCCGATCTCTCTCTAGGTGAAGTCCTGACCCTTGAAGTTTAGGACCTCATTCGAAGACCATTAGAAAAGGTCCAATGGCTGTTTTTCCCTCCGGCAGTCCTCAATAAGACCATTTCGGACTGTTTCTATTGGCTTCGAGAATTGACGGTTCAACCAGTCTAAAGGTGGTTTGAGGCGTCCGGCTCAATCCTTTGAAGTTAGATCGAGTCCCGATCATGTTCAGGCAACAATCAACTCATCTGATTGCGTCAAAATCCGAAAACGTAAACTCTAGATCTTGAATCCGATAAAGCAAGGTTGGATTAACCAACCGGAACTAGGATTCGCATTTAGGGATTATATAAATGAGAGAACGAAGGGTGGAAGGTTGGGTGGTGCAGAATGAAGGGAAAGAAAGAAGATTGCTGATGCTGGTCTTTATGTTCGCTGGCCTTTACTCTTTCTACCGATTAACACGCAAATTGGCGGCAAGATTAAGTGCCAAATGGGAGTGGATTTGGCAACGGAATACAGCGCCAAATGGGAGAGGTGTTGCTTGGCTTAGTGGCTCAAATTGCTGTTTTAATCCCCCTGATTTCCCCTTCATCCAGCCACGTTGCTGGATTATTTGGTAGCTGAAGAAAATGCCAGGTGGAGAGCACTCGCCTCATTGGCACGGTCGGGCCAAGTGGTGTGGTGAAGGCGCATTGGGTGGCGGTCCAAGTGGCACAGTGGGGCATGCCGAGGTGGCGGGACAGGCTGAGGTGGTGCCGTGCGCATGCAGGGGAAGGGACAGAGAGAACCACGGTGAAGGGGAAAATGGTGTCGGGTCACAAACGTCGGCGCTTCCCGCGGTCGAGCTTCATGTGTGACTAGACATCGAATCCATTCAATGTACTCGTAACTTAACTCAGAATCTCAAACTTGATCAACTAAGCATTTGCCAACCAGGGTTGTCAAGTGTGTCCCCATATGACACACATGTAGTAATCGTCAATCGAATGGCAAAGTACTCAAGGGCACATGGGTCTACTGAGTAATGACCCCAATGTCACAAATATCCCCCTCTTAAAAAATTTTGTCCTTTAAATAAGTCGTCTTCTCTGCTCCATTGAAAAGATGAGAGTAATGTTGTCTCCTTTCTTCCTCACCTTCCCACATTGCTTCTTCTATATCATGGTGTTGCCCCAGGACTTTGACAAGGGGTATCACTTTCTTCTTCTAACACTTGATTTTTAGTTGACGTTTTAATAATGGTAGAAAACTCGAGATTAGGGCTTCTGATTATAATTGGGGCGTTTATCGAACACAAGTGTCAATTTCTATTTCATTTTCTTTAGCCTATCATTTTCAAGCAATTTCCTAGCCACTTTCATAAAAAATCCAAATTGTCAAGCGGTTAACTTTTGGTCAACCATTTCAGGAAAAGTCAAACCCTCGGGTCAAAAATTGACTTTTCACACAAAAGATTCTTTTTAGTCCCAATTTGACTTTAGCTGTTTTTTTTTTTTTTTGAAAAATCGATTAAGAACCTTATTTTCCAAATTTTTAGGTTTTGTGTTCAAAATCGACTTTAAAAAAAAAACTACTTTCATTCTAGTCGTAATTAGGCTTAATTCATCTTAAACAATTGATCTAGAGGTAATTACCCATTCAATCATTTGACCAATTTCAAGATCAAGCATGCGAAGCGTAAATTGCCGTTTTTGCCCCTAATTAGGGGTCTGGATCAATTCTTCATGATTTGCATACCGGCACTTTCATTCAACTTCTTTTATTAGTGACATTCCAAATCTAGAATTTTGGAAGATTCACTTGGGTAAATTCTAATTTGGTCGATTTGGCTTATTCAAACATTAGAAAACCTAGCTAATGTGCTTCAATTGATGTACTTTGACTTGGCTCATTCTAGATAGAGCGTAATTGAAGTAATTGAGCTTCAATTTGGCCAATTGAAGTTCAATTGAAAATATGGGTATAGCTTGTGGCCCCGCTTCAATAGGAATTTAATGAATTTAAACATTTTGTGCACAATTATTCGATTTGAGATAGTCTAATTACATCCCATTTGATCCAATTCATATCAAAATATGTGATTTCATTCAAATCAGGCAAAATTAGACTGGCAAAGTTCAAACAAGAATTCAACCCAATCAATTGGACATGGACTAGTGCCGATCGGATTTGACTGGCATTGACTGGCGAATTTTTCCAACCATCTTTCAGCGGAAACCACCCTCAACTGGCCCGCCTTATGGCCAATGCATCTATGCCATTTATTTTCAAAATTATAATCTTGCCTTGAATTTTTGTAAAAATTACAAAAATGCCCCATTAGTTAAGCTTTAATCGCACAATTAATTGTAGCCGTCCATCCTTGTTGTGACATCCTTGTTCCGACCAAAATTTTGAAAATGGAATTGGTTTGGCAAGCGATTGTCGAATGAGATCGTCTTGAGGATCAATAAACCACGAGAGCATCGAAAAAGGCCACTTTGGGGCGAAAACTCAGTTTTTTATTGGCAAGTGAACAAACTAAGGTCCACACACCCAAGGGGTGGGCGGCCAAGGAAGGCCCATGGGCCGTTCAAGCCCATCACACCGTCTTTGACAAAAATAGTGCAAGGACATGAATAATGAATGAATAGTGCGAGATCTTGATAAAAAGACCAAAATACCATTCCATTGGACTAATGACAAATGGATAAGGATGGAAATTGACTAGTGAAGGGGGCAGCACTTGAATTTTTGGCGGCAAAGAGGAGGGGAAAAGGCTATCTAGCCTTCTTAGCCCAATCTAGCCTTCTTAGCCCAATCTAGCCGTATCCTAGTTACTTGAGTGCAATCTATCTATCATTTAGTGCTAGGATTTTGCTTCTTTCATAAGCCACTTTGATTGACATGAGCCCAAAGGATTTGATGGGCATTAGTTGGGACTTGACCTCTCCTTCTCTCTCATCCCTCTCCTCCCTCACCGTTGGCCCCTTGTTCTCCCTCTCCCTCACTTTCATTTTCTCACTTGATTGCTCTCAAACTTGTCCTCTCTCTCCTCTTGACACCACCAAAGCCACCACCTCCATTTTTATCTCCATTTCAAGCTTGTTTCTTCATTTTTCCTCTTATTCTTCCATTATTGGTGACCATCCTTTGCACCCCGACATCGCGCTGCCCTCCACATACCATTTTCATTACCGTAGCCAAGCTTTTGAAGGTAAGGAGGCCGTTGTCCACTCCTCACAGCATCTCCCTCTTGCTCATCTCTTCTCCGGTATAGTCCATTGCGAAGCCTAAAGGTCATGCTGACACTGAACTACCGCCAGACCACTACCAAGCCGCCTCTTGTCATGCCCTGAACCTCGAGCACGCGCACATCCCTCGGTGATCAATGAAATTGTGACATCCCAGGACGTGTCGCCGACCCATTTATTTTATTGTACATGCGGAAGCGAATAAACAAATCCCTTAACAGCAAACAACATGGGATAGAAAAGTAGGAAACAATTTCACAACCAAAACATGCTTTTTTATATACAAACTAAGTTATATACAAAAGTCTACAAAAAGATCTATTTATAGAAGTCTAGATCAAAGAGAGGCTATGAAGATTCTAAACTCTAGGCTCTCTCGTCCTCGGCTCCAGGTCCTCCACAGCACCATCAATCGTGTTGATGTCCAAAGGGTGCCCTATCTCCCACTCCCCTGTCCCGACGGGAGGCCCATTAAAACCACCTATAAGACCCGCCTGACTCCTATCAGGCTTGTGAAGGTACCACACCTTGAAACGATTAGATACTAGGTGGGGTAAACCCTCATCGACCCAGACGGTGGACTCAACAATTTCACGGGTTAGGCCGGTCCTGGGAACTGGGAAAGAGGAACGCTGGAAGTCTACCTCTCTCGGAACCCCATAGCGTACGTGACACTGCTCAAGGACCTGAAAAGAATTGAGCTCACGATGGGGTGAGACAATGTCTCAGCAAGTTCACCCCCTAAACTCCGACAAGGAAGGAAATACGCCTAGAGGTAGTTCTTTCCTGCATGTTAGTATAGTTCATATCACAGATGCATATAGCAGATGCACACATCAATTGGAACGTCTCACTCAATCTCAAACAATCACAGGAGTCCTGATTATAGGGCCAAATCGTTATGACACGTCCCATACTGTGCCACATAATTTTGTCCCATAATCTGTGTGGCACCCCTCAACGGCCCCCGATCCATTAGGGTCGCCACAGTTCGCTCTACCTTTCACTTGCCCTATTAACATGTTACTCTGATACCATTTCAATTGCAGCGGGTCCATACAACTTGGGGGTTTACATTTTTTTTTTATTCGATCGGTCCCTTGCGCAATTTATATGCAGAAGCACATCCAACAACTCCCTTCCTTATATTAAAAAACAATGCACACCTACTAAACATTTATAGGTAAAGGCCGTACACTTTTTATTTACTTAAATCAAATGGACATCATTCATCGGTACATCAAAATGCCATAGTCTTCTATATTCGGCTACACTCCAAAAGATGACCGATGTTTCCTCAAACAGTCATACACTTTAAGTCAATCGATCAGTGTCGGCGTCCAAAAGCTCCTTCCCTTGCTATCCTCCTCCTCACGGTCACATCCAACCGTTCAAACCATCTACTAATCTGAAATGTTGGTCCCCAAAAGGGGTGAGTACAACCACTCAGCAGGTAAAGGAAACCAATAACCACTCAATGCATCATACAAGTCATACATGCATTGCAGGCGTTACTTACCTTGAAGCCATGCACATACTATCATGCATCATCATATCAATTTATAATACATACATGTGTATCATCTTCGTATCATACATGTCATCATCATCATGACATCATTACATTACACATGTCATCATCATGGTGGCATCATTATATCATGCATGTCATCATCATCATGACATCATCACATTACACATGTCATCATCATCATGGCATCATTATATCATACATGTCATCATCATCATGACATCATCACATTACACATGTCATTATGCCATATCATATCTCATCATCACTATCATCATCATTCATATCATCATGCATGTCATCATCATCATCTTGCATATCATCATGCATATCATATCATAGGTGATCATAATTATTTCACATCACATATCATTATCATCATCATGCATATCATCATGCATATCATCTCATGGATTAATTTCCACATTTAGCTTTCAATTTGATCACCACATCACCCATTTCTCAAATCATCAATTTCATCATGCCCTCGGGCAAAGACCTCCGAGGTTCCCCGGCATTCAGCCTCCCAGGCCACTGGGCATCCGGCCCCCCACATTCCGGGCATCTCGCATCCCAACTAGCATCACGAGGCATTCCCTTCGGGCAGAAACCTCCAATAGGGCTTCCAACCTTTACCCTTCTAGCCAGGCATCTCGCACCCCAATCCTGGCATCGCGAGGTATTCCTTTCGGGCAAAGACCTCCGACAAGGCTTCCGGAATTATGTACCGACATACCACCAGGCCTCCCCTGGAAGTACGTACCGTATACCACCGGGCATCTCGACACTCCCGGGGAATCTCCGGAATTACACCACTAGGCCACCAGACATCATCATCCACCACAACCTCTTACTCACATATCATTTTCCACATTCACCATCCTTTTAATCTCATTATTACATGGCATATGATTCACACATGCATCACCATTTATGATCATACATACACCAATGTCATATAACAATGCATAATAAATTCAATGGAATTCATGGCCAACAAAATAATCCATTTTTTTATTATTATATTATTATATTTATTTATTTTCATAAATAAATATTAAATTTAATATGATTTTCCCAAAATCATAATATTCAAACAATCATTAAACAAACCAATAGGATGACAATTTCATATGAAATTCATGGCCAAATTAAATCTCACATAATTTCACAATTTTCACAAAATAGCACATGATATTCGGATAATGACCAGAATGCACAGTTTCCAAATAAATTCGATTAAAATACTCATATAGCCTCCAAAAATTACGAAATTTTACAGGGTGATAGCCAAGACATTTTCGTACAACTTTCATGAAGAACGCCAAGCCATATTCTTTTTGAATTATTTTACACGACCTCATGAAGCTTCTGGAACCACTACCGCATCGTCCAGAATACACATCTCCGAAATATTAAGATTTCACCCATCTATTCTCTTTCGTTTCCTCTGAAATTTGAGTATGTTATGTACCAAGGTGTCCTTTACAAGATTCATGAAGAGATCTAGGTCAAATAACCAAATTATGGTCACCATTTAAGTCCATGAAGTCTCGGGCATCTCGGAACACATAACCAGAACCATCGTCTCCAAGATCTAGCCGATTTACTAGGCTATACTGGTTCATTTCTCCTCAAGTTTTAGTATATTGTAGTTTAAGGTGTTACCTACAACTTTTATGAAGACATCAAAGTCATATTTTCATCACAAACCAACATGCAACCAAGAATCCAGAACAAGGTTAGTAAAAACTTTCCAGATCTGAGGTGTCCGTAAGATGCGACTTTAGCCCCCAAAATCTCCATCATTTTCCACGAAATTTCAGTATGTTATAGAAAAAGATGTTAGCTACAACTTTCATGAAGACATCGAAGCCAAAATCGGACTCCAAGCACACATACAAGCTCAAACAAGTTACTGACTCCCTCAAACCGAGCAAGAACAGTCACACGGCTTGAAAACAACCAACCCTTACCTCGGTTTTTCGCACTTGAAGCACCTAAAATCTAACATGAAACCAACAATACAAACATGCAAGAGAAGTTAGAGGACTCCACTTGCCTCTAGACCACACGAACGGCGGCACACCGGCGACGATCACGGCGGACGAACGGCGGTGGCTACTTCCTCTCTCGGCCTCCCTCTCTCGGCCGCACCCTCTTCCTCTCTCTCTCGCACGGTTCTCTCTCTTTCTCCCTTTCTCTCTTGGCCGAATGGCTAACCAGCCATTCTCTCTCATTTCCTCCCCTTTTATATTGCATGCTTTCTTAGTTTGCATGAGGGACAAGTGTAATTGTGGAGGAAGACAAGTGTCCACCATGCTTCACCTCCTCCATGCCACTTGTCCTATTGCATGCATCATGGGCCGGCCACCTCTTACTTTGGGCCTTAATGGGCCGGTCGAACTCCCTCTTGGGCCGACTAGCTTGGCCCATCAAGCTTAGGCCAAATGGGCCTAACGCCCATCCTAAAATTGACCTTTTCCTCTCTTTTTTTTGAATTTCTTTTATAAATATTTTAAACTTTAAATTTTTCACATGGCCAAAGTCTTTCGACATTTCATTTATTGAAATTTAATTTATAAAGTGCATGGCCAAGCATAGATTATTAATTTATCTATAGTCCTAAATTCAAAATTCATAAACACAAGCACAATAACACCTAGCCTTAAGAAAACTAATGGCTAACACATAGACCATAGGTAATTTCATTACCTAATTATAGGCTTTAATTTCTCTAGAGGATGACTTGAATTTTGGGATGCCACAATCTGGCGCATCTATCTCAATCATTCACACGTTCCAATTGATTACGGCCGCTAAGGCACGACCTACTCGATGTTCGGCGGTCTTCTAGTGTAGCCAGGCATCGTCTCACCCCATTGAGCATGGCAACGTCTCTACTAAACTAATCTCAGCCCAATGGGCACAGCCTACTCGATGTTCAGAGGTCTTCTGGAGTAGCCAGGCGTCGTCTCACCCTATTGAGCATGGCAACGTCTCTACTAGACGGATCTTGTTCCAATGGGCATAGCCTACTCGATGTTCGGCAATCTTTTGGCGTAGCTAGGCGTCGTCTCACCCTATTAAGCATGGTAACGTCTCTATTAGACGGCAATCTCGAAGGAGCATCGGTCCAGAATCTACTGCGACCAGCTTCCGTTGTCCAAGGCATCCCATATAGGGGCAACATCCTGCGTAAACGCTCGTGATAGGTTCTCATAACCAACACACGATCACTCAATTATGGCCAATGCATTGCACTCAAATGTCTTAATTAAGATAATGCACTTGACCCATTTTTTTCGTATCAAAAACACCTCGTGGATATAATCGTGTGTGGGTACATGATCAGATCAAACAAAAAAATTGATATCCTTCCTTTTAAAATCCCATGATTTGATAAAGTATATAAAACCATTTTCGGTGTCAAAACCCGACACCCGGGTTTTTTAATTAAGTACCAAAATTTGACAATTTTGGAATAAATAACCAAATTTTCAATCACCACTCAATTTGCATAAATTAACACTCAATTGCATAAACTAAGCATACCATTGTAATGTGGCATCCCAAAATTCATGGCAACCTCCAGATACATTAAGGCCTATGAATAGGTGATGGAAGTACCATCAAGTTATATTGTAGCCATTTGATCAATGATTTGCAATAAGATTTATGGCCAATCTTTTAATGGATAATTATTTGATAGGAAAGAAAATTCTATTATTGGCCATGTGTTTTATAAGTTGGAATTTATTGATTTATGATTTCAAGTTTCATGGCCAAGTGAATAAGGGAAATTAAGTATTTATATGAATGAGAAATTAGGTGATGATTAAATGGGAAAAATTAGAGAAGAGTGGGCCAAAACTCTTAGGCCAAGACCAGCCTACAAGACCCCACCATTTGGCCATTTAGGCCTGGCCTGGGAAGCCCAAGGGAGAAAGGAGCTGCTGTCGACCAAGGGGGGAGGAGGCCCTATGACATCCTGATTTTCGAGTCTGATTTCGATGAGATGAAATGGGATTTTCATCAACTTGTTTATAGCCTTTTTCTCTGAGTTGGCCACTTACGAGTTAACTAGCATATTAGGTAAAGCCGTTAAGGAATTTAAATACAATAGACATGAGAATTCGACCAGGAATCGATTGCTCAACCATGCTAATCTACAAGGGTCATTACGGCACTGTCAAAATGAATCAGAGACCGGAGATAGGTCGATTCGATAGAGATATGTGATTAGTGCATGGGTGATTCCACCTAATTGCAAAATTTCTGTTGAATGGTACTATACCGATTTTTCTGTCATTTTTGTACCTTGTGTCCGTATTTGAAACCTCGAGATTTTCACAACAATCGAGAGTCGCCAATGTGTCGAAGATGTACATTGTGGCTCGAAAATAATCGACCATGAGTCAATTGCATTAAAAATTCATAAAAGATAGATTGGGACGCGCTAAAATCACGTCGAATTGAAATTAATCGCGAAATTGGGCTCGATTTCAGAAATTGAAAGTTCTTCTGTGTCACAATTCATTTTAGGAACATCGACTCACTTTCCGAAAATTTTTCGTAGATCCCGAGATTTTTACGGAAAATTGGTTCGGAAATTGCATAGAAATTCAGACGGGCTCGGTTGCAGGAAATTTCGACTTCTAAGCGAGCTACTGGGGTGATGGGAATTTGTGGAAGTGTGTGAGATTTTTCTTCAACGAAATTGGACTTCAAAATTGAGAATTTGAGGATGAAATTGAATTATAAAATCAGTGAAATTCGGATCACAAGAGAAGGGCTGCATTTTTTACATTTAAATTGGATTTTGTGGTATTAAATTGCAAGAAAGAAATAGGGGACATAAAGGATAAGGTTGGAAGCTTGAAGGGGGAACCAAGCATTCAATTCAAGAGATAGATTTGTTGACTTTTGGCTCCAACATTGGCTTCCTTCGCATGCCTGTCCACCGCCTATCTCCCTCATCTGATTCTCTCTTTCTCCTTGGTCTCTCTCTCTCTCGCTTTTCACAGCTTCAGCTCCTTTTGTTCACTTCTCCCTTCAAAGACACCCATCACCAAAGCATCCCCACATTTTCCCCTTATCCCACTGCCACCTGCACCATCATTCACCCATCGTTTCTTCTCTGCACCACATGTCCGAAGCCACCTCAAACTCAGTCCACCAAATGAGTTTTTCTCCAACAAAGTTGACCATGAAACCTTCAGCGTCTTGAGCCACGCGTCTTTGTCGAGTAGCCCATTTTTCCCTCACCGAAGCCCACGCTCTTCGCGTTCAAGCCGTCCCTCTCTCCATCGAATTCTCCTCTGCCGATTTGCCAATGCCAGCTTCGCTCAGTCCATCGAAGACAGAAGCTAGCCACGGATTCTAGCGAACTCAGCTAAGTTCGTGAGTTTCTTTTGCGGTTTTTCAGCCTGTCTGAGCGTTCCCTCGGTGAGAGCATTCCCTCGGCCTCGCCGTGAGTTCGAGTCTCGACCGCCGTTGCGCCGCTGTCGCCGTGAGCCGATTTTCGGGCTTAACTAGTGAGTTGCGTTCTAATCATTTATTAGTGGGCTAACGACACTTAGAGGTGTGTTAGTTAGCTAATTTGTGGATTAATTATGTTGATTAGGCTTAGGATGGCTTAGTTAGATTAAGTATATAGTTAGTATTTAGTTAGTGTAATTAGTTTAGTTAAGTGGATTAGTTAGGAATTAGTTAGTTTATTTACTTAGTGTATTTAGATTAAATTAAATAGGATGGTTAGATTTAATTGTTAGTTAGATTATTTAGTTTAGTTAATTTAGGTAAATTTAATTAAATGCTCTAAATTTATTTATTTTGTAGTTTATTTAATTTCTGGTAATTTATTTAATTTTTAATTATTTTCCAGAAATTAGCCGGATAACCGGTGACCGGAATTTCGTGCCGATTGCAATGGTGTGTTCAATTTCTACAATTGAGTGTTAATTTATGCAAATTGAGTGCTAATTGGAATTTTGAGTATTTAATTCCATAATTTGTGAAATTCATTATTTATTCAGAAAATCCTGGGTGTTGGGTTTTAACACCAAAAATGGTTTTATGTACTATATAAACTAGTGGGATTTTAAATTGGAGGATATCAATTTTTCTAGAGTGAATTGACCGCGTACCCACACACGACTATTTTATCGTGTATTTCTAATACGAAGAAAATAGGCTAGGTTCACTATTTTAATTGAGACATTTGAGTGCAATGTCCTGGGCCGAGATTGATTGGTCGTGTGTTGGTTAAGAGAAACCGTCCTGAGCTGTTAAGCCGGATGTTACCCATTCATTGGGACTCGGGTTGCAGTAGATTCTGGACCTACGCCCCTTCGGGAAGCCGTCTAATTGAGAGATGTTGCCATGCTCAAAGGGGGTGAGACGACGCCTGGCAACGCCAGAAGACCGCCAATAGAGTTGGCCGTACCCTTGAGGGGTGTAATTAACAATTAGAATGCATGATTGTTGAGTCCGATGCACCTGATTATGAGACCAAAACTATGTGACATGGAATGGGATGTGTCATAACGGTTTAGCCTTATAATTAGAACCCCAGTGATTAATTGAATAGATGAGGTGTTCCGTTGTTATGTGCATTGATTATATGCATTGTGATATGAACTATACTGACACGCAGGAAAGGAAACTGAGGCGAGGTAAGTCCTCTGTGCCAATTGAGTGGTTGTGTGGTTAGGACACTTCTGGGTGTATTTCCCTCATAATCGGGGCTTAGACCGTGAACTCGCTGAGATTTATATCTCACCCTATCGTGAGCTTAAAATTTTCAGGACCGTAGAGGCAGGACCTGGAGCTGAGCTGAGGTGACCTGAAGAGTAGGTCAGATAGAACAACATCTTTTTGAGAACTAGTCTTTTGGTTATAGACTTGTGTAAAAGATTCAATATGTTTATAAAAGTGTGGTTTGTTTGTGAATGTGATGTCTAGCTTTTCTATCCCGAGATAGTTACTGTCAGGGGATTTTTATTTGCTTCCGCATGTGTAATAAAATAAAAGGGTCGGCGACTCACTTAGGAAGTTGCATAGTTTTTATCGACCAGAGAGGGATGGGCATGCGCTCAAGGATCGGGGCGTGACAGGCCCAACCCATCTTCTAGCCCATCTGCATGGGAGAAACGCCAAGTGTTTCTCCCTTAGAGCCAAGTGGCGCTGGCATGCAAGATCAATGATTGTTAATCACTGAAAGGAAGAAAATTAGGGGGGAAGAGGGGGGCAGATTAAGCAAGGAAAGGGAGAGAAAGAGAGGGGTATCACACAAAGAGAAAGGGGGAAAGAAAGAGAGAGTTACTGTCCGAGAGAGGGAGAGCGAGCGTGCGAGAGAAGAAGAGGAAGAAGGAGGAGTTCGTTTGCCACCTTGCCCGCCGTTTGTCGCTGTGTTTGTACTCGGATTTGAGGCAAGTAGAGTCCTAAAACCTACCTTTTACTTGCTGTGATATGTGTTGTAAGGGATGATAAACTTTGGTTGTGGTAGAAGTGAAGAAATTCGAAGCTTTAGGGAGAAATATGGTAGCCTTGCATTCTGTTTTCTAGGAAAGCAGTCCGACCTTTGATGAATTCTTGAGCTGCTTGCGACTTTTTAGTTGGAATCTTATTTTGAATCATTGATGAAAGTTGTAGAGAAATTCTTGGAGAGTAACATATCAAAATTTCAGAAGGAATGAACAATTATAGAACGGTGAAAATATTTTTCTTTGGAGAAATCAGATCTGGAATCAAAATGCTGACCTAGTATGATTCTGTGAATTTTATAAAATTCTCCGGTTGAAATTTGATCTTGTGTTCTGAATTAAAGTTGGTGATGACATGTTAAGGAGTAACATAATAAAATTTTAGAGGAAATTGATGAGTTTAGGTTGGTGAAATGATTTTATTTGAAATGGTCAGATCTGGGAATTTTTGCCGAGGGTTAGAGACGGCTACGGTGATTATAGTTTTCAATCTATCACAAATATGATTTCTAGTTCTTCATGAGATATTTACTTATGGACCTTTTCTATAACATATAAAAATTTCATAATTTTTGGAGCTGATTTAGAATTTTTACCGAATTTGTGAATGAAACTGTGTATGGCAATATTCCGAAATTTTAAGGACTGTGGTGCGTGAATTGTACTGATTTGTGTGATGCTCTTTTGATATGGTGTCCTTTACGAAATATTTTCCTCTAGATCTTTAATATAACATGTAAATTTTTTAGAATTTAATAAGGCTTTTTACTAATTTTTCAAGAATTATGACCAAAGAAGCGCAATCTGTTTTTATCTGAAATTTTGTTATATTTTCAAAAATAAATGAAATTGCTGCGTGTGATATAGTGGTTGATTATGCTGCATATGTGGTGACATATGGCATGTTATATGACATCAAAAGCTAGTTGAAACTCTTGATATTGATGCATCAAATGCCATGTTGAAATTGAAATACATGTGTGAATATAAATTGAGATAATAACGAGACCGTCGGAGGTGTGAGCCGACGATGCCTCGGGAGTGTTGGGATGCCCGGAGTGTGTGTGCCGGATGCCCCGGGAGTGTTGGGATGCCCGGAGGTGTGTGCCGGAGGCTCCTCGCGATGCTAGGTCGGATGCGAGCGATAAATTGTGGGACGCAAACACTAGTCCCTAGAAAGATGAAAATTGAGATCGTATCATGTGCATGGATGTGTACATATGGCATGGGATGAACCTCATGGGAATGCAAGCAAGTGCATGGTAGTATATGCACGTTGCATGGTGATATATGCATGGCTGCTTGATGATAAGTGCATGGTGGTATATACACGTAGCATGGTGATATATGCACGTTGTATGGTGATATATGCATGGCTGTAAGGTGAGGTATGCTTGAATGCATGAATGATATGTGTTTTATTCATGATCCCTTGATTGTTCTGTTTGACGCATTGTGTAGTTTGGTGGATCTTTACTGCTGAGTGGTTGCATTCACCTCTTTTGGGGATTAACATTTTAGATTAGAAAGATGCCGTTGCTACTAGTTGCACGCGGTACCTATTATGGATTGCCATATGATGTCAAGGTGGAGTGCACAGAGCATTCCTGTGTTAGTTTGCCTGGTTTGGTGTATGTCTGAGTCCGTGTCTTGGTGATGTACGATGTGGGTCTTGCTGATGGCCCGGTTATCCAGGAGTTTTTGTCTGTTCATGTCCAGTGTGGTGGAGTGATGCTAGGGATGCTGCCGCCGCTGCTGCCCGATGCACCGAGTTAGGTTTGATGGCACGTATAGCTGGTGGAGTGATGTAGGTGGTGTGCATTGCATTATGGGTATTGAAGTGAGAAATGGTGAGATACGTTTATGCTTTCGTTGAAGAACTGCGCTGGGACCTTTACAAAAAAAAAAAAAAGGAAAAATATTCTATTGATCAACCCTTATGAACTATGGTTTCACTTTAATTAAAAAGCACCTTACTAGTATGTAGTAGGATGAGTGACAAGTACCTGTGGTGACCCTAATGGATTGGGGGCCATCGAGGGGTGCCACATGCAATTAGAACGAAATTCCGGTCACCGGCTATCCCGGTATAATTTTTGAAATATATTAACTAATTAAATAAATTACAAAAATAATTAAATAATGCAATTTAAATTCAATAAATATTAACTTAGGCCATAAATGCTAATCTAACCACCTAAACGGGCCTAAATTTTTTTTGAACCTATCTAGATAAATAGTACATTCTATCGAGCCCTTAATTAATCTAATCTAACCACCTAACATGCATAATTAAACAATTAAATCACTAATCTAAACTAACTAACCACCTAATCTCTAATTAGCCTAAACTAATCACTCATTCAGCATCATTAACTCCCTAAGCAGAGTTTAGCTAGTAAACTCACCGGTTTAGTGATCCGATGAGTTCATGGCGATGGCAACGCGAAGGCGGGCGACAACCAAGCCTACGGCGACACCAACCAAGGTTCGGAAGAGACCTAAAGCGAGCCTTGAAGTCCAAGGGCCCTTGTTGTCTTCGGCGTCTATCCTTGGGCCGAAGGGGCTGCTTGAGCGACTAGAAGCAGCAAGGAAGGATAGCGATGGTGCAGCAAGGCGAGGCGAGCGACGGTGGTGGCTCTTGCTGCTTAGACAACTGTGAACAATGGCCAGGTGAGCTGCGATGGTGACCAAGGTGGCTCAAGATTGCGGGATAGCAAGGATGCAAGCAGGAGGCAGACGGCGCTGGCTTGGCTCACGGGTGCTAGCAATGGTGCACGACAACAGCAGGGGGTTTCGGCAGGTAGTCGATAGTTCAGGGGGAAGGGCTAGTTGTTCTCTGGAATTTTAAGCTCTCAAAACACTCTCTAATGGAGAGAGTGAAGCCAAGGAAGAAGAAGAAGCTGCTGAAGCTTGGAGGGGGCCACAATTGCCTCAAAGTCAAGCCAAAATATCCATTTCACTCATTGCTTGCCCCCACCATGCTTAGCCCTATCCACAATAGCCAATTCCCCTTCAATCTTCCTCTACAAGCTTCATTTGATGCCTCAAATGTTGCACCCCACAAGGCTACGAATTTGCAACTTTCCCTCATCAACTTCATTTCAATTTCTCTTCAATTGGACTCAATTTGGTGCCCATAAAATCAACCAAGGTGCCCACACCTCACAAGGCATAGGAATTTCTAGTGCAATTGACCCATGTTTGATTATTTTCAAGCCACACTGTACATCTTCAACACATTGGCAACTCTTGATTGTTGTGAAAATCTCGAGGGTTCAAATACAGACATAAGGTACAGAAATGACAAAAAAATCGGTCTAGTGCCATTCGACAGAAATTTTGCAATCATGTGGAATCACACATACTCTAATCACATACCTCTATCGAATTAACCTATCTTCGGTCTTTGATTGATTTTGACAGTGCGATAATGACCCTTACAGATTAGCACAGTCAAGCAGTCGATTCTTGGTTGAATTCTCAAGTCTATTGCGTTTAAATTCCTTAATAGCTTCACCTGATAGACTAGTTATCCCGTGAGTGATCAGCTCAGGGAAAAGAACTATAGGCACATCAATGAAAAGCCCAACTTATTCAATTGAAATCAGAACTTGAAAATCAGGATGTCACACCTCTGAAGCCGCAACCAGCAACCGCCCAGCTCACCTGTGCACTGTACACATGCGACCAGCCATTGTCCAGCTTTGTTGCACCTCCCCTGAAGCTATACAAAGCTTAGATTATTTTGTGAGTGGCTTTCTAGCCCTTGATTAGGTTTATCATTGCATTTAGGGAGTAGTTTAGGACTTGTTAGTGGTTAAATGATGATTTATTTACGTGATAAGTTACTGTTGGACTTAGATAGGTTATCGATTTTCAAAGTGATAGATTATCTCATTTAAGGTGATAAGTTATTGAGTTATGATGAGTGAAATTAATATGTGATTTTATCATGCCATAATATGATGAAATGCTATTATGTGATATAGAGATTCTTTATTAGATGCATTATTTGGGTTATGTGACATAGGGATTATTGTTTAGATGTGATATTTGGGCTATGTGTTATAGGGATTATGTGCTAGATGCATCATTTGGGGTTATGTACTATGAGGATTATGTGTTGAATGTGTCACATAGTTTATGTGTGTATTTGTGCCATATGGGTTACATGTATATACGTTATATGGGCTAAATATCATGTATTATATGTGACACGTGTGCCATTATGGAGTAATGTTGTGATTTGACTCGCTATTAGAGTACATTATGGTAGGGTGATATGTTATATAATTAAAAGATGGATTTGATGGCATGTGATAATGATGTGAACGTATTGTGGATTATGATGACTTTATTCTATCTTGATAAGTAGTCTATATGCAATGGGTTTATGAAGTAAATGGCACATAAATATATGATATAATATAATGCACATGTATGACATGATGGCATATATTAAATGATGTTGCATATTGCATGCGTATCACACTAGTTAAATGAGAATGATAAGAAATGGATTGTGTGATGGTATGCTCGTGTGATCACCTAAGACCCTGATGCGTTTACATGGTTGTGAAGTTGTCTAGATATGTTTTACGTTGGACGATGCTCGATTAAGTTCGGATGCCCCTAAGTCAACAGGATGCCATTTGTGGATGGATTTCGGAACAAAGCTCCTTATAGGAATGATCGTTCTGATGCGTTTTACGTGGGACGATGCCATGCTCAATGGGGTGAGATGATGCCCAGTTATGCCAGATGACTATGAACTTTTGGCTTAGCCTTAGGTCCTAAGTGGTCGTAATAATCTAGACATATTTGTATGGAAAGTGCATAAGATTCGTATGTATTTAGGTCTGGATTATTGCATGGCATGAGCACATGATTTGAACCATAGTGTGGATTCATATGTTTGGCTCAAGTGCATGGAATATATGTTATGGAATTGCTCATGTGTCTATATTGATGGCCTTGAATAATAGATTTATTATTATGAGAATAGTGATGGTAAAGTAAGAAGAGTGTTACCATGTTTTGTCATCGATGGATAATTGCTTGTTTAGGGCTCTTCTGAGGTGAACGACTTCCCTAAGCGAGGTCTATTCATTGAGTTTATCTCATATTTGTTTGTTGA
This sequence comes from Eucalyptus polyanthemos subsp. polyanthemos, assembly GCA_017140185.1. Lineage (NCBI taxonomy): Eukaryota > Viridiplantae > Streptophyta > Magnoliopsida > Myrtales > Myrtaceae > Eucalyptus > Eucalyptus polyanthemos. The sequence goes on from CM029459.1 coordinate 27,026,339, forward strand.
AATGTTTATAAGCCTTAAGAATTGCTAAGCAATTTTGTCATATATGTTTTGGCCTCCCTGTTGAGCATAGTTAGGAGGTGTCGGAGTACCCTGTAGTGGGAGGGACTGATGCGCACTACACATGTTACATCATGACCATCTGGGTCAATGAAGGTCTACCTAACCTCATGCCACATTGATTCATGGCCTGGTACTTTTGGGCAGGCAACGAGAGTCATGGTCCTATCCATGGCTTTGACGGTCCATTGGATGTCAGAGGCTTAAGGGGGATGCATCAGTTGGGATGCTAAGGATGGGGACATTCTTGATGGGGAGATGTCCAATCCCGAGCTCGACCTTGAGCTGATTGCCAAGTCAGAGCCATAGATCCTAGAAGCCATTGAAGCTTAGGTAGTGGTGGGGTTGCTAGCACTTTTTGGACCACCTTCATAGTATTGGAGGCGTAGACATACCCAAGCCCTTTTGTAGAAGGTCGTGGCAATGTAGTCAGGTCTGTTGGATGTGATGAAGCTAGTTATTTAATTTATGAACTTGACGTGTATGAAACGTTGACTTATGATGCATATATATGTGAATTGTTTCTAACTACTCCTGTTGAATGATGGTTGGAGATTTGTTTACATTTCCACTTGTGCGTTTTATTGTTATTGCGAATTGGGTTGGCGATGCCTCTTGAGACATCACAATCGAATGGCCATATGTATGGAAGTGAGGGTTGCCATGCACTTGAAGAGGGTCGAGGCATGACCACTTGTTCCATCATGACTATTCAATTTAAATATGTGAAGGATTTGAGTGTCATCTTAGAGTTGTTGAGTTTGTTAAGAGGAAAGATGGCATCCAAGGGATAGGATGGCCTCTTTCATGGACATATAAATAACATTTTTCTCTAAAAAAAGGGCTCATGGTATGCAAAAATACAAATATAAAGAGAGAAAATCTCTCAAAATCTCTCTTTCTTTTTTTCTTTATCTCTCTCTCTCTCTCTCTCTCTCTCCCTCCCACCCAATTCTTGTGTCGCTCTTCTTCCCAAATTGCTTATGATCGTTCTCCTTTTTACCAAGCTTCCTGCCTATTGCCGGAGCACTTGCAGGCATTGCACCACCCCCGACAAGTGTCACCAACCTCCATCCTTCCCCGTTGTTGCCACTTGATGACTGGAGAGTCACCGAAGCTACCCGTCCAGCCAATTTTCTCCTTAGGTCCAAAGACTGCTCTCTATACCGGTGACGAGTCTAGCTCTTTCCTTGCCCCGATCGATGATCCAATGACTTCCTAGTGTTCCCTAACTAATTAGTGACGATTGACTTGTCCAAAAGTTTCAAGTGGTCGGAAACTGTTGAACAATCAACAGAAGACTTCTGCCGAGGCCAATCCTTCCACCGGTGTCAAACTGGTGCTCGATTATGCAACAATGATTGATCAATGCCATTCCGGCACAATTTGATCCCCTTAGCTCGTTCTGACCCGATCCATTACCTTCTTTGGCGAGTCTAAGAAGTGTAGGTGTTTGAAAACCTGCAAAACGATCACCGAAGGACATCTTCACCATCGTTCTTCTCTAGTGGATCCAATCTAGACTAGTTATATACTAGCGGTTGGCTAGTCTTATTCCAATGTTGTTCTGATTCCTTCAGGCATATAAGATCTCTCTTGGAGTCCCCTAGACATTCCTCAATAGTTCATGATTGTTGTGGTGGCCTGATCTTTGAATGATTGAGTTCCATTCGCAATAAAACACACAAAAGGTAACTTTCTCTTCCTTGAGCTCGATGAAGCAAGGTTGTTCTAGACAACTGGGGCTAGAGCTCACCCTAGGATCTTAATATCTACAAATAATGATGTATTAGGACATTGGAATGACCACATGTTAGCATTGATTGAGCTTGATTGCATTGAATGAGCTTGATTGTTTGATTATGCTTGTTCTGCAAAAATCAAATGCCTTTATGACAGATCTGAGAAATGTTGTGAGTTGAGTTTGTTATGCTTGATTTATATGTTTGATGTCATCAAGACATTCGTAGTGTAACATCCTCAAATTCCAAGCCATGAGAATAAGGTATAAGCATCAATCATGGAATCAATGACATAAACCTTGGATAGACCAAGACATGGCATGTTCGACCATGGACCCAATCACTCAACCGAGACCTACTTAGGGCAAATAGCAAAGACCAACCACGAGGTTTATTTTAAGACATCCAATGGACCAATTCTAGTTGAAAATGGTCATTGACAAGTTTAAGAAGGCTACCCATTTAGTCGCCCTCATTTGGTTAAAGTTTACTAAATTTTGGCATGAACCTCGATTCTCATAGAACCTTCAATCATGTACAAATATGAATGACTTCTCCAATTAGACGACAGCCTATGTTAGTCTTATGAATGCCTTGGATGAATTTTGAACATGAATTAATTAATGCGAGGACGAATCATTGGACAAGCGTCAAGAGGTGATTGGGGTTCTAGAATCTTCCATAATCTTTTGACTTAGTCTATCCTTATCTATTATGTGCCACATGCCATTTGCAAGAAAAAGGAGAAAACTTGCATACCAAATAGAGGGCAAAAATATCTAGGCCTCATTAGGAGCCGTCTGGTCACCAAAGAAGCATCTTGGAGCTAGGTCCAAAATGTTGTAAGTAGACTTTCCTAATTCTTCGATAGGGTGATGTGCTACACGTATCGATTTTAAGATCACGTCATCGTTTGCTTGTGTTGGCTTTGTATGGTTATGCTTGTTGTGTTCTATTTGTTTGTTGTCACATCAAGTAAGTTCATGGTCTCACATGGATGTCAAGCACATCTGAATGTCAAGGAAATGTGTCATATGACTTTGGATGTGCACCGAGGTGGGTGCACGGCCCACAATTGATTTTGGGACAACATTGAGACATGTTGTTACTCGAGACAAGTCACAAGTTGATGCTGAGGCCGAAGTGACTGGTTCCAAGTGCAAACCACGAACCCAAGTTGCATCCGATATGAGTTTAATTTAGTAAGACATAAGAGTTGTTCATTAGTTCAACTTGCATGGCACGCCTTCCCGATATTGAGATCGTGGATGATGTCGGCCCGGGTGAGGCCGTTGCCAAGGGGTCACCCTAAATGCCATCCTGATAATGAGATCGAGACAATGCTAGTTGCTAGGGGGGATCGATGCCCGGTTGTTATCGACAGAGTTGATTAATTTCTACTAATATGATACTGAAAAAGTAAAATGAAAGTCCATGTGTGATGCTTGAATTGATGCTTGCAAAAGTTGGGTTTGTTTTGATATGTAGAGCTGAGTCTTTGCATCAATTTGAGCATATGTTGCATCGAGTCACTTACTGCTTGGATAGGTCTTATGTGATGCACACATTTCTTTTAGTGACCGAAATGATTGTAAGCCATTGATTTTTAGGAAGCCTTGTTCTTGTGCACTAACTGTGACATCCTGAATTTCAAGTCCTGATTTCAATTGAATGAATCGGGCTTTTCATCTACGCCCTTATAATTCTATTCTCTGAACTGATCACTCACGAGATAACTAGTCTATCTGGTGAAGCCGTTAAGGGATTTTAACATAATAGATTTGAGAATAAGATCAGGAATCGACCACTTGACCGTGCTAGTCTACAAGGGTCATTACGGCTCTCTCAAAATCGATCAAATATCAAAGATAGGTTTTTTTTTTTTCTCTTTTGGTCAGAATAGAGAAAGGTTGATTCAATTAAGATATGTGATCAAATTATTGGTGATTCCACCTAATTGCAAAATTCTCGTTGATCGGCACTAGACCGATTTTTCTATCGTTTTGGGTACCCTGTGCCCATATTTGAAACCTTGAGATTTTCATGACAATCGAGAGTCGTGAATGTGTCGAAAATGTACAATGTGGCTTGAAATTAATCGACCATGGGTCAATTGCACTAAAAATTCTTGAAAGCTACTCGGTAGGTTAGGTCTTGCTAAAATCGCTCCCGGTTGAAATTAACCGTGAATTTAAACTCGATTTAAGAAATTGAAAGTTTTGTCATGTCCTGATTCATCGACTCACTCTCTGAAGATTTTTCTGCCAACCCTAGATTTCAGCGAAAATTCAAAGTAAGGTTATTTTGGATTGGGAAAATAAGAGGGCTGTCTTTGGTCGCATTTTTGGGATTCAAGTTGGTTCGATTGTCGAGAATAAATCACGAGATGGGCGATGGCATCTTGGCTGAATTTATGGGTATCAAATTGAGCTCAAATGGAGAAGAATTGAAGTGAAATTGAAAGGGTAATTGAATGAAATGGGATGGCAAGTGTTCCAAAATTCTTAGGCCTTGTCGGGAGCAACATTTGGACCACTTGGTTGGCTTACTGAGGAAGCTTGGTTGCTGGAAATTGGCTGAGGAAGACAGCCATGCATGGTGGGGCCTTGCCAAGGGACAAAGGGGATATAATGGAAGGCTTTGGAGGCTTAGAGGGACCCTCCACTCTTCAACTGTCTCCTTCTTTCTCCTTGCTCCTCCTTTATCCATTGTTGAAGCCTTTTGGAGCTCAAAGAACTAGAGAATTGCCAGCTCTCCCATCTCTCTCTCTCCCTTCTTCAGCCTCAAGAAAATTTGTAGCCCTTTCTCTCCTGTTTTCCTTCTCTTCCTGTTTCTGCTCTAGCTGACCTTCCTCTAAAAACAGGAGTTAATAGTTGCCTTCTTGTGCGAATCAAATCTCATATGACCAACCACTGTGCTCAAGACACCCAAAGCATACAGGAGGACTTGGCCATTCACCGGTCGGAGCCGTTGGCCGGCCTGAAGTTACTGCTCTCCAGTTCGCCAGTCCACCTGCCCAAGTGCACTATTTCGCCTTTGTTACAATTTTTCTCCCATTTGACCCTTCTTCCACCCAGCCCAACCACTAGCCACTCCCTCTTGACCCCCTGGTGCCATCGGTTGTCAGCCAACCCCTCATCGGAGCTATGGTCAAGCCGTTCAACTCCTTTCCTCCTCTGTTGTTTGGATTCCAGAGTTGCAGTGAGAAGCAGAGGTTGTTGCTGCTGTTTCAGCCCTGAGACCGCCTTGGGTCATCGTGGTAGAGGTTCTCGAGTGTCACCATCCCGTCCATGTCTTCGACCCGTTTAACAAGTGAGTTTAGCTCTTAATCATTTGATTAGTGCCTAAACTTGCTTAGGGTTGGTTTAACTAGTGTTAATTCTAGTTTAGGAGATTTAATTAAGCTATGTTAGCCCTAAGATAGGTGGTTAGATGGTTGGTTAAGATTAGTTTAGTTTAATCTTACTTTATTTGCTTAATTGTGGCTTATGTGCTTAATTAAGTATGTTTAACTTTAATTGATTTATTGCTTGCCTTAAGTAGTGTTTTAAATGACTCTTGGATTTAATTTATTAGTTATTTAATTCTGGAAGTTCACTGTTCATACGAACACTGTTCATGCTATACTGTTCACAAAGTACTGTTGACGTGCACTGTTGACCCGAGAATGAAAAGTTGTCAAAATTCATGTATTTTAATCCTATGAAGTGAATGGATGTGTAAATGCTTGGGCATCTGCATGATTTGAGTGATTTCCATTAAAATGGGAAAATGAGTTGTTCGAGGGACATTGGAAATGGACCGCGTTTATGAGAAAAAGGATTTGAGGGGGTATGTTTGCGTGATCGCTAAGTTGAATTGTCACCCAACGGGAGTTTGGGGGTTATACCCAACGGGAGTCGGAAGTCGGTCATAGTAAATTCTGGACCGATGTTCGTTTTTAGGAAACCTTCTAAACAGGAGTTCTAGACGTAGTCATGCTCGACGGGGCAGGACAAAACCTGATATTTTTATCGTTAGTGCGGAGGGAGTCGAATGATCATTGACTGGGAAGTTGGCCATGGTTGGGAGATCATATTTAATTGGATTGTCGACTGGGAAGTTGATCGGATCGCTGACATGGAAGTTAGCCGCTAACCGAGGAGTTAGCCGTACTGTCAACTAGGAGTTGAGTGTGGCCAACGGGCTGTAAGAACTAGAACACGCATGAGTGTTGAGATAGTTAGGCCTTATTATGAGATAAAATTATGTGGCATGATATGGGACCTATCATAACCATTTTACCTTATAATCGGGACCCGTGTGATCAATTGATGCATGATAGGTGACGCACTAAAGTGCAAGAGCATATGAGAATCATGGCATCATTGGTTTTAACTGTGCATGAGTTGAGCACATTATTTATGGCCAGGTGAGATCGCTTCTGATGCAACTCGTATGTGATTGATGAATTGCATCATCTAATGGCCATGTGCATTACGTATATTGACCTGAGATTCAATGTGCAGGGTATGGCATACCAAGTAAAGTTGCTTGCGAATCGACTATGTGGTTAGTGGTTGACCCTGGCTGTTGTGATTTGTTGATTGGTGGTTGTTAGTCATGGATTGTTTGTGGGGTGGTTCTGGAGAGATACTCCGAGTTGAGTTGGTGTACCAATTGGGGTTTAAGGGGTGAACTTGCTGAGACGTTATCTCACCCTGTCGTGGACTTAACTTTTCATGTCCCTAATGTGAAGAACCCGGAGCTTGGGACGGAAGGGTCAGGAGCATGGATGACTCAGTAGTTCTTTTTTAAGATAGATCTCCTGTACCGAGACCTTAGAGTTGGCTTCTGTGTATAAATTAGTTTGTTTATGAAAAGTGTTTTGGTGAAAATGGTATTTTGCTTTTCTATCTCATATTTATGTTGTCAAGGGATTTTATTATACGCTTCGGCTTGTCGCAATGTTATCGACCATCGTGGGATGTGTGCACGGTCGAGGTTCGAGGCGTGACATCCCCGCTCGAAGTGGTATCTGAGCAAGGTTAGTGGTTGGAGTGATAAGGTGCGATAGGTCTTGGGATAGTGAGTAGGCAAGGCTTTTCCCTTAGGCAGACGCTTGTGATTGATTAGCTGAGTGGTAGTTTGTTTTGTATGGGTCACTTAGTTTTCCTAATTTTGAGTGGAATTAGGAGGCAGGTTCTGTAGAGATCCTATAGAATGAGTGATCCGGATCAAAGGACTCCTCGGAAGAGGACTGCTACGTCTGTTTCTCAAGGTAGGACGCTGACTAGGGTCGGTACCTGAGGAGGAGCGCCGACTCGGGCCAGCACGAGTGAGAGAGTACCGCCGTAGGTTGATACTGGTGTAGCAGCACCTGTCGACTCGAGAATAGATGGGATCGTTCAGGTGCTAGAGATGCTTGGGAATGTGGTAGGGCAACGGGCCTAGAATCAAGCTGCCACCGCCGTCGCTACTGCCGCCGCTACCGTAGCCACCACTACTACCGCTAATGCCGCTGCTGATGCTACTGCTACCGCAGTTACTTCCACACCTATTGCTACACCTACCGAGGTTCCACCTGGGAACGTTATTGCTTATAGACCGATAGACAAGCTTGTCGAGCAATTTCTGAGGCTGAAACCGCCTATGTTCATTAGTGCAGCGGACCCCGAGGCTACAACACTCTGGGTCCAAGACTTGGAGAAGGCATTCGCACTACTGAGGTGCACAGAGGAAGAGAAGGTTGTCCTTGTAGTCTATCAGCTACAGGGGAATGCAAGCACTTGGTGAAGGGCCACTAGAGGAATAGTTTTACCAGAAGACAAAGTTCTGGTGTGGGACGCCTTCCTTGAAGCTTTTAATGGCAAGTATTTCTCTGACTCCGCGAAGAAACAAAAGATGGAGGAATTTCAGCGCTTTCGTCAAGGTCTAATGATAGTAGACCAGTATGTGGCCAAATTTGTTGAGTTGTCACAGTACGCCCCCAGGCTGATAGAAGATCTAGCTAATAAAGCTAGGAGATGCAAGAACGGCCTCTAACCAAAGCTGAGGACTCCACTAGTGCCGTTCGATCTGAAGGAATATAATGAGCTGTATGGACAAGCCCAGTTGTTAGAGAGGAACTTGAATGAACAAGCTACCGCATCTAGGTCACGGTTCGCATCAAGCAGAAATGGTAATCGGTTAGGGAATAGGCCGATGACTAGAGGAGCATATCCCATTCATCCCAACCAAAAGGGTGGAATCAGAAAGCTGGCACCCAACTTGAATGATAGATGCTGAATTTGCAAAAGGAAGCATGGACTAAATCCGTGTCCTGGTCTATTAGGAGCGTGTTATGGATGTAATCAGCATGGGCACCAGGTGAAGGATTGTCCACGCAGGCCGATGGGACCATAGCAGCTGTAACTGCCGCCACTGATGGGACAGATCAGAGGGAATGCACCACAAACGGGGTTTCATTAGAATGGCGAAGAGGACAGGAATGAACCAAGCCATGCACCGATCGTGGGAAGAATTTTTTTGTTTTGGGATAATTTTATTAGAGTGGCACATCGGAATTTTGGTTAGGCTTGTAGAATTTTAGTTTGTTGAAATGAAGTTGTGAAAAGGAAAATCACTGGTTAGAGTGGTACTTGGCTATTTTTTCTTATGTATAACTTTGAAGTTGTAAATGAAAAAGATTGGCTCAATGAGCATATTGTTGTAATGAATCGTTGTTATGCAGTAATCCAGTTTAACCCGTTAATGGAGAAAAAGTTTCAAATTTGTTGAAAATCGAGAAGGACCCTTGTTTATTTTAATGTCATCATTTAAGGCAACCGGTTATTAGATGTGGGTTGCCAATGTTATTTGGCAACTGCAGTGGATACGACAGTTAAGGAGCCAAAAGTGGAGAGCATCGCCGTGGTACAAAAGTTATTTGATGCATTCACTAAGGAATCATCCGATTTGCCCCCAGAAAGGGAGATTGGCTTCATGATAGTGTTTATGAATGGCATTCTGGTGTACTCAAGAAGTCCAGAGGAACACAAAAATTATTTGAGGATAGTACTCCAGACTCTGAGGAACCATGAACTGTACGTGAAGTTCAGCAAGTGCAAGTTTTTGTTGACTCGTGTTGGTTTCCTAGGTCATGTGATTTCAAATGAAGGAATCTCCATAGACCCGACCAAGATTAAAGCAATGATCAACTGGCCAAGACCGACAACAGCAATAGAGATCATTAAAAGCTTTTTGGGATTGGTAGGTTTTTACGGATAGTTTGTGGGAACATTGTTAGCAATAGCTATGCCTCTGACTAGATTGTTGAAGAAGGCAAAGAAGTTCGTAGAGATAGTGTTGCTGGTTCGAACTTCTAAAGGAGATATCTTGTATCACTCTGGAAAGGCAAATAAGGTCGCAGATGCGTTGAGTTGGAAGTCTTCAGTTACACAGATGATAGTTAAGGAGTGGATTTGACTCAAGAGAGCTTGAGATTCGATTTTGAAATTTGAGGTAGGCCACCTTTCAAATCTTATGGCCACCCTCAGAATTGAACTAGAAGTCCATATTAGAATCAAGACGCTTCAGTTGATAGATCCAGAGATTCATAAGATGCTGCAAGAGGATACCGAAAAGAGAAAGGTTGACTTTCAGATTTTTAAAGACGGAACATTAAGGTTCCGAGGACGATTGTGTATACTTGACGATGTAGATCTTAAAGAAGAGATTTTGTTAGAAGCTCATCATAGCAATTGCAGCATTCATCCAAGCAGTACAAAAATGTATCAGGATTTTCGTCAACATTATTGGTGGACCGATATGAAGACGGATATCGCCAAGCAAGTCGCCAAATTTTTAACATGTCAACAAGTGAAGACATAGCATTGTAAGCCTAGATGACTTCTACAACCTCTCGAGATTCCCGAGTGGAAATGGGAATACATCACCGTGGACTTTGTGATGGGCTTACCAATGAGTTAGAGGGGAAATGAGTCCATTTGGGTAGTAGTCGATAGACTGACAAAGTCGACTCACTTTATCACCATATGGAATGACCTTACACTAGATAGATATGCAAAATGGTATGTGCATCAGATTGTTCGTTTGCATGGAGTGCTGGTGACGATCACATCTGATAGAGACCTGAGATTTATAGCTACTTTTTGGAAAAGCTTGCAGATCGCCTTGGGAATGAAGCTGCAATTTAGTATGGCTTACCATTCGCAGACGGATGGCTAGTTTGAGAGGACGTTTCAAACCCTCGAAGACATGCTACGAGCTTGCGTGTTGAATTTCAAGGGAAGCTAGGAGGAGTAGCTTCATCTTGTCGAGTTTGCCTATAACAACAGCTACCAGCAGAGCATTCAGATGGCTCATTTCGAAGCATTCTATGGTAGAGCATGCAGAACGTTGGTTGTTAGGATGAGATTAAAGAACGAAAACTTACAAGCCTAGAGTTAGTCCAACAGTTAGTGGATGCAGTTGCCGTCATCAAAGACCGCTCAGAGTTGCCAAAAAAGCTATGCTGATAAGCATTGAAGGCCATTGGAATTCAAAGTTGGTGAGCACGTCTTTCTGAAGGTGTCACTGCTTAAGGGTACTTCGCACTTCGGCAAAAAGGGAAAGCTGAGTCCGAGGTATGTAGGTCCCTTTTTTATTCTGAAAAGAATCGGGATTCTAGCATATCATCCTACATTACCGCTGAGATTAGCGCAAGTGCATGACGTCTTTCACGTGTTGATGTTGAGGAAGTATGAGCCTGACCCAACCCATGTGCTAAATTTGAAGAATTAGACATGGACAATAGGGTGTTGTACATGGAAAGATCGGTTCAGATTGTAGATCAGAAGGAACAGGTTATGTGCACCAAGCAATTCCGTTTGTCAAAGTGGTCTAGCAACACCATGGCACATAAGGAACAACCTGCGAAAGTGAAGATTCGATGAGACGATTGTACTCCCACCTTTTTGTTTAAAGATTTGTAATGGTTTAAATTTCGAGGATGAAATTTTTATAAGAGGGAAAAAGTTGTGACATCCTGAATTTCTAGTCCTGTTTTCATTTGAATGAACCGGGCTTTTCATCGACGTGCCTATAGTTCTATTCTCTGAGCTGATCACTCACAAAATAACTACTCTATCTGGTGAAGCCATTAAGGGATTTTAACACAATAGATTTGAGAATTCAATCAAGAATTGACTGCTCGATCGTGCTAGTCTACAATTGTCATTATGGCACTGTCAAAATTGATCAGAGATAAAAAATAAGTTGATTCAATTGAGATATGTGATCAAAGTGTGGGTGATTCCACCTGATTGCAAAATTCTAGTCGATCAGCGCTAGATCGATTTTTCTGTCGTTTTGAGTACCCTATGCCCGTATTTGAAACCTTGAGATTTTCACGACAATCGAGAGTCACCAATCTGTTGAAGATGTACAACGTGGCTCGAAATTAATCGACCATGGATCAGTTCCACTAAAAATTCTTAAAAGCTAGTCGGTAGGTTAGGCTACGCTAAAATCGCGCTTGGTTAAAATAAACCGCGAATTTAAATCCGATTTCAGAAATTGAAAGTTATGTCATGTTATGATTCATTTTAGGAATGTCAACTTATCCTCCAAAGATTTTTCTGCAAACCCAAGATTTCGGCGAAAATTCAAAGTAAGGTTATTTTGAACCGAGAAAATTAGAGGGCCGTTTTTGGTCCTATTTTTTGGATTGAAGCTGGTTCAATTGACGAGGAAAAATCACGAGATGGGCGATGGCATCTTGGCTGAATTTATGGGGGTCAAATTGAGCTCAAATGGAGAAGGATTTAAGTGAAATTGGAAGGGGAATTGAATGAAATGGATGGCAAGTGTTCTAAAATTCGTAGGCCTTGTGGGGAGCAACATTTGGACAACTTGGTTGGCTTGCTAAGGAAGCTTGGCTGTTGCAAATTGGCTAAGGAAGACGGCCATGCATGGTGGGGCCTTGCCAAGGGACAAAGGGGATAGAATGGAAGCCTTTGGAGGCTTAGAGGGACCTTCCACTCTTCAGCTGTCTCCTTCTTCCTCCTTGCTCATCCTTTATCCATTGTTGAAGCCTTTTGGAGCTCAAAGAACCAGAGAACAACTAGCTGTCCCATCTCTCTTTCTCCCCTCTTCAACCCAAAGCAAATTCGCAACCCTTTCTCCCCTGTTTTCCTTCTCTTCCCGTTTCTACTCTAGCTAACCTTCCTCTAAATACATGAGTTAATAGTTGCCTTCCCATGCGAATCAGCTCTCGTGCCACCCACCACTTTGCTTAGGACACCCAAACCGTACGTGAGGACTCGGCCATTCACCGATTGGAGCCATTGGCTAACCCACTAGCCGGCTTGAAATTACCGCTCGCCGGTTCACCGGTCTACCAACCCGAGTGCACTGTTTTGCCTTTTTTGCAATTTTTCTCCCATTCCGACCCTTCGTCCGCCTAGCCTAGCCACCAACCACTCCACCTTGACCCCCTGGTGCCACCGGGTGCCCGCTAATCCCTCGTCGAAGCTCCGGCCAAGCCGTTCAACTCCTTTCCGGAGTTGCAGTGAGAAGCAGAGGTTGTTGCTGCTATTTTAGCCCCAGGATGGGTGGTAGAGGTTCCTGAGCGTTGCCTCCGTCGTGGTAGAGGTTCCCAAGCATTGCCTTCGTCGTCACCGCCACGTCCATGTCTCCGCCCTATTTAACGGGTGAGTTTAGCTCTTAACCCTTTGATTATTGCCTAAATTTTCTTAGGGTTGGTTCAATTAGTGTTAATTCTAGATTATGAGATTTAATTAAGCTATGTTAGCCCTAAGATAGGTGGTTAGATGGTTAATAAAGATTAGTTTAGTTTAATTTTTCTTTATTTTCTTAATTGTGGCTTATGTGCTTAATTAAGTATGTTTAACTTTAATTGATTTATTGCTTTCCTTAATTAGCATTTTTAATGACTTTTGGGTTTAATTTATTAGTTATTTAATTCTGAAAATTCACTCTTCATACGAACACTATTCATGAAACACTGTTCATGTTATACTGTTCACAAAAGTTCTGTTCACGCACACCGTTCACGTGCACTGTTCACCTGAGGATGAAAAGTTGTCTAAATTCATGTATTTTAATCATATGAAGTGAATGGATGTGTAAATGCATGGGCATCCACATGAATCGAGTGATTTCCACAAAACGGGGAAAATGGGTTGCTCAAGGGACTTTGGAGATGGACCGCATTTATGAGAAAAAGGATTTAAGGTGGTATGTTTGCGTGATCGCTAAGTCAAACCATCACTCAACGGGAGTTTGGGGGCGATACCTGACGGGAGTTAGAAGTTGGTCGCAGTAGATTCTGGATTGATGTCGCTTTTTGGGAACCATCTAAACGAGAGTTCTAGACGTAGTCGTGCCCGACGGGGCGGGACGAAACCCGATATTTTTATCGGTAGCCAGGCGGGAGTCAGATGATCGCTGATTGGGAAGTTGGCCATGGCCCGGAGGTCATAATTAACCGGATTGTCGACTGGGAAGTTGACTGAATCCCTGACGGGGAAGTTAGCGGTACCATCGATCGGGGAGTTAGCCGTACTGTCAACTGGGAGTTAACTGTGGCCAATGGGCCGTAAGAACTGGAACACGCGTGAGTGTTGAGATAGTTGGGCCTTATTATGAGGTAAAATTGTGTGGCATGGTATGGGACGTGTCGTAATGATTTTACTTTATAATCGGGACCCGTGTGATTGATTGATGCATGATAGGTGACACACTAAAGTGCAAGAGCATATGAGAATCATGGCATCATTGGTTTTGACTGTGCATGAGTTGAGCACATTGTTTATGACACGCACGCATGAATCAATAACATATAGGGTGTGGCAATGGCCAGGTGAGATTGCTTGTGATGTGACTCATATGTGATTTATGAACTGCATCATCTAATGACCGTGTGCATTGCGTATATTGTGCTGAGATTCAACGTGCAGGGTATGGAATACCAAATAAGGTTGCATGCGAACCGACAATGTGGTTAGTGGTTGACCCTGGCTACTGTGATTAGTTGATTGGTGGTTGTTAGTCGTGGATTATTTGTGGGGTGGTTCTGAAGAGATACCCCAAGTTGAGTTGGTGTACTAATAAGGGTTTAGGGGGTGAACTTGTTGAGACATTGTCTCACCCCGTCGTGGGCTTATCTTTTCAAGTGCCTAATGTGAAGAACCTTGAGCTTGAGGTGTAAGGGTTAGGAGCATGGATGACTCAGTAGTTCTTTTTAGAGATAGATCTCTTGTACCTAGACCTTAGTGTTGGATCTCATATTTGTGTTGTTTGAGGATTTTATTATACGCTTCTCACGAAAGGGGTCGGTGATGCGTCCTGGGACGTTGCAATGTTATCGACCACCGTGGGATGTGCGAGCGCTCGAGGTTCGGGGCATGACACTAACTCTTTATCTTAATGCTGGAAATCACATAGATGATTGAGAGCTATTCCTATGCATAAGCAAGGCAAGGCACGAATATTGTTATTGATTTGCCATCAACATATGGGCAGTGATTTGTATCCGAGGATCGGCAGTGAGACGTCCTCCTATAAGATAATTAGGAATTTCTACTTATTGAGTTACCAACTCATTCTTGTTGTTTTCACCATGTCGGGTGTGTGATGGATTAACTAACCTCACCGCCGGTCCGTCTCGGCCTTCCCATTGATATGCTTACCACCATGATGGACATAGTAAACATAAAAGAGGATGTCACCTATCGGACATAGACAACCATGGGTTGGGTTCAAGAAGGAGTAGACACTTTGGTTCCCCACGGGTACAAGGCTTGGTGCCTCATTTTTGATAGGGACATCATAGGTCCCATTCGTGGCTTCATCCCTTTGGTGGATCCCACAAGAACATCGTAAGGGAATGAGCCTAGGATGGGGGTCATTTTTGGGAGAAGCTCGGTAGCGGAGCTAGGCTACCCCAGCCTTTTGATCGATTATGTATGGAAATGAAAATGAGTAACCCGTGACTAGGATGGGCATGTAATTGAAAGAGTTTTTGATAAGTGTATGTGTGTATGAATATATGTTCTTTCTATTTGCTTGGCTTCTTTATGTATTGCTTGGCTTCCTTGTTTGTTTGTACAAGGATTGTTTATGATCGCTCCGTGTGTGCTTAACTAAAGATAAAAGACTTTCGGGATGTTCACATTGCCTTGGGCGTTGATGCTAACCCAACAGGTCATGCTCTAATACCAAGGATGGAACGGGGGTGTGACACGTAGACAACTCGATCATCTTTCTAATAACATATAGAATGTCTCGATCTAGTGCCATTTACTACCTGAAAACTGCTTCACAAGTTAGCGCATGTCTCTGAAAAATTGTTGTGTTCTGACTTGTTCTGTGTTTCAGACGACCTCTGCTGCTTGTTGATTTTTTGCTGATTTTTTTTGCTTCAAATTTTAAGTCAGTTCCTGCATGAAAGTTGCTCAAAACATACATCTCTACAACATACAATTTCTCTACAATTTTTGGAAGTCATCTAGATAGGTCGATTTGCATTAAATCGTCCGTCCTAGTGTTTGGAATCTGGAATTTTTTATTGACCTTTGCCAGTTCCACGATTTTTAGAAAATCATATGCTGCAAATTATAAGACGTATTCTCATGAAATTTGCTCAGGAAATCTAGAGCTACAACATATTAAACTTTGAGAAAATAACAAGGTCATCTGATAGAGTAGATTTTCTGAAGAACATGCATCATTAGTTCAATCCCCCTCTGACCTGCATTGTTTTTTGACTTTCTACTGAATTTTGTGAGCTTAACTAGACTTAGGTTCCTACAAGAGAAATGATCAAGGCATCCTGTTCTACATGCATGAATTTTTTTCGAATTTTTTTATTACAGAAAACTGCCCATGTTCCATGAAATTGCTGCTGTGTTTTGGTCTGATATGTGTTGTACAATTGTCTTCGATTAAGCTCTTTCAGAGCAAAATCAGTGCATGAGTCCTTCGAGAGATACCTAGAAGACTTCATAAGCTTTGAAATAACATATAATTCGTGCAAATCGGTAGTCATTTGACCTATGAAAATGCCTTGTGAAGTTGCTGCTATATTTAGTTTAATTCTAACACGCTTGTGTTAGGCGATGTTAGCTACCTATTAGCATTCATGAATTTGTATGATTTTTCGTACATTGAGTTAGGGTTACATGTCTCATCAAACTTGTTCATCGCATTTTATCTCGCTTAAATTTCGTAATTTTTCATGTATCATATAGGCGACTTAACTAGCCTCCCTCCGTGCATCATGTTCTCCCTTGTTTGTTGCTGACTTACACACTTCTGCAATTGTCATTGTTTAGGCATGTAATTGACCTTAATTAAGTTTGATGTCTTTAGAAAATCTTAGAACACATCCTAAGCTTTCCAATGACACCAATTTTGTCTCATTTACATGTCGTTTGACCCATTTTCTATTTTTGTGAAATTTTTCTTGAAATCTGCCATGTCTAAAATTCGGAATGCTTGTTCTGCCCTTACTGAACTAGACCTTAAAAAAAAAAAAAATAGATCTTTTGTCATTTTTTGTGTGGATTTTTCCTTAAAGATTCTAAAGTTGGATCCTTAACAGGATTCAATTGGCATTCATATGTCTATGTCGTGGTAAATTTTTGGAATTTTAGACATCGTTTGCTAAGAGGAATTGCCATTTATAGTCACGAATATGTTGCTACCCTGCACTGTTCTTAAAGCATTGCTTTCTGTTCTTGGATTTTTAGAAATTGATATGTAGGTTACCTTAGCAAACTTCCATCATGGAAGTTGTTCCTTATTGAGTGGTTGATATGCCGTAAAATTTTTAGGACCAATTATCCATGGGTCATACACTCCAATTGCTTGTATATTATATGCTCTGTTCTGTCATGCTCTGTTTTCCTTTTATGATATGTCTCTGTTGTAGCATTTTTTAGGAAGTTATGCATGTTGATCTGGTTTTTGATGTCTCCATGAGTTTCGATCCTCAATTCTGAACTTCACACACAAAAATTTTCAAAAAATAAATAGGTGGTCCAATGATTTTACCAAGCCCCTCAAACTTGCAGGGCAATTTGAAATTTTGTATTCTTACTTGATTTTGACTTAATTTTCATTCATATGATGCCCCCACCACACATATTTCTTTTATTAGAATGCTCCTACATGTTTGGCTTGACATTAACCTTATCTTAGTTTGGACCGTATTTAGAGAGTCTGCGAAGCGTGATTCACTATGCACATAATGACGGTTAAATGTGTTCCATAGCCTTAATGCACTTATGTCTTGTCTTCATCAAATTTTTCCCAAACTCATGTTTTAACTACTATAAAAATGATTTTTTGGCATCATATGGATAATTCTAATGCTTTGATTTTACCTGTCTGGCACTTGTGGTTGCGATTAGTGCTTGATGAACGAGTGAAGTGATCTTGTCTCAGCTCACTAATTTGTTTAGTTGATTGAGAACCAAGGTCCAATGGTCTGCACGCATATTTACTTTTAAGATATGAGTGTGATTTTCAGATGTACACATAAATACGATGCATGTGCCCGTGGGATACTTTGGGTAACATTTAGAACTCGAAATAGGGGTTTGTTAGTGTTAGCCACTGTCGGTGAACACAAACGATGACTAATTATTACAAACCATTAAAATGATTGAGTCAAAAGTCTTAGTATGGCTCATTGCATGAACAATCAAAGGGCCCGAGGCCATTTTCAATGTTCCTTGATTAATTGCTTTGCTTGATGTTTCTGAGTACTTTGGTTGCCATGATTGATTGTGATTGCTATGCATTGCCCGTTTTATTCTAAGTACTAGACTAGAATTATAATAGGTTCAAGAAAGCAATTCCCTAGAGATAGTGATCTTAAATACAGTGATGGTTGATGTCCATTTTGACCTAGTTTCTTGTAAATGGCGAATGATCGATGTCATTTCCAACCAATTTCCTTGTAATTTTCATTACCCAAGAAATGTTTCGAGTTTCTTATATGCATTGTATAATCACCCGATGTGTTGCGGGCTCTTCCTTGCTTTGCCTTCCTTATTTCTATTTTATGATAGCATGCTAGATTTACTACTTTCCTTAAACTGTCTTGGGTGTTTACTTACCACTTTGTCCTTTAAATTCCAATTGTTTGCTTTCTTTTTCCTTTTTAAGAGGAAGTACAATGTCATGAAACCAGCTGTCTATGGATGATCACATCATCTACAAATTGCACGAAAAAGTAAAAGGACACACATGGACATGTTAGGTAATGTGACAACTGTTAGGTACCGAAAGGGCATTAATTGAGATATTAACGTAACCCAAGTCCTTAATATTGCACAAATATCCACAACCAGTACCATCATATCACATAACCATTACAAAACACATTCACTTTTAGGACATTTTTGTGATAATTCGAAAATAGAGCAACTCGATTTTACCATGCACAGTTCTGGTAAATGTTTTGAAATAAATACTAAATAAGCTCGAAAAATTGTGAAATTTTAACATGTTGTCAACGAGACTTTAAGGAAAAAATTTCGTGAAGAACACCAGGTCTAATTCCTTACGTAACAAGAGTAAAAATTCCGGTATTCCTTATTGACGTTCTGCAAAATTTCCAGATTTAACATTTCTGTATAAAAATCATTTCATCGACCAAATATTGTCTATTTATGCTAAATTTTTGATATGTTACTCTTACAGATGTGCTCTCCAACTTTCATTAAGGACTCGAAGTCAAATGTTTGCTAGAAAATTCCAGAAAAATCGAGAAATCACTGGCGGTCATGCTGTTCTTGCGAAAACAGTTCACTAGCCTAAAGAGAACTATTCCTACACTTTGAGTCTCGGTATCCAACTTCCACAGCCAAGATTTACGAGCATATTACACCACAATACATCCTATTTACTTCCCAAAAATCCACCATAGCTAAATCCTTGAGTTCTCATTTCAATATAAAAGCGAAATCCACCAAAACTTGCTCTATTTTTTGCTCAGTTACTTCGGCCAGCTTCATCTCCTTCTTCAAAATCGACATGCAGCTCCACATTCCACATTTTCTCACATCTACCAACTCTTCACTAGATAAGACAGCAAGCCTAACATAGATTGAAGAACTTCTACTTGCCTCAAGTCCAAAGCAACCGCAACAAGCAAATGGGCAAATTGGGGCTCCGGTCGCGGCTCGATCAACGGCGGAACTAGGCGGTGTCGACGGTGGCAGCTGGGACACAGCGGAAGACGGCCTTCCTCTTCCCCCTCGCGGCCCGCACTCACCCCTCTCTCTCTCGCTTGAACTCTCCTCCTCTCTCTCTCTCTCACATGCTCGCCCACTTGGTCTCACTCTCTCTTTCTCTTGGCGATTCCTCAATTCATCCGCCTCCCCCTCTTCCTTTTGTTGGCTTAATAGCTATCAATCATTGGATTTTGCATGCAAGGGACACTTGGCTCCAAGAGGAAGACACGTGTCTTCAACAAGGAGACAAGTGGCTTCATCAAGAGGACAAATGGAGGAGGTGGCGTGGGCTTCTCCATCAGGTTCTCCCCTATGGGTCGACGGTTTGGGCCTCTTGGCTTGCTTTGGGCTCGAAAATTTTTGGCCAAGTTGTCCCATGTCCAATTTAAATAGCCCATAGAAAAATTTCAATAATAAGCCCATAATTCCTACACCACTTTAGGGCATTTTGATTTTTATAAAAAAATCAATTAACATTCCCATAATCAACTAACATTTTCATAGGGGGTTCGATCCAAAAGATAAAATAAGGTGGCTGATGATATAATTATCCCTATGGCCATTCAAAGACAAATCTCCTTTACTTAAAATTAATATTTCGGATTGTCGAAATTCCCGGATGCCACACTTGGTTTGCAAAAAAATCCTCGGAGGATGAGTCGACATTCCTAAAATGATTTGTGACATGACAGAACTTCCAATGTGACATCCCAAATTTTCAACCCTGTCTTCTACTGAATAAATCGGGCATTTCATTGACGCGTCTATAGGGTTATTCTCAGAGCCGATCACTCTCAAGATAACTAGATTATCTGGGGAAATTATTAAGGAATTTTAAGGCAATAGACTTGAGAACTTGATCAGGAATCGGCTTCTTGACCGTGTCCATCTTTAGAGGTCAATACGGCACAGTTAAAAACCGATTTGAAATCAGAGATAGACTGGATCGATAGAGATATGTGACTAATCGTGGGTGACACCACTGAATTAGAAAATTCTCGTCGGCCAACACTAGACTGATTTTCTTATTGTTTTGGTACCCTGTGTCCGTAATTGAATCCTCGAGATTTTCACGACAATCAAGAGTCGCCATTGAGTCGAGTGGGTTCATAGTGGCTCGAAGAAAATCGACCACGGGTCACTTGCCTTAAAAAGTTCTGAAAACTACCCAATAGTCTAGGTCACGCTAAAAACGTACCGAATGAAAATTAACCGCCAATTCGAGTCCGATTTCAGAAATTGAAGTTTTGGCCATGTCACAATAAATTTTAGGAGCATCGACTCAGTCTCAGAAGATTTTCGCAGATTTGAGAAATTTTACGGAAATTGGGTTCGGACGTCGCGGGAATTTGGTGGAAATTCAGATTGGCTAAATTAATGGAAAGTTGGACTCTCGGGCCAAACCTTTGTGTGTCGAGGATTTATAGAAAATCATTTGAGATTTTTTCTACATTGAGATTGGACCTCAATTTGGGAAATTGAGCAAGAAAATTTAGTTTATTTGAGTGAAATTCGAAATTGGAAAAAAAGGGCAGAAATTTGGGGCTTCAAATTGGATAATTTGGTGAAGATTAATCAAGAAAGAAATTGGGAAATATAGAGGATAAAATTTAAGATTAGTGGGACCAAAGCAATTAATGAATTGGCTAAGGATTGTGGACTTTCACCCTCCTCTTAGCTGGCTTCTCACGCTCGGCACCCCCATCCGCTCATTGCTCCTGCTTTTGTTTTAATCTCTCTATCGTGCGAGACAATCCATCCAATCTCTCTCCATCTTCATTTTTTCTCTTCCTCAAACGAAGCCCACACACTCTGCTCACGCCAACCTTGAGATCTTCAATCAAGCTACTTCTCTCCACTACTTGCTGTCCCCCGCCAGTCAACTCTCCTCACTGAAGACTGATCGAAGCCCCGTCTACGATTTGCTTCTCTCTCGCCCTGCCACTGAATCCCAAAGTCCAACATCTTCGTTCATGCCTTGCCAACAGCCACGAAGACCTGCAGCCACGCCAACCAGCTACTTCCTCGTCCACGAAGCTGCTCCATCGTCCACGCCGGCACGCCCCCATCTTGGTCAAATTCCCACCGAACGAAGCCTTCGTTGACCGAATCAGCGACCTCACGTTCCAGCTGCAGCTCCTTCGTGCGTCCAGTGAAGCCTCCACGCGTCTTTTTCTTCAAGCGCATGAAGTAGCCACCTCGTCCGTGAAGAACAAACTCCACCGAAGCCCTGTTGATTTAATCCACCTCACGTGCCCACGATCCAGTCGACGGTGCCCTCTCCTCCACCGTTTGTTGACCGAAGTCCTCACGCCTCTGCCGTCCACGCGCCTGCCTCCACAACTCCATATGCGGCCAGCAAATTCCACTGAAGGAATCCCTGAATCCCAGCGAAGCAGCAGCCTCGTTGAAGCCGCGAGTCCACCGGTCTTCAGCCACATGAACAACCGAAGTCCACACTAATTTTCTTGGCCCACTAGTGGCCTTTGTTGCTTCTGGTTCAGCCCATCAGTCCAAGGATAAATCAGCCCAGCAGCTCATTTGAAGCCACCGAACAGTCCAGCTTCCAGTTTGCATCTTGCTCAGCCCAATTCAATTTGTTTCAGCCCTCTTGAAGCCCAATCCAATCAAGCCCAGCAAGTTTTAGTTTCAGCTTTGGGCCCAGCCTGTTTTCAGCCCAGTTGAAGTCTTCAAGCCCAAGATCGAGCCGAACCCAGTGTAAGAACAAATCTCAATTGGACTGAGATTTGTTGGGCCAAAGTCGAGGCCTGGTCCAAGCCCGCCGGTGTTGTCGAAAGCTCGATTTCGGCCGCCGTCGCGGTGATTCGATCCCCGCTTTTGATAAAGTGAGTTTTACTCACTAATGCTTTATTAGTTTGCTAATTATGCTTAGGGTTAGTTTGATTTAATTAAGTGCAATTAGGTGGTTAGATTAGGTTAGAACAATTAATTTAGTGACTTAATGATGCATGTTAGGTGGTTAGACCTAGTTATTAGCAAGTACAAATGTTTGGTTATTTATTGAATGCATCTCGGGATTTTTCCCGACCCGTTTCGGGCTCCAATCAGGCATTACGAGCTTAAATTGGATTTTTAATATTTATTTATTTATTTTTCGAAATTAATTATTTAATTATTTATTTTTCCGGAAATTCAAGCTGGGATGGCCGGTGACCGAATTTCGTGCGATTGTCGTGGTGCAGTCCATTTATTTAATTGAGCTTCAATTTTTATGGAATTGATTTAAATTGTGAAATTTGAGGAATTGTCCCAAATTATTTGTTATTGAGTATTTGATTGGTAATGGCTGAGCATGGATATATAGCGCTAGTACGTTGATGGGCTATGTAGTAGAGAGAATGGTGAGAGCTAACTGAGAACATTATTGGTTGAGACCAATCAGGTACGATATTATTGGACATACGTGGTTCGGTGATTGGAAGTATCACTGGCGAAAACGGCGCCTTAAAGAACGCACGTAAATGACTTATAGACAAACGTGGTTCGGTGATCAAGGAAATATCACTGGTGAAAACGACGCCTTAAAGAACTCACGATGTTGTCTATAGCCGATGTCACCTTGGCGAAAACGGCGCCCTAGAAAGAACATGTGGTTCGGTGATCGAGGATATCACTGGTTAAAACGGCGCCTTAAAGAACGCACGGTGTCAGTGATCGGTATGTCATTGGCGAAAACGACGCCCGAGAAACACATATGATTTGGTGAATGAGTGCACCACTGGGAAATTGTGGTATGAGTGGGAATGACCTAGAGAGGGTCTGACTGATATGTAATCGACTTAGTCGATTGGCCAGTGCTTGATTGGATGTCGTGAGTTGTTTGAATATATGTGTTTAACCTTGAATTGCAGGTTGGAACTGAGGCCAAGGTAAGTCCTCTGACTCGTGTTGTGCTTAGGCAACCGTATGGCATATTAGTTTATTAATCGAGTCTTAGGGGTAGGACTCGCGAGACGTGGTCTCATTGGTTATTGAATAACCATTTCGGGACCCCGAGGAAAAGGCGAGGAGGAAGAACTTGAAGGGGAGAAAGTATTTTGAAGTAGAAGATGATCCAGAGAGGGATCTTGAGTACAACCCAGATGTGGATTGAGATCCCATCCCTTTTGTGCACCCTGTCTTAGTGTAGATAGGTGTGAGACTTTTATGCTGTAAATAGTATTGTAATTATACTATAAGTTGTGCTGTTAATGAAAGTGTGGTTGTGAGTTTCAATATGAAAAATATGGCCTGCTTTTCTATCCCATTGTTTTATTGTCTGGGGATTTATAACTGCTTCCGCATGCGTATTAAAAAGAAAGGGTCGACGATAAGTAGTCCTGGGATATCGCACTTTAATAATCGACCAAACAGAAGGATGGGCGTGTCCTCGAGGATCAGGGCGTGACATCCAATTTCTGAAATTTGGTTCAATTTCACATTTAATTTCAATCTAGCACGATTTTAACACGTCCTAATCTATCGGGTAGCTTTTAGGAATTTTTCGTGCAATTGACCCGTGGTCGATCATTTTCGTCTTTGACACGTTGGTGACTCTCTATTGTCGTAGAAATCTTGAGGTTTCAAATATGGACATAGGGTACCAAAACGACATAGAAATCGGTCTAGTGCTGATCGACAATAATTATGCAATTAGATAGAATCACCCACACTTAATCGCATACCTTTATTGAGTCGACCTATCTCTGGTCTTTAATCGATTTTTAACTATTTCGTAATGATCCTTGCAGATTAGCACGGTCGAGTAGTCGATTCCTAGTCGAATTCTCAAGTCTATTGTGTTTAGATTCCTTAACGGCTTAACCTGATAGGCTAGTTATCTCGTGAGCGGTCAACTCAGAGAAAAGAACTATAAGCGTGTCGATGAAAAGCCCGAATCATTTAATTAAAAGCATAATTGGAAAATCAAGATGTCACACAAAATGTCTGCGATACTTGTCAGTGCATTTATGTGAGTTTGGGGCTAGCTTTGCCAATGAATGTGTTCCATAATCTAGATACTCCTTAGTCCTAAATGTTCTCAAATCTCTTTAAATCCCAATTTGACATTGTGAAAGTCATGGTTCAGATTGTATTCAAAATGTATGTGATGCTTGTGAGTGCATTTATCCAAGGGCTAGCCTTGGCAATTGAATGCCTTTCATAGCCGAGATATCACCTTGTCTCAAAAGCTTTATCGATCATTTCAAATATGTCTTTAAAATATCCCATGTATCCTCATGCACATAATCACATCATTCATTAGAAATGCTTGTATTCATGATTAATGCATGCCTTGGTAATAAGTGACCTGCCAACACTTCACCTACTTGGTTGATTGATTGAGAAATAAGGTTCAAAAGACCTGCCTACATGTTCACTTCACAAATTCACGCTCATGCATATGACGTCTAGATGTATGTTAGGATCGATGCATTATATCAAGGGTAGATCTTGGGGAATCACATAGAGCGTGTTTTTAGGGACTTACAAATGTTATTGGCCTTGCAAGAATACGATTGGTCAATAATGGCTATAAGTCATAAAATGAATCGAGTAGGTGTTTTAGAAGGACCTATGCATGAATTGCAAAGGCTGATCTTGAGGTCCAAATTTGATTGATTTTTAAACTGAACTTCTTTTGATTGATTGACCTAGGCATGATGTTGTGCTTATAGTTGTTTTGACATGCATGCTTGTCTCTTTCCATTGTATGTACCTAGTTATAGTTCTTAGATTAGGTTTAGATTAAGATCCCAAAGATGAAGACGGCACTAAGATGGTGAAAGCTCAATGTCCAATCCGACCATGCTTTTGTACCATTCATCCCTGACATATGTCTCGAGTTCTTATTGTCCATATAAAAGCACGACGATTTGCAAGTTCTTCTTTTTCTCATCCTTTAGTTTTAGTTTTTTTTTTTTTTTTTTTTTTTTTTTTTTGTTCTTAGGATTGCATGATAGATTTACTTTTTTCCTTGATTGTTTAATTATTGTCTCGTAATTTCAATTCAATTGATTGCTTTCTTTCATCTTTCTTAGAAAATATAATAACACGAAAATGATTACCCACGGATGATCGCCTAATTTAGTGTAAACGATCCTAAAAAGGTAAAAAGAAAAGTATTGACACCTTAGGTAAACACAACATATTGTTAGCTATCGAAAGGGTGATAATAGAAATGTTAGCATAACCCATGTCCCCGAACCTAGATATCTAGTTGTATAGAAATCAATGGAGCACTCTCAACCCTTGATTGGGTTTTCTAGCTAATCCCTAAAAACGAGGCTAATGGTGACTTTGGTCTTATTTCTAGGTTGTATTAAACAACTAGATATATAAATAAAACCATTGCAAGGGGTACAAGACTTGTTAAGACTCATTGTGATTTAGCATACTTGATATTGGCAATACCCAAAAAGGATGAAGTGATGTCATCTGGGTGAAGCGTCCTACTGAGAGGACTATCGTAGTAAAGGTACTCTTAAGTTTGATATTCACATCTAACATCCTTTTTCAAGGTGTATCGCCCGTATGGATACGAGTCACCACACTTTGTTGTCACGTGGGGTACAAGTTTGGGAGAGCTCGCGATTACGATTAAGTGAACTCACAAGAGGTTCATCCGGAGGGTGATGTGATGATATCCCTGTGGTTGAGAATCGTGAGGAAACTTTCGCGGTCAAGTACCCCTAAATCCGACCCTTTCCCCCCTTTTGTGAGGTGGCAGCAAGATCGGGTCACGATAATAGTCAATGCATAGATGCTTCGGTCCATCTTTTTTCTTTACAAATAGAATAGGTGCACCGCATGGGATGGACTAGGCCAAATGAATCCCCTATCAAGCAATTCATGCAATTGCATTTTCAATTCCTTTAGTATCGCTAAAGCCACCATATACGAAACCTTTCATATTAGTTTAGTCTTGAGAACCAATTCAATTACAAACTCAATCTCCCATTCTAGTGGTAATCTTGGTAATTCTTCAAAAAACACATCAGGGAATTATCGAACCATACGAATGTCTTCAAGTTTTGTCTCTTCCTTAGTTTGGTCTTTTACCGCCGCTAAATACCCTTGACATCCATCATAAAAAAGTCCATGTGCCTCTATTGCTGAGATAAAAGTCATCAAAGGGTTTGCCTCATCTCCATAGAATTCAAAACTAGGTTCATTCAATGGATTGAACTAGATCATTTTACTATAACAATCCCCTTTGGCCCGTTGGTTATGGAGCCAATCCATCCATATGATGGTGTCAAAGTCATACATGACCATCACTACTAAGTCTATCACCTGATCCCATCCATCTATAGAAATCTTACAATTTTCACATATTAACATGGATAGCACTGCATCATTCAGCAGCGTGGAAATACTACAAGGCATTTCTAGTGTTTTAGTTTCTATTCTGTTTAGTTGCCTATATCTCTCATACACAAAAGAATGCTTAGCACCCTTGTCAAACAATGGATATGCCTTTTTTATCACTTAAGGAAATCATACCTGAGATGACGGTCTTGGAGGCCTCCGCTTCCTCTAGGCTGATTGCATATACCCTTTTGTGAGCTGGTGGCCTTTGCGGGTTTCCTTATGGGGGTGCTTCGCTTGAATGTTTTGTACCTGTCCAACTGAGCCAATATTTGACTATGAGCTTCCTTGCAGATAGTCCCTCCTTTTATAGCCTTGTTGTCCATACCCAAGACATTTCCTTGGATCTTGGCACGATCCCAGCCCATGTTGCTTACCACAATTTTGACATGGGTCATTTCGATATGGCATCTGACTCATGGCTTGACATTTCCCAAGTCCTCTGTAGTTTCCAAAATTTCGTTTCTTATTAAGGGTATAGGGTGGTTTGTGAGATGGAAAGGGCCCTTTGTCATCTCGAGCGTCACTTGGCACCATTTGTCATACTAGTCCTATATGTTGTTTGCTCTTCATTTGCTCCTTCCATAGTTCTTGTTCCATAAGTTGAGCCCATTCATAAATTTCATTATAATCCTTTATGTTGAGGGGTACCAGTTGCTTTCTGATGTTTGTCCCCAAGCCTTTCAAAAACATCTTGGCTTTGTCCTTTTGATCTTCAACCAATCTAGGAGCATACCTGGAGAGCTCAGAAAATTTTACTTCATACTAATCCACAGTCAGCTCCTCTTGATTCAGTTGGATGAACTCCGTTATTTTTCTTTCATTGGCACAGTTAGAAAAAAGCAACCAATAGAAAGCCTTAACGAATTTTTCCCGCACCACTGTTATACCAATCGGGAATATTATGTCCCTAGAGGCTCTCTACCAATATTTAGCATTTCCTTCAAGCTGATACTCTGCTAGAGTTAATTTTTCCATATCATTGCAATTCAACAAGTTGAAGATTTTCTCCATCCTATCAATTCATTGCTCTGCCTCGTCAGGACTCCCATTTCTGTAAACTTAGGTGATTTCAATTTCAAAAGTTGTTCCACCACCCTTTGGTACGACGTACATCACCAGGTTGCAACTGGGCTTACCTTTCAATCAAAGTCCCTATGTTGGCAAGCGCTCGTAAAATATCCTCCTTTCATATTCTATCCTCGAAGTAGCGGCTTCTGCCCTTGATGTAGAAGACCTTCCTGATCTCCCCATACTTCTTTACAGATTACTGTACATTGCCCATACCAAAGATAAGTGGTACGCTGGATCACTAATAAGTGATGTACAAATGTTACTGAGATCGCATAAGTAATATATACACATTACTAGTACACGCAGGTAATTTACAATCGTTACCAGCACCTCACGAGTGACAGTCAGTCGCCATTTTCCAAAACAAATCAAATACATGCAATTAGTGTCTTATATTGCATGCATTCATCCTATTCTCTTCTGCCATTAACGCACCTTATCACTCCAAGACAAACCTATACTCTAATACCAAACAGAGCTATGACACCCCCAGTACGTTGCCTTTAATGTAGTTAACATATTCTTTCGCTTTTTATGCATGCAAAAGCGTGTATAGACAAAGAACAACCCAGGACATGCAAAATTTAAAGGAACACACTCGGAAAGTATAAACCAAGTGATCGCATTTCATTTCTTATTTATGTACTTTAGGTGACCAGGTCAGGGTACACTGGGGGGAAACATGTGCTACTACCCTTGGCTACACCAAAAACTCTATCAGTAGTACTATCCCAACCTAGATCCATGCATATGTACACTATCACCTGACAGTCGCCCACCGTACGTCCAAAAAATCACTGCCTGATCTTCCCAAAAATACCACTTCACCACCCTCCGATCCTTGCCTCACTTTGCCCCGCTACTATCGTCATCGGCCTCGTCATCATCGGGATGTGGGAGAGGTCTCACTAGTTGCCCACCAATTCGGGCATAAACTGCTACAAATCCCAAGAATACGAGGCTCATTGGGTATCCAATGTCTATTGTCAGTATCAAAATACATTTAACAAACACTATCTCTGGAAAGTCGAGATCCACAAACTCGATAATGTGCCCCAAGAAGTCGACGGGGGCACCATAGCTAATGGAAGTGGAGGCAGGCATGATCAACACAGCTACTAATCTGAAAGGGAATAGTCAACAACCAATGAGTATAAACTTAGCAAGTAGAATGTCTGCCAATCTATACTATATAAGTCTATCACGCAAAATCCCAAATATAAAACACATGAAATCAATTTCAAAATCAACTTGTCTGAGAACCTTCTTCAAAACCAAAGTAGTAAGTTGGTATGAAAAGAAAAATATCTTGGAGTCTATAAACTAGTAATGCAAATGAAACTTGGAAATGTCAATAATTGCATTTGCTTTAAAAACTCAGCTAGCACCATCTTCTAAGGGAACCTAGTTACCCCCTCAAGCATCTCGCGCCCACATGGCATCGTGAAGACATCTAAGGGAACCATGTTACACCCCGAAGCATCTGAAGGAACCCAGTTACCCTTCCAGGCATCTCACATCTATCCCGGCATCGCGAGGAAATCTAGGGACCCTTATTACCCCTTAAGCATCTGGAGGAACGTAGTTATCCCTCTAGGCATCCTAACTTTGGGGCATCATCATCGTGGGAATTGATGGAATAATCACCCTCACAATTCCACACGCCTTAGCGTGTATGGTGCAACGATTCAATAATTCAGTTTGAAAATGTCATTTGCATTGCTAATGCAAAGGAAATATTTCAAGTTCCAAACCAAACAACATTTGTCCGCCCATAAATTATATAAATTGCATGAAAATAGTTAGTTGGCAAATGAAACATGCTAGACTTCCTTCAAAAACACGGGTCTTAAAAGACAACTTACAGAAAGGAAATTTTATCCAAAAATCCCAAAAATTACTACGTAAGAATAATTTGCACACCTTCGGAAATCACTAGCATTTGCTAATTAAATCAACTCTAATAGTTACGAAACTTTAACACAATGTAGAAGAGACTCGAAGGAACATTTCTCATGAGAATCGAAACCTAGTTCGGCTTGTACAACTCTCAACAATTAGAATAATTGGGCCAAAAATAGAGTGCACATTTCAGATTTGGAACCGACATAAAAAGGGATGTATCGTAGGTTTAAAGAGTTCTAAAAACCATGGAAGGATTATAAGTTATAGTTTACGATATAACCTACAATTTTCATGCAGAACACTTGTCACACCCCCACCTCACCTCTAGCACGATAGCATGATCCTACGTGTTACCATCGATGCCCCAGGTAATGTCGAACGTCTCGAAAGTCTTTTATCTTTAGTTAAGCACATGCGGAATCGATCATAAACAATCCTCGTACAAACAAACATGGAACCCGGGCAAGACATATGCAAGCCAACCAAATAAAAGCAACATCTATTCATACACCTTCACATATCAAAAGCTGTTTAGATTACATGCCCATCCTAGTCTTAGGTTACTTATTTTCGTTTCCATATATAGTCAATCAAAGGGCTAGGGTAGCCTAACTCCTCTACTAAGCCACTCCCAAAAGCGGCCCCCATGCTAGGTTCATTCCCTTCTTGGACCCAGGTTTATCCATCACACACCTGAAATTGTGAGAACAACAAGAGTGAGACAATGACTTAGTAGAAATCCCTAATTCTCCTATAGGAGGATGTCTCACCGTCAATCCTCGGATACAAGATGACCACCCACTTGTCGATGGCAAATCAATAGCAAGGTTCATGCCTTCCCTTCCTTATGCATATAAAAGGATCTCAACCATCTATGTGCTTTCAAGAATCAACGACAAGGAGTTAGTGCATATGAACAAGCTGTCCAAAGATCCATGACTTATGATCATGTCAGTCACGAAAAGGGTTGCGTGCATCTCATGAAACTGGTTCAAGCACGAGCGACCAAAGTCAAACATTCGTTCAAATTGATGCAAGGATTTAACAATACATATCAAAACAAATCCAGCTTTTGCAAGCATCACACATGCATCAGTCATGGATCACATGTGGACTTTCGTTTTTCTTTTTCAATATCATATTAGTCAAAACTAATTGACTCTTTCGGTAACAAACGGGCATCAGTCCCCCCTTAGCAACCGGTATCGTCCCGATCGCATTATCAGGATGACATCTAGGGCGACCCCTAGGCATCGGCCTCACCTGGGCCGGCATCGTTCACAATCTCAATATTGGGACGGCATCCGGGGCTTTACCCCAGGCAACAACCCGGCATCTCCTAGTGTCAACATATAAGTCCATTGTGTGTCCATGCATTTCAAGCATCAATTGATTCATTTTATCTTTGAACTTTTAGCCAGATGAAAGGCCCGAAGGCAGGCCATGTAAAGTGAATCAATGAACGACTCTTATACCTTGTTAGACTCATGCCAAATGTGATTCGGTCTCGTGGTCTTAACTTGGAACTATTCACTCCAGCTTTAGCATCAACCTGTGACTTGTCTTGAGTAACAACACACTTTAATATTTTCCCAGGATCAAAGTGAGAGTCGTGCAACCAACTCGGCACACGTCCAAAGTCAATGAGACCATTCCTTGACATTCGGGTGTACTTGACACTTACGCAAGATCATGAACTTACTCGAGACAACAATAAGCAATAGAAACACAACAAGCATAACAATACAAGGCCAACATAAGCAAACGATGGCATGATCCAAAAATCGATAAGTGTAGCACATCGCCCTATCAAAGAGTTAGGAAAATCTACTTACTACTTTTTGGACCTAGCTCTAGGATGCTTCTTTGGTGGTCAGTCGACGTCTAGGGCAGCTTGGAAGAGAAGGGCATGAAAGAGAGGAGAGGAAAGGAGAGGAAAGGAGAGAATGGTTCATCCTTAAAGTGAGAGGATGTCTTCTCCTATTTATAGGCCTCTTCTTCTTAGATGTTTTATGCAAACTCATGATTATGCCTAAATTACGAGTTGGCCTACCCATCTTCCTGAGTTGGCGCCTAGGTCCTTTGGTGTTGGCTCGTGATTGGTCCATCTATTTCCTTACTCTCCAAGGCTCAATATATGCTCATTATTGCCCATGGCGCCTAAGGGACACATAAGCCTTTTTAATGCCTAATGTTTTCTTCTAATTGGTTGGTCCCACCTTGTTCACCGAGGCTACAATCTAGGGCCATCTTAACCAAAGATTTACGTAAGATTCTAGGGGACACCTAAGTAGGTGACTCACCTCTCTCATCAATTACCAAGATTTAATGCAGTCATTAGGCTTAGATGTGTTCACATTACATTAGCGAACTTTCTCTCCAAGTTTCTTCTTTTTAACACACTAAGGTCCAAAAGCATTTAATGCATTCTTATCTTCAAGCCAATAAGTCTCTAGATTAGCTTGCTCCTCTAGTAAGGCATGCAGCCCCTTTCCCCTCCAAGTTGGGCATGTGGTTCTCCCATTCTAAGGTGAAAACAGTTTTGAGTAACTTTCGAAATCAATACCATTACCTTATCAAACGGAGTCGAAAAATTATAAAATTTTAATATGTTGTAGAGAAGGCCTTAAAAAAATTTCGTGAAGTAATCCAAGCCAAATTCATTATGTGGAAAGAGCAACAAATCATTGAACACAACCCAAAAATTCGTCTGTCGAGTAGATTCAACGGTTAGAGAGAGACTCATTTCGAAATCCAAATATTCATAAATTTTTTTGAAATTTTAATATGTTGTAGATATGGATGTCATTTAAAACGTTTATGAAGGAAGTATGTCCAAATTTGAAAGGGAAGATTTTATAAAAATTCGAGAATGTAACTTGGTTGCTGTTTTCACTATATTGGGCAGGTTCTATATGGTAATTGATTGGGCCTTCATCCCAACAATTTCACCTTAAAAAATATGAAATTTAAGTATGTTATAGATTAAGATGTTTTGAACAACTTTCATGAAGGAAGTTTCTCCAAATTCGAAGCATAGAGAGCTCTATCAAATTGGAAAGCAAGAAAGATCCAGAAGTTTCGAAAAACTGGGAAGACAAAACCTAAGAAACTCAAGGTGGCATCAAGGCTATAGGATAGCCATAATTAGCTCCAATGTGTACTATTTTTATTGGGACACTTGGCTTGGATACTTTGCTTAATTCCCAAGGTAAATCCTTGCTAATCATGACCATATCTAGAAAAATCCAGGTGGAATGATAAGTTAACCTCCTTCAAGAAGAAGCTAGGGTGTTCTAGAGAATTCCATTTTGTCCTTTTCTTCCTCAAGAAAGTGGTCGGGAGAAATCCATCATCTAGGTTGGTTCTGAGGCCAGAAAATGGATCATTAGGTATGTCACGCCCCTATCCTTGGGCACGCGCACATCCTTCACACTTGGTCGATTTTATAATGCAATATCCCAGGACAATGTATCGCCGACCTTTTCATTTATTAAGCACATGCGGAAGCAGTTAAAATCCCCAGACAATAAAACGATGGGATAGAAAAGCAAGGCCATATTTTTCATATTGAAATTTATAACGAAACTTTTATGCAAAACACAAACCAGAGCACTCTGCAGCTTTTTACTCTAAACTATAATCACATCAAAAAGGAGATCTCAAAAGAAGATAAATTCTCAGCCATCTGGGCCGTACTCAAGGCCCCTCTTGGACTATCTTCTTCTTCCAAAAATCCTTCTCCTCAGATCTCACCTCCGAGTTCTCCTTCTCGGATTCCTTCTCCTCAGCTCTTCAGCGGGGTCCTGAAATGGTTTCCCCAAACTGGGATGAGACTACGTCTCAGCGAGTTCTACCCCCACTAAGCCCAATTAGTAAACCATTATACTAAAGGCTGCCTAAACACGCACAGGGCAGAGAACTTACCTTGGCCTCAGATCCCACCTACAAGTCAGTACAATTCACAATAAACACTCATTCACTTCAAACAAATCGAACCAGTCCATTACATGTCATACAATTCAATCCCCACTGTGGGATATTTAAAAGCTAGGCCACGTGCATTCTCCAGGACGACCTTCCAAGTCTCCGAGTCCACGTGCCTCGAACCTTGGGCCCACGTGCATTCTCTAAGGCGACCTCTTCGCCAAGGTGGTACATCAAGTCACCGAGCCACGTGTCCTTTTAGATGTCATTCTCAAATACTGGACCCACGTGCATTCTCTAAGGCACTCATTTGCCAAAGTGACGCATCAAATCACCGAGCCACGTGTCTTTTTTACAATGCCCGGGCCCACGTGCCTTCTCTTAGGTGCTATCTCACCAAAGTGATGCATCAATTCACTGAGCCCACGTGCCCTTTTAGATGCCTTGGCCCACGTGCATTCTCTTAGGTGCTATCTCACCAAAGTGATGCATCAATTCACCGAGCCCACGTGTCCTTTTAGATGCCAAACTCTGTCACTGAGCCACATGCATTCTCCAGGACGACATACCGAGTCTCCGAGCCACGTGCATTCTCTCAGGCGACCTTTTCGCCAAGGTGACATATTCAACCACTGAACTCACGTGCATTCTCCAGGTGATATTCCAATTCACCGAGCCCACGTGTCCTCTTTCAAGTGGTTACCAATCTACTTTCAATACCGACAACCAATGCCCAACGATTTCACAATCAAATAAAACTATCAACTCAACAAAGCATTATAAATACTACATAACATACTTGGCCATTTACCAATCAACAATTCAATCTCAATCAATTCCAATCAATTTAGGGTAAATCCCTAAAATATCACAATTTATTCAATTCCATACAACGTGGAGCTCAAATAAATAAACGGACTGCGCCACGACGATCAGCACGAGATTTAGGTCGTCCGCCATCAAAATCTTAATTTCTGTAAAATAAATAATTTATTTATTAATTTCGAAAATTAAATAATTAATATTAAAAATTCAATTTAGCTCAAAATAAAGCCCAATTAAATAAACGGACTTCACCATGGTCATCAACATAATTTTCTGGTTCCGGGCCATCTCGGTTGAATTTTTGGAAAATAAATAATTATTTAATTTAATTCCGAAAATTAATATTTAAATACTAAAAATTCCACTTAGGTCCGAAAAGCCTAATTGGAGCCCACTAAGGGTCGGGAAAAATCCCGAGGCACTTCCAATAATTAGTAGACCACGTCTACTTGCTAATTGCGCAATCAATTTATCTAAATCGCGTCACAATTGACTAATAATTGCTAATTTATTCTAATCTAACAACCTAAACATAATTAATTAAAATTAAACCAACCTTAAGCATAATTAGCCAACTAATCCTAGATTAGTGAGATTACTCACCAAATTGCACGCAAATCGAATCAATCCGACGGGGGCGACGTGAGGAACAACAAACTCCAAAGCACGGCTTGGGTTTGGGGCCCGAAAACGGCCCAAAAGCGGGCCTAAAGCCACTGGAAACCCATTTCGTGGGTTACTGGTCGGGGCTGGTCGGGACTGCTCCGGTGGCCAAAACGGCGAGGGAAGGCCGGTGAAGGGCGAGGGGGACGCGGGGGAGGTCCAGCGCGGCTAGGCGGTGGTCGGAGGTGGCCGAACAAGGGCGGAACAGGGCTGGGTCATGGCTGGATCGCGCGGGGAAGCACGCCTGGGCGCGCGCGAACGGGTGGCTGGGAGCACGGCGTCAAGTGGGTGGCCATCGCGGGCGTGCGAGCAGCGGTGCGGCGGCGGGACGGTGGCAACGATGAGCTGCAGCCTCCGTTCTTCAACTCCTGGTTCTAGTTCGCTGCTCGAGCATGCGGAGGAAGGAAGAAGAAGAAGAAAGAGAGAGAGAGAGAGAAGATAAGGCTTGACCAGTCAAAAGGGAAGAGAGAGAGAGAGTAGGCGGTGGGGGAGTCGCACGAAGGGGGAGGGAAAATGGGAGAGGAGAGAGAGAGAAAAGAAAGAAAAAGAGAAAAAGGAGAGGAAAAAGAGAGAGAAAGAAAAGGAGGAGAGAGAGAAAAAGGAAAAAGAAAATGCATAATGCCTTTATGTCAATTTTCTTTTTCTCTTTTCCCTTTCCTTTCTATTTTCTTTTGGTCTTCAATTTTTCTTCCGATAACTTCTTTATTGAAATTTCGGACCCGTCAATAAATTGACGAGTGATGAGACAAGATCCTAAAAATAAGAATTATGACGCGCTTAAAATTCGATTCCCGAAATCGAGTTCAATTTCGTGGTTAAAAATCGATCAGACGTGATTTTAGCTCAATCCAACCAATTAGGTAGCTTTTAGGGATTTTACAGCTGATACGTCCCTTAACGGCTTTACCTAATAGGTTAGTTAACACGTGAGTGATCAGCTCAGAGAAAAACAGCCATAGGCACGTCGACGAAATGCCCATTTCATTTTATCGAAACGAGGTCGAATTTCAGGATGTCACAAGGTACACCTCAAAAAATCGAATCATGTACACCCAAGGTTTGGCCATATGTCCGATATTCGCCCAAATTGTTCCTTTAGACAGTCGATCGGCCAATAAGGTCGATTGTCCTTTGATCGGTTCAAGACCAATCCTAAGGCTACCCATGGGTAATCACTAAGCCAAGGCACTCATGGACCTTAGAAATAGTGATGGAATAGCCGAGTCTATCCCTAGACTCATTCTAGTTGGCACCCGATCCACTAGTAGGGTTCATGATCGGTGCATTACCGATCCACGATCGAACATCACCAATTCGAGATTTTGTTCCGATCACTAAGAATTAAATAGGAAATGATGTATTTTTGGTCAGAAGACGGTCACATTTGCTTAATTTGATTCATCCGTGTATCGGTGCATAATCGGGCGAAATCACCCACGGCCAGAAACTACGACCGATTGAATCGACCCATGACCATCTGCCGATCCAAATTCATCCCATGACCAATCTTCATGATCAAAAGGTCATATTATGGGCTGGAAATCCCACCCCATCAGTATGGTCAGTAGAAAATTCGGGGCCAACACCTCGATCAATTCGTAACCGGTCGGTCGGTTGGTCGTACCATGACTGATCCGCGATTCATTGTTGATCGAACTAACCAATCCATGGTCAATGGCCCATGATCGATCCTTTTAGGACCTTATGGTCGATCCTTACGAGGTTGGAATCGAGGATGTTACAACACTTGTCCAAATTCCTTATCGAAAATATGGTAGAGATTCGTAAACATCTAGAGGTCAGTAATTGTCTAGAAAAAACTGACGTAAACACGTGTTTTATTGAAGCAATGAAATAAGTCATATCAAGTCCAAAAAATCTAGAATTAAAATATCTTGTAGAACAAAGTATACTTTCATGAAGGAAACGTCAAGAAATTAGCACCACATAAATTAATATAAAATTAGCAAAACCATGGGTCCAATAATGACCCAATTCTGCCTTTGGCAACCTTCAGGGCTTTTACCCAAAATTTGCATCATTCAGTCCCAAACAAACTCGAATTTCATTATTTAGCAAATCACTAACACTTTCAAGAACCCCATGCACCATGAAATCAAGGGTTTCGACCGAACTCCCGTTAATCACCAAATAACACAAACTTATATAGAAATATTAGTAAGCTGCAGAATATCTGAAGAAAACAAATCTCACCACTCAATAACGGACCTACATAGTATAGATTAAAAGACATCTACTTGCCTTGAGTCTTCATGAGTGTTGTACGTCACTTGTGGAATAGCAAGAGTTTTGGTTCTTCGCTGATCGTCCGGCATTATGAGAAGAACAGGGGAGTGGAGCTATGACGATGCTAAATAATGAGGCGACACGAGGTTGGTTGAGCAAGGGACGTCGCTGGCGAAGTCAAGTAGGTAAGGCTGCTGTGTGTCGTGCAAAATAGAAAGCAAAAGGGACAACAAGGTTGGAAGGTCGGGCAGTGCAGAATGAAGGGAGAGGAAGAAAATTGCCACTGTTGGTTTTTATGTTCGCTGGCTTTTACTCTTTCCACCGATTAATGTGAAAGTCGGTAGCAAGATTAAGTGCCAAATGGGAGTGGATTTGGCAATAGAATACAGTGCCAAATGGTAGAGGTGTCGCTCGGTTTAGTGGGTAAAATTGTTGTTTTAATCCCTCTGGTTTCCCCTTCATCCAGCCACATTGCTGGATTATTTGGTAGTTGAAGAAAATGCCAGTTGGAGAGGACTTGGCTAGTTGGCACAGTGGGGCCAGGTGGCACGGCAAGGGCGTGTTAGACGGTGGTCCAAATGGCATGGTGGGGCGTGTCGAGGTGGCAGGATGGGCTAAGGTGGCACTGTGCTGGTGTAAGGGAGGGGAGAGAGAACCACAGTGGAAGGGAAAATGGTGTCGGGTCACAAATGTTGGCGCTTCCCTCGTTCATGCTTCGTGTGTGACTAGATATTGGATCTGTTCAATGTACTCGTAACTTTAGCTCATAAACTCAAACTCCATCAACTAAAGCATATGCCAACCTAGGTTGTCAAGTGTGTCCACATACGACACACCTATAGTTATCGTTGATCGAATGGCTAAGTACTCAAGGGCACATGGGTTTGCTAAGTAATGACCTAGATGTCACATTTTCCTTCTATGCTCTTGAACGGATGTTGGAAGAATAATATCAATCTTTTTCTGAAATATACCAATCTCCCAACTTGTCACTCCTCATAAATTAACTTTCGGCAATCAAAGAATAATGGTTTGGGCCAATTCCCTCTCTCCATGGGCTTAGACCAACTCATCAAGTTAAAGCTTAAAACCATCAATTTAAACCCATCTGTCATCGGTTTAATGCAAATGCAACGAAACTATGTATATATATATAAATGCTCCTAGAACTATATGCTATGCAATCTAATTTTAATATCTTTGTTTAAGAGTTAAAATTAATCCTTAATTTTTATGCAATGAACTATAAACTAGGACGTCAAAATTTAGGTGTCAATAGTGGGTTGACCCAAATTTAATAGGATTAAACTGGTTCGGCTCTAGGCTCAATTTTGTTTGTAAATAGAAGTGTCGAGACCTTGTACTTCACACCAATCATCAACCAACAAAGAACATTTGCCTTCTCCACTCCACATTCTCTCTCACTTCCTTAAAATCTTTCAACCACCCCCTTATTCATGGCAACTTCTGGTGTAATGAGCAATTTGGCAACCGATGGGTCGAAGAGGCGGTCGGCGAATTCCCGACTAAGCACTTGGGACTACGACTTTGTTCAGTCTAGCATTTCAACAACACCCTTGCAAGCTCAATAAACCATAAAGTCAACAATGCCAGTAATGTACGTTTCCAGAATTCGCTGACTAACACGAGTACATCCGAAATCAATCGAGACAATAGAAATTGATCTCGATGTGCAATAATCAACCTAATTAGCATAAACCAGAAGACAATTTACTTACCTTAAGTGTTAAACAGTTATCGCCGCTCGGATGGTGACTAGAAAGTCTCGAGTTCACTACTTTCCTCTGGTGGCCCGAGACAATTTGAGGCGACAATGCGGGTGACGGAGTGACACAAGTGACTTGGCTAAGCACCAGTTGTTGTATAGAATGGCTCGATGTCACGCAAGGAACTATATGAGAGAAAAATGGTTACAGCGATGAGCAAAGAGCCAAAGAATGGGAGGTGGCTTCTGTTTCATGCGGTGTGGAAGAGAGAGTTGTTGGTGTTTGTTTTGATAAAAAAAAAGCATATGCGCATAAGTAAATTAAGATCAAGCGTCTGATTACAGCAGAAGTAAAAACGCTTATACATGTGTTTCCAAAGCATTTTTGTGCATTTTAACATAAATGCATAAAAGAGCTAAAGGGGCTAATCGTATTAAACTTTTACCGTGCTCCAAATTTAGTTTAGAAGTTTCTTTGGGTTCAAAGCATGAACATCTGATTTCCTCACAGCAATAGTTCTGATGTTCTTTAGACTCTTACCACAAACATCTGATGCCTTCTGGTAACACCTGTTATGACGTTCTTGGATTCTTGAACACGAACGTCTTATGCTTTCTGGTAATATTAGTTCTAGCGTTTTTCATATGCAGAATGTCTGATCTTTTCACAGGCTTTGATGTTCTTCAGATCCAGGCCCACAAGTGTCGAGCCTCTAATTCAGACACACCATCGATTCTCACGTTGAACAAAAGAGAGATATTGAGAGATCTCACAACTACAATTGTGCTAACAATTGCTCTCATGTGAGTGATTTTTTCGATCAGTATCTGCACTCTCAATTATCGATTGTCGATTGCCAATTGTCCATCATCCTGTGATTGGCTCTCTGGATTACCTTTTATAGTGCATTAACTTTAAACCATTTTAGAATTAATTCAGCCGTAACTCCTGACAGACGTAAGTTCTGATGCCATTACAGACACTAATTTGGACATTAACTTTGTAACTATTGCAGAGCATCATTACAGACATTTATTTGTAATTATTAGAAGTCATTATTTTGTTAACTTTGTAACTATTACAAATATTAAATTTGATCGTTACTACTGAAACTATTTCAAAACATTAAGGGTGCGCATGACGAAATTTCTGTTTTAGAAATTGATTTCTAGCCAGAAATTGATTTTTCAATTTCTATTCCCCAGACAAGTTTCTGAGCAAAGAAACCCGTTTGATAACGATTCAAACTTTCTATTTCTGGAATAGAAATCCGTTTGATAACAGAATAAAATTTCTATTTCTAGGAATATAAATTGATTAGATAACAATATAGGAAATCCTCAAATACAAAATAATAGTCAAAATAATACTGATGCATTACAAAAGTTGAAAATACAATTTCATGGAATTTCCTGTTACATGTGCTTACGTTTCCTATTACGTAATATTGTCTTTCGAAAAATAAACAACGTGGCAAAAAAAAATTAATTGAAATTCAATTGTAGTGAATATGTCGTTATGTTTTTGCTGAAATTGATTTCACATTAATCAAATAAGTCTAATGATAGCCATGATTATAATAGTCTAATCTCCTAAAAAAATCCTAACTTCAAATCTAATTCCAATTTCTTTCCAAAATTTGTTAAAAAAATCCTCACCATGTTCAAAAATCATCACCAGTTTTTTTCAAAATTATCAACTCTAGGATTATTTAAAAATTTATTATCAAAATATGTATTATCATCAACACTCTTACAAGAACAACAGATTCCTTATTAGATCTCTTTTTACCCTCGTCTTGATAAGTAAGGACACTATATAAAAGAAAAATCGGATGAAACTCTAATGATTTGACACCTTTTTACCGCCTCAATATGAAGTTTATGATTAAAAAAATAGTTAGCTAGATAGAGCCGTTGTCTGGTGTACTACGAAGAGTAGGTGAAGAAAGACTCGTTGGATATGAATATTGCAAGTTGACTATTACCATGTGTGAAATCTCTTGCGTGCAACAAATGAAGCCATGTTCATTCAATTCCCACCATCCGGCCCAATGGTTAAGATTTTCAATCAATATTAATTGAAATGATTATATTAAAAAATCATTAAAATATTTTGAACTAAATTAACTAAATTGAAAAGTTGAGAAAAAAATTTATTTCTATTTCAGAAACTGAGAAGCTAAAAATTTCAACTTCTGATTTCTTCGATTTCTCTATTTCTGGAATAGAAATCTGTTTCAGAAATAGAGAAATCAAATTGCGTTACCAAACGGATTTCTGCGTCAAAACTGTTCCGGGGAACAGAGAAACAAAGAAATCGAGAAACATAAATTTTATCATGCGCACCCTAATTGGTCATTTAAATCTGAAACGGTTTCAGATCATTAATGTGACCATTAAGTTCTAAAATTGTTTCAAAACTTAATGTGACCGTTACATCTGAAATAGTTTCAGATCTTTAATTTAGCCATTGACTCTAAGCTCACATCATATCATTAATGATGCAACTAATTCTAAACTCACTCGAGATCATTAATGCAACTATTAACTCTAAGCTCACTTTAGATTATTAATTCGGTCACTAAACCTGAACACGCTTCAGATCTTAGATTTGGTCGTAGAGTCTGAAATCTGCTTCTGGCCTTGTAAACTCTAAAGCCCCTTCATCAGAACTTTTATTTCTAGTTCGACTCAATATGATTGGCTCAATTGCGAACACAATTGCAATATTCTCTCTCTCTCGTTCAAACATCATTCTAATTGGTTATGATGTGTGACCTCCCTAGGTTTATCACTAAGCTGGCAGCAGGACTTGTGCTAACACATTAACACAACCAAGAAAACTGATTGTCCAGATCAATCTCTTACTCCTACAAACCATGAGTGACATTTAGCAATATATCATGGCTATCCAGACATTGTGAAATGTTTTTGGAACTGATTGTCAGCTTTGGCAACCATGTAATTCGATCCTTCTGTCTCACCATATCCCAATCGAACAAAGGCCATGGAACTATTGGTCAAGCCACTAATTCGATCATATGTCCAAATCTAATTCACATGTATTTTTTTGAGACATGAACCATTCATTCTTGATTGCAATGCTGACCAAGGATTTCAATACAATGTCATTATTAGATTGCATAGGACATCAATCTTGTATATCTATATATAACAAGAAGATAGTTTCCATAGTGCGCATGCATGTACCATCGTATGTGAACAAACTATGACCATTGAGTACGGAGACGGTTCAACAAAGCGTCAATATGTGCACTTGTGAACCTTAGGCATCCAACATACAAGTTTGCATCATGCCTTAGGTCTAAGGATCTTACACCTGACCAAAGCATGAACGATCGGACATTGACCCCGCTAAAAGCTTCCATGTTGC
The DNA here is from genome assembly GCA_017140185.1 of Eucalyptus polyanthemos subsp. polyanthemos. NCBI lineage: Eukaryota > Viridiplantae > Streptophyta > Magnoliopsida > Myrtales > Myrtaceae > Eucalyptus > Eucalyptus polyanthemos. The sequence continues at coordinate 27,068,501 of CM029459.1, forward strand.
CAATCATTCTATGTATGTCACGTTCAGTGAACTTGTCCAAGACAAGCACATGTTTTCTAGCTCGGATATCACCATACCCAATGACTTGTGACTCATCCTTCCCTCAAGTATCCAATATTGAATGGTGAAGTTTGAGAACACACCAGTCTTAACAAGATCATCAATATCCTCATCCATTGACGGGGAACTCTTTAAAGATTCATCATAATTGTAACCTGTTAGACATATTCTTAACACCTTAAGAATAGGTTTAGTTGTAGCTGATCTTATGGACTTCATTCATATAAATTGAAATATGAATGAAATAACTTATTTGCCATTAAATAATCCCTAACATGTACATATTACATGGTTGCTTTAGGACATACAACTAATAATCTCTCACTTGCACTAAAGCCAACCTATCTCATGTCTCAAACCCATCTTGGTAAGATGTCTTTCAAAAGAAGACCGAGACAATGCTTTAGTGAAGGGATCCACCACGTTTTTCGTTGAGGCTATTTTCTACAAGGTGATATCACCTCTCCCAACAATCTCTCTGATGAGATAGAAGCGCCTCTAAATGTGCTTGGATTTTTTGTGAGACCTTGGTTCCTTAGCTTGAGCTATTGCTCCATTATTGTCACAAAACAATGCAATCAGCTTTTCAATAGAAAGAACCACTCCAAGTTCTGAAATGAATTTCTTCATCTAAGCCACTTCCTTCGCTGCTTCAAAAGCAGCTACGTACTCTGCTTTAATAGTGGAATCAATAGTTATTTTCTGTTTGGAATTTTTCCAACTAACTGCACCATCATTGAACATAAAGACAAACCTAGACATTAACTTATAGTCATTAGGATCTTATTGAAAATCATAATTTGTATATTCTTCAACTTTAAAGTCTCCTTCTCTATATATCAAGAATAGATCTTTAGTCCTTCTCAAGTACTTGAGGATAGTCTTGACTACTATCCAATGTTCTTTACCTGGATTAGACTAATATCTGCAAGTGATGCCTATAGCATGTGTAATATCAGGTCTTATACATAGCATAGCATACATTATGCTTCCAATACTGGATGCATAAGGCACTTTTGCCTTCTACTCTCTTTCCTTAGGATTATTTGACACATATCCTTGGAAAGATGGATTCTATGCCTAAAAGGCAATAATCCTTTTTTCGAATGTTGCATGTTGAAACGTGTCAACACCTTGTCTATGTATGTAGATTGTGAGAGGCTAATCATTCATCTAGATCTATCTCTATAGATCCTAATACATAGAATATAGGTTGCCTCTCTTGAATCTTTCATGGAGAACTTCAGAGACAAGAATATCTTGATTGAAGATAGCATAGGCATATCATTTCTGATCAATAGTATGTCATCCACATACAAAATAAGAAACACAATTGCGCTCCCACTGACCTTTTTATATATACAAGGTTCATCCAGGTTTTTGATGAAACCAAACAATTTCATTACTTCATCAAAGCATATGTTTTAACTTTTAAAGGCTTGTTTAAGTCCATATATGGCTCTTTTAAGCTTGCACACCTTTTGATTACCATAATCAGACTCAAAACCTGGTGGTGGTCCCATGTAGATGTCTTCTTCAAGGAATCCATTTAGGAAAGTCGTCTTGACATCCATTTGGAATATCTCATAGTCTAAGTGTGCGGTTATAGCCTACATAATCTGAATAGATTTCAGCATGGCTATAGGCGAGAAAGTTTCATCATAATCAAGCCCTTATAATTGACGATATCCTTTCGCCACCAGCCGTGCCTTATATGTGCCGACTTGACCATCAGCGTTTATCTTCCTCTTGAAGACTCGTTTACAACCAATTGGTACAATACCATTCGGCAGGTCAATTAGAGTCCAAATGTTGTTTGAATACATAGAATTCATTTCAGATTTCATGGCCTCAAACCTTTTATCAAAATCAATGTCAAATATTGCTTCCTCATAGGTGTTCGGATCACTTGATTGATCACTTTCATTCACAATTAATAATGGATCGGTACCTTCAATCAAGTGTCTATAACAAATAGGGGGCCGAGACATTCTTGTAATCCTCCTCAAAAGTTGTGTATCAGAAGTTCCCACTGAATCTGAGGTCTGCATTTAATCCTGATCAAATTTTGCATCAAGTCCTCCCACTGAATCTAATGTTTGCACCCGAATCTGATCATTTGCTACTCCATTGGTTTCTTCTTGTAAGTCTATTTTCTGCCCAACTCCACTTTCTTGGATGAACTATTCTCTAGAAATGAAGCATGTCTACTAACCAAAATTCTTTGATCATAACAAAAATAGAAATAGTTTCCAATACTTTCTTTTGGATATCTAATGAAGCCACTAGGTTCAGATCTTACCTCCAATTTGTCCATCTTTAGCTTTTTGACATAAGCTAGACAACCCCAGATCTTAATATGATTAAGACTTGGTTTCCTATCATGCCATATCTCATAAGGCATAGTTCGAACGGACTTAGTTGGAACTCTATTAAGTAAATATGTGGCTGTCTCATGGGCATATCCCTAAAGAAATATGGGTAAATTGGTATAACCGATCATAGATCGCACCATATCCATTAAAGTGTGATTCCTTCTCTTAGACACACCATTGTGTTCTGGAGTTCCTGAAGGTGTGCATTGTGATAAAATGCCGTTGTCTCTCAAATGATATAGGAACTCAGTACTTAGGTATTCACCTCCTCGATCAGATCGAAGATCCTTAATACTTTTTCCTCTTTGTTTCTCAATTCAGCTTTGAATTCCTTGAACTTTTCAAAGGATTTAGATTTATACTTCATTAAATATAAATAACCATACTGTTACATACCATCAGTAAAGGTAATGAAGTAAGAATAACCACTCGAGCTGATTCATTAAGTGGACCACATACATCAGTATGTATCAATCCTAAAATGTCAACAGCTCACGTACTTTGTCCTATAGAGGGCGCCTTTGTCATCTTTCCTAAGATACATGCCTTACAAGTTGAGTATGGTTCAAAGTCTAATGGATCAATATATCCATCTTTACTCAACTTATTGATCATATCCTCTCTAATATGACCTAATCGAAGATGCCAAACTATTTTAGGTTTAGTCTATCTCAAGGTCGTTTATTGGTCACGAAATTTATATCATTTTGCTTATTGACATTGGTAATTGTAACATCCTCAACTTTGAGCCCTTTATAGGGAAAAACAAAGTCCAAACTTGGTTTCACCAGTTAAGCCCGGTTGCGTTTGGCTTAATCCAATCATGGCCTAGGCACAAACCTCAGGCCAAATAAGGTAATCGATCGTGGTTAGGCTTGATTGACTCCCGCCCAATGAGATGACCTTCTAACTTGATATTTCCAATGGTGTATTTAATATGCTTGGAAGGTAGCCTATTAATGTATGATGACTAAGTAGGACACTTGGCACAATTAGTCTTACTCTTGAAAGATAATTATGAAATTTTTGATGATTACATATTAAGAGAGGGTGAATCATAAGCTCATTAATGGTAGGGAGTGACTCATGGCCTAGAAGAATGATGACAAGGGATCTTGAAGGTCAGGTAGGCGCCACCTCTCTTCCTTAGACTTGCCACTTAAGGTTTCATAGGTTAAGACTCTCCAGTTTTTCGAAATTCCTAGACCTTTTATGCTTTCCAATTTTACAGAGCTTTTTGTGGTTCGAATTTGGAAAAACTTCCCCGATATAAGTTGTTCAAAACACCTTTATCTGCAACATACATAAATTTCAGATTTTTATGAGGTGAAATGGTTGGGACAAAGGCCCGATCATTTACTAATGGGAACCTGTCCGGTGTACTACAAACAATAACCAGATTGCCTTCTTGCCTTTTTATAAAATTTTCCCTTTCGAATTTGAACATTCCTTCTGCATAGAAGTTTTAAAGGACCTCCACATCTACAACATATAGAAATTTCAAAGAGTTTTGTGAATATTTAGATTTCAAAATGGGTCTCTCTCTCCGACCGTTGAATCTGCTCGACGGATGAATTTTTTGGGTTGTGTTCAGGATTTTCTGCTCTTTCCGTAGCATGATTTGAGCTTTGATTTCTTCATTAAAATGTTATTTAGGGTCTTATATATGACATATTAAAATTTCATAATTTTTGGAGCTCGTTTGATAGAGTAATGACACTAATTTCGAAAATTGCTTGAAACTATTTTCACCCCAAGATAAGAGTCACACACCCAACATGGAGGGCAAGGGGGCTGTGAAAGTGCTTGTATGAACACCTAGAGGGGGGTGAATAGGTGTGAAGACAATTTTCGCAAAGAGCAGTAGGAATATTTTGCTTTTGAAACGGAGTCTGATAAACAATCAGACTTTGAAGGAGTTTCGACTTTAACTGTTAAATTTAAATACTGACAAAGTAAAGGAGTTTAGGGACGAGAAAAGGAACACATAATTTATAGTAGTTTGGCTTAGATGAAGCCTACGTCCACTGTCTCACGCTGACAGCTTTCTGGCTGGATTCCACTATGAATCAAAAGAAAATTTATAATCTTGTGACCTCGAGTTCTTAGTGAATAGTCTCTACTGCTCTCACGAAGTCACAGTATAAGTCTCTCTCTCTCTCTTGAGTACAAATCTGAGCACAGTATAAGGAATAACAAGTAAATAGGAAGCTTCAGACTTTAGAATTCTTCTTTCACGCACTCTATCGAATGACTGTAGAGGCCTCCTTAAATACTCCTTCATGCATTCTCAACTGTTGGCACTTTCCAAAGGAATTCTTCCAATCAACCCATTGGATAGAATCAATTAAAGGGATCTTGAGCCATTTGAAGATTTTGATGAAAGTCCATCAATCTCAGTCGCCCATACAATTAGGATCTTGGTTTCCATAAGTAAATTCTTTCAAAATTAACTTGTCTTCCGAGATGATTTGATGTATATAAATTGATTCCAATTAAGATAACTAATCTCCTAGGTGATATTGCCAACCAGAAAACCATATATATCCCGTACGAACTTAACTCTCGCAGAAAGAAAGATAATACCGAGTCTGGTTAAGTCTTGATCCTTCACTTGCATTCAGTTTGGAACTTCGTCAGAGTGGCCAGACTTCTGTTATAAGATAGACTTTGACATAAAAGTCCTGCAATCTTTAAAATAGAACTTAGATAAGTTTTGTCAGCTTCAAAACATCATAGGAGTTTTCTCCAACAATCTCCCCATTTTTTATGATGACAAAACTTTCCTACAGATTTACAACTTATATCCTGCAAAACAACACTTTAGCAATACATGATAACTTATAAAAATTAATTGTTATAGATCTAGATAACATCGATTCTGCAACCACAGTAAACACGTTAATCTTGACAATTAAAACAAAGATTCAATCCAAACCCATAATCACAACCACTAAAGGTTAACTGCAGAATATTCAAAATATAAATGCGCAACACAACAATGTTCAACACAAAACAAGTTGAAAGTTGAAATATGCTCTCATTCTCTCCCTTTTTTGTCAACAGCAAAAGGAAAGAGAAATTCAAAAAAGATAGAATTGAAAATATAGAGTCAATCAAGTTTGTCTAGGAGCTCGAACGAGTCGGAAATCCTCAAGCGACTGCACTACCTCCTCTACTTTGGCTAAAGCCTGTGACGTCTGTCAATTCAAGTATGAACTTTAGTATCAAGAGACTGTACCTTGCCATTGAGAGAGTCTGTAAAAGACTTTAAGGCGGTGTAGAGCTTCTGAATCTCATACTCCATTGCATATTGCTGAGCTTTAACCTTCAAAAGGAGCTCAACCAACCTTGGATAGTTGGGATCAGTTTTGGTTTGAACATTGGCTTCAACGAAGTGAGTCTGTGGAGTATCAAGAGATGGAGGAACATCGACTTGAATACGAGCAGCTTGTTGCTTGTCCTGATTGGGAGTTTCTTCTTCAATCTCAAGGAAGTGAGATGCAAAGACATGTTCGAGATCTGTTAATGCCATCACTAGTAGTAGGTGCTATGAAAGGAGTTGTCTCATGATCTCCCTCTGACTTGTTGCCTTCAGGTTGAGATGAGACTTCACCTTCTGTAGCCTTTTCTTTGTCAGCACAAGATCCCTTCCCTTGTTAATTGACTTCTCCTTTGGATACAACATCTTCCCTTTCTTCTTCAAAATCTCTTTTCTCAGTCTCCTCTGGTAGTGGTATTGCACAACTTGCTCCATTAGAGTCTTCATCTTCATGGTCCTTCTCTATCGATCTTTCAAGCTGATCTTTTTCTTCTGCTTGTTCTTCTTCTTATGTTTCTGCTTCAACTTCCTCTATTTCTTCAGAATCAACAACTCCTTGAAGATTTCTCAGGGCAAGAGCAGAGATGGTCAAATCATCCTCCTCTTCTTCATCCATCAGGAGGACAAACCTCTTCTTCTTCGAACTTGTTTGGGCAACACTCTTCCCTTTTCTTTTCCTTGAAGCAGTCAATTCTGCCTTGGTTCTGCTCGTGGATTCTTTCTTCAGACGCTCAACGGCCTTAGTCAGATCCTTCAGCCCCATCTTCGAGATCATCTTCAATCCTATCTCCATAGGACTAATGGTTCTTGAACAGAGCTGATAGGGAAATTGGATCTAAAAGTGGCAGAACAAAGTGTCAACATCCATAACAAAGTCGGTTGAAAACCACTTCTTTCAACTCCCAGAATGTCAGCCAAAGTGTCAACATCCATAACAAAGGCTTTGTGACACACAGTAAACTGAATGTGAGTCTGGTCAAGGAAAGAAAAATTAGAATAGAAGTAAGCTGTCAACTGAGGATAAGCCACAATAGTCTCAGCACAAAACTTCTCAAGTTGAAGAGTAGCCAACTTTGCTCTTAAGTCAATCTTGATCAAGTCTAAGAAATCGAAATCTACTGTTTGAGGGTTTATCGCCCCTGTTCAACATCTGGGTATAAACCCTTTTGTACTCTTTAGAACGAAACAATCCTATTCTCTCTCCAGCAACGTCAGCAGCCACACCCATTATGGGTTAGAAATTCGTATAAATCTGCTCATCATCATCCTTATTTTTAGGCTGATGCTCAGAACTTAATCTAGGATCAGAAGGAAAATAAAGAAAAGCTTTTTCTGCCGAACCTTTCAGTGCTATACCCAACTTTTCCATCTTTCTTAAGAACATTGTTTCGTTGCCATGCCCATGTCCTCTTAGGAAATCAATGATAAAAGACATTGGAGAACCACCCTCTTTTATATAAATGTAGTGCTTGTAAAGAACCCGAGGTGTCAAGACTCTGAGAAGAATTGCTTCTTGATCAACTTCTTCTTCCAAAGGTTGGTGCGGAGGGTTCTATGGAGAGTTTTGCGGAGAGTTGTGCGGAGAGTGTTCACTAGTGAGATTGAAGTGCGTTGGTCCTTCTAACATGCTCTAAGGACCTTGAGTAGCTATTCGAGAGGACTTTCGCTGGTGTGACATGGATGTAGACTTCGAGGATTTCATCGACATTTTCGAGTGAAAAAGATTGAAACTTGCAAAGAAATTTTGAGAGCAAAAGTCGAGGGAGAAGAGAATTGCGATTAGGATTTTGAAAGGCAGTATTCGTAATGAATCGTTTTGGGAGATAAAAAGCATTAGAAAACGGGAAGTTGAAACAACACAAAAGAAAAATGCCTTTTCAGAATAATTTAAAAAATGGCTAAAAATTTAAAAAATTTAAAGAAAATAATTTTAAAAATAAAATCAATTCAGATAAAATCAAATTTCATACTAATATTAAAATACCTGGATTGAAGAGATTTCCTCAAGTTGAAATTTTGAGTTTGAGCAACTTTAGACTTTAATTGATCGAAGAGATAATATTTAGCTTGCTGCAAATAGACTCAAATAAGCTTTTCTCTAGAGGTTTCGTGAAGATATTTGCTAATTGATTCTTTGACCCAATGAATTGAACCAAAATCTCGCCATTTTGGACATGATCCCTTAAAAAATGATGTCGAATCTCTATATGCGTCATCCTTGAATGAAGAATTGCGTTTCTGGTGAGATTGATAGAACTTTTGTTGTTGCGTTTGATCTCGGTACAAAATTCTTCCATTCCAAAGTCTCTTAGTTGTTGTCTTATCCATAGGATTTGAGAACAACTCCCAAGAGCAACATATTCTGTTTCTGTTGTTGATAATGCTACAGTACTTTGCTTCCTTAAGAACCAAGATACCAGTAAATTTCCCAACAGTTGACAAGTGCCAGATGTGCTCTTTCTATCGACTCTACAACCGGCTAAATCAGTGTCAGAATATTCAAGTAAAGTCTCATTCTTTTGGAAACCATAGACCTAACTTTGGAGAAGTCACAACATATTTGATAATGCATCCACTTAAATGAGATTCCCTTGGATCAAGCTAAAATCTTGCACAGATGCACACACTGAATAGAATATCAGGTCTAGAGGTAGTAAGGTAGAGAAGAGAACCGATCATGCTTCTATAATGTTTCTGATCTACTTTATTCCCAATTTCATCATTGTCCAGTTTCGCTAAACTTGATATAGGTGTTTTTGTCTTCTTGCAATTCTCCAATCCAAATTTATTGATAAGATCTTTGGCATATTTCTCCTAGTGAATGAATATACCTTTCTTCAATTGTCTGACTTGCAATCCCAGGAAGAAGGTTAACTTACCCATCATGCTCATTTCGAATTCATCCTACATAGATCTTGAACATTTCTTGTAGAGTTTTCATTGGGAGAACCAAAGATAATATCATCTACATAAATTTGTACCAACATAAAATCTTTTCCTTCTTTCTTTATAAACAAAGTAGAATCAACCTTTCCTTTTTCAAAACCATTATGAGTTAGAAACTTACTCAACCTTTCATACCAAACTTAAGGTGCCTGCTTCAGTCCATACAAGGCCTTTTTCAGTCTGTAGACAAAGTCTGGTTTTCTTGGATCTTCAAATCTTGGTGGTTGTTCCACATAGACTTCTTCTTGTATGAATCCATTTAGGAACGCACTTTTGACATCCATCTTGCTACTGGTGCATAGGTCTCATCATAGTCTATCCCTTCTTCATGTGTATATCCTTTCACCACGAGTCTTGCTTTGTTTTCAATCACTTTTCCTTTCTCATTCATCCTGTTCCTGAAAGCCCATTTCATTCCAATCACTTATTTGCCTTTGGGTTATGGAATCAGCTCCCATATATCATTGATGTTGAATTGTCTGAGTTCTTCTTGCATAGCTTCTATCCAACTTTCATCATACAAAGCTTCATCTACTCATTTTAGTTCTATCTCATAAACAAGTGCTAGAGCACTGGACTCTTCTCTTCCTTTGGATTTGGTGCGAATTCCTTCATCAATGTTACCAATGATGAGTTCTTTGGGATGACTTGACTTGTGCTTCCAGTTGCTATTTGGTCTGAGAGTCTGTTGATCCTATGCTTCATTTGAATCTTCTCGTTTTGCTTGTTGTTGTTCTCCATAAGTCTGAACCTCTTCGGGGGAAATAGACTTTGTTAAGTCTGGAACTGGTTCAAACTCTTCAAGTTGAATTTGATCAGGTTAATTTTTCACATAATCCAAAAACTTGACGTTCATAGATTCTTCCACGGATTGAGTCTTCTTGTAAATGACCCAATAGGGTTTGCTTGAAGTCGAATAGCCAAGGAAGATTTATTTGTCTGATTTTTCTTCAAACTTTCCAGATTGATCATTCACATTCTTCAGAATAAAACATTTACAGCCAAAGACATGAAAGTAGGAAACATTCGGCTTCTTTTCTTTATACACTTCATAAGGAGCTTTCTTTACGATAGGCCTCAAGAATACTCTGTTGATAATATAGCAACCGGTAGAAACTGCTTCTGCCCAAAATCAAGAGGATATTTTGCTCTATATCAAGAGAGTTCTGGCCATCTCCTGTAAAGATCTATTTTTCCTTTCCATTACCTCATTTTGTTCTAAAGTGTATGGAGAAGAGAAAACATGTTGAAAACTAGATTCATCACAAAACTTCGCAAAGTCCTGATTTTCAAACTCACCTCCATGGTAAGTTCGTATGCTAGAAATAGCATAGCCCTTTTCATTCTAAACCTTCTTGGCAAACTTTGAGAAATAAGAGAAGGTTTCAGACTTACTTGCTAAAAAGTATACCAAGTGAAACGAGAGTAATCATCCACGATTACTAGGCAATATTTCTTTCCACCAATACTCTAAGTTCTTGTTGGTCCAAAAAGATCCATATGGAGTAGCTGCAAAACTCGACTGGTAGAAACTTGATTTACAAGTTTAAAGGAACTTTTGACTTGTTTTCCCAAGACACAAGGAGAGCATAATTCAGACTTATGATAAGCCAAATTAGGAAGGCCTTGAACCAGCTTCTTAGAAGAAACTTTAGCAATTTGCTTCATTTTAACATGACCAAGCTTCCGAGGCCAAAGACTTGTTTCATCTTGAATAGAAATAAGGCACTGAGAACTTTCTAGGTTTACGTCCAAAAGGTATATGTTGCCATGCCTTCGCCTAGTAAAAGATTGAGAAAAGTCTTGACTTGTTTTAGAACAAATGCCTTCTTGGAAGTTTATTTTGAAACCAGTATCGCAAAGCCAACTTATGCTCAGTAGATTGTAGTTTAAACCTTCCACCAGGGAAACATTGTTGATAGTCAGGCTTCCAATCTTCATAGTTCCACATCCTACAATTTTTTCTTTGTTGTTTCCTCCAAAATAGACTTTTCCTGCATTCAGTCTATCAAGATTTATGAAGCAGCTTGAGTCTCCTGTCATATGCCTTGAACAGCCACTATCTAAATACCATTTGATCTTTCTTTTAATAGTGACCTATGATCAAAAGAAAAACTCAAACTTTCTTTGGTACCCAAATTTTCTTGGGTCTAGGAGAGTTAGTATTAAAGACAGTCTTTGCCCAATCCTTCTTAACTGGTCTCCAAATCTTGGGACATTCTTTCTCAAAATCTTCTGAGCTATTACACTATAAACATCTAAGTGCACTTCGGCCAACAGGTTTTACAAAAACTTTTTGAAAGTGATTTTTGTAAAATCCTTTTGTAGGTCTTTGTTTAATTCTCTCTTTTACTTTGAAAAATCAATTAATGGACTAATTTCTAAAGTCATACCCAAACCAGATTTGTTAAAATAGGGCATTTAAGCTGAAAGAATTTTCTCCAGTTTTTCGAATCCTTTTGAAAATCTTTTTGTAATATTTAAAATCTCTTTTCAAAATAGCATTTTCCTTTGAAAGAGAATCAGAATTTTCTTTCAAATTATCAAAACTTGTATTTAGACTTTCAAACTTTTCTTTTCAAGAAATTTCGTGTTGCCTAAGCTTAGAATTCTCCCTTTTTAGTTTGGAAATCCTTTTAAGAAATAAGAGAGGATTTAAGACTGAGGCAAAGTTCAATTATATAATTAGAAACTTTAACAGAAATTTCTGAGTTACTAACCTCAATTTCTTTGTCTAAGTTTGAATTAGTGTCTTTTTTTTATTTTGAATATGATTCTAAATGAGCTATTAGACATATGTTGGCATATTCTTCTTCACTTTCCTCACACTAGGTGTCACTCCAAGTTTAAGCTTTGAGAGCCTTTTTGTACTTCTTAGATTTTCCTTTCTTCTTCTTCAACAAAGGACAGTTTGGTCCGATATGCCCATTTTTCTTGCACTCGAAGCATATAACATCCTTGCTAGTTTCATTGTCCTCCGTTGGTCTCTTCTAAAAATTCTGCGTGCTCTGCTTATTCCAATTGAATCTTCTTCCTTTCTATTCAGCTTTCTGAATTTCTTAATCATAAGCACCAGCTCCTCATGTCCATATCATCATCTAAATCTATATCATCAAAATCAATGTTAGACTTTAAAGCAATTTATTTCTTACCTTTAGGATCTTCCTCATCATTTATTTGCTCCACTTCGTATGGCTTAAGCATGCTTATCAATTCGTCAACTGATAGAGGCATGATCCTTTGAGTTTCTCTAATTGAAGTCTTCACATGATTCCAGTCTTTCGAAAGTCCACGCAGCAGTTTGTTGACTTTCATTGGTCCATAAATTGGCTAACCTTGATAAGCCAGGCCATTTATAATCTCTGTAAAGTGACTAAACATGTCAGATATAGATTCTCCAAGCTTCATTCTAAATGCTTCATAATGTCCAAGCAGAATATTTATTTTAGTTTCCTTCACACGGTCAGTCCCTTCATAGGTAACATGTAATCTGTCCCAAACATTTTTTGTTGTTTTACAAAAAGAAATTTAGTTATATTTAGTGGGAGATAATGCACAGTATAAAGAATAGATTGCTTTAGCATGTCAAGAGCCTGTCTCTTGGTAATTTCGGCTTGTGTTGTTTTGTTAGCATCAATAACTTATTTCCCTCTGTCTAAAGCTGATGTTGCTTTAGGATTGATCCTTTTTCAACAACATCCCACTCCAAGGGATCTCTGGATCTGAGAAATGCCTTCATCTTGTTCTTCCATACATTGTACTTCTTTCCATTGAAGTAAGGGGGTATGGTGTTGCTCTGATCTTCAACTAAACCTGGAGCCAAAATACTAGCCATAGAGGATTTTTAGCTTCAAAGTAAAACACTTCAATAAGTAAGCACATGATCTCTGATACCAATTGAAAGCGCTAGTATGAACACCTAAAGGGGAGTGGGGAGTGAATAGGTGTGAAGACAATTTTCACAAAGCACAGTAAGAATATTTTGCTTTTGAAATAGAGTTTGATAAACAATTAGATTTTGAAGGAGTTTAGACTTTAACTATTAAATTTAAATACTAACAAAGTAAAGGAGTTCAGGGAAGAGAAAAGGAACACATAATTTATAGTGGTTCGGCTTAGATTAAGCCCATGTCCACTCTCTCACGTTGACAGCCTTCTGACTGGATTCCATTATGAATCAAAAGAGAATTTATAATCTTACGATCTCGACTTCTTAGTGAAGAGTCTCTACTGCTCTCACAAAGTCACATTATAAGTCTCTCTCTCTTTTGAATACAAATTTGAGCACATTGTAAGGTATAATAAGTAAATGGGAAGCTTTAGACTTTGTAAATCTTCTTTCATGCACTCTATTGAATGACTGGAGAGGCCTCTTTAAATAATCCTTCATGCCTTCTCGACCGTTAGCACTTTCCAAAGGAATTCTTCCAATCAACTTGTTGGACAGAATCAATCAAGGAGATCTCAAGCCGTTTGAAGATTGTGATGAAAGTCCGTCAATCCTAGTCGCCCATACAATTAAGATCTTGGTTTCCACAGGTAGATTCTTTCCAAATTAACTTGTCTTCCAAGATGATTTGATGTATATAAATTGATTCCAATTAAGATAACCATTCTCCTAGGTGATATTGCCAACCAGAAAGACATATATATCATGTACGAACAAAACTCTCGAAGAAAGAAAGATAATACCGAGTCTAGTTAAGTCTTGATCCTTCACTTGCGTTCAGTTTGGAACTTTATCAGAGTGGCCAGACTTCTGTTGTAAGATATACTTTGACATAAAAGTCTGGCAATCTTCATAATAGAACTTAGATAAGTTTTGTCAGCTTCAAAACATTATAGGAGTTTTCTCCAACAGGCTACACGCCCAACTTGAGGAGCAAGCCAATCTAGAGTCTTCTTGATTTAGGATAAGGATGCATTGAATATCTTTGGATTCTAGTTCTTCAATGCCAAGATGAGGTGTCCCTTAAAGGAATAGACCATAATGCCTCCCAACATAAAAACATGGAGAGCAAGTTTGTATTATGAACCTATCTAACCTATTGATTACTCAAAATCCAAACATTAAATCCGAGGGGCTTAGTCATTTGCTTAGCTGTCCCCATTATAATTACATGTAATTATTCCATGAGGACTCAACCCCTTAGATGGACCAATGGAAAGATGAGCAAGTGTTGCCCCTAGGAACTAGACTTGTCACCCATCTCTTTAGCTTGCCACCTCCTCAACCTAGATTGTCCACCTACACGAAGATGATTGATCCATTTGGAAATATCATCACGAGGGGTTTGCCTATAAATAGAGGTACTCCCTCCCCTCATTTCCACACCACTTTCTCTTCCTTCTTCACTCTCTCGACCTCACCCTCACTGCTGCCCTCGCTCTCTCATGGCCACGCCTCTCTTGCCCGTTTGCTCGCTTGCACATTGCTTGGTCACCTAAGCCATTCCTTGAAGTGCTATAAGTAGAACTTACTAATATCTGGTTAGGGTGCTATGTTGTGCTAATCCAAGCATGTGGCGAGTCCTTGATTCAAACTTTGTGACTATGTTCTTGCTTGAGGTTCGGTTGTGTTTGCTTGGGCCAATTTAGACCTTGTTCCTTGATTAAGTTCGATTTTTGTTTGATGAGATTTGGCTCATGCTTTAGTTTGAGTTGCTTTGGAAGAAGTCGGTTCATGTGTTTATTGGATATGCTTTGGTTTTTGCTTTGATACAAACCTATTTGAAAAGCCTTTTTGTGAAAGCTCGGTAGATTTCGAAGCAGTCGATTGATTTCGACTATTGATAAACGAATCTCATGTGCATGAGTTCCTTACATTATGAAATGGATTTTTGGTTATGTTTGCATATGAGTGAGGCGTGAGTTCTTCGTATTATGAAATGGATTTTCTTTATGCTGGTATAATATTGAGTGAGCCGTGAGTTCCTCATGTTATGGGTGAAGGACTGCCAAGGACATCAAGTGGTCACGGCTCTATTTGGGTGATAGTAGATCGCTTGACTAAGTCCACTCATTTCCTAGTGGTCTGCGTGGACTACTCGATGAATAAACTTGTTGAGATATATGTGAGCCAGGTGATACGCTTACATGGTATCCCTATAACAATCACATCTCATCAAGACTCTAGGTTTACTTCAAATTTTTGACGAAATCTCCAAAATGCCTTAGGGACGAAGCTTCAATTTAGTACTGCTTTTCATCCTCAAACAAATGGACAAACGGAAATAGTGATCCAAAATTTGGAAGATATGCTGAGGGCTTGTATTATTGATTTTAAGGGAAGTTGGGATGAAAAATTGCACTTGATAGAGTTCGCTTATAACAATAGTTTTCAGAAAAGTATAGGCATGGCTCCGTACGAAGCATTATATGGAAGAAGGTGCAAGACTCCCGTTTGTTGGAATGAAATAAGTGAAAGAAGATTGACAAGACCTGAATTGTTACAAATTACTACTGAGGCTGTTGAAATTATCAGGAAAAGACTTAAAACAACCTAGAGTAGGCAAAAAGACTATGCAGATAAGCGTAGAAGACCTTTGGAGTTTAAAGTGGGGGATCATGTATTCCTTAAAGTATCCCCTATGAAAGGAATATCTCGATTTGGAATGAAGGGTAAGTTGAGCCCTAGATTCGTTGGACCTTTTGAGATACTCGAAAGAATAGGAGATATAGCTTATCGTTTGGCGTTGCCTCCTAGATTGGGAAATTTACATGATGTATTCCATGTATCGATGCTGAGGAAGTATCAGCCAAATCCTGGTCACATACTCGATCATGAAGCCCTCAAAGTGGATGAGGAAGTGAGATACATTGAGAAGCTTGTGCAAGTACTGGATCGAAAGGAGCAAATTCTTAGGACCAAGAAAATTCCATTGGTTAAGATATTATGGCGACATCATGATGTGGAGGAAGCCACATGGGAAACTGAAAATGAGATGGGGGAAAGGTACCCTCACTTGTTTAAAGAGACATAAGTAATGTCCAATTTCGAGGACAAAATTCTCTAAGAATGGGAGAATTGTGGCATCCAAAATAACAATATCTAAATGCACTACGACCAATGAATAGGTGATGGAAGTGCCATCGGACTATATTATAGTCCTTAGACCAATGGATTACAATTAAATAAGGCCGAGCATTGAATGGACTATTGCTTTGTTGGAAATGTATCATATGCTCTTGAGAGAGCGAGATTGTATTATAAGATGGGTTGATAAGAGATTCTTGGCCGGCTGCATACCCTATGAATCGAATTTCCATTGATTAACGTTGCAATATTTTATGGCCATGTGAATATTTGTGATTATGTAATTATAAGTGGGGATTGAAGTGGAAAAATAGAAGCAAGTGTGGGCTAGACACTTAAGGCCCGAAACAGCCCAAAGCAGCCCACCATTTCCCCCTATTTGGTCGATCAAGGCCTGGCCCAAATAAGGCCACCTCCATGCATGAAGTTTGACAAGTGGCGAGAGGGATTCTATAAGTGTCACTGCCCCTATTGCTTCACCGGAAAGCTCCATGCAAACCTAATGATTACAAGCAATTAAGAGAATAAAAGAAAAGGGGAAGGGGGCGGAGTGACCGAGAGAGTGATCGAGAGAGAGAGATTGAGAGAAAAGGGAGAGTGACCGAGAGAAAGAGAGAGGGGTGAAGGTGCTTCGGTGAGGGGAAGAAGGAGACCAGCCCCGCCGTGCCTGTGCCAGCTACCGCCATTGACACCGCCTAGCTTCGCCATTGATCGAGCCGCGCCCGAAGTCCTCAAGTCGCTGTTTGCTTGTTGTGGTTGCGTTGGAATTAAGGCAAGTGAAGTCCATAGATCTACATTTTTCTGTGCTATGGTAGTCTAGTGGAATGTGGTAGATCTTGGAGATGTTTGAATCTTGATGCTAGATGTTGGAATTTCGAAAGTATAGGAGTAGCTCTTCAAGCTGGTAAACTGTTTCTTGGAAAAACAGCTTGACCTTTGGCGACTCCGTGAATTTTATGCGGTTATCCAGTTGGAATCTGACTTCGTTGATGAAAGTTGTAGATGACATCTTGGGAAGTAACATACGAAAATTTGAGAAGAAACAGACAAGTATTAGTCAGTGAAATGATTTTTCTTTAAAAGTGTTAAATCTGGAAATCGTTACCGAGGGTTAAGGAGAGTTATAGTGATTATAGCTCATGTTATATAATGAATGTGACTTTCAGTTCTTCACGAAACTTTTACCTATAGGTTTTATCTATAACATATCAAAATTTCAGAATATTATGAGTTCATTTATGGGCTATACTGAATTTGTTATTAAAACTACGCAATAGTGATGCTTGAAGTTTTATGGTTGTGATGCATGGACCATTACGATTCATAAAATTTTTTCTTGACTTGGAGTTCTTCATAAAACCTTTTTCTCTAGATCTCATTTACAACATGTTAAATTTTCAGAATTTATTAAGATCATTTACTAATATTTCTAGAATTTCAATTAGTGGAGTGCATTCTATTTGATCTGAGAAACTGTTTTATCTTAAGAACAAATGAATTGCTTTGTAAGCCGAAATGTTTTGAGTAGTTATTTATACAATGGATGCGGTGACATTAAGCATATCATATGACATCAAATGTTATTTTCAAAGTGAGACATATATGTGAATATATCATGATGTTAATGATACCATCGAACGATTGTGACGACAATGCCCCGGGAGTGTCAGGATGCCCGGAGATGTGTGTCAGATGCCCGAAGGTGTGTACCGGATGTCCTTGGGAGTTTCAAGATGCCCAAACATGTGTGCCGAAAGCCTCGTGATGCTAGTTGGGGTGCGGGATGCCCGGAGGTGTGTGCCGGAGGTCTCGCAATGCTAGGTTGGGTGCGAGAGCTAGGAGGGATGCAAAGATTGGTCCCTAGGAAAAATGAGATCCTTTTGAATATCAAAATGGGAAATGAATCATGCGCATGTATGTGCATATGGCATGGTGCATGAATTGTCTATGAATTTGAGTTGGTACTATTTGGTATTGAAAATGTGGTCATTAAGGCATCGAATGGATCTCATGGAGATATATGCATGATTGCATGGATGATATGTGCATTTCATATGAAATCTTGGTTGTCTTGCTTGTTACATTGTGTAGTTTGATGGATCTTTTACTGTTGAGTGGTTGTACTCACCCTTTTTGGGGACTAACATTTCAGATTGAGAGATGCCTCTATTACCTGCCACACATGGCACTTTTTACGGCGTCCCAGTTGATGTTGAGTGCTCATGTTCAGAGCACATCTGTGTTGGTGTTCGAGGATTGGTAATCATCCGTGTTCGAGTCTTAGTCATGTATGACGTGGGTCTACTTGATGGCCCCGTGGTACAGGAGTTCCTGTCTGTGCATGTTTGTCACGATGGGATCATGGTGGGGATGCTGCCGCTGCCACCGGCTGATGGACCGAGCTGGGTGTTATCGTGCATGTGATGGGTAGCGAATGACACTTTTTGGATAGCCAACACTGGATGATGGATGGATGTACATGACTGCTGTAGGGTCAGGTACTTTTGGTTATAGCCGAGCTTAGAAAAGCCTTGGCCTTTTGATGTACCGACTCATGATGTCCATCAAAGTTATGTAAATAAAAGTGTCCGGCTTTAACTTATATAAAATGTGTAGTTGGTGTGCATTGCATTATCCTGTTGAGCATGGGGTAGGGAGATATTGATTATGCTTCCGCTATATGAACTGCATTGGGACCGATTTAAATGATACAAATCCCCAGGATTTATGGACCCACTATAATTCTTTGGTATCAGAATGGCATGTTATTAGGGCACAAGGAAAGGTAAGTGGACTGTGGCAATCCTAACGGATCGGGGGCCGTTTCGGGGGCGCCACAAGTTATGCTTGCATGTTGTTGACTGAGGATTTCTCATGTTTCATCTAAGACAAAGCTTTTATTTTGCGAATAATCTACCATTGACTAATGCCTTGGATGAGTTATATGCTTATTGATAGGTGAGACATCCTCCTACTTGGAAATTAGTGGGTTTTACTTACTGAGTCCACGACTCACCCCATTGTTTTCCAGAATTGTAGGCATTGAGGTCTCCCACCAGTACTGGAGTTGCAATCTTGCTAGAGGAGCTAAGGTTTATACAATCTTTAAAGCATAGAAAATGTAGTGGTTGTAAATATAATGGCGTGTAACAATGGGGCCTGTAAATGTAACTAATATAATTGTATATTTGCAAGTGGTTGCTTTCCTAGCTACTTATTATTGTCTAGGTGTTGTGTGTAATGCTTCCATATGTGCTTAATGAAAAAAAGAATGGGACGGCGATGTGCCTAGGATGTCGCAAAAATAACCCCCATCGCTTGTGAACCTAGAGATGGAGTTGGGGTTGTGACAGTAATCATATTACTAGACATTGTAATGGTATAAAGATTATTGGTCATCTTACAAGAACCAACACATCTTTTATCATAATAAATGGAACACACATCATCAACAAAAGAAAATTCATAATTCTCTTTATTCAAACAAGGTATAGAGATGATGTTCCTGACTGCATTCTTATAATGCAAACAATTATTCAAAACTAGTACATGTCCTGAAGGCAAAGATAAATGATAAGTCCCTATAGCTAATGCAGCAACTCTTGCTCCATTTACAAATGTCAAAACTATCTTATTTTGTCTCAACATCTTTCTTATATCTAGATTCTACAAATACATACAAATATGTGAAGTTGTAGCAGAATCTAGAACCCATAAGCTGAATTTAGAACCAACCATAAGGTTAGTTTCAATAAGCATGGAAACCATAACTTCATAAGGTTGATTCTTCAGTTTGACCTTCAAGCTCACGAGGTACTTTTTGCAGTTCTTCTTCCAATGTCCTTAACACCACAATAGTGATAGTTCCCTTTTTCAATCGTGAGCTTTGGACGTGTGGTGGGTTTTTCGGACTTCTTCCATTTCCTTTTCTTCACAGTAGTTGTACTCTTTGAAGAGGAAGCCTTTGCTACAGCCATTACAGTGGGCCTTGTATTGTTGATTTCCTTCTTATAAACCACCAACATGTTGTGAAACTCAACATGAGTTTTCTTCATCTTACGCATGTGAAAGTTTTGGAAAAATCTAGAGAAGGAATCAGGCAAAGACTAGAGTATCAGATCCACGACTAATTCATTATTTATAATAAGATTTAGCCTGGATAACTCTTCAATGTGCCAAATCATCTTCAGAACATGATCATTCACTGATGACCCCTCAGCCATTCTCATATGGTACAATCTCTCATATATCTCATATATAGAGATATGACCATTCTCATTGAAAAAATCCTTTAGATGCACGATGATTAAGTAAGCCCTTTCCATGGTCTCATACTTCTTCTGAAACTCATTGTTCATAGAAGCAAGCATGTATGACCTAACTTATATGTCATCTTCATGCCACTTCTCAAGCAAGCATGTATGACCTAACTTATATGTCATCTTCATGCCACTTCTCATAAGTTTCACGCTCCTGTTCGGAACCACTCGGAAAGTGCTCTGGCAAGTTTTGATTAAGCACATACCTGATCTTCTCAGAATTGAGAACAATTCTCAAATTCCTCACCCAATCAGTATAGTTGGGTCCCGTCAGACAATTCTCGTCAAGAATTGAAGCAAGTGGGTTTGTTGTAGCCATTTTTCAAAGTATCAAAAATCTGTGTAGAAAAATAATTGTTTGATGTTGACTTTCAACAAATATTTCCTTATGGCCTTTGAATAAAATATTATATCCCACTATTCTTTTCGGATCCCACACTCCTTAGGATGGGAAATGGTAATCTTTGTTGGGAAAAGATCACTAGTGGGGATTGGAGTCCCACCAATTCATAGTCCATCTCACCAGACAATAATTGGTGAACTTTGAACTTAGTGAGTGGATCACATATCCAACACATCACATATGAGTCCCAATCATACATCGGCCTCTAGATCACGAAAGCCTCACCTGACGGTTAATGGCCTCATGACCACAGTTAAGTCTACCCCATCATCTCATGCAATTATCTAGGACACAAATGATTCCTCACCTAACAGTTATTGGAAATTATTCAGCCCAGACCCCACACCATCAAATGTATAATGGAATGGTCTTATGTTCTTGAATAGCAAATGACTCCAATGTATCCATAATCAGCCAATCAACCATCAGAACATAAGAACAGACCACGACGATGGTAGGCCATGAGTTCAAGCACCCATTACAACTTAACACCAAAAATAAGGAGATTTTCGTTATTATCAACGATCTCACCTTGCATATTAATTGATTAATATGCATATCAAATAAAAATCTAAAAGCAACTTTAAAAGAATTCTCATCACAAATGAGAATTAGTCATTAGATCATTCAAACAACATGAACCAATCAATAATTAAAAGCATGAAAAAGTCTAAGGATTGGCTTTGATACCACTGTTGGTGTTTGTTTCGATAAACACACATACGTGCATAAGTAAATTAAGATCAAATGTCTGATCGCAGTGGAAGTAAGAACGCTTATACAAGTGTTTCCAAAGCATTTTCGTGCATTTTAACAAAAACACATAAAAGAGCTAAAGGGGCTAATCGATTAACTTTGTACGGTGCTTCAAATTTGGTTCGGAAGTTTGTTCGGGTTCTAAGCACGAATATCTGATTTCCTCATAGCAGTAGTTCTGATGTTCTTTAGACTCTGACCACAAACATATGACGCCTTCTGGTAACACCTGTTCTAACGTCCTTGGATTCTTGACCATGAACATTTGATGCCTTCTGGTAGTACTAGTTCTAACATTCTTCAGATGCAGAACATCTGATTTCTTCGCAGGCTTTGATGTTCTTTAGATCTAGCCCCACAAGTGTCAGGCCTCTAGTTTAGACACACCACAATTTCTCATGTTGAATAGAAGAGAGATATTGAGAGATCTCACAACTACAAATGTGCTAGCAATTGCTCTCGTGTGAGTGATTTTGTTGATCAGTATCAACACTCTCAATTACCGATTGTTGATCGTCAATCGACCATCATCTTATGATCCACTCTCTGGATTACCTTTTATAGCCAATGCATATCACATTTAAATCAGTGCATTACCTCTAAACCATTTTAGAATTAATTCGGCTTGACGGACTTAAGTTTTGATACCGTTACAGACACTAATTCAGACACTAACTCTACAACTGTTACAAAGCATTATTCTAGACATTTTTTTGTAACTATTACAAATCATTATTCTAGGTATTAACTTTGTAATTGTTACAAATATTTAATTTGATCGTTACTACTGAAAGTATTTCAAAACATTAATTGGTCATTTAAATCTAAAACCTTTTTAGATCATTAAACAACCAATTTATTCTGAAACCGTTTTAGGTCATTAATGTGACTGTTAAGTTATGAAATTGTTTCAAATCTTAAAGATTTAGCATAACTGTAACTCGTTACACATATTCTTAACACCTTAAGAATATGTTTAGTCGTAGTTGATCTTATGGACTTCATTCATATAAATTGGGCGATAAATGAAAAAAACTTATTTGCCAATAAATAATTCCTAACATGTAACTATTACATGGTTGCTTTAAGGCATATAGCTAACAAGAGTGTCCGCTAACTTAAATTTGGATCGTCCCTTTTAGTGCATCGATCATAAGTGTTGACTCATTAGCCCAAATTTGCGACAATTGGGTGGAACGTGGCATCGCGCAATGAAAGGAGGTGGCTATCTCACGCTCCAAACCTCGTGTGCGTGCCCATCCCTCAGTGGTCGATAAAATTTGCAACGTCCCAAGACGGGTCACCGACCCATTCATTTTAATGCACATGCAGAAGTGAAACAATATCCTTGACAACAATCAACACAAGATAGAAAAGCGGGAAACATATTCACAACCAACACTTTAATAAATACCCCAATTTATATACAATACTAGTCTAGCCAAAAGCTTACAGAAATAGAAAAGGCTACAGGCCCTCAAGGCACTCGAATCCCCAACTGAAAACTCTTTGATCTCCTGGGGATTTGGGTCCACCACTACACCACTAGGAGGGCTAGTTGTACCCTTGCCACGAGCGACGTCTATTACCGCAGCTGGGACCTCAAAATCCTATAGGGGACCCACTTTGTGTCTATTGAGCCCACGGCGAAACCGCGCCCTAAATCGATGGGGTACCTGTGACACCTCAAACCCTTCGCAGGTCGTCACCAGCGCCAATGTTACTCCTTATTACCTTTCTCCTTAGAAGATGCGTCGTAATTTATAGACACATTTTTTTTTAAACAAAACGGTCCCAGTGCGACTCATTAGCGGAAGCAAATTTAACATCACCATATATCCCCCTACCAATCCATGATACAAAAACACATCAGCTAAACATCAGAATTTTATAAACAATTTCGACACTTTGCTTACATATATATTTTCAAGATGGGATTTCTTTTGGGTCGGTACATCAAAAAGGAAAAGCTAGGACTCAGCCACGTCCAGCCTAAAACCTCAAAAAGAAACTCTCGACCCTCAACATCATACGAGTACGAACCCCCATCGAAAGTGTCGATTATCTACATCAAAAAGAGATCCAGCTCCTACTCATCGCGCGCAGGTCTCACACCCAACCCGGTGCATCAGGCGGTGGTGGCGGCAACATCCTTCGCATCGCTCCATCCCGACGAACGTGCACAGAAATGAACTCTTGAATGACAGGACCCCCAGCCAGGCCCACGTCATACATCACTAGACAACGTACTCGGATAAAAGTCAGTCCAGGAACAGAGGGACAGTCTATCTCAACACACTCAACCTCTACATCGGATAGTATCCCGTAAAATGTACCACGCGTGACGGCAGGTAGCGGCATACTTGCTAATTTGAAATGTTATCCCCAAAAGGGGTGAGTACAACCACTCAGCAGATAGGGAAATCCAATAACAACTTAATGCATCATGCAATTTCACATGCATTGCAGGCATTACTTACCTTGAAGCCAGGCACACACTATCATACATCATCATATCACATCACATATCATCATCATCATCATCATCATCATCATCATCATGCATATCACCATGCATACCATATGTCATATCATAGGTGATCATCATATCATGTCACATCATCATCATCATCATGCATATCATCATGCATACCATATATCATATCATAGGTGATCATCATATCATGTCACACCACATCATCATCATCATCATCATCATCATCATCATGCATATCATAAATCATATCATAGGTAATCATCATATCATGTCACATCACAGCATCATCATCATCATCATCATCATGCATATCATCATGCATATCATATATCATATCATAGGTGATCATCATATCATCCCACATCATCATCATCATCATGCATATCATCATGCATATCATATATCATGGGTTCATTTTTCATCTTTTAACTTTAAGTTTGATCACCACATCACCCACTTCTCATATCATCAATTTCATCATCCCTTCTGGCAAAAACCTCCGACAGGGTTCCCAGCATTCCAGCCATCCCATGGCCACCGGGCTTCCGGCCCCCCACATTCCGGGCATCTCGCATCTCAACTAGCATCACGAGGCATTCCCTTCGGGCAGAAACCTCCGACAGGGCTTCCGGCCCCCCACATTCCGGGCATCCTGAATCTCCCAGGGAATCTCTGGAATTACGCCACTAGGCCACCAGACATAATCATCCACCACAACCACCTCCTCACTTATCATTTTCCACATTCACCATCCTTTTAATCTTATTATTACATGGCATATGATTCACACATGCATCACAATTTATGATCATACATACACCAATGTCATACAACAATGCATAATAAATTCAATGAAATTCATGGCCAATAAATTAATCCCTTATTATTATTATTTTATTATTTTATTATTATATTTATTTATTTTCATAAATAAATATTAAATTTAATATCTATGATTTTCCCAAAATCATAATATTCAAACAATCATTAAAAAAATCAATAGGATCACAATTTCATACAAAATTCATGGCCAAATTGAATTTCTCATAATTTCACAATTTCCACAAAATAGCACATGATATTCGGATAATGACCAGAATTGTACAGTTTCCAAATAAATTCGATTAAAATACACATATGGCCTTCAAAAATTACGAAATTTTACAGGGTGATAGCCAACACATTTGCATGTACTTTTCATGCAGAACTCTAAGCAAAATTATTTTTATATTTATTTATACAACCCCACAAAACTTCTGGAACCACTACCGCGTCGTCCAGAACACACTTCTCCGAAATTTTTAGATTTCACCCATCTATTCTCCTTCGTTTCCTCTGAAATTTGAGTATGTTATGTAACAAGGTATCCTTTACAGGTTTTATGAAGATATCTAGGTCAAATAACCAAATTATGGTCACCATTTAAGTCCATGAAGTCTCGGGTGTCTCGAAATATTTCACCAGAACCATTGTTTCCAAGATCTAGCCGATTCACCAAGCTATACTTATTCCTTTCGCTTCAAATTTTAGTATGTTGTAGCTTAAGGTGTTACCTACAACTTTCATGAAGACATCGAAGTCAAATATCAAACAGAAATTAACATGCAAACAAGAATCTAGCAAGAGGTCAGCGAAAACTTCACAGATCTAGGGTCTCGGTATAATTGAACTTTAACCCCTCATATCTCCATTATTTTCCACTAAATTTCAGTATGTTATAGTACAAGAAGTTAGCTACAACATTCATGAAGACCTCGAAGCTAAAATCGGACTCCAAACACACATGCAAGCTCAAACAAGCTACTGACTCCCACAAACCGAACAAGAACAGTCACACGGTTTGCAAATAACCAACTCTTACCTCGGTTTTTCGCACAAATCACACCTAAAATCGAACATGCAACCTACAAAACAAACATGCAAGAGAAGTTAAGGACTCCACTTGCCTCTAAGATGAACAAACGACGACGAACGGCGACGGGACACGGCGATCGGACGGCGAACGAATGGCGGCACCCCTCGGCTCCGCCTCCTCTCCCTCTCGGTTTCTCCCTTTCTCTCGAACTCTCTCTCTCTCTCTCTCACCCTCTCTCTCGGCCGAATGAACAAAGAACCGGCCACTCTCTCTCTTCTCATCCCTTTTATACTCCCCTAATCCCATGATTAACAATCATTGCTTTGCCTAAAGACTAACCAATGCATGCTCTTGCCATTTGCCACTTGTCTCATTGGGTTTTATTTTTAAATTTGGATTGGGCTTGGGCTTAGGCCCATCCGGCCACTCCCCTTGGGCTGGTCGAATTCTCTTCTTGGGCTCTAATGGGCCGACTAGCTTGGCCCACCAAGCTTTAGGCCAATGGGTCCAAGGCCCATTCCAAAAATAACCCTCTTTTTCCTTTTTTTTTTTTGAAATTCCTTCTATAAATATTTCTAAATTTCAATTTTCAATCTTGGCCAAAGTCTTAGGATATTTTTGCTCATTGAAATTTAAATCATATGGCCAAGCATAGATTATTAATCTATTAAATTTAAATTCCACAATCACAAGCACAAATCATCAAATTAAAAGACTAATGGCTAAAACATAAGCCATGGAATTTCTACCACCTAATTAAAGAATTTAACACATCTTATGGCTCGGCTTTGAATTTCTGGGATGCCACAGTACCCTCTAAGGTAGGCCCTAATCGACCCAGACGATGGTTACCACGAGTTCATAGATCTAGACACCGTGGCCCCCGGGAATAAGGAAATCAGTAACCAGCTCGGTAGCCCTTCTTTGTTGACCAAAACGTTCCAAAGGAACCGCCATCTAAGGACGTGAAAAGATTGAGGCCACAACGAGGTGAGATAATGTCTCAGCAAGTTCACCCCTAAACTCCGACTAGGAAGGAAATATGTCTAAAGGTAGTCTATGCACACAAGATAGAGGACTTACCTTGCCTCAGTTCCTTCTTGCACATCAGTACAATTCATATACTCAATCAATCCATCCATTTAATCAATTCAATTGATCACACGTTCCAATTAGAATATTGCTCGCATAAGCATGAACTACCAATGCACATCGGTCCATTGGCGTAGCTAGGGATTACTGCCCGCACAAACTGATATAAATTGTTGCTCACACAAGCTGAGATGGATTATTGCTCACACAAACTGACACAGATCATTGCTCACACAAGTTGACACAGATCATTGACACACGAGCTAATACAAACTATTGCTCGCACAAGCTAGTACACCAACTCACATCAAGGATTGATTTACTTAACCATTACATGATCAATCAATACCGGCCAAAGATATTGTGCTTTGCACAAGAACTCCTCAATTAAAATAATGAGCTTGGCCTAATTTCTCGTGTTAAAAACACCCAATAAAAATAATCATGTGTGGGTACACGGTCAATTTGAACCAGAAAAATTGATATCCATTCTTTTAAAATCCCATGATTCGATATAGTCCTTAAAACCTTTTTTTGGTGTCAAAACCTAACACTCGAGATTTTTCTAATTAAATATCAAAATTTCACATTTTTGGAATAAATATCCAAAATCACAATTACCACTCAATTTGCATAGTTTAGCATTCAACTGCTTAAACTAAGCACACCACTACAATTAGCACGAAATTCTGGTCATCAGCTATCCCGATCTCATTTTCGAAAAATATTAAATAATTAAATAAATGCAATTAAATACACTAAATACCAACTTAGGTCGGAAATGCTAAATTAACCACCTAAACAAGCCTAGAAAATTTCCAAACCTATCTAGATAAATAGTACAATCCATCTAGCCCTTAATTAGACTATTCTAACCACCTAACATGCACAATTGAATAATTAAATCACTAATCGATGCTAACTAACCACTTAATCCCTAATCAGCCTAAACTAATCACCCCTAAGCATCATTAACTCCCTAAGCAGAGTTTAGCAAGTAAACTCACCGGTTTAGCGATCCAGTTAGTCCACGACGTTGGCAACGCAGGGGTGAGCAACAACTGAGGCTGCGGCAACACCAACGGAGGATCGAATGGGCCTAAAAACAGGCCTAGAAGACCTATAACCCTTGCTGGCTTTGGCTCTACTTGTGGCTAAAGGAGGCAGCTCGGCTGGACTATGGTGGTTGGAAACAAACCAGGTAGGTGGTAGCGGCTTTAGCGGGCGATGGTGGAGGCAGACGGTGGCTGGGCGGCGGCCAAGGGAGTTGCGACAAATTGGATAGAGGCTCAAGAAGCGGTGGCTGGACGAGAGATGAGCGGGATGAGCAAGTGGGCTCGCGGGTGGCACGAAGGCTTGCGAGCGCGAGCGGGCTGCTCTGGTGGCTTCTACAGTGGTCGACGGTGAAGGGAGGAGGGCTCATCGGATTCTCTAAAATTTTTAAGCTTAAAGGTGGCATAACAATGGATAAAGTGGCCCTAAAGGAAAAAGAAGAAGTTGCTGAAGAGAGAGGGGTCCCATTTTGCCTCTAAAGTTAAGCCAAATATCCAAGTTGCTCATTGCTAAGGCCCCACCACTCCATCCTCATCCATAGCCACCATTTCCTCTTCAATCTTCCCCTACAAGCTTCATTTGATGCCTCAAATATTGCACACCCCAAGGACCTACGAATTTGGGCATTTGCCATCCAAATTCAATTCAATTTCAACTCAAATCAAGCCTAATTGAAGCCCATAAATTCAACCAAGGTGCCCACATCAAATTCGACATTTTTCCTTGTCAATTGAACCAACTTGATGGCCAACGGTGCGCTAAAAAATGGTCCTCTAATTTTCTTGGTCCAAAACGGCCCTATTCTGAATTTTCGCCAAAAAACCCGGTTTAGAGAAAAATCTTCGGAAGATGAGTCAACATTCCTGAAATGACTTGTGACATGACATAATTTTCAATTTTTGAAATTGGGTTTAAATTCGTGGTTAATTTCAACTAAGCTCAATTTTAGCATGATTTAACCTACCGAGTAACTTTTAAGAATTTTTAGAGCAGTTGACCCATGGTCAATTATTTTCGAGCCACATTGTACATTTTCAACACATTGGTGACTCTCGATTGTCATGAAAATCTCGAGGCTTCAAATATGGACACAGGGCACATAAATGACAAAAATCGGTCTAGTGTGGTTTGACAGAAATTTTGCAATTAGGTGGAATCATCCACTCTTTAATCACATGCCTCTATCGAAACAACCTATCTCTGATCTCTTATCAATTTTGACAGTGCCGTATTGACCCTTGCAGATTAGCATGGTGGAGCAGTCGATTCCTGGTCGAATTCTCAAGTCTATCGCATTTAAATTCCTTACGGCCTCACTTGATAGACTAGTTATCTCATGAGTGATTAGTTCAGGGAAAAGAACTATAGGCGCATCAATGAAGAGCCCAACTCATTCAATCGAAAATAGAACCCAAAAATTAGGATGTCACAACTCTTTCCCTCCTATCAAAATTTCGTCCTCGAAATTTAAATCATTACAAATCTTTGAAAAAAAGGTGGGGGTACAATTATCTCATCGAATCTTCACTTTCTCAGGTCGCTCCTTTAGTGCCGCAGTGTTGCTAGACCACTTTAACCAACGGGATTGTCTTGGTGTGCAGAACCTATTCCTTACAATCCACAATCTGAACCGGTCTTTCTACGTACGACACCCTATTGTCCATGTCTAATTCTTCTAAATTTAGCACGTAGGTTAGGTCGGCATCATACTTCCTCAACATCAACACGTGAAAGACGTTATGCACTTATGCCAAACTCGATGGTAATGCAAGACGATACCCTAGAATCCCTATTCTTTCCAAAATCTCAAAGGGACCTACGTACCTCGGACTCAACTTTCCCTTTTTACCAAAGTGCCAAGTAACCCTCATTGGTGACACTTTCAAAAAGACGTGCTCACCAACTTGGAATTCCAAAGGCCTTCGATGCTTATTAGCGTAGCTTTTCTGGCAGCTCTGAGTGGTCTTTAATATGTCCCTGATGACGGCAACTGTATCCACTGACTACCGGACTAACTTTGGATCTGTGATCTTTCGTTCTCTAACCTCATCCCAACACACTGGCGTTTTGCACGCTCTGCCATACAACGCTTCGAAAGGAGCCATTTGGATGCTCTGCTAGTCGCTATTGTTGTAGGCGAACTTGACCGGATGAAACCGTTCCCCCTAACTTCCCTTGAAATCCAACACACATGCTTGAAGCATATCTTCGAGGGTTTGAATCATCCTCTTAGATTGGCCATCTGTCTGAGGATGATAGGCCGTACTATACTGCAGCTTCGTTCCTAAGGCAGTCGGCAAACTTTTCCAAAAGGCAGTTGTAAATCTCGGATCTCAGTCTAATGTAATTGTCACCGGCACTCCATGCAGACGAACAATCTGATGCATGTACAACTCTACATGCCTATCCAAATGAAGGTCCTTTCGAACGGCGATGAAGTGAGCCAACTTCATCAGTCTATCGACCACTACTAAAATGGAATCATTACGCCTCTAACTCCTTAGTAAGCCCATCAAAAAATCCATTGTAATGTGTTCCCATTTCCACTCGGGAATCTTGAGAGATTGCAGAAGTCTTCTCGACTTACAATGCTAGGCCTTCAATTGTTGACACGTCAGACACTTGGCGACATGCTTGGCGATGTCCGCCTTTATACCGGACCACTAATAGTGTTGACGCAGATTTTGATACATCTTCGTACCACCAAGATGAATGCTCTAACTACTACGATGAGCTTCTAATAAGATCTCTTCTTTAAGCTCTGCATCATCAGGTACACACAATCATCCTCGGAACCTTAGTGTTCCGTCTTCAGAAATCTGAAAGTTAGCCTTCCTCTTTTTGATATCCTCTTGCAGGATCTTTTGAACATGTAAGTCTTTCAACTGAAGCATCTTAATTCTGATCTAGATTTCCGACTCAATTTTGAGGGTGGCCATAAGGTTTGAAAGGTGGCCTACCTCAAACTTGAAAACCGAATCTCGAGCTCTCTCGAGTAAAATCCATTCCTTAACCATCATATGCGCAATTGAAGATTTCCGACTCAGGGCATCTACGACCTTATTTGCCTTTCCAGGGTGATAAAAAATATCACAATCATAGTCCTTAAGAAGTTCCATCTAGCGACGCTGTCTCATATTCAACTCTTTATGAGAGAATAAGTACTTGAGACTTTGATGGTATGTGAAAATCTAGAATCTTTCTCCACACAAATAATTTCTCCAAATCTTTAAAGCGAAAATAATCGCTACGAGTTCTAAGTCACGCGTCAGATAATTCAGCTCGTGAGGTCTTAACTGATAGGATGCGTATGCAACAACCCTACCATGTTGCATTAGCATGCAACCCAGTCCTCTAAACGATGCATCACTATAGATCCCGTATCCTCCAGGACCAGATGGTATGGTCAGCACAAGTGTGGTAGTCAACTTCTACTTAAGCTCTTGGAAACTACACTCGTACTTGTCTGTCCGCGCGAACTTCTCTTCTTTCTTAAATAGTCGAGTCAATGACGACGCTAACGTTGAAAATCCCTCCACGAACCTTTTGTAGTAACCTACCAAACCCAAAAACCATATGATCTCTATCACTATTGTTAGTCTTGGCCAATTGATAACCGATTCGATCTTGGTCGAGTCTATAGAGGTTCCTTCGCCTGAAATCACGTGACCTAGGAATGCCACATGAGTCAACCAAAACTCACACTTATTGAACTTGGCGTATAGCTCATGATTTCGTAGGGTCTGAAGTACCATCCTCAAATGCCTTTTGTGCTCCTATGAACTTCTCGAATACACCAGGAAATCGTTGACGAACACGATCATAAACTGGTCCAGATATTCTTTGAACAATCGGTTCATTAGATCCATGAAAGTAGCTGGGGCATTTGTCAAACCAAACAGCATTCTAGTGAACTCATAATGGCTGTATCGAGTACAAAACGATGACTTCGGTATGTCCTCTTTTCTGATCCTCAGCAAATGATACCCTATCTTTAAGTTAATTTTTGAAAATATTGACACTCCTTACAGCTGGTCAAACAAGTCGTTGATCCTCGGCAGTAGTTACTTGTTCTTGATCGTCACCTGATTGAGTTGATGATAGTCTATGCACAAATGCGACGAACCATCTTTCTTCTTCACAAACAGAACTAGCACTCCCCAAGGTGATGCACTAGGACGTATGAATCCCTTATCCAACAATTCTTGCATCTGCACAATCAGTTCTTTCAACTCAAACAACGCCATCTAGTAAAGAGCCTTAGAGATTGGCTCTATCCCGGGTGCTAATTCAATCACGAACTCTATCTCTCTCTCTGGTGGCAGGCTTGGCAATTCCTTCGGAAACACGTCTGAAAATTCTTGCACTACAATGATATCTTCAATCTTCAGCTGCTCAACTGTCATATCCACGACAGCTGCCAAGTAACCCTAACAACCACCGTCTAACAACTGGCTTGCCTCAAGTGACAAGATTAAGGAAATCGAGGGTCCTCCTCGACTTCTAGTAAATTAAAAAATTTTACTCTCGAACGGGTTAAACTGAATCGCTTTACAATAGCGCTCCATCTTAGCTTGTTGCTTGGTGAGCCAGTCCAAGCCAATTATCACATCAAAATCATACATGGCTAGGACTAACAAATCTATCATCCCTTCTCACTCACCAATCACTAACTTGCAACCAGGACAACCCACTACAGTTAATACCTTATCCTTTAATGGTGTAGATATGCTAACCACTAACTCTAACAACTCAGGAATCAATCCTACCACCTTAACAAATTGCTCAGCTATAAATGAATGAGTTGTGTCAGGATCAAATAAAGCATAAGCGACGTGGTCATTCAGCAAAACCGTACCTGCAATCACATTAGGCAAGTCCTCAACCTGTCCTCTAGTGATGGTGTACACTCATCCTTGTGCTGGGGATGGCGTACACTCATCCTTGTGCTGGAGGCCTATTTTGTCCACCCTGTAGTGCATTCTGTGATGCAAACCCCCTATTCGGACCCATTGGTGGCGGCAGTGGCAACTATTGTATTCCCCTTGGCCTCTTGGGACAGTCTCTGGCCTGGTGACCTTGTTGGCCAAACTCAAAGCAAGCACCCATCCTAAAATGGCACGGGACTGATCCGTGTTGCCTTCCACACAAGTGACACATGCCATTCTAACTCGGCGTTGACTTCCCAACTCCACCTTTCCTGCTGGGCGGGACATGACACCTTCCTCCGATCATAGGCTTCTTCCAGAACCAGTTTCCATCCCTATTCGAATCGAACCTTGAACCAGACACAACAGTTTGTTCACTTAGGTTCCTTTCTATCAGCTGGGCCCGACCATAAACCTCGATGTAATCCTCTAGGTCGAATGGCTCTAATGGATTCCTCAACTCTGTACGGAGGCCATTCCTGAACCTCCTAGCTTTGTCTTCAAGATCCTCCGCCAGTTTTAGAGCGTACTAAGACAACTCAGTAAATTTAGCTTCATACTAATCCACGGTCAGCATCCATTAATGGAGGCATTGGAATTCCTCCATCTTCTGCTCTCGGGTGCTACCAGAAAAATACTTGCCATTAAAGGCTTTGAGAAAGACGTTCCACACCGAAACTACGCCTTCTGGGAAAACTATGTCTCTAGTGGCTCTCCACCACGTATTAGCGCTATCCCATAGTTGGTATACTGCCGAGACAACCTTCTCCTCTTCAGTGCACGTTAGTAGTGCAAAGGCTTTCTCTAGGTCTTAGATCTAGAGTGATGCAGCTTCAAGATCTCCTATGCTAGTGAACCTTGGCGAGTTCAGCTTCAAGAACTTCTTGACGAACTTATGCATCAGTCTCTCTCTCTCAGCAACCATGTTCCCAGCTAGAACTTCAACAGGTGTGGTAGTGGTTGCGGCCTTAAAAATGACGACAACGGTAGCAATAGCGGCAGTAGCTTGATTTTGGGCCTCCTACCCCATCAAAGCTCCTAGCGTCTCAAGCATCTGCATGATTCCTCACCAACTGGACGTGGTGCTACTCCACTAGCGCTAGCTTGAGCCGGTGCTCTACCACGACCCCTCGGGTACCGACCCTTATCGGTGTCCTACCCTGAGTCGCAAGTCTAATGGTTCTCTTCCTAAGAGTCCTTTGTTCCTGATCACTCATTATGCAAGTTCTTTACAGAAACCTGCTTTCCAATTCCACGCAGAATTAGAAGCCAAGCAATCCCCACAAAACAATTTACTAATCAGCTATCAATCACATGCATCAGCATAAAATAGAGGACATTCCTCATAACTATCCCATAACATATCGACCAGCTCTGATACCACTCCGGGTGGGGATGTCACACCCCGAACCTCGAGCGCGTGCCCATCCTTTAGTAGTCGATAAAATTTACGACATCCCAAGACACGTCACCAATCCATTCATTTTAATGCACATGCGGAAGCTAAATAATACCCTTGACAACAATCAACACGTGATAGAAAAGTAGGAAACATATTCAAAACAAACACTTTTATAAACACCTCGGTTTATATACAACACTAGTCTAGCCGAAAGCCTACTTAAACAGAAAAGCCTACAAGCCTTATACGCATTTGAATCCCCAACTGAAAACTCCGAGGTCTCTTGGGGATTTGGGTCCACTATTGCACCACCAGGAGGGTCAGTTGTACCCTCGCCATGAGTGACATCTATTACCGTAGCTGGGACCTCAAAATCCTGTAGGGGACCCATTTTGTGTCCATTGAGCCCACGGCAAAACCACGCCCTAAGTCGATGGGGTGCCCTCTGAGGTAGACCATCATCGACCCAGATGCTGTTCACCACGAGTTCATAGATCTAGACTTTGTGGCCCCTAAGAACAAGGAAATCGATAACTAGCTCAGTAACCCTCCTAGGCTGGCCAAAACATTTTGGAGGAATCGCCATCTAAGGACCTGAAAAGATTGAGCCCACGATGGGGTGAAACAATGTCTCAGCAAGTTCACCCCCTAAACTCCGACTAGAAAGGAAATATGCCTAAAGGCAGTCTATGCACACAAGACAGAGGACTTACCATGCCTCACTTCCTTCCTGCACATCAGTACAATGCATACACTCAATCAATCCATCCATTCAATCAATTCAATCGATCACATGTTCCAAGGATTACCGATGCACATCAGTCCATTGGCATAGCCAAGGATTATTGCTCGCACAAGCTTATATAAATTGCTGCTCGCACAAGCTTAGATGGATTATTGCTCAAACAAGCTGACATAGATCATTACTCACACAAGCTGACACAGATCATTGCTCACATAAGTTGACATAGACTATTGCTCGCACAAGCCGATACACCAACTCACATCGGGGATGGGTTCACTTAACCATCACCCGATCAATCAATACTGGCCAAGCATATTGTGCTTTGCATAAGAACTCCTCAATTAAAATAATGAGCTTGGCCTAATTTTTTCGTGTTAAAAACACCTGATAAAAATAATCGTGTGTGGGTACATGGTCAATTTGAACTAGAAAAATTGATATCCATACTTTTAAAATCCCACGATTCGATTTAATCCTTAAAACCATTTTCGGTGTCAAAACCCGACACCTAGGATTTTTCTAATTAAATATCAAAATTTCACAAGTTTGGAATAAATATCCAAAATCACAATTACCACTCAATTTGCATAATTTAGCATCCAATTGCATAAACTAAGCACACCATTGCAATCAACACAAAATTCTGGTCATCGGCTATCCCTGTGTAATTTTCGAAAAATATTAAATAATTAAATAAAAACAAAAAAAATTAAATAAATGCAATTAAACACAATAAACACCAACTTAGGCTAGAAATGCTAAATTAACCACCTAAATAGGCCTAGAAAATTTCCGAACCTATCGAGATAAATAGTACAATCCATCTAGCCCTTAATTAGTCTATTTTAACCACCTAACATGCACAATTGAATAATTAAATCAATAATCCATGCTAACCACCTAATCCCTAATTACCCAAAACTAATTACCCCTTAAGCATCATTAACTCCCTAAGTAGAGTTTAGCAAGTAAACTCATCCGTTTTGCGATCCGGTGAGTCCATGACGTCAACAACGTAGAGGTGACCAACAACTGAGGCTACGGCGACACCACCTGAGGACTGAACGGGCCTAAAAATGGGCCTAGAAGACCTAGAACCCTTGCTAGCTTTGGCTCTGCTCGTGGCTGAAGGAAGCGGCTCAACTGGACTACGATGGCTGCAAACAAACCAAGCGGCTGGTAGCAGCTTCAGCGGGCTACGACGAAGGTGGACGGTGGTTGGATGGCAGCTAGGGGAGCTGCGACGAGCTGGACAGAGGCTTGGGAAGTGGTGGCTGGACGCGGGACGAGCGGGACGAGCAAGCGGGCTCGTGGGTGGCATGATGACTTGCGGGCGAGAGCGGGCTGCTTCGGTGGCTTTGACAGTGGTCAACGGTGAAGAGAGGAGGGCTAGCCGGATTCTCTATAATTTTTTAGCATAAAGGTGGCACAACAATGGATAAAGTGGCCCCAAAGGAAGAAGAAGAAGCTGCTTAAGAGAGAGGAGTCCCATTTGGCCTCCAAAGTCAAGCCAAATATCCAAGTTGCTCATTGCTAAGGCCCCACCACTTCAACCTCATCCATAGCCAGCATTTCTTCTTGAATCTTCCCCTACAAGCTAAATTTGATGCCTCAAATGTTGCACACCCTAAGGACCTACGAATTTGGATATTTGCCATCCAAATTCAATTCAATTTCAACTCAAATCAAGCCCAATTGAAGCCCATAAATTCAACCAAGGTGCCCACATCAAATTCAACATTTTTCCTTGCCAATTGAACCAACTTGACGGCCAACAGTGCGCTAAAAACAATCCTCTAATTTTTCCAGTTCAAAACGGCCTTACTCTGAATTTTCGCCAAAAATCCCAGTTTGCAGAAAAATGTTCGGAAGATGAGTCAACATTCTTAAAATGACTCATAACATGATAGAACTTTCAATTTCTGAAATCGAGTTTAAATTCGCGGTTAATTTCAACCGGGTGCGATTTTAGCGTGACCTAACCCACGGGGTAGCTTTTAGGAATTTTTAGTGTAATTGACTTATGGTCGATTATTTTCGAGCTACATTATACATCTTCGACACATTGGTGACTCTCAGTTGTTGTCAAAATCTCGAGGTTTCAAATATGGACACAGGATACATAAATGACAGAAAAATTAGTCTAGTGCCGGTCGATAGAAATTTTGCAATTAGGAGAAATCACCCACTCTTTAATCACATGCCTCCATCGAAACGACCTATCTCTGATATCTAATTGATTTTGACAGTGCCATATTGACCCTTGCAAATTAGCATGGTCAAGCAGTAGATTCGTGGTCGAATTCTCAAGTTTATCACATTTAGATTCCTTAACAGCCTCACTTGATAGACTAGTTATTTCGTGAATAAATAGTTCAGGGAAAAGAACTATAGGTGCATCGATGAAAAGCCCAACTTATTCAATCGAAAATAAAACTAGAAAATCGGGATGTCACAGGCTGGGTTGCTGGCGACATAGCAGCAGCAATGGTAACATGGCATGGGCATGCTGAAGTGGTGATAACTCATGCGACTATGTGGCACTATGAGTGACTTGGCGCTAAGTGGCTAGCTGTGGTGTCACGGTTGATGACTTGGCGTGGCTTGAGGTATCATGGTTGAGATGTTGCCAATAGTGACGAGGACGGGCCAAGGTGGCAAGTCCTTGCGGTGGTGCAGTGAGGCATAGTAACTAGATGACTTTATGTCAAGACATGACGGTAAGACGTGATGGCTGTAGCATAGATGGTGTGGTTCGGTAACAAGCTTGATGGTGTAGCATTGACTATCAAGTACTTGAGGCTTGCACTGCGTCAAATGAAGACCTGAATGTCACAAATCACCCTTGTTAAGGAATTTTGCCCTCGAAATTGAATGTCATCTATGCTCTGTTGAAAAGATGAGGGTATTGTTGCCTCATTTGCTCTTCACTTTCCCATGTGGCTCCTTTTATGCCGTGGTGTCGCCACAGGACTTTGACAAGTGGGATCACTTTTGTCCGAAGGGTGTATTCTCTATCATCCAATATCTACACAAGTTCTGCCACATATCTCACCTTCTCATCCACTCTGATGGCCTCATAATCCAAACTATGAGTAGGGTCGGGTTGGTATTTCCTCAACATCAATATGTAGAAGACATCGTGTATATTTGACAACTTGGGAGGCAACATTAATCGGTAAGCCAAATCCCCCATCTTCTCGAATATTTCGAAAGGTCCATTGCATCTCCGGCTTAATTTGCCATTCTTTCCAAATCTTGATATGCCTTTGATTGTGATACTTTTAGGAATATGAATCTCCCACGTTAAATTCCAAGGGTCTCATGTGCTTATCTACGTAACTTTTTTGTTGACCTTGGGCCGTCTTAAGTCAATTTGTAATGATCCCTACCGTGTCCAAGGTAACCTGTACCAACTCTGGCCCTATTAACCTTCACTCACCCACCTCATTCTAGTATACATGGGGCCATCTATTTGCTTTGCCAAAAGCTATTGTTATAGGCAAATTCTATTAGATGTAACTTCTCGTCCCAATTACCTTTAAATTCAATCATGCAAGCCCTTAGCATGTCTTTCAGTACTTGAATTACTCCTTTCGTTTGTTCATTCATTTGCTTATGAAAGGCTAAACTGAAATTTAGTCCCTAAAGTAGCTTGGAGACTCTGCCAAAAGTTCAATATAAACCTCAAGTCTTGGATCGAAGTCATAGTTACAAGGACTCCATGTAAGCGCACAATTTGCCTTGCATATAATTTTGCATATCTATCCATTAAGTAAACCATTTGTATAGCTAGCAAATGGGTAGATTTGGTCAAGCAATCTACTATCACCAGATAAAATCACGACCGTTCGATGTTCTTGGTAGTCTTTGTATGAAATATATCGTAACCCATTTCCATTAAGGAATGTTCAATGGTCTTAGCATTCCTACACGCTTGCGATGTTCTGCCTTTACTTATTGGCAGGTTAAGCACTAAGATACGTGCTTTGCAATGTTGGTCTTTATCACATTCCACCAATAATGTTGATTAAGGTTTTGGTACATTTTGTACTTCCCAAATGAATGATATAATTACTCCTACATGCCTCTAATAAGCTATCCTTTCTTATCTCCCCATTATTCGGTACACATAGTCATCCTTGGTACCTTACGATCCCATCCTTAGAGACTTGGAATTCAGACTTTTTCCCCACTAATGTTTTTCCCAAAATTTCATGATCTTAGGGTCTGATTATTGTTATGTCTTAATTTTCTACATGACCTTTGGTTCAATTCTCAATGTAGCTAGTACACTTGTAAGGCAGCCCATTTCTAATTTAAATTCCAAGTTGGCAATCGTTTCTAACAAATTCCATTCTCTTGTCCCTACACTCGCTAGCTCAATTGTTGACTCACGACTAAGAGCATCCGCAACCTTATTTGCCTTCCTCGGATGGTGTAGTATCTCATAGTCGTAATCAGTCAATAGTTCCATCCACTTTCTTTATCTCATGTTTAATTCATTATGTGAGAATAAATACTTTAAACTCTTATGATTCGTATAGATTTCGAACTTCTCTCCATAAAGATAATGCTTCCATATCTTCTATGCAAACACAATCGCTGCTAATTAAAGGTCATTAGTTGGGTAATTAAATTCATAAGGCTTCAATTATGGCACCCCTCCACGGCCCCCAATTCGTTAGGGTCGCCACAGTTCGCTTACCTTTCACTTTCCCTATTAACATGTCACTCTGATACCATTTCAGTTACATCGGGTCCATACAACATAGGGCTTTACACTTTTTTTTTTATAGGTCCTTTGCGCAATTCATATACGGAAGCACATCCAACAAACTCTCTTCCCTATATTCAGAAAACAATGCACACCTACTAAACATCTTATATAAGTTAAAGCCGAACACGTTTATAAAGCAATGGACATCCTTAATCGGTACATCAAAATGCCAATGTTTCTATACTCGACTATACTTCAAAAGATGACCAACATCTTCTCCAACAATCGAATACTTAAAGTCCATCGACCAGTGTCGGCGTCCAAGAGTTCCTCCCTTTGCTATCCTCCTCCTCACAATCATATCCAACCACTTGATTTATCTACTGGTAGCAGTGGTAGCAGAGGGATCTTATCTAGTCTGAAATGTTATTCCCCAAAAGGGGTGAGTACAACCACTCAGTAGGTAAATGACCAATAAACCACTCAATACATCATGCCATGCAATCATCACAATCATAGCATCACATGTCATACAAGCATCCATGCACAACATACCATGGCATCATGCACATGTCATCATACCTCATGTACCATCATCATCATATAGACATCACCATCATATCATACACTTACCATCATCATGTCACATATGGCATCATCCTTACAATGCATTCATGCATTTAACATCATCATCATATCACCATATCACATGTACCATCATCATTACCATGCATCCATGCATGTAACATCATCATCATATCATCATATCACATGTACCATCATTATTACCATGCATCAATGCATGTAACATCATCATCATATCATCATATCATCATATCACATGTACCATCATCATTACCATGCATCCATGCACATCTCATCATATCATGCATATATCATTATGCATAATTCAATTTCAATTTTATTTTGGACCGCCACATTTCTCTTTCTCGAGACCAATGTTTGCATCCCACATTCATCACTCGCGCCCAATCCTGGCATTGCGAGAAACCTCCGGGCAGTATCCAAGATACAACTAGGCATCCGGCACCCCCACATTCCGGGCATCTCGCATCCCAACTAGCATCACGAGGACCCTTCGGAATTACGCCACTAGGCCACCGGGCATCCGGCCTTTACCCTTCTAGCCAGGCATCTCGCATCCCAACTAGCATCGCGAGGTATCCCCCGGCACAATACCTGCCAGGCTTCCGGAATTATGTACCGACATACCACCAGGCCTCCCCTGGAATTACGTACCGTATACCACCGGGCATCCCGACACTCCCGGGGAATCTCCGGGCTCGCCATGAAAATGGTTTCCCCTGCCCTCCGGAATTACGTACCGACATACCACCACGCCTCCCCTGGAATTACGTACCGTATACCACCGGGCATCCCGACACTCCCGGGGCATCGTCAGCTCACACCTCCGACGGTCTTCTCATCACCACGATGCATGTTCTTATACATCTCATTTTCAATTTCACATTCACAATTATGGCTCAATTTCAACATGGCATGCAATGTGATGGCAACCAAGATCATATTCATCATTGAATTCATACATGCATCTCAAATCATTATCGTACATGCAGCAACACACCATCATCCATAACAATACAATTCATGGAGTTCATGCAATTTACAATGGTCCATAATTCATGCATTTTCAAAGTTTACAAAATTCCAGCATATACTAGTTTAGAAAATATTTAAATTAAATATCCATATGCATCTCAAAAATCCTAAAATCAAGGCATGTGATAGGCAAGACAATAAGATAATAATTTCATGAAATATACATGCCCAATAGAGTTCCACACAAAAGATATGATTTACACCAACACAGCATGCAATTTCGGATAGAAACAGAATGTGCAGTTCTCGAAATAATTTGATTAAAATGCCCGAACGATCTCCGAAAATTATGAAATTTTACCAGGTTATAGATAAGACACTAAATAATATTTTTCATGAAGAAATCTAGTCCAGATTCATTTTATATAATTTTCTATAGTCATACGAAGCTTCTGATTCTCGCGCCGAAACGTCCAGTAAAGTCATCTCCGAAATATCGAGTTTTCACCCCACTATTCTTCTTCTCCTCTGAAATTTGGATATGTTCTACTTAAAAAGGTCCTCTACAACTTTCATGAAGGAATATAAGTCAAATTTCCAAAGAATAGTCACCATATGGGTCCATGAAGTTTCGGGTGTCCTGTACCGTGTCTCCAGATTTACCGTCTTCAAGAGTAAGTCGATTCACTAGGTTGTACTTGTTCATTTTACTTCAAATTTGAGTATGTTATAGTTTAAGATGTTCTCTATATGTTCCATGAAGAAATCGAAGAGAGATTCCTAGTAAAAATCAACATGCAACCACAAATCCACCGAAAGGTCAGTGAAATCGTTCCAGATCTGGTTTCTCCGTAGGATGAGAGTTTGACCCCTCAAATATCCATCCTACAGAGATGCTAGATAAAAGTAAAAATTGAACTCAAAACATGCATGCAAGCTCTCACAGAGTTCTGACTCAGGCGGTTCATGCGAAAACATTCCAGATCTAGCATCTCCATAGGATGAGAGTTTGACCCCTTAAATCTCCATCATTTTGCACCAAATTTTATTATGTTGAATTTTAAGATGTTAGCTACAACTTTCATGAAGAGATCAAAGTCAAAATCGGACACAAAACATGCATGCAAACCTCCACAAAATTCTGGGTCAGGCGGTTCATGCGAAACAGCAAGCATCTCCAAGAACAAACCTCAAGTACTTCGATTTCTAGCCTCTAAACATCCAAGAATTCAACCACCCATGCAAGACACACATGCAAGAGTAAAAATCAATCCCTACTTGTCTCTAAGATCAAGCAGACGACGGTACACGGACGGCACACCGGCGACAAACGGACGGCGTGCGGGCGGCGACGGGCGAGCTCCTCCTCCTCGGCCTCCCTCTCTCTCGCATCTCACTCTCTCTCGGCAACTCTCTCTCTCTCTCTCTCTCTCACTCTCTCAAAACCAGCCACTCTCTCTCTCTCTCTTTCTTTTTGGTGGCTTATATATTTGCATGCATTCTTCTCTTGCATGGGGGACACTTGTCTCTAAGAAGGAGACAAGTGTCTCCTTTGTTGAAGACACTTGGAGGCCATGCGGCTGCGCCTCTTCCCCCTCCATGCACCGACGGCCCAATGGGCTCTATGGGCCGGGTCTCTTGGCCCACTTTAGGCCCATCTCACTTGGGCCTAAAGTCCAAGCTTAAATGGCCCAAAATTTTCTTAAATAAGTCCATTTTTACTTTTAATAATTTACCGTAAATCCCCACTTATATAAATATTAAATTACGATTTCATATGGCCATAAAACTTGAAATCATAAATCCATAAATTCCTTTATAAAACACATGGCCAATGATAGGATTTTCTTTCCTATCAAATAATTATCCATTAAAAGCTTGGTCATAAATCTTATTGCAAATTATGGATTAAATGGCTAAAAAATAACTTAATGGTACTTCCATCACCTATTCATAGACTTTAAATTAACTAGAGGTCGTTATGGATTTTGGGATGCCACATCAATTGCCTTAATGCATAAGCTATGACCTTCCCATGTTGCATCAAGACACATCTCAACACCTTGTGGGAAGTGTCACTATATACTGTTAATCCACCTGATCCAGAGGTATAGTTAATATTGAAGTTGTAATTAATCTTGTCTTAAGTTCCTAGAAGCTTTGCTCACATTTGTCATTCCATTCAAACTTCACGTTTTTCCTAATCAACTAGATCAATGGACCTGCAAGTCGTGAAAATCCTTCTTTAAATCTTTGATAGTATCCTACAAGTCTTTGTCACAACTTGATCTCACTGCCCTTGATCCCTCACCACGAAGAGAGGAAAAGGGGGAAAGGTTGGATTTAGGGGCACTTAATCACGAGAGTTCCCTCACGGCTTGTGATCCGAAAGACATCATCACCTCACCTTCCGAGTGAAACTTCTCGTGAGTTCCTCCATAAGATCATGAGTTCTCCTAAACTTGTACCCCACGTGACAGTAGAGTGTCGCAACCCATACTCACACAAGCGACACATCTCGAGAGAGGATGTCAGATGTGAATATTAGATTTAAGGGTACCTTTACCATGGTAGCTCTCTCGATAATACCCTTCGCCTATAAAGATGGCATTAGTTCATCATTTGGGATACCGTCACATCAAGTATGCTAAACTATGGTGAGTTTCATCGAAGCTCATACCCCACATGACGGGTTCATTTATATGGTCTAGTTGTTTATAACAACCTGAAAATAAGACGGGAGTGCCACTAGCCTTGTTTCGGGGATCGGCTAGAAAATCCAATCAAGAGTCGGGAGTGTTCTCTCAACTTCTACGCAATCAAATATCTAGGTCCAGGGACTTGGGTTACGTTAATATATCTATTAGCGTCCTTTCGGTACTTAAACAGTATGTTGTGTTTACTTAACGTGTCCGTGCATTTCCTCTTATATTTTCGGGATTGTTAGTCTTAAACTAAATGATCATGCGTGGTTGATCATTTTCATACTATTCTATTTCTAGAAAAACAAGAAAAGAAAACAATAAATGGAATGGAAATTACGAGACAGTAAGTGAACAATCAAGGAAAGCAGTAAATCTACCATGCAATCCTAGAAAATATAAAAGAGAAACACAATTGAAAAACAGATAAAAGGAAGAGAGAAAACCCACAACTCGTTAGGCTTTATACAACAAATGGAACCCGAGACATATGTTAAGGAAAAATGAATAGTATATGATAATGGTCATAATGGACATCGACCTCCACCGTCTTCATGCTTTCTTCATCTTTGGGGTCCTAATCAAAGCCTAATCTAACAACCTATAACTAGGTACATACAATGGAAAGAAACAAACATGCACATCAAAACAATAAAAAACACGACATCATGTCAATATCAATAATTTAAAGAAAGTTCAATGCAAAAATTAGATTTTTGGGGCCTTAGGGTCGGCCTTTATCTTTCATGCAAGGGTCCCACTACGACGCTTACCCAATCCATTTTATGACTTATAGCAATTATTGACCAATTGTGTTCTCGTATGGCCAATAACGCTTATAAGTCTCTTAACCAAGCAATATATGTGATCCCAGGATTTTTCCTTGATAT
This sequence comes from Eucalyptus polyanthemos subsp. polyanthemos, assembly GCA_017140185.1. NCBI lineage: Eukaryota > Viridiplantae > Streptophyta > Magnoliopsida > Myrtales > Myrtaceae > Eucalyptus > Eucalyptus polyanthemos. The sequence goes on from CM029459.1 coordinate 27,113,183, forward strand.
CATGTGTCGACCCCACCATTCATCTAAAGTCACATGCATTGCAGAAATTTAAACATGCATGCAGGTCTTTTGGACCTTATTTCTCAATCAATCAAATAGATAAGTGAGTCGTCAATGGATCACTTATTACCAAAGTCATGCGCCAATTACAAACATAAGCAATTCTAAATGCATGGCATAATTGTATGCATGGAGAGTACATGTGATGTTTCAAATACATCTTTTAAAACAATTCACAAATTTTTTTCAAACAAAGTGATGTCTTGGCTATGAAAGGCATTCAATTGCCAAAGCTAACCCGGGGCTCGCATAAGTGCACTCACAAGCGTCGCTCGCATTTTAAATACAGTTCAAACCGTGACTTTCACAATGTCAAATGAGCATTTTAAAATGTTGAAAATATTTAGGATTAAGGAATATATAGGCTATGAAACACATTCAATTGCCAAGGTTAGCCTGGGGCTCACATAAATGCACTCACAAGCATCGTAGGTATTTTGAATACGTTCCAAAGCACGACTTTTCCTTAAGCCAAATCGAGCTTTGGAAATTAACATTTTAACGAAATTGTTTTTGGGAAACTTCATATGTACCAAAGTACTTTTTAAATTTGATTTGAAAAGAAGATTCATCCAAAAACCATTTAACAATGAATATCGAGGTATTTAGACCAACTTTTATGAAGATGGAATGACCTAGATTCATGCACAAACTAACCTATAAAATTTATCTAAACAATCACAATCATGTTCACATGAGGAAAATTTCTGACCAAGTAGGATGTTACAGCAAAATTGAACAATGTCCGTCAACAATCTAGTTATGAAAAAATTCACTAATATGTTGGACATAATAATGAACAACTTTTGTGAAGAATTTTTTTTCTAAATGAGCTACACATGATTTTACAAAAATCAGACAACAAGCACAGCATCTTAGAAAGTTGTCAAAACAGCAGGACACTTAACCAATGTCACAAGGATTTGTCTTATCAAACAAGTCTAAGAATCACCAAATTTTCACACAACGTAGCCAACATGTTGAAAAACAAGTTTTGTCAAGAGGCCAAGTGCAGAATCCTAATAGAAAAAATGGAACAAAATTATCAAAGGTCTATCCAAACAGGGGTTAGAACGGGGGTCCGAATTTGATCCCATGTCCAGATTCTGATCTAGTTTTGAAAAAAATGGAAAGTGGTCCAAACGATGAGCGATTTGCATGAAATCAGCAGCATTAGAAACCTCTCAAGTTTCCTTATAACTTCTTAGAAAGGCTCGAGTCCAAATTAGGTCAATTAAGTGCTCTAAGATCAAGATCTCTAAAGATGCGCATATTAGTAATCGAAAAACAGAACACAAACATGCATAAATAAATCTCAAAACCATTAAAGTAATGCACAAATGGCATGAAGAAAATCACATGCGACATAGAATTATATGTAACAAACAATTGGGATGATCATCTAACCCTAAATCGGCATGAGAAAATGTCATACAATTCGATGACAATACGAAATGACTCAAGATTCATGATGAAATGCTTAAGAGTTTCTAGATAAACATGCGCTCTTACAGCACATACTAATCATGCAAAATGACACTCAAATGCAATGACGTGAACATGCATTCAAACCTTGTAACATGAGATTTAAGTCTCATGAAGACATTATCACAAAATTTGGACTCTAAATGACTCAAACAAACATGGCAAGATGTATGCAAGGCAAGATTTGGTTTCAACATTAGCCTAACAAAACATGCACAATTTTAGATATCTTAAGACGTGTAAAAATCTTACGAAAAGTTCTATACACAGAACATGTGATGATAAACGTTTCTCATTGAGGGTTTAGAACCTAAATGTGATCGCATAAATCACAGTAAAAAAGACAAACAGAGATGCACATTTAGAGTATGTACAGAGATGCACATTGACTCACTTGCCAATGTCAAGATTTTGCAAAGCATGCATCAATTGAACATATATATCATGTATTTCAACTCTCATTTTGAGACCAAATAACTGCATTTGTGGACTCAATTTCATCAAAACATAATTTGGACCTATGCAGAACAGACTGTCTTATGTTTAGATCTAAGCAATTTTGATCTAATTAAACTCATCCAAAAATATAGGATGTTCTCCACACAATTATGAGCAACTTTCATGAGATGAGTTCTTCCATAACTCAACAAAGAAATCAATGCAAAAATGACAAAATCAGATATCACTACAGAACAAACTGACCTAGACTTGGATCTGAGTAGATTTGACCTAGTTAAACACATCCAAAAATCATGAAAAAATTACAAGATGTTACCCACACAATTATTCTAAACTTTTGTGAAGAAAAATTCTTTCATAACTCAGCAAAAAAATCAGCACAAAAATGACAAAATCAGATATCAATACGGAACAAATTGATCTAAGCTTGGATCTGAGTAGATCTGACCTAGTTAAGCACATCCAAAAATCATGAAAAAATTATAAGATGCGTAAAAAATAATTTGGAACAAAACTCATGAAGGCAAGATTATCCAAAAATCATCACAAAAGGTTACACAAAAATAGTAAAGTCTCATTCCGGAGCAAAAACATAACCGATAATCCAATTGAATTACAACATAATTACTCATCTTCGAAGATGTTTTCCGAGAGTCAAATGACGCTTGATGGGGGCATGAGACCTACCATTTTGAAGCTTGGGATGTCTATTATCTAATCCTAAGAGAATTCGAGTTGAAACGAGGTTGTTTCAGATCTTGTTTTGGTTAAAACATAAATCAATCTTAAGGTTATGAAATTGCAGATTTAAGCAAAATCAAGCACAATCATTCAAGTTCAAGCTTCAGCAACTCGTCAAAGATCACATGAGCATAGCATATATCCCTAACATTGAATCATAGTCTCAGCTGGCAAATCCGGCCTCACTTCATGGGGTTAGAGATCGAAAAATTATCTTTTATTGCGATTTAGTCGATTTTGATCTAAATCGATCGAAGTTTTCACCAAAACTTCAATCAAACCTCCATGAATCGCCAATGACTAGATCCGAACAGCAAGGAATAGCTTCAAAAGGCGGCTAAATCATCTACATCAAAGGAAGACGGAAGCCGTCCAAGAGTTGGATCGGTCTTCATGCTGGTGAAGGAGATCAAGCTTGGAAAGGCAGATCAAGCAGTTGTTGGAGGTGAAATCAACTCCTAGTAGCTAGAGTAGGATGAGTAGATCGTTGGTGAGGATAAATCGTTGTTGGTGGAGGCTAAACCAGCGACAATCTGGTGGTCGGAAAGAGGTCCAGTCGGACCGAGCTAGAGAGAGGAAGAGAGATCTGTTCTCGGCGCCAAAATAGAGAGAAGAAAAGGAGAGAGAGACTGAGAAGAGGGAGATTTCGTGCACCAAATGAAGCCTCCCTAAAATGTAGGGAAATTTTCACTTATATACTTCCCAAATTAAGTGATATTGGCCGTCGATTCGATCTAACAATCAAAATTTCGATCCAACGGTCAAAAATCGATTTTAAAGGCTCTATCATGATCTCAAGATGTTGGGTAGTTGATCTAGTGGGTTTGATTTGCAAAAACCCAAGCCAAAATCAAGAATTTTGTCTAAATGTTCGATTAGGGGTTAATTTGCAATTTGATGAAATTCGAGAGTCAATCTGTAAAATTTTGAGAAATTGAAGGTGCATAAGTGAAATTGATATTGAAAGGGTTCTAGAACCAGTCATCAGAGGTCGGGAACCAACCAGCAAGGGGCTAAACTGGCTAGCCCCACCGGTGGTCGGTCAAATCAGTTTGATTGGATTATGACTAGTTCTTGATCGGTTTGGTCCGGTTCTAACTGTTTTGTCTAGTTGGGACCCCTGTGGGTCTAAAAGTTATGCAATTTGGTTCCTAAAGGATCAAATTGAAAAGGAATTTTATCCTATTTTGTTTAAAAAAAGGCTAATTAGGATACAAGTAAGCTAATTAAACCTTATGAATGTGATCTAGGGGTCTTTTATTGACCTAATTGAATGATGATTGTGAAAAATAGTGAGTCAAAACCATGGGTGCTTTGAATTGGGCCTAAAGCGCTAAAATGTTAAAATTTGCAATTCAATGGGCAGAATTACAAATTAAGTAAAATTGAACTCAATTAGTGTCACAGTTGACCTATTTAATGAACTGCCCATGTGCAAGATCACTTATCATATTCAAATTGATCTTAAATTGAAGTGCTCGAGCGTAGGTCAAAAATGGATCTAAGCCTAATTTTAAAATTGGATGTAGATTTATGAAATTAAACCATAGCCATGAATGAGTCAATTCAAATTTTGATGATTGAAGCTTAATTGCTTGATTTTCTTATACTCAGGAAAATAAAAATTTTCAAATTGATAAGTTCTAGTGTGAATTTCTCAAAATCAATTTCGAATTTAGACTTATCTTAAGAAAATGAGTGATAAATAATCGTTTGCTTACAAGTTATGAATGATTGATTTGTGTCCCCTAATTAGGGCTCAAAATGACAATTTGCATTTTGATTTGATAAATCGCAAAATTGAATGCGCAAGCAAATTTCAAATAATCCTTAAACCAAATGTCAAAGAAGAAACTACACATAATTATGACTAGAATAAAAGTAATTTTATTTTTTGTCAATTTAGAATCTAAAACTGAAAAGTTCAGATATCAAGGTCCATAATCGAATGGTGAAATTCTCGACACAAAAGTCAAATTGACATTAAAAGAAATGTTTTTGTGCATTTTGAATTTTTGAGAAATTGATTTGACAAAAGTGAAGTTAAAGCTAGATGGATTTTTTTAGGTAAAAAGTCAATTTATGACTTGGGATTGACTTTTGGTCAATTGGTTGACCCAAAACTCAACTCCAAAGTCAACCATTTGACTTTTCAGGTTTTTCTTGAAAATGAGCTAGAAATTGCTTTAAAATGACAATACAAAAGTAAAATGACACTTTTGGCCAAGAAATGGGGCTCCGTCGCGATTAGAAACCCATATCTCGATTTTTTGTTTGTTTTATGGACGCGTCGACTAAAAATCAAATGTCTATAGTCCTAAGAAACTCTAAATTTCCGTTGGGGTTGTTGGTCTTGGCTAATTCACCATCATTTCGACTTTCATTAGGTCCATCGAGATTCATTGTTCAGACACTACATGACCCAGAAATACCATTCCATCCAACTGGAACTTAAATTTACTAAACTCAACATATAATTTATTCTCTCTAAACGTTTGCGGCATTATCCTCAAGTGCTGCTTATGTTCCTCCAGTCCTTTTGAATATATAGGGATATCATCAATAAAGACTATCGCAAACTGATCTAAGTATGGTTTGAATGCCCTATTCATCAGTTCCATGAATGTAGCTGGTGCATTTATCAACCCAAACGATATGACTAGGAGCTCGTAGTGTATAACGAGTCCTAAAAGCAGTTGAAAGGATATCTTCCTCCTTAATTCTTAGCTGATGATATCCTGATCTTAAGTCTACCTTAGAAAAGACTGAACTCCCTTCCAGTTGGTCAAGTAAATCATCAATCCTAGGTAACGGGTACTTGTTGTTAATCGTCACTTGATTCAGTTACCTATAGTTAATGCAAAGACGCATTGATCCATCCTTTTTCTTTACAAATAGAACAAGTGCACCCTATGGGGACACGCTTAGCCTAATAAATCCCTTATCAAGTAGTTCTTGCAACCGTACTTTTAGTTCCTTTAGTTCCATCAAAGCCATCCTATATGGGGCTTTTGATATTGGTTCGGTCCTTAGAACCAATTCAATCTCCTGTTTTGGTAGCAATCCTGGTAATTCCTCAAGGAACACGTCAGAGAATTCTTGAACCATATAGATTTCTTCAAGTTGTGCTTCCTCCTTAATTTGGTCTTTTACTACCACCAGGTACCCTTGACATCCTTCGTCGGGAAGTTTATGTGCCTCTACTGCCGAGATGAGAATCATTGAAGGGTTTGTCCTATCTCTATAGAATTCAAAATTAGGTCCGTCCGATGGATTGAACTGGATTATTTTCCTATAACAATCCACAATGGCCCACTGTTTATGGAGTCAATCCATTCTTATGATGGCGTCAAAGCCATACATAGCCATCACCACTAGGTCTATCACCTAATTCCGTCCACCTATACAGATCTTACAATTTTCACATACTAATGTGAATGCATCCTTCGGCAGCATAGAAATACTAAGAGGCATATCGAGGGGTTTATTTTTCATTTCATCTAGTTATCTATACCTGTCAAACACAAAGGAATGCATCGCACCCATGTCAAACAATGCATATGTCTTCATATCGTTTAAGAAAATCATACCTAAGATAATGATCTTGGAAGCCTCTACTTCCTCGTAGGTGACCACATATATTTGTCCTCGAGCTAGTGGCCCTTGCGAGTTTCCTTGTGGAGGTGCTTTGCTCGGATGTTGTTGCACCTGTCGTGTTAGGCTAGCATTTAGCTATGTCCTTTCTCACTAACAGTTTCTCCTAATGTGGTCTTGTTGTCCACACCCAAAACATCTCCTTGGATCTTGACGTGGTCCTAGCCCATGTTGTTCACCACACTTTTAACATGGACCATTTTGATATAGCACCTATTCATAGCTTGACATTTTTTGTCTCTTCCGTAATTTTCAAAAGTTTGCCTCTGATTAGAGGTACCAGCTGGTTCTCGAGATGGACAGGGGTCTCTTTTCATGTCGAGTGTAGCTTGTTGCAATTTGGCGTCCAAATCTATTCGTCGTTCGCTCTCCGCTTGCTTCCTTATTAGCTCTTGTTCCACAAGCTAGGCCCATTCATAAATCTCATTATAATCCTTCTTGTTGAGGGGCACTAGTTGCTTCCTGATGTCTATCCTTAAGCCTTTTAAAAATCTCTTGGCTTTCTCCCCTCGATGTGACACCCCGAATTTTATCCAACTAATTAATTAGTCGTGACAAACTATATTGGTTGTTAATTTAATTTTCATGGCAAGCTTATTAATATAGGCGATTTAATTTAGTAAAATAGCTTAGGGATTGACATGCCATTAAATCATGTGTTCCACCCTCCAAAGGCCATGCAAAATTCAAAATTTTAGCAAATAGGATTAAATAGGCTTATTAGCCTATTATTAGGCTTCATCATGGATTTGCCTCCCCATGCCCAATAGAATTTCATGCAAGGAAGGTATTCCCCAAGCCTCATTATTTCCTTTTCTTCCCCCCAGGTTCGGTAGACGTCATCCCCCCATCATTTCTTCTTCTTTCTTTTCCATTTCTTCCTCATTTTCATGCCTCATCTCTCTCTCTCTCTCTCTCTCTCTCTCTCTCTCTCTCTCTCTCGCTGAGCTCTCTCCCTCACTCGCTCTCTTTCTCTCTTGGTCTCTCTCTTGCTGCGAGCTCACTCCTCTCCTCTCTCGCTCAAATCTTCGTGCTCAAGCAAACCAGCAAGCTGGTAGCTTCCTCAAGCTCATGGTGAGCTTAGAAGAAGGAGCTGAAGCACCAAAATCTCGAGGCAAGGAGAAGTGATAGATCCCCACTCTCTTTGATCTTCTTAGGACTGGATTTTGTACAATAAGGAGTCCTTTGGTTTGTCCTTTCTATTTTGGTTGTTGTTTTGGTCTTGCATGTTGCTGTGGTTTTCGAATCATGAAGAAATGGTGCTGTGATAGCGTGATTTTGGCAAGGGGATGGGTTGCATGGCGATTTTGAGAGGGTCAGCGGGCTTACATGTGGTTTTTATGCATTTGTTAGCTTGTAGGATTTTTGCTTTTGATTTATACTGGGCCATATGACTTGCATGTGTGCTGTGAAGCTGGAATGGACATGCAAGTGAATTTCGGACATGGAAAATGCATGGATTGCAAGTGTTTTGAGTTTGCCTTTTTTGTTTCTCCAAAACTGTGATTTCCTGAGCCCTCTAGTTTGTTGATTTTTGTGTGACTCGTTATGTTGAGATCTGGGTAAAGTTCTCTTCATAGAAGTTGTTCAAGAGACACTAATCTATGACATTATTTCGAATTTTTCTGAGTTGGAAGGGTTGGCTCGAAGACCTAGTATTCTGTTATGAACAATTTGCCCAGAACAGGGAAATTGGTGACCTCAATATATTCTTAAACTTTTGTAAAAAATTCTAGTCGGAATCTGGTCATGTTTACTTCATGAAAGTCATAGCCACATCTTTATGTATACCATATTAAAATTTCAGAGCATTTTACAAAGTTTTTGGTAACGAAATGGATTTTTCCTTATGGTTAATGATTCTGTTCGGCGGACCAGTTTTCAGTGCTAAATTTTGTGAATTACTGCTCTTTATACAAAAATAATTAGACTTTTCTTTCTTCATGAAAATTTTTGTTAAGGTCTTCTTTATAACATATTAATAGTCTAGAATTCTTTTAGTTCATTTACTAGGTTTTTCAAATTTATTCCTAAAACTGTACATTCTGTTTTTGGTAGCCTTTATTCCGAAATTGCTCAAATTTATGTCGAAGGTGAAAGAATCTTGATTTACGACCTTTTAACGATTTTTTTGCTGTTCGGTAGATTGTTCAGTGCTGAGCTTGTGATTCTAATGTTATATTGTTTACTTGAGTGTTTACTGTGATACTAGTGATGGTCGATGTAGTGTCATGTGCCTATGTGATGGTTGTGCATGCCAAGTATGTTATGAAATGTGACGTATGATCATTGTGGCATTGCATGAGTGTGAAATATATATGATGCATTAGATGGTTTGTAATGCCCAAGGCATGCGGTCCTTAGATGCCCAATGATGGCCCGTAGTGGACCAAGGGGGATAAACACTGGGAGTGTTATGCCCGACGATGGCCCAGAGGGATGTCAGAGGTGAAATGTCTTGGTGACAAATGCCTTGGTGGCGGCTACCCCGGAGTTTGGGATGCCTATGGCTTGGTGCCGTGGATGCCTGGCGTAATAGCCAAAAGTCACTGTTCGTGCCACCTACGATGGACTGGGAATAGTTGAAATAGGGTTGAACACCGGTGACATTTTGCATTGGCTATTTGCATTGGCTATACGACATTAAAAGCATGCTGTTATTGTTTATGATATTGTATGAATGTATGTTGCAACCAATGCATGATGTCATTACTTGCGAGACTGTATATGATTAAATATACTTCGTGTGCTCATATTCGTGTGCCCATGTGCTTGGATTCTAGCTTATGTCCTAGGAATTGAGTACTAATTAGATTGAGTGGTTTATAAGTTTATTGCTTTTCTTGATGAGTGTTAGCTCACCCCGTTGTTATTTTTCAAACCAATAGATATGCCGATTCTTCTTGCAACCCGGATTTCGCAAGTATTGCTTTTGTTCGTTTCACTACTAAGTGACGCATGGATATAGGGCAGCCCAACATGATCACCTATCGCTTTGTTGCGATTTTCGTGAAAGTGGGTGATCGCATGATAGGACCCATTCCGTGCCTGAGGGCCTTGGTGTAGACGGTGATGGTGGAAGTGGCGGGGAGAACTAGGCGTGGACATAGGACAAGCTTGGAGATCATGCTAGCTTTGGCACGGTGGGAACTTTTTGGTTGAGGTGCTGTGTAGATTTGGTAGGCTGGATGAAAGACGCACGTATGATCGAGGAATTGGTAGTGGTGGGCTTAGGGAGATAGGCCCCTTTTCGTTGTACTTTTCCCTTGATAGATCACCCCCTTTTGGTTGTATAATCCATGTCTTGTCATTAACTGCAGCTATGGTAATAATAAAAGCGTAATCCCCTTTCTAATTGTGTCTTAAGACATGTTTTATAATTCATGTTATACATGCTAACCTATAGAAAAGGTTTCCACTCACGGGATAACTTAGATAATTAAGGGACGGGAATAGTGAGTGGTGGCTTGGGACATCACACTAATCTAGGAGCATACCTAGAGAGCTCGAAAAATTTGGCTTCATACTAGTCCACAATAAGCTCATTCTGACTCAATTGGACAAATTTCGTTCTCTTTCTATCTTTGGCACAGTCAGAAAAAAGCTTTCTGTAGAAAGCCCTAACAAATTCATCACATACCACTGTCGTACCAATCCATCACCTACCATTGTCGTACCAATCAGGAATATCGTGTCCCAAGAGGCTTTCCATCAATATTTGGCATTTTCTTCCGGTTGATATTCTGCTAGAGTTAACTTTTCTATGTCATGGCAGTTTATTAGCCTGAGAATCAAACCACTGTTTTACCTCTTCTGAACTTCCCATTTCGATAAATGTGGATGGCTTGAATTTCAAAAATTGTTCCACCAACCCTTAGGGGCATCTTTCACCTTAGGGTTGCTACTAGGCTTGCCTTTCCATTATTGACACCTGATTTTTAGTCGATGCATTAGAAAAGCAAGAAAATCGAAATTTGGGATTCCGATCGTGATGGAGTCCATTTCTTGACGAAAAAAGTGTCTTTTTTCATTTCTTTCTTTTGCATTGTTGCTTTTAAGTATTTTCCTATTCATTTTCAACAAAAAATTGAAAAGTCAAACGGTTGATTTTCTTATTGACTTTTTGATCAACCCTTTGATCAAAAGGCAACCCTGAGTCAAAAAATTGACTTTTCGCCCAAAAATGTCAAATGTCCTTAATTTGACTTTAGTCAAGTCAATTTTCAAAAAATCCAAAGATTTGATTGAAAGATCAACTTTTTAGGAAAAATCACCTGAATGGATGACTTTTCATCAAATCTTTTACTTAAAAATAAAACAAAATAAAAAAATGCTCAAAAATTTTTGTTTTAGTGTCAATTTAACTTTCATGTCGAAAATTTTACAAAATTCGACTAAGAATCTTGTTTTCGGAATTTTTCGGTTTTAAGTTCTAAATCGATCAAAAATAAAATTGCTTTTGTTTTAGTCAATTAGGTGTAGTTCCTTCTACGACATGTGGTCTAGGAATTATTTTTAACCAACTTGTTCATTAAATTTCGAGAATTACTATGCTGAAAAGTGAATTGCCATTTTAAACCCTAATTAGGGAGTCAAAATAAGTCCTTAATGATTCACGAACGGACAATTGTTTTCCATTCATTTTCTTAACATAAATCCGAATGTAGGGTCCGTTTTGAGAAATTCACATGAGGACTTCCCAATTTCAGATATTTCACCCTCTTGGATGTAAGAAAATCAAGCTGTCGTGCTTTAATTGAAGAAATTTATATTGACCCATTCAAGATTATTGTTCAACTTTATGAATCAAGTTTCAATTTTCATATTAGACCTCGATCTTTTTTTGGCCTAGGTCATGTGACTTTAGTTCAAGGTTAATTTGAATACATTAGGTTATCCTAAGCATGGGTAATTAGTCAAATAGGTCTATTGCAATATTGATTGAATTCAATTTCAATTAATTTGCAATTTTGGACAAAGAATTGTAAAATTACTCATTTTAGCCCTTGATGCTCAATTGTGTGTACCCATGGTTTTTGTCTATTGTTTTTCATAATAATCACTCATTTAAGTTAATAGAAAACCCATAGATTACATTTACGAGGTTGAATTGTCTTAATTAGGTCAAAGTTGGACAATTCCTCCTTAAATTAGACAAGTTTTCTTTTCAACTTGGTCTTTGAGGGACCAAATTGCATAAATTTTGACCTCACAATAATCATACAAGCATGAATCAGCAAGAATTGGAAAGAACTAGTCAAGAACTGGCCAAACCGGCATGAGTCGATCTAGCTGGTCTTATCCATTTAGCCCTTTGCCAGTCGGTTTAGGACCTCCAACGACCAGTTTTGAGATCCTCACCATGTCAATTTTATCTCTGTGCCCTTGCATTTTCAAGAATTTTCAAATTAGCCCTTGAATTTCTAAAATTTGAGATTTAGCCCCTAATTAGGCTTTTAAGTGCAATTCCCATTTTAAACTCAAATTTTTGCAAATCAAACCCATTCGATCGATCTTCAATGCATTTAATAATGTTTAGCCTTTTAAAAGCTTAATTTGGCAGTTAGATCTAGTTTTTGAATTTCAAATTGAACCGACGGCTATGATTGGTCGGTTTGGGACTAGTATGAAAGGCTTTTCCCTCCATTATTAAAAGAGAGGTTCATGTTCCACAACTAATTCTCTCTCTAAAATAAACTTCACTCTCCTTCAGCTCTCTTCTAGCCATTTCTCTCTTTCCTTCCCACTAATTGTGCTACCTTCTTCACCTTATTGCACTAATCATCACCAGCCAAGCCCTCCGCTAGCAATGCACCACCGCCTCAAACCTCCCTGACCTCTCTCTCTCTCTCTCTCTCTCTCTCCTCATTTGCAAGCCTTGGCCGCTACAAGAGTTGTCGTAACTTCCCACCTAACTTCCTTCTTCGGGCGAATTTAAAGACCAAGGTTTTTGCTCGTGTTGAGATTGGTAGATCCATCTCTGCTGATCGGTGTTGACATCTAATTTTTAGTTGATGCGTCATTAAAAGATCAAAAATCGAGGTTTGGGTTTCTGATCGCGACGGAGCCCCATTTCTCAGCTAAAAAAAATCGTTTGTCATTTTCTTCTTTTGCATTGTCATTTTTAAGTAATTTATAGTTCATTTTCACAAAAAAAAAAAAAAAGAGAAGTCAAACGTTGACTTTCACGTCGACTTTTTGGTCAACCCTTTTACCAAAGGTCAACCCTAGGGTAAAATTTGGCTTTTTACCCAATAAAATGCCATTTAGCCTTAATTTTACTTTTATCAAATCAATTTCTAAAAAATTCAAAAATTTGACCAAAAAATCAACTTTTTAGAAAAAGTCAACTAAATGGTTGACTTTCGATCAAACCTTTGACCCAAAAAAATTGATAATATAAAAAATACATAAATACATTTCTTTTAATGTCAATTTGAATTTTGTGTAAAAAAATTTACAAAATTCGATTAAGGACATTGATTTTTGAATTTTCCAGTTTAGGTTCTAAATTGACCAAAAATAAAATTACTTCAACATTTGGTTTAAGGACTATTTTAAATCCGCTTGTGCATTCAATTTCACGAATTGTCGGTCAAAATGCGAATTACTGTTTTGAACCCTAATTAGGGGACCAAAATTGATCCTTCATGACTTGTGAACGGACAAATCTGTTCTTTACTCATTTTCTTAATATAAGTCCAAATCCAAAATTGATTTTGGAAAATTCACATCAAAACTCATCAATTTAAAGAATTTTATCCTCCCAAGCGTAAGAAAGTCAAGCAATTAAGCTTCAATTGTCAGAATTTGAATTGACCCATTCATGGTTATGTTTTAATTTCATAAATCTAGATCCAATTTGAATATTAGGCATAAATTCATTTTTGACATAAGCTCGAGTGCTTCAATTTAAGGTCTATTTGGACATGATAAGTGATCTTTACACATGGGTAGTTCATTAGATAGGATAATCGTGGCACTAATTGAGTTCAATTTTAGTTAATTTGCAACTTTGCTTATTGAATTGCAAATTTGACCATTTTAGCGCTTTGGACCCAATTTAAAGCACCCATGATTTTGACCCGTTGCCTTTCATGATAATCATTCAATTAAGTCAATAAAAAACCTTTGGATCACATTCATAAGGTTTGATTAGCTTAATTGTATCTTAATTGACCAATTTCTTCTTAACTAGGATAAAATTCTGTTTCAATTTGGTGTTTTAGGGATCAAATTGCTTAAATTTTGGACTCATAAGGGTCCCAAGTGGACAAAGTGCATGTTTGGTAACCATCCAAACAGTGTCTAATTCTGATTTTTTGTTCCTGGGAGTAGTTTGGGAATAGAATCACGTTTAGTAAAATTTTTGTTCCCGGGAACAGATTTGAAGTAGATTCAAGAATAAAAAAAAAACTTGATTCTTGTTCCGGCAAAAAAAAAAAAGAATAAAAAAGTGGAACTCTTCTTCCTCTCTCACCTCCTTTGTTGCCGTACGTCGTCGTTCGCCGATCACCGACAACTAGTCTAGCGAGGTCGCCAGAGGCTCGCCAGGCTAGGGTGACGTCTGGCGAGCTCGCTAGAGGCAAGCCTAGCCACTAGCAAGGCTCATCCAGCCCCGCTGGTGGCTAGGCGGGCCTCGCCTAGCCCTAGCGAGGCTCAACTAGCCCCACCGATGGCCAAGTAGGCCTCGCTCAGCCCCAGCGAGGCCGAGCCTTGGCGAGGCTGGGAGAGCCTCACCCAACTGCCGGTGAGGCTTGGCCGATTATGCTCCGATGAGGTTGCCGGCCGTCATTTGGCCAGTCGCTGGTCTGACAATCGGTCACTTTTTGAAAGAGAAGAAGAATAGGAGAAAAAGGAAAACAAGAAAAGAAACAAAATGAAAAAAGGAAAAAAAAAAGAAAAAAAGGAAAAAGAGGAAAAAAAGAAAAGAAAAAAGGAAAAAAGTATAAAAATTAGTTAAAAGTTAAAAGAAATTGATTTGGAACAGAATCGATGAGCACCTTTGTATCAAACGCAATTATATTCCAGAATAAAAAATTTTGGATTTGTTACCAAACGGCTTAAAATGCTTAGAAATTGTTCACGGGAACATAATAAAAAAGAACTATTTCTGATTAGAATCTGTTCCCAAGAACAAAATCGTTACCAAACGTACCTAAAATGGCTAGAACTGGACCAAATCGATCAAGAACTGGTCAAAAATCGACCGAACCAGACCAAATCGGTCTGATTGATCTGATTGACCACCAGCAGAGATGGCTAGTTTAGCCCCTTGCAGGATGGTTCCAAGATCCTTTTAATGCCTATTTCACTTCTGCACCATCAACTTCTCAAAATTTTACATATTGATCCTTAAATTTCATTAAATTGCAAATTAGCCCTTAATCGGACATTTTGACAATGCAATTCTCGATTTTGGCTTGGGCTTTTGCAAATCAAATCCATTGGATAAAGACACCTCAAGATCATAATGAAACTCTCGAAATCAACTTTTGACCGTTGGATTTAAATTTTGACCATCAAATTGAACCGACAATCGAAATTGCTTAACTTGGGTAGTATATAATTCTAATTTTCCCTTTATTTTAGGGGGGCTCATTTTGCACGAAATATCTTTTCTCTAAAATAGATTTGTCTCTCTTCTCTCTTTGTTTTCCTACCATTTCTCTCTCCCTCTCTCACTCGTGAGTCGGATCTTGTCGTCGATCAGAGTTAACCCGCCTCATGCCAGTGATCAAGCGGTCTCCAATCAGCCCCCTCAACATCCATCTCCTCTGTTCGAAGCTTCTCCAGGTGATTGTCAATCGGAAGAAGCTTGATCGGAGCTCTTCCGATCAAGGCAAGCCTCCACGTTGCTAGAAATAGTCTTATTAAGACCGGTTGTTTCATTCACCTAGATCAGTGACCAACAACAGCTCAGACAATGCCGGACCAAGGATGACCTACTTCCAGTCTCATCCCTAACATCTTGGTGGTCAAGGACCTTCGAATCAACCACCGAAACAGCTCCAGTGGTCGGATCTACTTAAGGTTCCCAAACCAATCCAAGTTTGAGCCAGTTTTGTCTGTGATCTAAGCTGGCGATCCAATCAGCTCAAAGTTGATCTTCACTATTCAGATCTAGTGTGTGAAGGCTTGATCGAAGTTTTGGCGAAAACTTCAATCGATTATGATCAAAATCAACAAAAACGCAACAAAGATAACCATCTCGAACCCCATGAAGCGAGGTCGGATTAACCAACCTAGGCTAGGGTTCTATTTTACAAAAATATGTGATGTTTGGATGCTAGATGATCGTTGAGATGTTGATTTGCTATGGATGAGTGTTCTTAAATGCTGAACCTAAATGATTGTCTTGATTTGGCCTTAAACCTGCATTTTCGTATCCTTGAATTGACTTACTGTTTTGGCCAAAATGAGGTTTTAAATGATCTCATTTCAATTTGAGTCTTCATAGGCTTATATAATAAGCATCACAAGCTTCAAATCGATAGGTGGTACACCCCAATCGAGCATCGTTTGACCCTTGAAAAACACCTCCAAAGATGAGTGATTCTGCAATAGTTCGGGTGGATTTTATTCCGAAATGAGATTTTGCTATTTCATGTAGCATTTTGTGATGATTTTTGGATGATGTTACATTCATGAGTTTTGTTCCAAATTGTGTTGTGCAAGTCCTGTAATTTTTTCGAGATTTTTAGATGTGTTTAACTAGGTCAAATCCATTCAGATCTAAGCCTAGGATGGTCTGTTCCATGTTAATCTTTGATATTTTCATTTTTTTACTGATTTTATGTTGATTGCTGGAAGAAATTTTCTTCATGAAAGTTTCTAATAATAGCGTTGTGCATGTCCTGTATTTTTTTCAAAATTTTTAGACATGTTTAACTAGGTCAAAATCACTTAGACCCGAACATAAGACAGTTTACCCTGTATTGATTCGAATTCTATTTTAGTAAAATTGAGTACACAAATGAGCTTATTTGGTCTCAAATCCTTCATAAAAGTTGAAATACATGTTGTATATGTTCAATTGAAGCATGCTTTGCAAAGTCTTGATGTTGGCAAGTGAGTCAATTGCATACATTAAAGTAGAAGATACTGCAGCAACGTGAGCTTTGCATATCACTTATCTATTTTGCCATTTTTTTCCATGATGCATATAATCTCAATTGAGTTTCAAACTCCCATTGCATACTCTGTATGTATGAATTTTTGTAGGATTTATACACATCTTGAGATGGCTGAAATCATGCCTGTTCTATGGAGTTAATGCTGAAACAAAACCTGATCATATATGCATCTTACCATGTTTGTTTGAGTCATCTAGAGACCAATTTTTGTGATCATGCCTTCTTAACAATTAAACCGCATGTTACAAGGTTCGCATACATGTTTAGATCATATCCTTTAAATGTCATCTTGCATGTTAAATTTGTGCCACAAAAGTGTTCATCACACTTATGATTCCCAAGCATATCATTAGGAAGCTTGAATCATTTCATAATATCATTTAAATTGGATGACATTTTGCATGCCGACCTAGGATTAGATGACTATCCAAATTTTCCGTTGCATCAAATTCTAAGTCCCATATGATTTCTTCATGTTGTTTGTGTATTATTTGAATGACTTTGAGGTTTTCTAATGCATGCTTGAGTTATATTTTTCTCAGTTAATAACTCTGCACTCTTAGGGATCTCAATCTTAGAGCATCTAATTGACCTAGTTTAGACCGAGCCCTTATAGGAAGTTGTAAGACACACTTAGAGGTTTCCGATACCGCTGATTTCATGTAAATCACTCATCATTTGGATCACTTTCCATTTTTTAAAATCTAGATTAGAATCTGGACACTAGATCAAATTCGGATCCCTGTTCTAACCCCTATTTGGACAGACTTTTGATTTTTTTTTCCATTTTTGTTAGGATTTTGCATTTGGCCTCTTAATAAAACTTGTTTGTCAACATATTTGTTATGTTGTGTGTAAATTTGGTGATTTTTAGACTTGTTTTGATAGGAAAAATCCTCGTGATATTGGCTGAGTGTTTTGCTGTTTTGAAATTTTTTTGACATGCCGTTGCTTGTTGTTTGATTTTTGTAAAATCAGGTGTACCTTTCATCACAAAAGTTGCTTGTCATCTTGTCATGCATATTAGAGAATTTTGTTATCACCAAATTGTCATTAGACATTGCCTAATTTTGCTTTTTTTACATGCTTGTTCTAAAATTTCCCAACATGAACTTGATTGTGATTGTTTAGATAAACTTTCTAGGTTTGTTTGTGCTTGAACTTAGGCCATTTCATATTCATAAAAGTTTCTTTAAATGCCTTGATATTCATCGTTAAATAAATTTGAATGAATTTTCTTTTCAAATCAAAATTTAAAAATGCTTTGGTACATGTGATGTTTCCCAAAAACAATTTGTTAAGAAGTTGTTTTCCAAAAAACCTCAATTTGGCTTTAGGAAGAGTCATGGTTTGGACCATATTCAAAATGCCCACGACGCTTGTGAGTGCATTTATGTAGGCCCCAAGCTAGCCTTGGCAATTGAATGTGTTCCATAACCTGGATATTCCTTAATCCGAAATATTTTCAAAGTTTTTCTTAAATCTTTATTTGACAATTGTGAAAGTCTTCGTTTAAATTATATTCAAAATGCCCGCAATGCTTATGAGTGCATTTATGTGAGCCCCGGGTTAGCCTTGGCAATTGAATGTCTTTCATAACCGAGACATCAGTTTATGTTAAAACTTTTAGTGGATGATTTTGAAAGATGTTTTTGAAATATTACATGTACCTTCCCATGCATACAAACATGTTATTCTTTTATTAATGCCTGTGTTTGTGATTGGCACATGTTTTTGATAATAAGTGATCCACTGACGGCTCACTCATTTGTTTGATTGATTGAGAAACTAGATCCAAAAGACCTACATGCATGTTTAATTCTTGCCATGCATGTGATTTGTAGATATATGGTAGGGTCGATGCATGATATTGAAGGAAACCCTGGGATCACATAAAGCACTTGGTTTGGAGACTTATAATTGTTATTGGCCATGCGAGAATACCATTGGTCAATAATGGCCGTAAGTCATAAAATGAATCCGGTAGGTGTTTTAGAGGAATCTGCGCATGAAAGACGAAGGCCGACCTCAAGGCCTAAATCTGATTTGTGAAATTGAATTTCTTTGAGAATTAACCTTGGCATGGTGTCGTGTTCTTTTTCATTATTTTGATGTGTATGCTTGTTTCTTTCCAGTGTATGTATCTTAGACTAGGTTTAGATTAGGATCCTGAAGATGGAGAATATATGAAGACGATGGAGGTCGATGTCTATTCTGACCATAATCCTATACTATTCATTTCCCCGACATGTCTCGGGTTCATTTTGTTATATAAAACCCGACGAGTTGAGGGTCCTCTCTTCCTCTTATCTTTTTCAATTATGTTTCTCTTTTATATCTTCTAGGATTGCATGTTAAATTTACAGCTTTCCATGATTGCTTTCTTACTATTTCGCAATTTTCAATTCAATTGGGTGTTTCATTTTCATTTTCTTTAGATATAGATTAGCATGAAAATGGCCAACCATGCATGATCACTTAGTTTAGGACTAATGATCCCGAAAGTGTAAGAAGAAATGTTCGGACATATTAGGTAAACATAACATATTGTTTATGTACCGAAAGGGCACAAATGGAAATATTGGCGTAACCCAAGTCCCCGGATCCAAATATCTAGTTGTGTAGGAATTGAGGGAGCATTCTCGACCCTCGCTTGGGTTTCTAGTCAACCCCTAAAAACAAGGCTAGTGGTGACTCTCATCTTATTTTTAGTTTGTCATAAACAACTACACCATACAAATGAACCCATCACGCGAGGTATGAGTTTTGATGAAACTTGCCATGGTTTAACATACTCGATGTAGGAGTACCCCAAAGAATGAAGTGATGCCATCCTTATAGGTGAAGCATACTATCGAGAGGGCTACCATGGTAAATGTACTCTTAAATCCAATATCCACACTCGACCTTTTCTCTCAAGGTGTGTCACCAGTGTGGGTATGGATCACGACACTCCGCTGTCATGTGGGGTACAAGCTTGAGAGATCTCATGATCTTGTGGAGGGAACTCACGAGAGGCTTGATCCAAAAGGCCAGGTGATAATGTCTTTTGGAACACAAGCCGTAAGAGAACTCTCGTGATCGAGTTGTCACGCCCCGATCCTTGAGCGCATGCCAATCCCTCGGTGGTTGATAAATTTGCGATGTCCCAGGACACGTCGCAGACCCATTCATTTTAATACGCATGCGAAAGAAAAACAATACCCTGACAACATACAACTTGGGATAGAAAAGTAGGCAACAATACACAACCAAAACAGGCCTTTATAAACACTCCAGTTTATATACAATACTGGTCTAAAGTCAAGAGTATGTTCAAACATAAAAGTCTATAGTCCTCTAGGCATACGAATCCCCATATGAAATCTCTAAGGTCTCCTAGGGACTTGGGTCCAACACTACACCACCAGGAGGGTCAGCTGTACCCTCGTCACGAGCAACGTCTACTATTGCAGCTGAGACATCAAAATCTTGTAGGGGACCCTCTTAGAGTCCATTGAGTCCACTATGATATCACGCCCTAAATTGATGGGGTACCCTCTACAGTAAACTTTCATCAACCTAGATGGTGGTCATCACGAGTTCATAGAACCCGACCTCGAGATGCCTATGAACAGGAAAACGAGTAACTAGCTCGGAAATCCTCCTGGCTGCCCCAAACGTTCCGAACGAACCGCCATCTAAGGACCTGAAAATGTTGAGCCCACAATGGGGTAAGACAATATCTCAGCAAGTTCACCCCCTAAACTCCGACTAGGAAGGAAATATGCCTAAAGGCCTAACCACAGAAGTCAGAAAACTTACATTGCCTCAGTTCCTTCTTGCACGTCAGTACAATTTAAACACTCAATCAATCAATCATTGCTAGCACAAGCATGCACTACCGACACACCTCGGTTCATCAATTCTATCAATCCAATTTATACCATACAATTGACACCATCTATCAATTCATACCATCTATTAAACCATACCATCTATTCATCCATCAATACAATCACTGCTCACACAAGCTGATAAATGGATGTAATGCTCTCACAAGCTGATATATATATATATATATAGATGGTAGCTCACACAAGTAGATAGATATATGATAGCTCGCACAAGCTGATAAACGATCGTTGCTCTTACTAGCTGACATACAATGCTCATACAAGCTGACAACGATGCTCACACAAGCTGACAACCATGCTCACACAAGCTAACAACAATGCTCTCACAAGCTACTATGGTACTTAAAAATCACTTTCAGTGTCAAAACCCGACACCCAGTATTTTTTGATTAAAATATCTATATTTCACAATCATCACTCAATTGAACAATTTAACAATCTATTTGTACAAACTAACCATACCACTACGATCGATCGAAATTCTAATGACTGGCCATCTTAACATAATTTCAGAAAATATTAATTAATTAATTAATTAAATTCCAAAAATTAAATTTATTTAAATATAAAATAATATAATTAAATAATATTTAATTCAAATAAAAATTAACTAAATAAAATAATTAATTAAAAGTCTAATCATGCTTACACTAATCTAATTGCATAATTAGACTAATTAATCCATCCACTAAACTAATCAGTCATCTAATCTAATTAATATTTAACTAAGTTAATCTAACCACCTTGACACTTGCACACTATAGTCGAAATACTAATAGAGTGGCTGATTGGGTAGCCAAAGCACAACGTTTGCATTTTCTTCCTAGGAACTGGGTTTTTAACCCTCCCTCTACTCTTTTAGATTTACTTTGTATTGATACTTTTGCTGTATCTGCTTAGACTTTTAAATAGTAATGAAATCCTACTTTCTCGTTAAAAAAAAAAAAAAATCTAACCACCTAAACATGCTTAGTCTAATCTAAACACCCCTTAAGCATAATTAACTCCCTAAGCAGAGTTTAGTGAGTAAACTCACATGTTTAGCGTTCCGGTGAGTCCACAGTGACGGCAATGTGGAGGCGGGCGACAAACCTCCGAGCGGTGACACCAAACAAGGACTAGATGGGCTTGAAAACGGGCCCCGAAGTCCTAAACTCCTTGCTATCTTCGGCTTTTGTTTGTTGCACCGAGAAAGAGAGAACCAACAGTTGTAATGGCAAGGACGGGCTAGCGGAGGCAGCTGCGACCCAGGCGTGCAACTGTAGAGGTGGACGATGGCTAGACGTCAACGTACAACGGCTAGATGTCAGTGAGGAGGCTTGAGACAGCGAGCTAGGCGTAAGATAGGCACGAAATGAGCAAGACGAGTAGGCGAGCTCACGGCTTGGCACGACTGCCAGCGATAGCGGTTCGGCGGCTTGGCAGGTTGCTTGACAGCAAGGGGGAGGGAGCTGCTGTTTTCTTTAGTTCTCTAAGGGTGTATTTGTTTGTGTTTCTCGGATGTGTTTATGAACACATTTTCTGTTTTTTTGTTCCGAGGAACAAAAAAAGAATAGAAACACGTTTGTTTGAGTTTTTGTTCCTGAGAACAAATTTGGAACAGAAACAAGAAACAAGAAAAAATTATTTCTTGTTTCTAGAACACTTTCGAGAAATAATTTTTCTCTCTCCTTGTTTTTTTCTTCTCTTTCTTTTCTTCTTTTTGTCGTCTTCTTTTTTCTTTGGCAAGTGGCTGGCCTCGGCCATGGCTGGCGACCAGCCATTGAGGGCCGATGACCTCGTTAGAGTGTCGCTATGGTTGGGCAAGGCCATCGACACTCATCGGCTAGTCGCCGGCCATGGCCGAGGCTAGAGACTAGCTAAAAGGAAGAAAAAAGAAAAAAAAAAAAAGGGAAAAGAAAAAAGGAAAAAAGGAAAAATAAAAAGGAAAAAGGAAAATAAAAAGTAAAAAGGAAAAATAGAATTAAAAAATTAAAAAATTAAAAGAAAAAAAAAATCATATAAGTTTACCAAACGTGTTCCTGTTCTTTTTCTATTCTAAGAACAAGTTTACCAAACGCATTCTTCTGTTTAAAAATTGTTCCCCGGAACAGAAATAGTTTTTTCTATTTCTGTTATCTGGAACAATTTTTGAACAGAAATGTTACCAGACGCACCCTAAGCTTCCAAGGCACACCAACAATGGAGAAAGGAGGGGGATAGAGGAAGAAGAAGGCTTAGCTAAAGAGGGGGACCCCAAAGGCTTATTTAGCCTTCAACACTTGGCTAAATCACTCAAGTGGCTACCCCACCACTTGCTCAGCCATCCACAGCCCATTCCTCTCTCCTAAAGCTTCCTCAACACACCACCCAAGTTGTCCAAATGTTGCTCCCCCCATGGCATACGAATTTTGGACATTTGCTCATCAAATCCATTCAATGCCCCTTCAATTCTCATCCGATTGGATCTAATTTCATGTCCGTAAATCCAACCAAGGTGCCATCATCCCAATCAACATTTTTTCTCATCAATTGAATCAACTTGAATCCCAAATATGCGACCAAAAACGGCTCCTCAAACTTCCCGATCCAAAATAACCTTACTTTGGATTTTTCGCCGAAAATCTCAATTTGCAAAAAAATCTTCAGAGGATGAGTCAGCGTTCTTAATATTACTTATGACATGATAGAACTTTCAATTTTTGAAATCGGGTTCAATTTCGCGGTAAATTTCAATCTGACAGGATTTTAATGCGTCATAACCTACCAGGTAGCTTTTTGGAACTTTTAACACTTTTGACCCGTGGTCGATTATTTTCAAGCCATAATGTACATCTTCAACACATTGGCGACTCTCGATTGTCGTGAAAATCTCGAGGTTTCAAATACGGACACAGGTACCAAAACGACAGAGAAATCGGTCTAGTGCCGATCAATGAGAATTTTGCAATTAGGTGAAATCACATACCTTTATCGAGTCGACCTATTTTTGGTCTCTAATCAGTCTGTGCCGTAATGAACCTTGCAAATTAGCGCGGTTGAGTAGTCGATTCCTAGTTGAATTCTCTAGTTTATTGTGTTTAGATTCCTTAACAGCTTCACCTAATTGGCTACTTATCTCGTGAGTGATCAACTTTGATAATAGAACTATAAGCGCGTCGATGAAAAGCCTGACTCATTCAATTGAAAATAGAATTGGAAAGCTAGGATGTCACAACTCTTCCCCTCTTATAAAAATTTATTCCTCGAAATTTAAACCATTACAAATCTTTAAACAAAAAGGTGGGGGTACAGTCGTCTCATCGACTCTTCACTTTCCCAAGTTGCTCCTTCATTGCCGTGGTGTTGCTAGACCACTTTGACCAATGGGATGGTCTTGGTGTGCAGAACCTATTCTTTCTGATCCACAATCTGAACTAGGCTTTCCATGTACGACACTTTGTCATCCATGTCCAAA
Organism: Eucalyptus polyanthemos subsp. polyanthemos; assembly: GCA_017140185.1. Lineage (NCBI taxonomy): Eukaryota > Viridiplantae > Streptophyta > Magnoliopsida > Myrtales > Myrtaceae > Eucalyptus > Eucalyptus polyanthemos. The sequence goes on from CM029459.1 coordinate 27,137,050, forward strand.
TCTTCAAAATTTAGCACGTGGGTCGGGTTAGGCTCATACTTCCTCAACATCAACACATGAAAGACGTCATGCACTTGTGCCAGTCTCGGCAGTAATGCAAGACGATATGCTAGGATCCCGATTCTTTATAAAATCTCAAAGTAACCTACATACCTCGGACTCAGCTTTCCCTTCTTGCCGAAGCGCGAAGTACCCTTCATTGGTGACACCTTCAAAAAACGTGATCACCAACTTGGAATTCTAATGGCCTTCGACACTTATTAGCATAGCTCTTCTAGTGGCTCTGAGCGGTCTTCAATCTATCTCTGATGGTGGCAATTGCATCCACTGATTGCTGGGCTAACTCTTGACTTGTGATCTTTTGTTCTCCAACCTCATCTCAACGTACTAGCGTTCTACATGCTATGCCATACAACGCTTCGAAAGGAGCCATCTGAATGCTCTGCTGATAGCTGTTGTTATAGGCAAACTCGACAAGATGAAACTGTTCCTCCCAACTTCCCTTGAAGTCCACACAAAGCTTGCAGCATGTCTTCGAGGGTTTAGATCGTCCTCTCAAATTGGCCATCCGTTTGAGGATGATAAGCCGTACTGTACTGCAGCTTCATTCCCAAAGCAATTTGCAAACTCTTCTAGAAGGCAACTGTAAACCTCTGGTCTTCGTCTGAAGTAATCGTCATCGGCACTCCATGCAGACGAACTATCTGATGCATGTACAACTCTACATGCCAAACCAAATCAAAGTTCTTTCGTACTACGATGAAGTGAGCCGACTTTGTCAGTCTGTTGACCACTACCCAAATGGAATCATTACCCCTTTGACTCCTTGGTAAGCCTGTCACAAAATCCATTGTGATGTGCTCTCATTTCCATCCGGGAATCTTGAGAGGTTGCAGAAGTCCTCCTGGCTTACAATGCTGTGCCTTCACTTGGCAACATGTTTGGTGATGTCCGCCTTTATACCGGACCACCAATAGTGTTGACGTAGATTCTGATACATCTTCGTACTACCGGGATGAATGCTGTAACTGCTATGATGAGCTTCGGATAAAATCTCGTCTTTAAGCCCTGCATCGTCAGGTACACACAATCGTCATTGGAACCTTAGTGTTCCGTCTTCAGAAACCTAAAAGTCAGCATTCTTCATTTTGGTGTTCTCTTGCAGAATTTTCTGAATCTCTGGGTCTATCCACTTAAGTGTTTTGATTCTGATCTGCACTTTCAGCTCAATTCTAAAGGTAGCCATAAGATTTGAAAGGTGGCCTACCTCAAATTTGGAAACCGAATCTCGAGCCTTCTCAAGTAAAGTCCATTCCTTGATCAACTTATGCGCAACTGAAGATTTCTAACTCAGCACATCTACGACCTTATTCACCTTTCCAAGTTGATACAGAATATCTCAATCATAGTCCTTTAGGAGTTCCATCCAGCGACGTTGTCTCATATTCAACTCTTTCTAAGAGAATAGATACTTAAGACTTTAATGGTCAGTGAAGATTTGGAATCTTTTTCCGCACAAATAATGTCTCCAATTTTTCAGGGAGAAAACAATTGCTGGGAGTTCCAAGTCATGCATCAAATAATTCAGTTCATGAGGTCTCAACTGACGAGACGCGTATGCAACAACCCTACCATGTTGCATCAGCACGCAACCTAGTCCTTTAAACGACGCATCACTGTAGATCTCATATCCTCTAGGACCAGATGGAATGGTCAGCACAAGTGTAGTAGTTAGCTTCTGCTTAAGCTCTTGGAAACTACACTCGCACTTGTCTGTCCACACGAACTTCTCTTCCTTCTTCAATAGTCGAGTCAATGGCAACGCTAAAGCTGAAAACCCTTCTATGAACCTTCTGTAGTACCTTGCCAAACCCAAGAAACTTCTGATCTCTATCACTGTCGTCGGTCTTGGCCAGTTGATAATTGCTTCGATCTTGGATGGGTCTACGGAGATTCCTTCGCCTGAAGTCACATGACCTAGGAATGCCACACGAGTTAATCAAAACTCACACTTACTGAACTTGGCGTACAGCTCATGATTTCGTAAAGTTTGAAGCACTATCCTTAAGTGCCTGTCGTGCTCCTCAGGACTACTAAAGGACACCAAGATGTCGTCAATGAAAATGATCACAAATTGATCCAGGTATGCTTGAACACTCGGTTCATCATATCCATAAAAGTAGCTGGAGCGTTCGTTAAATCAAACGCATTACAATGAACTCATAATGGTCGCATCGAGTACGAAACGCCGACTTTGGTATGTCTTCCTTTTTTATCATTAGTGGATGACACTCTATCCTCAAGTCGATCTTAGAAAATATTGACGCTCATTGCAGTTGGTCAAACTAGTCATCAATCCTTGAGAGCGGATACTTATTCTTGATCGTCACCTAATTAAGTTGTCAATAGTCGATGCACAAACGCAATGAACCATCTTTCTTCTTCACGAACAAAACTGGTGTTCCCCAAGGTGATGCACTAGGGCGTATGAATCCCTTATCAAACAATTCTTGCATCTACACCTTCAATTACTTCAACTCAGATAACACCATCCGATAAGGAGCCTTAAAGATTGGATGAGTCTCGGGTGCTAACTTGATCACAAACTCGATCCCTCTCTCTGTCAGCAAAGCCAGCAATTCTTTCGGAAACACGTCTGGAAACTCTTGGACTATAGTGATGTCCTCAATCTTCAGCTCCTCAACTGTCGTATCCACGACAGTTGCCAAGTAACTCTGACAACCCCCTTCTAACAAATGGGTTGCTTCAAGAGACGAGATCAGGGTAATTGAGGGTCCTCCTAAACTCTCAACAAATTCGAAACTTTCACCCATTAACGGGTTAAATTGAATCGCTTTACGATAGCAACCCATCTTAGCTCGTTTCTTGGTGAGTCAGTCCATGCCAATTATCACATTGAAATCATACATGGCTAGGACTATCAAATTTTTTCTCCCCTCTCACTCACCAATCACTAACTTGCAACCAGAACAAGCCAATGCAGACAACACCTTATCCTTTAACGGTGTAGATATGCTAACCATTGACTCCAACAATTTAGGGCTCAATGCTAGCGACTTAACAAAATGCTCAACTATAAAGGAATGAGTGGCGTTAGGGTCAAACAAAGCATATGTAGCATGGTCGCTCAACAAGATCGTACCTATAATCACATTAGGCGCGTCTTCCGCCTATCCTCTCGTGATAGCATACGTCCTTCCCATAGCTGGAGGTTTGTTCAGTCCACCCTACTGTGCATTCTGCGACATGAATCCCCTAATCTGACCCAACAGTGGCGACGACGGTAACTGCTCTGGTCCCCTCGGCTTTCTGGGACAATCTCTAGCCAAGTGACCTTGTTGGCCACAGTCAAAGCAAGCACCCGTTCTTAAAGGGCACGGGCTTAACCATGTCGCCTTCCACAAAAGCGACACGTGTCATTCTGACTTGGCGTTGACTTGCCAACTCAACCCTTCCTATTGGGCTGAACATGAAACCTTCCTCCAGTCATGGGCTTCTTCCCAAACCAGTTTCCATCCCTATTTGAATTGAACCTCGAACTAGACACAATAGTCTGTTCACTTAGGTCTCTCTTTAAGGTCTAATGGCACTAGTGGACTTCTCAGCTCTGGTTGGAGGCCGTTCCTGAACCTTCGAGCTTTATCTTCGGGATCTTTCACTAGTCTTGGCGCATACTGAGACAGCTCAGTAAACTTAGCCTCATACTCATCCACGGTCATCATCCATTGATGGAGGCACTAGAATTCCTCCATCTTCCACTCTCGGGCACTACCAGAATAATACTTATCATTAAAGGCTTTGAGGAAGGCGTTCCACACCGAAACTACACCTTATGGGAAAACTGTGCCTCTAGTGGCTCTCCACCACATATTTGCATTACCTTGCAGCTGGTATACTACCAAGACAACCTTTTCTCCGGTGCGCCATTGAACCTTGGCGGGTTCAGTTTCAAGAATTGCTCCACAAGCTTATGAATAGGCCTCTCTCTCTACATAACCACTTTCCCAGGTGGAACTTCGGCAGGTGCGGCAGCGGCAGCAACGGCAGTAGTAGCAGCAGCTGTAGCGACGGCGGCTTGATTCTGGGCCTGTTGCCCCATCATTGCTCCCATTGCTTCAAGTGCCTGCATGAGGCGGTGCTACTCCACTAGCATTGGCCTCAGCCTACACTCTACCATGGCCACCTCGGGTACTGACCCATGTCGGCGTACTACCTTGAGTGACTGGACCCATGGTCCTCTTTCTAGGAGTCCTCTGCTCCTGATCACTCATCTACAAGAACTTTATAGAAATCTGTTTTCCAATTCGAATACCATATTAGAATTTGAGTGATCCACACCAAATAAATTACCACACAGCTAACAATCATATGCACCAGCATGAATTAAAGGCCATTCCTACTAACTATCCCAAGAACCTATCGCACCTTATCATTCCAACTATCAACCAGCTTTCATACCACTCCAGCAGGGATGTCACGCTCCAATCCTTGAGCGCATGCCCATCCCTCGATGATCGATAAATTTGCGATGTCCGAGGACACGTCGCCGACCCATTCATTTTAATACACATGTGGAAGCGAAATAATACCCTTAACAACATACAGCTAGGAATGGAAAAGCAGGCAACGATTCACAACCAAAACAAGCCTTTATAAACACTCCAGTTTATATATAGTACTGGTCTAAAGTCAATAGTTTGCTCAAACACAAAAGTCTATCGACCTCTCGGCATACAACTCCCCATCTAAAATCTCCAAGGTCTCCTTGGGACTTGAGTCTAGCACTGCACCACCAGGAGAGTCAGATGTACCCTCGCCACGAGTGATGTCTACTACCGTAGCTGGGACATAAAAATCCTGTAGGGGACCCTCTCGGAATCCATTGAACACGCTATGATACCATGCCATAAATTGATGGGGTACCCTCTACGGTAAACCCTCATCAACGTAGATGTTGGTCATCACGAGTTCATAGACCCCAACCCCGAGATCCCTAGGAACAAGGAAACAAGTAACTAGCTCGGAAATCCTCCAGGGCTACCCAAAACGGTACGGAGGAACCCCCATCTAAGGACCTGGAAATGTTGAGCCCACGGCGGGTTGAGAGAATGTCTCAGCAAGTTCACCCCCTAAACTCCGACTAGGAAGGAAATATGCCTAGAGGCCTAACCACACAAGTTAGAAGACATACCTCGCCTCATTTCCTTCTTGCACATCAGTACAATTTAAACACTCAATCAATCAATCATTGCTCACAAAAGCATGCACTACCGACTCACCTTGGTTCATCAATTCTATCAATCCAGTTGATACTATACGATTGACACCATCTATCAATTCATACCATCTATTAAACCTTACAATCTATTTATCCATCAATACAATCACTGCACACAAGCTGATAAATGGATGTAATGCTCTCACAAGCTGATATAGATGGTAGCTCACACAAGCTGATATATATACTATGGTAGCTCACATGAGTTGATAGATAGATGATAGCTCGCACAGACTGATAAATGGAACGTTGCTCTCACAAGCTAATAAATGATTGTTGCTCTCACAAGCTAACATGCAATGCTCACACAAGCCAACAATAATGCTCACACAAGCTGACAATGATGCTCACACAAGCTGCTATGGTACTTAAAAACCACTTTCAATGTTAAAACCCGACACCCGGTATTTTCTAATTAAGATACCTATATTTCATAATCATCACTCAATTGTACAATTTAACAATCAATTTGTACAAACTAACCATACCATTGCGATCAGTACGAAATTCTAACAACCGGCCATCCATGCATAATTTTCGAAAAATATTAATATAATTAAGTAATATTTAATTTAAATAAATAATTAACTAAATAAAATAATTAATTAAAAGTCTAATATTGCTTATACTAATCTAATTGCATAATTAGACTAATTAATCCATCCACTAAACTAATCATTCATCTAATCTAATTAATATTTAACTAAGCTAATCTAACCACCTAAACATGCTTAGTCTAATCTAAACACCCCTTAAGCATAATTAACACCCTAAGCAGATTTTAGTGAGTAAACTCACCGGTTTAGCGTATCAGTGAGTCCACGGCGATAGCAACGCGGAGGCGAGAGACAAACCTCCTAGCGGCGACACCAAACAAGGACTAGAAGAGCCTGAAAATGGGCCACGGAGTCCTAAACTCCTTGCTATCTTCGGCATTTGTTTGCTGGACCGAGAGGGAGAACCAGTGGCAGCAACGGCAACGACAGGCTGGCGGAGGTAGCTGCAGCCTAGGTGGGTGACAGCGGAGGTGGACAACATATGGCGATGGGACAATGGTGAGGAGGCTCGAGACAGCGAGATAGGCGCAGAATGAGCAAGACGTGCAAGCAGGCTCGCGGCTTGGTGTGACTACAAGTGACAGCATTTCGATGGCTTGGCGAGCTGCTAGACAGCAAAGGGGAGGGAGCTGCGGTTTTCTCTGGTTCTCTAAGCTTCCAAGGGACACCAACAATGAGGAAAGGAGGGGATAAAGGAAGAAGAAAGCTTAGCTGAAGAGGGGGACCCCAAAGGCTTCTCTAGCCTTCAAGACTTGGCTAAATCACTCAAGTGGCTGCCCCACCACTTGCTCAGCCATCCTCAGCCAATTTCTCTCTCCCAAAGCTTCCTCAACACACCACCCAAGTGGTCCAGATGTTGCTCCCTGCATGGCATACGAATTTTGGACATTTGCTCATCAAATCCATTCAATGCCCCTTCAATTCTCATCCAATTGGATCTAATTTCATGTCCATAAATCCAACCAAGGTGCCATCATCCCAATCAACCTTTTTCCTCATCAATTGAACCAACTTGAATCCCAAAAAATGCGACCAAAAATGGCCCCTCGAACTTCCTGGTCCAAAATAACCTTACTTTGGATTTTTCACCGAAAATCTTGGTTTGCAGAGAAATCTTCGGAGGATGAGTTGATGTTCCTAAAATGACTTGTGACAAGACAGAACTTTCAATTCTAAAATTGGATTCAATTTTGTGGTTAATTTCAATCTGGCGCGATTTTAGTGCGTCCTAAACTACCGGGAAGCTTTTAGGAACTTTTAACGCTTTTGACTCGTGGTCGATTATTTTCGAGCCACGATGTACATCTTCGACACATTGATGACTCTTAGTTGTCATGAAAATCTCGAGATTTCAAATACGGACACAGGGTACCAAAACGACAAAGAAATCGATCTAGTACCGATCGACGAGAATTTTGGAATTAGGTGGAATCACCCACACTTAATCACATACCTTTGTTGAGTCAACCTATCTATAGTCTCTAATTGGTCTGTGCCGTAATGGCCCTTGCAGATTAGGTTGGTCAAGCAATCAATTCATGGTCGAGTTCTCTAGTCTATTGTGTTTAGATTCCTTAACGGCTTCACCTGGTAGGCTCGTTATCTCATGAGTGATCAGCTGGTCAAATGGTTATATTTTTTTGAGGTCAAATGGTTAGGACGAAGGCCCAATCATTTACCATCTAGAACTTGTCCCATGTAGTGAAAATAGTGACCTCGTTGCCTTCTCTAATTTTTATAAAATTTTCCCTTTCAAATTTAACCTTGCTTCCTTAATGAAAGTTTTAAAGGACATGCTTTTCCACAACATATAAAAATGTCAAAGAATTTTGCAAATATTTAGATTTCTAAATGAGTCTCTCTCTCCGATTGTTGAATATGCTTGACAGATGAATATTTAGGTTGTGTTCAATGATTTTATGTTCTTTGCAAAGCACGAATTTGGCTTGACTTGACTTAGAGAGGAAGTCTTGACTTTAAGGCTTGGAGAACAAGTTAGGATTGCTTATAAATAGGGGCGGGCATTCCTCCCTCCTTCCCACAACACACCACCTCCTCTTCCTCCTTCACTCTCTCAACCTCACCGTCACCATCACTGTCACCATCTCTCTCTTTCTTATGGCCATGCCCCTCTTGTCCATTTGCTCGCCTACATGTTGCTCGATCACCTAGGCCATCCCTTGAAGTGTGGTAAGTAGAACTTACTAATATCTTGTTAGGATGTTACGTTATGCTAACCCAAGCGTGTAGCAAGTCCTTGATTGAAATGTGGTGACTATGTTCTTGCTTGAGATTTGGTTGTGGTTGCTTGGATCAGTTTAGACCTTGTTCCTTCATTGAGTTCGATCCTTGTTTGATGAGCTTTGGCTCGTGCTTTAGCTTGAGTTGCTTTAGAAGAAGCCCATTTTGTGTGTTTATTTGATATTCTTTGGTTTTTGCTTTGACGCAAATTGATTTGAAAAGTGTTTTTGGGAAAGCTTGTTATTTCATTACAAAACTATTTCCAACCGTTTTCACAAGTGCATGTCCTAGTTCACACGCCGAGCTCCAAAAAAGGGTTTTGTTGGCCTTGATGTAAGTGGGATCACAACGGATTAGTCCTCTCTTAGTCTTGGTGCGATATCAAGGCGTATCGTTCTTAAGCCAATTTTGGTACTAGGTCGATGAACATGTCACGACAGGCCAATCTTTCATGGTCTCAGTGCTGTATTGAGGCATATCGTTCTCAAGCCAAGTCTAGTACTAGGTTGATGAACATGTCACAACAGGCCAGTCCTATCATGGTCTCGATGCGATATCGAGGTATATCGTTCCCAAACCAAGTTGGATCAAGTCGCGATCCTTGATTCGTGCTCGACATGCTTAACGTCTTGGTTTCAGCAAGTCATTTCATACACTTATGCATGGCACACCTTTGGGCCCTTGAACTAAAAATGAAGATAATAACTGGATTGTGATGCTTGATGCATGGACACATGATGGACTAATTTATGCTGTCGACCGATGGATTCGGCAATGATGCCCCCACGCCAACGGGATGCCTCGCCAAAAGGACGGGATGTTGTAATAATTCTAGCCATGACCCTTGGATTAGGGGACGTTGCCCGATGGATTTCGGATGCCCAATGAATTCCGAAAGAGTCGATGGATTTCGGCTATTACTAAATGAACCCCATGTGCATAAGTTCCTCAAATTATGAAATGGATTTTGGTTATGCTTGCAGATGAGTGAGGCGTGAGTTCCTCCTACTAGGGAATTGATCTTGTTTATGCTTGTATAATATTGAGTAAGGCGTGAGTTCCTCATGTTGTGGGTGAATATTGGTTTATGCTTGCGTATTATTGATTGAGGATTCTTCATGTTTTATCCAAGATAAAGCTTTTGTTTTGCTATTGATTTGTCATCGACTAATGTTTTGGATGAGTTATATGCCTGTTGATAGGCGAGGCATTCTCCTACATGGAAATTAGTGGGTTTTACTTGCGGAGTCTATGACTCACCCTGTTGTTTTCTAGAATTGTAGGCATTGATGTCTCTCACTAGTGCTGAAGTTGCAGTATTGCTAGAGGAGCTAAGGTTTACTCGGCCTTTGGAGTGTAGAAAATGTAGTGGCTGTAAGTATAACGGCCCGTGACAAAGGGGCCTATAAATGTAATTGATGTAATTGTATGTTTTTAAATGGTTGTTTTCCTAGCTGCTTGTTGTTGTCGGGGTGTTATATATACGCTTTCGCATGTGTTTAATGAAAAGATAAAAAGAACAGGACAGCGATGCGCTTGGGATGTCGCAAAAATAACCCTTGCTGCTTGTGACCCTCGGGATGGAGTTAGGGTCGTGACATCAAGAGTATGTGAAGGAAAGGATTTGAAGAGTATGATATAGCCATTGAATTAGGTAAGGATTCCTTAGATTCACCTATCCAACAAGATCTAATGACCCTTTTGAGCCGATTCCTAAACATTCCTTCTAATAGGATTAGAGCCATTCTTAAGGGTAATTGCAATTCCATGCCATACACCTTTCTTGAATTATATTTCTTAAGTCTTAAATCTCATTCTAGGAGTTAAATTCACCACACTTTTCTCTTCAATTTTTCGGTTTCATAACATTCCCACATACTCGTAAAAAAATGGTTCCGTTAGTCACTCAAATCGTTGATCAAGTTTGCTCTTTTAAATGTTTTAGGGTGCGTTTGGGAAAGTTTTTGGGAAAAGCCTTTAAGGAAATGCAAAGACCTTTGGTCTAAAGGGTTTGGGGGAAATGCAAAAACTGTTTGGTAAACTATAGTTGAAAAGCGCCTTGAGAAGCAACTTTTGGAAAATGCTGTTTGTAAACACATATATGGGAAAGTCCTTTAGCATGACTAATTTAATTTTTTATTTTTTATTTTTAAAAATTGAACAACAAAAATAATGATTTTTATTTATATTTTTGTACTAAGATATATATATAAAAGAGATATATTAACAAATGCAATGAATTTTTATATATATATTTTTGCATTGAAATGTATATATAAAAGAGATATATTAACAAATTCAATGACTATTTTTTATTATATTTTTACACCGAGATGTATATATAAAAGAGATATATTAACAAATTCAATGATGTTATATATATATATATATATATATATATATATTTGCACTAAGATGTACATATGAAAGAGATATATTAACAAAAAGAAATAGTCATTTCATTATAATAAACACCATTACATATGCATCAAAGAAATAAATAGGTTTTCATTAAAAATTACAAACATCCTCAAGTATTTACTAAACTCATTGCTATTTGATCGCGTATATGCACCATGTCAGAAAATAAATTGTCATTTGAAGTACCGGCCCCCTCATTTGTATTATGAAGGTCAACTGAATATCCATAATTCGGATCCAAATCTGCTCTTGCAAAGTGTCTATCATTGATGGCGTTTCGTCGTATATAATTATGCAACATCATTACTGCTATAACAATTTGCACTTGCTTTTCAAAGGGGAAACTCGGCATATACTTTAGGATCTTCCACTTCTTCTTCAATACATCAAAAGCTCGCTCAATTTCCGATCGCAGCGATGAATGAGCACGATTGAATACCTCTCGATAGCCTGTAGGGGCGGGACCTTGTTGAAATTCTGGCAAATGATATCTAACTTCTTTGTATGGTCCCAAATATCCTGTCAAATTTGGATATCCAGCATCTACTAAATAATATTTACCTGCATAAATATAATATAAATTTGATCAACATATACCATATTTATACATATTAATGTACAAAAACCATTAATTAACAAACCTGGAGGAGGATGAGGAAATTGCATATCATGTCTCCTTAAAGCTTCATAGAAAATACGAGTATCGTGGGCTTGGCCCTCCCAACCAGCCCAAACATAAGTGAATTCCATATTAAAATTACACACCACTAAGACATTTTGAGTCGATGTACCTTTTCGACCAATAAAACGAATCTGATCTTTTACAGGTATCACCGCTGGGATATGAATGCCATCAATAGCTCCAATACAATCCTAAAACAGAAACGCAAATATTATTATATAATCAAAATTTACATTTAATTCTTTCTTCCTATTTAATAATCAAAACATACCTTAAAAAATGGATAAAATCTTCGATTATTTTTTATCTTCTCAGGAACATCCCTGAATTGCCAATCAGCTGGTTGGATCAAATCTTTTCCCATTTCACATATTTTGCCTAATACTAAGCCAAAGTACCTGCTTATAGTTTCTCTAGAGCGTTGAAAATGCTCTTGTGTTAACCTGTTACCTATGCCATGTCCTAAAATATGAAGAAATATTCCAAGCATTTCTCTAACATCAACATTCCTAGTTCCTTCAAGACCATAGCGTGCTACTAAATCATGCATTAAATTATTAAATACAATCTTATCCATTCTAACATTTGATAACACCTTATCGGATTAGCATCTTCGCCCATCAACTCTTCTAACCATGCAGATCCTGTATACGATGATGTTCTACAAGGTTTTTTGTGACTGTATATTGCTTGATAAGCGATTGCAGCTTGAGTAATTTCCACAAGTTGATTGAATTCCTTGCCCTCGTTTTCATTGATTTCTCTTTCAGGAGAATCGTCCATATCTGTTTAAAGTAACAAAACAGTAATAAAAGCTATGAATAATCATCCATCAATGGAACAATTATTTCTCATAATATATATTCAAATTCCACCAAATCGAAAAAACATAAACTGAAAACATATGTCTCACATTAAAACATAATCAAAAAGAGTTCACAAGTAGTGCAAATTAGAAACTAAAAATAAATCTCACATTACAACGTAGATTAATATGAAAGAGCTCAAAGAAGTTAGTAGCATCCTAGTGGCGACTATTATACTCTTCCAACTTATACTTCAACCACTCAACTTTCTCTTGATCTTCATCCAAGTTCATAAAAATCTGCCTATTGTCTTTCTTTTCAGCAAAATGAGAGAGTGCAAAAAAAAAAACAGCTTTCTGTCTTGCTTAATCTCAGGTATGGCTTTCAATGTTTGCACAATTTCTTTGTATGGATCAAACTTCCTTGCAACAGATGTTGCATTGCTCCTACTTTCAATAGCTAAACAAAGTCTGTCGATTTGTGATGCTAACTTATCAGGTTCGCTCAATTTCTTTCCTCGAGCTTGCTTCGTCGAACTTTCTACCGTTCTTTTTTGGCTCTTACTTTGACTTGGTTGAGCATTTGCTTCACCTACATCACTCTCTAAAGTATCGTCAGTAGATCCTGGACAATCACCAATATCAGCTTGTGTGATCTCAACATTCTCATTATTACATAAACCTTGTGCAGGATTCCAGGTAATACTTCTAGTGGCAACTGTACCCTGGAACGTTTGATCCAACAAAGCTTAAATATCTGGATGTATGCCTTTCGTTCGAAAGACTCTAAGCTTAGGATTGGCCTGTTATAATAAAATATTTTTATGAGTTATATTATAAAAGAAAAACTTACAAAAAGTAATAAAAGATTAGATAAACACCTGAATTTTTCTCTCCCACCATTCATCACTTGCATCAATGGTTTTCTTCCTTGGATCCCATCCTAGTCCCGTTTCCTTTTGAACCAATTGCTTCCATTTTTTCCATTCTTCCTTTAAATTATCCCACTTACTTTTCATTTTATTTTTATCATACTTTTTTCCCCTCAGCTCCTCAAACTTGTTAATTATATCCGTCCATCCATCCCTTTTGTTGCTCGCAAGACGATTGCCTTTTTCAATTTGTTCAACGCATAATCGACAAAAAGTTTCTATATCTTTAGGGCTCCAATACACTTTTTCCTTTGATGAACTTGCCATCTTTCAATAAAATGAATACAAACATATTTGAAAAATGAAAAGAGATGATGTTAACTATGAACACAAAGCAATGGACACTACAAATAAATTAAAAATGCATTTCATATGAACCCATGAAAGAGCACACCAAGCTGGATATGTACGTGGGGCAAAAAAATAGAAATACAAGAAATAGAAGTGATAGAAGACAATCGACACATTTTGAGCGAAGAGAGAGGCGAGCACGTGCTTCGGTTGTGAACGAAAAGAGAGTTGAGCACTTGGATTCTGAGCCAAAAGAGAACTGAAGAAGAAAGAATATAAACAAATCACAAGAGTCAACCTCAACAAAGTTCACGAATTAATCAATGTATTGTTTGAAGTGAAATTTCTAAGTTGAAAAATGATTTAATTTAGAATAATAAACACCGAGAGAAGTGGAAAATTCGGCAATGTGGGAATGGGAACCACCTAAATTTTATGTAGAAGTAGGTCACTTAAATACAATAAATTACAAAATACTATTTATTCTCATATAACTTGAACAATTAAAACCTAGAAACTATTTAACAAATAACTCTCTCTCTCTCTCTCTCTCTCTCTCTCTCTCAACTCGCCCTCCTTGCTTGCTTGTGGCTCACTGTTGCTTGTTCAAGCCTCACAACTCTCCTTCATTCTCAACTCGCCCTTACTTAAACTATCATTAAGTGGTTAACCATATTGTTTGTTATGTTTTCGGGTGGTTAGAATTTGGAGCAATAATCTTGTGGTATAAAGAATGAAGTTTTATAATTTGTCTTATGTAGTGCTTTGAACTTTTTACCGTTAATACTTACAAGGCCATCTTATGGATTGTTGCTTTTGAACTATAAGGGATTTCCATTGTTCATCTTTTACTTTGGACTATCATTTAGCTAAAAAAATGAAACAGAAAAAAGGAACAAGAGAAAAATAGGTGCTCGGGTTTGGAATCGGACGGGAGAAACATGATAGGTTTCAGGATCGGTTCTGGGGCAAATTAGATGGGTTCTAAGTTCCAAAAATTGGGTACTAGTTATAATAAGATAGGTTTCAGGTCTGGAATTTATCTAACTTGATGCCGATCACCCCTTGTACAAAGTTCTAGTTAGTGATATATGTATTTTTTCATAACATAGGTCATAACAGAATGTGTTGTTGGCATGTTTTGCTTTAACAATGTCTTTACTTGACGTCATTAGTTTACTAGGTCATCCTACATTGTTGCTTAAAAGTCCCAATTTTCTGAGCCACCTTAAGGGAGTTCATTCTCGTCTTTTTCCAAATATGTTAAATGAAGTACATATTTCTGGAACCCTAGCAATTAGATGTAGAAAGTGGAACTCCACTTGTCATCTTCAAGATCGACTTTAACTACTCAGAACGAAATTCTGATATTTGACCAAAAGCTTAATCGACCAACACGAGAACCAAAAGACCAGACCTTGAGAACTTCAACAAACAGGACAACGAGGGCTTTTTCTATTGGATATAGCCATGCTCATGACATGAACAATAAAACCTGGATGAGGATGCAATCCAATTCGAGGAATGATAAAAGCCAAGCATACACAAGTTGCCCAATCTACTTCTAGTACCTTACACTCTTCCATCTCAATTAAAAACTTTTTATTACTTGAGCAGTAATATCCTCAATCAACCACAACATCGAAAGTACCATTCATGAAATCACGATGCGCTTAATAATCACAACCAGAAAAGGCACAACTTTCATCATCAACTACCATATCCAGGCATCATTGCCGTCCAACACCCATCCAAGATTTTGCAAAATATGGTCACAACGTGGTCGGGCCAAACAATGACATTTTAAGGAACTCAATAGATAAACCGGTATAGACTGATACAGGACAAAGAAGAGGGCTGGCAAAAACTCACAGCTCCATTTGGCAAGTGAAGATGAAACAATCATTTCTATTTCCGAAACACTAAAAACTATCCATGATGTAGGCTAACAAAACATTATGCCTGCAATCCAATCTCTTTGACAGCTTTCATGATTTTCAACTCCCTAATCCAGTAGATCCCCACCATCAAATTCCCCAAACAGAAATAGCACTACGCAGCTTATTTATGGAACAACAAAAATCATAATCAAACATGGAAAAAGGTTGCGATGCAAGAAGAGCAAAAAAAAACTTGCAAAACACAACCTGCAGAACATGTTCTCTCTCTACTCACGCAATCCTGACACGAATGGTAAAACAAGCCACAAAGAGATCGAAAATACCTTGGAGAGAGGCGAAATTGAGAGGCTACGATCCTTCCTGACCGGAGCTATGCTCAAATCCCTCAAGTCTGATTGAACATCCGCTTCGTTCTTCTCATTATCTAACGGCAGCACAGACGGAACACGTGAGAAAATGCAAATCACAACTTCACAACGGCGAATGAAGTCAAAAGCTTTGCTTGGAACCGATTGGGACTTACGGGAGGAGGAGGCGGCGGGCGGCGAGACAGCTTAAACCCAGCAAGTGTATATGCCTAACGAGATCGAGTCTCGACTTTGCTTGGATCAAAACAGCGCGGATTAACAGGGATTCAAGAAAACGACCATCTAATCGCGGAGTTCCCTACCTGACTTAGAGACAGCGGCAACCGGGCCAGCTTGTGAGAAATCGAGCTACGGTCTGCCGCCTTTTGGTGTCTTTGAGTTGGGATCCTTGGGCAAGAGAGGTTTGAAACAAGTAAAGAAACTCACCGGCGGCGCGGAGATTTGGGGAGCGAAAGATCGTGTGCTCAAGGGCGTCGGCTAGAGGTCGTCGGAGAGGGTCCGGGCAAGGCCGATCCGCTAGAGAACTCCTTCTCGCTCTCGAGTCTCACTTTCTCCGCCATGCTCTCTCTCACACTCGAACCTCTTTATTCCGTTCAGTCTCTGAGAAGTGAAAAGAGAATGAACGCGAAAGAAGCGACACTGAAGAGGCAAGCGGCGACAATAATAATCTAGGGTTTCCAAAAGGGTCAAACTTGGAATTTAATAAATTTGATGAGGGCAAAAAAGGAAAAATAATTTTTTCCTTTAATGAGCCCCCAGCATGCCGAGAATGCCGAAAAGCTCAAGGCACCCCCAAGGCAGCCTTGGGCTTTCGGCCTTCAAAATGTTGGCTTTGCCTTGAAGATACTTGGAAAGTTTTTTCCCAAACACTTTATTTTGGCCCAAGGGGCTTTTGATGGCCAAAGCTCCTTCCAAAGCTGATTCCAAACGGACCTTTACACATATGACCCTAGACAAAACCTTTGTTTCCTTCAACCATTTTAAGGAAATGGACAAGGAATTCTTAGAACCCTAATACATCTCCTACAAATTTGGCTTTTCTTATATATCAAGGAATTCTTGCCCCATTTGAGGATCATCTAAGTCACAAATAACTACAATCCTATTCAGATGTTCCACCAAAAGAAAGAATTCTTTCCCACTTGGTCCTTCTCTATTTGGTTCCATATCCTCAAAGTAATTCCCCCAAACCAAATCCAATGCCATGTCAATTGGTTAGGGAAACCGGAGGTACGCCTCATTGACAAAATGGATGAACCTATCCCCCTCGTGGGATTAATTAGTCTAACTTCCTATTACCCTTTAAGGGTTCTTCATTAATATCGTGCACTTCAAACGATCCCTCCAATCCTGGGGTTATATCATATTAATTATCACGATGAGGTCATCGAGGAAAACCAAATGGCCATGTCAAAGCTGCAATTCAAGCCTCTATCGAATTTTGGTACTTCTGTTCCTCACATTATGTGGTCGTCGTGGATGAAGCCGATTTTGAGGGAAAGATGAAGACTCATCATGCTACCATCGATTACATCTACCATCAAGTAGAACTTGAGCTTGAGGTTTACTTGCCTGATATTCCCAAGCCTTAAGTTTTTCCGCGAGCACATATTGAGGGGCAAGAAGATGATGCCTTGATCGATGAGGAACGCTTGGCCCATGATAACAAGCGTCTTCGCACGACCCACCTAGTCCTTTGGCTTTTTATCCGAAGATTTTCATTCTCATGTAGTTTTTAGAAAAGGGGCATTTTGGTTAAATATATGTCATCTTCCTTTTCAATTGTATAATTTATTTTGAAGAAATTTTGATGAGAGGATGTTATATGATACCGGGATCATATATGCTTCTTATCACTATTTCATCTCAAGAAAATATAAAATTGACTAGGTTTTGTATTTTCTTTATTTCTCTTAACTTATACTGATCCGAATCATCTTCTTTAAAAGGTACTTTAAAAGGTACCAAAAAAGTGGCTGAAAGGCGCTTCATTATAGGGATTTGCTCTTAGATAAGGATGGAGAATAAAGACACTCAAGTTCCAGTAATTAATTTGGAAAATTAACTTGACAAAATAATCGCCACATTCGTAGATTTTGAAGCGTTCCTAACTTTATTACTTCCAACCAAAACTGCGCCTACTCTTGAAGATCTTCAGAATCAAGTAAATGAAAAGCGTGAAATGATGATGTGTCTTATGGATGGTGTAAATCAAATGGCTATAGAATTATCAGCCCTTTTTTTTTTTGCCAAAGACAACTAGCTTTTATTTGAAGAGTAGGACCACAACTTTCAAAAACCAAATTACACCTTGTTACATATCAAACTAAGTCACATACATTACAAGCTGATATTTACAAGGTCTACAAAAAGGTCGATTCTCGAAACAAGCTTTCCTATGACTAGCTAGTCTGACTCATTTGTCGATTCTTCAGTGTCCACAGGAGTCAGGCGAGATGGCGGGTTCTCCACTACGCCATCAGGAGGGTCAACTGGATCCTCGTCCAGAGCAACATCAATTACCATCGCGGGGATATCAAAAGTCCAAAGGGGACCTAGCTTGACACCATTGGGAGTGTAGCAAAACCACACTCTGAATCGATTAGGTATCTCATGATGCGGAACCTCTTCGATCCAGACGGTGGTTACAACAAGCCCATAGACCCAAAAAATTCCGGGATCGAGGTAACTAGAAACCTGCTCGGCAACCCTCATGGGACGACCATGATGCTTAGGGGGATTCGCCATCTAAGAACCTGAAAAGTTGAGCGCACGGCGAGGTGAGACAATGTCTCAACAAGTTCACCCCCTAAGCCCTAACTAGGAAGAAAATACGCCCAAAGACTATCTATGCATGCATAAGACATATGACTCACCTTTGCTTCAATTCCATCCTACAAGCAAGTACACTTCATATATTCAACGAACCACTTCAATAAATCAAGTCATCAAATCAAGATCAAGTCATCGATCAATTGATCTAGTCGATTCGATGCAATCGAGACCATCTCTCAGTCAACCCATTCAATACTATCTATCAAGTTCGATCACATCAAGAACTGCTCACCCTAAGTTGAAGATAGATAGTATAGCTCGCCAAAAGCTGATAATTAATATAGCTCACCAAAAGCTAATAACAGAGTATACAACTCACCTTAAGCTGACATATCAAAGCTTGCAAGTTGATATAGTATACTGATAGTGCTC
Source organism: Eucalyptus polyanthemos subsp. polyanthemos (assembly GCA_017140185.1). Taxonomy (NCBI): domain Eukaryota; kingdom Viridiplantae; phylum Streptophyta; class Magnoliopsida; order Myrtales; family Myrtaceae; genus Eucalyptus; species Eucalyptus polyanthemos. The sequence goes on from CM029459.1 coordinate 27,155,754, forward strand.
ACTAGAAGCTGCTAAGGTATACTGCTCACCAAAAGCTGACATATCAAAGCCCTCAGGCTAATATAGTATACTGGTGTACTGCTCACCAAAAGCTGACATATCAAGGCCCACAAGTTGATATAGTATACCATCCCAATCATTTGACAATTTCACCACTTTTATCATACCCGATAAAAATAATCGTGTGTGGGTATATAGTCGGCCTTAGCTAAAATACAATATTATCTTTTTCAATAATCCCACCATTTAATATGGTCTACTAGAATAATTTTGGCGTTATAAACTGACGCTCGGTGTTTCCTGATTAAATACTGAAAATAAAAAATTTCAGGATAAATTCTCAAAATTACAATTATCACTCAAATGGCACAATTTAGTATCCAATTAAATAAACCAACCACACCATTGCAATCATGATGAAATTCTGGTCACCGACTATCTCGGTCTAATTTCTGAAATATAATAATTAATTAATTAATTACGAAAACTAATTAAATAAATAGCAATAATTGCCAAAAATACAAACTTAGGCCGGAAAAGACTAATTAACTACCGAAACAGGCCCGGAAAATTGCCGAACCTATCTAGATAAATATACGAGCTATCTACTTGCTAATTACACTACTCTAACTACCTAACATGCAATATCGAACCATTAAATTGCTAATCAGTTCTAACTAACCACATAATCCAAGATTAACCTAAACTAATCAACTCTTAAGCATAATTAACTTCATAAGTAGAGATTATTGTGTAAACTCACCAGTTTTGCAAATCGGTGAGTTCACTACGACAGGGACGCGAAGGCGAGCAACAAACTCCAAAGTAGGAGCACCAAGTGAGGACGGGACGGGCCTGAAAACAGGCCTTCAGGTCCACAAACCCTTGCTGGCTTTAGTTCCTGATCTAGGGCTGAAGGAGCTACAACGGGCAGTTGGTTCGGGCATGGCTTGGGACCAGTCTTGGCGGCCACGGGTGGTGGTGCGGGCCATGATCGAAACAACCAGGAATAGGGCTAAGCTCCAGCTATTGGGCTCGTTCAATCGCTAGAAGACGCAAGGGCTACTTCAGTGACTGCTGGGGGGTTGACTTGATGAAGCTGGCTGATGTGGACTGGCGAGAGGGGGAAGGTTCTGTCACTGGGCTGGGCTGAAGCAAAAGGAGATAGAGTGGTGGTGAGGTGTTGATTTGGTGGCAACTGAAAGGGAAATCAATGGAGTTCGGTGGGGGTAGCGAACATATAGGTGAAATGAAAAATGAAAGAAAAGCAGAGGAAGCTAGGGGGTCGACGAAGCTAGGGTGGGCTAAAGAGAAGCCGAAGAAGGAAGAAGGAATAAGACAACAGGGTTTGTCAGTTGAGAAAGGAAGAAACATGCGAAAGAGAGAGAGAGAGAGAGAGAGAGAGAGAGAGAGAGAGAGAGAGAGAGACGTGCGAATGGAGGGGGACCAGCTGGTGTCCAAGGGGGCTACAGATGGGGGGTTTGAAGTCCACAAAATAACGTAAATGGTTGTTTAATCAACCTCAATTTCAGCTCACCTTCAACCAACAATAAAAATCAGTCACCTAAGGCCAATTTCTACACTGATTTTGTGGCACCCCCCGACGGCCCCAAATCTGTTAGGGTCACCACATCGTTTCCTCAACTTGGATATCCTTTTTTTTTTTTTCAATGGACTTCTAAGAAGTCATATGGGGGTTCTTTCACATACTTGATTGGTCCCTACGCAAAAGTATGGCAGAAGCGCATCCAACAACTCCCTTCCCTATATTCAGAAAAAATGCACACTAACTAAACATTTTTATAGGTAAAAGCTGAATACTTTTATTTACTTAAACCAGATGGACATCGTTCGTCGGTACACCAAAATGCCATAGTCTTCTATACTCAGCTATATTTCAAAAGATGATCGACATCTTTTCCAACAGTCGTATACTTAAAGTCCGTCGATCAGTGTCGGCATCCAAAGGTTCCTTCCTCTACTATCCTCCTACTCGTGGTCATATTCAATCACTTGGTCCATCTTCTGGTGGCGGTGGCAGCAGATGTATCTTGTCTAGTCTGAAATATTTGTCCCCAAATGGGGTGAGTACAACTACTCAGCAGCAAAAGATCCGTTAAACTATACTATGCAAGCCATCATGATCTAGTTTTATGCAAGATAAACAAGACAGTTCATCAAGAAATGAGTATGCATCGGAACCATAAAATTTTTAGTTCAATGACCAGTGCAGTTCCAACAAACAAGATGTATCATGTCCAGTCACATAGGTCCCGATCATCGGGCCAAACTATTTGTCGTGACCTCCTTTTTTCCTTCCGGGGAAAAAGAAGAAGGTTTAGGGGTATTTGCCTAAAGAGGCGGACCAATAGCCCTAAATTAGACACAGGCTCTCCTAAGCCCATACCTCACACGACGTTGGATTTTATTTTTTAGTTCTTAACAATCTATGTAATTCTAGGAGCCGCCACTAGTCTATTGGGGTCGGCTAGAAACCAATTAGAAACCAATCGAGACACGGGAGTGTTGTCTCGATTCCTACGCAACCAGAGATTTCTAGGAACGGGGACTTGTTTACGCTAATGTTTCTATTAGCGCCCTTGCGGTACCACTAACTTGAAAGGTTGTTTATCTAAATGGCCATACAATCTTGATTACCAATTATAATCTTTATGAAACCACTGAGTGTCCATGCAAATGTTTTTGTAGTTTTTTTTTTTTAATGTCTAGACTAATTCTAACATAATTTAGAAGAGAAATTTACACTCAAATTAATGAAAAGCGGCGCCTAAGTAAACATCCAAGAAATTGAAATGACTTGAAAATAAACGCAGAAAAGGTAAACCCGATACAAGTCGGGCAAATAATATTACATGGCTTTGTTATCACGCCCCGGGACAGGACCCCCGTGAACGAAATGGAAATTTAAATATGCATGAAATTACTCTAGATAATTTTAATTTATGAAAAATGGATTATTTGTAAAAATGATCATAAAATACCAAAATAGCATTAAATTATGAAAATGACCTTTTAAAAATAGGAAAATTTCATAGATGCCATTTTTGCCTTAATTTGATACATCTATCACTTTTATATTTTTTTTGAAATTTTTGGATTTTTTGGATTTTTTTATTTTTTATTTAAATAAAAATAATAATTTCCTAAACCGATATATGCTAACATTGAACAACACAGCACATGAATATCACAATAACCGGGCTCAAATCGACCGTTTCAAGATCGAAACTTGGTTTGCGCATTTCGTTAAACACTTAGCATGCATCAAATCACCCCAAACTAACTTCCTCGGGCCATGTTTGCGGCCTTCAATCTCAACACATGAGCAATATTATGTGGAACTAAAACATCAAGGTTAAACTACCACATGCAAAGAGTAAGATTAGATAGAAATCACAGCTTAAAACACACGAAAACCAAGCTGGAATCGTCATCAAATATGCGGGTTTGATCTGATTTTGCAAATCTGGGTTTGAACCGAAGTCAAGCGAACAGGTTGAATGCCCATATTCAAGCCCCGACACCCATCACATACGAGATCTAAGGGAAACATTACTTGATCAGAATGAAAGTAGGTAACATGAGCACCCATGCAACAAATATCATAGAAAATGACCAACCGAACACATCAAAACAACCTCTTCAAAAAGCACACATGCAAAACTCTTGAAGAGATTTCAACACTTAGAAAAATTCCAGCCTCAAAATCAGTTTCTTGGACTAGTTTTCCTCTTAATTTTTCACTATTAAAACATGTTCAAACTCGAACAAAAATACATCTAGGATACTTACCTTGCTTCATAGTATCTTTTGCAAGTGGTTCTTGGCCAAGGAAACTGAGAAATTGTCCTCTAGAAGCACGTGGAAGTTGGCTTCTTCAACTGGAAATGAGATCTGCAAAAAAGAAGAACTAACAATGAAGGTTTTCGTTGACCTCTAAAATTAGACTTCAAGACGTTTTTTGTTGGAAATATTGACACCAAACCAAACTATATTTATTCTAGTTTGGGCTAAAAGTCAATATTTTCCTCATTTGTCTCTCAAATTTCTCAAAAAACACTGGCTTTCCAGTGTTTCTTGGCCAGCCAGGAGGGTGTACTTTCGAGGGGCTTTAGGAGGCATTCCCGATCTCCATTTGGAACGTGCGACCTATGGATGGGAAGATCTTGGAATGAAGTTTCACTCTCTAGTTGAAGGGTTTGGCTAATTTTAGCCGCAGGCTTATGAAAATATCACTTTTCTCTCTCAAGGTCAGTCTGGATTTTCTGGGTTTTCTTTTTCTGGAGTTGCTTCTAAAGGTGTCTTTCGGGAGCGATTCCGAGCTCTCCTCTCCTCTCTCTCGTCCCTTTCTCTCATTCCTTCAAAGACCTTGCTTCAGTGATCTTATCCCCCGAAATAAGGGATTTTTGGTCAGCCTTTTGTCCACCTACCAAGCCTGTCAACAGGGCTACTTCACCTACTCTTCAGACTTAGCCAATTTTTTAAGTTGTGCAGCTGTTGAGTGTGCGGACTTTGCTGCGAATTTCCGGTGTTGTCAGAAGTTTATCCCTAGCCAATTTTCGTCCACTTATACTACTATATACGGTCTTCCATCACGTGCAAAGATCGGGCTGGTTGGGCATCTGAGGAGGATATGGTGGGGCCACCAAATTGCTCACTCAGCAACTCCGGATTAAGACTAACTCGTGGACTAAGTTTTGGCTGCTGATTTGAGTGCTTTAATCCACTAATTTGGCTGCGTTTTTTGATCAATTAGAAAGCTCATGTATAGTAGTTTAAGATATTGACCATTTTTCGCAATTATCTCCATCCAATTTTGCAAGAAAGTCCCTCAAAGTTGGCCATTTTCTTGCCCGAAAATGCCAAATTCAATGCAATTAGGTCCTTTTTGCCCGATTCGATTAATTAGACCTGACGCAAGTTCAATTTCAACTCAATTGGGGGCCAAGATAATAATTTAAAGGTTCAGCCAAAATTTTGCAAATTTTGCAAATTGGTCACTCATCTTTTGGAAATTGCATTTTGGCCCCAATTTGTCATTTTAATTCCAATTTGACCTCCTGGGCTTGGCTAGTCAAATTTAGATCATTGGCCCAAGTTTTCTTTTCTTTTTTTTTTTTTTTTTTATCTTTTTTTTTAAATTAATTAATTAATTTTTACTTTTTTTTTTGGGAAAAACATCTTCCATTAGAAAAACTATAATAAACACCTAGATAATCTTCATGCAATAATTTTTTTTAAGGTGTCAACACTATTATGACACGTCCCATTCCATGCCATACAATTTAGTCCCATAACCAGACCCCACGCACACTTAGTAGAACCATCATTTTTAACATTCAAAAGGTTTTATCCCCCCAGAGGACCAATGTTTGCGTCCTTCTGGGATTTCGCACCCAATCTGGCATCGCGAAAGCCTCCGGGCATGTATCCAAAATAAAATTGGGCATCCAGAGCATGTTACGTTACACCTCCAGGCATCTCGCACCCGACCTGGCATCACGAGGAATTACTGGGGGCCATAGACATGGTTACCCCTAACCTCCGGATTTACGTACCAACCTACTACCGAGCATCCCGATGCTCCCGACGAAAACCTCCGGGCATGTATTCATAATACAACCAGGCATCCAAAGGGCATCGACTCATTCGAACCTCTGGGCATCCCGACTCCCGGGGCATTGTTGACCCGAGGGTCCAACGGTAACAATTAACATCTTAATTTCCAAAAACACTTTTCAATGCAATGACAAGATGTCCCATGAGTCTTCATAAAATCTCAATATTTCATGATATGCTGAATGTCAATATCATCATGTCAAATAACAACTCAAGATGCATTCACCTTTGGGACAAATTGAGCAAATTCGGAGAAAATCGTTTTACTGACCAAACCTTGTCCATTTATTCTCAAATTTTGATATGTTATTCTTAAGGATGTTTCCTACCACTTTCATTAAGGGTTCGAAATCCAATTCTAACTAGATAATTACAGGAAAATTCACGGAATCATCGAAGGTCATGCTGTTTTCTACGAAACAGTTTACTAATTCTAAGAGAACTACTTCTACTCATTCAAAATCCAGCATCCAACATCCACAACCCAAACATCTCCAAGTCTATTGCACTCCACTAGTCAACAACAGCACAACATGATATGGGTTAATGGACTTTCACTTGCCTCAAGTCCTATGATGTTAACGGCGAGGGGTTCGGTGAGGTGGTGCGGCACCTGCGGCTCGAGTGGGACGGTGGCTACGGCGCGACGGGGACAGCGGTGGCGTCCAAGCACACGGCGGAGGGGCGGTCCTTTCCCTCACTGCTCACTCTCTCGCACTCGCCGTTCACTGCTCTCTCCCCCTTTCGCTCACTCACCCGCTCGTTCTCTCTCGGTTTCTCTCTCTCTCAATTTGCTCGACCGCTTGCTTCTCTTGTCACTGGTTTTGTTGAAAGCCAGTCAACAAAAAAGGGGTGCTTCGGCGGCAGAAGGAGGCATTGACGGGTGGAAGGAACGTGGCAGTTCTCTCTGGCCGCTTGAAGACACGATCAATGGCAGCTGTCCAAGTTTTCTTTTCTGCTGGCCACCAAGAAAGAGAGCCACGGGTCTTTATTAGGTCAACTAATTTCTTTTAGTTTACTACCACATGTACATGCATGTGGCCGAAATTCTTGCATCGAGAAGGGACGCTCGATCAGTTGGCGTGGGTCAAGCTTTCTTTTATTTTATTGACCGGCTTCGATAGGGAAAAGAAAAGAAAATGGCCGCATGGCCGTGCATGGGCATCAAGTGGTCTCACAGGAAAAATATGTTTGATGCTTCGGGACGTTGGGTGGCGATGGTGCGCATAAAAATCGTGGTCTTCAACTTAGTCAATTGGCGAGATGGCTCGGGGTTCGCACTTGTCGATATTAATTAGAACGAACTAATACTAGACATAACGTATCGGTCCATCAATGATAACGAAACGGTGTCCATAGATGGTACCAACGACATAGTCCGACGATACTTCTATCAATCTGTCACAGACCGTCACATATTTCAGGTCCGGCAAAAATCTGGATGCTACAATTCTCCCCTCCTAAGAGAATTTTCGTCCTCGAAATTGTGCATCTCATACACGTCATTGAAATGATGAGGGTATCTTTGCCTCATTTCTCTTTCACCTTCCCTTGTGGCTTCCTCCCTGTCGTGATGTCGCCATAATATCTTAACTAGTGGGATTTTCTTTGTTTGAAGGACTTGTTCCTTTCAATCCAGTACTTGTATCGGCTCTTCTAGATACCTCATTTTCTCATCCACTTTGATGGCTTCATGATCAAGTATGTGTCCAGGATTAGGCTGATAATTCCTCAGCATCGACACATGAAACACATCATATAAGTTTTCTAGCTTAGGAGGCAATGCTAGCTGATATGCTACGTTTCCTATCCTTTCAAGTATCCCAAAAGGTCCAACAAATCTAGGGCTCAACTTGCCCTTTCATCTCGAATCGTGATACTCTCATTGGGGATACCTTAAGAAATACATGATCTCATACACTAAATTCTAAAGGTCCTCTACACTTATTTGCATAGCTTTTCTTTTACCCATTTCGTTCCAACAAACAGGAATTCTACAAGCTTAACCATGCTTCCGCTGCGCTACTCTAATAAAATTATCCCAGAAACACTACCCATTCTAGTACGATACATACTTTGGTTCATTCCTGCCCCCCTTTTGCCATCCTAAAAGCCTGCCAGGAGCCATTCCTTGTTCAAGTCCTCTGACCTCGGCATCCACTCCCCGCCCTCATTGGACCGGGTCGTTACAGGTGCACTAGCTTTCGCCTGGTTCGAACCCAAACTACACATCTACTAGAGGGTCTCATTTCGATAGGGACTAACTTACAGAGATATTATCCACTTTGGCCTATCCCATACTAAGCCTCATGGTTTTATCTTTTGGCACACGAGTAAGCACTATCCCAGGAGATCATCCATCCTAGTTTGTTGCTTACAAAACCAGTCCATTTCTACGATGACGTCAGAGTCATACATAGTTATCACTACCAAGTCCATTTCCAAATCTCGTTCCCTTATGGTTATCTTACATGTTCCACATACTAACGTGGACAACACCATGTTCTTCAGCAATGTGGAAACACAAAGAGGCGTCTCAAGAGATGTAGTTTCTATCTTACTTAACTGTCTATACCTTTCAGACACAAAAAAGTGCGTATCACTCGAGTCAAATAATGCATATACCTTCTTATCATCTATAGAAATCGTACCTGAGATAACATTGTCGGAAGCTTCCGCTTCCTTTTGGGTGACCGCATACACTCGTCCTTGTGCTCGTGGCCTCTATGGATTCCTTGGTGGGGGTGGCCCAGCTGTGTGTTGCTGCACTTGTCGCACCGAGCTGACATTCGGCTGCGACCTATCTTGTGAAAAATCTCTCTTAAAGTGACCTCTCTGCCCACAACCAAAACATTTCAGTCGATCATTATAGGGTCCTGGTCCATGTTGTCTACCACATCTCTGACAAATGTCACCTTGGTAGGGTACTCTCCCAAAAGTCGAGCCACTCTCGACTTTTCCAAATTTCCCAAAGTTGCTTTTTTTCTTAGATTCCCAAGGCTGACCTTGATCAGGACAAGGTCTCTTACCTTGTTGGACATCACTAAAGGTCGATTGCTTCCTAGACTCTGATTGCTCTCTCATTAATTCCTGCTCCACCAATTGTGCCATTTCATAAATCTCATTATAATCCCTTATATTCAGGGGCACTAGTTATTTTCTAATATCAATCCTTAGTCCTTTCAAGAATCATTTAGCCTTTTCCTCTCGATCCTTAATCAACATGGGAGCATACCTAGACAATTTAGAAAATTTTGCTTCATACCGGTCCATTGTCAGCTCCCTCTGTTATAATTGACAAACTCCGTGATTTTTCTATCTTTGGCACAGTCAGAGAAATACTTCCTATTGAAAGCTCTAACAAACTCATCCCGGTTTATATCAGTACCGGGTGGAAAAATCGTGTCTCTTGAAGCTCTCCACCAAAACTTAGCATTACCTTCCAATTAGTACTCTGCCAGAGTTATCTGTTCAGCATCACTACAGTTCAACAACCGGAAAACCTGTTCTATTCCATCAATCCAATGTTCCGCCTCCTTAGCACTTCCCATTCCACTAAACTTAGGTGGTTTCAACTTCAAGAATTGTTCCACCAGTCCTTGAGTATGGCGTTCCACTCCGGGTTGTTGCTATGCTTGCTTTTCCATCAAATCTCCTATATTGGCCAATGCCTGCAGGATATCTTCCATTCGGGGTTCAGCCCTTGAAGCAGAGGCTTTAGCCCTCGATGGATGAGAACTCCCAGTTCGTACCATATCTTCCTACAGTTTACCAAGCATTTGCCCAAGGAATAATTTGTGGCTTGATGTCATTGGTCAAACAATAGAATAAGGTTATTGCTAAAGTCACATAAGTCACATAGAATGTTACTAGCACACAAAGGTAACTCACAATAACTACCAGAGATTTATGAGTGAACTCACTCACCCGTTATTCAAAGTTAGTCAACTACCCTTGGTTAGTGTTCTATAGTGTGTATTATTATATCCTCTTTTCCATTTGAGGCACCTTATCACACCAAGTAGACCATAGCTCAGATACCAATTGCTGTGGCACCCCTCGATGGCCCCCAATCCATTAGGGTCACAACATTGTTTCCTCTAGCTAGATATCCCTCTTTTTTTTCAATGGACTTTCGAGAAGTCATATGCGGGTTCTTTCATATACTTGATTGGTCCCTACGCAAAAGTATGGCGGAAGTGTATCCAATAACTCCCTTCCCTATATTAAAAAAAAATGCACACCAACTAAACATTTTTATAGGTAAAAGCCGAATACTTTTATTTACTTAAACCAGATGGACATCGTTTGTCGGTACACCAAAATGTCGTAGTGTTCTATACTCAGCTATATTTCAAAAGATGACTGACATCTTTTCAAACAGTCGTATACTTAAAGTCTATCGATCAGTGTCGGCGTCCAAAAGTTCCTTCCTCTACTGTCCTCCTCCTTGTGGTCATATTCAATCACTCGGTCCATTTGCTTGTGGCGGTGGCAGCAGAGATATATTTTCTAGTCTAAAATGTTTGTCCCCAAATGGGGTGAGTACAACCACTTCGCAGCAAAAGATCCGTTAAACTATATTATCCAAGCCATCGCGATCTAGTTTTATGCAAGATAGACAATTCATCAAGAAATGAGTATGCATCGGAACCATAAAACTTTTAGTGCAATGACCAGTGCAGTTCCAACAAACAAGATGCATCATGTCCAGTCACACAGGTCCCGATCATAGGGCCAAACTGTTATGACACGTCACATTCCATGCCATACAATTTAGTCCCATAACCAGACCGCACGCACACTTAGTACAACCATCATTTTTAACATTGAAAAGTTTTTATTCGCCTAGAGGACCAATGTTTGCGTCATTCTAGGATTTCGCACCCAACCTGGCATCGCAAAAGCCTCCGGGCATGTATTCAAAATACAATCGGGCATCTAGAGCATGTTACGTTACACCTCTGGGCACCTCGCACCCCACTTGGCATCGCGAGGAATTACTAGGGGCCATAGACATGGTTACCCCTAACCTTCGGATTTACGTACCAACCTACTACCGGGCATCCCGATGCTCCCGGGGAAAACCTCTGGGTATGTATTCATAATACAACTAGGCATCCAAAGGGCATCAAATCATTTAAACCTTTGGTTATCACGACTCCCGGGGCATTGTTAACCTGAGGGTCCAACGGTAACAATTAACATCTTAATTTCCAAAAACACTTTTCAATGCAATGACAAGATGTTCCATGAGTCCTCATCAAATCTCGATATTTCATGATATGTTAAATGTCAATATCATCATGTGAAATAACAACTCAAGATGCATTCACCTTTGGGACAAATTGAGCAAATTCGGAACAAAACAGCTCAAACATCACAATGCACAGTTTTAGTAACAATTTCGGAATAACCCCTAAATGAACTCACAAAATTCTGAAATTTTCATATGTTATAAATAAGACCTAAAGAAAATATTTTTGTGAAGAACACTAAGTCAGATTCATTGTATATAAAGAGCAAAAATTGCTATATTCTTTACTAACATTCTGTAATAGCTTCCAGATTTAACATTTACAGAGAAAATCATTTTACTGACCAAAACTTGTCCATTTATTCTCAAATTTTGATATGTTATTTCTAAGGATGTTTCCTACCACTTTCATTAAGGGTTCGAAATCCAATTATGACTAGATAATTACAGAAAATTCACGGAATCATCGAAGGTAATGCTGTTTTCTACGAAATAGTTTACTAATTCTAAGAGAACTACGTCTACTCATTCAAAATCCAGCATCCAACATCCACAACCCAAACATCTCCAAGTCTATTGCACTCCACTAGTCAACAACAGCACAACATGATATATGTTAACGGCAAGGGGTTCGGTGCGGTGGTGCGGCAGCTGCGGCTCGAGTGGCATGGCGGCTATGGCGCGATGGGGACAGCGGTGACATCCAAGCACACGGCAGAGGGGCAGTTCTTTCCCTCGTTGCTCACTCTCTCGCACTTGCCGTTCGCTGCTCTCTCCCCCTTTCGCTCGCTCACCCGCTCGTTCTCTCTCGGTTTCTCTCTCTCTCAATTTGCTCGACCGCTTGCTTCTCTGGTCACTGGTTTTGATGAAAACCAGTCAACAAAAATGGGTACTTCAGCAGCAAAAGGAGGTAGTGACGGGTGGAAGGAACGTGGCAGTTCTCTCTGGCCGCTTGAAGACACGATTGATGGCAGCTGTCCAACTTTTCTTTTCTGCTAGCCACCGAGAAAGAGAGCCACGGATCTTTATAAGGTCAACTAATTTCCTTTAGTTGATTGCCACATGTACATGCATGTGGCCGAAATTCTTGCATATAGAAGGGACACTCGATCAGTTGGCGTGGGTCAAGCTTTCTTTTATTTTATTGACCGGCTTCGATGGGGAAAAGAAAAGAACATGGCCGCATGGCCGTGCATGGGCATCCAGTGGTCTCACAGGAAAAATATGTTAGAGGCTTCGGGACGTTGGGTGGTGATGGTGCACATAAAAATTGAGGTCTTCAACTTAGTTAATTGGCGAGACAGCTCGGGGTTCATGCTTGTCGATATTAATTAGAACGAACTAATACTAGACATAGCGTATCGGTCCATCAATGATAACGAAACAGTGTCCATAGATGGCACCAACGACATAGTCCGACGATACTTCCGTCGATCTGTCACACCGTCACATATTTGAGGTCTGGCAAAAATCCGGATGCCACATATTTGTCCCAAATGAAGTCCAAATGAAGACCAAAATATGAGAGCACCTCAAGCCTACGAATTTTATCCAATTGGACTTCCATTTCTTCATCCATTCCTCCAATTTGTTGTCTAAATTTGTTGAGGAAGAAGCCCACACGATTTCTACAATTTCCTCACTAAATAGCTCACTTTGAATGCCAAAAATCCAGTCAATTTGGCCCCTCCGAATTTCTATTCTTTTCCAAATCGTCTGAATTGATTTTCCGTAAAAATCCCGAACTTGCCAAAAATTCTTCGAAAGATGAGTCGACGTTCTTAAAATAAATCGTGACATGACAGAACTTTCAATTTCTAAAATCAGGTTCCAATTCATGGTTAATTTCTATTTGACGCGATTTTAGCGTGACCTAGCCCACCAGTTAGCTTTTAAAAAATTTTGGTGCAATTGACCTGTGATCGATTTATTTCGAGTCACAATGTACATCTTCGACACATTGGCGACCCTCTGTAGCTGTGAAAGTCTTCAAGTTTCAAATACGGACACAGGGTACCAAAAATGACAGAAAATCGATTTAGTGTTGATTAACGAGAATTTTGCAATCAAGTAGAATCACCCACACTTTGATCATGTATCTCAGCCAAATCGACCTATCCCTAATCTCTAGTTGATTTTGATAATGTCGTAATGACTCTAACAGATTAGCACAGTCGAGTAGTCAATTCCTGGTCGAATTCTCAAGTTTATTGCATTAACATCCCTTACTGGCTTCACTTGATGAGCTAGTTATCTCGTGAGTGGCCAACTTAGAGAAAAGAACTATAGGCGCGTCGATGAAAAGCCCAACTTATTCAATCGAAAACAAGACCCGGAAATCAGGATGTCACAGGTGAAGACCATGTTGAAGTTTTAAGAAAACTATTTGACCAATTGAGGAAATTCAAGCCGAGACTTAACCCCGTAAAATGCATATTTGGGGTGAAGTCTAAGAAGCTTCTTAGATTTATGGTTACTAACAAGGGCATCGAGATAGAACCTTCTACAGTAAAGGCCATATGCGACTTGAAACCTCCTTCCACTGTTAAAGACTTTCGGAGCTTATAGGGAAAATTGAATTATATTGTGAGATTCGTCGCCTAATTGTCATAAACCGATAAGCCATTTTTAAAGTAGTTTAAGAAGAACACCAAGGTCAACTGAGATGAAGAATATCAAAAATCTATTAAAGAGTTCAAGCGATATCTTTTACAATCTCCTATGCTCGTACCACCTATCTAAGGCATGCCTCTTATCTTGTATCTCACCATTCACGAAAAGTCTTTAGGAGCCATGTACTACCTTAGTAAGAAGTTTACTCTTCACCACCGCATCCTACTAGAGATTGAGAACGACTCAATTAAATATCTTTTGGAGAAGCCTACATTGGTTGGAAGGCTTGCTAAATGGCAAATATTACTCTCTGAGTTTGATATCCAAAGCATGGCACAAAAGTCCATCAAAGGGCAAGCCATAGTTGATATTAGCTGAAATCCCGAGAAATTTGATGACTAGGATGAAGTTGATGAATGGATTTATTTGGTCTCACATGACAAATGGACCATGTATTTTGACGGTGCTGTTAACCTTTCTGGTTCTGGCATTGGGGCAATTTTAATATCCCCCGAAGGTCAACATTACCTAGTAGCCACAAAGTTGGTATTCCATTATATCAACAATATTTCTGAATATGAAGCTTGCATCATTGGTTTGTAGTTAGCCATGACATGAAAGTCAGAAAACTTCAAGTTTATGGTGATTCTTCATTCATCATCCTCCAGACGGGATGCGAATGGCAAACGCGAGACATCATTGGACCAATTAATCCTAAAGCATCGAATAGAAACCATTTTATACTAGTGGTTATTGATCACTTCACCAAATGGATTGAAGCCAGTTCTTACACTCATGTCATTGCAAAAAACGTGGCAAGGTTCATTCATCATGATATCATGCTCGATATGGATTTCCCAAGGCAATTATCACAAATAATGGATCAAACTTGAACAACAAGATAGTGGATGAATTACTTGGTGAGTTCCACATTCACCACTTGAATTCTTCTCCTTACCACTCACAAATGAACAGAGCTGTGAAAGCGACAAATAAGAACATCAAGAAGTTTTTAGCCATTTTGGCTAAAAACTATCGTGATTGGCATGATCGGTTGCCATATGCTTTGCTTGCTTACCGAACTTCAATTTGCACTTCAACTAGGGCAATACCATTCTCATTGGTCTGTAGGATGGAAGTTGTGCTACCGGTGGAAGTAGAAATCCCTTCACTGAGGGTACTTTCTCAAGTCAAGCTCTCTGAAGCTAAATGGGTTCAACAAAGGTTTGAACAACTCAATATAATTGATGAAAATAGGGTAAAAGCCCTATGCCATGGACAAAGCTATCAAAAGAGGGTAGCTAGGTCATTCAATCTCAAGATCAGACCAAGACATTTTAAGATCAAAGTCGACCTATCATTCCAAATCCTCGTGGGAAATTTACTCCAAACTACGAAGGTCCATATATTGTAAGGAAAGTACTACCTGGTGAGGCACTAATCCTTGTAGAAATTGATGACCAAGAATTGTCAAGGCTTGTAGATGCTGATGTTGTCAATAAATATTATCCATGAATAAAGTGAAAGGCCTTTGAGACGTTTTTGGATTGAATTCAAGCCACTTTAGGATATTTACATAATGCATCTCATGCATACATGTTGCGTATGCATGTTTGTTCATTTTGCAAGATCTCTAAATAAGATTTTACCTGTCCACAGGAGGTTGATCTCAGAAGTGCAAAACCTCTAAAAGGTTATCATCTTCTTTAAAGGTTAGAAATGACCCTTGTGGCACCCCTCGACGGCCCCCGATCCATTAGGGTCGCCACAGTTCGCTCTACCTTTCACTTTCCCTATTAACATGTTACTCTGATACCATTTTAATTGCAGCGGGTCCATACATCCTAGGGGTTTACATTTTTTTTTTCTTTAATCGGTCCCTTGCGCAATTCATATAGCAGAAGCACATCCATTAACTCCCTTCTCTATATACAGAAACGATGCACACCTACTAAATATTTATAAGTAAAAGCCGTACACTTTTATTTACTTAAATCAGATGGACATCATTCATCGGTACATCAAAATGTCGTAGTCTTCTATATTCGGCTACACTTCAAAAGATGACCGACATTTCCTCCAACAGTCATACACTTAAAGTCCATCGATCAGTGTCGGCGTCCAAAAGCTCCTTCCCTTGCTATCCTCCTCCTCACGGTCATATCCAACCGTTCAAACCATCTACTAATCTGAAATGTTGGTCCCCAAAAGGGGTGAGTACAACCACTCAGCGAGTAAAAGAAATCCAATAACAACTCAATGCATCATGCAAATCATACATGCATTGCAGGCGTTACTTACCTTGAAGCCATGCGCATACTATCATGCATCATCATATCAGTTTATAACACATACATGTGTATCATCATCGTATCATACATGTCATCATCATCATCATGACATCATCACATTTCACATGTCATATCATATATCATCATCATTATCATCACCATGCATATCATCATGCATATCATATCATGGGTGATCATCATTATTTCACATCACATATCATCATCATCATCATCATCATCATCATCATGCATATCATATCATGGGTGATCATCATTATTTCACATCACATATCATCATCATTATCATGCATATCATATCATAGGTGATCATCATGTCACATCATATATCATCATCATTACATCATCATGCATATTATAATGCATATCATATCGTAGGTGATCATCATATCACATATCATTATCATCACATCATCATGCATATCACCATCATGCATTAATTTCCATTTTTATCTTTAGATTTGATCATCACATCACCCATTCTCAATTATCATCCCTTCGGGCAAAGACCTCCGATAGGGTTCCCAGCATTCAGCCTCCCAGGCCACCGGGCTTCCGGCCCCCCACATTCCGGGCATCTCGCATCTCAACTAGCATCACGAGGCATTCCCTTCGGGCAGAAACCTCCGACAGGGCTTCTGGCGTTTACCCTTCTAGCCAAGCATCCCGCACCCACATCCTGGCATCGCGAGGCATTCCTTTCGGGCAAAAACCTCCGACAAGGCTTTCGGAATTATGTACCGACATACCACCAGGCCTCCCCTGAAATTACGTACCATATACCACCGGGCATCCCGACACTCCCGGGGAATCTCCGGAATTACGCCACTAGGCCACCGAGCATCATCATCCACCATAACCAGTTCCTCACTTATCATTTTCCACATTCACCATCCTTTTAATCTCATTATTACATGGCATATGATTCGCACGTGCATCGCAATTTATGATCCTACATACACCAATGTCATATAACAATGCATAATAAATTCAATGGAATTCATGGCCAATAAAATAATCCCTTTTTATTTTATTATTATTTTATTATTATTTTATTATTATATTTATTTATTTTCATAAATAAATATTAAATTTAATATCTATGATTTTCCCAAAATCATAATATTCAAACAATCACTAAACAAATCAATAGGATGACAATTTCATACGAAATTCATGGCCAAATTGGATTTCACATAATTTCACAATTTCCACAAAATAGCACATGATATTCGGATAATGACCAGAATTGCACAGTTTCCAAATAAATTCGATTAAAATACTCATATGGCCTCCAAAAATTATGCAATTTTACAGGGTGATGTCCAACACATTTTCGTGCATTTTTCATGCAGAACTATAAGCCAAATTCTTTTTATATTAATTTATACAACCCCACGAAACCTCTGGAACCACTACCGCGTCGTCCAGAATACACATCTCCCAAATATTAAGATTTCACCCATCTATTCTCTTTAGTTTCCTCTGAAATTTGAGTATGTTATGTAACAAGGTGTCCTTTACAAGTTTCATTCAGAGATCTAGGTCAAATAACTAAATTATGGTCACCATTTAAGTCCATGAAGTCTCGGGTGTCTCGAAATACTTCACCAGAACCATCATTTCCAAGATCTAACCGATTCACCAAGCTATGCTTGTTATTTTTGCTTCAAATTTGAGTATGTTGTATTTTAAGGTGTTACCTACAACTTTCATGAAGACATCGACGTCAAATATTCAACAAAAATCAACATGCAGACAAGAATCCAACAAGAAGTCAGTGAAAACTTCACAGATCTAGGGTCTCCGTAAAATAGAACTTTAACCCCGCATATCTCCATCATTTTCCACGAAATTTCAGTATGTTATACTAAACGATGTTAGCTACAACTTTTATG
Source organism: Eucalyptus polyanthemos subsp. polyanthemos (assembly GCA_017140185.1). Classification (NCBI taxonomy): domain Eukaryota; kingdom Viridiplantae; phylum Streptophyta; class Magnoliopsida; order Myrtales; family Myrtaceae; genus Eucalyptus; species Eucalyptus polyanthemos. The sequence goes on from CM029459.1 coordinate 27,173,471, forward strand.
AAGACATCGAAGCCAAAATCGAACTCCAAACACACATGCAAGCTCAAACAAGTTACTGACTCCAACAAACCGAACAAGAACAGTCACACGGTTTGAAAATAACCAACTCTTACCTCGGTTTTTCGCACAAATCATACCTAAAATCGAACATGCAACCACCAAAAAAAAACATGCAAGAGAAATTAAGGACTCCACTTGCCTCTAAGATGGACAAACGACGACGAACGGCGGCGGGACACGGCGATCGGACGGCGAACGAACGGCAGCACCCCTCGGCTCCGCCTCCTCTCCCTCTCGGTCTCTCCTTTCTCTCAAACTCTCTCTCTCTCTCTCTCTTCCTCTCTCTTGGCCGAATGGCTAACCAGCCATTGTCTCTCCTTTCTTGGTGGCTTTTATATTGCATGTGGCCGCCCAAGATGGCCAATGGGGGCAGCCACACCTTGCACAGCCTCCACGCCACTTGGCAGCTCGGAGGAAACACATGGCCTCCTTCATGCAAGATGGGCCTCCATCTTCGGCTGGGCTTGGGCCAGCAATGCGCCGGCCACCTCTTCCTTTGGGCCTTAATGGGCTGGTCGAATCCCCCCCTTGGGCCGACTAGCTTAGCCCATCAAGCTTAGGCCAAATGGGCTTAAGGCCCATTAGAAAATTAACCCATTTTTCCCTCTTTTTTTTTTTTTTTTTTGAATTCCTTCTATAAATATTTTTAAATTTCCATTTTCATCTTGGCCAAAGTCTTGGGACATTTTGTTCATTAAAATTTAATTTATAAAGTACATGGCCAAGCATAAATTATTAATCTATCAAATTTAAATTTTCACAATCATATGCACAAATCATCTAATTAAAGACTAATGGCTAAAGCATAAGCCATGGAAATTTTTATCACCTAATTAGGAACTTTAACACACCTCATGGCTTGGCTTTGAATTTTGGGATGCCACAACCCTATCCCTTCAAACGCCGACAAAGTCAGTTAGAACTCTAGAAGTGAACCCCTCTACTAAGCAAAGCCTGTTCTATCCACAAATTTTATTTAACCTTGTTTTCAAAAGTCTCCCAAGTAAGGTTAAAGGCGCATTTCCTTTTTCAAAATTTTTTTATACGTCCTCATTCCCCAAGGAGTGAAATTTAACCAAAGTGTGTTTTAGAAAATCCAAAAGGATTGTTAAATATGCCAAGTGGTAGTGCCTAAAATGATGAGAGGCAACCTCTTTGCCAAACATGTCTTTGTATACTCTCTGAGAGAATTGAGTGGAAAGAACAATGTTATGGGGCATAGGGTTCATTCACAGTGAATACATGGTTTGAGATGATAAAGACATTTTCTTTCTCAATCCCAAACACTATCAATATCCCTTGCAAGCCACTTTAAGCCAAATAGGGAGCATTTCTAAAATAACCTTGTTAAGAAAACCCCACATTATGACAAAATAAAGGGTCTTGATTGAATATTATGGAGCAAGCGATCAAGACAAATTTTATTACTTTCACTTGCATCAATCTTCTTGTGCTAGCTTCAGGTGATTTCTTTTTGAAAGTTGAACCATCCCGAAGTGACCAAGAGCATTCCGTTCACTGCCCTAAACACAATTATCCCTTGCTTAGCCAATTTGAGCTTTATGCAATTTCGTCATAACCTCAGGTGATGATTATCTCCCCACATTGGGGCAAGGCACATGATTTACCAATAAAACTGAGAATGTTGGTCATGTTTGTAATATCACTCAAGAGTCCCAGATACTCAAAAGAGAGTGAAAAGTAGGGGACATGAAAAAGCAGTGTCCTAGTAAAAGCAAGGCCGATGCCCATGAAAAAGTGCAAAGAAAAGCAAAATACAAAGAAAAGCATAAACAATGGTCATGCAAAAGCTCATTTAGAAAAGCAAAAGAAAAGCTTTGCAAAACATGCATTGCGAGCAATGTCATTAGAAAATAGAGCGAAGCTCTCATGTCTTAAGACAAATAGTGAAAATGACTCTTGAGATAGGTTAAATTTCATGAGTTAGTTTTTTTGAAAAGTTGTGTGATGGTAATGGTGCCAAGATAATCACTTACTATTAACCCCTCGATATTTGAAAATATTTCAAGCCTTTTTAAGCCTCACCCGAACCAACATTACAACCCCTGTCCAAAGTCTCTTCAAATTAGAATGGTTCGAGTTGAAGTCAAAATCTCACACAGGAGCTATTACTAATGGAAGCAATCATATCTTATCTTATTTTCAAGGTTCTTGACTTGTAAACTTGACAAAGATTTTGATTAAGTATTCTTTTATTGGCCTCAAAGTGCGTACCCATTGTGTAAGCCCATTATCAAGCCATCATTATGGTCCTTTCAAAAGACCTTTTGATCAATGAATTGCATTAACTGTGAATGTTTCTGAGAGCCTCAGACATAGGTTGAGTGAGACCTCTCTAGTGAGATTTAAGCAATGTTCCCACATCAATTGTTGGGAATAAAACTCCTTTTTGAGAGCCAGTGTGAAAGACCTCTTTTGATTAGGCTATTTCCCCTTGGCATATTTGATTTAACTCTTAGGTTGTTAGTCAAATTTCATTTTGTTAAAATCCTCTCCAAAGGGATTTGACAATCGGCATCGTTTCACAGGATTGACTCTTGTGCAATCTTGAAACCCCTTTTCAAAATATGTGTTCTCTAGTGAACCGGTTTATGGAAATCCTAAACCATACACCTTGTTTGTGATTTTTGGTCATCCCAGACCATAATTAAGGTTCCTAGTCAACCTTAAACCCTGTCCTTCCTAGTCAACCTTAAACCTCATCCCTTAGGTTCTTAGTCAACTTTAAACCTCGTCCCTTAGGTTCCTGGTCAACCTTAAATCCCGTACCTTAGGTTCCTAGTTAACCTTAAACCTCGTCCTTAATCTTAAACCCCATCCTTTAAGTTCTTGATTAACCTTAAACATCGTCTCTTAGATTTATGGTCAACCTTAAGCCTCATCCTTTAGGTTTCTGGTCAACCTTAGACATCATCCCTTAGGTTCTAGGCTATCCTTAAACCTTGTCTTTTAGGTTATAGATTATCCTTAAACTTTATCTTTAGTATATAGGTTATCCATATACTGTGTCATTTAGGTTCTAGGTTATCCTTAAACCTTGTCTTTAGGTTCTAGGTTATCTTCATAAACCTTGTCTTTGAGGTTCTAGGTTATCCTTAAACCTTGTCTTTAGGTTCTAGGTTATCCTCAAAAACCTTGATTTAGGGTTCTAGGTGATCCTTAAGTCTTGTCACTAGGTTAGTGGTCATCCTTAAACCATCTCTTTTCCCTCAGTGATTTCATTTCATTCATTCTATTTCACAAGAGAGAGACAAAGTGAAAAATCCCCAATGAGCGAAGGTAAGCGTTAGGTACGTCCCCAACTAAATATTGTTTCTTTTGTCCTTTTTCAATTCTCAAAGTAGAGTTGACTAAAAAATACAGGTATCTATTTTGTCTTTGAGTGGAATCTCTTCGATCTCTCACTCAAAGGGAGGTAGTTGTTGACACCTGAGTTTTAGTTGACGTGTCATTAAAGGTAAAAAAATCGAGATTTGTATTTTTGATCGCGACGAGCCTCATTTCTCGGTCAAAAAGTGTCATTTTTTATTTTTTTTTCTTTTGCATTGTCATTTTAAGCAATTTCTAATTCATTTTCAAGAAAAAAAAAACCTAGAAATCAAACGATTGACTTTCGAGTTGACTTTTTGATCAACCGTTAACCCTGGTCCAAAATTTGGCTTTTTACCCAAAAATATGCCATTTACCCTTAATTTTTCTTTTATCAAATCAATTTCTTAAAAATTCAAAGGTTTCACTAAAAAAATCAATCTTTTAAGGAAAGTCAACTAAATGGTTGACTTTTGCTCAAACATTTGAACCAAAAAAATCAAAAAAATCAAAAAAATGCATAAATATACTTCTTTTAATGCCAATTTAACTTTTGTATAAAAAATTTTACAAAATTCTGTTAAGGACATTGATTTTTGAATTTTTCAATTTTAAGTTCTTAATCGACCAAAAATAAATTTACTTTTATTTAGTCATAATTAGGTATAGTTCCTTCTTCAACATTTGGTTTAGGGACTATTTTAAATCCACATGTACATTCAATTTCGCAAATTGCCGGGTCAAAATGCAAATTGCCATTTTGAGCCCTAACTAGGGGACCAAAATCGATCATTCATGACGTGAGAATAGACATTCGTTCTTTACTCATTTCTTAAGATAAGTCAAAATCCAAAATCGATTTTGGAAAATTCACATCAAAACTCATCAATTTGAAGAATTTTATCATCCCGAGCGTAGGAAAGTCAAGCAATTAAGCTTCAATTGTCAAAATTCGAATTAACCCATTCATGGTTATGGTTTAATTTGATAAATCTAGGTCCAATTTGAATATTACGCCTAAATCCATTATTGACATAAGCTCAAGTGTGTCAATTTAAGGTCAATTTAGACATGATAAGTGATCTTACACATGGATAGTTCATGAGATAGGGCAATTGTGACACTAATTGAGTTCAATTTTAGTTATAGTGTATATGTCAAGGTCCACCCTCGATTAGCTTACCCATTGGAACTCAAGCCAACCCGATCGAGTCAGTTTTGGAATCCCACATCCGAACTTCCACAATATTGCTATCATGGGCATCTCACTTTGAGGCATCCCAGTATCACACAACTGAGGCATTCCAAAACCACACAACATAGGGCATCTCACTCTGAGGCATCCCGGTATCCCACAACCAAGGTATGCTTGATCACACACAAGGCATCTCAACTCCAAGGCATCTTGGTATCTCATTCAACCGAGGCATCAAAGATCACACATCATGGGCATCCACTCCCCAAGGCATCACTGATATCTCAATACTGATTGAAATCTCTTACTCATTTAATTCACACATTCCACACATCATACCTCTGAATTATATCACATCACAGCATGCCTATGACCTCAAGAGTACACAATTACTTCAAGCAGCACCTAATGCTCACACATCATTTCATTCATGTCGCACTCATTGCACACATATGCCACAATTAGTAACCATACAATGACCACACTTCTAATTATGGAAGAGACATGCCCATGCATAGACTAACCATTATTATAAGACCATTAGACTTCCTATATGCCATTAAAAATCATGTACAAGAGGAATAGCATCTATTGCTCAATCTCGGATCATGACAGGATACTAGTTTACACAGGCAATTTCAATCACAAAAGCAGAAAATGCATCAAATCTCATCGAAAAGCTACGAAATTTTAGTATGGTATATAAGAGACATAGATTAACATATTTTGTGAAGAAACCTAAGCCTATATCACATTGTATAAAGAGGCGTAACTTGCTATCTTTACCCCTAAATTTTGCAGCAACTTCCAAATTAACTGCCTACTAAAGAAGGATCATTTCACTACACAAATCTCGATTTTTTATTCTCAAATTTTGATATGTTGTTCCTAAAGATGTTTCCTACAACTTTTATGAAGGGTTTAAGGTCTAATTATGACTAGAAAATCACAGACAACTCATAGAACTACCTAAGGTTATGCTGTTTTCTGCAGGCCAGTTTGCTATTGTGACATCTTGATTTTCCAATTCTATTTTCAATTGAATGCGTAGGGCTTTTCATTGACGAGCCTATAGTTCTTTTCTCTAAGTTGGCCTCTCACGAGATAACTAGCTTATCAGGTGAAGCCGTTAAGGAATCTAAACGCAATGGACTTGAGAATTCGACTAGAAATCAACTGCTCGACCGTGCTAATCTATAAGGGTCATTACGGCACAGATCGATTAGAGACTAGAGATAGGTCGACTCGACAAAAGAATGTGATTAAGTGTGGGTGATTCCATCTAATTACACAATTCTTGTCAATCGGCACTAGACCGATTTCTCTGTTGTTTTGGTGCCCTGTGTCCGTATTTGAAACCTTAAGATTTCCACGACAACCAAGAGTTGCCAATGTGTCGAAGATGTACAATGTGGCTCGAAAATAATTGACCATAGGTCAAAAGCGTTAAAAGCTCATAAAAGCTATTCGATAGGTTAGGACGCACTAAAATCGTGCCAAATTGAAATTAACCGCGAAATTGAACGTGATTTCAGAAATTGGAAGTTTTGTCATATCACGAGTTATTTTAGAAACATTGACTCATCCTTTGAAGATTTTTCTACAAACCAAGATTTTCGACGAAAAATTCAAAGTAAGGTTATTTTGGATCGGGAAAATTCGAGGGACTATTTTTTAGCGCACCCATGGCCGTCAAGTTGGTTCAATTGATGAGAAAAAGGTGTTGACTAGGATGATGGCACCTTGGTTGGATTTATGGACATCAAATTGGATCCAATTGAGGGAGAATTGGAGGGAAATTGATGGAATTGGAGGGGAAAGTGTACAAAATTCGTAGGCCTTGTGGGGTGCAACATTTTAGCCATGTTGGGAAGCTTGTTGGGGAAGCTTGGGGCTGCTAAGGCTGCTTTGGATGGCTGAGCAAGTGGTGAGCCAACCACTAGAGTAGTTTAGACAAGTGTTGAAGGCTAGAGAAGTCTTTCGGGTCCCCCTCTTCAGCTAAGCCTTCTTCTTCCTTTTCCCCCTCCTTTCTCCATTGTTGGTGTGTCTAGAGAGCTTAAAGAACTAGAGAAAAACCGACCAGCCTCCCCCTTACCATTGAGCAACTAGCCAAGCCACTGGAGCACCGTCGCTTGTCCATCACGCTGCCTACTCGTCCCACTGTTCCGCATCTCCTCCCGCATCTAACTGTGTTCCTTGAACCTCCCTGGTTGCTGTCAGAGCTGTCGCCACTGCTATCCTGTCCTCAAAGTAGCTCGCCTGGTTCGCCTAGCCACTGGTCTCCCGCGAGCTTGTCCCGCTCGTATGTCGTTGTTTTGCTCACCCGCAACTCCAAACGTGCATTCCTAAGTGACCTCAGGCCACCATCGGCCACCTCAGACCACCGTCCAGCTGCCGTCAACCTCCACCGTTGCCTGCCTAGGCCACTGTTGCCTCCGCCAACCTTCTTGAGTTCTTTCACTCGCTGGCTTCAGCTTGTTCGGCTAAGAACAGAAGCTGAAAGCTAGCAAGGGCTTTGAAGCTTTGTGGTCCGTTTTTAAGCTCTCTCGAGCCTTGTTTGGTGTTGCTGCTAGGAGGTTTGTCGCCCGCCTTGGCATTGCCGTTATCGTGAACTCATCGAAATGCTAAACCGGTGAGTTTACTCGCTAAACTCTGCTTAGGGAGTTAATGATGCTTAAGGGATGTTTAGATTATACTAAGTATGGTTAGGAGGTTAGATTAGCTTAGTTAAATGTTAATTAAATTTGATGAATGATTAGTTTAGTGGATGGTTTAATTAGTCTAATTATGCAATTAGATTAGTGTAAGCATGATTAGACTTTCAATTAATTAATTAATTAATTTAATTATTTAAATTAAGTATTATTTAATTATATTATTTTATATTCAAAATAATTTATTTTTCGGAATTTAATTAATTATAATTTATTTATAATTCTGAAAATTATCTTAGGGATGGTCGTTAGAATTTCGTTCTAATCGTAGTGGTATGTTTAGTTTCTATAATTCAATGCTATTTTGTGAAATTGAATGATGATTGTGGAACATAGGTATTTTAATAAGAAAATATCAGGTGTCGGCTGTTGACACCGAAAGTGGTTTTTAAGTACCATATCAGCTTTGGTGAGCATTAATCAGCTTCGATGAGCAATATAGATATATAGCAGCTTCGATGAGCAATATAGACGTATAGCAGCTTCGGTGAGTAATATAAACATCAGCTTCGGTGAGTAATATAGACATATAGCAACTTTGGTGAGCACTATAGACCTCAGCTTTGGTGAGCAATAATATATGTATATATCTATCAACTTCAGTGAACTATACCATCTATTTCAGCTTGGGTGAGCAGTGTTTGAATCGATTGAGATTATAGACGGTATTGAATGTATCGAATTGAGTGATTCAATTGATCGATGGATTGATGGTTTGGGCTGAATTGATTTGTTGAGTTTATGAACTGTACTGACGCACAGCAAGGAACTGAGGCAAAGTAAGTCTTCTGACTTGTGTGAATAGCTGCCTCTAGGCATATTTCCTTCCTGGTTGAAGTTTAGGGGGTGAACTTGCTAAGACATTGTCTCACTCCATCGTGGGCTCAACATTTTTAGGTCTTTAGATGGCGATTCTTCCAGAACGTTTTGGTCGACTGATGAGGGTTACCTAGTGAGTTTTTAGTTACCTCGATCCTGGAAGTCATTGGGTCTATGAACTAGTGGTGACCACCTTCTGGGTCGAAGAGTACATACTTCATACGGTGTCTCATCGATTCAGAGCGTGGTTTCGCTACAGACCCAACAGATTCAGGGTGGGTCCCCTCAGGGGTTTTGATATTCCCACTATGGTAGTTGATGCCACTCTAGGTGAGACTGCAGTTGACCTTGCCGATGGTGTGGTGGAGGACCCAATGCCCTCGGAGCTTGTGGAGTCCGAAGGATCGGCGAACGTGTCTGACTAGTGGTCATATGACAGTTCCCTTTTGAGAACCGATCTTTTGTAGACAGCCTAGTATTGTATATAAACCTGTGTGTTTATAAAAGGCTTATTTTGGTTGTGAATTGTTGCCTACTTTTCTATCACAAGCTGTATGTTGTCAGGGGTATTATTTTGCTTCCGCATGCGTATTAAAATGAATGGGTCTGCGACACATCTTGGGACGTCGCAAATTTATTGACCCCTAAGGGATGGGCACGCACTCGAGAATCGGGGTGTGACAGCTGTTCTAAGGGGGGAATGTTCTCGCCAGCTAATTTCAACAAGAAAATCTCTATAACCAGTAGTCGAAGCCTAAAATAGTTGGTGTGCTCTTAGGAAAATTAGTTCTTTCCATTAACTACACATTTAAAATGCCAAAGTGATGCATAAACTAGTAATTTTCTGTCCATGTCTCTCCCGAACAGAGCATCTCGAGCCACTATCTCCATCTACAGCTACATCAAATTGTTTAGTTCGTCTACAACCTCTTTTTGTACCTCAACACCACCCTGACAGAACCAAAAAAGTGATCTTAATAGCTCATAGACTACACACAGCAACCTATAATTCAACCCAAGGCTAGAATTCACCTCTTGACCCCTTAAAACCGACATGTAGCACCCATCTATCGCTCAACGGTCGTCTACCTACCACCTCGACCAACATAGCTCCCTTGCACTTGGTTCTTTGATCATCCGAACCTTGATCATCACATGCAAAGACCAATGGTTTCATTTGAGCATCCATCTAACCTATTCACACTCAAAACAGAAGTATCAAGACTTAATCTCCCACCACCCAACAAGCTCTGCGAGTTCCCTCAACAAACAGCAGGTAAATTCTAGTTTAGGACCTCATCATTTCCTTACCGGTGGTTCGGCTTTACTGATAACTTGCTACTCTTTGGAACTCTGCCCTCAAAAGTGCGCAAGAAGAAGAAGAAGAAGAAGCTGGGATCATAGGGCTTTGCTTTTGTGCAAGCCACGCGAGAGAGAAAAGAGAGAAGTAGGGAGAGAGGATTTGGGTCTGTTTTTGGGGAGGAAGATGTGGTGCGAGTGTTGAGGAAAATCAAATGTGAGTGTGTAGATTTCATTTTATATCCCAAGAATAGACATTATTAGGAAGAAATGATGATGTCTCTTTTGAAGGCTTTGGATTGGAGAGAAACCGAAAGGGAAGAGATGAAAGTTGTGGCTCCCATGCACACATTCTTCTTCATGGTCGACACCTGGTGCTCGGGAATGGTTAAGATTAAGTTCTAATCCATGTCGTCAATTATCGAAAATTCAAGTGTTCGAGCCTAAATACATGTCTTGGCCACCAGGCTCATCCCACGACACACATAAACTTAGTTTTTTACTCTTGGCCCGCTCCAAGCCAAGCCCAAAACAAACCGGTCGGTCCAAGCCCATTAACTACTTAAGCACATACTTTCTTCATGGCCCACTCATTAGCGGAAGCCCAAATTAAATAGGGTTGGAAAATTCAGGATGTCTCATCTAGTCTCATCCTCAACCTCCCCTACTAACCATGATACAAATACACACTAGCTAAACATCTAGTGATTTTATAAACAACTTCGACACTTTGCTTACTATATATATATAGCAAGATAGGACCAATGTTACCCTTTCTTCTTAGAAGGGTCGTAATTTATAGTACAAAACAAGGAAAAGCTAGGACATCGCGACACTTTGTCCAGCCTAAAACCTCAAAAAGAAACTCTCTACCCTCAACATCATACGAGTACGAACCCCCATCGAAAGTGTCGACTATCTACATCAAAAAGATCCAGCTCCTACTCATCGCGTGCGGGTCTCACACCCAACCCGGTGCATCAGGCGGTGGCGGCGGCAACATCCCTCGCATTGCTCCATCCTGACGAACGTGCACAAAAATGAACTCCTAAATGACAGGGCCCCCAGCCAGGCCTATGTCGTACATCACTATACAACGTACTCGAATAAAACTCAGTCCAGGAACAGAAGGACAATTTATCTCAGCACACTTGACCTCTACATCGGATGGTAGACCATAAAGCACTCCCCGCGAGACGGCAGGTAGCGGCATACTTGCTAATCTGAAATGTTATCCCCAAAAGGGGTGAGTACAACCACTCAGCAGATAGGGAAATCCCATAACAACTCAATACATCAGGCATATCATCATACGATGTAGGCATTGCTTACCTTTGATGTCATGCGCATTCATGCATCATCATATGATACATATCATCATCATGGCATCTCATATATCATCATCATAATTATGCATTTCATCATGCATATCATACCATGGATGATCATCATATCACATCACGCATCGTCATCATCATCACATCATCATGCATATCATCATGCATATCATATCATAGGTGATCATTATATCACATCACATCATCATCATCATCAAATCATCATGCATATCATCATGCATATCATATCACAGGTGATCATCATATCACATCACATCATCATCATGATCACATCATCATGCATATCATATCACAGGTGATCATCATATCACATCACATCATCATCATGATCATATCATCATGCATATCATATCATAGGTGATCATCATATCACATCACATCATCATCATCATCACATCATCATGCATATCATCATGCATATCATATCATAGGTGATCATCATATCACATCACATCATCATCATTATCATATCATCATGCATATCATCATCATGCATTAATTTCCAATTTTATCTTTAGATTTGATCACCACATCACCCATTCTCAATTATCATCCCTTCGGGCAAAGACCTCCGACAGGGTTCCCAGCATTCAGCCTCCCAGGCCACCGGGCTTCCGGCCCCCCACATTCCGGGCATCTCGCATCTCAACTAGCATCACGAGGCATTCCCTTCGGGCAGAAACCTCCGATAGGGCTTCCGGCCTTTACCCTTCTAGCCAGGCATCCCGCACCCACATCCTGGCATCGCAAGGTATTCCTTTCAGGCAAAGACCTCCGACAAGGCTTCCGGCCCCCCACATTCCGAGCATCCTGAATCTCTCAGGAATTCCGGCAATGCATCTCTGTACATTCCGGCCTCATCCTCCACCACAACCTTTTACTCACATATCATTTTCCACATTCACCATCCTTTTAATCTCATTATTACATGGCATATGATTCACACATGCATCACAATTTATGATCATACATACACCAATGTCATATAACAATGCATAATAAATTCAATGGAATTCATGGCCAATAAAATAATCCCTTTTTATTTTATTGTTATTTTATTATTATTTTATTATTTTATTATTATATTTATTTATTTTCATAAATAAATATTAAATTTAATATCTATGATTTTCTCAAAATCATAATATTCAAACAATCATTAAACAAACCAATAGGATAACAAATTTCATGCAAAATTCATGGCCAATTCGAATTTCACATAATTTCACAATTTCCATGAAATAGCACATGATATTCGGATAATAACCAGAATTGCACAGTTTCCAAATAAATTCGATTAAAATACTCATATGGCCTCCAAAAATTACGAACTGTTTCAGGGTGATAGCCAAGACATTTTCGTGCATTTTTCATGCAGAACTTTAAGCCAAATTCTTTTTAGATTAATTTATAAACCCCACGAAACTTCTGGAACCACTACCGCGTCGTCCAGAATACACATCTCCGAAATTTTAAGATTTCACCCATCTATTCTCTTTCGTTTCCTCTGAAATTTGAGTATGTTATGTACCAAGGTGTCCTTTACAAGTTTCATGAAGAGATCTAGGTCAAATAACCAAATTATGGTCACCATTTAAGTCCATGAAATCTCGGGTGTCTCGGAATACTTCACCAGAACCATCGTTTCCAAGGTCTAGCCGATTCACCACGCTATACTTGTTAGTTTTGCTTAAAATTTGAGTATGTTGTAGTTTAAGGTGTTACATACAACTTTCATGAAGACATCAAAGTCAAATATTCAACAAAAATCAACATGCAAACAAGAATCCAGCTAGAAGTCAGTGAAATCTTCACAGATCTAGGGTCTCCGAATAATAGAACTTTAACCCCACATATCTCCATCATTTTCCACGAAATTTCATTATGTTATAATAAAAGACGTTAGCTACAACTTTCATGAAGACATCGAAGCCAAAATCGGACTCCAAACACACATGCAAGCTCAAACAAGCTACTGACTCCTACAACCGAGCAAGAATAGTCACACGGTTTGAAAACAACCAACCCTTACCTCGGTTTTTCGCACTTGAAGCACCTAAAATCTAACATGCAACCAACAATACAAACAAGCAAGAGAAGTTAAAGGACTCCACTTGCCTCTAGGATGGACGGTCGACGACGTACGGTGGCGTACACGGCAAACGGACGGCGGGACACGGCGGCTCCTCCTCGGCTCTGCCTCCTCTCCCTCTCGGTCTCTCCCTCTCTCACGAGATTTCTCTCTCTCTCTCACTCTCTCTCTCGGCCGAATGAAGCAAAAACCGGCCACCTTCTCTCTCTTCTCTCCTTTTATTTCCCCTAAAGCTCATGATTACCTTGCCTTTACCATGGCCAATGCATGGCCTTCTCCTTGCCACTTGTCTTGATCCATGCAAGATGGGCTTTGGAGTTGGGCTTTGGCTTGGGCCATCCGGCCACTCCTCCTTGGGCTGGTCGACAGCCTCCTTTGGGCTCTAATGGGCTGACCAGCTTGGCCCACCAAGCTTTAGGCCAATGGGTCCAAGGCCCATTCGAAAATTAACCCATTTTTCTCTTCTTCTTTTTTTTTTTTTTTTTGAAATTCTTCTTTAAATATTTTTGAATTCCAATTTTCATCTTGGCCAAAGTCTTGGGATATTTTTGTTCATTGAAATTTAAATCATATGGCCAAGCATAGATTATTAATCTATTAAATTTAAATTTCCACAATCACAAGCACAAATCATCAAATTTAAAAGACTAATGGCTAAAACATAAGCCATGGAAATTCTACCACCTAATTAAAGACTTTAACACACCTTATGGCTTGGCTTTGAATTTATGGGATGCCACAATTCTCCCCTCCTTAGAGAATTTCGTCCTCGAAATTCAAGCACTACTCGCGCCTTCTTGAAATAAATAAGGGTACTTTTCCTTTATTTGATCCTCACTCTCCCATGTGGCTTCCTCCACATCATGATGTCGCCATAACACCTTAACCAATGGGATCTTTTTGGTCCTAAGAATTTGCTCCTTTCGGTCTAATATTTGCACAGGCTCTTCAATGAATCTAATTTTCTCATCCACTTTGATGGCTTCATGATCGAGTATGTGACCAGGATCCGGCTGGTACTTCCTCAACATCGATACATGAAACACATCGTGCAGATTTTCTAACTTAGGAGGTAACGTTAAACGATAAGCTACGCCACCTATCCTCTCCAGAATTTCAAAAGGTCCAACAAACCTAGGTCTTAACTTACCCTTCATCCCAAATCGAGATATTCCTTTCATTGGAGATACCTTAAGGAATACATGGTCTCTTACAATAAATTCCAAGGGTCTTTTACGTCTATCTGCGTAGCCTTTCTGTCTACTCTGAGCTGCTCTAAGTCTTTCTTTGATAATATCAACAGCTTCAACGGTAACTTGTACCAGTTCAGGTTCTGTCAATTTCCTTTCACCCACTTCACTCCAACAGACAGGAGTTCTACATCTCCTTCCATATAATGCTTCATAAGGTGCCATGCCTATACTCTTTTGAAAACTATTATTATAGGCAAACTCTACCAAATGTAATCTTTCATCCCAATTTCCTTCGAAATCAATTACGCATGCCCTTAACATATCTTCCAATATCTGGATTACTCTTTCCGATTGACCATCTGTCTGAGGATGAAAAGCAGTACTAAATTGAAGCTTAGTCCCTAATGCAACTTGAAGACTCTTCCAAAAATTCGAAGTAAACCTCGAATCTCGATATGAGGTAATGGTCACTGGAACACCATGTAAGCGTACCACTTGACTTACATACATGTCCGCATACTTATCCATTGGGTAGTCCATGCGAATCGCTAAGAAATGTGCCGACTTAGTCAAACGATCCACTATAACCCAAATTGAATCATGACTACTTGATGTCCTTGGCAATCCTTGCACAAAGTCCATCGTTATATGTTCCCATTTCCATTCAGGAATATCTAATGGTCTCAAGAGTCCTGCGGGTTTACGATGTTCCGCTTTTACTTGCTGGCACGTCAAACATTGAGAAACATACTTAGCCATATCTGCCTTCATACCATTCCAACAAAATTGCTGACGCAGATTTCTGTACATCTTTGTATTACCTGGGTGGATACTATAATTACTCTTATGTGCCTCCGACAGAATTTCCTTCCTTAATTCCTCATCGTCGGGAACACAAAGTCGTCCTTGACATCTCACTATTCCATCATCAGAGATCTGAAACTTTGATCTTTTCCCTAAAGATACAGCATCTTTCACTTTCAAAATCTCTGGGTCAGATTCTTGCAGAATTTTAATTTTCTGGATAATCTCTGGCTCAATCCTTAATGCACTAAGCATACCAGTAAGACAATCCACTTCCAATTTGAACTCTGAATTTGCTACAGATTCTAACAATTCCCATTCTGCCATTCTCAAACTAGCTATCTTAAACTTGCTATGGAAATAGCCGACTTACGACTAAGAGCATCTGCTACTCTATTCGCTTTTCCTGGATGATATCTTATCTCACAATCATAGTCCTTTAATAACTTCATCCACCTCATTTGTCTCGTGTTCAACTCCTTTTGTGAAAACAAATACTTCAAACTCTTATGATCCGTATAAATCTCAAACTTTTCCCCATACAAATAGTGTCTCCATATCTTTAAGGCGAACATTATAGCTGCTAGCTCTAATCATGCGTCGGGTAATTTAGCTCATGAGGTTTCAGTTGTCTGGAAGCATAGGCTACAACTTTGCCATGCTGCATCAACACACATCCTAATCCTTTGTGAGATGCATCACTATACACTGTGAAACCATCAGGTCCAGTAGGTATAGTCAGAATTGGAGTTGAAGTCAATTTCCTTTTGAGCTCTTGAAAATTCCTTTCACATTCTCCATTCCACTCAAATTTCACATTCTTTCGAGTTAACTTAGTTAAAGGTCCTGCCATTCATGAAAATCCTTCAATGAATCTCCTATAATGACCAGCCAATCCTAAGAAACTTCGTATCTCAGTAGGTGTCGTCGGTCTCGGCCAATTTACTACCATTTCAACTTTTGCCGGGTCTACTACAATTCCTTTTCCTGACACCACATGCCCTAAAAATATTATCCGATCCAACCAAAATTCACACTTACTGAACTTAGCATACAACTTATGCTCTCTCAGGGTCTGCAAAACTATTCTCAAATGCTGCTCATGCTCTTTAGGTCCTTTCGAATATACCAAAATATCATCAATAAACACAATCACAAACTGGTCTAAATAAGGCTGAAATATTCTATTCATCAAATCCATAAATGCAGCCGGGGCGTTAGTCAATCCAAATGGCATAACAAGGAACTCATAGTGCCCATAACGAGTTCTAAACACAGTCTTAGGAATATCCTCCTTCTTAATTCTCAACTGATGGTATCCCGATCTCAAGTCAATCTTAGAAAAGACCGAACTTCCCTGGAGTTGATCAAATAAATCATCAATTCTAGGCAAAGGATACTTATTCTTAATGGTCACTTGATTCAACTGCCTATAATCAATGCACAAACGCATCGATCCATCTTTCTTTTTCACAAACAAGACCGTGCACCCCAAGGTGAAGCACTTGGTCTAATGAATCCTTTGTCAAGCAATTCTTGCAGTTGCACTTTCAATTCCTTCAATTCAACTAAGGCCATTCTATACGGGGCTTTTGATATTGGTCCTGTTCCAGGCAATCCAGGCAATTCCTCAGGAAATACATCTTGAAATTCGTTAACTACACGAACTTCCTCAAGATTAGGCTCCTCCCTTGCATAATCTCTAACTATGGCTATGTACCCTTGACATCCTCTATCAAGTAACTTACATGCTTCTACTGCCGAAATAAGAGCTACAGGAAAATGGGTCTGACCTCCTAAAAATTCACAACTAGACTGATCAGGTAAAACAAATTGAACCACTCTTCTATAGCAATCCATTCTAGCCCGATACTTACGAATCCAATACATTCCTATAATAACATCAAAGTCATACATAGCTATTACAACCAAGTCTATTTCCATATCCTTTCCTCCCATTGATATCTTACAATTTTCACACACCAGCGTAGATAATACCATATCCTTTAAAGGCGTGGAAACACAAAGAGGTGTCTCAAGAGGCATAACTTCTATCTTATTCAAACATCTATATCTTTCAGACACAAACGAATGCGTTGCACTCGTGTCAAACAATGCATATGCCTTTTCGCCATTACTAAGAATCGTACCTGAGATAACATTTTTGGAAGCTTCCGCTTCCTCCTGGGTGATCGCATACACCCTTCCTTGCGCAGGTGGTCTCTAAAGATTTCCTTGCGGATTTGAACTAACAGCACTCTGATATCCCTGTCGCATTGAGCCAACACTCACTTACGACCTCTCTTGTGTGCAATTCCTCCTAAGATGACCTACTTGTCCACAGCCAAAACATTTCTGTTGTCCAATACAAGGTCCTGGGCCATGTCTCCCATTACACCTCTGACAAATACCAGGTTGATAGGGTGCTTTCCCTATATTCAGACCACTCTTTGCTCCTCCAAAATTCCCAAAATTACTCTTCTTCTTCACATTCTAGGTCTGTCCTTAACCGGAATAAGGCCTCTTCCCCTTTCTCACATCACTAAAATTCAACGGTTTCTTAAACTCTGACCGTTCCCTCAACAACTCCTGCTCCACTAATTGCGCCCTTTCATAAATCTCATTATAATCCCTTATGTTCAAAGGCACCAGTTGCTTTCTAATGTCAGTCCTCAGCCCTTTCAGGAATCTCTTAACCTTTTCTTCCTGATCCTCAATCAATCTAGGAGCATATCTAGACAATTTAAAAAATCTAGCCTCATACTGATCTACAGTCAACCCCTTTTGTTCTAGCTAAACAAATTCAGTAATCTTCCTATCCTTAGCACAATCAGAGAAATGCTTCCTATTGAAAGCCCTAACAAACTCCTCCCAGCTCACATCAGTACCTGGTGGAAAGATTATATCATTCGAAGCTCTCCACCAAAACTTCGCATTTCCCTTCAACTGGTACTCTGCTAAGACTATTTTTTCTCAGCATCAGTGCAGTCCAACAGCCAGAAAATTCGTTCCATTTCATCAATCCAATGCTCTGCCTCCTCAGGACTTCCCATTCCATTAAACTTAAGTGGCTTCAACTTTAAAAACTGCTCCACTAGTCCTTGAGTACGGCGTTCTGCTCCGGGCTGTTGCTGCGCCTGCCTCTCCATCAGATTTCCAATATTGGCTAATGCCTGCAGGATATCTTCCATTCGGGGTTCAGCCCATGCAGCAGAGGCTTCAGCCCTCGATGGATGAGCACTTCTAGCTCACACCATGACTTTCCTGCAATTTCCAAGCATTGCCTCAGGAATAATCTGAGACTCACTGCATCCACTCAAAGCAATTACTGCTACTACATAAGTAACATATACATGTTACTGGCACCTAAAAATAACTCAAAACAAACTACTAGGGATCTACGAGTGAATACCCATCATCCGTTGTTCAATTATTTCGCTTTATATCATATGGTGTGCATTGTCATCATGTTCCTCAATTCCAAATGAGGCTCCTTATCACTCCACCTATAACCATTCGCTCTGATACCAAAGAGGGCGGCTGTGACACCCCGAACCCTTCGCAGGTCGTCACCAGCGCCAATGTTACTCTTTATTACCTTTCTCCTTAGACGATGCGTCGTAATTTATAGACGCATATATATTTATTTTTTTAAACAAAACGATCCCAGCGCGACTCATTAGCGGAAGCAAATTAAATATCATGTCTCTCCCCCCTACTAACCATGATACAAATACACACCAGCTAAACATCAGGATTTTATAAACAACTTCGACACTTTGCTTACATATATATATACCAAGATGGGATACCCTTTGGGTCGGTACAAAACAAGGAAAAGCTAGGACTCTACCATGTCCAAGCCTAAAACCTCAAAAAGAAACTCTTGACCCTCAACATCATACGAGTACAAACCCCCATCGAAAGTGTCGAATATCTACATAAAAAAGATCCAGCTCCTACTCATCGCGCGCGTGTCTCACACCCAACCCGGTGCATCAGGCGGTGGCGGCGGCAACATCCCTCGCATCGCTCCATCCTGACGAACGTGCACAAAAATGAACTCCTGAATGACAGGGCCCCCAGCCAGGCCTATGTCGTACATCACTAGACAATGTACTCGAATAAAACTCAGTCCGGGAACAGAAGGACAATTTATCTCAGCACACTCGACCTCTACATCGGATGGTAGACCATAAAACACTCCCCACGAGATGGCAGGTAGCGGCATACTTGCTAATCTGAAATGTTATCCCCAAAAGGGGTGAGTACAACCACTTAGCAGATAGGGAAATCCCATAACAACTCAATACATCAGGCATATCATCATATGATGTAGGCATTGCTTACCTTTGATGTCATGTGCATTCATGCATCATCATATCATACATATCATCATCATGGCATCTCATATATCATTATCATCATGCATTTCATCATGCATATCATACCATGGATGATCATCATATCACACCACGCATCATCATCATCATCATCATCATCACCATGCATATCATTATGCATATCATGTCATTATCATCATCATGCATATCATATCATAGGTGATCATCATATCACATCAATATCATTATCATCACATCATCATACATATCATCATCATCATCATCATTATCATCACATCATCATGCATATCATCATGCATATCATATCATAGGTGATCATCATATCACATCACATATCATCATCACATCATCATCATATCATCATGCATATCATATCATCATCATATCTCATCATCATCACATCATCACATCATCATGCATATCATCATGCATATCATATCATCACATGTCATCATCACATCATCATGCATATCATCATGCATATCATATCATGGGTGATCGTCATATCACATCACATGTCATCATCACATCATCATGCATATCATCATGCATAATATATCATGGGTGATCATCCTATCACATCACATATCATCATCACATCATCATGCATATCATCATGCATATCATCATGCATTAATTTCCATTTTTATCTTTAGATTTGATCACCACATCACCCATTCTCAATTATCATCCCTTCGGGCAAAGACCTCCGACAGGGTTCCCAGCATTCAGCCTCCCAGGCCACCGGGCTTCCGGCCCCCCACATTCCAGGCATCTCGCATCTCATCTAGCATCACGAGGCATTCCCTTCGGGCAGAAACCTCCGACAAGGCTTCCGGCCTTTACCCTTCTAGTCAGGCATCCCGCACCCCAATCCTAGTGTCGCGAGGAATCTCTGGGCATGTATCCAAGATACAACCGGACATCCGGCCCCCCACATTCCGGGCATCCTGAATCTCCCAGGGAATTCCGGCAATGCATCTCTGTACATTCCGGCCTCATTCTCCACCACAACCTCTTACTCACATATCATTTTCCACATTCACCATCCTTTTAATCTCATTATTACATGGCATATGATTCACACATGCATCACAATTTATGATCATACATACACCAATGTCATATAACAATGCATAATAAATTCAATGGAATTCATGGCCAATAAAATAATCCCTTTTTTATTATTATTATTTTATTATTATTATTTTATTATTATATTTATTTATTTTCATAAATAAATATTAAATTTAATATCTATGATTTTCCCAAAATCATAATATTCAAACAATCACTAAACAAACCAATAGGATGACAAATTTCATGCAAAATTCATGGCCAAATTGAATTTCACATAATTTCACAATTTCCACAAAATAGCACATGATATTCGGATAATGACCAGAATTGCACAGTTTCCAAATAAATTCGATTAAAATACACATATGGCCTCCAAAAATTACGAAATTTTACAGGGTGATAGCCAAGACATTTTCGTGCATTTTTCATGCAGAACTTTAAGCCAAATTATTTTTAGATTAATTTATACAACCCCACGAAACCTCTGGAACCACTACCGCGTCGTCCAGAATACACATCTCCGAAATATTAAGATTTCACCCATCTATTCTCTTTCGTTTCCTCTGAAATTTGAGTATGTTATGTACCAAGGTGTCCTTTACAAGTTTCATGAAGAGATCTAGGTCAAATAACCAAAGTATGGTCACCATTTAAGTCCATGAAGTCTCGGGTGTCTCGGAATACTTCACCAGAACCATCGTTTCCAAGATCTAGCCGATTCACCAAGCTATACTTGTTCTTTTTGCTTAAAATTTGATTATGTTGTAGTTTAAGGTGTTACCTACAACTTTCATGAAGACATCGAAGTCAAATCTTCAACAAAAATCAACATGCAAACAAGAATCCAACAAGAAGTCAGTGAAAACTTCACAGATCTAGGGTCTCCGTATAATAGAACTTTAACCCCTCATATCTCCATCATTTTCCACTAAATTTCAGTATGTGATAGTACAAGACGTTAGCTACAACTTCCATGAAGACATCGAAGCCAAAATCGGACTCCAAACACACATGCAAGCTCAAACAAACTACTGACTCCTACAACCGAGCAAGAACAGTCACACGGTTTGAAAACAACCAACCCTTACCTCGGTTTTTCACACTTGAAGCACCTAAAATCTAACATGCAACCAACAATACAAACAAGCAAGAGAAGTTAAAGGACTCCACTTGCCTCTAGGATTGACAGTCGACGACGTACGGCGGCGTACACGGCGAACGGATGGCGGGACACGGCGGCTCCTCCTCGGCTCCGCCTCCTCTCCCTCTTGGTCTCTCCCTCTCTCTCGCGATTTCTCTCTCTCTCTCACTCTCTCTCTCGGCCGAATGAAGCAAAAACCAGCCACCTTCTCTCTCTTCTCCCCTTTTATTTCCCCTAAAGCTCATGATTACCTTGCCTCTACCATGGCCAATGCATGGCCTTCTCCTTGCCACTTGTCTTGATCCATGCAAGATGGGCTTTGGAGTTGGGCTTTGGCTTAGGCCATCCGGCCACTCCTCCTTGGGCTGGTCGACAGCCTCCTTTGGGCTCTAATGGGCCGACTAGCTTGGCCCACCAAGCTTTAGGCCAATTGGTCCAAGGCCCATTCGAAAATTAACCCCTTTTTCTCTTCTTTTTTTTTTGAAATTCTTCTTTAAATATTTTTGAATTCCAATTTTCATCTTGGCCAAAGTCTTGGGATAGTTTTGTTCATTGAAATTTAAATCATATGGCCAAGCATAGATTATTAATCTATTAAATTTAAATTTCCACAATCACAAGCACAAATCATCAAATTTAAAAGACTAATGGCTAAAACATAAGCCATGGAAATTCTACCACATAATTAAAGACTTTAACACACCTTATGACTTGGCTTTGAATTTCTGGGATGCCACATTAATAGATGAGTACCCTGCTGTTTTGAAATTTTTTTGACAAACTGTTGCTTGTTGTTTGATTTTTGTAAAATCATGCGTAGCTTGTTTAGGAAAAATTTCTTCATGAAAGTTGTTTGTTACTTGTCATGAATTTTAGGGAATTTTCTTAAAGCCAAATTTCCATTAGACATCGCCTAATTTTGCCGTTTTTACATACTTATTCTGAAATTTCCTGACATAAGCTTGATTGTCATTGTTCAGTTAAACTTCCTAGGTTAGTTTGTGCATGAACTTAAGCCATTTCTTCTTCACAAAATTTGCTTTAAATATCTCGATATTCATTGTTAAATGAATTTGAAAGAATTTCCTTTCAAATCAGAATTTAAAAATGCTTTGGTACATGTGATGTTTTCCAAAAAAAAAATTGTTAAAAAAGTTCTTTTCCAAAAAAAACTTGATTTGGCTTAAGGAGGGGTCGTGGTTTGAACCATATTCAAAATGCTTGCGAAGCTTATGAGTGCATTTATGCAAGTCCCAAGCTAAGCCTTGGCAATTGAATGTGTTCTGTAGCTTAGATATTCCTTAATTCGAAATATTTTCAAAGTTTTTCTTAAATCTTGATTTGACAATTGCGAAAGTCACGGTTTGAATTGTATTCAAAATGCCTACGACACTTGTAAGTGCATTTATAATAGCCCCGGGCTAGCCTTGGCAATTGAATGCCCTTCATAGTCGAGACATCACTTTGTCTGGATGGTTTTGAAAGATGTTTTTGAAACATCACATGTAACTTCCCATGCATACAAACACGTTATTCATTTAGTAATACTTGTGATTGTGATTGGCACATGATTTTGGTAATAAGTGATTTGCTGACGGCTCACTCATTTATTTGATTGATTAAGAAACAAGGTCCAAAAGACCTGCATGCATTTTTAATTCTTGCAATGAATGTGATTTTTAGATGTATGGTAGGGTCGATGCATGATATTGAAGGAAACCTTGGGATCACATAGAGCACTTGGATAGGAGATTTATAAGTGCTATTGGCCATGCGAGAATACAATTGGTCAATAATGAGTGTAAGTCATAAAATGAATCGGTTAGGTGTTTAAAAGGGACCTACACATGAAAGACGAAGGCTGATCCTGAGACCCAAATCTGATCTGTGAAATTGAATTTCTTTGAGAATTAACCTTGGCATGGTGCCATGTTTTTTTATTATTTTGACGTGTATGCATGTTTCTTTCCATTGTATGTACCTAGTTATATAGTTCTTAGACTAGGTGTAGATTAGGATCCTGAAGATGGAGAAGACATGAAGACGTGGGAGGTTGATGCTCATTCCGACCATAATCCTGTACTATTCATTTCCCTGACATATGTCTCAAGTTCCTTTTGTTATATAAAACTTGACGAGTTACAGGTCCTCTCTTCCTCTTATCTTTTTCAATTGTATTTTTCTTTTATATTTTCTAGGATTGTATGCTAGATTTATAGCTTTCCTTGATTGTTTACTTACTGCTTAAAAAATTTCAATTTAATAAGGTGTTTCCTTTTCATTTTCTTTGGAAATAGATTAGCATGAAAAACGGCCAACCATGCATGATCACTTAGTTTAGGACTAATGATCTCGAGAATGTAAGAAAAATTGCATGGACCTATTAGGTAAACACAACATAATGTTTAGATACCGAAATGGCGCTAATAGAACTATTGGCGTAACCCAAGTCCCCGGACCTAGATATTTGGTTGTGTAGGAATCGAGGGAACACTCTTAACCCTCGATTGGATTTCTAGCCAACCCCTAAAAATGATACTAGTGGCGATCCGTGTCTTATTTTTAGGTTGTTATAAACAACTAGACCATACAAATGAACCCGTCGCGCGGGGTATGAGTTTCAATAAAACTCACCATGGTTTAGCATACTCGATGTGAGAGTATCCCAAAGGATGAAGTGATGCCATCCTTATGAGCGAAACATACCATCGAGAGGGCTACCATTGTAAACATACCCTTAAATTCAATATCCACACCCAACCTCTTTTATCACCCCCCCGATCCTCCAAGCGGGTGTCTATCCCTTAGTGGTCAATTAAATTGCGATGTCCCAAGACGCATTGTCGACCCATTCATTTTAATGTGCATGTGGAAGTGAATAATTAATCCCCAGACAACAGAAATATGGGATAGAAAAGCATGGCCAGAAATTTTTAAAACCACAATACACTTATATACATATCAAACCCAACCATATATAATACTAGCCGATATATACAAGGGTCTACAAAAAGCCGGGGGGGTTGAGGCTACAGATCCTCTAAGAGTTCGAGTCTTTGACAAAGTATTCAGATGACCCTAGATCTGAAAGATTCGGGTCTACCATTGAACCACAAGGAGGATCAATCGTGCTCTCGCCAAAAGTGATCTCTAGTACCGACCTAGGAATCTCGGACTCTAGAAAGGGGGCTTTTCTAGGTCCATTTCGCCCGTAACGATACCACAATATGAATTTATGGGGTAACTTATGGGGTAGACTCGCATCAACACAAATAGTGGATCTCACGAGTTCGTAGACCCAGGCTCCTTAGCTCCTAGGGATGGGAATCTGAGAATGTTATTCGATGACCTTCTTTGGTTGGCCAAAACGTTTAGGAGGTACAGCCATCTAAGGACCTGTAAATGTCATCCCACAATAGGGTGAGACGATGTCTCAGCAAGTTCACGCCCTAAACTCCGACTAAGAAGAAAATACACCTAAAGCTGCCTAAGCACACACGAGATAGCGAACTTACCTTTGTCTCAGTTCCTTCCTACAAGTCAATATAGTACAAGAACTCAATCATTACACTCAATTCAAATCGAACCATCAATGAACTAGTCAATTAGCTCAAGTCCACACCAGCCGTACTATATATCCCTTCAATACCATATATCCATCCTCTAATACTACCACTATTCACAACGGTTACAATATATGGTCTTAGCTTGCTCAAGCTAATATTTAGATTGATAGCTCACTCAAGATGATACTTATAGATCGTGCTCGCTCAAGTTGATAAAATGATATATATATATATAGGTCCTGCTCACCTCAAGCTGATAAAACGACCTTGACTGATATATGTCTATATATATATATATATATAGGTCGTGCTCACTCAAGCTGATAAATCCCCACATTGAAAATATACTCAATAAAATAGTCGTGTGTGGGTACACGGTGCACCTGAGCCAAAACTTTAATATCTTTCCTTTAGAAATTCCCACTAGTCATAATAATCCAAGAACACATTTTTGGCGCTGTAGACCGATGCCCGATATTTTCCAATTAAATACCGAAATTACTCAATTTTGGACTAAATACGGAAAATTATAAATCTCACTCAATTTGCACAATCTAGCATTCAATTAAATAAACCAAACACACCATTGCAATCAGCACAAAATTTCGATCATCGGCTATCCCAATATAAATTTCGAAAAATAATAAGTAATTAAATAATTACCAAAATTAATTAAATAAATATCAATAAATACTATAAATGCACACTTAGGCCGGAAAAGCCTAATTAAATCCTGAAATGGGCTCGAAAAATTTCCAAGCCTATCTAGATAAATAATACGACTTATCTACTTGCTAATTACACTACTCTAACCTCCTAACATGCATAAACGAATAATTAAATTGCTAATCCATTCTAACTAACCACATAATTCGTAATTAGCCTTAAGCATAATTAACTCCCTAAGCGGAGATTAGTGAGTAAACTCATTAGTTTTGAATTTTGATGAGTTCACGAGGACAGCGTGGCGGAGATGAGCGACAAACTACGAAGCGGCGGCACCAAGCGAGGCCAAGAAGGGGTCCAAAGCAGGCCACAAGAATTCTATGGCTAGGCCATAGGAGGCTAGATGGTGCTAGCTTGGCGCGGATACAGCAGGGACGGGACAACGATGGCTAGGTTGGTGGAGTTGGCTGCTGGACAACAGCGAGCTAAGCGTCGGTGACCTCCACAATGGTTCAAGTGACCTATTAGATGGTGAGTAGGGGCGAAAGACACAGCTGGGATGGCGGTGATGCGCAAGCAAGCGTGCAACTCGCGAGCGTGCTAGGGCACACTACGGCGGCGTTCTTGCAGTTCGACGGGTAGTAGGGGGCATCGATGGTGGAGGGGGAGCTGCTGGTTAAAATTTCTGGTCTTTTAAGCTCTCTTTTGACTTTAGGAATGGAGAAAGCAAGTTGAAATTGAGAAGAAATGGGACAGTTGCTATGGAGGGTCCCAATTGCTCTATCCTCACCCCTTTGTCCCCTTGACCATGCCCCACCATGGCTGGATGGCTCCCTTAACCCTTTGCAGCCCACGAAACTTCCTTTAGAAGCTATTGATGAGGTCCAAAAGTTGAGGGACAATGGGGCTACGAATTTTGAAGACATTTCTCCCAAATCCTCTTTAATTCTCTCATGAATTGATTCAATTCGGCCCCAAAAAATTCCACCATCTTGTCCTAGATCAAATTGACATTTTTCCTCACCAATAGATCTAACTTGTATCCCAAAAATCGCGATAAAAAATGGTCCCCTAAATTTTCCAGTTGAAAACGGCCCAATATTGACTTCTTGCCAAAAATCTCGGTTTGCAGAAAAATCTTCGAAGGATGAGTCAACATTCCTAAAATGACTTGTAACATGACAGAACTTTCAATTTTTGAAATCGGATTCACATTCGCGGTTAATTTCAATTTGGCACGATTTTAGCGTGACCTAGTCTATCGGATAGCTTTTAGAAATTTTTGGTGTAATTGACTTGTGATCGATCTGTTTCGAGTCACATTGTACATCTTTGACACATTGGTGACTCTCAGTTGTTGTGAAAATCTCAAGGTTTCAAATAGGGTCACAGGGTACCAAATCAACAGAAAAATTGGTCTAGTGTCGATTGACGAGAATTTTGTGACCTGGTGGCATCACCCATACTTTGATCACCTATCTCAATCGAACGACTTATCTCTGATCTCTGATTGATTTTTAATTGTGCCGTAATTATGTCTGCAGACGAGCACGGTCGAGCAATCGGTTTTTGATCAAATTCTCAAGTCTATTGTCTTAAAATTCCTTAACGGCTTCACCTGATAATCTAGTTATCTCATGAGTGAGCGGCTTAGAGAATGACACTATAGACGTGTCGATGAAAGGCCCAATTTATTTAATTGAAAACTGGACTGAAATTTCAGGATGTCACAACTCTTCCCCTCTTATAAAAATTTTGTCCTCGAAATTTAAGCAATTACAATTCTTTACACAAAAAGGTGGGGGTACAATCATCTTATCAACTCTTCGCTTTCCCTGGTTGCTCCTTCAGTGCCGTGGTGTTGCCAAACTACTTTGACCAACGGGATCGTCTTGGTACGCAGAATCTATTCTTTCTGTTCTACAATCTAAACCAGGCTTTCTACGTACGACACTCTATCGTCCATGTCTAATTCCTCAAAATTAAGCACATGGGTTGGGTCAGGCTCATACTTCCTCAACATTGACACATGAAAGACGTCGTGCACTTGTGCCAACTTTGGCAACAATGCAAGACAATACGCTAGGATTTCGATTCTCTCTAGAATCTCAAAGGGACCTACGTACCTCGGACTCAATTTTCCCTTCTTGCCAAAGCGCAAAGTACCCCTCATTAGTGACACCTTCAGAAAAACGTGATCACCAAATTGGAATTCTAAAGGCCTTCAATGCTTATTTGTGTAACTTTTTGGACGGCTCTAAGTGGTTTTTAGTCTATCCCTAATTACTGTAACGACATCCACTGACTACTAAACCAATTCTAGGCTTGTGATCTTTCGTTCTCCTACTTCATCCCAATACACTAGCGTTATGCACGCTCTGCCATACAACGCTTCGAAATGAGCCATCTGAATGCTCTGCTGGTAGCTGTTGTCGTAGGCAAATTTGACAAGATGAAGCTATTCTTCACAACTTCCTTTAAAACCCAACACGTAAGCTCACAAAATGTCTTCGAGGGTTTGAATCGTCCTCTTTGACTGGCCATTCGTCTGAGGATGATATGCCGTACTGTATTGTAGCTTCGTTCCTAAGGCAATCTACAAACTCTTCCAAAAAGCAGTTGTGAGTCTCGGGTGTCGGTCTGATGTAATCATCACTAGTACTCAATGTAGATGAACAATCTGATGTAGGTACAACTTTGCGTGTCTATCCAAATCAAGATCCTTCCGTACTGCAATGAAGTGAGCCGACTTCGTCAGTCTGTCGACCATTACCCAAATAGAATAATTACTTCTCTGACTCCTCGGTAAGCCTGTCACAAAGTCCATCGTGATATGCTCCCATTTCCACTTGGGAATCTTGAGAGGTTGCAGAAATCCTCCCGGCTTACATTGCTATACCTTTACTTACTGACACGTTAGACACTTGGCTACATGCTTAACGATGTCTACCTTCATACCAGACCACTAATAGTGTTGACGTAGATTCTGATACATCTTCATACAGCAAGGATGAATGCTATAACTGCTACAATGAGCTTCTAATAAGATCTCCTCTCTAAGCTCTGCATCGTCAGGTACACACAATCGTCCTCGGAACCTTAGTGTTCCATCCTCAGAAACTTGAAAATCAGCCTTTCTCTTATCGGTGTCCACTTGCAGAATCTTCTAAACATCTGGGTTTGTTGATTGAAGTAATTTCATCCTGATCTGAACATCTAGCTAAATTCTGAGGGCGGCCATAAGATTCGAAAGGTGGCCTACCTCAAATTTGAACACCGAATCTCGAGCCCTTTCAAGTAAAACCCTTTCCTTAACTATCATCTGTTCGACTGAAGACTTCTGACTCAAAGTGTCGGCGACCTTATTTTCCTTTCCAGGGTGATATAAGATATCACGATCATAATCCTTCAGAAGTTCTATCTAGCGATGCTGTCTCATATTCAACTCCTTCTGAGAGAATAAGTACTTGAGACTTTGATGGTTAGTGAAGATCTAGAACCTTTTTCCACACAAGTAATGTCTCCAAATCTTCAAAGCAAAAATGATTGCTGCGAGTTCCAAGTCATGCATCGAGTAATTCAACTCATAAGGTCTGAACTGACGGGAGGCGTATGCAACAACCCTACCATGTTGCATCAGTACACAACCCAGTCTTCTAAGCGACCATCGCTATAAATCTCGTATCCTCCAGGACCAGATGGAATGGTTAGCATAGGTGCGGTAGTTAGCTTCTACTTAAGCTCTTAGAAACAACGCTCGCACTTGTTTGTCTACACAAACTTCTCTTTCTTCTTCAACAGGCGAGTCTGCGGTGATGCTAAGGTTGAAAACCCTTCCACAAATCTTCTATAGTAACCTACCAAACCTAAAAAGCTTCTGATCTCTATCATTATAGTCAGTCTTGGCCTGTTAATCATTGCTTCAATCTTGGTCGAGTTTACGGAGATTCCTTCACTTGAAATCATGTGACCTAGGAACGCAACACGAGTTAGCCAAAACTCGCACTTGCTAAACTTAGCATATATTTGATGAATCCTTAGGGTCTGAAGTACCACTCTCAGATGACTCTCATGCTCCTCAACACTCCTCGAATACACTAGGATATCGTTGATGAACACGATCACAAATTGATCCAGATATTCCTTGAACACTCAGTTCATCAAATCCATAAAAGCAGCTAGAGCATTCGTCAATACAAAAAGGCATTACAGTAAACTTATAATCGCTGTATCGAGTATGAAATGCTGACTTCGGTATGTCCTCTTTTCTAATCCTCAACTGATGATACCCTATCCTTAAGTCGATATTTGAAAATATCGACGCTCTTTGTAACTGATCAAACAAGTCATTGATTTTTGGAAGTGGATACTTGTTCTTGATCGTCACCTAATTGAGTTGACGATAGTTAATGCACAAACATAACGAACCATCTTTCTTTTTCACAAACAGAACTGGTGCTCCCCAAGGTGATGCACTGGGACGTATAAATCCCTTATCCAACAATTTTTGCATCACACCTTCAATTCTTTCAACTCAGACAACGACATCCGATAAGGTGGCATGGGGCCGAACCATGTCGACTTCCATAGAGACGACACATAGTATTATGCTGTGGTGCTGACTTTCCATCTCCACCCTTCTTGTTGGGTGGTACATGGAACCTTCCTCCGACCATGGGCCTCTTCCCATATCAGTTTTCATTTTTGTTGGAACTAAACCTCAATTCAGACGAGGTGGCTTGTTCATTCAAACTTCTTTCTATCAGCTGGGCTCGATTGTAAACCTCATTATAATCTTTTAAGTCAAACAGCACCAGTGGATTTTTCTACTCTAATTGAAGGCCATTCCGGAACCTTCGAGCTTTGTCTTCGGGATCCTCCACCAATCTTGGAGCGTACTGAGATAGGTCCACAAACTTAACCTAATACTGGTCAATAATCATCATCCCTTGGGGGAGGCGTTGAAATTCTTCCATCTTCTGTTCTCGGGCGCTACCCAAAAAGTAATTGTCATTGAAGGCTTTGAGGAATGCGTCCCACACCGGGAAAATGCCTTCCGGAAACATTATACCTCTGGCGGCTCTCCACCAAGTATTCGCGTTACCTTACAATTGATATACTGTCAGGACAACCTTCTCAACCTTGGTGCACATCAGTAATGCGAAGGCCTTCTCCAGATCTTGAATCCAAAGTGATGCAGTCTCTGGATCAACGACACTAGTGAACCTCGGCGGGTTCAACTTCAAAAACTGTTCTACCAATTTATGGATTGGTCTCTCCCTCTCCGTAACTATGTTCCTAGCTGGAACTTTGGCAGGTGCAGCATCAGCGGCAGCTTCAGTGGCGGCGGCAACACAACAATAGCAACAGCTTGAGCAGCGGCGACAGTAGTAGCGGCTTGATTCTGGGCCTATAGCCCCATCAAATCTCTCATTGCTTCAAACGCCTACATGATCCCTTCAAACTTGGGATCACCGGGGGCTGTCACCCCAACACCAACGCGAGGCGGTGCTATTCCACTAGTGCTAGCCTGAGTTGGCACTCGACCACAACCTCCTTCGGTACCGACCCTCGTCGGTGTCCTACCTCGAGTCACAAATCCAATGGTATGCTTCTTAAGAGTCCTCTACTCTTGATCACTCATAACTCAAGTTTTCTACTGAAACCTGCCTTCCAATTCCACACGGAATTAGAAGCTGAGCGATCCTAAACAAGCAATCTACCAAACAACTAATTCAGACATACACCAACATAAAATAAAGGCCAATCCTACTAACTATCCCATAAACTTATCGCACTTTATCACTCCAATCACTAACCTGGCTCTAATACCACTAAATGGGGAAGTCACGCCTCGATCCTCTGAGCGCGTGCCCATCCCTCGGTGGTCGATTAAATTGCGACATCCCAGGATGCGTCGCCGACCCATTCATTTTAATGCACATGCGGAAGCGAATAATTAATCCCCAAACAACAAAAATATAGGATAGAAAAGCAAGGCCATAAATTTTTAAAACCACAACACACTTATATACATATCAAACCCAGTCATATACAATACTAGCTGATATATACAAGGTGTACAAAAAGCGGGGAGGGGGGGTAGAGGCTAGACTATAGATTTGAAAGATTCGGGTCTACCACTAAACCACAAGGAGGATTAGTCGTGCCCTCGCCAAAAGCGATCTCCAATACCGACCTAGGATTCTCAGACTCTGGAAGGGGGCCTTCTCTAGGTCCATTTCGCTACGATACCACGATTTGAATTTATGGGGTACCTTATGGGGTAGACCCGCATCAACCCAAACAGTGGATCTCACGAGTTCGCAGACCCAGGCTCCTAGGGACGGGAATCTGAGAGTGCTGTTTGGTGACCTTCTTCGATTGGCCAAAACGTTCAAGAGGTACAACCATCTAAGGACCTGTAAATGTTATCCCATAACAAGGTGAGACGACATATTAGCAAGTTCACCCTCTAAGCTCCGACTAGGAAGAAACTACACATAAAAGCTGCCCGAGCACACACGAGATAATAGACTTACCTTTGCCTTAGTTCATTCCTGCAAGTCAATATAGTACAAGAACTCAATCATTCCACTCAATTCAAATCAAACCATCAATCAACCAGTCAATCAGCTCAAGTCCACATCAACCGTACTATCTATCCCTTCAATACCATATATCCATCCTCTGATACTACCACTATTCACTATAGTTATAATATATGGTTTTAGATCACTCAAGCTGATAAAACGATCATACGGATATATATATACATATATATAGGTTGTGCTCACTCAAGCTGATAAAACGACCTTGACTGATATATATATATATAGGTCGTGCTCACCCAAGCTGATAAATCCCCACATTGAAAATACCCGATAAAATAGTCGTGTGTGGGTACATGGTGGACAAACTTTAATATCTTTCCTTTAGAAATTTCCACTAGTCATAATAATCCAAGAACACATTTTTGGCACTGTAGACCGATACCCGGTATTTTCCAATTAAATATTGAAATTACTCAATTTTGGAATAAATACCCAAAATTATAATTCTCACTCAATTTGCACAATCTAGCATTCATTTAAATAAACCAAACACACCATTGCAATTAGTACGAAATTCCGATCACCGGCTATCTTGGTATAATTTCTAGAAAATAATAAATAATTAAATAATTACCAAAATTAATTAAATAAATAACAATAAATACTATAAATGCACACTTAGGCCAGAAAAGCCTAATTAAATCCCGAAACGGGCTTGAAAATTTCCGAGCCTATCTAGATATATAATACAACTTATCTACTTGCTAATGACACTATTCTAACCACTTAACATGCATAAACGAATAATTAAATTACTAATATGTTCTAACTAACCACCTAATTCCTAATTAGCCTAAACTAATCGACCCTTAAGCACAATTAACTCTCTAAGCAGAGATTGGTGAGTAAACTCACTAGTTTTGAATTTTGATGAGTTCATGAGGACGGCGAGGCATAGATGAGCTGCAAACTCCGAAGCGGCAACACCAAGTAAGGCAAAAGGGGTCCAAAGCGGGCCTCAAAGCCCACCGGATTTGCTGGGTTTTGAATTTTGTGGCTGGGCCAAAGGAGGCTGGACGGTGATGGCTTGGCGCAAAAACAGCAGGGGTGAGACAACTGCGGCTAGGTGGGTGGAGACAGCTGCTGGACGGTGGCAACCTAAGCTCTAGTGACCTCCCCGATGGTTCAGGTGACCTGTTGGACGGCGAGCAGGGGCGAACAACGCAGCTAGGATGGCAGTGACGTGCGGGCAAGCGCATGACTTGCGGGCATGCTCGGGCGCACGTCGGCAAGATTCTGACAGTCCAACGAGCAGCAAGGGGCGTCAATGGTGGAGGGGGAATTGCTGGTCGAAATTTCTAGTCTTTCAAGCTCTCTTCTGACCTCAGCAAGGGTACAATTGCTATGAAGGGTCCCAATTGCTCTATCCTCACCCCTTTGTCCCCTTGACCATGGCCCACCCTGGTTGGCTGGCTCCCTCAGCCCTTTAATGCCCACAAAACTTCCTTTAGAAGCTATTAAAGAGATCCAAAAGTTGAGGGACCATGGGGCTACGAATTTTTAAGACATTTGCCCCAAATCCTCTTTAATTCTCTCTTGAATTGATTCAATTCGGCCCTAAAAAATTCCACCATCGTGTCCTCGATCAAAATCACATTTTTCCTCTCTAATAGATCCACCTTGCATTCCAAAAACTTGATAGAAAATGGTCCCCTGCATTTTCCGGTAAAAAACGGCCCTATATTGACTTTTCGCCAAAAATCTTGGTTTGCAGAAAAATATTCGGAGGAAAAGTCGATGTTCCTAAAATGACTTGTGACATAACAAAACTTTCAATTGCTAAAATCGGATTCAAATTTGCAGTTAATTTCAATCTGGCGCGATTTTAGTGTGACCTAGCCTACCGAGTAGCTTTCAGAAATTTTTGGTGCAATTGACTCGTAATCGATCTATTTTGAGTCACATTGTACATCTTCAACATATTAGTGACTCTCGGTTATTGTGAATATCTCGAGATTTCAAATATGGGCACAAGGTACCGAAACGATAGAAAAATCAATCTAGTGCTGATGGACGAAAATTTTTCTATCTAGTTGTCGCATGCAAGAATTTCAACGACCCTCGGATATGTAACGGTCATGACCAATCGACGGAAGTATCATCGGACTGTGGCTTTGATATCATTTACGGGCATGGATTCGTATTTGTTCATTCATTGGATTGATATGATATGTTTAGCAATGGACCGATCAACCGTGCAACAAAAGAAAATCTTTGGACTTTGATCAACTAATATTTTTATTTTAGATCTAAAGGGATAGAATTTGGTCATGCGTGAGGAACATGCATGCTGAAATTTAAGAATAAAATTTTGAGTTGGACTGCACGCAAGAATTTCGGCTATACATTTGTTCTTGAACCAATTGAATTATGGGAATATAAATTGATTCATTTAGAAAACAAAGTGCTTCATAATTATGGGCTTATATTTCAGAGACCATGGGCCTTTGAGTTTGGACTTTTGGCCTCAAATTTTTTGGGCCCAAGGAGCCTCCAAAGCTGTCGACCAAAAAGGGGGGGGGGAAGGAGAGAACCGGATAAGGGAAAATGTCACTCACCACTTGTCCATGGTTGCCTCAACCTTCTTCCACTTGTCCCTTCCTTGAAGCCATCTGTCATCTACATGCAAAAATTAGCAAAATAATTAAACAAAGAAAGCAAAAGATTTTGGTTTCAGCAAGGGAGGGTGAGGCCGAGAGAGTGAGTGGGCGAGCAAGTGAGAGAGAGAGAGAGAGAGAGAGAGAGAGAGAGAGAGAGAGAGAGAGAGAGAGAGAGAGAGTGAGAGTTCGAGAGAGAGGGTGTGCAGTGAGCGGTCCGAGCATGTGAGGGCAGAGAAGGAAGGCCACCCTCCACCCGTGCCATGTTCGAGCTGCCGCCGTCGACGCCGCCGATCCCCGTCACCAATTGAGACAAGCTAAGACCCTCGAACCCCTATTTTTGGCTAGCAACCGAGTAGGAAGACTTGAGGCAAGTGAAAGTTCATTATCTATGTTTTGCACGTTGTAATTATCTAGTGAAGTGCTGGTAGATGTGAGAAAATGCAGAATTTAGAGCTGCATATTGATTTTAGATGAATGAAATGAAGCTGGACTAAGAAACTAAGCAAAAACAGAGTATGTTCTATGGATTTCGGTTTTTGGGTTGAAATAAGAACTTAAGGGTCTAACTATAGTGGATTTTTGAAGTGAAGTAGCTGTAATGTAGTGCAATAGACTTGCAAACATTTGGCTGTGGACGTTGGATGCTGTGATTCAATGAGTAGAAGTAGTTCTCATTGGGTTAGTAAACCGTTTTCACAGAAAAACAGCGTGACCTTCGGTGATTCCATGAATTTTCTGTAATTATCTAACCAGAATTAGACTTTGGGAATAACATATCAAAAATTTAGAATAAATGAGCAAGGTTTGATAGATGAAACGGTTTTTCTATGAAAATGCTAAATCCGGAAGTCATTATAGAACGTTAGCAAGGAATAGAGCAATTACTGCTCGTGATACATAAGAAATTTGACTTGGTGTTCTGCATGAAAAAATTTCCTTTAGGCCTTATTGATAACATGTCAAAATTTCATAATTTTCTTAGTTCATTTAGGGATTATTCCGAAATTTTTACTAGAACTGTGCATTGTAATAATCAAGCTGTTTTGTTTCAAATTTGCACAAACTGTCCCAAAAGGTGAATATATCTTGAATTGTTATGTGACATGATGATACTGACATTGGCATATTATGCAATATTGAGATTAGATGAAGGATTCATGAGATATCTTGTCATTGCATTTGAAAGTATTTTTGGAAATTAAGATGTTAATTGATGTCGTTGGACCGTCGATTCAACGATGCCCCGGGACTCGGGATGCCCGAAGGATCGAATGAGTTGATGCCTTGTGGATGCCCAATGGCATTAAGTGGCTGAGTACAGGAGGTTTTCCTCGGGAGCTTCGGGATGCCCGGTTGTATGCTCATCGTACGTAAATCCAGAGGGCCGAGGTAACCATTCTCATGTTGAGCCTCAGAGGTTTTCCTCGTGATGCCAAGTGAGGTACAAGATGCCTGAAGGTGTGATACACTTCGGATGCCTGGTGGCCCTAAGTGTCTGAATGTCGGAGGCTTTCGCGATGCCAGGGTGGATGTGAAATCCCAGAAGGACGCAAACATTGATTCTCTGAGGGGATAAAACCTTTGAATGATTAAATCTGATGATTATATTAAGTGTGAGTGTGGTCTGGTTATGGGACTAAATTGTTTGGCATGGAATGGGACATGTCATTGCAGTTTGGCCCTATGGTCGGGACTTGTGTAACTGGACATGATGCATTTTGATCCTTTGAAACTGCATTTGCCATTGCATTGAAGAATTTCATGATTTTGATGCATACTTATCCTTTGACTACCTGTTTTTGTCTATCTTGCATGAATCTGGATATTGATGGTACTGCGTGATATAGCGTAGTGAATCTTTTACTCCTGAGTGGTTGTACTCACCCCGTTTGGGAGCTAACATTTCAGACTAGGAGATATGCCTTTGCTACCAGTCACCCCAGGCACATTCTATGGTATATCGGCTGATGTTGAGTGGGAGTGTATGGAGCATCATCACCCTGAAATACGAGGGCTGGTTTTTATTCGAGTGCGGGTTCTAGTCATGTATGACATTGGTTCCCCCACTGGCCCAGTGGTTCAAGAGTTTCTGTCTGTGCACGTCCGCCGTGGTGGGATCATGCTGGGGATGTTGCAGCCACCACCAGCTGACGGACTGAGTTGGGTGTGACCGAGATTGACGGTTAGCAGATGAAGCATTTTTGGACCGCCGACACTGACTGATAGACTTTTGTACATGACCATTTGGAAAGAAAAGAAAAGAAAAAAAGGGAGTCGGTTATCTTTTGAGTATGTAGCTGGGTGTAGAAACGACGGGAAATTTTGGTGTACCGATTGGCGATGTCTATCAATCTTATGTAAATAAAAGTGTTCGGTTTTATCTTATAAAAGTTTTAGTTGGTGTGCTTTGTTTCTGAATTTGAAATGGGAGATGTTGGATTTTGCTTCCGCTATATGAACTGCGCTGGGACCGATCTAAATAATATAAACCCCCAGAATTTATGGATTTATGGTATCAGGGTAATAGACTTTAAGGTCAAGAGGAAAGGACTTGATCTATGGCCACCCTAACGGATTAGGGGCCGTACCGAGGGTGCCACAACGGGGTTTTGGTATCAGAGCGAAGGTTTATATGGAGTGATAAGGAGCCTCAAATGGAAATGATGATAGAATGATGCACACCATAGGATACTAACCAAGAGTAGTTGACTAACTTTGAATAAGGGGTGATTGATTTCACTCATAGATCTCTAGTGACTAGTGCGATGTTACCTTTGTGTGTCAGTAACATTTTTATGTTACTTATGTGACTTTAGTAATGAACTTATTTTATTATCTGACCATGACATCAAGTTGCAAATTATTCCTGAGGCAAATGCTTGGTAAACTATTGGAAGATATGGTGCGAATGGGGAGTTCTCATCCATCGAGTGCTGAAGCCTCTACTTCAAGGGCTGAACCCCGGATGGAAGATATCCTGCAGGCATTGGCCAATATAGGAAATTTGATGGAAAGGCAAGCTTAGCAACAACTCGGAGTAGAACGTCGCCCTCAAGGACTGGTGGAATAATTCCTGAAGTTGAAACCACCTAAGTTTACTGGAATGGGAAGTCTTGAGGAGGCGGAGCATTGGATTGATGGAATAGAACAGATTTTCCGGTTGTTGGACTGTAGCGATACTGAAAAGATAACCTTGGTAGAGTACCAACTGGAGGGAAATGCAAAGTTTTGGTGGAGAGCTTCAACAGACACGATCTTTCCACCAGGTACTGATATAAACTATGATGAGTTTGTTAGAGCTTTCAATCGAAAGCATTTCTTTGATTGTGCCAAGGATAAGAGGATTACAGAATTTGTTCAGTTAGAACAAAGGGAGTTGACAGTGGACCAGTATGAAGCAAAATTTTCTGAATTGTCTAGGTATGCTCCTAGATTGGTTGAGGATCGAGAGGAAAAGGCTAAGAGATTCCTGAAGGGATTAAAGACTGATATCAGAAAACAACTAGTGCCTCTGAACATAAGGCATTATAATGAGATTTATGAGAGGGCACAGTTGGTGGAGCAAGAGTTAATGAGAGAGCAATCAAAGTCTAGGAAGCAATCGACCTTTAATGATGTTTGAAGGGGTAAGAGACCCTATCATGGACAAGGACAACCCTGGGAATCTAAGAAGAGGAGTAATTTTGGGAATTTTGGAAAAGCAAAGAGTGGCTCGGTTCTAGGGAGAGTACCCTACCAGGGTAATAATTGCCAGAGGTGTGGTGGACAGCATGGGCCAGGATTTTGTAATAGTCCATTGAAATGTTTTGGTTGTGGGCAAATAGTGAGGTTGCAGCTGAATGTCAACTCGGTGCGACAGGTACAACAACGTACCGCTGGACCAAATCAACCAAGAAATCCACAGAGGCCACCAGCACAAGGAAGGGTGCATGTAGTCACCCAAGAGGAAGCGGAAGCTTCCCAAAATGTCATTTCAGGTACGATTTCTATAAATGGCAAGAAGGCATATGCATTGTTTGATACGGGCGCTACCCATTCATTTGTGTCTGAAAGATATAGACAGTTGAGTAAGATAGAAACTACCTCTCTTGAGAAGCCTCTTTGTCTTTCTACGCCATTAAAGAATGTGGTATTGTCTACATTGGTATGTGAAAAATGTAAGTTAACTATAGGGGGATGGGATATGGAAATAGACTTAGTCGTGATGGCTATGTATGACTTTGATGTTATCATCAAAATGGACTGGCTCCATAAGTATCAGGGTAAGATGGATTGTTATAGGAAAGCAATCCAGTTTGTTTTTCCTGACCGATCTAATTTTGAATTTTTTGGAGGTCAGACAAACCCCTCTATAGCACTTATTTTAGTAGTAGAAGCCCGTGCACTACTTGACGAAGGATGTCAAGGATACCTGGCAGTGGTAAAGGACTATACTAAGGGAAAAGTCTAAGTTAGATGAAATTCGAGTGGTCAAGGAATTTCATGATGTATTCCTTGAGGAACTGCCTAGGTTACCACCCGAACGAGAAATTGAGTTCAAGATCGAACTAATGCCTGGAACAGGACCAATATCGAAAGCTCCGTATAGGATGGCCTTGATGGAATTGAAAGAATTGAAAGTGCAACTACAAGAGTTGCTCGATAAAGGATTTATTCGGCCAAGTGTTTTTCCTTAGGGTGCACCAGTTTTGTTGTGGCACCCCTCGATGGCCCCGATCCGTTAGGGTCGCCACGGTTCGCTTACCTTTCACTTTCCCTATTAACATGTCACTCTGATACCATTTCAATTGCAGCGGGTCCATACAACTTGGGGGTTTACATTTTTTTTTTTTTAATGATAGGTCCCTTGCGCAATTCATATACGAAAGCACATCCAACAAACTCCCTTCCCTATATTCAGAAAACGATGCACACCTACTAAATATTTATAAGTAAAAGCCGTACACTTTTTATTTACTTAAATCAGATGGACATAATTCATCGGTACATCAAAATGCCGTAGTCTTCTATATTCGGCTACACTCCAAAAGATGACCGACATTTCCTCTAACAGTCATACACTTTAAGTTCATCGATCAGTGTCGGCATCCAAAAACTCCTTCCCTTGCTATCCTCCTCCTCACGGTGACATTCAACCGTTCAAACCATTTAATAATTTGAAATGTTCGTCCCCAAAAGGGGTGAGTACAGCCACTCAGTAGGTAAAGGAATCCAATAACCACTCAATGTATCATACAAGTCATACATGCATTGCAGGCATTACTTACCTTGAAGCCATGCATATACTATCATGCATCATCACCACAATCATAACACATACATGTGTCTCATCGTGTCGTACTCATATCATCGTCATCATGACATTATTATATCACACACATGTCATCATCATCATATACATGACACCATCATACCATACACATGTCATCATCATCGTGGCATCATCATATCACACATGTCATCATCATCATGACATCATCATATCACGCATGTCATCATCATCATATACACAACACCATCATACCATACACATGTCATCATCATCGTGGCATCATCATATCACACATGTCACATGTACCATCATCATTAACATGCATCCATGCATGTAACATCATCACCATATCCTCATATCAAATGTGCCATCATCATTACCATGCATCCATGCATGTAACATCATCATCACATCATGCATATATCATCATGCATAATTTAATTTCAATTTCATTTTGAACTGCCACATTTCTCTTTTCCCGGGACCAATGTTTGCATCCCACATTCATCACTCGCGCCCAATCCTGGCATTGCGAGAACCATCCGGGCATGTATCCAATATACAACCGGGCATCCGGCACCCCCACATTCCGGGCATCTCGTACCCCAACTGGCATCACGAGGCATCCGAGCATGTATCCAAGATACAACTGGGCATTCAAAGGGCATTGACTTATT
Source organism: Eucalyptus polyanthemos subsp. polyanthemos (assembly GCA_017140185.1). Lineage (NCBI taxonomy): Eukaryota > Viridiplantae > Streptophyta > Magnoliopsida > Myrtales > Myrtaceae > Eucalyptus > Eucalyptus polyanthemos. Next base: position 27,214,315 of record CM029459.1, read on the forward strand.
CGAACCTCTGGGCATCTCGCACCCCACCTGGCATCACGAGGAATCTCCGAGGCTCGCCATGAAAATGGTTACCCCTACCCTCCAAGCATGCATCATGATACAACCCCTCACCCTCCGGGTATGTATCATAATACAACCGGGCATCCCGACACTCCCGGGGAAAACCTCTGGGCATGTATTCATAATACAACTAGGCATCCAAAGGGCATCGACTCATTCAAACCTTTGGGCATCCCGACTCCCGGGGCATCATCGGCTCACACCTCCGACGGTATCATCATCACCACGATGCATATTCTCATACATCTCATTTCTCATCTTCAATTATAGTTTAATTTTAACATGGCATGTGATGTGATGGCAAATGAAGATCATATTCATCATTGAATTTATACATGCATCTCAATGCATACATCAAGACCTCGTCACACATACTACATGGTGCAACTATTTATAAAATAAAATTCATGGAATTTATGGCCAATGAAAAAATCTATTTTATATTTATTTATTTATTTATTTAAATTCCAACTTTTGTCATTTCCATAAATATTAAATTTAATATCAACAAATTTCCAAAATTATAAAAATTACAGCAAATGTTAAACAAGCCAATAGGATGATAATTTCATACAAAATACATGGCCAAATAGCATTTCACACAATTTCCCAATTTTCACAAAACATCATAGAATTTTCGGATGAAACCAGAATGCACGGTTTCCAAAGAAATTCGGTTAAAATATCCATACGGCCTCCAAAAATTACGAAATTTTACTGGGTTATAGCCAAGACATTTTCATACAAATCATCGTCCAAGCCAGATTCTTTTTATATTATTTTATACTATCTCACGAAGCTTCTGGATCCATTACCGCATCGTCCAGTGTACACATCTCCAAAATATTGAGATTTCACCTACCTATTCTCTTTCATTTTCTCTGAAATTTAGGTATGTTATACATAAAGATGTCCTTTACAAGTTTCATGAAGAGATCCAGGTCAAATAACCAGAGTATAGTCATCATTTAAGTCCATGAAGTCTCGGGTGTCCCAAAATACGCCTCCAGAATTACCGTCTTCAAGATCTAGTCGATTTATTAGGCTATACTTGTTCGTTTCACTTCAAATTTGAGTATGTTGTATTTTAAGATATCCCCTACAACTTTCATCAAGAAATCGAAGTGATATTCGCATCCAAAACCAACATGCAATCACAAATCCAGTAAGAGGTCCGTAAAAACTCTCCAGATCTGAGGTCTCTGTAGGATGAGACTTTAACCCCAAAAATCTCCATCATTTTCCACGAAATTTCAGTATGTTGTAGTTCAATATGTTAGCTCCAACTCTCATGAAGAAATAGAAGCCAAAATCGGACTCCAAACACACATTCAAGCTCAAACAAGTTTCTGACTCACACGGTCCGAGCAAGAACAGTCATGCGATTTAAGAACAAGCCAACCATACCTCAATTTTCTCACTTAAACACCCAAAAATCTAACATGCAAACAACATACAAGCATGCAAGAGAAGCTAGAGAACTCCCACTTGCCTCTAGACCATACGAACAGCGGCACACCGGCGACGAACACGGCGGACGGAGACGAGTGAGCTCCTTCCTTTCTCTCTTCCTCTCTTCCTCTCTTTCTCTCTTTCTCTCCTCTCTCTTGGCACATCTCTTGGACGAAAACCCTCAACCATCAGCCACTCCCTCTCTCTCTTCCTTTTTAGTGACTTATATATTGCATGCACCCCCTCTTTGCATGGGGGGACACTTGTCTGGGGACACTTGTCCCTAAGAAGGAGACAAGTGTCTCCTTTGCCGAAGACACTTGGAGGCCATGCATCGGCAGTCCAATGGGCTTCATGGGCCGGGCCTCTTGGCCCACTTTAGGCCCATCTCACTTGGGCCTAAGTCCAAACTTGAATGGCCCAAGTTTATTTTATTTTATTTTTATAATATATCTTAATCATCATTTAAATAAATATCTAATTGCATAAATAATAAGGCCATTAAACTTATAGTCACAAATCCCTAAATTCCAATTTCTGATGCACATGGCCAATGATAGAATTTTCTTTCCTATCACATAATTATCCCTTAAAATCTTGGCCATATATCTTATTGCAAATTATGGATTAAATGGCCATAAAATAACTTGATGGTACTTCCATCACCTATTCATAGACTTTAATGTAACTAGAGGTCGTTAAGAATTTTGGGATGCCACATTTGTTCATGAGAAAGAAGGATGGGTCAATGCGTTTATGTATTGACTATAGGTAACTTAATCAAGTGACCATTAAGAACAAGTATCCCTTGCCTAGAATTGATGACCTATTTGACCAACTACAAGTTCGGTCTTTTCTAAGATTGACTTGAGGTCATGATACCATTAATTAAGGATTAAGAAAGAAGACATTCCTAAGACCGCATTTAGGACTCACTATGGACACTATGCGTTCCTAGTTATTCCATTTGGATTGACGAATGCTCCGGCTGCATTCATGGATTTGATGAATAAGATATTTAAGCCTTATTTGGATCGATTTGTGATTGTCTTCATTGATGATGTCTTGATATATTCTAAAGGACCTGAGAGCATGAGCGACACCTGAGGATAGTATTGCACATCCTTAGAGACCATAAGTTGTATGCGTAAAAGTGAATTTTAGTTGGACCAGATAATATTTTTGGGACACGTGGTGTCATGAGGAGGAATTGCAGTAACCCACGCAAAAGTTGAGATGGTATTAAATTGGCTGAGATCGACAACGCCAACTGAGATACGAAGTTTCTTAAGACTGGCTAGCTATTATAGAAGGTTTATTGAAGGATTCTCACGACTGGCTAGACCATTGACAAAATTGACTCGAAAGAACATAAGATTCAAGTGGAATGGGGAGTGTGAGAGGAGTTTTCAGGAGCTCAAAAGAAGATTGACTACGGCTCCAATCCTAACTATAGCATCTAGATCTGATGGATTTACGGTATATAGTGATGCATCTCACAAAGGACTGGGATGTGTTTTGATGCAGCATGGCAATGTCATAGCCTATGCATCGAGACAGTTGAAACCTCATGAATTGAACTACCCAACCCATGACTTAGAATTGGCAGCTATAATTTTTGCCTTGAAATTATGGAGACATTATCTGTATGGAGAGAAGTTCGAAATCTATATAGATCATAAGAGTTTAAAATATTTGTTTTCACAAAAAGAACTTAACATGAGATCGAGGAGGTGGATGGAGTTGTTAAAGGATTATGATTGTGAGATACGGTACCATCCTGGAAAAGCAAATAACGTTGGTTGTAAATCGGCTATGGCTATGGCCAGTATGAGAATAATAGAAAGGAATCTGTTAAAGTTGGTAGTAGACTCAGATTTTAAATTGGAAGTAGATCACCTTATCGGCATGCTTACTGCATTGAGGATTGAACTAGAAATTATCTAGAAAATTAAGATTTTGCAAGAATCTGACTCGGAAATAATGAAGGTACGAAATGCTGTGTCTTTAGGAAAAAGACTAGAATTTCACGTCTCTGATGATGTTGTGGTAAGATGTCAAGGACGACTCTGTGTTCCCGACAATGAAGAAGTGAAGAGAGAAATCCTGTCAGAAGCACATAGGAGTGACTATAGTATTCATCTGGGTAGTACAAAGATGTGCAGAAATTTACGCCAACAATACTGGTGGAATGGCATGAAGGCAGATATAGCCAAGCATGTTTTCTAGTGCTTAAAATGTCAGCAAGTGAAAGCAGAACACCGCAAACCCGCAGGACTATTGAGACCATTAGATATACTAGAGCGGAAATGGGAGCATGTGACGATGAATTTTGTGCAAGGATTACCAAGGAAATCAAGTGGTCACGACTCTATCTAGGTGATAATGGATCGCTTGACTAAGTCTGCCCACTTCCTAGCAGTTCACATAGACTATCCGATGGATAAATTTGCTGAGATATATGTAAGCCAGGTAGTACGCTTACATGGTGTTCTAGTGACTATCACTTCTGATCGAGACCCAAGATTTACTTCAAACTTTTGGCAAAGTCTTCAAACCGCCTTAGGGACTAAGCTCCAATTTAGTACTACTTTTCATCCTCAGACCGACGGACAAACATAAAGAGTGATCCAGACATTAGAGGACATGTCGAGAGCCTGCATCCTTGATTTTAAAGGAAGTTGGGATGAAAGATTGCATTTGGTAGAATTCGCCTATAACAATAGTTTTCAGAAAAGTATAGGCATGGCTCCCTATGAAGCATTATATGGAAGGAGATGTACGACTCCTATCTATTGGAATGAAGTAGGTGAAAGGAAACTGACAGGGCCTAAGTTGGTATAGGTTACTATAGAAGCTGTCGAGATCATAAGGAAAAGACTTAAGACAGCTCCAAGTCGACAAAAAGACTACACAGATAGGCATAGAAAGCCTTTGGAGTTTAAAGGGATATCGCGATTTGGAATGAAGGGTAAGTTAAGTCCCATATTTGTTGGACCCTTTGAGATACTTCAGAAGATAGGAGATGTAGCTTATCGATTGGCACTACCTCCTAAACTGGAAAATCTACATGATGTGTTCCATGTGTTGATGCTGAGAAGGTATTGGTCGGATCCTGGACACATACTCGATCATGAAGCCATCAAAGTGGATGAAAAAGAGAGGTACATAGAAGAGCTAGTACGATTGTTGGATCGAAAGGAACAAATCCTTTGGACAAAGAAAATTCCTCTAGTTAAGGTATTGTGGCAACGTCATGATTTTGAAGAGGCTACCTCGGAAAGTGAGAAAGAGATTGGGGGAAAAGTACCCTCATTTGTTTGATGAAACATAAGTAACGTCCAATTTCGAGGACGAAATTCTCTAAGGATGGGAGAATTATGGCATCCAAGAATTTCAACGACCCTCGGATATGTGACGGTCATGACCAATCGACAGAAGTATCGTCGAATTGTGGCATTGATATCATTTACAGGCGTTGAGTTGTATTTGTTTATTTATTGGATTGATATGATATGTTTAGCAATTGACCGATCAACCGTGCAACAAAAGAAAATCTTTGGACTTTGATCGACTAATATTTTTATTTTAGATTCGAAGGGATGGAATTCGGTCATGCGTGATGTGGCATCCTAGAATTTCATGGCAATCCCTAGATGTGCTATGAACCATGGATAGGTGATGGAAGCACCATCAAATTATATTGTAGCCATTAGACCCATGATTTGCAATATGATTAAGGCTGAGCTTTTTAATGGATAATAAATTGACAGGAAAATTTTATTCTTGTCCATGCGTTTTATAGGTTGGATTTTATTGAATTATTTTACTTAATATTATGGCCATATGAATTGGTAATTAGGTGATGATTAAATGGGAAAAATTAGAGGAGAGTGGGTTGATTTTCTTAAGCCCAAGACCAGCCCACAAGAGCCCACCGTTTGACCACTAAGACCTCGCCCACGAAGCCCAAAGGGAGGGGGCTGCCGTCAACCGAAGGGGGGAGAGGCCCGGCCCAAAGGATGGCCCATCAACCTGCATGCAAATCCCTTAGTGGCAAGAGAAGCTTGCCAAGTGTTAGTCCATTGTAGCCAAGTGTTAGATGCCACGCAAATTCAAATGATTGCTAATGATGAAGGGGAAAGAAAAGAGGACGGTAGATTGATGAAGGGGGTTATCGACTGAGAGAGAGAGAGAGAGAGAGAGACGCTGCGCGAGAGAAAGAGAGAAAGGAAGAAGGAGGTCCGTTGCTGCCATGCGTGCCGCCTAGTCCCGCCATCGAGCCGCCTTGCCCCGTCGTGTGCTTGTTGTGATTTTTGCTTGGATTAGAGGCAAGTAGAGTCCATTGATCTACCCTTTACTTGATGTGGTTGTGATGTTGAATGTTGGAAATTCTTGAGCTGTGATGTTGAATACTGGAAACTCGAATGAATGGTGGTAGTGTTGCAAGTGAGTTGTTGCATGTAGAAACAGTCCGACTTTTGGTGATTTCGTGAGCTGCATGTAATTTTTTAGTTGGAATCTCACTTCGACTTCTTGATGAAAGTTGTAAAGGACTTCTTGAAGAATAACATACTAAAAATTGAGATGCAACGGACAAGTATTGGTTGGTGAAATGATTTTCCTTTAAAGAAACTAGATCTGGAAACTGTTATGTTTGTATATTATGATTCCGTGAATTTTGTGAAATTATCCAGTCCAAATTTGATCTCGTGTTCTAGATAAGAGTTGTAAAGACATTTTGATGAGCAACATCCTAAAATTTGTGAATAAAAGGACAAGTATTGTTTGGGGAAAACGATTTTCTTTGAAAAGGATGAATCTGGACAGTGAACCGAGAGTTAGGGAGAGTTATAAAAATTATAGCTTATAATCCAGAAGGAATTAGAGTTCGATTTCTCTTGAGACTTTTACCACTAGATCTCAGCTATAACATATTAAAATCTCAGAATTTTCGGAGTTCATTTAAGGGCTTAATCGAAATTATTTCTGAAACTGTGCAAAAGTGGCGCTGGAATTCCTTTTTGATGTTATGTATGGATCTATGTGATTGATGTGAAATTTCTTGACATGGAGTTCTTCACGAAATATCTTCCTCTGGATCTTGTTTAAATCATGTTAAACTTTCAGAGTTTATTGAGATTGTTTACTAATTTTTCAAGAATTTTTACTAAAGAGGTGTATTCTGTTTTCCCCGAAAATTGGTTCTATTTTCAAAAACCAATGAACTACTTTATGAAATGTGATATCGTGGGTGTTATGTGCATTACATATATGGTAACATTTAGTATATTACATGACAATTAAAAAGCTAGTTTAGACCTTTGATATTGTTGCATCAAATGCCATGCTGAAAATGAGACATATATGTGATTATGAATTGTGATAATAATGATACCATCGGAGGTGTGAGCCGACGATGCCCGGAGTGTGTGTGCCGGATGCTCGGAGGTTTGTGCCGCAGGGTCCTTGGGATTTTTGAGATGCTCGGTGGTATACGGTACGTAATTCCAGGGGGACACCTGGTGGTATGTCGGTATGTAATCCCAGAAGCCCTGGAGGTTTGTGCCGGGGGGATTCCTCGTGATGCTAGATGGGGTGCGAGATGCCCAGAGGTTTGTGCCAGATGCCCGGAGGTTTGTGCCGGAGGTTCCTCGCGATGCCAAGTTGGGTGCAAGCGATAAATTGAGGGACGCAAACATTGGTCCCTAGAAGAAAAATGATGAGATCCTTTTGAAAGATAAAGAATTGAAATTGATTCATGCACATGGGTGTATGCATGTGGCATGATGCCTGATCTGTTTATGAAAGTAAATTGATGCTATTTGACATTGAGAATGCGATCATGAATGCATGAATGGATCTCAAGGGGATGTATACGTGAGTGTATGGATAATATGAATCATGCATATGTATGTGCATATGGTATAGGATGAATCTCGTGGAAATACAAGCATGACTGCATGGTGGTATATGCACAATGACATGGTGAGATATGCATGACTGCATTATGACATATACACGATCGCATGGTGATGTATGCTCGATAGCATGGATGATATGTGCATTACTCATGATATCTTGATTATCTTGCTTGTTGCATTGTGTAGTTTGATGGATCTTTACTGATGAGTGGTTGTACTCACCTCTTTGGGACTAACATTTCAGCTTGAAAGATGCCTCTATCACCCGTCACGCGTGGTACATTTTATGGATTACCGTTTGATGTTGAGGTCGAGTGTTCGGAGCACCCTTGCATTTGTGTTCATGGTCTGGTGTTTATCTGCGTCCGTGTTTTGGTCATGTATGATGTGGGCTTGCTTGATGGCCCCATAGTACAAGAGTTTCTATCTGTCCATGTTCGTCAAGATGGGAGGATGATGGGGATGCTGCTGCCGCCACCGGCCGATACACCGGGATGGGTGTGATAGTAGCGTGTGACTGGTGGAGGTTGACACTTTTTGGGATGGCGAACACTAGCTGATGGATAGATGTACATGTCTGATGTCTAGTCAGGTTCTTTTTAGGTTTAGTCGAGCTTACTTAAAGTCTTGGCCTTTTGTTGTACCGACTTGTGAAATCCATCTTAGTTATGTAAATAAAAGTGATTCGGCCCTAAAATGCATGCATATATATATATGAAAAGTTGTAGTTGGTGTGTATTGCATTATATTATTTGGTTGGAGTAAGGGTTAGGGAGATGATGAGTATGCTTCCGTTATATGAACTGCGCTGGGACCGATCTAAAGGATGTAAACCCCCAAGTTGTATGGACCCACTACAATTGAAATGGTATCAAAGTGGCATGTTATTAGGACAAGTGAAAGGTAAGTAATCTGTGGCGACCCTAGCGGATCGGGGCCGTGTCGAGGGGTGCCACACGTGAGGAACATGCATGCTGAAATTTAAGAATAAAAATTTCAGGAGTTGGACTGCACGCAAGAATTTCGGCTATACATTTGTTCTTGAAGCAATTGAATTATGGGAATATAAATTGATTCATTTAGAAAACAAAGTGCTTCATAATTATGAGCTTATATTTTAAAGACCATGGGCCTTTGAGTTTGGACTTTTGGCCTCAAATTTTTCGGGCCCAAGCAAGCCCAAGGAGCCTCCAAAGCTGTCGACCAAAAAGGGGGGGAAGGAGAGAACCAGACAAGGGAAAATGTCACTCACCACTTGTCCATGCTTGCCTCAACCTTCTTCCACTTGTCCCTTCCTTGAAGCCATCTGTCATCTACATGCAAAAATTAGCAAAATAATTAAACAAAGAAAGCAAAAGCTTTCAGTTTGAGCAAGGGAGAGTGAGGCTGAAAGAGTGAGTGGGTGAGCAAGTGAGAGAGAGAGAGAGAGAGAGAGAGAGAGAGAGAGAGAGAGAGAGAGAGAGAGAGAGAGAGAGAGAGAGAGAGAGAGAGAGGGTGTGCAGTGAGCGGTCTGAGCGTGTGAGGGCAGAGAAGGAAGGCCACCCTCCGCTCGTGCTGTGTCCGAGCTGCCACCACTAATCCCCGTCGCCGATTGAGCCAAGCCGAGACCCCCGAACCCCTGTTTTTGGCTAGCAACCGAGTAGGAAGACTTGAGGCAAGTGAAAGTTCATTGATCTATGTTTTGCATGCTGTAATTATCTAGTGAAGTGCTGGTAGATGTGAGAAAATGTAGAATTTGGAGCTGCATGTTGATTTTAGATTAATGAGATGAAGCTGGACGAAGAAACTGAACAAAAATAGAGTATGTTCTATGGATTTCGGTTTTTGGGTTGAAATAAGAACTTAAGGGTCTAACTATAGCGGACTTTTGAAGTGAAGTAGCTGTAATGTAGTGCAATATACTTGTAAACACTTGGCTGTGGATGTTGGATGCTGTGATTCAATGAGTAGAAGTAGTTCTCATTGGGTTAGTAAACTGTTTTTGCAGAAAAACAGCATGACCTTCGGTGATTCCATGAATTTTCTGTAATTATCTAGCCAGAATTAGACTTTGGATTCTTGATGAAAATTGTAGGGCATATCTTTGGGAATAAAATGAAAAAAAATTAAGAATAAATGAACAAGTTTTGATTGATGAAACGATTTTTCTATGAAAATGCTAAATCTGGAAGTCATTACAGAACGTTAGCAAGGAATACAGCAATTACTGATCGTGATACATAAGGAATTTGACTTGGTGTTCTTCATGAAACTATTTTCTTTAGGTCTTATTGATAACATGTCAAAATTTTCTAATTTTCTGAGTTCATTTAGGGATTATTCCAAAAATTTTACCAGAACTGTGCATTGTAATAATCAAGCTGTTTTGTTTCGAATTTGCACAAACTGTCCCAAAAGGTGAATACTTGAATTGTTATGTGACATGATGATACTGGCATTAGCATATTATGCAATATTGATATTAGATGAAGGATTCATGAGACATCTTGTCATTGCTTTTGAAAGTATTTTTGGAAATTAAGATGTTAATTAATGCCGTTGGACCCTCGGGTCAACGATGCCCCGGGAGTCGAGATGCCCAAAGGATCAAATGAGTCATTGCTCAATGCAGGAGGTTTTCCTTGGGAGCTTCGGGATGCTCGGTTGTATGCTAGTCAATATGTAAATCCGGAGGGCCGAGGTAGCCATTCTCATGGTGAGCCTCAGAGGTATTCCTCGTGATGCCAGGTGGGGTACGAGATGCTTGAAGGTGTGATACACTTCGAACGCCTGGTGGCCCTAAGTGGCTTAATGCCGGAGGCTTTCGCGATGCCATGGTGGATGTGAAATCCCAGAAGGACACAAACATTGATTCTCTGAGGGGATAAAACCATTTGAATGATTAAATCTGATGATTATATTAAATGTGAGTGTGGTCTGGTTATGAGATTAAATTGTTTGGCATGGAATGGGATGTGTCATTACAGTTTGGCCCTATGGTCGGGACTTGTGTAACTGGACATGATGCATTTTAATCCTTTGAAATTGCATTTGCCATTACATTGAAGAACTTAATGATTTCGATGCATACTTATCCTTTGACTACCTATTTTTGTCTATCTTGCATGAATCTAGATATTGATGGTACTGCGTGATATAGCTTAGTGAATCTTTTACTGTTGAGTGGTTGTACTCACCCCGTTTGGGGACTAACATTTCAGACTAGGAGACATGCCTCTGCTACCAATCACCTAGGAGACATGCCTCTGCTACCAATCACCTCGGGCACATTCTATAGTATACTGGCCGATGTTGAGTGTGAGTGTACGAAGCATCAACACCCCGAGATATGAGGGTTGGTTTTTATTCGAGTGCGGGTTCTAGTCATGTATGACAGTGGTTCGCCCGCCGGCCCAATGGTTCAGGAGTTTCTATCTATGCACGTCTGCCATGGTGGGATCATGCTGGGGATGTTGCCGCCGCCACCAGCTGACGGACCAGGCTGGGTGTGACCGAGAGTGAAGGTTAGCAGATGAAGCATTTTTGGACCGCCGACACTGACTGATAGACTTTTGTACATGACCATTTGGAAAGAGAAGAAAAAAGGGAGTCGGTTATCTTTTGAGTATGTAGCCGGGTATAGAAACCACAACAAATTTTGGTGTGCCGACTGGCGATGTCTATCAAACTTATGTAAATAAAAGTGTTCGGCTTTATCTTATAAAAGTTTTAGTTGGTGTGCATTGTTTCTGAATTTGGAATGGGAGATGTTGGATTTTGCTTCCGCTATATGAACTACGCTGGGATCGATCTAAATAATATAAACCCCTAGAATTTATGGATTTATGGTATCAGGGTAATAGACTTTAAGGGCAAGAGGAAAGGACTTGATCTGTGGCGACCCTAATGGATTGGGGGCCGTATCGGGGGTGCCACACTAGTGGCATCACCCAAACTTTGATTACCTATCTCAGTCGAACAACGTATCTCTGATCTTTAATCGATTTTTAACTGTGTCGTAATGATCACTGCAGAAGAACACGGTCGAGTAGTCGGTTTCTGGTCGAATTCTCAAGTCTATTGCCTTAAAATCCCTTAATGGCTTCACCTGATAATCTAGTTAAATCATGAGTGATCAGCTTAGAGAATAGCACTATAAACACATCGATGAAAGGCCAAATTTTTTTAATTGAAAACAGGACTGAAATTTCATAATGTCACATCTTCTCCTGAGGTGTGTCGCCCATGTGGGTATGGATTGCGACACTTCGCTGTCATACGGGGTACGAGCTTGGGAGAGCTCACGATGTTGTGGAAGGAACTCACAAGAGGCTTGATTTGAAAGGCCAGGTGATGATGTCTTTTGAAATGCAAGCCATGAAGGAACTCTCATGATCGAGTACCCCTAAACCCGACCTTTCCCCTTCCTCTCCTTGCGAGAAGGGATCGATGGACGGCGAGATCGAGTCGTGACAATTGGTCTAATTCTACAGCCCACTCAAGGTTTGACCACCACCAATTGGTTCCCAAGCTAATCCTCGACAACTCAGTGGTCAGGGCTTCATTGGAAAGCCACCAGAATAGCTCTTGTGGCTAATCTACTTGCCGAACGTCTTTACCAGTCCTAATCAGACCAGTTTGACTTGGAGATCAAATTGGTGACCAATCTGGTCCCTAGTCAATTTTGTGGTGGTCTAAATAGTATGTCTAAGATTCGAAGTTCCAATCAAACTCTGGTGGTGATCTTTTCTTTCGATTGCATCTAAAATCGAAGAGAATGCAAAAAGGTAGATTCTCAAACTCGAATCCAATGAAGTGAGGTTAGTATATCAAATCGAAGCTAGGATTCAAGAGTAGATCTATGTTATATGTTTCGATTTGATGATGATGAGGTTATTTGATGATTTCCTAAGCTTGAAGTTCAATGAGGATGAGTTTGTGGTTGATGGGATGAGTTTGTGCTAATTTGCAATTTTCATGTATTTGTGGCTAGGTTATTATTTGTCCTAAAACGAGGCATTAGATGACCTTATTTGATCTCAAGACCTTTTACACTTAGAAAGTAAGTTCTGAGACCTTCAATTTGATAGGCCTCACATCTTGAACGGGCAAAATTTGACCATTGAAAAAGTCTCGCAATATGCTCGATTCTATAGTTTTTATGGTTGAATTTCGGTTCTATTTTGGCTCTAACTTTTGTCTTTGCTATTTTCATGTTGATTTTTGGGATCGATTTTTGAACAAGTTTTCTTCATGAGATTTGTTTCAAATCGTCTCAAGTATGTCATGTATTTTTCTAGATTTTTTGGAAATGTTTTAGTTGGTCAAAATCACCTAGAACTTAACTTAGGTAAATTTATACTACACCTAATCCGAGTCACACTTGTAAACAAGTTTATTGGTTTCATGATCTTCATTGGACTTGAATGTATGATTCACATGATTTCATCACTATATACTATGTCAATTGCATGTTCAAATACATGTAAGTTCTGCTACAATTAGGAAGTTACATGTTACACATCTGTCAATTAGGTTTTGAGTCCTTAATGAGAAATGTTCGTCATTGTGCATTCTAGATGCCAAATTTTTCGTCGAATTTTTGCATGTCCATAGGTGACAAAAAGTCGTGCATGTTTTGTGATATTGAGGTTAGATTAAGGACTTATCATATGTACATTTTACCTTGCTTGTTTGAGTCTCTTAAAGACCAAATCTCATGTTAATGCCTTTCTTGACTTTTAAAGTGTTCATTACAAGGTTCGTGTTTATATGTGATAGATCATGGTTAGGCATCATTTTGTCACAACCCTAACTCTATTCCCAGGGTCATGAGCAACAAGGGTTATTTTCGCGACGTCCTAGGCTTGTGGTACGATACTTAATGCTCACCGAAGTTGTGCGATACTTAATGCTCATTAAAGCTATGCGATACTTAATGCTCATCAAAGTTGTGCGATACTTAATGCTTACCAAAGCTGTGCGATACTTAGGGTATACTACTCACTCTAAGCTGATATATCAAAGCCCTCAGGCTGATATAGTATACCATTCTAATCAACCGCCAATTTCACAACTTTTATCATACCCGATAAAATAATCATGTGTGGATACACAGTCGGCCTTAGCCAAAATACAATATTTTTCCATTTTGAAAATCCCACTAATTTCAATAGTCCACAAACACATTTTGGGCATTGTAAATCGACGCATGGTACTTTTCAAATTAAATATTGAAATTATTAAATTTTGGGATAAATACCCAAAATTACAATCAACACACAAATTACACAAATTATCATCTAGATAAATAAACCAACCACACCATTGTGATCAGCACAGAATTCCGGTCACCTTCTATCCCGTTCTAATTTTTGAAAAATAATAATTAATTAAATAAATGTCAATAAATGCAATTTAGGCTGGAAAAGCCTAATTAATAGCCGAGACAGGCCCAAAAAATTTCTGAACCCATCTAGATAAATACTACAACTTATCTAGTCTCTAATTACACTACTCCAATCCCCTAACATGCAATTACGAGTAATTAAATTGCTAATCCGGTGTAACTAACCACCTACACCATAGTTAGTCTAAATTAATCAACCATTAAGCATAATTAACTCCATAAGCGAAGATTATTGAGTAAACTCACTGGATTAGCATTCTGGTGAGTTCACTTCAATGGGGACGCAGAGGTGGGCCACAAACTCCAAAGCGGGGGCACCAAGCAGGGTCGAGAAAGGCTTGAAAATGGGCCTTGAAGGTCCAAAACCCTTGCTGGATTTCGGTTCTAGATGATGGGCCGAGGAGGAGGCTAAGCGGCTGGTTGGGGTTGAAATAACGAGGAACGGGCAGTGGCTGCAACGGCAGGACTTCCAGTGGCTAGACGTTGATGTACGGCGATGGTGGAGGCTTTGACGATGGCCTGGTGGATGGCGAGCAGCTACTAGATGGCGTGGGACGCGAGATAGCGTGCGGGCGCGAGCGAACAACAGCTGGCGGACGAGCAGGCTTAGGTGGCGCAAGCGGTGGCTCCGGCGGACAAACGAGCTGGTCGACGGTGGAGGGAGGCTGCTGGTCGGTCTCTCTAGTTCTTGGAGGCTTTAAGCTTGCTGGAAATGGCGGAGGCTTTAAGCTTGTTGGAAATGGCAGAACCGACCGGAAGGAAGAAGAAGGGGATAGCTAAAGTCTTGAGGGTCCCTCCATGCTCCATCCTAACTCTTTTGTCTCCTTGAAGAGGCCCCACATGGATGGCTGGCTTTCTTAGCACACTTGCAATAGCCAAACTTCCTTTGGAAGCTAATGTAGAGGTCCAAAGGTGGTGGACCAAGGGGGGCTACGAATTTTGGACAAGTTTCCCCCAATTTCACTTCATTTCTCTCTTGAATTGATGCAATTCAGCCCTAAAGTATTCCACCATTGAGTCCTTGACCAAATTGACATTTTTCCTCGCCAATAGAACTAACTTGCATCCCAAAAACACAGTAAAAAACGGTCTCCTGAATTTTCCAGACGAAAACAGCTTATATTTTGACTTTTCACCAAAAATCTCGGTTTGCAGAAAAATCTTCGGCGGATGAGTCGACGTTCCTAAAATGACTCATGACATGATAGAACTTTTAATTTCTGAAATCAAATTCAAATTCATAGTTAATCTCAATCTAGCACGATTTTAGCATGACTTAACCTACCGAGTAGCTTTTAGAAATTTTTGGTGCAATTGATCCGTGGTTGATTATTTTTGAGCCACTTCATATATCTTTGACACATTGGCGACTCTCGATTGTCGTGAAAATCTTGACGCTTCAAATATGGACACAGGGTACCAAAAAGACAAAAAAATCGGCCTAGTACCAATCGACGAGACTTTCGCAATCTGGTGGCATTACCCACACTTTGATCATCTATCTCAGTCGAAACGACCTATCTCTAATCTCTTATCAATTTTTAATTGTGCCGTAATGATCTCTACAAATGAGCACAATTAAGTAGTCGGTTCCTAGTTGAATTCTCAAGTCTATTGCTTTAAAATTTCTAAATGGCTTTCCCCAACAATCTAGTTATCTCATAAGTGATTAGCTCAGAGAATAGTACTATAGGTGCGTCAATGAAAGGCCCGATTTATTTAATTGAAAACAGAATTGAAATTCTAGGATGTCACAATTAGGGAACTTTTTGTACAAAATGCCAAATTTTGACTTGGGTTGACTCTTTCATCAAAGGGTTAACTTTTTTAGTTTTTGATGAAAATGACTAGGAAATTAATCACAATTGAAAGGCTCATGAAAATGAAATGAAAAACGACATTTTTTTTGCTTGAGAAAATGGTTCCATCGCAATTGGAAACTCTAATCTTGACATTTTAGCTTTATTGATACGTCGACTAAAAAATAATGTGTCAACAAGATTCACCAATGGATGTTAGTACAAGATCTTCTGGAAATATGTCCACCGAAGGATTGGTAAAGAAAGGGACATGAGAAGAAGATTCAAAGGGATGAAGGAATGAGAACATCTTTTATTCCCAAAATGAAACATGACGAGACACACAAAGACAATTAGAGATAGGGTCCCAACATCTACATCCATTATGCTTAATGTGATACCCAAGGAAGCAACATAAATGAGCATTGGGTTGAGCATTGGGTTCTAACTTCCTGTGTTCATGTGGAAGAAGGTGCACAAAACAAGCACTACCAAAAACTCTAACACTATTTTAAAAGGGAACCTTGCCATATAAGCACTCACAAAGAGAGACGTTGTCTATGTCAAGAGATGGGGTATGATTAATAGTATAAACAACAGTAAGACAAGCTTTCCCCCAAAACTTTTATTAAGAAGAGGTAGAGATTAAAAGAGTTTGTGAAACATATACAACATGTATATACTTATGTTCTACATGACCATTTTGTTGGGAAGTGCTTGGACATGATTGATGAATAATAGTACCTCGTTGCGAGAGAAATCTAAGAAATTCTATGACTCGATATTCCATGGTATTATTAATACGAAAAACCTTGATGTCTTTTCAAAAATTGTACTTTTACCATGGCAACAAAATCATGGTAGATACGAGTAAGCTCAAATCGATTTTTTTATAAGATAAAGCCAGGTATAACAAGAGTAATTATCAATAAAACTGACAAAAAAATGAGAGTCTCCCATGGTATGTGTTGGAGAAGGTCCCCAAATTTCAAAGTGAATTAAATTGGTTAGACCATGAAAGATAGATTCACTGAGATCGAATGGCATGGCATGATGTTTTTCTAATTGACAAGGCAAGCAATAAAAATGTTTGTCATTAACAGATCCTCAATGAACATTGGATAATAAAATTTTTAATCTAGAAGAAAAAGGATGACCTAACCAAATTGCCAAGTTTCAGATGACATTGTGGCAGCACAACCAATAAAAGAGTTGGGAATATTTTAAGAAAACAAGCTCAAATAGGTGTTCCACTCTACAACCAATTCCAATAGTCTGTCCCGTTTGTGGATCCTACACATGACAACCATAAGGAGAAAAGTGAACTTTAAAGCCAAGTTCACAAAATTGTCCAACTGGAATTAAATTTAGAGAGAGTTTGGGAACCACAAAAGTGTTAGGTAAGGACAAGATAGATGTGGAAATGTGTCATTTATGGCTGACTTGCATTAGAGAATTATAAGTTGTATGAATAGTAGGTGCCTGTGAATAGAGGTGTCAAGACCCACCCTTGACGGCCATCCCTAGGCGAGGGTTGAGCTTAGAAGCATTCGTTTATAAAGTCAATCCGAATGGTAAGTACAAATGGAAATCTCAAATAAGTCACCACTCAACCCCGCAAACAGATATATAATTCGAATGGTACATACAAATGATAGTTTCAAATGAGCTTCCAATTTGCTAACACCGCAAGCACAAACGGATTGTTAATTATAAACTCGAGTCATCTCAAACTCATGCTTCATGTGACAGCTATTCATTTTAAGTTTTTAGACAACCTAAAAAACAATATCTAGGAGTGGCCACTAGCCTTTTTGTTGGAGGCCGGCTAGAAACCCAATCAAGGGTTGAGAGACCACCTTGATTTCCATAAAACTAGAGATTTTGTGAATTCGAGGACTTGGATTACGCTAAAGATTTCTATTAGTGCTCTTTTGATACCTATTAGTATGGTTGTTATCTAAGGTAGCCAAATAGTTTTTTTACATTTTCGTACAACTTGAATCCTAATGCAAAATGATCACACATGGATGGTTTGTTCATGCTATTTCCATGCTAATTATCATAATGAAAAGAAAAGTAATCAAGTAAACAAAATTGCAATACTTAAAAGTAAACACTCAAGACAGAATATGAGCATATATTCTCGGTCCGAGAAAGGAAAAAAAAAAAAAGTAACCCTGCAACTCATTAGATATTTATACAATTGAGTTGAAAACCCGAGACATATGTCGGGAAAATGGATGGGTACACATTATTAAAGCCAAGTTGGACATCAGCTCTTCCACCATCTTCAAGTTCCTTTAGTCAACTCCTCCAAGGGTCGCCTTTGAACTATTCTGATCATAAACTAATGCTACGTGGCATCCCGGAAATTCAAAGCCGAGCCTTAAGGTGTGTTAAAAATCTTTGATTAGGTGATAGAATTTTATGGCTTATGCTTTAGCCAATTTGTCTTTTAATTTAAATGAATTATGTTGTGATTGTGGAAATTCAAATTTAATAGATTAATGCTTGGCCATATGATTTAAATTTCAACAATTAAAAATATCCCAAGACTTTGGCCAAGATGAAATTTGAATTTAGAAATATTAATTGAAAGGAATTCAAAAAAAAAAAAAAAAGAGAGAAAATAGGGTTATTTTCGAAATGGGCCTTGGACCCATTGGCCTAAGCCTAGTGGGCCGAATGGCCGGCCCAAATGGAAGCCAAGGGGAGCTCGACCAGCCCAAGGGGGAATGGCCGGTTGGGCCTAAGCCCAAGCCCAACTAATTAAAAAAAAAAATAGAAATAACAAGTGGCCAAAGGGAGAGCATGCATTGGTTGGACATGAGGTGAGTTAATCATTGCTAATCATGGGCTTTAGGGGATATAAAAGGGGTTAGGAGAGAGAAATGGCCGGTTGCTTGTTTCATTTCCGTCCAAAGAGAGAGGTGTGCAAGAGAGAGAGCCCGAGCGGAAGAGAGAAACCGAGAGGGAAAGAGAGAAGGCGGAGCCGAGAGGGAGGTGCAGCCGTGTGCTCGCCGTTCGTTCACCGTCCCTACGCCTCTGTTCATTGCTGTTTGTTCATCTTGGAGGCAAGTGGGGTCCTTTACTTCTCTTGCATGTCTGTTTTGTTGGTTGCATGTTCGGTTTTAGGTGTGATTTGGGCGAAAAACCGAGGTAAGGGTTGGATGTGTTCAAGCTATGTGACTGTTTTCGTTCGGTTTGTGGTAGTCAGTATTTTAGTCGAGCTTTCATGTGTATTTGGAGTGCGATTTTAGCTTCGGTGTCTTCGTAAAAGTTGAAGCCAATGTCTTTTAGTATGACATACTCTAATTTCATGGAAAACGATGGTAATATGTGGGGTCAAAAGCTCTGTTATACGGAGACCTCAGATCTACGAAATCTTCACTGACCTTTTGTTGATTTCTGGTTGCATGTTAATTTCTGTTGGAGATCTCACTTTGTTGTCTTCTTCAAAGTTGTAGGAAACACCTTAAGCTACAACATACTCGAATTTGAAGCAAAAATAACAAGTATAACTTGGTGAATCGGCTAGATCTTGGAGGTGGTTGATTCTGGTGAGGTGTACCGAGACACCCGAGACTTCATGGGTTAAAATGGTAGCCATAATCCGGTTATTTGACCTAGATCCCTTCATGAAACTTGTAAAGGACACATTTTTACATAACATACTTAAATTTAAGAAGGAAATAAAGAGATTTGATGGGTGAAATATAAGAAATACGGAGAAGTGTGTTCTGGACGAAACGGTAGTGGTTCCAGAAGCTTCGTAGGGCTATGGAAATTAATATAAAAAGAATTTGGCTTAAATTTCTGAATGAAAAAGGTACGAAAATGTGTTGGCTATCACCCTGTAAAGTTTCGTAATTTTTAGATACCGTATGGATATTTTAATTTAATTTATTCGGAAACTGTGCAGTGGGTTTAAATCCGAGAATTTTAGGGTGTTTTTGGAGGAAATATTGAAATTATAAGAAATTCAATTTGGTCACGAATTTTATATAAAATTGTGATCCTATTAGTGATTTTTGAATATTATGATTTTGGGAAAATAAATAAATATAATAAAATAATAAAATAATAATAAAATAATAAAATAATAATAAAATAAAATAGATTTTTATTTGGCCATGGATTCAATTCCATTTGTGTGGCACTTGTGTGATGAGGTCTTTGTATATGCATTAAGTTGAAAAACTTATGTGATTAAGCTATGACATGTGCATGACATGTGAATTGAAATACTTATGTGATTAAGCTATGACATGTGCATGACATGTGAATTGAAATACTTATGTGATTAAACTATGACATGTGCATGACATGTGAATTGAAATACTTATGTGATTAAGCTATGACATGTGCATGACATGTGAATTGAAATGCAAGTATGATATGTTTGATGACATGCCAAATTTCCATGTTAAATTGAGATAAAAGATAAATGTGGATGAGAATGAGGTTGTGGTGGAGGATGTTGTCTGGTGGCTTGGTGGCGTAATTCCAGAGATTCCTTGGGAGTTTCAGGATGCCCGGAATGTGGGGGGCCGGAAGCCCTGTCGGAGGTTTCTGCCCGAAGGGAGTGACTCGCGATGCCAGGATTGGGGTGCGAGATCCCCGGCTAGAAGGGTAAAGGCCGGAAGCCCTGTCGAAGGTTTCTGCCCGAAGGGAATGCCTCGTGATGCTAGTTGAGATGCGACATGCCCGGAATGTGGGGGGCCGGAAGCCCAGTGGCCATGAGATGGCTGGAATGCTGGGATCCCTGTCGGAGGTTTCCGCCCGAAGGGATGATGATGATGGTGAATTTGATGATTTGGGAAAAGATAATGTGGGGATCAATTAATAAGTAAAAGTGGAAATTGATCTATGATGTGATATGCATGGTGATGCATGGCTAATGATGATGTGATATGCATGGTGATGCATGGCTAATGATGATGTGATATGCATGGTGATGCATGGCTAATGATGATGATATGATGATGTGATATGCATGGTGATGCATGGCTAATGATGATGTGATATGCATGGTGATGCATGGCTAATGATGATGATATGATGATGTGATATGCATGGTGATGCATGGTTAATGATGGTGTGATGATAATGATATATGAGATGCCATGATGATGATATATATGCTATGATGATGCATGAATACGCTTGACATCAAAAAGGTAAGCAATGCCTGCATTGTATGATGGTATGCATGGTGCACTGAGTTGTTATTGGATTTCCCTATCTGCTGAGTGGTTGTACTCACCCCTTTTAGGGATAACATTTCTGATTAGCACTATGCCGCTACCTGCTGTTTCGCGTGGGGTATTTTACGGTCTATCGTCTGATGTTGAGGTGGAGTGTACGGAGATAGATTGTCCCTCTGTGCCCGGATTGACGTTTATCCGAGTGCGATGCTTAGTTATGTATGATATCAGCCTGGTTGGGGGCCCTGTCATACAAGAGTTCCTGTCTGTGCACGTTCGGCGGGATGGAGCAATGCGAGGGATGCTGCCGCCGCCACCACCTGACGCACCGGGTTGGGTGTGAGACCTGCGCGCGAGGAGTAGGAGCTAGATCACTTTTTGATGTAGATAGTTGATGCTAGTGATGGGAGGGTTTTGTGTTCATGTGATGTTAGGGGTCGGAGTTCCTTTTTGAGATTTTAGGTGGGACATGGCAGAGTCTTAACCTTTCTGGTTTTTGTACCGACCCGAAGGAAACCCCATCTCGCTATATGTATGTATGTAAGCAAAGCGTCAACGTTATTTATAAAATCGTGCTGTTAGTTGGTGTGTATTTGTATCATGGGTTAGAAGGGAGATAGATGACGATGTGAATTTTGCTTCCGCTATGAGTCGCGCTGGGACCGATTCGTTTTAAAAAAAAAAAAAATGCCTGTGATTAATGACGCTTGTATTAAGTGCAAGATAGGCAAATAGGAGAATAAAGTGTAACACCGGCGCTGTTGACGACCTGCGAAGGGTTCGGGGTGTCACAGCCGCCCTTTTTGGTATCAGAGCGAATGGATATAGGTGGAGTGATAAGGAGCCTCAATTGGGAATTGAGGAACATGATGACAATACACACCATAGGGTCTTAAATGAAATAATTGAATAACGGGTGATGAGAATTCACTCGTAGATCCCTAGTAGTTTGTTTTGAGTTATTTTAAGTGCCAGTAACATGTATATGTTACTTATGTAGCGATAGTAATTGCTTTGAGTGGAGGCAGTGAGTCTCAGATTATTCCTGAGGCAATGCTTGGAAATTGCAGGAGAGTTATGGTGCGAGCTGGAAGTGCTCATCCATCGAGGGCTGAAGCCTCGCTGCAAGGGCTGAACCCGAATGGAAGATATCCTGCAGGCATTAGCCAATATTGGAAATCTGATGGAGAGGCAGGCGCAGCAACAGCCCGGAGCAGAACGCCATACTCAAGGACTAGTGGAGCAGTTTTTGAAGCTGAAGCCACTTAAGTTTAATGGAATGGGAAGTCCTGAGGAGGCAGAGCAATGGATTGATGGAATGGAAAGAATTTTCCGGCTGTTGGACTGCACTAATGCTGAGAAAATAGTCTTAGCAGAGTACCAATTGGAGGGAAATGCGAAGTTTTGGTGGAGAGCTTGAAGGATATAATCTTTCCACCAGTGCCGATGTTAGCGGGAGGAGTTTGTTAGAGCTTTTAATAGGAAGCATTTCTCGATTGTGCTAAGGACACGGGAAGATTACTGAATTTGTTCAGCTAGAACAAAAGGGGTTGACTGTAGATCAGTATGAGGCTAGATTTTCTGAATTGTCTAGATATGCTCCTAGATTGATTGAGGATCAGGAGGAGAAGGCTAAGAGATTCCTGAAAGGGCTGAGGACTGACATTAGAAAGCAGCTAGTGCCTTTGAACATAAGAGATTATAATGAGATTTATGAAAGGGCGCAGTTAGTGGAGCAGGAGCTGTTGAGGGAGAGGTCTGAATTTAAGAAACCGTTTAATTTTAGTGATGTGAAAAAGGGGAAGAAGCCTTATTCTGGTCAAGGTCAGACCTGGAATGTGAAGAAGAAGGGAAATTTTGGAAATTTTGGAGGAGCAAGGAGTGGTCTGAACATAGGGAAAGCATCCTATCAGCCTGAACAACAGAAATGTTTTGGCTATGGACAAGTGGGACATCTTAGGAGGAATTGCCCGCGAGAGAGGTCGCAAGTGAGTGTTGGCTCAGTGCGACAGGGATATCAGAGTGCTGTTAGGTCAAATCCGCAAGGAAATCCTCAGAGACCACCTGCACAAGGAAGGGTGTATGCGATCACCCAGGAGGAAGCGGAAGCTTCCAAGAATGTTATCTCAGGTACGATTCTTATTAATGGCGAAAAGGCATATGCATTGTTTGACACGGGTGCAACGCATTCGTTTGTGTCTGAAAGATATAGATGTTTGAATAAGATCGAAGTTATGCCTCTTGAGACGCCTCTTTGTGTTTCCACGCCTTTAAAGGATATGGTATTGTCTACATTGGTGTGTGAAAATTGTAAGATCTCAATAGGAGGAAAGGATATGGAAATAGACTTGGTTGTAATGGCTATGTATGATTTTGATGTTATTATAGGAATTGATTGGCTTCGTAAGTATCGGGCTAGAATGGATTGTTATAGAAGAGTGGTGCAATTTGTTTTACCTGACCAGTCTAGTTGTGAATTTCTAGGAGGCCAAACCCATTTTCCTGTAGCTCTTATTTCTGCAGTAGAAGCTTGTAAGTTACTTGACGAAGGATGTCAAGGGTATCTAGCCATAGTTAGAGATTATGCCAGGGAGGAGCCTAATCTCGAGGAAGTTCGTGTAGTTAACGAATTTCAAGATGTATTTCCTGAGGAATTGCCTGGATTACCGCCAGAGCGGGAGGTTGAATTTGAAATTGAATTAATGCCTGGAATAGGACCAATATCAAAAGCCCCGTATAGAATGGCCTTAGTTGAATTGAAGGAATTGAAAGTGCAACTGCAAGAATTGCTTGATAAGGGAT
Organism: Eucalyptus polyanthemos subsp. polyanthemos; assembly: GCA_017140185.1. NCBI lineage: Eukaryota > Viridiplantae > Streptophyta > Magnoliopsida > Myrtales > Myrtaceae > Eucalyptus > Eucalyptus polyanthemos. The sequence continues at coordinate 27,237,950 of CM029459.1, forward strand.
TCATTAGACCAAGTGCTTCACCTTGGGGTGCACCGGTCTTGTTTGTGAAAAAGAAAGATGGATCAATGCGCTTGTGTATTGACTATAGGCAGTTGAATCAAGTGACCATTAAGAATAAATATCCTTTGCCTAGAATTGATGATTTATTTGATCAACTTCAGGGAAGTTCGGTCTTTTCTAAGATTGATTTGAGGTCGGGATACCATCAGTTGAGAATTAAAAAGGAGGACATTCCTAAGACTGCGTTTAGAACTCGTTATGGGCATTATGAGTTCCTTGTTATGCCATTTGGATTGACTAACGCCCCTGCTGCATTTATGGATTTGATGAATAGAATATTTCAGCCTTATTTAGAGCAGTTTGTGATTGTCTTTATTGATGATATTTTGGTGTATTCGAAAGGGCCTAAAGAGCATGAGCAGCATTTGAGGATAGTTTTGCAGACTCTGAGAGAGCATAAGTTGTATGCTAAGTTTAGTAAGTGTGAATTCTGGTTGGATCGGATAGTATTTTTAGGACATGTGGTGTCAGGAAAAGGAATTGCAGTAGACCCGGCAAAAGTTGAAATGGTAGTGAATTGGCCGAGATCGACAACACCTACTGAGATACGAAGTTTCTTAGGATTGGCTGGTTATTATAGAAGATTCATTGAAGGATTTTCAAGGCTAGCAGGACCTTTAACTAAATTGACCCGAAAGAATGTGAAATTTGAGTGGAATGGAGAATGTGAAAGGAGTTTCCAAGAGCTTAAAAGGAAATTGACTTCAGCTCCAATTCTAACTATACCTACTGGACCTGATGGTTTTACGGTGTATAGTGATGCATCTCACAAAGGACTAGGATGTGTGTTGATGCAGCATGGCAAGGTTGTAGCCTATGCATCCAGACAATTGAAACCTCATGAGCTAAATTACCCGACGCATGATTTAGAGCTAGCAGCTATAGTGTTTGCCTTGAAGATATGGAGACACTATTTGTATAGGGAAAAGTTTGAGATTTATACAGATCATAAGAGTTTGAAGTATCTGTTCTCACAAAAGGAGTTGAACATGAGACAAAGGAGGTGGATGGAGTTGTTGAAGGATTATGACTGTGAGATAAGATATCATCCAGGAAAAGCGAATAGAGTAGCAGATGCTCTTAGTCGAAAGTCGGTCGTAGAAATAGCTAGTTTGAGGATGGCAGAGTGGGAATTGTTAGAATCGGTAGCAAATTCCGAATTTAAATTGGAAGTGGATTGTCTCACTGGTATGCTTAGTGCATTGAGGATTGAGCAAGAGATTATCCAGAAAATTAAAATTCTGCAAGAGTCTGACCCAGAGATTTTGAAAGTGAAAGATGCTGTATCTTTAGGGAAAAGATCAAAATTTCAGATCTCTGATGATGGAATAGTAAGATGTCAAGGACGACTTTGTGTTCCCGACAATGAGGAATTGAGGAAGGAAATTCTGTCGGAGGCACATAAGAGTAACTATAGTATCCACCCAGGTAGTACAAAGATGTACAGAAATTTGCGTCAGCAATTTTGGTGGAATGGTATGAAGGCAGATACGGCTAAGTACGTTTCTCAATGTTTGACGTGTCAGCAAGTAAAAGCGGAGCATCGAAAACCCGCAGGACTTTTGAGACCATTAGACATTCCTGAATGGAAATGGGAACATATAACGATGGACTTTGTGCAAGGATTGCCAAGGACATCGAGGAGTCATGATTCAATTTGGGTTATAGTGGATCGATTGACTAAGTCGGCGCATTTCTTAGCGATTCGCATGGACTACCCAATGGATAAGTATGCGGACATGTATGTAAGTCAAGTGGTACGCTTACATGGTGTTCCAGTGACCATTACTTCAGATCGAGATTCGAGGTTCACTTCGAATTTTTGGAAAAGTCTTCAAATTGCGTTAGGATCTAAGCTTCAGTTTAGTACTGCTTTTCATCCCCAGACAGATGGTCAATCAGAAAGAGTAATCCAGATATTAGAGGATATGTTAAGAGCTTGCGCAATTGATTTCAAAGGAAATTGGGATGAAAGATTGCATTTGGTAGAATTCGCCTATAACAATAGTTTTCAGAAAAGTATAGGCATGTCACCTTATGAAGCATTATATGGAAGGAGATGTAGGACTCCTATTTGTTTGAATGAAGTGGGAGAGAGGAAGCTGACAGGACCTGAACTGGTACAAGTTACCACTGAGGCTGTTGATATTATCAGGGAAAGACTTAGAACAGCTCAAAGTAGATAGAAGGGTTACGCCGATAGACGTAGGAGGCCTTTGGAATTTAGTGTAGGAGACCATGTATTACTTAAGGTATCTCCAAAGAAAGGAATATCTCGATTTGGGAAGAAGGGTAAGTTAAGCCCCAGATTTGTAGGACCTTTTGAGATACTTGAGAAAATAGGAGACGTGGCTTATCGTTTAGCGTTACCTCCTAAGTTAGGAAATCTGCACGATGTGTTTCATGTATCGATGTTGAGGAAGTACCAGCCGGATCCTGGTCATATACTCGATCATGAAGCCATCAAAATGGATGAGAAAGTAAGGTATAGTGAAGAGCCTGTGCAGATATTAGATCGAAAGGAGCAAAATTCTTAGGACCAAAAAGATCCCATTGGTTAGGGTGTTATGGCGACATCATGATGTGGAGGAAGCCACATGGGAAAGTGAGGATCAGATAAAGGAAAAGTATCCTTATTTATTTCAAGAAGGCGCGAGTAGTGCTTGAATTTCGAGGACGAAATTCTCTAAGGAGGGGAGAATTGTGGCATCCCGGAAATTCAAAGCCGAGCCTTAAGGTGTGTTAAAAATCTTTGATTAGGTGATAGAATTTATGGCTTATGCTTTAGCCAATTTGTCTTTTAATTTAAATGAATTATGCTTGTGATTGTGGAAATTCAAATTTAATAGATTAATGCTTGGCCATATGATTTAAAAGGGGTTAGGAGAGAGAAATGGCCGGTTGCTTGTTTCATTTCCGTCCAAAGAGAGAGGTGTGCGAGAGAGAGAGCCCGAGCGGAAGAGAGAAACCGAGAGGGAAAGAGAGAAGGCGGAGCTGAGAGGGAGGTGCAGCCGTGTGCTCGCCGTTCGTTCACCGTCCCTACGCCGCCGTTCATCGCTGTTTGTTCATCTTGGAGGCAAGTGGGGTCCTTTACTTCTCTTGCATGTCTGTTTTGTTGGTTGCATGTTCGGTTTTAGGTGTGATTTGGGCGAAAAACCGAGGTAAGGGTTGGATGTGTTCAAGCTATGTGACTGTTTTCGTTCGGTTTGTGGTAGTCAGTATTTTAGTCGAGCTTTCATGTGCATTTGGAGTGCGATTTTAGCTTCGGTGTCTTCGTGAAAGTTGAAGCTAATGTCCTTTAGTATGACATACTCTAATTTCATGGAAAACGATGGTGATATGTGGGGTCAAAATCTCTGTTATACGGAGACCTCAGATCTGCGAAATCTTCACTGACCTTTTGTTGATTTCTGGTTGCATGTTAATTTCTGTTGGAGATCTCACTTTGTTGTCTTCTTGAAAGTTGTAGGAAACACCTCAAGCTACAACATACTCGAATTTGAAGCAAAAATAACAAGTATAACTTGGTGAATCGGCTAGATCTTGGAGGTGGTTGATTCTGGTGAGGTGTACCGAGACACCCGAGATTTCATGGGTTAAAATGGTGACCATAATCCGGTTATTTGACCTAGATCCCTTCATGAAACTTGTAAAGGACACATTTTTACATAACATAATTAAATTTCAGAAGGAACGAAAGAGATTTGTTGGGTGAAATCTAAGAAATACGGAGAAGTGTGTTCTGGACGAAACGGTAGTGGTTCCAGAAGCTTCGTAGGGCTATGGAAATTAATATAAAAAGAATTTGGCTTAAATTTATGAATGAAAAAGGTACGAAAATGTGTTGGCTATCAGCCTACAAAGTGTCGTAATTTTTGGAGACCGTATGGATATTTTAATTTAATTTATTCGGAAACTGTGCAGTGGGTTTAAATCCGAGAATTTTAGGGTGTTTTTGGAGGAAATATTGAAATTATAAGAAATTCAATTTGGTCACGAATTTTATATAAAATTGTGATCCTATTAGTGATTTTTGAATATTATGATTTTGGGAAAATCATAAATATTGAATATTTATATTGAAAATAAATAAAATAATAAAATAATAAAATAATAAAATAATAAAATAGACTTTTATTTGGCCATGGATTCAATTCCATTTGTGTGGCACTTGTGTGATGAGGTCTTTGTATATGCATTAAGTTGAAATACTTATGTGATTAAGCTATGACATGTGCATGACATGTGAATTGAAATACTTATGTGATTAAGCTATGACATGTGCATGACATGTGAATTGAAATACTTATGTGATTAAGCTATGACATGTGCATGACATGTGAATTGAAATACTTATGTGATTAAACTATGACATGTGCATGACATGTGAATTGAAATACTTATGTGATTAAGCTATGACATGTGCATGACATGTGAATTGAAATACTTATGTGATTAAGCTATGACATGTGCATGACATGTGAATTGAAATGCAAGTATGATATGTTTGATGCCATGCCAAATTTCCATGTTAAATTGAGATAAAAGATAAATGTGGATGAGAATGAGGTTGTGGCGGAGGATGTTGTCTGGTGGCCTGGTGGCGTAATTCCAGAGATTCCCTGGGAGTTTCAGGATGCCCGGAATGTGGGGGGCCGGAAGCCCTGTCGGAGGTTTCTGCCCGAAGGGAGTGACTCGCGATGCCAGGATTGGGGTGCGAGATCCCCGGCTAGAAGGGTAAAGGCCGGAAGCCCTGTCGGAGGTTTCTGCCCGAAGGGAATGCCTCGTGATGCTAGTTGAGATGCGAGATGCCCGGAATGTGGGGGGCCGGAAGCCTAGTGGCCATGAGATGGCTGGAATGCTGGGATCCCTGTCGGAGGTTTCTGCCCGAAGGGATGATGATGATGGTGGATTTGATGATTTGAGAAAAGATAATGTGGGGATCAATTAATAAGTAAAAGTGGAAATTGATCTATGATGTGATATGCATGGTGATGCATGGCTAATGATGATGTGATATGCATGGTGATGCATGGCTAATGATGATGATATGATGATGTGATATGCATGGTGATGCATGGTTAATGATGGTGTGATGATAATGATATATGAGATGCCATGATGATGATATATATGCTATGATGATGCATGAATACGCTTGACATCAAAAAGGTAAGCAATGCCTGCATTGTATGATGGTATGCATGGTGCACTGAGTTGTTATTGGATTTCCCTATCTGCTGAGTGGTTGTACTCACCCCTTTTGGGAATAACATTTCAGATTAGCACTATGCCGCTACCTGTTGTTTCGCGTGGGGTATTTTACGGTCTACCGTTTGATGTTGAGGTGGAGTGTACGGAGATAGATTGTCCCTCTGTGCCCGGATTGACGTTTATCCGAGTGCGATGCTTAGTTATGTATGATATCGACTTGGTTGGGGGCCCTGTCATACAAGAGTTCCTGTCTCGTGCACGTTCGACGGGATGGAGCGTGCGAGGGATGCGCCGCCGCCACCACCCGACGCACCGGGTTGGGTGTGAGACCCGCGCGCGAGGAGTAGGAGCTAGATCACTTTTTGATGTAGATAGTTGATGCTGGTGATGGGAGGGTTTTGTGTTCATGTGATGTTAGGGGTCGGAGTTCCTTTTTGAGATTTTAGGTGGGACATGGCAGAGTCTTAACCTTTCTGGTTTTTGTACCGACCCGAAGGAAACCCCATCTCGCTATATGTATGTATGTAAGCAAAGCGTCAACGTTATTTATAAAATCGTGCTGTTAGTTGGTGTGTATTTGTATCATGGGTTAGAAGGGAGATAGATGACGATGTGAATTTTGCTTCCGCTATGAGTCGCGCTGGGACCGATTCATTTTAAAAAAAAAAAAATGGCTGTGATTAATGACGCTTGTATTAAGTACAAGATAAGCAAATAGGAGAATAAAGTGTAACACCGGCGCTGTTGACGACCTGCGAAGGGTTCAGGGTGTCACATGGTAAACTAGCATTCAAAAATGCAATCACAAACATCAAAACAAGTGTAAATATCTCAAAACAATTTATGACACAAAGAATGGCCTCGGGATCGGCCTTTCAAATTTATGCATAACGAGCCGTCCTATGTCCACTAATTGAGTGATTATTGTGACGCCCCCATACATCCCAACTAATGCAGCTACTAAATCTTTTCACTTTTTTAGCATGCAAAAGCGTGTATGGTCAAAGAACATCTAAGACATATAAAAATCAAAGGAAAACACGCAGAAATGAAAACCAGGCAACCACATTTCATTTCTTACTTATGTACATGAGGTGATAGGGTCGAGCACATTGGGGGAATAACAAAAGACACCACTACTCCAGACCATGCCAAAAATTTCACCAGTTGCATCACCCTAACCTAGATATCACATATGTATAGTGTTACCTATCTCTCATCCACAGCACATCCAAAAACTTGCTGTCTATTCTTCTCAAAAATGCTGCGTCCACCCTCCTGTCCTCACTCTACTCCACTCCACTACTTTCGTCGTTGTAATCACTAGGAAGTGGGAGAGGTCACACCAAATGGTCCCCAGCATGGGCATACATGGCAACGAACCCTAACAGTACCGGGCCGATGGTGATCCAATATCTACCATCAATATCGAGATGACCTTGACAAAGACAACGTCCGGGAAATCAGGGTCAATGAACTTGGTCTGGTGCCATGTGAAGTCCACCAGGGCACCATAACTAGTCATGGGGGCAATAGGCGGGAGTGGCATGGCTACTAATTTGAAAGAGAATAGTCAACCATGGGTGAGCATAAAACTCAACAGGTAAATTGTCAACCAGTCTATACTACATACGTCAATAGCGGCACAAGTGAAGTATTTCAAATATGAAACATAGAAGATCGTTTTAAAATCAACTTGCGTGAAAACCTTTTTCAAAATCAAAGTAGCAAGTCAAAAAATATTTCCTCTGAAATCAATAAACCAGCAAATCTCAAATGGAATCTGAAAATGCCAATAATCACATTTGCTATGAATTTAGCTTGCACCATCTTCTAGGGAGCCTCGTTATCCCCTAGGCATCTTGCACCCACCTGACATCGTGCAGACATCTTGGGAACTGTGTTACACCCCCTAGGCATTCGGAGGAACCTAGTTACCCCTGCAGGCATTTCTACTAACACTCAGGGCATTGTCGTCGCGAAGACCAATGACATTCCCACACACTTATACGATGGTGCATCAATTCAATAATTCAATTAAAAAATGACATTCATTGTGCTAGTGAACAGTAAACAATTTAATTTCGGAATCAACCATCCTTTATCCATTTGTAAATCAGAGAAATGGTACAAATTACTTAGTCCGAAATATCGGTTTATATAGACGAGTTACCAAAAGGAATTTATTCAAAATCTGAAATTGACCCTAAAAGGGTAGTTTGCATGCCTTTAGAAATACCAGCATTTACAAGGTAAATCATTCTAAAAGTTACGAAACTTTAACACAATGTGAATGAGATCTCGAGAAATGTCTTTCATGGAGAACTCAAAACCCAGTTTGGCCTGTACAATCCTCAACAATTTGTGTAAATCGGGCGAAAAAAGAGGGACGGATCACAGAACCAAAACATATAAAAAAAATTGGCGTTTCACTGGTCTAAATGAGTTCCAACAATCATTGAAAAATTCCATATTATATTTCAGAATGTGCTCTACAACTTTCATGAAGAATAGTTGCCCAAATTTCTTGTTGAAAATTTTGTAGAAAATCAAATTCGATTAAAGGTCAGTAAATTTTTAGGAAAAGCTTATTCAAACCCATGTACTTTTCCAAATATAATTTAAACATATGAAATTCGAAAAATTTGAAATTAAATTATGTTATAGATGTGAAAGCTAGTACGAGCACCTAGAGGGGGTGAATAGGTGCGAAAACAAATTTTACAGAGTAAAGTATATAATTTTGCTTTTAAACCAACTCTGTTTAGAAATAGATTATGAAAAGGAAATTAGTCTAATAATCAAATAGAGTTACGATCAAAGTAAACGAGCTTAGGAAAGAGAATAAGAACACAAGGTTTGTAGTGGTTTGGCTTAATCCAAGCCTACGTCCACTCTTCTACACTAACAGCCCACCGGCTGGATTTCACTAAGAATCAAAAGAGTTGTTACAGTATAGCTCCTCCTCGATTCCACAGTGTAGAGACTTTGCTACGCTTCCTCAAGGTCTCATAGAAGTATAAACTCTCTTTTGAGTACAAGTTTTCGCTCAACAATTGAATTGACTAAGAACAAGGAGTTTCAAACTTTGGAATTCTTCTATCGCGCACACACTCGACTAGCTGGAACATCTTCCTTATATACTCCTCCATGCCTTCATACCCGTTGGCACTTACCAAAAGAGCTCTTCCAATCTTCCTATTGGACATAATCAATTAGGGAGATTTCGAGTCAATTAAGGAATATGACGATAGCCCACCAATCCTGCTCACCCATACAATCAGGATCTAAGCTTCCATAATTAGAACCTTCCAAGTATGCTTTGCCAATCAACGGATCTAAATGATCTGAATTGAAATCAAAACGAATAATAGATTCCAAGATGCTCTATCCAACCGAGAGATCTTTTTCAGTCGATAGAATCAAATCCTTAACAAAATACTCGTTCACGGATAAGACTTCTTCGACGGTCTAGAAACTGTCAATGAGGATAGACTTTGAATCTTGAGTCTGGCAGTTCGGCGGTCTTCAGACTTTGACTAAAAATTCTGCAAGTCTTCAGACTAGACTAATGGAAACGTTTTGTCAACTTCAAAACACGCAAGAAAGTTTTCTCCAACAATCTTCCCCTTTTTTATGGTGACAAAACTTTCCTGCAGATTTAGATATTTTTGACCTGCAAAACAGTACTCAAGCAAATATGGATATCTCACAAAAGATAATTGACTTAGTAAAGACAATATTAAATCTGCATCCACAAGAAATAAGTTAGTCCTGTAAATAAACAACTATCTTTGCCATGAAATACCAATAGTGCTCAAAATAAACAAACGATCAAACAAACCAAATCCAAATCCAGTCACAACCAAACAACCAAACAAAAGTAAAAAGTCATTCAAAAAGTGAGGTCAAAAAACGAAAAAGTAAAGTTTCAAAAAGTAAGGTAAAAAAATGAGAAGTAAAGTTTCAAATCTGCACCATCTCTTCCCCTTTTTGTTAGCATTTAAAAAAGGTAGAGATAAAAAGATAATGGAATTATGGTTGCCTAGGAATGCGAACAAGCTAGAAATCTCTCATTGCTGGACAATCCCTTCCAGCTTTTTCAAATCCTCCTTTAGTTGAGCCACATCTTCACCCTTGGCATTTACTTGAATTTGAAAAGCAACGGCATGAACTTGATCATGTAAGGAAACTAAAGAGGCTTGACCTGCATTCTGAAAGGTCTAAACTTCGCATCCCAGGGCATAAATCTGGCATCGCATCTCCATAAGAACATCAAGCACTTTGCGAAAGTCTGCTGAATTATTGATCTGTGTTCTGGCCTCTACATGATCAGTAGGAGTATTTGCAGATGATGGCAAGCCGGCATGATCACTTAGATTTGGCGATGAAACCTCATGACCTTCCTCTAGAAATTGAGAGGCATAGATGTCTTCTAGATCTGCAGGTGAATAACTAACACCTTCACTAGGAACAATAATTGAAAATGCACCTCTTTTCTCTGCAATTCCCCCTGTTTCAATATCCTCAGGAGGTGAGAAGAACGCTTCATGCTTTGTTTCCTCTTGTTCACCTCTCCCTTCTTCTTCTTCTACAATCCTTTCTTCCTCTACTTCTTTTTGCATTGTTTCTCTCAATCCACTCCTTTCCTCTTCTTCATCTCTGTCTTGATCCTCTCTCTCCTCTATCTCTGGAACAGCACTTCATAGATTTCTCAGTGCAAGAGCGGAAATGGTAATATCGTCCTCATCTTCTTCATATTCCAGAACGAGTGCTCTTCTTTTCTTGGATGGAGCTATCATGGACTCCTTCCTTTTCCATTTTGCAACTGAAGAACCATGGTGAGACTTGACAAGGGTTTTCTCTTTCAATCACGCCAAAGCCTTGTCCAGCTCTTTCAAACGCATTTTATAAACCATTTTCATTCCCACTATCATTTGATCACATGATCAAACACATAAAATCCTGGGAGGCTGAATATCGAAACGTATGAAAAGCTTTGTAACAAGCGCTGAGTACGGTAGTTGCCCTCTGTCTTTAGCCATTGTTTTGTACATGTGAAACATGATTGTGTGAGGCAGAGAGAACTTCTTGCCAGCATTGATAGCATACATCAACTTTGCTTCTGAGTTAGAGATGTCAGTCTTTGAGGTTGACTTGGGTCTAAGGTAATTGATCACAATCTTGTGAAGCAAAATGTTAGAGGCCTTCATCCTCGAGTACGAAATTCTTCCTTCAGACATTCCATCCCGAACAAGCTCCACCGTTGCGCGACCAACATACACACTAATTTATTGGAATGCCCCTCGCTCTACTCCAATCACATCCGGCAATATGTCCATGTCAACGATATAGTCCTGATCTCGAACACTAAACGAAAATTTATTCTCATCCAAAAAACTTATATTAGAATAGAAGTAAGCAGTAAGTTCTAGATATGCCTCTATCGTCTCAGAACAAAAACGCTCAAGCTGAAGTCGAGTGAATTTCTCTCGTAGCTTCACATTCAAAGAATCAAGAAAATCAAAGTCTACACTTCTCAGATTGATCACCCTCTTTTTAGCAACTTGGAGTAAAGTCGCTTGTGTTCCTCCGAGTGAAACAAATCTGTTCTTTTGCTTCGAATATTTGCCCCAACACCCATTCTAGGCTTGAAATGAGTGTACATTTTGTTATCATCATTCTCATCAGGCTGACTAAGACCTCCAACATGTGGATCACTAGGAATATTTGCAAATGCTCGATTTGCAAACCCCATAGGAGCAATTTCCAATCGTTCCATTGTTCACAAAAAGCGAGTTTCATTTCAATACCCTTTATCTTCAAAAATTTATCGATATAGTTCAAGGGAGTGCCTCCCTTCTTCAAAATAGAGTAAAGCTTAAAGATAAAGGCGGGCTTTTGAGTTCTTACGGGTTCTGCATCTTCAATGATTTCTTCCTTCGCTCTTTGATCAATATCTTGAGGTCTAGCTTGAGAAGATTGACGTGATTGAGAATGTTGTGGGCTCTGCTGCTATCTTGGAGATTCTTCTTCCTCGGTGAGGTCAAAATGTGTAGGACCCTCACGCATGTGTTGTGGTCCCCTGTTCGAGATCCTTGAAGACTTTCTTTGGGATGCCATTCTCACAGTCTTTGAGAGATTCGAAACTCTATTCGCGAAAAAAGGTGAGCACTTTAAAGATTAAACTAGAGAGTAAAAGTAAGAAAGCGAAGGTCTGTGCTTTTTAGGGTTTGTGAGGAAGACGATCATTATATAAAGCAATCGAAAAGAGGCATACGGAATGTCGTAAAAGGAAAAATAGAAAATGCCCTTTTAAAAAATAACTGCCTTTTTGAAAGAATAGATAACCGTCTTTTCAAAAATAACTCCTTTTTCGAAAAGGAAGTATTACAATAATTGCGAAAACTAGGGAAGATAATCGTACCTTTTCGAGATTAATAACATCAATCAATTACAGATTAATAGATAATCGTACCTTTTTGAGATTTTATCCGTGAGATAAATTTCTAAAACTGAGTGTGGCATCCCAGAAATTCAAAGCCGAGCCTTAAGGTGTGTTAAAATCTTTGATTAGGTGATAGAATTTCTTTTGGCTTATGCCTTAGCCAATTAGTCTTTTAATTTAATGAATTATGCTTGTGATTGTGGAAATTCAAATTTAATAGATTAATGCTTGGCCATATGATTTAAATTTCAATAATGAAAAATATCCCAAGACTTTGGCCAAGATGAAATTTGAATTTGGAAATATTTATAGAAGGAATTTCAAAAAAAAAAAAAAGAAAGAGAGAAAAAGGGATTAATTTTCGAAATGGGCTTTAGGCCCATTAGCCTAAAGCTTGGTGGGCCAAGCTAGTCGGCCCATTAGGGCCCAAGAAGGGAGCTCGACCAGCCCAAAAGGGTGTGGCCGGATGGGCCTAAGCCCAAGCCCAATCAATTCAAAAATAAAAATTACATGTGGCACAAAGGAGAGCATGCATTGGTTGGACATGAGGTGAATCAATCATTACTAATCATGGGCTTTAAGGGGATATAAAAGGGGTGAGGAGAGAGAGAGGGCCGGTTCTTTGTTCATTCGACCGAGAGAGGTGTGCGAGAGAGAGAGAGAGAGAGAGAGAGAGAGAGAGAGAGAGAGAGAGAGAGAGAGAGCTCGAGCGGAAGGGAGGAACCGAGAGGGAAGAAGGCGGAGCCGGAGGGGTGTGCCGTTCGTTCGCCGTCCGATCGTCGCCGTTCGTCGTAGCTTGTTCATCTTTAAGGCAAGTGGAGTCCGTAACTTCTCTTGCATGTTTTGTGGTGTTTGCATGTTAGATTTTAGGTATGATTTGTGCGAAAAACCGAGGTAAGAGTTGGTTATTTGCAAACCGTGTGACTGTTCTTGTTCGGTTTGTTGGAGTCAGTGGCTTGTTCGAGTTTGCATGGGTGTTTGGAGTTCGATTTTGGCTTTGATGTCTTCATGAAAGTTGAAGCCAAAGTCTTTTAATATGACATACTAAAAATTCGTAGAAAACGATGGAGATTTGAGGGGTCAAAAGTTCTATTGTACGGAGACTTTAGATCTGCGAAATTTCACTGACCTCTTGCTAGATTCTTGTTTGCATGTTGATTTCTGTTGAAGATCTCACTTTGTTGTCTTCTTGAAAGTTGTAGGAAACACTTTAATCTACAGCATACTCAAATTTGAAGCAAAAATAACAAGTATAACTTGGTGAATCGGTTAGATCTTGGAAACGATGGTTCTGGCGAAATATACCGAGATACCCGAGACTTCACGGACTTAAATGGTGACCATATATTGGTTATTTGACCTAGATCTCTTCATGAGACTTGTAAAGGAAACCTTGTTCCATAACATACTCAAATTTCAGAGGAAACGAAAGAGATTAGATGGGTGAGATCTAAAAATTTCGGAGAAGTGTGTTCTGGACGACGCGGTCGTGGTTCCAGAAGTTTCGTAGGGTTGTAGAAATTAATCTAAACAGAATTTGGCTTAGGGTTCTTCATGAAAAGTGCACGAAAATGTGTTGGCTATCACCCTACAAAATTTCGTAATTTTTGAAGGCCATATGAGTATTTTAATCGAAATTATTTGGAAATTGTGAAATTATGAGAAATTCAATTTGGCCATGAATTTTATATGAAATTGTAACCCTATTAGTGATTGTTTGAATATTATGATTTTGGGAAAAACATAGATAATAAATATTTATTTATGAAAATAAATAAATATAATAATATAATAAAATAATAATAAAATAATAAAATAATAATAAAAGAAAAATAATAATGGATTATTTTATTGGCCATAGATTCCATTTGATTAATTCATGTTATTATGTGATAAAGTCTTGGTATGGGTATGACATTGAATCGAGATGTATATGTGATGAAGTCTTGGTATGTGTGTGACATGGATTTGAAATGTATGTATGTATTCAATGTTGAGCATGATCTTGAATTGTCATCACATCATATGTCATGATAAATTGAATCATAATAATGTGAATTGAGAATACCATCGGAGGTGAGCCGACGATGCCTCGGGAGTATCGGGATGCCTGGCTAGAAGGGTACGGCCGGTTGCTCGGTGGTCATGAGTGGCCGAATGCCGGAGGGTCCTCGGGAGACCGAGTGGTGTCGAGATGCCCGGAGAGTGGGGGAGCCGGAAGCTCGGCATGGTAATTATGTCGAGGGATACCTCACGACGCCGGATTGGGTGCGAGATGCCTGGCCTGAAGGGTGCGGCCGGTTGCCCGGTGGCCTTAAATGGCTGGATACCGGAGGGTCCTCGTGATGCCAGTTGGGGTACGAGATGCCCGGAGAGTGGGGGAGCCGGATGATCTGAAATTGTATCTTGATGCATGGGGGACGCAAACATTGGTCCCGGGAATGAGAAATATGATGGTCCATGATGAAATTGGAATTAAATCATGCATGATAATACATGATGATGACATATGCATGATGATGTGCATGATGAGGAGGATATATGCATGATGATATGCATGATGATATGCATGATGATGTGTATGATGAGGATGATATATGCATGATGATATGCATGATGATGTGCATGATGAGGATGATGATATGCATGGTGATATGTATAATGATAATGACATATGCATGATGATGTGCATGATGAGGATGATGATATGCATGGTGATATGCATGATGATAATAACATATGCATGATGATGTGCATGATGAGGATGATATATGCATGATGGTATGCGCATGGTTACAAGGTAAGCAACGCCTGTAGTGCATGTATGAATTGTATGGTGCATTGAGTTGTTATTGGATTTCCTCATCTGCTGGGTAGTTGTAATCACCCCTTTTGGGGATAACATTTCAGATTAGAAAGATGCCGCTTCCTACCGTCACGCGAGGCACCTTCTATGGTCTCCCGTCAGATGTAGAAGTAGAATGTACGGAGATCGACTGCGTCACTATCCCTGGACTGACTTTTGTGCGAGTGCGTGTGCTGGTCATGTACGACGTGGGCCTGGCTGAGGGCCCAGTCATCCAGGAGTTTTTGTCTGTTCATGTCCGCCGAGACGGAGTGTTTAGGGGAATGTTGCCGCCACCACCACCCGATGCGCCTGGATGGGTGTGATGGTTACGTGAAGGGTAGAGAGCTAGTGTCATCTTTTTGGGGAATAGCTGCCACTGTTGGATGGGGGATGTCATGTGATTTTCCTTAGGGGTCGTAGTATCTTTTTGGGATGAGGCCGAGTGTGGCTGAAAATCTTGGTCTCCTTTTTGTTGTATCGACCCGTGAAAAACCCATCGTGATAATATGTAAATAATAGTGGCATGGCTTATCTTTTAAATCCTGATGATTAGTGGTGTGTATTTGTATCATGGATTGGTAGGGGGATAGATGGTGATGTTTAATTTGCTTCCGCTATGAGTCGCATTGGGACGGATTCGTTTAAAAAAAAAATGCCTGTGATTAACGACACTTGTTTTAAGTACAAGATAGAAAGAGGAAAGAAAGTGTAACATCGGCGCTGGTGACGACCTGAGAAGGGTTCGGGGTGTCACAGCCGCCCTTTTTGGTATCAGAGCGAATGGTTATAGGTGGAGTGATAAGGAGCCTCATTTGGAATTGAGGAAACATGATGACAATGCACACCATAGGATGTAAAATGAAATAATTGAATAACGGGTGATGAGAATTCACTCGTGGATCCCTAGTAGTTTATTTAGGATTGCCTTTAGGTGCCAGTAACATGTATATGTTACGTATGTAGTGATAGTAATTGCTTTGAGAGGAGGCAATAAGTCTCAGATTATTGCTGAGGCAATGCTTGGAAATTGCAGGAAGGTCATGGTGCAAGCTGGAAGTGCTTATCCATCGAGGGCTGAAGCCTCTGCTGCAAGGGCTGAACCCCGAATGGAAGATATCCTGCAGGCATTAGCCAATATTGGAAATCTGATGGAGAGGCAGGCGCAGCAACAACCTAGAGCAGAACGTCGTACTCAAGGACTGGTGGAACAGTTTTTGAAGCTGAAGCCACCTAAGTTCAGTGGAATGGGAAGTCCTGAGGAGGCGGAGCATTGGATTGATGGAATGGAGCAAATTTTCAGGTTGCTGGACTGCACTGCTGTTGAGAAAATAGTCTTAGCAGAGTATCAATTGGAGGGAAATGCGAAGTTTTGGTGGAGAGCATCGAGGGATACGATCTTCCCACCAGGTACTGAGGTTAATTGAGAAGAGTTTGTGAGAGCTTTTAATAGGAAGCATTTTTCTGACTGTGCTAAGGATAGGAAAATTACTGAGTTTGTTCAGTTAGAACAAAAGGAGCTGACGGTAGATCGGTATGAGGCTAGATTTTCTGAATTGTCTAGATATGCTCCTAGGCTAGTTGAGGACCGGAAGAGAAAGCTAAGAGATTTCGAAAGGGCCGAGGACGATATCGAGGGAGACAACTAGTGCCTCTGAACATAAGAGATTATAATGAGATATATGAAAGGGCACAGTTGGTGGAACAGGAGTTGATGAGGGAACATTCAGAGGATAAGAAACCATTGTCTTTTAGTGATGTGAGAAGGGGTAAGAGACCCTATACAGGTTAAGGTCAGACCTGGGGATCTAAAAAGAAGAGTAATTTTGGGAATTATGGAAGAGGCAAGGGTAGCCTGAGTTTGGGAAGGACACCTTATCAGAATGCGGAGTGTCAAATGTGTAATGGGCGACATGGCCCAGGACCTTGCATTGGACAACCAAAGTGCTATGGTTGTGGACAGATAGGCCATATTAAGAGAAACTGCCCTCAGGAGAAATCGCACGCGAGTATAGGCTCGGTGCAGCAACCGTTGCAAAATGCTGTTAAGCCAAACTTACCAAGGAATCCCCGGACGCCACCAGCACAGGGAAGAGTGTATGCGATTACCCAAGAGGAAGCGGAAGCTTCCAAAAATGTTATCTCAGGTACGATCCTTATAAATGATAAAAAGGTATATGCATTGTTTGATACGGGTGCTACGCATTCGTTTGTGTCTGAAAGATATAGACAGTTGAGTAAGATAAAAACTATGCCTCTTGAGACGCCTCTAAAGGATATGTTATTGTCTACATTGGTGTGTGGAAATTGTAAGATAACAATGGGAGGAAAAGATATGGAAATAGACTTAGTTGTAATGGCCATGTATGATTTTGATGTTATCATAGGAATGAATTGGCTTTATAAATATCGGGCTCAGATGGATTGTTATAGGAAAGTGATCCAATTTACCTTACCTGATCAGTCTAGTTGTGAATTTCTTGGAGGTCAGACCCATTTACCTGTAGCACTTATTTCGGCAATAGAAGCCTATGCGTTACTTGACAAAGGATGTCAAGGATATTTGGCCATGGTTAAAGATTATACTAGGGAAGAGCCTGAGATTGATGAAATTCAAGTAGTTAATGAATTTCAAGATGTATTCCCTGAGGAATTGCCTGGATTACCGCCAGAGCGAGAGATTGAGTTTGAAATTGAATTAATGCCTGGAACAGGACCAATATCAAAAGCCCCATATAGGATGGCCTTAATTGAATTGAAGGAACTGAAAGTGCAACTGCAAGAATTGCTTGATAAAGGATTCATTAGACCAAGTGCTTCACCTTGGGGTGCACCGGTCTTGTTTGTGAAAAAGAAAGATGGATCGATGCACTTGTGTATTGACTATAGGCAGTTGAATCAGGTGACCATTAAGAATAAGTATCCTTTGCCTAGAATTGATAATTTATTTGATCAACTCCAGGGAAGTTCAGTTTTCTCTAAGATTAATTTGAGGTCGGGATATCATCAGTTAAGAATTAAGAAGGAGGACATTCCTAAGATTGCGTTCAGGACTCGTTATGGGCACTATGAGTTCCTTGTTATGCCATTTGGATTGACTAACGCCCCTGCTGCATTTATGGATTTGATGAATAGAATATTTCAGCCTTATTTAGACCAGTTTGTAATTGTGTTTATTGATGATATTCTGGTATATTCGAAAGGACCTAAAGAGCATGAACAGCATTTGAGAATAGTTTTGCGGGACTACGAGAGAGCATAAGTTGTATGCTAAGTTCAAGTAAGTGTGAATTCTGGTTGGATCAGATAGTATTTCTAGGACATGTGGTGTCAGGAAAAGGAATTACGGTAGACCCAGCAAAAGTTGAAATGGTAGTAAATTGGCCGAGACCGACAACACCTACTTAAATACGAAGTTTCTTAGGACTGGCTGGTTATTATAGGAGATTCATCGAAGGATTTTCACGACCGGCAAGGCCTTTAACTAAGTTGACCCGAAAGAATGTGAAATTTGAGTGGAATGGAGAATGTGAAAGGAGTTTCCAGGAGCTTAAAAGGAAATTGACTTCAGCTCCAATTCTGACTATACCTACTGGACCTGATGGTTTTACGGTGTATAGTGATGCATCTCACAACGGATTAGGATGTGTTTTGATGCAACATGGCAAGGTTGTAGCCTATGCATCCAGACAATTGAAATCTGATGAGTTGAATTACCCGACGCATGATTTAGAACTAGCAGCTATAGTGTTTGCCTTGAAGATATGGAGACACTATTTGTATGGGGAGAAGTTTGAGATCTACACGGATCATAAGAGTTTGAAGTATCTGTTCTCACAAAAAGAGTTGAACATGAGACAAAGGAGGTGGATAGAATTATTGAAGGATTATGATTGTGAGATAAGATATCATCCAGGAAAAACGAATAGAGTAGCAGATGCTCTTAGTCGAAAGTCGGCCGTAGAAATAGCTAGTTTGAGGGTGGCGGAATGGAAATTGTTGGAATTTGTGGCAAATTCTGAATTTAAATTGGAAGTGGATTGTCTTACTGGTATGCTTAGTGCATTAAGGATTGAGCTAGAGATTATCCAGAAAATTAAAATTTTGCAAGAATCTGACCCAGAGATTTTGAAAGTGAAGGATGCTGTATCTTTAGAGAAAGGATCACAATTTCAGATCTCTGATGATGGAATAGTAAGATGTCAAGGACGACTTTGTGTTCCCGACAATGGGGAATTGAGGAAGAAAATTCTGTCAGAGGCACATAAGAGTAATTATAGTATCCACCTGGGTAGTACAAAGATGTACAGAAATTTGCGTCAACAATTTTGGTGGAATGGTATGAAGGTAGATACGGCTAAGTACGTTTCTCAATGTTTGACGTGTCAGCAAGTAAAAGCGGAGCATCAAAAACCCGCAGGACTCTTGAGACCATTAGATATTCCTGAATGGAAATGGGAACATATAACGATGGACTTTGTGCAAGGATTGCCAAGGACATCAAGTGGTCATGACTCTATTTGGGTTATAGTGGATCGTTTGACTAAATCGGCACATTTCCTAGCGATTCGCATGGACTACCCAATGGATAAGTATGCGGACATGTATGTAAGTCAAGTGGTACGCTTATATGGCGTTCCAGTGACCATTACTTCAGATCGAGATTCGAGGTTCACTTCGAATTTTTGGAAAAGTCTTCAAATTGCGTTAGGATCTAAGCTTCAGTTTAGTACTGCTTTTCATCCTCAGACAGATGGTCAATCGGAAAGAGTAATCCAGATATTAGAGGATATGTTAAGGGCTTGTGCAATCGATTTCAAAGGAAATTGGGATGAAAGATTGCATTTGGTGGACTTCGCCTATAATAATAGTTTTCAAAAGAGTATAGGCATGGCACCTTATGAAGCATTATATGGAAGGAGATGTAGGACTCCTATCTATTGGAGTGAAGTAGGTGAAAGGAAACTGACAGGACCTGAAATGGTACAAGTTACCACTGAAGCTGTGGATGCTATCAAAGAAAGACTTAGAACAGCTCAGAGTAGACAGAAAGACTACGCAGATAGATGTAGAAGGCCTTTAGAATTTAGTGCAGGAGACCATGTATTCCTTAAGGTATCTCCGATGAAAGGGATATCTCGATTTGGGAAGAAGGGTAAGTTAAGCCCTAGATTTGTCGGACCTTTTGAGATACTTGAGAAAATAGGAGACGTGGCTTATCGTTTAGCATTACCTCCTAAGTTAGGAAATCTGCACGATGTGTTTCATGTATCGATGTTGAGAAAGTACCAACCGGATCCTGGTCACATACTCGATCATGAAGCCATCAAAATGGATGAGAAAGTAAGGTACATTGAGGAGCCTGTGCAGATATTAGATCGAAAGGAGCAAATTCTTAGGACCAAAACGATCCCATTGGTTAAGGTGTTATGGCGACATCATGACGTGGAGGAAGCCACATGGGAAGGTGAGGATCAGATGAGGGAAAAGTATCCCTATTTATTTCAAGAAGGTGCGAGTAGTGCTTGAATTTCGAGGATGAAATTCTCTAAGGAGGGGAGAATTGTGGCATCCTAGAAATTCAAAACCGAGCCTTAAGGTGTGTTAAAATCTTTGATTAGGTGATAGAATTTCTTTTGGCTTATGCCTTAGCCAATTAGTCTTTTAATTTAATGAATTATGCTTGTGATTGTGGAAATTCAAATTTAATAGATTAATGCTTGGCCATATGATTTAAATTTCAATGATTAAAAATATCCCAAGACTTTGGCCAAGATGAAATTTGAATTTGGAAATATTTATAGAAGGAATTTCAAAAAAAAAAAAAAAAAAGAGAGAAAAAGGGATTAATTTTCGAAATGGGCCTTGGGCCCATTAGCCTAAAGCTTGGTGGGCCAAGCTAGTCGGCCCATTAGGGCCCAAGAAGGGAGCTCGACCAGCCCAAAGGGAGTGGCCGGATGGGCCTAAGCCCAAGCCCAATCAATTCAAAAATAAAAATTACATGTGGCACAAAGGAGAGCATGCATTGGTTGGACATGAGGTGAATCAATCATTACTAATCATGGGCTTTAAGGGGATATAAAAGGGGTGAGGAGAGAGAGAGGGCCGGTTCTTTGTTCATTCGGTCGAGAGAGGTGTGCGAGAGAGAGAGAGAGAGAGAGAGAGAGAGAGCTCGAGCGGAAGGGAGGAACCGAGAGGGAAGAAGGCGGAGCCGGAGGGGTGTCCCGTTCGTTCGTCGTCCGATCGTCGCCGTTCGTAACTTCTCTTGCATGTTTGTTTTGGTGTTTGCATGTTAGATTTTAGGTATGATTTGTGCGAAAAACCGAGGTAAGAGTTGGTTATGTGCAAACCGTGTGACTGTTCTTGTTCGGTTTGTTGGAGTCAGTGGCTTGTTCGAGTTTGCATGGGTGTTTTGGAGTTCGATTTTGGCTTTGTTGTCTTCATAAAAGTTGAAGCTAACGTCTTGTACTATGCCATACTAAAAATTCGTAGAAAACGATGGAGATTTGAGGGGTCAAAAGTTCTATTGTACGGAGCCTTTAGATCTGCGAAATTTCACTGACCTCTTGCTAGATTCTTGTTTGCATGTTGATTTCTGTTGAAGATCTCACTTTGTTGTCTTCTTGAAAGTTGTAGGAAACACTTTAAGCTACAGCATACTCAAATTTGAAGCAAAAATAACAAGTATAACTTGGTGAATCGGTTAGATCTTGGAAACGATGGTTCTGGCGAAATATACCGAGATACCCGAGACTTCACGGACTTAAATGGTGACCATAGCTTGGTTATTTGACCTAGATCTCTGCATGAGAATTGTAAAGGATACCTTGTTACATAACATACTCAAATTTCAGAGGAAACGAAAGAGATTAGATGGGTGAGATCTAAACATTTCGGAGAAGTGTGTTCTGGACGACGCGGTCGTGGTTCCAGAAGTTTCGTAGGGTTGTAGAAATTAATATAAAAATAATTTGGCTTAGGGTTCTTCATGAACCCTGTAAAATTTCGTAATTTTTGAAGGCCATATGAGTATTTTAATCGAAATTATTTGGAAACTGTGTAACTCTGGCCATTACTCGAATATAAGGTGCTATTTCATGGCAATTGTGAAATTATGAGAAATTCAATTTGGCCATGAATTTTATATGAAATTGTAACCCTATTAGTGATTGTTTGAATATTATGATTTTGGGAAAAACATAGATAATAAATATTTATTTATGAAAATAAATAAATATAATAATATAATAAAATAATAATAAAATAATAAAATAATAATAAAATAATAAAATAATAAAAAAAGAAAAATAATAATGGATTATTTTATTGGCCATAGATTCCATTTGATTAATTCATGTTATTATGTGACAAAGTCTTGGTATGGGTATGACATTGAATCGAGATGTATATGTGATGAAGTCTTGGTATGTGTGTGACATGGATTTGAAATGTATGTATGTATTCAATGTTGAGCATGATCTTGAATTGTCATCACATCATATGTCATGATAAATTGAATCATAATAATGTGAATTGAGAAGACCGTCGGAGGTGAGCCGACGATGCCCCGGGAGTATCGGGATGCCTGGCTAGAAGGGTACGGCCAGTTGCTCGGTGGTCATGAGTGGCCGAATGCCGGAGGATCCTCGGGAGACCGAGTGGTGTCGAGATGCCCGGAGAGTGGGGGAGCCGGAAGCTCGGCATGGTAATTATGCCGAGGGATACCTCGCGACGCCGGATTGGGTGCGAGATGCGGCACGAAGGGTGCGGCCGGTTGCCGGTGGCCTTAAATGGCTAGATACCGGAGGGTCCTCGTGATGCCAGTTGGGGTACGAGATGCCCGGAGAGTGGGGGAGCCGGATGATCTGAAATTGTATCTTGATGCATGGGGGACGCAAACATTGGTCCCGGGAATGAGAAATATGATGGTCCAAGATGAAATTGGAATTAAATCATGCATGATAATTCATGATGATGACATATGCATGATGAGGAGGATATATGCATGATGATATATGCATGATGATATGCATGATGATATGCATGATGATGTGTATGATGAGGATGATATATGCATGATGATATGCATGGTGATATGCATAATGATAATGACATATGCATGATGATGTGCATGATGAGGATGATGATATGCATGGTGATATGCATGATGATAATAACATATGCATGATGATGTGCATGATGAGGATGATATATGCATGATGGTATGCCTGATGATACATGATGGTATGCGCATGGTTACAAGGTAAGCAACGCCTGATGATACATGATGGTATGCACTTGTTTTAAGTACAAGATAGAAAGAGGAAATAAAGTGTAACATCGACGCTGGTGACGACCTGAGAAGGGTTCAGGGTGTCACACTGAGAATAACTTACAGTCGTAAATCTTGATCTTCCGAGTCTGAATATCCTTAAACTTTTATCCCTGAGTCTAAACTTCTTCAGACTTTAAAATATTGAGTCTAGAACGAATAAGCTCGAATTGACTTTTCTCCAAAAGCTTTGTGAAGATGTCCGCTAGTTGATTCTTTGAGTCAATGAATTGAATCGAGACTTCTCCATTTTGAACATGATCTCTAATGAAATGATGTCGAATCTCTATATGCTTTGCTCTCGAATGAAGAATTAGATTCTTGGTGAGGTTAATTGCACTGGTGTTGTCACATTTGATTTCAGTGTAAGAGTCTTCGATTCCAAAGTCTCTTAGCTATTGCTTTATCCACAAAATTTGTGAACAATAACTTTCAAGAGCCACATATTATGCTTCAGCTGTAGAAAGAGCTACAGTACTTTGCTTCCTCTAAAACCAAGATACTGTCATGTTCCCAAGTAATTGACAAGTACCCGAGGTGCTCTTCCTATCAACTCTGCATCCTGCTAGGTCTACGTTTGAATATCCAAGAAGAGTAAAGTCTCATTCTTTAGGATACCAGAGACTGAGATTAGAAGTAGATGCAACGTATTTGATGATTCTTTGGGATCTGATTGAAATCTGGCACAAATACAAACACTAAATAGAATGTCAGGTCTAGAAGCAATAAGATAAAGAAGTGAGCTAATGATATTCTTGTATAGCTCCCGGTCAACTTTCTTTCCTCCTTCATCTTTGTCCAGCTTCAAGGAACTTGACGTTGGTGTATCAATCTTTTTGCAATTCTCCAAGCCGAACTTTTTCACAAGTTCTTCAGCATATTTTTCGTGGTGAATGAAAATTCCTTCCTTCAATTGTTTTACTTGAAGTCCGAGAAATAAGGATAGTTCACCCATCATGCTCATTTCAAACTCATCATGCATAGTCTTAGAGAATTTCTTACACAAATTTTCATTAGGAGATCCAAAAATAATATCATTAACATAAATTTGAACAAGCAAACAGTTTTTGCTTTCTCTTTTGATAAACAGTGTAGTATCTACTTTACTTTTAACAAATTTATTTTGGATTAAAAACTTACTTAGTCTGTTATACCAAGCTCGAGGTGCTTGCTTTAAACCATATAGCGCTTTTTTCAATCTAAGAACAAAGTCTGGTTTCCTTGGGTCTTCAAAACTAGGAGGTTGTTCCACATAGACTTCCTTTTGGATAAATCCATTAAGGAAAGCGTTTTTGACATCCATTTGGAATAACTTGAAATTCTTATAACAAGCAAAAACAAGTAATAATCTAATTGCTTCTAACCTTGCTACTGGTGCGTAGGTCTCATCATAGTCTATCCCTTCTTCTTGTGTATATCCTTTAGCCACGAGTCTTGCTTTGTTTCTTATGACTTTTCCTTTCTCGTTCATCTTGTTCCTGAAAACCCATTTAGCTCCAATGATAGATTTACCTTTTGATTTAGAAGTCAATTCCCATACATCATTCTTCCTAAATTGCGTGAGTTCTTCTTGCATAGCTTCAATCCAACTTTCATAAGTTAAAACTTCTTCTATGCTCTTGGGTTTTATTTTAGAAATAAGAGCCACAACATTAGACTCTTCACGCCCTTTGGATCTTGTACAAATTCCTTTATTAATGTCACCAATAATGAGTTCTTTAGGATTACTAGACTTGTTCTTCCAGTTGCTGGTTGATTTGTCAGACTGTTGGTCTTTTTTTTCATTTGATTCTTCAACGATCATTCGTTGCTGGTTTTCTGAAGTCTGGGCTGCTTCTGGAGATTTAGACTTTGCAAAGTCTAGAGTAGGTTCAGATTCTTCAAGTTGAGTCTGAATCGATTAATTTTGCATAAAGTCTTGGAATTTGACATTCATCGATTCCTCCACAGATTGAGTTTTTTTGTTGTTTACTCTGTAAGCTTTGCTGGTTGTTGAATATCCAAGGAAGATACCTTCATCTAACTTTTCTTCAAACTTACCAATTCGATCATTTGCATTTTTCAATATAAAACATTTGCAACCAAACACATGAAAATATGAAACAATTGGCTTCTTTCCTTTGAACAACTCATAAGGAGTTTTCTCCAAAATAGGCATTATAAAGACTCTATTAATAATATAGCACGCTGTAGAAACTACTTTAGCCTAAAAACGAGAAGAAATGTTACTTTCAATTAAAAGATTTCTAGCCATTTCCTGCAACGATTTATTATTCATTTCCACAACTCCATTTTGCTCTGGAGTATAAGGTGAGGAGAATACATGCTGAAAACCAGATTCATCATAGAATTTAGCAAAGTCTTGATTTTCAAATTCACCTCCATGGTCTGTCCGAATACTTGAAATAACATACCATTTCTCATTTTGAACTTTCTTAGCAAATTTTATAAAATAAGAAAAGGTTTCAGACTTACTTGCCAGGAAATATACCCAAGTGAATCGTGAATAATCATCCACAATTACAAGGCAATATTTCTTACCTCCAATGCTCTGAGTTCTAGTTGGTCCAAAGAGATCCATGTGCAAAAGTTGCAGTACACGATTAGTGGACACTTGATTTATTGATTTGAATGAATTTCTTACCTGTTTACCCAATACGCATGGTGTGCATAAGTCAGACTTTTGGTATGTCAAATTGGATAGTCCACGAACAAGCTTCTTTACTGAGATTTTGGCTATTTGCTTCATGTTGATGTGCCCAAGTTTTCTATGCCATTGATTCGCTTCCTCTTGAATTGAGATTAGACATTGAAATTTTTTTTGTTTGATATCCAAGAGATAGATATTCCCATGTCTTCGCCCCGTGAAAGTCTGAGAGGAGTCTTTACTGATTCCTGAATATATTCCTTCTTGAAAGTTGATTTTGAAACCAATGTCGCACAGCTGATTGATACTCAGCAAGTTGTAGTTGAGTCCTTCTACTAAGGTAACGTTATTGATTGTGAGACTTCCAATCTTTATAGTTCCGCATCCCACAATTCTGCCTTTGCTACTTCCACCAAAAGAAACTTTTCCACCATTAACTTGCATAAGCTTTATGAAACAACTTGAGTCTCTTGTCATATGTCTTGAGCATCCATTATCCAAGTACCATTTAACCTTTTTCTTGATAGTGACCTGCATTTAAAAAAGAATCTCAAGCTTTCTTTGGTACCCATATTTTCTTGGGTCCAATGGAGTTAGTGTGATATACAAACTTTGCCCAAACATTCCTCACAGGTTTCCAAACCATAGAACATTCTTTCTCAAAATGTTTCGAGCTGTTACACCTAGAACATTTAAGAGCATTGTGGCCTACAGGTTTTACAAAAACTTTTCGGAAATAATTTTTGTAAGAATCTTTTATAGGTCTTTGTTTAATTCTTTCATTTTCCTTACAAAAATCAATTAGATGAATGGTTTCAATAGTCATTCACAAACCTGATTTGTTGAAGTAAGGTCTTTGTGCTTAAAAAATCTTTTCTAATTTCTCAGATCCTATAGAAAATCTTTTAGAAATACTTGAGATATCATTTTTCAAAAATGCATTTTCTTTTGAAAGATTGTCTACATTTTCTTTCAAAGTAATAACATTTGTATCTAAACTTTCGATCTTTTCTTTCCAAACAATCTCATGTTGCTTTAGTGCAGAATTTTCCCTTTTAAGTCCGGAAATCCTCTTGAGAGAGATTTTGAGACTAAGACACAATTCATCAATATATTTGGAGACTTTAGTAGGAATTTTTAAATTACTTACTTAAATTTCACTGTCTGAGTCTGAGTTTGTCTCATAGTTTAAATCTGATTCTGAGTGTGCCATTAGACAAATATTGGCATAATCATCATCCCTTTCTTCACACTGGGTATCACTCCAAGTTTCTGCTTTAAGCGCTTTTCAATATTTCTCAGCTTTTCCTTTCTTTCTTTTCAACAGGGGACAGTTGGGTCTGATGTGTCCCTTTTTTCTTACATTCAAAGCATATTACATCATTGTCGGATTCATCATCCTCAGTTGATTTATTTTGTACCTTTTGAAAACTTTGTTACTTCGTATTGAATCTTCTTCCTTTTCTATCTAGCTTTCTGAACATTCTTATCATGAGAGCAAGCTCTTCATTGTCCATATCGTCTTCAAAATCTATGACATCAGAATCATCATTAGATTTTAATGCAATGGCTTTCTTACCTTTGGGATATTCATCTTCATTGATTTGCTCCACTTCATAAGACTGAAGAGTGCCAACCAATTCATGAACAGAGAGTGGCATAATTCTTTGTGTCTCTATTATTGAGGTCTTTATGTGATTTCAATCTTTGGAAAGTCCACACAGTAACTTGTTAACCTTCATGGGTTCAAAGATTGGTTGACCCTGATACTCAAGACCATTTATGATTTCTGTAAAACGACTAAACATGTAAGTGATAGATTATTCTGGTTTCATCTTGAAGACTTCATATTGACCAAGTAGAATATTGATTCTGGTTTCTTTCACTCGATCGGTTCCTTCATATGTGATGTGCAATCTATCACAGACATTTTTAGCTGTTTCACAAGAAGATATTATGTTATATTCAGTAGGAGATAATGCACAATATAAGGAATAAATTACTTTTGCATGAAGAGCTTATCTCTTGGTTATCTCTTCTTGAGTCATTCCACTGGACTCAACAACTTATTTTCCTCTTTCTGAGACTGTTGCAGCTTTAGGAATGATTCCTTTGTCTACCACGTCCCATTCCAGAGGATCCTTTGATCTTAGGAATGCCTTCATCTTGTTTTTCCATATGTTGTATTCCTTTCCATCAAAATAAGGCGGTCTGGTGTTGCTTTGCCCTTCAACCAGCCCTGAAGCCAACATACTAGTCATGGATTGTTAACTCTGAAGTAAAAAACACTTCAATTTAAATGAGTATACGAGCTCTGATACCAATTGTAAAAGCTAGTACGAGCACCTAGAGGCAGTGAATAGGTGCGAAAACAAATTTTACAGAGTAAAGTATATAATTTTGCTTTTAAACCAACTCTGTTTAGAAATAGATTATGAAAAGGAAATTAGACTCTAATAATCAAATAGAGTTACGATTAAGTAACAGAGCTTAGGGAAGAGAATAAGAACACAAGGTTTATAGTGGTTCGGCTTAATCCAAGCCTACGTACACTCTTCCGCACTGACAGCCCACTGGCTAGATTTCACTAAGAATCAAAAGAGTTGTTACAGTATAGCTCTTCCTCGATTCCACAGTATAGAGACTTTGCTACACTTCCTTAAGGTCTCACAAAAGTATAAACTCTCTTTTAAGTACAAGTTTTCGTCAACAATTGAATTGACTAAGAACAAGGAGCTTCAAAATTTAGAATTCTTCTATCACTCACACACTCGAATAACTGGAACATCTTCCTTATATACTCCTCATTGCCTTCATACCCGTTGGCACTTACCAAAGGAGCTCTTCCAATCTACCTGTTGGAAAGAATTAATTAGGGAGATTTCGAGTCATTTAAAGAATATGATGATAGCCCACCAATCTTGCTCGCCCATACAATCAAGATCTAAGTTTCCATAAGTAGAACCTTCCAAGTATGCTTCACCAATCAACGGATCTAAATTATTTGAATTGAAATCAAAACGAATAATAGATTCCAAGATGCTATATCCAACCGAGAGATCTTTTTCAGTCGATAGAATCAAATCCTTAACGAAATACTCAGTTCTGGATAAGACTTTTTCGACGGTCTAGAAACTGTCAATGAGGATAGACTTTGAATCTTGAGTCTGGCAGTTTGGCAATTTTCAGACTTTGACTAAAGAGTCTGCAAGTCTTTAGACTAAGCTGATGGAAATATCTTGTCAGCTTGAAAATACGCAAGGAAGTTTTCTCCGACAATAGAAAATAGTATAATGTGCAACTTTTGTGAAGAAAGCCTTATAAATTCATACTGTATAAACGGGCATAAAATTGACAAAAGTGCAAGTGTACAGTGAACTGAACCTGTACAAAGCGACCTCCTTGGATTTCATCCATGGATTGTGTCATTCAACCTCAAATACACATAAATCTCAACAACTAGCACCTCAACAACACATTTATGAACTCAATGAACCATAAATTCAACAATGCTAGTAATGTACGTTCTTTGAAATCGTCAGTAAACACGAAATTAACGAAAAACCACGAGAATCCGAGGAATTCAACCTTGCTCAGCAATAATCAACCCACAAAGCATAGAATGGGCACAATCTACTTGCCTTAGGTCCTACGTGTGTCGTTATGACTTGAACAGGGTCGGGAGGTCCCAAGTTTGTAGCTGGTCTTCAATATTCTCAAGTCAAGTTGAGAAGATGGTGCAGTGCAAGTGGCTTGACTGAGTTGAGGAGGCATCGCCGGCGGTCGAACGGCATGGCTTCGACTGTGCGTACGAGCTCAGAGAGAGAGAGAGAGAGAGAGAGAGAGAGACGGTTTGCATGAAGCAGGACTAGACGGAACGGACGAGTGCTGTCAGCAAAAAAGGAAGAAGGGAGACTTCGGCCCTTTTATATTTTGGTCCTTATCTCCACCGCTTGAATTCACTCGTTCCTTCTTTGTGCAGCCATGGTTGTTGACTCGACAGCTAGGATGAGCGATAGCTGGGTAGACGTATTGTGGCTTGGAGGGGCCGAGTGGCATCGTCGTGCTAAAGTGGCATGGCTAGGAGGCTGAGGTGGCACGGTTGTTTGAGGTGTCACCGAAATGGCTCGGCTCAGTGGTGTGACATGGTGATGCGGCGGTGCAACTAAGGTGTCATAGTGGTGAGAGGGACAAGCTGAGGTGTCAGTCCTTGCGATGGTGCTGTGAGGCACAATGACTAGGTGACACAGTGGCAAGATACGGTAGTGGTAGCGCGGGTGGCATAGTCCGATGACAAGTTTGGTGGCACGGCGATGACTGTTAATCACTTGAGGCTCATGATTCCATCGAGTAATGACCTGAATGTCACAATTATAGCCATTGATACTTGGCCATGCCTTATGTTCATAAGCAATGGTTAAGATCGAACAACTCCTAAATTCAGGTCTAGGTGTGGTCCTTTGATTTACCCCGCGAACATGCATTGGTCATGAACCATTCATCTAGAAATCACATGCAAAGAGAATAGGATTTCATGCACTTAGGCCATGAGACCTTGGTTCTCAAACAATCATTCAAAGAAAGAGAACCAACGAAGGTCACTTTTTCAGTCAAGATAATTGCAATCATCTAGGTATGTACACATCATGACCAATGAAATGAAACACAAAGAAAGCAATCCAAAAGATTGAACTTTCAAGAATTTGCAATTAAGGACACGAGTTTTGAATAATTACAAACAAGTCTTTCGAAGGGAGATTTTCAAGTTTTGAATTGTAACAAACAAGGACATCATCTTTATTGGAATTTTGAAACAAGCTTGATGTGTTTTGGGAAATAAATTTCAAAACTTGGGTGCCGATAAATTGGCACGCTAATCGTGTTCTTTGAATGATCAAACATGTCTCGATTCCAAAAAATTGATATGAAAAGAAAGCTGACACCGTTGAACTTTCTTATTTTGAAAATTTTTCAGAAAAGGACACTAAAATCATATAAATAATGAAACCCTTTCAGATGTTTAACAAGAACCTGGGTGCGGAATTAACAGCACTCTGACCAGGCCTTTTTAAACATCCTAATGAATTTCAAATTTAATGAAACTAGTGTCAAATCAAAGCATGAAATTCTTTTGTAACTTCTGAAGAACCCATTTCAAAATTTGCATCACACGAATTTATAAAAGTTGAGCAATGACCAATTAGTTCTGGAAAACAGAGTTTCTAAATGTCCTGCAAATTTGTGATACTCAAGAAAAATAGCAAACGGACTTTTTATTTTTTTGAAAATTTTGATAATAAAGTTCAATAGCAACTTCCATGAAAACAACTTCATCTAATCCAGCATGCATGATTTTATAAAAATCACCAAACACGCAATGGTCATTCTAGAATATCAGCATTAAGGAAGCAAGCAAGTTCAGTTCAAAGCATGTTTTATCAATCTAATGAGCTTCTTTTGATCTAAGGATTTCACGCATCAAATATCACATCATGATGAATAAAATTTAAGAATACATTGACCCCTAATTGTTAGACATGAATTTACAACAATCATCAAACACACTTATGTCATTCAGGAAATATTAATTTTCAGACAATAACAGTTTGGTTCAAGTCGATTCATGGCAATCTAATGGAATCTTTTTGACCTGAAAAACATTATGCCATACAGATCATCATGTGACAAACAATGTTCATGAAGACACCAATCTCTAGGTCTAAACGCATGATTTTATAAAAATCATGAAGCATACGAATATCACTCGGGAACTAACAATTTAAAGATAAAGGAAATTATACCTTGTTTTTCTTCAACTTAAGCTCGATTGAGCAAGGTGATCATCACTCCGGGCTCTAGGATATGTTGAAGAACCTTGTCACGAGCCAAGGAACGTCCAAGGAAGTCATCGGACACCAGCTTTGGCCGCCAATGTCACATGAAAGAGGATCAACAATGGACACAGGATGGACACCCAAGAGGGAAGGCCACCAGTTCAAGGTTGTCCAGTGTAACATCCTCGATTTCAACCCCTATTTTGGCCCCGACTAGTAGGCCAAAGCCCAGTATGTCAAGGGCGAGACTAGGCCATGAGCCGACCCAAGGGTCGGTCATGAACCGATTAGCCCATTCGGGAATTGGCAACCAAGGGATTGGTCCTGGAGTGTTCGACCATGGAAAAGTTATTCGACCATAAAGATCGGTCGTCGGACGATCACGTACCATCACGGATCGATAGACGATCATGGCTCCATTCCATGTGGTCATCACACTGGTCATAGGTGATTCCACCCAATCGTTATGCTGGTCATAAATGACCATGACACGATCCCATGCAACTGTAAGTTGATACAAATCGATCGATTGCACACGATTACATGACAATTGATAATCAACCATGGATTGAATAAACTCAACGTGGTTCAATTTTGGACTAACCATGGCTTGTGGTGCAGAACCTTGGACTAGTCACATGATCGGCTACAAGACTGGTCAATTGGCCAAAGGATTGATCACAGGACTGGCCAAGTAGAAATGACCCACGGGCTAGCCCACGAATCAATTAGAGGACTGATCGATCGGGTCAAGACCTAGCTAGCAAATCTAGTTGCAACCCCTTTTTTCGATAAAGAGGATTTTGAGCTCGGTTTGGCCAATCAAGCCAGGTTGCGTCTAGCTTTGTTGGGGCATGGCTTAGGCATAAACATCAAGTCAAATAAGGTTGTCGATCACAATCAAACTCAATTAGTCCCTACCCAATGACAAGGCCTTCAAAACTTAGATATTTTCCTAAGGTGCATTCAATGCCTTTGGCTTGTAGTTAATTAGTGCACATTAACTAAGGGTGGACCCTTGGCATGAAAGGCTCTTGCCTTGAAAAAAAAGTTTGAAACTTGGACTTTGGCTCATTAATGAGGAGACACCTAGGCCTTGGATTAGCCAAATCTTCCTAGAAATGAGTGTGAACAAGTGTGGACAAGTGTGAACGCAATAAATAAACATAATGAATGTAGAGGCTTATATGTCCCTATAGCCTAGCCTAGTTATAACCCTAAACTAAGTAGGAGATCTTGGAGGCCAAGAAATGGACTACACATCCATTGGAACAAAGAGCAAGTAAGTCAAACCTTCTTAGACAAGATAAGAGACATTAATTACATTTGGCTTCTAATTATTCAATGCCGAGATGAAGTATCCAAGCTAACCTAGGACCTAGTTGGAAACGTGGAAGATAAGGATGCCCAACAATTAATACTTCTTGACCAAGTAAAATGCCTCTTTTTTCCAACTAAGATTACCACATTTGATTTTCGAAATTACTAGAACTCCACTATTTGCCAATTTTATATAGATTTTTTTGGTGCGAATTTAAAGAAACTTCCCATATGAAAGTTGTTCTAAACATCTTCATCCAAAACATACTTAAATTTCATATTTTTATGAGGTATAGTAGGGACAAAGGCCGAATCATTCACACCACCGCCCACCACCCACAACGGCACAGCTAGCTTGGGGCTCTCTCCCCCTCACGAAGGGGAGGAGTTTGAATCCCATAGGTGTCGTTAGGGATTCTTACCTAGAGTACTGTGGTGGTGGGTCTTGCAATCGCTCTCCAAGGGTTTGCTCGCCGGCTATTGGCTTACAAGGTTCCCTAGGTCACAAAAAAAAAAAAAAGGCCCAATCATTCATCGTCTGGAACCTGTCCTGTGTAGTGAAAACAGTGACCAAGTTGCCTTCTCGAATTTCTATAAAAATTTTCCTTTCAAATTTAATCATGCTTCTTTCATGAAAGTTTTAAAGGACATCCATTTTCACAACATATAAAAATTTCAAATAGTTTTGTGAAGATTTGGATTTCAAAATGAGTCTCTCTTCGACTGTTAAATCTACTCGGCGGAGAATATTTAGGCTGCGTTAAATGATTTTATGCTCTTTGCACAACACGATTTTGACTTTACAACATATTAAAATTTCATAATTTTTCGATCCTGTTTGATAAGTTAAAGACACTAATTTCGGAAATTATTCAAAACTGTTTTTCTCACTTAGGAGGTGTGAGTGATGCTCAAACTTGGACTCAAGTTGTTAAATGCCATGTTGAGGTGTCCCAAGCTACCGAGCTAAAGCCCTATCTTACCTCGAGACTTGGTGACCAAGTTACCTTGCATTTAGTGCTTCTTGACTTAGGGAGGAAGTCTTAACTTTTAAGGCTTAGAGAACAAGTTAGGATTGCCTATAAATAGGGGAGGGGCATCCCTCCCTCATTCCCAAAACACACCACCTCCTCTTCCTCCTTCTCTCTCTCAACCTCACCCTCACTGTCGCCCTCTCTCTCTTTCATGTGGTCGTGCCCCAATAGGGTGTCCTAGTTGCAAATTATTATTGGTGAGTGAGAGGAAAGGATAGATTTGATTGTTCTAGCCATGTATGATTTTGAAGTGGATTGGCTCACCAAGCAACGAGCTACTATAGACTGCTATTGTAAATCGATTCAGTTTAACCCGTTAACGAGTGAAAGTTTCGAGTTTATTGGACATTAAAAAAGACCCTTGATTACTTAAATCTCGTCGCTTGAGGCAACCCATTTGTTAGAGGTAGGTTGCCAAGGTTATTTGGCAACTGTCGTGGATACGATAGTTGTGGAGCCAAAGATAGAGAGCATCACCATGGTACAAGAGTTTTCTAATTTTTTCCTAATGAATTACCCGGTTTGCCCCTAGAAAGGGAGATCGAGTCCGTGATTGAGTTGGCCCTTAGGATAGAGCCAATCTCTAAAGCTTCTTACCATATGGCCTTGTCAAAGTTGAAGGAATTAAAGGTGCAGATGCAGGAGTTGTTAGACAATGGATTTATACGCCCCAGTGCATCACCTTGGGGAGCACTAGTTTTGTTCATACAGAAGAAGGATGGTTTATTGCCTCTTTATATCGACTATCGGCAACTTAATTAGGTGACGATTAAGAATAAATACCCATTGCCAAGGATTGACGACTTGTTTGACCAGCTGTAGGGAGCATCGATATTTTCTAAGATCAACCTGAGGACAAGTTACCATCAATTGAGGATCAAAAAGGAAGATATACCTAAGATGACTTTTCGTATGCTTTACGGCCATTATGAATTTACCGTGATGCCGCTTAGTTTGACCAACACCCCAATTGCTTTCATGGATCTGATGAATCGTGTATTCAAGGAGTACTTGGATCAGTTCGTGATCGTATTCATCAACAACATCCTGGTGTACCCGAGAAGTCCTGAGGAGCACGAAAGACATTTAAGGACAGTGCTTCAGACTCTGCGAGAGCATGGATTGTACACCAAGTTCAGTTAGTGCAAGTTTTGGCTAACTCGTGTGGCCTTCCTAGGTCACGTGATTTTAGGTGAAGGGATTTTTGTGGACCCGACCAAGATTGAGGTCATGATCAACTAGCAAGGACCGATGACAGTGACAGAGATTAGAAGTTTCTAGGGATTGGTAGGCTATTATAGACAATTGTGGAAAGATTTTCTGCAATAACCATGCCTCTGACTTGATTGCTGAAGAAAGAAGAGAAGTTCGTATGGACAGATAAGTGCGAGCATAGTTTCTAAGAGCTTAAGCAGAAGCTGACTACCGCACCCATGCTGACAATTCCGTCTACACCTGGAGGATATGAGATCTATAGTGATGCGTCATTCAGAGGACTGGGTTGCGTTTTAATGCAACATGGAAGAGTTGTTGTATATGCGTCTCGTCAGTTGAACTCGTAGCGATTCTTTTCGCTCTAAAGATTTGGAGACATTACTTGTGCAGAGAAAAGTTCTAGATCTTTATAGACCATCAAAGTTTAAAGTACTTATTCTCTCATAAAGAATTGAACATAAGACAGCAACGTTGGATGAAACTTCTCAAGGACTATGACTGTGACATTTTGTACCATCCGGGTAAAGCCAATAAGGTCGCAAATGCGTTGAGTCGGAAGTCTTTGATTGCGCAAATGGTGATTAAGGAATGGACCTTACTTGAAGGAGCTCGAGATTCGGTTTTCAAATTTGAGGTAGGCCACCTTTCAAGTCTTATGGCAACCCTCAGAATTGAACCGGAAGTAAAGATAAGGATTAAGATGCTGCAGTTGACAAATCCTGAGATCCAAAAGATTCTACAAGTGGATGTGGAAAAGAGAAAGGCTAACTTTCAGATTTCTGAGGACGGAACACTAAAGTTTTGTGGATGGTTGTGTACCTCACGATGCAGAGCTTAAGGAGGAGATCTTGTCAAAAGCTCATCATAGTAGTTACAGTATTCATCCAGTCAGCACAAAGATGTATCAGAATCTGTGTCTACACTATTGGTGGACCGATATGAAAGCAAATATCGCCAAGCATGTCACCAAGTGTCTAACGTGCCAGCAAATGAAAAGACAACATTGCAAACTAGGAGGACTTTTGCAACCTCTTGAGATTCCCAAGTGGAAATTGAAACGTATCATAATGGACTTTGTGATGGGACTACCAAAAAGCCAACGAGGTAATGATTCCATATGGGTTGTGGTTGACAGATTGACGAAGTTTGCTCACTTCATCGTAGTACAAAAGGACTATGCATTGGACAAATATACTGAGTTGTATTTGGACAAATAGTTCATTTGCATAGAGTACCAGTGACGATTACGTCAAATCGAGACCCGAAGTTCAGAACTGCTTTCTAGAAAAGTTTATAGACTGCTTTGGGAACAAAGTTGCAGTATAGTATGACCTATCATCTACAAATAGATGGCCAATCTGAAAGGACGATTCAAACCCTTGACGATATGCTGCGAGCTTGTGTGCTGGACTTCAAAGGGGGCTGGGAGGAACAGTTTCATCTAGTTGAGTTCGCCTACCACAACAGTTATTAGCAGAGCATTCAGATGACACCGTTTGAGGTGTTGTATGGCAGAGTGTGTAGAACTCCAATTTGTTGGGATGAAGTTGGAGAGTGTAAGATTGCCGGCCCAAAGTTGGTCCTGCAGTCAGTTGATGCCATCAAAGTTATTCAAGAAAGACTTAAGACTGCTCAGAGCTGCCAGAAAAGTTATGCGGATAAGCGGCGAAAACCATTAGATTTCCAAGTTAGTGAACACGTATTCCTTAAAGTGTCACTGATGAGGGGTACTTTGTGCTTCGGCGAGAAAGGGAAGTTGAGTCCGAGGTACATCGGTCCCTTTGAAATTTTGGAATAAATTGGGACTTTGGCGTATCGTCTTGCCTTGCCGTCAAGACTTGCACAAGTGCATGATGTCTTCCACGTATCGATATTGAGCAAGTACGAGCCTGACCTAACCCGCATGCTGAATTTTGAAGAATTAGACGTGGACGTGAGAATATCGTACCTGGAGAGACCAGTCTGGATAGTGGATGGAAAGGATCAAGTGCTGCGCAACAAGACGATCTCTTTGGTCAAAGTCGTCTGGCAACACCATGGGATAGAAGGAGCTACTTGGGAAAGTGAAGAATCGATGAGACATCAGTACCCCCACATTTTTGAAGAAGAATTTTAATGGTTTAAATTTTAAGGACGAGATTTTTATAAGAGAGGAAGAGTTATGACATCCTGAATTTCTACCCCGTCTCGATAATATGAAATGGGCTTTTCGCTAACACACCTATGGTCACTTTTCTCTGAGCTGATCACTAACGAGTTAACTAACCTATTAGGTAAAGCCGTTAAGGGATATAAACGCGGCAAACTTGAGAATTCGATCGGAAATCGACTGCTCAACTGTGATAATCGGCAAGGGTCAATACGACACCGTTAGAATTGATTTTTGATCGGATATAGGTCGATTTGACAAAATCATGTAACTGAATTGCGGGTGATTCCGTATGATTATGAAATTCGTGTCGAACGACACTAATCCGATTTTTATCGATTTTATACTCAGTGCCCATAATGGAAACCTTGCAATTTTTACAACAACTAAGAGTCTCCTATGAGCCAGAGATGCACAAACATGGATCGAAAATTATCGACCATGGGTCAAATGCATTAAAATCCCTAAAACCTACTGATAGGTTAGATTGTACTAAAATCACGCTCGGTCAATTTTAACCATGAAATTGAATTCATTTTCGGGAATCGGATGTTCGAGTGTATCATGATTTATTTTTAGGACCTTGTCTCACCTTTCAAGAAATTTCCGTCGAGTTAGGAACTTTTAATGAAAATCAAGTTCAGCAAATTTCAATGGAAGAAATTCGGATGGGCAGAATTAAGAGACTTTTTGGCCTTCAAAATGGATTAAATTGTGAAGAAAGGAGAGGAAATTGGCCATTGGTTGATTGTTGACACCTAAATTTTTGCATAATTTTTGGGTTGATTTTTACCAAAATAATTAAAAAAAAAATCACATGGCATATAGTTTAGGAACATTTATGTTATTTTTGTTTTGTTTTATTTTATTTTCGATGCCCAAGTGAGGGAAGGATTTTTCACATATTTCGTTCAAATTTTTCACATATTCTGGTAATATACACTGGGGGATGTATTTTGAGTAGAAAGGAAATTTTTCAAAAGGAATATTTGGAAAATACGAAAGAGAATATCACGCAGGGTGCAACGATATATTCAAGGGATTATGTGTAGGTAAAATTGGAAATAAAATATGTAACCAAGGTCTAATTTTTTTTACCCTATAAAAGGAGTTGTTCGTGTACAAAAGCGGGGAGTGGTGAAATTTGAAAAATTTAGAGGAAAAAAGGTGAGGGGCCTTCGGTTTTGAGAGAAAAAAAAAAAGAGAAAAAGAGAAAGAGGGCAGAAGTGACGTGTAGTAGGAAAACAAAAAAGAAGAAAGAAAAAGAAAGGAGAATGACGTCGTCTTCCTCACTGCTCTGCCCCCTGGTTTGCGTCGGCACCGCCTCTGTTAGGCACCACCCGCGCCGGCAGCCGAGCTGCCGCCCACCGTTGCTCCACCGGCGGCCCGCAAGTCATGTCTGCTTCACCTCTGATGCCGCTGCTTCCCCATCGCGGCCTTACCTCGGAGCCTAACCCGAGCCGAATTGCAACCCTTCCGCTCTGTTGACGCTGCTGTTGTCCCCGTCTTATCTCTGCCTGCTAATCTCCGCCGGTGCTACTCCGACCAGCGACCTACCGGCGATTTAACGCCTCTACCCGAGCCCCAGCCAAGCCGCTTCGCTCTCTGCTTGAGTCCGAGCGAGGCCGCTTGCTTCTGCTCCTCATGATGCCACCGCTCGCCGCCAATCTGCTCGTCGCTAGTCCTCATAGCCAAAGCTCTGACGACCAACTCCCGGTGAACCTCCACGAAGCTGCCAAATCGTGAAAAAGAGGGAGAAAAAAGAAAAGAAAAAAAAGCAAAATCACTTTAGGTAGTTTTTTATTTTTCTTTCTTTTATTTATTTGCCTTATT
Source organism: Eucalyptus polyanthemos subsp. polyanthemos (assembly GCA_017140185.1). NCBI lineage: Eukaryota > Viridiplantae > Streptophyta > Magnoliopsida > Myrtales > Myrtaceae > Eucalyptus > Eucalyptus polyanthemos. The sequence continues at coordinate 27,276,881 of CM029459.1, forward strand.
TTATTCTTTATTTTATTTTTTTAGTACAAATATTCCTTGATGCAATGATGAATTGTCTGACATGAAATAGCCTCGTGAAGTTTGTGATTGTCGGTCAATTTTCGCGCCTGAAATCTAACACGCAATCACTTGTTTAAAAAATCACTAATCCGATCTCTCACTCGAGATTCGATTTGCAATTTACGTAAAATTGGCCAATCTGTTCTCATGTGCAAGATATGGTTTGTCAATTTAGATATCATCTTGCTCGATTTGCTGTGATTTCGTTTAATTAAATTTGCTTTCATTAAAAGAAAATCAAAAAAATGTAGGTGAGAATTAGGTTTATTTCCTGTCTTAGGGTTTCCATAGTTAGGGTAGAAATTTTATTCTTAATTTTATAAATAAAAATCAAAAAAATCAAAAAAATCAAAAAAAAAAATCAAAAATCAAATCAATTATTTTAGGTTGCTATTTTTTTTTAACTTGGATTGCATGTTTAATTATTTGGAAATTATTAATTTTGAAATTAAAAAAAGGAAAAAAGGAAAAACACAAAAAAATCATCATGCATATGTCATGCAGAGTTGGGGTATCTTTTTGTATGTTATTGCATATTAGGGTAAAATTGCACTTATTTAATTCTAGATAATATTTTTCTTAATTTATTATAAGTTTAGATATTAGATAGATTGCATTTTAGGATTATTTGGGTTAAGATAATATTTTAGTTTAATTAGGATTTGGTTCAACCCAATTCCTAATACAAATTGAATAGAATCTTAATCTAATTAGATAATTTTCACATTTTATCTAATTCCGAATTTCATGAAAAAATACAAAAAATGTCTTAGAAAAAATTAGTTCCATTCTCCAAGGTAGATTGCATTTTTTTTTTTGGAAAAAAAAAAGTCATGTAAATGTCATATATGATTAGATTCATGAAATACACGTCATTTAAGGATTGTTATTAGGTCCATTTAATTAGAAATTGCATGTTATTAGAATTAGGTCATTTTGTTATATTGGATTGCACATTGCATGATTTTCATTAAATAAGTGAAAATAAAACAAAAAAAGAAATTGCGTGTTAATTAGAAATCATATCTCGGACTGTTGATATGAATTCTGATCTAATAACGCGGATGCTTTCGTTGCTATGAGGTAAGTCCTGCAATTTATTTATTGCTTTACTTAGGTGTTAAATTGGTGGTTTGCGCACCTGCATGATCGCCTCACGTGTTAGGGAAAATGGATCCTTCACCCTCGCCCATTATTACACGATTAAGAGCTAGGATGGCCGATCAAGCTGAAATGCGAGATCATATCTCCACTATGGAGGAACAACTTCAACAGTTAGCCGCCTTTATGCAGCTTTTGACAACTCAAATGCAATCACTCCAAGCGAATTCGACTCCTGCACCTACTCTCCCCGAGATAGTAGTTTCGAAGCAAACAAACAAGGCCCAAGTGGGTGATGATGACATGCCTGAGCTGGAAGATGACACATCATTGATCACCGCCAAAAAGGCTAAGCTTGATAATTTCCCTAAGACGAAGCAAGATGAATGCTTCGCAAAACTGGAAGAAAAACTGAAACAACTGTAGGAGTCGCAGAACTCACTCCCGTTCGACCTCTCGATCTATGAGAAAGTCAAGATACCGAAATACGATGGTGCTTTCGGCCCAAAGGCTCATTTGCAGATGTACCACGTACGCATGGCCCAATATGTCAAGAACGAGCCCTTCATGATCCAATCATTTCATGCAAGTTTGACCGAGCCCGCACTGAGTTGGTATGTGATGAAGAATGTGTACCTTCTCGACACCTAGAATGAAGTGGCTAACACATTCCTCAAGCAATATAAGTTCAACATGGACATTGCACCTTCCCGAGAAGATCTTGAGAGGATGGAGAAAAAGAGGAGCGAGTTGTTCAAAGAGTATGTTGTAAGGTGGCGAAATCTGGCAGCTCAAATCACTCTTGAACCTACTAACAAGGAGTTGATGAAGTTGTTTGTCAAGACTCTCTTGTCTAAGTTCCGTACTCGAATGGCCAGCACGTACGTTGAGAACTTCAACCAACTTATCCCGGTGGGTGAACAAATCGAGATGAGGATAAGGGAAGGATGGTTTACTGAACCATCGAGTAGAAGATTTTTTGCCAAGAAGGAGAAGGAAGCTGTTGTAGATGTGAATGTGGCTTATGGCCAAGAAAATACCAATTGCGCCTCGACTATCCAAATGAATCAAAGGCAACAACAAACTGCCGGCTGTCAACCATTCTCCCAAGCAAGAAGACAATTCACTCCTCTCCCTAGATCTCCATCCCAAGTGTTGGCTATCCTAAGAAAGAGAGGTTTGCTTACTAATGAACCGAAGCGTCCTAATCGTGAAAGCATCCAAGGCTACGACCCGATAAAAAAGTGTGATTACCATAGCGGCGAACTGGGGCATTCAACTGATGAATTTTTCACTCTCAAGCATAAGGTCCAAAACCTCTTGGACACGAAGGCCTTCTCATTTCAAACTGCTTAGCCGAACATCCAAAAGAATCTGCTACCAAAACATGAAGGTACGGTCAATGCTATCTTGGAGCCTAAAGTCAGTCAAATCAAGAACTCAAAGGTGCATGTGGCAGATGCTTACAACGTGCTGGTGAGAGTTGGATATTATCCAGATCAGGAGTTTGCATCGACTATCGAAATCTGAACAAGGCCAGCCCAAAAGATGATTTCCCACTACCTCACATAGATGTCCTCATGGATAGTACTACCGGATTTGAACTATTCTCATTTATGGATGGGTTTTCCGGGTACAATTAGATAAGGATGAAGGAGGAAGACAAGGAGAAGACTGCATTTATCGCCCCGTGGGGGACCTTTCATTACAAGGTCATGCCCTTCAGACTCAAGAATGCAGGGGCAACTTACCCATGAGCCATGGTAACACTATTCCATGATATGATGCATCAAGAGATTGAAGTCTATGTTGACGATATGATTGCAAGGACCCGGCCTGGGAAGAGTCATGTTGAAACCTTGAAGAAATTGTTTGATTGATTCCGTGGATTCAAGCTTCGTCTAAACCCCGCTAAATGCGTATTCGGAGCAACATCCGATAAATTGCTTGGATTTATTGTCAGCAATAAAGGAATTGAGATTGACCCCTCTAAAGTTAAGGCCATATGCGAATTGCAACCTCCATCAACCGTGAAAGAAGTTCGAAGCCTTTTAGAGATTAAATTACATTTCTCGGTTCATTTCCTAACTCTCTGAAACCGCTAAGCCATTCTTCAAGCTCTTAAAGAAGAATGCCTGAGTCAACCGGAATGATGAGTGCCAAGAGGCGTTTGACAAGCTAAAGCAATACTTGATGAACCCACTGGTGCTTGTCCCACCATCGCTAGGGCATCCCTTGATTCTCTATCTCACCATCCATAGTGAGTTGTTGGATGCAATGTTGGCTCCGGAAAGTCCTGCTAATAAAAAAGAACGAGCCATTTACTATATGAGTAAAAAGTTCACTATATCAGAGTTGAAGTATTCTAATGTTGAAAAGACGTGTGCCACATTGGTGTGGGTATTGCATAGATTGCAACAATACACGCTGCATTACCAGGCGTTCCTTGTGACTAAGAACGACCCCATCAAATACTTACTTGATTGGTCAGCTCTAGTGGAAATGTTAGCCAAATGGCACATTTTGATTCCCAAATTTGATGTGCAATTCATGCCACAAAAGTCGATTAAGGGTCAAGCGATCGCCGATCTATTAGCCGAAAATTCATGAGTCTCTAATGACACTAACAGTTTCCTAGACGACCATGTCTTGAGTGTAAATGAAGAATCATGGAAGATGTTCTTTGATGGAACTGTAAACTTGTCTGGTTCTGGTACTGGGGCAGTTCTGATATCCTTAGATGGACAACACTATCCGGTAGCTACAAAATTGATATTCCCATGCACTAACAATGTGGCCGAGTATGAGGCTTTCATCCTTAGACTTCAAGCCGCAATCGAGATGGGTGTGGCCAAGTTAATGGTATTCGGAGATTTAGCACGGATCATATTGCAGACTGTAGGTGAGTGGAAGACCAAGGATGCCAAGTTGCTCACGTACCACGAGTATTTAGAAGGTCTCGTGAAGGAATTCAAAGAAATTTCGTTTGAATACTTGTCAAGGTCTCACAATGAATTTGCTGATGCACTCACGACTTTGTCGTCTATGTTACAAGTCACTGACGGGTTAGAAGTCGAGCCATTGAAAATAGAGGTTTTGCCGAAGCCAGCTTACTGTATGATCATAACTGAATAACTTGATGGAAAATCATGATATTACGATATCATGAACAGCATTAAAAGGCAGGAATTTCTCGAAGGAAGCACTCCCGCTAATAGGAAGTACATCACGAAGATGGCCTCAAAATTCTTCGTCAATGGCGAGAATTTGTACAAGAGATCTTATGATTCAGTCTTGTTGCAGTGTGTGGATGCAACCGAAACCACTCAAATCATGCAAGAAGTGCACGGAGGAATATGTGGCCCTCATATGAATGGGCACATGATGGCTAAGAAGATTATGAGATTAGGCTACTATTGGCACACACTAGAAAGTGACTGCATCAAGCACGTATGAAGTTGTCACCACTGCCGGATTCATGGTGATAAAATAAATGCTCCTCCAACTGAGTTGCACTAGTTTTCCGAGCCATGGCCCTTCTCAATGTGGGGCATTGATGTGATTGGCCCAATAAATCCTAAGGCTTCAAATGGGCATCGATTCATCTTGGTGGCAATAGACTACTTCTCCAAATGGATCGAAGCTACATCCTTTACAAGCGTCACCACCTGCAATGTTGTGAAGTTCATCAAACGTGACATAATTGCTCGCTATGGCGTTCCTGAAGCAATTGTCACCGATAACAGGATGAACTTGAACAATAAACTTGTTGATGAGTTGTTCAGCGAATTCAGGATCAAGCATTTGAATTCATCCCCTTACCGCCCTTAAATGAACGGGGTTGTTGAAGCAGCCAATAAGAATATTAAGAAGATCTTGGCTAAGACAGCTGAGAATTATCAAGATTGGCATGACAAGTTACCTTTTGTACTAATGGCATACCGGACATCCATCCACACTTCTACTCGGACAACCCATTTTGCTTTGGTGTACGGTGTGGAAGCAATTCTACCCGTGGAGATGGAGATTCCTTCTCTGAGAGTTTTATCCCAAGTGGAGTTGTCTGAGACTGAATGGGTGCAGCAAAGACTTGAGCAGTTAAACTTGATAGATGAGAAAAGACTGAAGTCTCTTTGCCATGGCCAAACTTATTTGCAAAGAATGGCCAGATCCTTCAACCGAAAGATATGACTGAGACATTTCGAGATAAATGATCTTGTTCTGAGAAAGCTGTTGCCAATTTTTCCAGATCCTGGGGGCAAGTTCGCTCCAAATTACGGTGGCCCGTATGTGGTGAAGAAGGTACTTCCTGGAGCTGTCAAGAAGTATTATCCACGATAGAATTTTCCATGTCTTGTCTTGAACTACAAGTATTTTATGATGAATAAGATGCCTCAATCAGTTGAATTGTTCAAATTTGTCATAAATCTTGCATTTTTCTTCCTTGATGAATTGTGTGAAATAAATTGAATGTGTCAAATGGGATACCTTGGAATGATGAAAGGCAAGCCTTATTCCACATACTATCCCATACACTAATCCTCAGTGAGTTGTGTGGAGAAATTCCATGCCCACAAGGAAAAGGGTGATCTCGCAAATGGTACGTCAACCATGGTGATGAGAGGCAGTTTCTTCCTCTACCCGAAACACTACAGGTATACCCATTGTTTAGCCCTTTGAGCCCACACACATGAAGAGCTTTTAAATTATCCCTGTCAAGGATCATCCCACACTGGGACAAATTTAAAATGAATGGTAGGAATTTTCTTACTTGCACTTGCATCAATCTTCGAGTATTGCTTTCGTAGCGTAACATGTACGATAATTGAAGTGCCTTAGGATGACGAAGAGCAATTCTTTCTCTATCATATACACTTCTATCCATTGCATAGCCCATTTGAGCCTATAAATTCATTTCATATTAAACCCAGTTGATGATCATCCCCCACACTAGGGCAAGGCAAGAAAAAACAAACCATTCAAGTAGCAGGGTTTAGAATGCTGATAAAAGATGGAGGCTGTGCGAGTCCAAAGAATGTAAGTGCAAAACATAAAAGGCATGAAAAAGCAGTGTGCCTGGTAAAAGCAAGGCCAATGCCCAGAAAAAAAAAGAAAGAAGAAGAGAAAAATCAAATCCTTGATATAGTGAGTCATATCCCTAACAAGGCGGTACTAGAAAACTTGAATGCCGTTGCAATTAATGGAGATTTCATGTAAAAAAAAAAAAAATTCTCCGACAATGGAGAAGGAAAGTGGTGGAAATGTCAAGATGATCACCAACTTTGACCCTTTAAACACTTTTTGAGCCTAATAATCCTTTCACAACCCATGAACCAAGCCTACGTTACATCCCTTGCAAAGTCTCTTCAAATTATGGCACCTGAATTAACGTAAGAGTTCATATACTTGAAAGCATCGCTTGAAGAAGTGCAAGTAAGATAATTTCTGTCTCATTTCATGTGTTTCTTGACTTGTAAATCCCAAGACAATTGCGAAATGTCATATTCCAATAGCTTCAACTCAAAGAGTCCCCTTTGTTAAGCCATTAACCAAGCCGATAGTACGGTCCCAGTTAAAGACACCTCAGATTGGTAAGGTCGTACTACTTGCAAGATTGCTCAAACCCTTGTCTGGCATGATAACGGTGAGATAGAATGATTGTCGAGATCCTGCATCAAAGGTCACGATAAAATAGTTCCTTTTAAAGAGGATGAGCGAAGAGTCCTTTCAGACTGAAGGACCCTCATTTGACACATCCATGACACTCATATGTTCATATTAGAATCATCTTTCGAAATCATTCCTATTGGAAATAGGATGATGCATGGTTGATAGAAATCATTATGCATGAACCTTACTGGAATTAATGCATGCATGTGATTACAAATGCATGTTGCCTCTCCTACGATCATGTTTTGCAAGAGACATATCCCCAAGGAATAGAGATGTCACTAAGTAAGTATATCCCTATCCATACCTTAAATACTTGTCGTTGCACATGTATTCCCCTTTTGAATACATTGACACACTATTGAGTTGTCTCCAAAGATTTTTCTCCAGATTCAGTCTAATTAAGGCGACCGAAGAAAGGTTCAGGTCCTGGTCAGATGATCTATGCTGCAACGCTGGGCGACCAAAGAATGGTTCGAGTCCTAAACAACATTTATTGCTCTAACAGGTGACCATAGAATGGTACGGGTCCTGGAAAAGAAATTTCCCCATTCAGGCGACTGTAGAATGGTATGGGTCCTAGAAAAACAATTTTCTTCGTCAAGGCGACCGTAAAATGGTACGGGTCTTGGAAAGTGAATCCCTATTTAGGCGATCGTAGAATGGTAGGGATCCTGAAAGGCGAATCTCCGTTTAGGCGACCGTAGAATGGTATGGATCCTAAACAACCAAACACTACCATACTAGGTGATCGTTGAATAGTATGGGTCCTGGGAAAACAGTCTTTTTACAAAGTCATGTTACTATTCTCGGCGACCGTAGAATAGTATGGGTCCTGGACATGTAACACCAACTATCTCGAACTACTCTATCCTCCTTGAAGGTAAGTTATTACAGGTAGGTTCATTTATCATTTGCATTAGCATTTCCATGCATCATATAAATTGCATTCAAAAATGGAATTCATTTTCCAAAAAAAAAAAAAAAATCATTGCATGTGCATATCAAAATTTAGGTCTCAATTTATCTTTGAAGCAAACCTCTACGAGCTCACCTTTAAAGAGGGGCAATTGTTAACACCTAAATTTTTGCATAATTTTTGTGTTAATTTTTACCAAAATAATAAAAAAATCACATGGCATATAGTTTATGAACATTTATGTTATTTTTGTTTTGTTTTATTTTATTTTAGATTGCCGGTGAGGGAAAGATTTTTCACATATTCCGTTCAGATTTTTCACATATTTAGGTAATATACATTGGGGGATGTATTTTGAGCAAAAAGAAAATTTTTGAATGGAATATTCGGAAAATACAAAAGAGAATATTGCGCGGGGTGCAACGATATATTCAAGGGATTATGTGCAGGTAAAATTGGAAATAAAATATGTAACTAAGGTTTAATTTTTTCCCCTATAAAAGGAGTTGTTCGTGTACGGACGTAGGGAGTGGTGAAATTTGAAAAATTTAGAGCAAAAAAAGGTGAGGGGCCTTCGGTTTTGAGAGAAAAAAAAAAGAGAAAAAGAGAAAGAGGGCAAAAGTGACGTGTAGTAAGAAAAGAAAAGAAAATTCAAAGCTCTGCCCCCCTAGTCTACGTCGGCACTGCCTCTGTCAGGCACCACCCGTGCCGGCAACCGAGCCGCCACCCACCACTGCTCCACCGGTGTCCCGTGAGTCGTCTCTGCTTCACCGCCGCTGCGCCGATCTCACTCGCAACACTTGCTGAACCGCCCCGCATCCGACGTCACTACTTCCCCATCGTGGCCTTGCCCTAAAGCCTAACCCGAGTCGGATTGCAGCCCTTCCGCTTTGATGACACTGTTGCTGTCCCCATCTTGCCTCTACCAACAAATCTCCACCAGTGCTACTCCGGCCAATGACCTGCCGGCGATCTAACGCCTCTGCCCGAGCCCGAGCCGAGCCACTCCACTCTCTGCCTGAGTCCAAGCGAGGCCGCTTGCTGCTGCTCCTCGCTACGCCACCGCTCGCCGCCGATCTGCTCGCTGCTGGTCCTCATCATCGAAGCTCCAATGACCAACTCTAGCTCAACCTCCACAAAGCTGCCAAATCGTGAAAAGGGGAGAAAAAAAAAAAAAAAAAAGCAAAATCACTTTAGGTAGTTTTTTTATTTATTTTATTTTATTTTATTTATTTGCCTTATTTTATTCTTTATTTTATTTTTAGTACAATTATTCCTTGATAAAATGATGAATTGTTCGACACGAAATAGCATGTGAAGTTTGTGATTGTCGGTTCGATTTTCACGCCCGAAATTCGACTCGCAATCACTTGTTAAAAAAATCACTAATCCGATCTCCCGCTTGAGATTCGATTCGTGATTTATGTAGAATTAGCCAACCCGATCTCATGCGCGAGATATGATTCGTCAATTTGGATATCATCTTGCTCTTATTTGCTGTAGTGCCGTTTAATTAAATTTGCTTTTAATAAAAAAATTCAAAAATTGTAGGTTAGAATTAGGTTTATTTCCTGTTTTAGGGTTTCCATATTTAGAGTAGAAATTTTATTCTGAATTTTATAAATAAAAATCAAAAAATCAAAAAATCAAAAATCTAATCAATTAATTTATGTTGCTATTTTTTTTTTTAAACTTGGATTACAAGTTTAATTATTTGGCAATTATTAATTTTGAAATTTTAAAAAAAAAAGGAAAAAAAATGAGAAACACAAAAAAATCATCATGCATATGTCATGTAGAGTTAGGGCATCTTTTTGTACGTCATTGCATATTAGGCTAAAATTGCACTTAGTTCAATTCTAGATAATATTTTTCTTAATTTATTAAGTTTAGATATTAGATAGATTGCATTTTAGGATTATTTGGGTCAAAATAATATTTTAGTTTAAATTAGGATTTGGTTCAACCTAATTCCTAATGCAAATTGAATAGAATCTTAATCTAATTAGATAATTTTCACATTTTATCTAATTCCGAATTTCATGAAAAAATACAAAAAATGTCTTAGAATAAATTAGTTCCATTATGCAGGATAGATTGCATTTTTTTAGGAAAAATGAAAAAAGTCATGTAAATGTCATATAGGATTAGATTCATGAAATGCATGTCATTTAGGGATTGTTATTAGGTCCATTTAATTAGAAATTGCATGTTATTAGAATTAGGTCATTTTGTTATATTGCATTGCACATTGCATGATTTTCATTAAATAAGTGAAAATAAATTAATAAAAAGAAATTGCGTCTTAATTAGAAATCATATCTAGGACTGTTGATATGAATTATGATCTAACAACGTAGATACTTTCGTTGCTATGAGATAAGTCCTGCAATTTATTTATTGCTTTACTTGAGTGTTAAATTGGTGGTTTGCACACTCACATGATCACCTCACATGTTAGGAAAATAGATTTAAAGTCAATTTTAAGTTGCCTGCAAAAGCATTTTTGAAAATAAAAGAATGGTACCGAAAGGGCATTAGAGAAATCTAGTGTAACCAAGTCCCCGTACCTAGAATCTCTAGTTCGTAGGAGTAAAGTAAATCTCCCATTATTTTACTTGGGTTTCTAATCGACCCACCAAAAATAGATTAGCGATGACTCATAGTTAAAAAATAATTGCATGTTAAAAACTTGAACCTAAGTCGCGAATTGGTATGGGTTTGGGAGAGCCCGAATTGAGTTTAGGCTTAACAATCCATTAGCCAAACCTTAGGTGGTTCACACCCGAAAATTTGGTCACGACATTGATGCCTTGACAAAGCGGGTCAATGAATTTTGGGGCACAAAGATAAGGACTTAGGATATTTCATCCTTGACTTCCTCTCCCCCTCACGTGTGTTTCTTTCCTTTCCCTTCTGCTGATCTTCTTTTTCTTCTTCTTCCCATCTCCTTCCTTCTCACTAGCTTTCTCCCCTCTAATTCCCTTTTCCCTTATTCTGCCGTGTCTCTGTTTTGGGCGCACAACTCCAACACGCTAAAACAAAATCCTTCCCTTGTTCTGTGCTATGTTGTTTTGTTCCCTACCATTAAACCACCGACCTCCAATTCTTCTCTCCACATGTTCTGGTTTTCCCTCTCTTCTCACCTTGCTGTCACACGCCCTGACCCACCAACGTCTCGTCAACCCACCAGCACCATCATGCCAACCCCATTTTCCTTTCACCAATTCCGCTTCCCATCACCTTGTTGCTGCCGCCACCACCTCACCATTTCCATGCTGTCGCCAACTACCACCCCTCTGCTCATCTCTGTCCACCAGTCCCATCACCGCCAACAACTCCTTCACTCTTGCTGCTGCTCCATCACCGAAACCCTAACAGCTTCAATCCAGCCGTCCAGACGTCCACCAGTCCTACCTGGCTGTCCACCAGCCCCGCGTCCACCCAAGCCACATCCTTCACCTCCAACAGCCAGTAGTCGCGGCCACCTTCACCATTTTAGCTTTAGTCACTGTTCCTGCCCGTCTGTACCATCCCGTCCCGTGCCCGCTGTTCAGCCACTACATGGCCAGCTGCCATCAGTCTCAGCACCCACCTGTCCAGCCAAGTTTGCCCACCACCCCAGCCAAGACCAGCTTAGCCCAGCAACTCTAGAATCGACCAACCTTGGTTGAAGGCTTGTTGGGCCTTTTTCTTTCGTCGTGGGCCTCCATTGGAGACCCGGTAGTTACAAGATCTCACCACCGTCACGCCGCCATCGCCGTGAACCCGTCGCCTCGCTAGTCCGATGAGTTAACGCCTTAGTCTTTGATTAGGAAGTTAATTGCACTTAGGGGGATTAGTTAGTGTTAATTAAGATTAGTGTAATCTAGTTAGATTAGCTAATTAGTTAGAATTAGTTAGTTACCTAAACTGGCTTAGTTAGGTTGGTAGTTAGCTCAATTAAGTTAATGTAGCTAGCCTAGTTAGATTAGTTTAGTTAGTTCAATTAGGTTAGTCCGGTTAGTTTATTTAAATTAATTAAGTGATTTTATTTAAATAATTTGCAATTTATTTAATTAATTATAATTAGCGTAAATTGTGCTGGGATAGCCGGTTAGTAGAATTTTACGCTGATCGTCGTGGGTGAATTAATATGTGAAATTGATTGCTTATTTGTGCAATTGAGTGCTTGATTGTCGTTTTGGATTATTATTGCCAAAAATTGATTTTATGGTATTTAATTAGAAAAATATCGGGTGTCGGGTTTTGATGCCAAAAATATTTTTTATGTACTATATAAAATTGTGGAGTTTTGAAATGGGAGAGTATTATGTTTTGATGGTTCGATTTGAAGGTGTGTCCACACACAATTATTTTACCGGGTATTTTTAATACGAAGAAAATTGGCCAAGTCCATTATTTGAAATTGAAGTATTTGAATGCAAAGCACGGTGTTCTTGGCCAAGTATATGCTGGTGTATGATCACCTAATACCCTGTTGCGTTTACACGGGGTATTGAACCCATCCTAATGCGTTTACGTAGGATGATGCCTGATTAAATTCGAATGCCCCTTGTCAACGGATGCTTGTCACAGTAGAAGTTGGGCCAATGCTCCTTATGGAATGCCATCTTGATGCATTTACGTGGGACGATGCCGTGCTCGATGGGGCGAGATGACGCCCGGTTATGCCGGATGACTATCGACTGTTGAGTTGAACATGGCCAATGGGTCATAATAATTAGGACACATGTGAGTGATTGAGATAGCCATGCCTAATTATGGGACAAAATTTTGTAACACGGAATGGGACGTGTCATAACGATTTGGCCTTACAATCAGGACCCATGTGATTACTTGAAAGATAAATTGATGTGCTCCAATTATGAAATACGTTTGCTATGTGCATATATGATATATGTGATTAGCTAATGTGCAAGAAGGTGCTAAGGCAAGGTAAGTTTGTGTGTAACACTTGTTTAGGCCGTCTTTGAGTGAATTCTCGTCCGAATTGGGATTTAGGGTGTAGACTTGCTGAGATTTATCTCACCCCGTCGTGGTTAACACTTTTTCAGGTCCTTAGATGGAGGTACGTCACGTCCGTTTTAGGTGTCCATGGAAGATGGAGATCGAGACTACCCTTCTCCCCATCCTCGGGACCACCTGGACCCTTGAGCTTGTGGTGACCACTATTTGGGTTGATGAGGGCCTACTTCACTTGGTACCTCATCACTTCAAAGTGTGGTTCCTTAACAAGCCTAACGGGGTTCGGGAGGGTCCTTTGGAGGGTTTTGATGGGCCTGCCGTCGAAACCGAGTATGTGGAGATACTCCACCCCATCATGGATATCGATATACTGAATGATATCGCAGAGAACTCAGGGCCCGAGGCTAAAGGGTCCAGAGCAAAGGTAGTTGATCTTTTGGACATCGACATCCTAGATGGTATCGTAGAGGATCCGAAACTCGAGGCGGAAAGATCCAGAGTGTAGGTGGCCCAGTAGTTTTCTTTTGGGACATACTTTTGTACATAGACTTGTAGGGCTAACTTGAGGTGTTTATAAAGTGTAGTTTGTGAAAAAGGTGTTGGCATGTGTTTTACTATCCCTGTGTTGATTGTTGTCTGGAGTTTGTTCAATTCACTTCCACATGTGCATAAAATGAGTGGGTCGGTGACGCGTCCTGGGAATGTCGCAATTTTAGTCGACCGCTGAGGGATGTCCATGCCCTCGAGGTTCGGGGCATGACAATCCCTTTTGCCCATTTGCTCGCATCCACATTGCTTGGTCACCTAGGCCATCCCTTGAAGTGTAGTAAGTAGAACTTACTAATATTTGGCTAAGACGTTGTGTTACGCTATTCCGAGCATGTGACGAGTCCTTAACTGAAGTTGGTTGACTTGTTGTTGCTTGAAGTTCGGTTGTATTTGGTTAGATCAGTTTAGACCTTATTCCTTGATTGAGTTCGATCCTTGTTTGATGAGCTTTGGCTTCTGTTTTGGCTTGAATTGTTTTGAAAGAAGCCCGGTTTGTGTTTATTTGATATGCTTTGGTTTTTGTTTTGATACAAACCTATTCAAAAAGCGTTTTTTGTGAAAACTTGCTATTTCCTTGCAAAACTATTTCCAACCGCTTTCACAAGTGCATGTTCTAGTTCATGCCCTGAACTCTGAAAAAGGGCTTTGTCAGCCTTGACATACGTAGGATCATGATGGATCGGTCCTTTCTTAGTCTTGGTGCGATATCGAGGTATATTGTTCCCAAGCCAACTTTGGTACTAGGTCGGTAAACATGTCACGACGAGCTAGTCCTTTCATGATCTCAGTGCTATATTGAGGCGTATCGCTCTTGAGCCAAGTATGGTACTAGGTCGGTGAACATGTCACAATGGGCCGAAACTATCATGATCTTGGTGCGATATCAAGGTATATCGTTTCCAAGCCAAGTTGGGTACTAGATCAGTGCTCAAACGTGTCGGATCAAGTCGCGATCCTTGATTCGTGCTTGGCATGCCTAAGGTCTCGATTTCGGTAAGTCATTTCACACACTTATGCATGGCATGCCTTCGAACCCTTGAACTAAAAGTGAAGATAAGAATCAGATTGTGATGCTTGATACATGGACACATGATGGACTAATTTATGCCATCGATCGATGGATTCGGCGACGATGCCCCATTGCCAACGGAATTCCCCCATGCCAACAGTATGCCTCGTTAATAAGAACGAGATGCCCCCATGCCAACGGATGCCTCATCGGAAGGATGAGATGTTATAATAATTCTAGCCATCAAACTTGGATTAGGGGACGTTGCCTGATGGATTTCGAATGCCTGATGGATTCCGGAAGAGCCGATGGATTTCAGCTGTTAATAAATGAACCTTGTGTACATGAGTTCCTCACATTATGAAAGGGAATTTTGGTCGTGCTTGCATATTATTGAGTGAGGCATGAGTTTTTCATACTATGGAATAGATCTTGTTTATGCTTGTATAATATTGAGTGAGGCATAAGTTCCTTTATGTTGTGGGTTTGCAAACTATTGATTGAGGATTCCTCATGTTTCATCCAAGACAAAGCTTTTATTTTGCTATTGATCTGTCATCAACTAATGTTTTGGATGAGTTATATGCTTGTTGATAAGCGAAGCATCCTTCTACCCATAAATTAGTGGGTTTTACTTACTAAGTCAACAACTCACCCCATTGTTTTTTAGAATTGTAGGCATTGAGGTCTCCTACTAGTGCTAGAGTTGCAGTCTTGCTAGAGGAGCTTAGGTTTACCCAATCTTTGCAGCGTAGAAAATTTAGTGGTTGTAAATATAATGGCCTATGACAATTGGGCATGTAAATGTAACTGATGTAATTGTATATTTGTAATAGTTGTTTTCCTAGCTGCTTGTTGTTGTCCGAGTGTTATATATACACTTCCGAATGTACCTAATGAAAAGATAAAAAGAAATGAGACGGTGATGCTCCTGGGACGTCACGAAAATAACCCTTGCTACTCGTGACCCTAGGAATGGAGTTGGGGTCGTGACATCTGGCGATGATCATTGTCGGCAACTCTTGCAAGGAGGAAGGGACCCCATGAGAGAGGTTGCAACACCAGTGGATTGCCAAAAGATGACCACTAGACCACTGATCAAAGTGGCTAAAGATCTCGATCACTCACTGGCAAGGGATGCGTCTTTGAGCTCGAGAGGAAAACAACGCCAAATGGGAGGTTGTGGCGATGCTCTAGCTTGGCAGCAACTATGACTAGACCGGGGGGTGTTCGGTGTTCATCGGTACAGCGGGCAATGATCAAAGCTTGGCTAATATAGTCTACCCTAGATCAAATCTCAACCATTGATTTGATCAGTGGTTAGGATTCAATCTTATAGGATAAGATCAAAAATGCTTAAAGATTAAGTAAGTTTATGATTGGCTAAAATTTTTAATCACATGGATTAGTGACATGGCACATTTAGCGGTCTAGATGAATCCTCAAATGAACATCAAAACGTATCCCTTTTACATTTAAAAAAACAAAAGGTCAAGTGCATTTTGGTCATTTTTGCCATGAAAGGGAAATTTTGTAATTTCAGTAAACTAATGGCACATCAAAACGTATCCCTTTTACATTTTTTTTTAAAGGTCAAGGGCATTTTGGTCATTTTTGCCATGAAAGGGCAATTTTGTAATTTAGTAAACCAAGGACATGAGAAGGTTGGCCATGAGCTGGGCCAGCTAAAGGTGGTTGCTGGCCATCGGAAAGTCATCGAAGGCCTATTCCCCACCAACGGCCGGTCTAATCTAGTTTCAACCAGTTCGACTAGATTTGGCCAGATCTATCCGAAATTTTATGTAATTAGGCCCCTGACCTAATTGTAAAGGATTTCCACCCAATCAAAGACAAAATGGGCTAAATTGAGAGGAAACGGTCCAAATTCGCACAAATTAAACCAATCAAACCCTTTTAACAATATCTCAATGGATTAAATTGGTCTAATTATCTCAAAAATATCAAAAATTATGCACGGATTTCATGGGCATGTGAACTCGAACCTTCCAAGCAATTAATGCAATTTCCACAACTCTCATGCTAAATTGTCAAATTAATTGAAATTGAATGCAATTAATATAACATATTCAATTAATTGCACTCAATGTGGCCTAACACATTCAAATGAACATTGATATGATAATACAAACTCGGCGTCCAAATGAAATTGAAGTTCATTGAATCCCAATTTATCAAATTAAACCTTAGCCTAGAATGGGTCAAGTTCAATTGGCTCAATCAGAACATATTAATTCTATGTCGCAACCTTTGGATAAGTTTGCTAAATTGAGAAGTTCCTATGTGAATTTGCAAAATTAACCCTACATTTGGATTGACATTAAGAAAACAAATTGATTAGGGGTATAAGTGCACCAATCATGAAATGACTCGTTTATGATTTGATATGTATATTAAAGAGTTAGTTTATGAGTTTCTAGTATGGCTATATATATATTATAGAAACTGTTTGATCCACTTAGAAGAGATGCATTACTTACTAAGCTTGCGATTGCCCACCCCTCTCTTTCCAAATATTTTTGGGTTCTTAGTTAGCAGTCAATGGAGCAAGAGCGACATCAATTGAGACTTTTGGGAGTTGGATTTAGTACTTTGAGATTGCGTCCTTTCGGATGAAAGACAGCTATGTCATCCCCATTTTTGAAAGTTTTGGGGTGTGACAAAATATTTGCCCGTCAAGTTGGGGCGAATCAGAAAAGTCAATTTGCAAGAGCGACATCAATTGAGTTTTTGGGTTCTCAGATAGTAGTCAACGGAGCAAGAGCTACATCAATTGAGACTTTTGGGAGTTGGATTTAGTACTTTGAGATTGTGTCCTTTCGGATGAAAGACAGCTATGTCATCCCCATTTTTGATGGTTTTGGGGTGTGACAAAATATTTGCCGGTCAAGTTGGGGCGAATCAGAAAAGTCAATTTGCAAGAGCGACATTAATTGAGTTTTTGGGCTCTCAGTTAGTACTCAATGGAGCAAGGGCTACATCAATTGAGACTTTTGGGAGTTGGATTTAGTACTTTGAGATTGCGTCCTTTCGGATGAAAGAGAGCTATGTCATCCCCATTTTTGATGGTTTTGGGGTGTGACAAAATATTTGCCGGTCAAGTTGGGGCGAATCCGAAAAGTCAATTTGCAAAGTTTGAGAAGGGAATAATGACAAACAGTCAGGTCCCTAAAGCTGTCACTCCCGTGCAACAAAGTTAATCTGCGATTAAAATCTCGTGGCCACGACAATAATAGGAGATCACAACTCCCAAAATCTCCCTGGATCATGTATAATCTAACCTTCTATTTCTCAGCTATTCTTCGGGCAATCAGTAACGTGGACTGCACACATGGTTTTTGCACCATCTGATTCAAAAGTAAGTGCAGTATATGGTCACTAATCGTAATGCTCCATGTCTGCACAAGAAGCACTGAGTGGAAAGATGTTGATGGAAAAATAAAGAAGGCTTACCTGAGATTCGAGATCAAGATTGCGTTCCTCCTTCTTCTGTCATAAGAGAAGTCCCGCTTGCTTCCCAGAATATCTAGTGAGAAAACATGCAAACCTCGGAAACAGTAGCTTTGGGAGGACAAAACAAAGACATGACATTCTTTAACCTTCTATGAAGCAATATTATCTTATGCACACAAAAGGAGGTCTACCCCAAAGAAAAAAGGAGAAGGGTAAAAGAGCACAGAACAGAGTTATTTGATTTCTTTGCCATTGAGCCAAAAGGATCTCTTAGGCTCCGTTTCGCAAAAAATAAATGATTTCGAAAAAATTCTTTTAAAAATGATCGCTTGTGCTACTTAAAAAATGAATGAATGAAAAATATTTTCATCATTCACGAAAATATTTAGATATAAAATTGTTGTTAATAATTAAAATATTTTCAATTGACTAATTACTTGAAGCGATAGAAACTAACATTTTTAGGAAAACTTTTTCCAAATCATTCATTTTTCGTGAAATAAATGGAGCCTTACTCTAACTTTGTCTAGACCATTAGAGAAGTTTTTGACGCAGGAAAAGTGACATTACTTTGGTCACAGTTACACTGCAACTATGAAGTGTTCTAGTTATTCTCAATGACGCAACAACAAAAGCAAAATTCTTGTTGGTATAATGTTTGTTCTAAGACTGTCTCTATTGTTGCATGTATCCATATCGCTAATTTAAGGCTTACAATAGGGACTAGCTACCCCAGGTTTATTTCGCATCAATAAATATTCTTACTTATTTATATAAAAAAAAAAAGGACTAATACCACAAAAAATCTCAAAAAAAAAGGACTAATACTTATTTACCCCCAAACTAATATTTCGATCATCAAAAATGCTAAATTGATATATTTGTGACAAATTTACCCTCCGTTAGTTTCCATCAAATTTGATTAATATCACAAAAAATCACAAATTCATACATTAGTAATAAACATAGGGTAAAATCTCAAAATGGTACATACATGTCAACTCAACAATTTGACGGTAAAGTTTATTGGAAGCTAATTGAGGATAAATTTGTCACAAGTTTACCAGTTTTGAGTTTTTCATGGTATTAACCAAAAAGAAAATTATAATAAGTTTCTTTGGTAATAAATGGTTTAAGGCTTGAATTATATTTTTTTTTTCAATTTATTTGGGCTAATAATGGCACAAGTGTCACAATTATTGTACAGTGCTCACTTGAGTGTCATAACTTTTTTACGCTTACTTGAGTACTATAAATTTGAAAAATCAATTACTTAAATACTATCAGTAATTTGCCTCATCAGAAAATCTAACGTAGACGTCAATTACCTATATGACATCACAGACACCGATGTGAATAATTAATAAAAAAAATCCAAAAATAAAAAATCCATATCTAAATGGAAAATTAATAAAAAAAACCCACGTTTGATGATTTCATGGGAATGGTACTCAAATCATCAATTTTACTTTAATGTGACACTTAAATAAATGCCTTACGAAAGTTATGGCACCTTTGTTGTTCTTATCCTAAGCATTTCTTTTTTAATAGGTGAAAAGGTTAGGGAGGGTCAATCAATGCAACTATCCCTCTGAACTTTACCACAGGGCTCCGTAGACAATGACTTGCATTAATTAATTATTGTAATAGAAGTGAGTACCATATTTATCAAACTAGATACTTCATGGCCCATTGCATATAAAATCCAAAATATTTTAAATTTAAATTTCAGCAAAGATCGGAATTAAAATATCGTCAAAATAATTATTATGTACTAATACATAAGTAGTATTAATTATAAATTACCTCATTCGGCTCTCCTTTTTCATAACCACCACATGACCATTGACAATGGAACCCGTCATACTCTCCTTATTTTACTCGAATCAACTCAAATATAAATAAGTAGGTTAGGTTTAACATTTAAATGAGCAATTATGTGAAAAGGATAAAAGCATAAAAGGTCATGCTTTTTCCATCTATTTTTTGACTTCTGACGGCCCCTATTACCTTAAATTGACCACAATATCTCTTGCATGTTGTAGATTTAAGATTATTTCTTACATTTTCTTCTTCTCTTTCTTTGGAAATTATGTTGCATTTAGAGTTGACAAAAATTATGTATTTGCTAATGGTTTGATTGGATTGTCTTATGATGCAATTACAATTGTCATAATTTTCTTATCAATAACTAATTATTCCACTTAATTAGTCATACTTTCCAATTTCATCAATGCAATCCTAATCTTTTGGACAATATACCAATGTATTCTTTCACGCCATTTGCCAACGAAACTTGCTAAGGTGGTGTCTAGTCATCATTGGCTGTCCTAAGTGGCATGTCGACATGGGCAATTTGTTGATTTCCACGTTGCAATTTGTGATGGCAATTGGTAAAAGAGACTACATTTAAATATCTCACAAATCTGTAGAACTATATTGACAAAATTGGAAAATTAAGACTGAATTGACATCCATACAATAGGTCTAAGACTAAATTGAAAATTTTTACAAATATTTAAATGATCACCCCTTCAACAAGCACATGTATAAGCATTTTTTTGGATATATATACTAGGAGTGCCATAACTTTCGTACGATGCTCACTTATGTGCTACAAGTTTGAAAAAGCAATCACGTAAATATCATCAGTGCTTTGCCTAACCGGAAAATTCGACGTCCACGCCGATTGTCCCACATGACATCAGCAGTGCTGACGTGGACAATTAATAAAAGAATAAAAAATAAAAAAATCTACGTCGGAATATGAAATTATTTAAAAAAAATTAACGTAAGATAATTTGCTAGACATAGCACTCAAATAATTGATTTTACTCCGATGTGGTACTTAAGTAAGCGAAAAAAAGTTATGGCACTCAAGTGAGCAACATATGAAAGTTATGGTACTCTTGCTATACTTATCCCGAATTTATTCAGTCTAATTCTTGACCTCTTTTTTGTTTTGTTTTTTTTGTCCGACTAAATCCTTCAACTATAAATTATTTTGTTTAAGTTAATCCTTCGGTCAAATGTATAAATAGAAAGGCTGAGGTGGAACCGCATTGATGGCATTTCGACGCATAGATATCCATGTGGCAAGTGAGGCAGCCCTCGTAGTTAGAGTGGCGAAAATTACTTGGAACTTGCAAGTTCTAGGGCCCAAGTCCCAGTCCGATTTACATGCTCGCTGTGTAGTCCTGGCGGACGTCGATAAGATGTTTTCATATATCGTATTCTCCACCTGGTGGTTTGGAAAATAATTTACTGCGATTCGGTCTATAGATTGTACTCTACGCGCAACTTTTGGGGGGATTTTTGCGACTTGGCATGCAGTCACATGTGCGTTTTGGGGACTTTGGAGAGTTTCTGAGTGAATGGTGAAAGAGAGCTATCGTCCATGGTGTTTGAGATTAGGGTATTTGAAGCCTTCTCATTAACTTGTTGACTATGACCTGTTCGACAAAATGCGTCTCTGGCATTTTCATAAAATAGCTCCTCAAAGCGTTCAAACTGAATGAGTGTTGATATAGTTTATACCTTGCTGATTTCTTCACTATTTATTAACCATGATTTTGAGTCAATGGCAGGCAATGAGAAAAATGACTGGGAGCTGTTTATCGGTGACCATTCACGATGATTCATTCATAAGCCATGAGTTTTTCTGAAGTTCATGATAGAATCGGGATGGTGATTTCACTAGCTGTGAGTCAGATTCTCCGATGACGGTCTAGTGGTGGTGGACTGATGTAAATCGTGATGATATCTTGGTTGTGCTCTGCTTGAAGGTGCAAAGTGTTATACACTGATTAAAGCTATGAGTATTCTGAATTTACTGTTCAGTTTTGAGAATTCTTGGCCTGCAATTGGAACAAGGCGATAAAAAATGAATAAGGAAGGAGATAAAACACGGGGACAAAGGGGAGAGCAGAGACAAACCGTAGTTGTTTTTTCAGGAAGTTTGGGCTTAATTCTCGTTATAATTTTTAGTCCAATTTTCTAGCTGTAATTGAATTGATGCTTTTGAGGCTTTGATCTGCCTTGATAGAAGCATCCGGTTATTGATGAGTTGAGCTTAATTTTGCTTCTCAATGGGGCCTGAATTGCTCTGAAAATGGGTTTTACTTATAAGCTCAAGCATGTCGTTGGCCAGGGTCAATGAGACCAGCATACGGGGCCATATTCGGACTGAGCCCAAGGGCCCAGCCCAGGTTCCCCATCTTCCAGAACATAAAATGACTTTTTAAAAAATTTTGGGAAAAAAATAAAATAGGCAACAGCAGTGAGGAACTGAAAAAAAGAAATAGCGAATTGAAGAGTGGTCGGGCGAAGTTTATTCCGACGAGCGTTACTTGTGCCCAAGGAACAATCTCCCTACGTCGCTCGCATAGCATCCATCAAGGAACACGCGGTTTGCACTATGGTGAGAACGAACAGCACCCCACCAGCGAACGCGGAGATCCTAAACCACGGCTTGTTGAAGTACTCCCCGTTGAGGATGGCCTTCCACTGGTGCCACCTGGTCCTGCTGTACTCGTTCAGCCCCTCGCACAGCTCCGTGTAGTAGAACTCGCTGGACTCCCTCATGTTCTCCTTGTACATGCCCTTGATGAGACTAACCGCGTCTTCTGTGCTACCGAGCTGATTTTCCAAAATTCCGCAGCTGATTAGAATGTCGATGTCTTTGGGGGTGTCAATGAGGCTGTCCATGAGGATGGCGTAGCTTATGATGTACTTCTCCTCGTGGTGGCCCTGCTCATATGCAATCATGTTCCTGAAGTAGGCCTCAGTCCACCTGTGCACAACCATGCACCCCATCACGCGGGTCCCGTCCTAGGATGACATCGAGCAGGGAGGAGGTTCCCCCACCCCATCTGAACTTGACGCCTGCCTCTTGCAGCTCCTTTGCACTCCGAGTTCGCCCGAATTTCTCTCCCTGTTTATACATCACATGACGCAGGAATGAGGGCATTTGCAGGGCTCGCACGTAGTCCACCAGGTACTTCATCTAAACCCTCGTGCTTACGAGCTCGTGCCCATGCAAGACGTCATTGAAGTACTCGTAGCTAAGTTCGAAGTGTAATAGTTTTCCTAATGTTGACTACATTAATTGATATTGTAATTTCATGTTTTTACGGTTACCGTAAAACAGGGTTGGTCTAAGGTAAGATAGAAAGTTTCTTAATTAGTCTAATATAGGGCTGGCTAGTGTAGGCTGAGTTGAACCTGGCTCATAATGAGATTGCCTAGCTGAAAACTCTATAAATAGTGCTCAAATCTCTCCTCTAACCCTAATTCTCACATGTATCCTCACCTAAGAGACGTTTACCTAACGCTGCATGTGAGGAGGCCGCCTCATTGAACCAGTGATACGGAGGGCAATAGAGGAGAAGAACTTGATGCGTGGATCCTCTTGATAAGTGGGTAATCCATTTTCTGCTTCTGCTTTATGTTCAATGGATCCCAAAACAGGTGCGTTAATTTTTTTTACTCAATTTCTTGTTCTAGTTATGGAGATCTTGGGGTTGCGCAATTTGCGTCCAACATGTGATATCAGAGCAACTATAACCCTAGAACTCGAACGCATAAGATTTGTGCCATGATTTGTGATTTTCGTGATTTTTTGTTCAATAAAAATAAAATTAAATCACAAATTCGGACTGGGCTCAACAAGACGAGCAAGACGGTCGGCGGCGTGTCGCCGGGGGAGGCCTCACGCGCCCCCACGCGCGGCCACGTGCCGCTAGGGCATCGGAGATGCGGCCACGCGCGGTCATGCGCCCTCACGCACTTCCATGTGCGGGGTGCGGCTCACGCATGCGCTCCATGCGCCGCGCACTCAGGCGGCGCATGGGGGCGCGTGGAGCCTCCGTTCGACGCATGACTGGCAGCGTTGGATTCGTATGGCCATCCTCTACCTTGTGGTGAATTTTTTACATGTTTGATGATTTTATGGATGTGAAAATACATACAAAATCCTAAATACACGTATTTTTAGTGTATTTTTGCGTATTTTTCTTGTATTTTCTATGATTTTGGAAATACATGTGATGGGTTACTAGTATATTGTCACATAAACATTATTAATAAAATCAAACTTTATTATAAATTGAAACTGTCTTAATGAGATACAATCCATATGGGATAGTATTTGAGCTATGTATTAAGCTGATGAGAAACAGTAAAGATTATGAAACTTTTGTTACTCAAGCATACTCTTTGACACGCTGGTAATCTTTGAATGATGGACGTCTTAAGAACTCATGACCAAAATGATTGTACTGATTAACACATCTGCTGAATGTGGGTAATGCATGTCAGTTAAGTTATTGCATATTGTATGTAAACTCATCTGGTTGCTGGTTAATGTCTATCAAGTTAAATATTTTTATGATTAAGAAGTATGACAGCATTTACACATAGCAATTGTATATACTGTAATAGTTTAGATTTTTGGTTCTGTGTTTTCACTCAATTTATAGGCCACTGGTTAATGCAATGATAATTTGTTATTTAAAATTGGCTAATAAATTAGCTATTGGCATTAGAGTCATGTTTTGCCTTATGAAACTCATGAGCAATAGTTGATCAATTATCAAGCTTGTCAATCTGGAGTACCCTGTATTGCTATTTATGTTAACTTGTGAGGGATGATCGACATTCTTTTAATATTGTTCAAGTAATCAGTAATCGGAGTGCACAAGAGATGCTTGCTTCTATGTTATGAGAATTTTATTGTGTTGCTGTGATCGGTGATCTCATTGGAATCTGTCTTTCAGGTTCACTATACATATATATATATACATATATATATATATATATGTGTATTATTAAATTTTATTAATGGATAAAGCAATGTAATTAGCATGCTATGTGATTTTAGTAATAACTTACCCATATCATTAAAGTTAAAATCACATATATATGATGTATGTGAGTAGTAAAGTTTATATTCTTGGTGTGAGAGAGTTTCAATGATTTAATTGAGTAGTGACCGCCAAAGTGTCACGCTTGATTGGGTTTGAGAAATTTTGATCTCGTATGCTAATTGTGATGTCTCTTGGTCTAATGCGTGGTTATGCTCCCAAAGGAGGTGATTGTGTATTAGTTCATGGAGGGATACATGATAATGTGGTAGAGGATTGATTGATCCCAGTGGTTCATCTGCCCAAAGGTGATGAATTCACGAAAATTAGAATATATTCTCATAATCGCTATCATGTGGGAAATGTACAACTGCATGTCATGTATTTGCCCAAAGGTGATTATATGATTATGCGTGTAACTCTCTAGATATGTACTTGTACATCAAGTTATACGGTGCTCACATGATGCTAATTATATATATTTATTAGTTTTCAGTCACATTTTCTATAATTAATAACTTCATTATATTGAGGTTTTTACTGCTTCAAATTTTAAGTAGTGGACATATGATTTTCTGCTTAAGAAAATAGCAATAGAATTTGCTTACTGTCCATGAAGCATTCCATTTAGGAACACTCGAAAAGTGGCTTGTCTACTGACTGCATTGCTATAAGATGATGGAAATCTTAGTTGCTTGAGATTATGTCTTGTCTAATATCGAAATTAAGACACATCTGCAAAGATTGTGTTTGAGTCCTAATAGCATATACATCTCGTATATGGTTGAAAATGTTGTTTTCAAAAGTTTTCTATTTAAGGAATAATCTCACACATGTCTAAAGGAAGAGTAGAAAAGTTGACAATGTTGATATTATGTCTACTCTTAACGGTTATCTAAAGACTTTTATAGATTATTGTGGAAGTAAAATTACTGAGATAAAGAATAAAACAATTACAATTAGTCTAAAAAGGTTGTCAGGCTTAATAGTGGCCGTGAGTATATTGGCGAGTATGACAATGCGAAATAGCTTAAATGGTCATTTGTCAAATACTTGGTAGATTCTGAGATGGTAACTTAATTACCACGCCTGAAAATCCTGACAAAAAGATTTGGCCGAAAAGCATAAATGCACCATATTGAACATGGTGATGAATATAATTAGCAAGACTAATTTATATGGTCTTATGTGGGTTGATATTTTGAAAGCAACATTTTCACATACAAAATGTGTTTCTTATCAAAGTTATTTCATAAACTTCTTTTGAGTTATAGATTGGACATAAATTACTTGAATCATATTAAATTTAGAGGTGACATGCATAAGTGAGGTTATCTAATTCAATATTAAGTGTGTTGGAATTTAGATCCACTTGGAATCATTTTGTATCTTACTCTGATTGTTCGAAGGAATATTAATTTTATGACCCTAAAGAAGGTACAATAATTATGGAATCCCGTATACCATAAACTAAACTTGTTGAGGTTCAAGGTACTATTATTGATATAGTTATGATGAAATTTTTTCAAACCTCTCAAGTATAGAATGAAGTGGTGGTAACTTTAGTCTAGAGATTTGTTAGGGAAAGACGATTAGTTATTCCATTAAATTATATAGTTTATTTGTGAGAGCACGACTACAATATCCACTATATGGTTGATCTAGTGGCATATTTATAAATGTCGTTTCTTATTTTCAATTAAGTATGTGATTAAATGCCATAAAAGGTGATATACAATCTATGAAACATCATAGTGTTTGGAAACTAACTTACTTGCTTAAAGATCACAAGTTCATTAGTTGCATATTGGCATACAAAATTAAAAGGATTTCAAAGGAAAATTGTGAAGTTTAAAACTAAACTTGTAGCTAAAGTTTTCACTCTGAAAGAGGAGTGGATAGTTTATAATGAAGAAATAATTATTTATTTCTACTATTTTTAAAGATTCTTTTAAAGTGAACATGGCATTAATAATTTATTTTGATACAGAGTTACATCAAATGATACAAAATCTATATATTGCAACTAGATGATTTTGCAGCAGATCCAAGTAAACTTGTGTATAGATTAAAAAGTTCTAATTCATGGCCTTAAGAAAGTTTCCAGATAATATTATTAAAGTTTCATAGTGTTATTATTTTGTTCAATTAGAAACAAAGTAATTCAGTATATATATACTGCAAGATCAGTGGGAGGAAATTTATTTTTCTCATACACTATGTACATGATATTTTATTTACAAGTAGTGACCTTGAGGCATCTTTTGTCTTGTAAGGATTGTTCTCGCCATATAAATATTGGATTTTATTAGATTTATCCCAGAGGACATTTGCTGATTGTATTTTGGAAATATTTAATATACTTCATTGCAAGCCAAGAATTGCTCCTGTTGTTAAGGGTGATGGAATAAATCTATCACATTGTCCTTATTTAGATATTGAGAAAATCTAATTAAATGGTATATCTTGTGTTAGTGCACTTAAAAGTATAATGTGTACTCAAATTTGCACTAGAATAAATATCGTCTTTGCAACAGAACTTTTAGGCAGATATCAGTCAAATCTAAGACGTGATCACTGGGTTGCTGCCAAGAAAGTTTTTTGGTACTTAAAGAGGACAAGAGATTATATGCTAATTTACAAATATGTTCAATTCTTTGGGCTAGTAGGATATTCAGATGTAAACTTTGCTGGCTATTAAGATGATATGTGAGTAATAACATAATACATATTTATGTTAGTAGGAAGTACAGTAAATAAAGTTCTATGTCATCTTCTACTATATAAGCAGTGTTAGTAACATTCTTTTAAGCTGTTACTTGGGCCATTAGGCTCCGAAACCTCATGAAAGAGTTGATCGTTTTAACTTTATGGATAGATCTATACGGTTATATTAAAATAACAAATTTGTAATATTATTTATTTACTACAGAGGTCTCAAGGGGTCTAAATATATTATGGTCAAAGTTTTTTATCATAAAGAAACGGTATAAAAAGGTGACGTAATAACATAACATATTTTAACAGATAATATGGTTGCAGATCCACTAATTAAAGGCCTACGCTCATGTGTATTTGAGCGACATGTCTTTAGCATGGACCTAAGAGCATCATGAGATGTTATTTAGTGGGAGCTATTTTAGCTTTACTCTAATAAAGGTTTCATTTGTGATTCGTTACACTTTGTAACGGTTTGATATATATCAACTCTTGCATTCAATAAAATATTTTTGAATATGTTGTTATTATGTTGAATACATATTGATAAAGTCTCAAGGTACTGTATAAACCTTGAGTGAGGGCTAGGGGCATCCAGTTATTAGCCTTGTGCATATATCTTGTGACACATAAAGAAATGTTAACCGTAAGGACAAGACATACGTGGGTTCATTAGTACCACAAAGCATTCTCTAGTGGCACAAGTTTTTGTGACATCTAAGGTAAGAGAATGGTGACTGACAAATAGGATCTCTTTATGAGAGATGTTATCCATTTGCCACACTACCATATTGAATCCATATCAATAAAGTTGAGAGCACTCGTGACAATGGAAGGCTCTGTGTGTATATATGCAGTTATCACCATAATTCGGTGTTTAAAACTTTACGGGATAGGATTGACTATTAAAAATTATCTCAGGACCAAATGTGCGTATATACAGTACGATTTCAATTAATATAGTCAAAGTGGGAGAATATAAGAGTTTTCCTAATGTGGACTACATTAATTGATATTGTAACTTACTGTTTTTACGGTTACCATAAAACAGGGCTGGTTTAAGGTGAGATAGAAGATTTCTTAATTAGTCCAATATGGGGCTGGCTAGTGTGGGCCAAGTTGAGCCTTGTCCATAATGAGGGGGCATGGCTGAAAACTCTATAAATAGTGCTCAAGTCTCTCCTCCAACCCTAATTCTCACATGTATCATCACCTAAGGGGCGTTTACCTAATGCTACACGTGAGGGGGCCACCTCATTGAGCCAGTGATACGGAGGGCAATAGAGGAGAAAGACTTAATGCGTAGATCCCCTTGATGAGTAGGTAATCCCTTTTCTATTTCTGCTTTATATTCAATGGATCCCAAAACGGGTGCGTTAATTTTTCTACTCAATTATGCATGTTCTTGTTCTAGTTATAGAGATCTTGGGGTTGCGCAATTTGCATCCAACATGAAGAATGTGACAGTGGTCCTCCATCTGGTGAGATTATAGAGTTTTTCGAGGACAAAGAACGGGACTTGATTTTCCAGCAGCAAGAGGTCGTGGAATACGGCGTTGCTCATCCACTGCTTGCTTAATATTTGGTCGTCCTCAGTGCTCGAGGTAATGGTTCCTTATGAACAGCTCAACTACAAAAACTGCGTCCAACAAGATCATTTCCACGAGCTCCCTGCTGCTTTGGGTTAGTTTTTCTTGGTAGCATTGCCAAATGTAATCTTCCGACTCGCTGATCATTCTGATACAAGCTGGGAGGTCGGCCTTGCAGTGGTGGAGGAAGCCTATCAAGTACCTCAGTTTGATCGCCGTCATCTGAATCGTTGTCTTATCACGGTGGAACGGCCCGATGGAGATGACTTGAGGTGTGTAGGCCTCTGCATTTGCTCTGCGCAACTTCTCAGGCACTCGATAGATGCAACACTCGGTGGACACGGCAGGCAAGGTGTCCATGTTCGTCTTTAGGGTAACCGCAACTTCCTTGACTATCTGACTCATTTCTAAACAAGTGAAAGAAAAAGATTACAAGCCCATGAGACCAGAAAGAGTGAAATGGTACGTTTGGGCATAATTCTGTCGACAATCTCGTTCGTTTTCAAGGTGATTTGGTGCCTCATGACGAGAATGAATTAAGCATATGTTCTTTTTTTTTTCCATTTAACAGGACTCAAGTCTCGTCAAAAAGAAAAACAAAGCCAAAAGCAACATGAAAATGATGTTTTTTTCTAGTAGAACAGAGAACACGCCGCGGCTCGTGATGCATTCAATCTGTTCTAGAAATGGCACAAAGGTCTACATTGACAGAATAACGTGATCTGATTTTGATTATTATGAAGAAACACCTGCTCTCGAAAGATTATACCTGTGGCACGTGCCTGTGTTTTTGCCATTGGATGAATCAGAAAAGAAGTTCAGTTTCGGGAGGCCTTGCACCTCAGCTAGTTGAGAAAATATCTAAAGAATCTGCAAAACCTTAAGAAACGAATAATGGAAGACCGTCAGCTCCCTAGATCTCCCAAGGCCGTGCAGCAAAGTCAATTTGCCGTTAAAATCACGCGGCCACAAATCATACAAAATCATAAATCCCGTAAATTCCCCTGGAACACGAATAATCTAGTCTTTTATCTCTCGGCTATACTACGAGCAATCAGTAAAGTCGAATGCATATGAAAATTTGATACTATTTAATTTTAAAATAATTGCAGCATGGTGGCCCTATCAGGGGTGGCCCTCATCAATCCAAAAACTCGGACGTTCCTTGCCCAAGGCCGATGGAAGGAAAAAAAAAAGAAAAGAATATGAAAAGAAAAGAAAAAAGGGAAAAAAGAAAAAAAATTGAAAAAGTTGTTCACCTTAACCACGAACATGCCACATAGAACGATCAACATTGACTAGACTTTAGCGTCAACAATTTTCCATCCAAACTTGATTGAAATGACTAAATTGACAAATCATTAAAAGGCTTAAAACTAATTTAATAAATCATCATAAGATTAAGGACTAATTGGTATTTTTGCTTATCTTCGTATATTGAAACTTAGGGAAGTGCTTTCTAAACATATGTATAAAAAGAACACATTTCATTTAGCTCATTCATCTTCATGCTTACTATAACTAGTTATTTCGGTTTTCTACTAGCAGCTTTAACTATAACCTCCACTCTGTTTATTGGTCTAACCAAAATACGACTTATTTGAAATTAATTGAATGAACACAACGCATAGGCACAATTAATAGGTTCATGACAAGGCATAATTTAAAACTTTATGACGAATTTGGCCACGGTAAAATAGGTTTAGGACTTTTTAGAAAATTTTCCCATCACTAAACATAATTTTCTTATGTCTACAAGAAACAATGAGTTGAAAGATGTTGAGAGAAAAACAAAGAAGGCTTACCTGATATTCGAGATTGATGTGCTCTTCTTTCTTGTCGTCACTGGAGAAATCCCGTTTGCTTCCCAGACTATATAGTGAGAAACCATGCAAACCATGAAAACAGCAGCTATGGAGGGAGAAAAGAAAGATATTATATTCTTTAACCTTCTATGAAGCAATATTATCCTATGCGCACAAAAGGTCTACCCATTACTATTAACCACAAAGAAAAAGGAGAAGGGGAAAAGAACACAGAACAGAGTTAATTGGTTTCTTTGCCATTGAGCCGAAAAGATCTCTTGATCTAACTTTATCTAGAATGTTAGAGAAGTTTTTGATGCAGAAAAAGTGATAATACTCTGGTCACGGTTACACTGCAACTGTGAAATATTCAAGTTATTCTCAATATCGCAACAGCAAAGTAAAATTCTTCTTGGCATAATGTTTGTCCTAAGACTTTCTCTATGGTTCCATATACCCATATCCCTAATTTAATAAGGTTTATGAAAGGGATTAGCTCCCTGTGCTTATTCTGTATCAATAAATACTCTTATTTATAATTAAAAAAAAAGACATTATGACAAGTTTCTTCGATAATAAACAGTTTAAGGCTTGAATTATATACATTTTCAATTTGTTCAATTTGATTGTTGAACATTCTTTTTTTTTTTTTTTTTTTGGACCAACTAAATCCTCAAACTATAACTTCTTTTGTTCAAGTTAGTCCTCCTGTAAAATATGTGAACAGAAATGCTGACATAGAATCGTGTCAATGCCACTTTGTTACATGGATATCCATGTGACAAGTGTGACGAGGCCCTTGTAGTAGGAATGACAAGTTTTGTTTAGAACTTGCTAGTTCTATGGCCCGAATCATAGTCTGATTTACGTGCTCCTCGTGTAGCCCTGCGGATGTTGATCAGATGTTTGCATTCATTGTATTCTCCCCTGGTGGTTTGGAGAATAATTTAGTGAGATTCAGTCTATATATTGTATTCTAAGGGCAACTTTTTGGAGGATTTTAGCGACTTGGCATGCAGCACATGTGCACTTTTGGGACTTTGGGAAGCTTCTGAATGAATGGTGAAACGAAGCTATCGTCCATGGTGTTTGAGATTCGGGTATTTGAAGCCTACTCCTTAACTCGTTGACCACGACCTGCTTGACAAAATGCGTCCATGGCATTTTCATAAAATAGGTCCTCAAAGCATTCGAACTGAATGAGTGTTGATATAGTTTATACCTTGCTGATTTGTTCATTAATTATTAACCATGATTTCGAGTGTAATTGACGGTGGCGGGTGATGAGAAAAAATGACTCGGAGCTATTTATCAGTGATGATTCATGATGATTTGTTGGGTCACATCCCGCTTCCTTATTCATAAGCAGTGAGTTTTTCCAAAGTTCGTGATAGTATGAAGATAGTGATTTCACTAGCTGTGAGTTAAATTCTCTAATGATGGTCTAGTGGTGGTGGACTGACATAACTCGTGGTGATGTCTTGGTTGTGCTCTACTTGAAAGTGGAAAGCGTTATCTGTTGATTAAAAGCTTTAAATATTCTGAATTTAATGTTCAGTTTTAAGAGTTCTTGGTCTGCAATGTGAAGAAAGGCGATAAAACTGAATAAGGAAGAAGAAAAGTACGTGGAGAAAGAGGGGAGAGTGGAGACACAGACCTTAGTTATTTTTTTCAGGGAGTTTGGGCTTAATTCTAGTTATAATTGTATTGATGTTTTTTGGGCTTTGATCTGCTTTGATGGAAACATTGGGTTTTTGATGAGCTGGGGTTAATTTGCTTTTAAATTGGGCTTGAATAGTGCATGGGCCGTATTCGGACCGAGCCCAAGGGCTCACCCCATGTCTCCTTCTTCCAAAATATGAAATGATTTTTAAACAATTAATTTAAAAATAAAAAAATTCGAAAATTCAGAAAATTTAAAAGAAAAAAGAAGGAAATAAAGAAACAACAACAACAATGAGGAAATGAAAAAAGAAAAAAAAATAGCGAAATGGAGAGAAGTTGGGTGAGGTTCATTCCGACGGGCATTACATTTGCCAACGGAACAATCACCCTGGGTCGCCCGCGTAAACATCCATCAAGGAACAAGGTGAGCACGAGAAGCACCGCAGCGGCAACCACGAAGAACGCGGACCACGGGTTGCTGAAGTACTGTCGGTAGAGGATGACCCTCCACTGGTGCCAGGCGGTCTTCCACTAGTTCCACGGGTGCCTGCTGTACTCATTCAGGCTCTGACACAGGCTTGAGTAGAGGAACTCGCTGGAGTCCCTCATGGTCTCCTTGTACAAGCTGTTGAAGAGACTGACCACGTCTTCCTTGCTACCGAGCCGATTTTCCATAATTCCGCAGCTGATTAGAATGTCGATGTCTTTGGCCGTGTCGATGAGGCTGTCCATGGGAATGGCGTAGCTGGTGATGTACTTTTCCACGTGGTGGCACTGCTCGTACGCAATCATGTTCCTGAACCACGCCTCGGTCCACTCATGCACAACCATGCGCCACATCATGAGGGTCCCAGCCTTGAATTGGACATCGGGCAAGAAGAAGGTTCCGTCGCCCGGTTTGAACTCAACACCGGCCTCTTGCAGCTCCTTTGCACTCCGACTCAGCTCGAATTTCTTGCCATCGTAGTGGAACGAGGGCAGTTGCAAGGCTCGCACGTAGTCCACCAGGTGTTTCATCTGAACTGTCGTGCTCGCAAGCTCGTGCCCCTGAAGGATGCCTGTGAAGTACTCATAGCTAAGCTTGAAGAACGTGACAGTAGTACTCAATGCGGTGAGATTATAGAGAGTCTCGAGGACAAAGAATGGGACTTGATTTTCCAGGAGCAGGAGGTCGTGGAATACGGCGTTGCTCATCCACTGCTTGCTGAATATTTCATCGTCCTCGTCTCGGTGCTCGAGGTAATGGTTCCTTATGAATAGCTCAACTACAAAAACTGCATCCACTAAGATCATTTCCACGAGCTCAACTACAAAAATTACATCCATGAATGCGGTCTTCCAATTTGCTGATGATTTTGATACAAGCTAGGAGGTCGGCCTTGTTGCAGCTGAGGAAGCCTCTCAAGTACCTCAGTTTTATTGCCATCAACTGAATTGCTGTCTTATCATGGTGGAACAGCCCGATGGAGATGACTTCAGGTGTGTAGCGTTAGAGAAATCTCCTTGATTGTTTTGAAGCTGATAAAACATTTCCAAAAGTCTAGTCTGAAAACTTGCAGACTCAAGTATTATAGTCTGAGGAACTCCAAACTTTACCTCAAAGTCTACCCCCACTGGCAGTTTCAAGACTGAAGAATGAAGATTTATTCAGATACAGGATTATCTTCAAGGATTTGACTCGTATGGTTTTAGAAGACCTTATGGCTGGATATAGCACCTTATGATCAATTATCTTTATTGAATTCAATTTGGATAATCAAATCTTTTGAAAAGCGAAGTATACTTGGAATGTTCTACTTATGGAAACCAAGATCCTGATTGTATGGGCGAGCAGGATTGATGGGCTATCATCACATTCCTAAAACGACTCCAGATCTCATTGATTGATTCTGTCCAACGGGTAAATTGGAAGAACTCATTCGGAAAGTGCCAACGGTCGTAAAGGCGTTGAGGAGTATTTAGGGTAGACTCTCTAGTTGTTCGAAGTAGTGCGTGAATAAAAATATTCAAGTCTGAAGCTTCCTAATTATTCGCTATTTCATTTGTCGAGCTTAACTTGTACTCAAAAGAGAGAGCAAACACTTGTAAGACTTTGGAGAGTGTAGTAGAGTCTCTACATTGTAAAATCAAGGACGTGAGACTGTAAAATCTCTTTTGATTCATAATGGAATCTAACCAGTAGGCTGTTGGTGCAGGAGAGTGGACGTAGGCTTAATCTAAGCCGAACCACTATAAACTTTGTGTTTCTATTCTCTTTCATGAACTCCTTTATTTAGTAAATTCATTTAATTGCTGAACTTGCTCTAGTCCATTACTTTGTAGATTCCAATTCGAAAGTAAAAGTATTTATTAATGTTTCCGCAAAAAAATTTTTTAACACCTATCCACCTCCTTTAGATGTTGGTACTAGTCCTTAAAATTGGTATCAGAGTTTGTGTGCTCATTTGATTGAAGTGTTTGTACTTCTGAGTTAAAGATCTATGGCTAGTATTTTGGCTCCAAGTTTGGTTGAAGGCCAAAGCAACACCAGACCTTCTTACTTTGATGGGAAGGAATACAATATGTGGAAAAATAAGATGAAGGCATTCCTGAGATCAAAAGATCCCCTAGAA
Organism: Eucalyptus polyanthemos subsp. polyanthemos; assembly: GCA_017140185.1. Classification (NCBI taxonomy): domain Eukaryota; kingdom Viridiplantae; phylum Streptophyta; class Magnoliopsida; order Myrtales; family Myrtaceae; genus Eucalyptus; species Eucalyptus polyanthemos. Next base: position 27,311,880 of record CM029459.1, read on the forward strand.
TGGGACGTAGTAGAAAAAGGGATTATTCCCAAAGCTACTTCCATCTCACAAAGAGGAAAATAAGTTGTAGACGCTGGCGAAATGGCATAAGACGAAATAACCAAGAGACAAGTTCTTGATGCTAAAGCCATATACTCTTTATACTGTGCTTTATCTCCTACTGATTATAATAAAATTTCACCTTGTGAAACAATCAAAGAAGTCTGGGATATGTTGCACGTTACCTATGAAGGAATTGATCAAGTTAAAGAAACAAAAATCAATATCTTACTTGGACAATATGAAGCCTGCAAAATGAAACCAGGAGAATCCATGACTGACATATTTAGTCATTTCATAGAGATTGTAAACGGTCTAGCATATCAGGGACAGCTAGTTTTAGGACCAATGAAGGTCAATAAATTGCTGTGTGAACTCTCCAAAGACTAGAATCACGTGAAGACTTCAATAAGAGAAACCTAGAGGGTCATGCCTCTCTCTATAGACATATTAGTTGGCACACTTCAATCATATGAAGTTGAGCAAATCAATAAGGAAGAATATCCTAAAGGTAAGAAGTCAATTGCTTTAAAATTTAATAATGATTTTGATAATACAGATTCAGAAGATGACATGGATGATGAAGAACTAGCACTCATGATAAGGAAATTCATAAAGTTGAATAGAAAGGAAAGAAGATTCAATTGGAAGAAGGAATGCACTCAAAAATTTCAGAACAAATCAACTGAGGATGATTAAGTCAACAAATATGTGATCTGTTTTGAATGTAAGAAAAAGGGGCATAGCCCTCTGTTGAAGAAAAAGAAGGGAAGAACTGAGAAATACAAAAAGGCTCCCAAAGCAGAGACATAGAGCGATACTGAATGCGAAGAAAGTGATGAAGAATATGCCAACATATGTCTAATGGTAAATTCAGAATCAGACTCAGACTCTGAAATAGATTTAGACTCAGACTGAGACAAAGAAATCGAGGTTAGTAACTTAAAAATTTCTATTAAAGTCTCAAAGTATATAGATGAACTCTGTCTTAGTCTCAAAATATCTCTCAAAAGGATTTTCAAGTTGAAGAAGGAGAATTCTAAACTGAAGCAACACAAAACATTTTAGAAAGAAACGTTTGAAAACTTGGATAAACGTTTTGTTGATTTAAAAGAAAATACAAATTCTCTTTTGAAAGAAAATACCTTTTTGAAAAAGGACATTTCAAATATCACAAAAAGGTTTTCAAAAGGATCTGAGAAGTTGGAAAAGATTCTTTCAGTACAAAGACCTTATTTCAACAAATGTGGTTTGGGTATGACACCATAAACTATTTCTTTAATTGATTTTCCAAAAGTAAAGGAAAGAATCAAATAAAGACTTACAAAAACATTTTACATAAATCATTTTCAAAGAATTTTTGTAAAACCTGTTGGCTGAAGTGCTCTCAAATGCTCAAAGTGTAAAAGCTCAGAACATTTCGAGAAGGAATGTCCCAGAGTTTGGAGACCTGTTAAGAGGGATTGAGCAAAGACTGTATTTAGTACTAACTCCCCAAGACCCAAGAAAATGTGCGTACCAAAGAAAACTTGAGTTCTCTTTATAATTCCAGGTCACTATCAAGAAAAAGATCAAATAGTATTTGGATAATGGTTGTTCGAGACACATGACTGGAGATTCAAGTTGTTTTATAAAGCTTGTTCATATAAATGGTGGAAAAAGTTCTTTTGGTGGAAACAGCAAAGGAAGAATTGTTGGATGTGGAACTATGAAAATTGGAAGTCTCACAATCAACAATGTTTCCTTGGTGGAAGGTTTGAATTACAATCTACTTAGTATTAATCAATTGTGTGACACTGGATTCAAAATTAATTTCCAATAAGGAATCTGTTCGAGAACTAGTAAAGATTTATCTCAATCTTTCACTAGACGAAGACATAGGAATATTTATCTTATGGATATAAAACCAGAAAATTCTTAGTGTCTAATATCCATTCAAGATGAAGCAAACCTTTGACATCGAAAGCTTGGCCAAGTTAACATGAAGCCAATTGCCAAGATCTCCTCTAAGAAGCTTGTTCATGGACTTCCTAACCTGACTTATCAAAAGTTTAAATTATGCACACCATGTGTTTTGGGAAAATAGATTAAAAATTCTTTTAAACCTATAAATCAAGTTTCTACTAACCGAGTTTTGCAGCTTCTGCATATGGATCTTTTTGGACCAACCAAAACTCAAAGCATTGGTGGAAAGAGATACTGCCTAATAATCATGGATGAGTATTCTCATTTTACTTGGGTTTATTTTCTAGCAAGTAAGTCTGAAACCTTTTCTCACCTTTCGAAGTTTGCCAAGAAAGTTCAAAATGAGAAAGGTTATGCTATTTCAAGCATTCGAACAGACCATGGAGGTGAGTTTGAAAATCAAAACTTTGCTAAATTTTGTGATGAATCTAGTTTCCAACATGTTTTCTCTTTTCCATATACTCTAAAATGGAATTGGGCCGTGGAAAGAAAGAATAGATATTTACAGGAGATGGCAAGAACCCTGTTAATTGAAAGTAATATTTCATCTCGATTTTAGGCTGAAGCAATTTCTACAGCTTGCTATATTTTTAATGAAGTATTTTTAAGGCATATTTTAAAGAAAACTCCTTATGATGTTTTTAAAGGGAAAAATGCCAAATGTTTCTTATTTTCATGTGTTTAGTTATAAATGTTTTGTTTTGAAAAATGGAAATGATTGTAATGGCAAGTTTAAGGAAAAATTATACGAATGAATTTTCCTTGGCTACTTAATCTCAATCAAAGCCTACAGAGTATTCAACAAGAAGACTCAGTTTGTGGAAGAATCTATAAACGTCAAATTTCAAGACTTTGTGCATAATCAACTGAATTAGACTCAACTTGAAGAATTTGAACTTACTCCAGATTACAAAGTTCCCCTAAAGTGGTTCAGACTTCTGAAGATCAGCAATGATTAGAAATAGAAGATTCAACTGAAGTAGAAGATCAGCACACTTTCAAACCAACCAGTAACTGGAAGCATAAGTCTATTCATCCCAAGGAACTTATCATTGGTAACATTGATGAAGGAATTCACACCATATGCAAAATGCGAGATGTCTAGCGCACTAGCACTTATTTCTGAGGTAGAACCCAAAGTATAGAAAAAGTCCTGTCTGATGAAAGCTGGATTGAAGCTATGCAAGAAGAGCTTAGACAGTTCAGTATCAACGATGTTTGTGAGTTAATTCCTAAACCAAAAGGTAAATATATTATTGGAATTAAATGAGCTTTTGGGAACAAGGTGAACGAGAAAGGGAAAGTGGTTGGAAACAAAGCAAGACTCGTGGCCAAAAGATATACACAAGAAAAATGAATAGACTAGGACGAGACCTATGCACTAGTAGTAAGATTAAAAGAAATTAGATTATTACTTGCTTTTGCTTGCTATAAAAATTTTAGGTTATTCCAAATGGACGTCAAAAGTGTATTCCTTAATGGATTTATTCAAAAAGAAATCTATGTGGAACAACCACCTGGATTTGAAGATCCAACAATACCAGACTCAGTTTTTAAACTAAAAAATGCTCTATATGGATTAAAGCAAGCACCTCGAGCTTGGTATGATGGGTTAAGTAAATTTCTAATTCAAAATGGTTTTGTTTGTTCAAATCTATGTTAATGATATTATCTTTGGATCACCTAATGAAAATCTGTGCAATTACAAGTCAAACAATTGAAGAAATGAATTTTCATTCACCAAGAAAAATATGCAAAAGATTTCATCAGAAAGTTTGGATTGGAAAATTGCAAAAAGACTGAGATACTAATGTCAAGCTCTTCGAAGTTGGATAAAGATGAAGGAGGAAAGAAAGTTGACCAGAAGCTTTACAAGAGTATTATTGGTTTACTTCTTTATCTTACTGCTTCTAGACCTGACATTTTGTTTAGTGTTTGCTTTTGTTCTAGATTCCAATTAGATCCCAAAGAATCCCATCTAAGTGCTACAAAACGCATCATCAAATATGTTGCAACTATTTTAAAGCTAGGTTTGTGGTATCCCAGAGAAGAGACTTTACCCTCCTTGGATATTCAGACGCAATTTTAGCAAGTTGCAGAGTTGATAGAAAAAGTACTTCTGGTACTTGTCAACTGTAAAGCAGCAAGCTAGTGTCTTGGTTCTCAAGAAAGCAAAACATTGTAGCTCTTTCAACAACAGAAGCTGAGTATGTAGCTCTTGGAAGTTGTTGTTCTCAAATCTTATGGATAAAGCAATAGCTAAGGAACTTTGGAACTGAAGATTCATGCACTGAGATTAAATGCGATAACACCAGTGCTATCAATCTCACAAAGAAGCCAAATCTTCATTTAAGAGCAAAGCACATACAAATTCAACATTATTTCATTAGAGATCATGTTCAGAATAGAGAAGTTATGATATAGTTCATTGACTCGAAGAATCAGTTGGCAGACATATTTACAAAGCCACTGGAGAAAGGTCTATTTAAGTCTATTCGCTCCAGATTGAACATCATATCTTCTATCGGTTAACGTCTGAAGATGATCAAACTCGTAATGTCCAAAAGTTGCGACCGTAAGTTAATTCTATGTTAGTAATTTAATTTTTGGATGATGATTTTGAAAAGGTATGTTTACTTTTTGAATCGCTACATACTTATTTTATTTTTAGTAATTATCTTTTTTAGTTTTTAAATTTATGGTAGTTTTTCATTTTCAAAAAGGCAGTTTTACTTTTTCCTTTATAACGATCAGCATACCCCGTTTCATCTGCTTTATATACTGTCGATTTTCTTTTTCTCCGTTTTCACTCACAAACCCTAGAATACAGAACTCCACTTTCTCACATTTTCTCTCTAGTTTAATCTGAAAAGATTTCATCTTCTTTCGCAATCAAGTTCGAGGAATCTCCCAAAGAAAGTGACAATGTCTTCCCAAATAAAGTATTGTAGAATCGCGAGCAAAGGACCAAAGCATATGCGTGAGGGTCCTACGCACTTTCATCTGGCCGAGGAAGAAAACTCTCCTCAGCAGCAGCAGCAAAGTCAACAACAACATTCTCAACTGCGTCACTCTTCACAGCAAGAGACTCAAAATCCTCCACAACAACATGCTAAAGAAGAAATCATTGTAGACGTTGAACCTGTAAGAACTCTGAAGCCCGAATTCCTTTTTAAACTTTACTCCAAGTTAAAGGAAGGTGGAACTGCGATGTCTTTCATTGATGAGTTCTTGAGCGAGAGTGGATACAGAAATGAGACTCATTTTTTTAGGACAATGGAAAGTATGGGCATTGTGCCTATTGGTTTGGTAGCAGGGACTTTTGCAAATTTTCCAAGTGATCCACGGTTTGGATCCTTTAATCAACTTGAAGGGAAAGTTGGTGATGAAAGGATGTACACAAACTTTCAGCCTAGGATGGGCGCCACTGCAAATGTTCGTGGAGAAAGGATGGACTTATTTCGTTCTAAGAACCACAAGAAAACTTACTCAAAATTGCTGAAGCAAGGGGTTATGAACCCTAGAAACGTGGACTTCAATTTTCTTGATTCGTTGAAAGTGAAACTGAGAGAGAAGTTTGCACTCCTTCAACTCGAATGTTTTTGCTCTAAGACGACTATCACCTACCCAGAACTTACGGCTTACTTGTATTCAAATCTATCTTTTCTAGATGCAAATAGATTTTCTTTCATGGTTAGGGACAAAGAATTTGTGGTCGATGTGGACACATTGGTTGATGTGAATGGGGTGGAAAGAGGAAGTTTTCAACCAATCAGTGTGTCGGTTGCTCACGCTAATTTAGAACTTGTTCAGGACAGAATTGCTAAGGGCATGATTTCTTACTCTAGAATGACTGCCTCCAATATCTTGCTTCAGAAGATTGTGATCAACTGCATTAGACCCAAATCAATGCCAAAAACTGATGTTTCTCATTCGAAATCGAAGTTGATGTACGCTATCAACATTGGCTACAAGTTCTCTCTGCCTCACATTATCTTGATGCACATGTCTAGGACAGTGGTGAAGGATAAGGGACAACTCCCTTATTCTACTCTTATCACTCAACTCTTTAGACGCTTCAAAATTCATCTTCCCGCTATTATTTGTGTCAGAACCATTGCTCCAATGTTGCTAAGATGCGTCTAAAGGAGCTTAATAAGGTTTTGGAAAGCATTAAGGAGAAGTCCCCTGTCAAGGCAAGACAAGACTTTGTAGCATGAAAAAGAAAAGGCAAAGAGACCATGAGCACACCAATCAAGAAAAGGAGAGCACTCATTTTGTAGGATGAAGAAGTTGATGATGATATCACTCTCTCCGCCTTTGCCTTAAGGAATTTATAGAGTTTTGTTAGCTTTCAAGAGCTAGAGGATAGAGATCAAAGAGAAAGAGAAGAGACAGAGTAGAGAGTTGAAGAAAGAGAAGAGAGAAGAACAGAGGAAGAAGAGAGAGGAAGAGAACAAGAGGAAGAAGAAGGACACGATGATTCTCTTGAGCCCACATTTGCTGTATCATTGTCAGAGGACTCGGAAGAGACAAGAGGTGGGATTGCAGGAGAAGAAAGGGAAAAACATCACCTTGGTGCTGAAGAAGAATAAGAATAGGAAGAATAATATTTTTCTCCACCTAAAGGCACAGAAATAGGGGGAGCTGCTGATAAAAGAGGTATTTCTTCACCTGTCTTCACTAGTGATGTTAGTAAATCTCCAGCAGATCCAGAGGATGTGTATGCTTCTCAATACCCTAAAACAAATCTTGAGGCATCCGCTCCAACTCCTGGTGATCGAATTGCTGATGTTCCCTCACATCTCAAAACTCCTGGACTTGATTCGGCTGGACCCAGTGCTACATCAGAACGAATAGCAGACTTTTAGAGCCTGTTGGATCTCATTTTGGAATTGAAGGGTCAGCAATATGGTTTCAAGTTTTAGATGAAGAATCTCATGACAGCACTTAAGTCAACTTCAAACTCTCTATAAGGGCAGCTACAAGCCCCGAAGCTTCAAGTGCAAGAAAATGCAAAGGGTGAGGATATTCAATAGCTGAAGGAGACTCTGAAGACACTAGAGGAGATTGTTAAGTCTATGGGGGATTTCCAAATCGTTCGCATTCCCAAACAACCATGATTTTACCTAACTTTTTAAAGTTTTTCTCCACTTTTTGCTGATGACAAAAAGGGGGTGAGAATTTGTATCATATTTGACTTATCTTATCTTTTTGACTTATCGTATGGTATTTTTTTTTATTTTGATGACTTTTTGCTTGGTATTTTGGACTAACTTTGGACTGATATACTTTGGACTTTCGACTACTGTTTGATTTTGAAACTTTTTGACATTTGCAATAACTAAGTTTGTGATATTGAGTGTGGCTAGATAGTTAGTTATCTTGGGAGATTAACATGTTTTCCATGGTTGCATAATCGATCATATTCAGGTCCTAATCAATTTGTTTTATAAGATATCACATTTTGCTTAATTGTTGTTTTGCAGGACAAAATTTTCAAATCTGAAGGAAAGTTTTGTCACCATCCAAATGGGGGAGATTGTTAGAGAAAACTCATTGATTGTTTTGAAGCTGACAAAACATTTTCAAAAGTCTAGTCTGAAGACTTGCAGACTCAAGTATTATAGTCTGAAGAACTTCAAATTCTACCGTCAAAGTTTGAAACCCCTAAACTTTAACCTCAAAGTCTACCCTCACTAACAGTTTCCAGACTGAAGAACGAAGACTTATTCAGATATAGGATTATCTTGAAGGATTTGACTTGTATGGTTTTGGAAGACCTTATGGTTGGATATAGCACCTTATGATCAATTATATTTATTGAATTCAATTTGGATAATCAAATATTTTGAAATGCGAAATATACTTGGAAGGTTCTACTTATAGAAATCAAGATCCTGATTGTATGGGCGAACGGGATTGATGGGCTCTCATTACATTCCTGAAACAACTTGAGATCTCCTTGATTGATTCTATCCAAGGGGTAAATTGAAAGAACTCCTTTGGAAAGTGCCAACGGTCATAAAGACATAAAGGAGTATTTAAGATAGACTCTCCAGTTGTTCGAAGTAGTGCATGAAAGAAAAATTTCAAAATTTGAAACTTCCTAGTTCTTTGCTATTTCATTTGTCAAGCTTAACTTGTACTCAAAAGAGAGAGCAAACACTTGTAAGACTTTGGAGAGTGTAGTAGAGTCTCTACATTGTAAAGTAAAAGATGTGAGAATGTAAAATTTCTTTTGATTCATAGTGGAATCCAGCCAGTAGGCTGTCAGTGCGGAAGAGTAGTCGTAACCTTAATCTAAGCCGAACCACTATAAATTTTGTGTTTCTATTCTTTTTCCTAAACTCCTTTATTCATTTGTAAATTCATTTAATTGCTGAACTTGCTCTAGTCCATTACTTTGTAGATTCCAGTTCAAAAGAAAAAGTATTTATTAACGTTTATGCCAAAATTTCTTTTAACACCTATTCACTTCCCTCTAGGTGTTCGTACTAGCCCTTACATGTAGGCCTCTGCATTTGCTTTGCGCAACTTCTCAAGCACACGATATATGCAACTCTCGGTGGACCCAATACTCAAGTTGTCCATCTTCCTCTCTATGGTAACCGCAACTTCCTTGACAATCTAACTCATTTCTAAACAAGTGAAAGAAAAAGATTACAAGCCCATGAAACTAGAGAGTGAAAAGGTACATCTGACATTCTCGTCCGTGTCACAATGATTTAGTGCCTAATGACAAGAATGAATTAAGCACATCTTCTTCTTTTTTCCATTAAATAGGACTCAAGACTTGTCAGAAAAAAAAAAAAACAAAGCCAAAAAACAACATGAAAATGATGTTTTTTCTAGTACAACAGAAAACACGCCCCGGTTCGTGATGCATTCAATCTGTTCTAGAAATAGCAGAGGTCTACATTGGCAGATTAACGTGATCGGATTTTGGTTGTCATGAAGAAGCCCCTGCTCTCGAAAGATTTTACCTCGGGCACTTTGCCGTGTTTTTGCCATTGGGCGAATCGCAAAAGTCGTTCACTTTGAGGAGGCCTTGCGCCTAAACTAGTTGAGGAAATATCTAAAGAATCTGCAAAGCTTGAGAAACGAATAATAAAAGACCGTCAGCTCCCTTGATCTCCCAACAACATGCAACGAAGACAATCTGCCGTTAAAATCAGGTGGTTGCAAATCATACAAGATCATAACTCCTATAAATTCTACTGGAACACGCATAATCCAACCTTCTATTTCTCGGCTATACTATGGGCAATCAGTAATGTTGAATGCGTACATAGTTTTTGACTATTTGATTCAAAACGAAGTGCAGCATCCGGTCACCATTCGTAATACTCTATGTCTGCAAAAGAAGCACCGAGTTGAAAGATATTGAGAGAAAAACAAAGAAGGCTTACCTGAGATTCGAGATCAAGAATGCGTTCTCCTGTCTTGCTGTCACGGGAGAAATCCCGTTTGCTTCCCAGAATATATAGTGAGAAAGCATGCAAACTGTCGCTATTGGAGGACAAAAGAAAGATCTGATATTCTTTAACCTTTTATGAAGCATTATAATGTTATGCATACAAAAGGTTGTCTGACTATTACTATTAACCCCAATGAAAAAGGATAAGGGGAAAAAAACACAAAAAAGAGTCATTTGGTTTCTTTGCCACTAAGCCGAAAAGATCTCCTCTTGGTCCAACTTTTTCTAGAGCATCAGAGAAGTTTGTGATGCAGAAAAAGCGAATATATACTTTGGTCACAATTAAACTGCAACTACGAAGCATTCTTGTTATTCCCAATGAGAAACAGCAAAAGAAAATTTCTTCTCGGCGTAATGTTTCTTCTAAGATTCTTTCTATGGTTACATTTACGCGTATCACTAATTTAGGGCTTATGACAGGGATTAGCTTCCTTGGGCTTATTTCGTATCAATGAATACTCTTTAACTTATTTATAAGAAAGAACATTATGACAAGTTTCTTTAGTAATAAATGGTTTAAGGCTTGAATTATATACTTCATTAATTTTTCATTCTAATTTTTGAACTTTTTTTTTTGGTCTAGCTAAATCCTTGAATGACAAATTCTTTCGTTTAAGTTAGTCATTCCGTCAAATATATGAACGGAAATGCTGACGTGGAACCATGTCGACACCACTTCGATACATGGATATCCATATCATTTGCATTTACCACAAAATTGAGTGAAGGCCACCCTCTTGCAAGTCTATGGCAAGGGATGCTGTCATGACTAAAACTATCACCTATAGGGGGTGAATATGTGATTGTGCGGAAATTAAAGAATTTAAACAAATATTGCAGCAAGACAACTTTTGATGAAGTGGTCAGATCTTACCGGTGTGCAATTATATCACAAAAATAAAAAGGAATGAGGAATAGAGAATTGCACACTTAAGATTATAGTGTTTCGGCTTTGTCGCGACCTATTTTTCGGGTGCATCACCTAAAATTAGGCTAATTGACTACTAAGTCTAACTTAGCTCGGGCTCTTCCCAGCTCATACCAATTCGCGACTTAGGCTCAAATATTTAGCATGCAAAAGGGAGTTGCCACTAATCAGTTTACGGTAGGTTGATTAGACACCTAAGTAAAATAATTGGAGAATTATTTCACTTCTACGAACTAGAGATTTATGAGTTCGGGGACTTGATTAAGTTAGATTTCTCTAACACCATTTCAATACCTCTCTCTTTTATTTTGAAAAATGTTTGGCAAGCAACTTGAATTGATTTTAATTTATCTCCCTAACATATGAGGTTATCATCGGGTGCACAAACCACCAATTTAACACTCAAGAAAGTAAATAAAAAGATGCAGAACTTACCTTATAGCAACGAAAGCATCTACATTGTTAGATTAGAATTCACATCGATAATCCTAGATATGATTTCTAATTAACACGCAATCATTCAATTTGTTTTTTGTTTTCATTTATTTAATGAGAATCATGCTTTATGCAATGCATGCTACTAATCTAACATGAAATGATATGACATAGTAGTATAGCCTAAACTATATGAATGAGTAAAATAATTTTTTTGTGTTTTCTTAATAAACATGCAATAATTAAACATTCAATCAAAATTAATCAAAATGACCTAATCCTAATGACAGGCAATTTCTAATTAAATGAACCTACCAACAATCACTAAATGACGTGCATTTAATGAACCTAATTCTATATGACGTGCACATGATTTTTTAATTTCTTAATAAGCATGCAATCTATCCTAATATGCAATGACATGCAAAGAATTCCCTAATTCTATTTTTTTTTCTTTTGTGAAATTGGAAATTAAAATTGTCAAACAAGTAAACATGCAATTCAAATTTTTGAAAAACTAACATCCTAAATGAATGCATTTTTTATTTGGATTTTTTATTTAAAAATTCGAAATAAAATCCCTATTCTAAATATGCAAGATAATAAGAAATATTCTAAAACAAACCTAATCCTAATTCAAATATTTTTTGGATTTTTTTATGAAAATAAAATTGATTGAACCAACACAACGGCAAATCAGATAAGATAGTATTGATATCCACAAATTGACGAACCATATCTCGAACATGAGATTGGGTTGGCCAATTTTCAAATAAATCACGAATCGAATCCCAAGCGTGAGATCAGATTATCGATTTTGCAAAAGATTGTGAGTCGGATTTCGGGCACGAAAATTAGACCGTCAATCCCTAATTTGAGGGGCTATTTCGTGTCAAGCTCTCAATCATGCATCAAGGAACAACTTTACTAAAAAAACAAAATAAAATACAAAGTAAATAAAAAATCTACCTAATTTAATTTTTCCTTTTTTTTATCCCATGGCTTATGCTCGTGGGCGCTCAACCAAGGTGGCTGGTCGTCGGTCCGGCAAGGGGAACTTTAGCGAGGGCGAATCGGCAGGAAAGGGGTGACTCCCGGGCAGCAGGGACAACTGGTGGAACAAGGGCGTCGCGATCGAAGCTGCTAGCGTTCAGACTCCGGCAAAGGGCGTCACGGGTAGAAGACTCCTGGTGTGGGTGTCACGGGCGGAGAGCTACATATCCAACTCGGGTAGTTGCTTGGGTGCTATAGGGCATGAGCAGGGATCGGTGCGACGTCTGACGGGGAAACAAGCTGGCGGTATGGGCTTCGGTGGCATTGGGCAGCAGCAAAAAGGCGAAACTGCAAGGGCGTCAGGTGATTTTTCTACTTCGAAAACCGAGAGAGCCCCCGAAACCCTATGTTTTTAACCATTTTATAGGCAAAACAAATGCAATCTTTTTGGAATATTTCATCTCCTTTCAATATACACAAAGATTGCCTATAAACTCTCGATCAAAAATTCTCCATTGATTTTATCGCCTATTGTTAAAGATAAGATTGCAATGCGATTTTCTCAAATTCCAAAAATCCATCATAATATCATATCAAATCTCCGTTTCTCACAAGATAATTAATTAAAAAAAAAAACAACAGGCTTGAGCTAATTTGTTCCCTTTGTGGGCCTAGTCTAGCCTGTCAATTTAAAACTCAAAACCACTAATTCAAACCCATCCACCACTGATCCAATAAATAAATACAAAAAATGCAAATTAAAAAATAAATGCACATATTTTTATATGCTATGCAATTAATATTTTTTCAGGGATAAAATTAACCCCTAATTTTCTATGCAATAAATAAATGACTGGATCGCCAAAATTTTGGTATCAACAAACTGCCCTCTTTGAAGGTGATCTCGTAGAGGTTGCCTTCAAAGACAAATTGAAATCTAAATTTTGGCCATACACATGCACTGAATGATTTTTTTTTTTTTGGTCGGAAAATGAATCCCATTTTAAAATGTTATTTATATGATGCATGGAAATGCTAATGCAAATGCACAATGCGAAAGGAAAGAGCGTACCTACAATTACTTAGCAATCAGTGCGGTAGAGCATCTTGAGGTACATGATAAATCCCCATTTACTCCACAAGTACCCAGTTTTCACTTAGGTTCCTTGAAGAGTCTAATAGGTAATAAATTGAGAGATCAAGACTGAGAAAAATATTCACATCCAAAGTGAAATGTTCAACAAAAAGAATTGAGACATCCAGATCCAGACTAAGATGTCAATATTTTTTAAACTCAAAATACCTAAATCCATACTAAGGTATAACGAGAAAGCTAAAAAAACATTCACATCCAAAGTGAAATGTTTAACGAAAAGAATTAAGACATCCAGATCCAAACTGAGATGTCAAGATTTTGAAACTCGAAATACATAGATCTAGACTAAGGTATAATGAGAAAGATTGAAAAACATTTACATCCAGAGTGAAATGTTCAACGAAAAGAATTAAGACATCCAGATCCAGACTGAGATGTCAAGATTTTGTACTCGAAATATCTAGATCCAGACTAAGATATAATGAGAAAGGTTGAAAAACATTCATATCCCGAGTAAAATGTTTAGATGATAATAATTAAGACATCCAGATCCATATAGAGATGTTTAGATAATAATTAAGACAACCAGATCCAGACTGAGATGTCAAAGTTTGGAGCTTGAAATACCTAGATCCAGACTAAGGTATAACAAGCAAGATTGAAGAACATTAACATCCGGAGTGAAATGTTCAACGAAAAAAATTACGACATCCAGATCCAAATTGAGATGTCAAAATTTTTGAACTCGAAATACCTAGATCTAGACTAAGGTATAATGAGGAAGATTGAAGAACATTCACATCCAGAGTAAAATGTTCAACAAGAAGAAATGAGACATCCAGATCCAAACTGAGATGTCAACATTTTGGAGCTCGAAATACCTAGATCCAAACTAAGGTATAACGAGCAAGATCGAAGAACATTCACATCTAGAGTAAAATGTTCAATGAAAAGAATTAAGACATCTGGATCCATACTGAGATGTCAAAATTTTGGAGCTCAAAATACCTAGATCCAGACTAAGGTATAACGAGCAAGATCGAAGAACATTCACATCCAGAGTAAAATGTTCAATGAAAATAAGTAAGACATCCAGATCCAAACTGAGATGTCAAAATTTTGGAGCTCGAAATACCTAGATCTAGACTAAGGTATAACAAGCAAGATCGAAGAACATTCACTTCCAAAGTGAAATGTTCAACGAAAAAGATTAAGACATCTAGATCCAGACTAAGATGTCAAAATTTTGGAGCTCAGAATACCTAGATCCAGACTAAGGTATAACGAGCAAGATCGAAAAACATTTACATCCAAAGTGAAATGGTCTACTGGTCCACCTTCTCCCTATTTTTGTCAACAATAAAAAAGATACTAGATAAAGCATAATATTATAAGCAAACCATAGTATAAAGGTTAGTCCAATAAGTTCAAAAGCAATCCACAACCATTACAAACAAATTGTAAAACAATCCAAACTTCTAGAAATAATGCAAACAACGAATGTTATTTGGAGGAGGAAGCTTGATTTAGGTCAGGATCTGGAATGGGAGTGGGATATGGAACTGAAGTAGGAGATGGAACCCTGTATTCTAGAGGCAATCGATCAAGGACATAGTATTGCATATTTTCCAGAGTATGCTCCATGTTTGTCATTCTGGTATCCAACACTTCAACTTGAGTTCAAAGGAAGACATTTAAGTTCTTCAACTCTTTCTACATTTTTTCCTTATGTTCCTTCATGCTGAGTAGAGTCCGTGGGAATAATCTGTCCTTAGTACTATCAATCACAGGAATTTTTGAAGGGTCAACTTCTACTCTAAGTTTTATCAGCTTCAGACTCCCCCTCAACACTTGCAACTCATTTCCCTTTATCCTGAACAACTAGGTTAGAAGAGAGAGTAAGATCAGCAATTTGCGCACCAATTATGTGGCACCCCTCGACAGCCCCTGATCCGATTGGGGTTGCCACAGTTCGCTTACCATTCACTTGACCTAATAACATGTCACTCTGATACCATTTCAATTGCAGCGGGTCCATACAACCATGGAGGTTTACATCTTTTAGATCGGTCCCTTGCGTAGTTCATATACGGAAGCACATCTAACAACTCCCTTCCCTATATTCAGAAAACGATGCACATCTACTAAACAATTGTAAGTAAAAGCCGTACACTTTTACTTACTTAAACCAGAGGGACATCATTCATCGGTACATCAAAATGTCATAGTTTTTTATACTTGGCTATACTTCAAAAGATGACCGACATCTCTTCCAACAGTCGTATACTTAAAGTCCATCAATCAGTGTCCGTGTCCAAAAGTTCCTCCCTTTGCTATCGTCCTCCTCGTGGTCATATCCAACCACTTGATCCATCTACCGGTGGCAGTGGTAGCAGAGGTATCTTATCCAGTCTGAAATGTTATTCCCCAAAAGGGTGAGTACAGCCACTCAACAGTTAAAGGACCCAATAAACCACTCAATGCATCACACAATACAATCATAACAATCATAGCATAAGACATATCATTCAAGCATCCATGCATAATTTACCTTGGAGCCATGCACATGTCATCATACCACATGTACACACATCCTCATGTAATCATCACCATCATATCATACATGTACCATCATGCCATAGGTGCACATACATCCATGCACTTACCATCATCATGTCACACATGCCATCATGCCATAGGTGCACATACATCCATGCACTCATCATCATCATGTCACACATGCCATCATGCCATAGGTGCACATACATCCATGCACTTACCATCATCATGGCACACATGCCATCATGCCATAGGTACACATACATCCATGATTCATATCATCCATGCTGTCAAGCATACATCACCATGAGATCCATTCATGCCTTCATGACCACATTTTAAATATCAAATAGCATCAATTTATTTTCACAAGTCGATCATGCATCATGCCATATGCATACACCCATGCACATGATTCATTTTCAATTCTTATCTTTCACAAGGATCTCATCAGTTTTTCTTTCCAAGGACCAATGTTTGCATCCCACATTTATCACTCGCACCAAATCCTGGCATCGTGAGAACCATCCGGCACAATACCTGCCGGGCATCCGACACAATACCTGCCAGGCATCTCGTATCCCAACTAACATCACGAGGCATCCCCCCGGCACAAACCTTCAGGGCTTCTGGAATTACGTACCGACATACCACCAGGATTCCCCCCTCTGGAATTACGTACCGTATACCACCGAGCATCTCGAAACTCCCCAGGAATCTCCGGAATTACGCCACTAGACAACCGGGCATCCGGCCTTTACCCTTCTAGCCAGGCATCCCGACACTCCCGAGGCATAGTCGGCTCACACCTCTGACAGCATTCTGATTTATCATAGTTTATATTCACAATTGTGGCTCAATTTCAACATGGCATGTAATGTGATGGCAAACAAGATCATTTTAATCAATTTAATTGTTATATGCATTTCCAATCATCATCATATATGCAGCAAGATACAACCACAATTGACAATACAATCCATGGGGTTCACACAACTTAGAATAGTCCATATATCATGCCTTTTTGAAATTTTTCTAAATTCCAGCTTCCACAATTTTAGAAAACATTTACATTAAATATACATATAATTTTCAAAAATCATGAAATTAGGACATATGATAGAGAAGAAAAAAATATAGCAATTTCATATAGAACACATGCTCAAAAGAGTTTCGCACAAGAAGATATAGTTCACACAACTACAGCATGTAAATTCGGATAAAATCAGATTGCGCAGTTCCTGAAATATTTCGATTAAAATACCCTAATGACCTTCAAAAATTATGAAATTTTACCATGTTGTATTCAAGACCTTAAGGTAGGTTTTTTATGAAGACATCTAGGCCAGATTCGATCTAGATAATTTTCTATATACGTTCGAAGTTACTGTTCCTAGTACCGAACAGTCCAGTGTGGCTTTCTTCGAAATATCGAGGTTTCTCCTACTTATCCTTCTTCGTTTCCTCTGAGATTTTGATATTTTTCGCTTTGAGATGTTCCCTACAACTTTCATTAAGGGATATAAGTATGGTTCTCAAATAATAGTCACCATATAGGTCTAGGAAGTCTCGGGTGTCCAGTACCGTGTTTCCAGATTCACCGTCTTCAAAGGAAAATTGTTTTACTAGGCTAAACTTGCTCATTTTACCTCAAATTTTAGTATTTTAGTCTTTAAGATGTTCTATACAACTTTCATGAAGAAGTCGAAGTGATATTCTCAGTGAAAAGTAACATGCAACACACAAAACCACTAAGAGGTCGACAAAGCAGTTCCAGATCTAGTGTCTTCGTAGGAGAAAGGTTTCACCCCTTAAATCTCAGAAATTTTGTCTCAAATTTTAGTATGTTATACTTTGAGATCTTTTATACAACTTTCATGAAGGATTCAAAGTCAAAATGCTACTCAAAACACGCATGCAAGCCTCTACAAGTTTCTGGGTCGGGCGATATACACGCAAACAGCAAGCCATTTCAAAAACAATGCACTCTAGCATCGGTTTCTCACCCCTGAACACCCAAGATTCAACACCATTCCAAACACACATGCAAGACACACATGCAAGAGTAGAAAATGGATCCTAACTTGCCTCCAAAACCAAGCAAACGAGGCACACCAGCGATGGACGGATGAACGGCGACGGACGAGCGGACCTCCTCCCTCGCTCGGCTTCTCCCTCTCTCTCTCGGCTCCTCACTCTTCTCGCAACTCTCTCTCTCTCTCTCTCTCTCACTCTCTCAAAACCAGCCACTCCCTCTCTCTCTCTCTTTTTGGTTGCTTATACACTTGCATGCGTCCTCATTTTGCATGGGGGACACTTGTCCCCAAGGAGGAGACAAGTGTCTCCCTTGTTGAAGACACTTGGAGGAGGCCATGCGGCTCCTCCTCCCCCTTCCATGCGTCGACATGGGCCGGGCTTATGGCCCACTTTAGGCCCATCTCACTTGGGCCTAAAGTCCAAACTTAAATGGCCCAAGTTTTTTTTTAATAATACATCTTAATCCTCATTTTAAATAAATACCTAATTGCATAATAAAATGGCCAAAAGACTTTGTGATATTAATCCATAAAATCAAATCTATAAAGTGCATAGTCAAGAACAAAGTCTTCTTTATCAAATCGTCCTATGTCCAATTTAAATAGCCCATAGAAAAATATCGATAATAAGCCCATAATTCCTTCACCACTTTAGGGCATTTGATTTTTTTTTAATAGAAATCAATTAACATTCTCATAATCAATTAACATTTTCATAAGGGGTTCGGTCCAAGAGATAAAATATCGTGGCCGATGATGTAATTGTCCCTATGGCCATTCAAGGACAAATATCGTTTCCCTCAAAATCAATATTTCGGGTTGAAATTCCCGGATGCCACAATTCTCCCCTCCTTAGAGAATTTCGTCCTCGAAATTAGACATTGCCTATGTCTCCTTAAACAAGTGAGGGTACATTTCCTTCATCTCATTTTCACTCTCCCATGTGGCTTCCTGCACATCATGATATCACCATAATATCTTAACCAATGGAATTCTCTTGGTCTTGAGAATTTGTTCCTTTCAATCCAGTACTTGCATAGGCTCTTCAATGTTCCTCACTTTCTCATTCATTTTGATGGCTTCATAATCGAGTATGTGACCAAGGTCTGGCTGATACTTCCTCAGCACATGCCTATACTTTTTTGAAAGTTATTGTTATACACAAATTCTACTACGTATAACTTTTCATCCCAACTTCCTTTAAAGTCAAGGATGCAAGCTCTTAACATGTCCTGTAATGCTTGGACCACTCTTTTCATTTGTCCATCTATTTGAGGATGAAAACCAATACTAAACTAGAGCTTTAGTCTCTAAGGCAGTTTGAAGACTTTGCCAAAGGTTTCGAAGTAAATCTTGAAATTCGATCAGACGTGATAGTTACAGGAACACCATGTAAGCGTACCACTTGGCTTACACGTATATCGGCAATTTTATCCATCAGATAATCTACGCGAACTGCTAGAAAATGGGTAGACTTAGTCAAGCAATCTACTATCACCTAGATAGAGTCGTGACCACTTAATGTCCTTGGTAATCCTTGCATGAAATCCATCGTCACACGATCTCATTTCCATTCCGGTATATCTAATGGTCTCAATCTAACACACCATTTAGCCAAATCATTCCTATATCTTTGTCACCATCAATTCAAGCCTAGAACCATCAAAATCGACACTATTTAACAACTCATCCGGTTCAGTCCAACAAAGACATTCACTACGCTTTCACTGCAACATAGATTCAAGCCTAAAATATAGCATCATTCCTTTGATTCAAATATCGATAGTCCACCAAGACTCATTCAATTCAAAGATCGACAATCCACCAAGATAAGAACTTGTCTAGTTTCCATCGAGTATATCTCATATCTCATCCTAAAGGATCATCACTTGGACTAATCATTCATCAAATCCATAACTTGAACTTCCACCATTTCACCTTGGAAAGACTATAACCACAATTGATCATATTCACTAATTCCACCAAACCTTTTCAAACTAAGATCATCACCTAAAATTAAAAGTTGATCACCATCGATTAAGCCTATTATTCCAACATATAAACCGCAAATAATTTCATGTCTCATATGACCATTCAAACTCATGACTTCCAAGATCAATCTATACAGACTAAATGCCTCCATGTAATGCATCAAGATTTCCAATGAGATCCTTTAATAGGAAGTCACTACTTAGCTCAAATGATCTTAACTTAATCCTCAAATTCATAACTCACTCTCCATAATTCACTTCTTAAGCCTTGTTTTGTAACACTACGCTTAGATGCTGCGCATGTTCTTAAGGTCCTTTAGAATATATCAAGATATCATCAAATGAAGACAATCACAATTTGATCCAAATAAGGCTTAATCATCCTATTCATTAAATCTATGAATGCAGCTGAGGCATTCGTCAATCCAAATAGCATAACTAGAAACTCATAGTATCCATAGAGAGTCCTAAATACGGTCTTAGGAATGTCTTCTTTCTTAATCCTTAACTGATGGTATCCTAACCTCAAGTCAATTTTTAGAAAAGACCGAACTTCCTTGTAGTTGATCAAATAGGTCATCAATTCTAGGTAATGAGTACTTACTCTTAACAATTTCATGATTCAATTGCCTGTAGTCAATGCACAAACGCATCGACCCATCCTTCTTTTTCACAAACACTTAACCATGCTTCCACTGCGCCACTCTGATAAAATTATCCTAGAAACACCACCTTCCCAATTCAGTTCATAGTTTGGTTCATTCCTGCCCCCTTTTGCCATCCTAGAAGCTTGCCAGGAGCCGCTCCTTGTTCAGGTCCTCTGACCTCGGCGTCCACTCCTCGCCCTCATCGGATCGGGTCGTTACAAGTACACCAGCTTTCGCCTGGTTCGAACCCAAACTACACATCCATTGGAGGGTCTCGTTTCGATAGGGACTAACTTATAGAGATATTATCCGCTTTGACCTATCACATTCTTAGCCTCACGGTTTTATCCTTAGCGCACAGGTAAGTACTATCTCATGAGATCATTCATCCTAGTCCATTGCTTACGGAGCTAGTCCATTCCTACGATGAGGTCAAAGTCATACATAACTATCACTATCAAGTCCATTTCCATATCTCATTCCCCTAAGGTTATTTCACACATCTCACATGCTAACGTAGGTAACAACATATCTCTCAGTGATGTAAAAATACAAAGAGGCATATATAGAGATTTGGTTCCTACTTCTCACAATCATCTATATTTTCTCAGACGCAAATGAAAGCGTGTCACTCATATCAAATAACGCATATGCCTTCTTATCCATCTATCGAAATCATACCTGAGATAACACTTTCGGAAGCTTTCGCTTCCTCTTGGGTGACCGCATACACCCTTCCTTGTGGTGGTGGCCTCTGTGGATTCCTTGGTGGATTTGGTTCAACAGTGCATTGTTGCACCTATTGCACCAAGCTAACATTCGGCCACAACCTCTTTTGTGGACAATCTTTCTTAAAGTTTCCTATTTGCCCACATCCATTACATCTTAGTTGGTTATTACAAGGTCCTAATTCATGTTGTCTACCACACTTTTGGCAAAAATTACCCTGGTAAGGTACTCTCCCAAAAGTCGGGCCATTCCAAGCTCTTCTAAAATTTCCAAAGTTACTATTTTTATTAGATTCCCAGGGCTGACCTTGTCCAGGATAGGGTCTCTTACCTCGTCTGATATCACTAAAGGTCAACTGTCTCTTAGATTATGATTGCTCTCTCATTAACTCTTGCTCCACCAACTGTGCCCTCTCATAAATCTCATTATAATCTCTTATATTCAGAGGTACTAGTTGTTTCCTAATATCAGTCCTTAATCCTTTCAGGAATCTCTTAGCCTTTTCCTCTCGATCCTTAACTAACCTAGGAGCATACCTAGACAATTCAGAAAATTTTGCCTCATATTGATCCACTGTCAGCTCCCTTTGTTCCAACTGAACAAATTTTGTAATTTTCCTATCCTTAGCACAGTTAGAAAAATTCTTTCTGTTGAAAGCTCTCACAAACTCTTCCTTGTTAACCTCAGTACCTAGTGGAAAGATTGTGTCTCTTGAAGCTCTCCACCAAAACTTTGCATTTCCCTCCAGTTGGTACTCTGCCAAGGTTATCTTTTCAGCATCATTGCAGTTCAACAACCGGAAGATTCGTTCCATTCCATCAATCCATTGCTCCGCCTCCTCAGGACTTCCCGTTCCACTAAACTTAAGTGGCTTCAACTTCAGAAATTGTTCCACTAGTCCTTGAGGGTGACGTTCCACTCCGGGTTGTTGCTGCGCTTGCCTTTCCATCAAATTTCCAATATCAGTCAATGCCTACAGGATATCTTCCATTCGGGGTTCAACCTTTGCAGCAGAGGCTTCAGTCCTCGATGGATGAGCACTTCCAACTCGTACCATGATTTTCCAGCAGTTTTCCAAGCATTTGCCTCAAGAATAATTTGCAACTCAGTGTCACTAGTCAGATCATTAATTAAGGTTATTACTAAAGTCACATAAGTAACATAGAATGTTATTGACACACAAAAGCAACATCATACTAGTTACAAGGGATCTACAAGTGAATGTCCATCACCCGTTGTTCAAAGTTGGTCAACCATTCAAGTTAGTATCCTATGGTGTGCATCATTCTATCCTCATTTCCATCTCAAGCACCTTATCACTCCAAATAGACCATAGCTTTGATACCAAAACAAGAATGTGGAACCCCTCGACAGCCCCCGATCCGATTGGGGTCGCCACAATTTGCTTACCATTCACTTGACCTAATAACATGTCCCTCTAATACCATTTCAATTGCAGCGGGTCCATACAACCATGGGGGTTTACATCTTTTAGATCGGTCCCTTGTGCAGTTCATATACGGAAGCATATCCAACAACTCCCTTCCCTATATTCAAAAAAAGATGCACACCTACTAAACATTTGTAAGTAAAAGCTGTACACTTTTACTTACTTAAACCAGATGGACATCAATCATCGGTACATCAAAAAGTTATAGTTTTCTATACTTGGCTATCCTTCAAAAGATGACCGACATTTCTTCCAACAGTCGTATACTTAAAGTCCATTGATCAGTTCCTTCCATTGCTATCGTCCTCCTTGCGGTCATATCTAGCCACTTGATCCATCTACCGATGGCAGTGGTAGCAGAGGTATCTTATCTAGTCTGAAATGTTATTCCCCAAAAGGGTGAGTACAGCCACTCAGCAGGTAAATGACCCAATAAACCACTCAATGCATCACACAATATAATCATAACAATCATAGCATAAGACATATCATTCAAGCATCCATGCATAATTTACCTTGGAGCCATGCACATGTCATCATACCACATGTACACACATCCTCATGTAATCATCACCATCATATCATACATGTACCATCATGCCATGGGTGCACATACTTCCATGCACTTACCATCATCATGTCACACATGCCATCTGTTGGAGAAATCTTTCCAGAATATTTTGAAGCTGACAAAACGTTTCTTTCAGTCTAAGTCTGGATGTTCGGAGACCGTCAGTTTAAAGTCTGAAGACTTTGTTCTCTCGAGACCCAAGACCCAAGACTCAAGACTCAAGACTTAAGACTCAAGACTCAAGACTTAAGACTCAAGACTCAAGACTTAAGTCTATTCTCACCGACGGGTTTTCTAATCCAACACGAAGGAAATCCAAAGCCAAGGTATATGGTTGAGGATTCGATCCTATTCTCTCGGAATAGATTCTTTGGTTGGATAATCATTTCGGATTCTTTCATTCTTATCTAAGAGCGATTGAAGATCCGATGGTCGACGAAATAATCTTGGAATGTTCTATTCATGGAAACCAAGATCCCGATTGTATGGGCGAACAGGATTGATGGGCTATCATCGATTCCTTAAATAGCTCGGATGATCTTCTTGATTGATTCCGTCCAACGGGTAGATTGGAGGAATTCCTTTGGTAAGTGCCAACGGCTATGATGGCATAAAGGAGTATAAAAAGAAGACGTTCTAGTTGTTTTGAGTGTGTGATCGATAGAAAAATTCCGAGTCTGAAGATCCTTGATTGTTATTTGAGACTGTTCGAGCGAAATTGTAAACAGAGAGTGTTTGTATTTGGTGACACCTTGAGCGAGTGTGGTAGATCATCTACACCTAGAATTCAAGGAAGATCAACACTGTAACAGCTCTTTGATTATAGTGGAATCCAGCCAATCGGCTGTCAGTGCAGAAGAGTGGACGTAGGCTTGGATCAAGCCGAACCACTATAAACCGAGTGTTCAATTCTCTCTTTCCCTTACTCAGTCTCTCGATTGATATTTAACTCTTGCGATTGAATCATTAACTGTTTAAATATCGTGCAAGCTTCGAGAAATTTTTGTATACCTATTCACCCCCCCTCTAGGTACTCATACTAGCAATATCAATTGGTATCAGAGCCCGTGTTCTTACTTTGTTTGAAGTGTTTTACTTCAGAGTAAAAGATCCATGGCTAGTATGCTAGCACCAAGACTGATGGAGGGGCAAAGCAATACCAGACCTCCCTACTTTGACGGAAAGGATTACAACATCTGGGAAGAACAAGATGAAAGCTTTCCTACGATCCAAGGATCCTCCGGAATGGGATGTTGTGGAAAGAGGAATCACTCCCGGGGGCTGTTGCATCGCCTCGAAAGAGGAAAAGAAACTGTTGAAGCCAAATGTGGAATGCCTCAGAAGAAATAAACAAGAGACAAGCACTCGATGCAAAAGCAATTTACTCTTTATATTGTGCTTTGTCTCCAACTCGAATATAACGTAATATCTTCTTGTGTTACAAAGAAAAGAAGTATGGGATAGATTACATATCACCTATGAAGGAACAGATCGAGTGAAGGAGACTAGAATCAATATTCTCCTCGGTCAATATGAAGCCTTCAAAATGAAACCAGGAGAATCTATAACTCGACATGTTTAGTCGTTTTACGATATTGTCAATGGTCTTGAGAACCAAGGACAAAAAATTTCTGATCCCATGAAGGTGAACAAGCTTCGCGTGGACTCTCCAAGGATTGGAATCATATAAAGACTTCAATAAGAGAGACGCAAAGAATCATGCCATTATCTCGTAGACGAGCTAATTGGAACTCTTCGCCTTACGAAGTGGAACGAATTAATGAAGACGAAGATCCAAGAGGTAAGAAATCTATTGCACTAAAATCAAATGATGATTCGATGATGCAGATTCTGAAGATGATATGGATGATGAGGAGCTCGCCCTTATGATAAGAAGATTCAAGAAACTGAATAGAAAAGGCAGAAGGTTCAACCCAAAGAAACAAAGTTTTCAAAGACAGCAGACCAAGTCTGTTGATGATGAGGAACCAAATAGAGATGTAGTTTGCTTCGAATGTAAGAAGAAGGGACACATCAGACCCAACTGTCCTCTTCTGAAAAAGAAAAGAGGAAAAGCTGAGAAGTTTCGAAAGGCTCTCAAAGCCGAAACCTGGAGTGATACAGAATGTGAAGAGAGTGATAATGAATACGCCAACATATGTTTGATGGCACATTCAGACTCAGACTCAGATTCTGGATCAGACTCAGACAGTGAATTTGAGGTAAGTAATTTTAAAATTCCTGTCAAAGTCTCTAAATATATTGATGAACTGTGTTTCAGTCTCAAGACTTCTCTCAAAAGAATTTCCGAACTTAAAAAGGAAAACTCATTTCTGAAACAAAAGGAAATTATTTTAGAAGAAAGAGTTAAAAGTCTAGACCTAAATGTTTCTGCTCTTAAAGAAAAAGAAGATGATCTTTTGAAAGAAAATGTCTTCTTAAAAACAGACTTATCAAATATTTCAAAGAAGTTTTCGATAGGATCCGAAAAGCTTGAAAAAGTGCTTTCTAGTCCAAAGACCTTACTTTAATAAGTCTGGTCTAGGTATGACAGCGGAAACAATCCCCTTGATTGATTTTCCAAAAGTAAAAGAAAGAATTAAGAAAAGACCATCAAAAGAGGCTTATAAAAATCATTTCAAAAGAGTGTTTGTAAAGTCTGTAGGTCGAAATGCTTTAAGGTGTTCTAAGTGTAACAGTCAGGATCATTTTGAAAAAGAATGTCCTATGGTATGGAAGCCTGTTAAGAGAGTATGGCCTAATAATGCTCATCCTACTAACACCAAAGGACCCAAGAAAGTTTGGGTACCAAAGAAAGCTTGAGACTCTCTTTTGAATGCAGTGTCTCGTCAAAAAGAAGATAAAATGGTATCTTGACAGCGGATGCTCAAGACACATGACAGAGACTCAAATTGTTTCATTAAGCTTATTCAAGTAAATGGTGGAAAAGTTTCTTTCGGAGGAAATAGCAAAGGAAGTATTGTGGGATTCGGGACCGTAAAAATTGGAAATCTCACAATAAGCAATGTCTCTCTAGTGGAAGGACTCAACTACAATCTACTCAAGATTAGCCACCGTGTGATGCGGTTACAAGATCTCCTTTCAAGAAGGCATATGTTCGGAATTAGCAAAGATTCGACTACTCTTTCATGGGTCAAAGGCATGGAAACATCTATCTCCTTGATGTAAAGCCAAATGAAGAACAATGCTTAATCTCAATTCAAGATGAAGCGGTTACGGGCACGTAAAGCTTGGCCATATCAACAAGAAGCAATTAGCCAAAATCTCTTCTAAGCAGCTTGTTCGAGGTCTACCTAAATTGCCTTACCATAAGTCTCGACTTATGCACTCCATGCATTCTCGGGAAAGTAAGAAATTCATTTAAGCAAACAAATCATGTATCTACTAATCATGTACTGCAGTTGCTTCATATGGATCTCTTGGGACCAACAAGAACCCAGAGCATTGGAGGTAAGAAGTATTGTCTAGTAATTGTAGACGATTTCTCTCGATTTACCTGGGTATACTTTCTTGCAAATAAGTCGAAACCTTTTCATACTTTGAGAAATTTGCTAAAAGGTTCAAAATGAAAAAGGATGTGCTATTTCAAGTATAAGAACAGATCATGGAGGTGAATTTGAAAATCAAGATTTCACAAAATTGTGTGATGAATCTGGTTTTAAACATGTATTCTCCTCTCCATACACTCCTCAGCAAAATGGAGTTGTGGAAAGAAAGAATAGATCTCTTCAAGAAATGGCTAGAACACTTTTAATTGAAAGCAAAATTTCTTCACGGTTTTGGGCTGAAGTCGTTTAACCGCATGCTATATTATAAATAGAGTCTTTCTAAGACCTATTCTTGAGAAAACCCTTATGAATTGTTCAAAGGTAAGAAGCCTAGTGTTTCATACTTTCATGTATTTGGTTGCAAATGCTTTATTTTGAAAAATGCAAATGATCGAGTTGGTAAGTTTGAAGAAAGATCGATGAAGGCATCTTTCTTGGATACTCTACATCAAGCAAAGCCTACGAGTCTATAACAAGAAAAACCAGTCTCGTGGAAGAATCAATGAATGTCAAATTCCAAGACTCGCCGCAAGATGAATCCAGCCGGACTCAATATGAAGAATCGAACTCACGCTAGACCTTCCAAAGTCTTCAACTCAAGAAGCATCTCGTACTGAAGTCCATCATCAAGATGCTCATGAAGATTCAAACAAAGAAAGAGATCATCAACCAAGCAAATCAACCAGTAACTGGAAACACAAATCCAGTCATCCTAAAGATCTCATTATTGGCGAAATCAATGAAGGAATCCGCACCAGATCAAAAAGACATGAAGAATCTAGTGCATGTTGCTCTCATCTCGAAATTGAACCAAAAAGCATAGAAGAAGCTTTATCGATGAAAGCTGGATCGAAGCTATGCAAGAGGAGCTCGATAGTTCAATATTAATGATGTCCGGGAATTGACATCTAAACCGAAAGGTAAAACTGTTATTGGAGCAAAATGGGTATTCGGAACAAGATGAACGAAGAAGGAAAAGTCGTACGCAATAAAGCAAGACTCGTGGCCAAGGGATACACGCAAGAAGAAGGAATAGACTATGACGAGACTTACGCACCGTTGCAAGGTTAGAGGCTATTCGTCTATTACTTGCGTTTGCTTGTTACAAAAATTTCAGGTTATTCCAAATGGACGTCAAAAGTGCTTTCCTAAATGGATTTATCCAAGAGGAAGTTTATGTGGAACAACCGCCGGATTTGAAGACCCAAAGAAGCGACTCGGTCTTCGACGAAAAGGCTCGTATGGTCTAAAGCAAGCATCTCGAGCTTGGTACGACAGACTAAGTAAGTTCTTATTACATAACGGATTTGTCAAAGGTAAAGTAGACACTACTCTATTCATCAAAAAGGAAAACAAAAGCTTTTTACTCGTTCAAATATATGTTGATGACATTATTTTTGGATCCTCTAATGAAAGTCTTTGCAAGAAATTTTCTAAGTCTATGCAGGATGAGTTTGAAATGAGTATGATGGGAGAATTAACATTCTTTCTTGGCCTTCAAATAAAGCAATTGAAGGAAGGAACTTTTATCTTCCAAGAAAAATATGCTAATGATCTTGTCAAAAGATTTGGATTGGAAAATTGCAAGAAGACGACATACCAATGTCATGCTCTTTAAGATAGACAAGGATGAAGAAGGGAAGAAAGTAGATCAAAAGCTGTACGGGGAGCATGATCGGTTCACTTCTTTATCTTACCGCTTCTAGACCTGATATTTTGTTGAGTGTTTGCATCGTGCTAGGTTTCAATCGATCCTAGAGAATCACATCTCATTGCCGTGAAACGTATTATCAAATACGTTGCTTCATCTTCAAGCATCGGTCTTTGGTATCCAAAGAGGGGAGACTTTACTCTTCTAGGATACTCGATGCAGATCTCCGGTTGCGTAGAGTCGATAGAAAGAGCACTTCGGAACTTGTCAACTCGCTTGGAAACAGGACGGTGTCTTGGTTTTCAAGAAAGCAAAGCAATCGTAGCTCTCTCAACGACAAGCGAGTATGTAGCTCTTGGAAGTGCCGTTCGCAAATTCTATGGATAAAACAACAGCTACAAGACTTTGGCATTGAAGACTCATGCACTGAAAATCGATGTGACAACACCAAGGCGATCAATCTCACCAAAAATCCAATCCTTCATTCAAGAGCAAAGCATATTGAGATTCGACATCACTTTATTAGAGATCATATTCAAAATGGAGAAATCTCGATTCAATTTGTTGATTCAAAGAGTCAACTAGCGGATATTTTCACAAAGCCTTTGGAGAAAAATCAATTCGACTTCATCCGCTCAAGACTCAACATTTTGAAGCTTGAAGAAGTTAAAGTCTAGAGACTCACCAACTCGAGACTCGATCTCTCGACTTTAAATCATGAGACTCAAACATTCATGGCTAAAGACTCGTAAGTTCCTATTCGAAAAGGTACGAATTCTCGCTTAGTTATTTGAAAAGGTACGATCTTTTGTTTAGTAATAATCTGTGTGAAAATTCGAAAATTTTTCAAGGAATTAATTTTGGTAATTATTGATTTTGAAACGATATGTTCGTACACCTTCCTTGTACCGATTTAAACTTCTCTTTTCAAATCCGAGGTACATATATATATATACAGCTTGTCTTTTTCTTCGCCCAAATCTTCAAAACCCTAAAAAGACACTCTCCTCCCGATATCGTTTCTACTCCTTGTTCGTCGTCGAGAAAGTGGTCATTTTTCTTGGGAAAAGCAAGTGAAGGAATCTTCCAATAGACAAAGGAAGATGTCGTCTTCGAGGAAATCATCAAGAATAGCAAGCAGGGGACCACAAAGAATGGAGAAAGGGCCGATTCATTTCGATCTTACAGAGGAAGAAGACTTATCAAGTCGACAAAGTCCGATTCGCTCTCCTCCACGTCATTCAGCACCTCCTACCCCACAAGGTGCGGGTCAACATCCGGAAGAAGATATAGTCGAAGATGCCGACCCGCAAGAGTCCAAAGACCCTCCTTCATCTATAAGCTTTATCGTGCGTTGAAAACCTCTCGGGTTCTTCGTTAAAATATATAGATGACTTCCTTAAGGACAAAAATTATGGAAATGAGTATCTTTTCTCGCGGAAAATGGAGGAATTGGGAATTGCTCCTAAAGGAAGGGCAAAGTGGAGGCTCTTGAGAACATTCCGTGATCCTCGTTTGCCGGGACAAAATCGATTGACGGGAACGATGATGACAAAATGTTCCTTGATTTTAAACCCGAATGGGTGTGGCAGCAAAGGTGAGAGGAAATCGGATGGATTTGTTTAAATCCAAAGATCGGGAGAAAGTATATTTCAGGCTGTTAAAAAGAGGGGTGATAAACCCTAGAAGTGTCGATTTTGACTTCCTGGACTCCATCAACGTGAACTTAAGAGAAAAGTTGAATTTGCTTCAACTTGAGACTTTCTGCTCTGACTCTACAGACGGGTATGCTGAACTGACCGCTTATTTCTATTCTAATCTGAGCTTTTTGGATGCGAATAGAATTTCATTCAGTGTTCGAGACAAAGTCTACGTGGTAGATGTGAATATGTTGGCGGACATTGTTGGAGTTGAACGGGGACGCTATCTCCCTATCAAAGTCTCACCTGCTCGTACTACTCTGGATCTTGTCAAAGATATGGATGTAGAGAAGAAAATTACCTACTCAAGGATGAAGGCCATCAACATCGTGCTTCATAAGATTGTGATTAACTGTCTCAGACCGAAGTCTACGTCAAAGACTTCTGTGTCTCTTCCTGAAGCAAAGTTGATGTATGCGATCAACTCAGACGGAAGTTTTCTCTCCCGCACACTATTCTCTTCCATATGTACAGAGCATTGTCGAAAGACAAAGGACAATTGCCTTATCCTGGTCTGGTGACCAAGATCTTCAGACATCTGAACATTGAACTACCGCATACATTTTGTGATCGACCGTGTGAAAAGATGGTGGTAGGGTTGAAAATGTTAATGAAGATGCGTCTGCAAGAACTCTCCAAGGCAATGGAGAAATTCAAAGTGAAATCTCCAGTCCAGTCTGCTTCAAAAAGGAAAGGAAAGGAGGCCATGGGTGCCCCATCGAAGAAGAAGAGAAGAACTCTCATCCTTGATGATGATGATGAAGATGAAGATGATGAAGATCCCACTATCCAAGCGCTGACAAGAACAAGACGTTCTGTGTCTCATCAAACAGATCTTCGAAGAAACGAGAGAAGAAGAAGAACAAAGAGAGAGAAGGAGAAAGAAGAAGAAGAACAGAGAGAGAAGGAGAAAGAAGAAGAAGAACAGAGAGAGAAAGAGAAAGAAGTTGAAGAAGGAGAAAAAGAAAAGTCTGCTGACAATTCTGGAGAAAAGGGAAATGAAGAGCATGATCATCACTCTTCCCCTTTCGATGTCCTAGAGACAGGGGAGTTAGCGAGCAAGAGAGGTCTACACCTCATGCCGCTGTCGTGAAGATCTAAGACAATCTCGAGAAGACCCGGAAGAAGTTCAGTCTCTCACTTGCCCGAAGAAGGTGATGCATTGATTCCAAATCGCTAGTCCATTCAAAAGCGCCATCATCGCATACACTTCATCTGAGAAAGTCAATGCCAGTACACAGACGGATGATTCTGCAGATCTTCGTAGCATCATGAATATTCTTCTGGAAATGCGGAACCAGATATATGTTCTGGATTGTGAAATTCAAGTTTTGAAGAATGCTGGACAAGCATCTTCAGTCTCTCTGGAAGATAGACTCAAAGACCTCGCTCTGCAACTTCAAGCCAATGCCAAGGGAGAAGAGGTAGCTCATCTGAGAGAAGACCTGAAGAAACTCGAAGGAGTAGTCCAGTCCATTGGGGATTTCCAGATCGTGCGCATTCCCAAGCAGACATGACTCCTTTCTCACCCTTTTCAATGCTGACAAAAAGGGGGAGAAAACCAATTTGAACAAACATCATCTTTTAAACTTTGACTTTTGTGGTTATGTTTATTTTGAGTATGACTTGAGAACTTGAACTTGGGTGTGAATTTGACTGAATTGATGTGGATTGTGATGCTTGACTGGTTGCATTTATTCAAGTGTTGTTATATGGTGTTTCTCATGAAAGACTAACCAATTTTCTGTGGATGCGAGTCTGGTTGTTTTACTAATCTTTATGAGTTAGCCATATTGCTTGAGAAATGTTTTGTGTCAAAGTTGTTCAAATCTTCAAGAAAGTTTTGTCACCATCAAAAAGGGGGAGATTGTTGGAGAAATCTTTCCGAATATTTTGAAGCCGACAAAACGTTTCTTTCGATCTAAGTCTGGATGTTCGGAGACCGTCGGTTTAAAGTCCGAAGACTTTGTTCTCTCGAGACCCAAGACCCAAGACTCAAGACTCAAGACTTAAGACTCAAGACTCAAGACTTAAGACTCAAGACTCAAGACTTAAGTCTATTCTCACGACAGTTTTTCTAATCCAATGACGAAGGAAATCCAAAGCCAAGGTATATGGTTGAGGATTCGATCCTATTCTCTCGGAATAGATTCTTTGGTTGGATAATCATTTCGGATTCTTTCATTCTTATCTAAGAGCGATTGAAGATCCGATGGTCGACGAAATAATCTTGGAATGTTCTATTCATGGAAACCAAGATCCCGATTGTATGGGCGAACGGGATTGATGGGCTATCATCGATTCCTTAAATAGCTCGGATGATCTTCTTGATTGATTCCGTCCAACGGGTAGATTGGAGGAATTCCTTTGGTAAGTGCCAACGGCTATGATGGCATAAAGGAGTATAAAAAGAAGACGTTCTAGTTGTTTTGAGTGTGTGATCGATAGAAAAATTCCAGAGTCGAAGATCCTTGATTGTTATTTGAGACTGTTCGAGCGAAATTGTAAAAGAGAGTGTTTGTATTTGGTGACACCTTGAGCGAGTGTGGTAGATCATCTACACCTAGAATTCAAGGAAGATCAACACCGTAACAGCTCTTTGATTATAGTGGAATCCAGCCAATCGGCAATCGTCGCGTAAGAGTGGACGTAGGCTTGGATCAAGCCGAACCACTATAAACCGAGTGTTCAATTCTCTCTTTCCCTTACTCAGTCTCTCGATTGATATTTAACTCTTGCGATTGAATCATTAACTGTTTAAATATCGTGCAAGCTTCGAGAAATTTTTGTATACCTATTCACCCCCCCTCTAGGTACTCATACTAGCAATATCACCATCATGCCATAAGTGCACATACATCCATGAACTAATTATCATCATGTCACACATGCCATCATGCCATAGGTGCACATACATCCATGCACTTACCATCATCATGGCACACATGCCATCATGCCATAGGTACACATACATCCATGATTCATATCATCCATGCTATCAAGCATACATCACCATGAGATCCATTCATGCCTTTATGACCGCATTTTCAATATCAAATAGCACCAATTTATTTTCATAAACCAATCATGCATCATGCCATATGCATACACCCTGCACATGATTCATTTTCAATTCTTATCTTTCATAAGGATCTCATCAGTTTTTCTTTCCAAGGAGCAATGTTTGCATCCCACATTTATCACTCGCACCCAATCCTGGCATCGCAAGAACCATCCGACACAATACCTGCCGGGCATCCGGCATAATACCTGCTAGGCATCTCGCATCCCAACTAGCATCACGAGGCATCCCCTCGGCACAAACCTCCAGGGCTTCTGGAATTACGTACCGATATACCACCAGGATTCTCCCCTCTGGAATTATGTGCCGTATACCACCGGGCATCTCAAAACTACCGAGGAATCTCCGAAATTACACCACTAGGCAACCGGGCATCCGGCCTTTACCCTTCTAGCCAGGCATCCCGACACTCCCGAGGCATAGTCGGCTCACACCTCTGACAGCATTCTGATTTATCATAGTTTATATTCACAATTGTGGCTCAATTTCAACATGGCATGTAATGTGATGGCAAACAATATCATTTTCATCAATTTAATTTTTATATTCATTTCCAATCATCATCATATATGCAGTAAGATGCAACCCCAATTGACAATACAATCCATGGGGTCCACACAACTTAGAATAGTCCATATATCATGCATTTTTGAAATTTTTCTAAATTCCAGCTTCACAATTTTAGAAAACATTTAAATTAAATATCCATATGATTTTCAAAAATCATGAAATCAGGACATATGATAGACAAGACAAAAAGATAGCAATTTCATACAGAACACATGCTCAAAAGAGTTTCACACAAGAAGATATAGTTCACACAAATACAACATGTAAATTCGGATAAAATTAGATTGTGCAGTTCTTGAAATATTTCGATTAAAATACCCGAAATGACCTTAAAAAATTATGAAATTTTACCAGTTTGTAGTCAAGACCTTAAGGTAGATTTTTTATGAAGACATCTAGGCCAGATTCGTTCTAGATAAGTTTCTATATACGTTCGAAGTTACTGTTCCTAGTACCGAACAGTCCAGTGTGGCTTTCTTCGAAATATCGAGGTTTCTCCTACTTATCCTTCTTCGTTTCCTCTGAGATGTTGATATGTTTTGCTTCGAGATGTCCCCTACAACTTTAATTAAGGGATCTAAGTGATATTTTCAAAGAATAGTCACCATATAGGTCTAGGAAATCTCGGGTGTCCAGTACCGTGTTTCCAGATTCACTGTCTTCAAAGGAAAGTTGTTTCACTATGCTACACTTGCTCAGTTTATCTCAAATTTTAGTATGTTAGTAACTAGGATTTTCTCTACAACTTTCATGAAGAAGTCGAAGTGAGATTCTCAGTGAAATGCAACATGCAACACACAAAACCACTAAGAGGTCGACAAAGCAGTTCCAGATCTAGTGTCTTCGTAGGAGAAAGGTTTCACCCCATAAATATCAGCCATTTTGTCTCAAATTTTAGTATGTTATACTTTGAGATGTTCTCTACAACTTTCATGAATGAGTCAAAGTCAAAATCCAACTCAAAACACACGTGCAAGCCTCTACAGGTTTCTGGGGTCGGGCACTATACACGCAAACAGCAAGCCATTTAAAAAAGAAAGCACTCTAGCTTCGGTTTCTCACTCCTAAACACCCAAGATCCAACACCATTCCAAACACACATGCAAGACACATGTGCAAGAGTAGAAAATGGATCCTAACTTGCCTCCAAAACCAAGCAAATGAGGCACACCGGCGGCGGACGGACGGATGGCGACGGACGAGCGGACCTCCTCCCTCGCTCGGCTTCTCCCTCTCTCTCTCGGCTTCTCACTCTTCTCACAACTCTCTCTCTCTCTCTCTCTCTCTCTCTCTCTCTCTTTGGTTGCTTATATACTTGCTTGCATCCTCATTTTGCATGGGGGACACTTGTCCCCAAAGAGGAGACAAGTGTCTCCCTTGTTGAAGACACTTGGAGGAGGCCATGCGGCTCCTCCTCCCCCTTCCATGCGTCGACATGGGCCGGGCTTATGGCCCACTTTAGGCCCATCTCACTTGGGCCTAAAGTCCAAACTTAAATGGCCCAAGTTCGTTTTTAATAATACATCTTAATCCTCATTTTAAATAAATACCTAATTGCATAATAAAATGGCCAAAAGACTTTGTGACATTAATCCATAAAATCAAATCTATAAAGTGCATAGTCAAGAACAAAGTCTTCTTTATCAAATCGTCCTATGTCCAATTTAAATAGCCCATAGAAAAATATCAATAATAAGCCCATAATTCCTTGACCACTTTAGGGCATTTGATTTTTTTATTTATTTATAGAAATTAATTAACATTCTCATAATCAATTAACATTTTCATAAGGGGTTCGGTCCAAGAGATAAAATATCGTGGCCAATGATGTAATTGTCCCTATGGCCATTCAAAGACAAATATCGTTTCCCTCAAAATCAATATTTCGGGTTGAAATTCCCGGATGCCACAAATTATGCCAACAGTTCCCGTAGGGGTGGAAGGAAAGTCAATAGTGAGGGTATTAGCAACAGCAGATCCTGGAGCCATAGGAATGTCTTCACAAATTGCCTAAGTTCTAGAAGATCAAGAAGAGCTCTAGCCATTACATCAAGTACTTCTTGACCTTCTTGAATAATGTCAACGCAATTAGTGGCTCCTTTATCAACAGAATCTCCTTTGTCAGCATCATCAATGGAGTCCATAGGAATGTTTTCAAGTAGAAGTTCCATAGGATCTTCTGTATGATTAGGCTCCCCCTGAATTTTCAAATGCAACAACATGCGAGGAATTAGCTTGGGTAAGGCCCATATTCAAGATAGAATCCTATTCTCCAGCAATGATTTGATCTTAAGTAAGTTCTTAATGCTTAGTGATGTTTTGGTCCTTAGCAGGCTTCTGGTTATTAGAAGCATTATTAGAACTCTCCGAGTCATTAGTTAGATCACCATCCACCATAATAACTTGATCATCAATTGGTCTGAGTCTATCTTCAGCATCATTTTGCTGTTGTTCTTCAGCAATGACTTCAGCTACAGTTCTTGTCTATATTTCTCCTTCGGCTTCATTCTCTTTATCATCATTAGATCAAACTAATACACATCGATGATGTCATCCAAATCAATTGTATCCTCTTCGGACTCATCTAGCAATTCTTCATTGAGCCTTTATGTCACGCCCTGATCCTAGAACGCGTGCCCATCCCTCGGTCGTCAATTATATAACGACGTCCTAGGACACGTCGCCGACCCATTCATTTTAATGCACATGCGGAAGTGAATAAATAAATCCCCAAACAACAACAAGATGTGATAGAAAAGCAGGAGCACAAATTTTTCAAACCATGATACACTTATATATTTATCAAGCTAAGTCAAGTACAATATTAGTCGATATATATGTAAGTCTACAAAAGGTGGGAAAGCTATAAGTCCTCTAAGTATTCGAGTCTTCAACTGAATACTCTAGGGTCTTAGGCTCCCGGGACTTTGGGTCTACTACTGCTTCGCCAGGAGGGTCTGCCATGCCCTTTCCGAAAGCAACCTCTAGCACCGACATAGGTACCTCAGATTTCGGTATGGGACCTTCTCTTTGTCCATTCCACTCACGACAGTACCATGATCTATATTGATGGGGTACCTTATGGGGTAAACCCTTATCAACCTAGAGAACGGACCTTTTAAGTTCATAGACCCATCCCTTAAGGTTCCCATGAAGCGGAATATAAGATACCTGCTCGGTGACCTTCTTTAGTTGGCCAAAACACTCCAGAGGTACAGCTATCTAGGGACCTGTAAAAGTTATCCCACAACGGGGTGAGACGACGTCTCGGCAAGTTCACCCCCTAAGTCCCGACTAGGAATGAAATACGCCCGAAGCTGCTAAGGTATACTGCTCACCAAAAGTTGACATATCAAAGCCCTCGGGCCAATATAGTATATCGGTTTATTGCTTACCAAAAGCTGACATATCAAAGCCCTCAAGCTGATATAGTATATCATCATGATCATTCGACAATTTCACCACTTTTATCATACAAGATAAAATAATCATATGTGGGTACACGGTCGGCCTTAGCCAAAATACAATATTTTCCCTTTTGAAAATCCCACTAATTCCAACAATCCATAAACACATTTTTGATGATGTAAACCGACGCCTGGTATTTTCTAATTAAATACCGAAATTATCCAATTTTGGGATAAATTCCCAAAATTATAAATTCCAATATATTAGTACAAAATAGCACTCAATTAATTAAAAAAAAAAACAATTTCACACAACATGAAATTCTGGTCACCGACTCTCTCGGTCTAATTTTCGAAAAATAATAATTAATTAAATAAATACCAATAAATGACTAAAATACAAACTTAAGGACCGAAACGGGCTTAGAAAATTTCCAAACCTATCTAGATAAATAATACAATCTATCTACTTATTAATTGCACTACTCTAACCACCTAACATGCAATATCGAACGATTAAATTGCTAATCCGTTCTAACTAACCACCTAATACAAGCTTAACCTAAACTAATCAATCCTTAAGCATAATTAACTCCCTAAGCGGAGATTAGTGAGTAAACCCAGCGGGTTTGAATTTCGATGAGTTCACGAGGATGGCGAGGTGGAGACGGGCAACAAACTCCAAATCGGCGGCACCAAATGAGGCCGGGAAGGGGTCTAAAGTGGGCCTCGAAGCCCACGAGACTTACTGGGTTTCAAATTCTGTGGCTAGGACGAAGGAGCTGCTTTGAAGGCTGGTTAGGCTGGAAACGGCCAAGGAGGAGGACCGGCGGCTTAGACGGGTGGGCAGGGGCGACGGCGATGCTTCCGGTGGCCATGGCAATGATGTACGTTGGCCTAGCAAGCTGTTGGACTTGCGACGCACGATTGGAGGTCCGAGAATGGTGAACTGGGCGCAAGGACACGCACAGGGGACACACGATGCGAGCGAGCGACATGCGGCGATTGTCTGGGCTTCGGCAGGCGTCAACGGGCAAGGGGAGGGGCTGAGCTCGATTTTTCTAGTCTTTGAAGCTCTCTCTCTGGTCTGGAAATGGAGAGTGCCAACTGAAAGGGAGGAGAAGGGGGGACAACAAAGCTTGGAGGGTCCCTCATGGTCCTTCTTATCCTTTTATCCCCCTTTGAAGAGGCCCCACCGGTTTGCTGGCATCCTTAGCCTAATTTCAACTGCCAAAGCTTGTCTTAGAAGCAATTGAAGCGGTCCAAAGGTTGACGACTAAGGGGGGCTACGAATTTGGACAAATTTCCCCAAAACTACTTCAATTCCCCTTTGAATTAATTCAATGCAGTCCTCATAAATTCAACCATCGAGAAATTGACATTTTTCCTTACCCATAGAACCAACTTGCGTCCCAAAAACACGATAAAAAACGGTCTCCTGAATTTTCCGGTCGAAAACGGTCCTATATAGAATTTTCGCCAAAAATCTCGGTTTGTAGAAAAATCTTCGGAGGATGAGTCAACATTCTTAAAATGACTCATGACATGACAGAAATTTTTGTTACAATTGATCCGTGATCGATTTCTTTTGAGTCACATTATACATCTTCAACACATTGGTGACCTTCAATTGTCATGAAAATCTCGAGATTTCAAATATGGACACAGAATACCAAAACGACAGAAAAATTAGTCTAGTACCGATCGACGAGAATTTTACAATTTGGTGGAATCACTCACTCTTTGATCACCTATCTCAATCGAACTAACCTATCTCTAATCCATAATCAATTTTTAACTGTGCCGTAATGATCTCTGTAGATGAGCATGGTCGACTAGTCGATTCCTAGTCGAATTCTCAAGTCTTTTGCGTTAAAATCCCTTAATGGCTTTCCTTGATAATCTAGTTATATTATGAGTGATCAGCTCAGAGAATAGCACTATAGGCGCATCAATGAAAGACCCGATTTATTTAATTGAAAATAAAACCAAATTTTCAGGATGTCACAACTCTTCCCCTCTTATAGAAATTTCATTCTCGAAATTTAAACCATTACAATCTTTAAACAAAAGGTGGGGGTACAATCGTCTCATCAAATCCTCACTTTCCCAAGTTGCTCCTTCAGTGTCGTAGTGTTGCCAGACCACTTTGACCAACGGGATGGCCTTTGTATGCAGAATTTGTTCTTTTCGATCCACAATCTGAATCGGGCTTTCCACGTATGACACTCTATTGTCCACGTCCAATTCCTCAAAATTAAGCACGTGAGTCGAGTCAGACTCATACTTCCTCAACATCGACACGTGAAAGACGATGTGCACTTGCGTCAGTCTTGGCGGCAATGCAAGACGATACGCTAGGATCCCGATTCTCTCTAGAATCTAGAAGGGACCTACGTACCTCGGACTCAGTTTTCCTTTATTGCTAGAGCACAAAGTACCCCTCATTAGTGACACCTTCAGAAAAACATGATCACCAACTTGGAATTCCAATGGTCTTCAGCGCTTATCTGCGTAGCTCTTCTGTCGACTCTGAGTGATCTTTAGTCTGCCTCTAATGATTGCAACTGCATCCACTATCTGTTGAACTAATTATGTGCTTGTGATATTTCTTTCCTCAACTTCTTTCCAACACATTGGCATTCTGCACGCTCTACCATACGACACTTCAAAAGGAGCTATCTGGATGCTCTGCTGATAGCTGTTATTGTAGTCAAACTCAACAAGATGAAACTATTCCTCCCAACTCCCCTTGAAATCCAACATACAAGCTTGCAACATGTCTTCGAGGGTTTGGATTGTCCTCTCAGACTGGCCATCTATTTGAGGATGATATGTCGTACTATACTGCAGCTTTGTTCTTAAGGTAGCTTGCAAACTCTTCCAAAAAGTAGCTGTGAATATCTGGTCTCGATCTGAAGTTATCGTCATCGGCACTCCATGCAAATGAACAATTTGATGCACATACAACTCTACATTCCTATCCAAATCAAGGTCCTTTTGAACTATGATGAAATGAGCCGACTTTGTTAGTCTGTCGACCACTACCCAAATGAAATCATTACCTCTCTGACTCCTCGGTAAGCCTGTCACAAAATCCATTGTGATGTGCTCCTACTTCCACTCTAGAATCTCGAGAGGTTGTAGAAGTCCTCCTAGCTTACAGTGCTGAGCCTTCACTTGTTGACATGCCAGACACTTGGCGACATGCTTGGCGATGTCTGCCTTCATACCAGACCACCAATAGTGTTGACGCAAATTCTGATACATCTTCGTACTGCTAGAATGAATGCTATAACTGCTACAATGAGCTTTTGATAAGATCTCCTCTCTAAGCTCTACATCGTCAGATACACACAATCGTCCTCGGAACCTCATTGTTCCATCCTTAGAAATCTAAAAATCGACCTTTCTCTTATCAGTGTCCTCTTGTAGAATTTTTTGAACATCTAGGTCTGTCAGCTGAAGTAATTTGATCCTAATCTAAACATCCAAATCTCGAGCTCTGTCGTTTGAGGGTAGCCATAAGATTCGAAAGGTGGCCTACCTTAAACTTGAAAACCGAATCTCGAGCTCTCTCAAGTAAAACCCATTCCTTAACCATCATCTGTGCAACTGAAGACTTCCGACTCAAAGCGTTGGTAACCTTATTTGCCTTCCCAAGGTGATACAAAGTATCACAATCGTAGTCCTTCAAAAGTTCCATCCAGCAATACTGTCTCATATCCAACTCCTTTTGAGAAAATAAGTATTTGAGAATTTGATGGTCAATGAAAATCCGGAATCTTTCTACATACAAGTAATGTCTCCAAATCATTAGAGCGAATATGATTGCTGCAAGTTCCAAGTCATGCATTGAATAATTCAGCTCATTAGGTCTCAATTAATGAGAGGCATATGCAACAACCCTATCATGTTGCATCAATACGCAACCCAATCCATTAAACAACGCATCACTATAAATCTTGTATCTTTCAGGATCTGGAATGGTGAGCACATGTGCAGTAGTTAACTTCTGCTTAAACTCTTGGAAACTACGCTCGCACTTATCTGTCCACACAAATTTCTCTTCTTTCTTCAAAAGTCAAGTCAACAACGATGCCAAAGCTAAAAATCCTTCCACAAACCTTCTATAGTAGCCTGCTAAACCCAGAAAACTTATAATCTCTATCACTATAGTCAGTCTTAGCCAGTTAATCACTGCTTTAATCTTAGTCAGGTCCACGAAGATTCCTTCGCCTGAAATCACGTGGCCTAGGAACGCAAGACGATTCAACCAAAACTCGCACTTGCTAAACTTAGCATACAACTGATGAATCCTCAAGGTTTGAAGTACCATTCTCAGATGACTCTCATGCTCCTCAGCACTTCTCGAGTTCACCAAAATGTCGTTGATGAACACGAACACAAACTAATCTAGGTACTCTTTAAATACTCAGTTCTTCAAATCCATAAAAGCAGCTGGGGCGTTCATTAAACCAAACGGCATTACAGTAAACTCATAGTGATCGTATCGAGTATGAAATGCTGACTTTGGTATGTCCTCTTTTCTAATCCTCCACTGAGGATATCTTGTCCTCAAGTTGATTTTTGAAAATATTTATGCTCCCTGTAACTGATCAAACAAGTCGTCGATCCTCGGGAGTGGATACTTGTTCTTGATCGTCACATGATTAAGTTGATGATAGTCGATGCACAAGCGCAACGAACCATCTTTCTTCTTTACAAATAGAATTGGTGCTCCCCAAGGAGATGCACTAGAACGTATGAATCACTTATCTAACAATTCTTGCATCTGCACCTTTAGTTCCTTCAAGTCAGATAATGCCATCCAGTAAGGAGCCTTAGAGATTGGCTCTGTCCTGGGTGCTAACTCAATCATGAACTCTATCTCTCACTCTGGTGGTAGACCTGGTAATTCCTTTGGGAATACATCTGGAAATTCTAGCACCACTAAGATATATTTGATCTTCAACTCCTCAACTGTCGTATCCACGACAGTTGCCAAATAACCTTGACAACCCCCGTCTAACAAACGGGCCGCCTCAAGCGACGAGATCAAGGTAATCGAGGGTCCTCCTCGACTTCCAACAAACTCGAAACTTTCACCCTTTATCTTAGCTCATTGCTTGGTGAGCCATTCCATGCCAATTATCAAATCGAAATCATACATGGCTAGGACTAATAAGTCTATCCTCCCCTCTCGCTCACCAATCACTAACTTGCAACCAGAACAACCCAATATTGACAACACCTTATCCTTTAACGATATAGATATGCTAACCACTGACTGCAACAACTCAGGAATTAATCCTATCAGCTTAAGATATTGCTCAGCAATAAAAGAATAAGTCACGCCAGGGTCAAACAAAGCATAAGCAGCACGGTCATTCAACGAAACTGTACTTGTAATTACATCAGGCACGTCCTCTGCCTGACCTTTTGTGATGGCGCACACTGTCCCTTGAGCTGGGGGTCTATTCTGCCCACCCTACGGTGCATTCTGCGATGCTAATCCCCTGATCTAACCCCTCGAAGGTGGCGGTGATAACAGATGTTGTTCCCTTAGTCTTCTGGGGCAATCTCTAACCTAGTGACCCAATTGGCCACATTCAAAACAAGCGCCCATTCTCTGGGGGCATGGAGTCATACCATGTTGCCTTCTACAGGAGCGACATACGCTATTCTTATTTGGTGCTGACTTTCTAACTCCACCCTTCCTATTGGGCGAAATATGGAACCTCCCTCTGGTCATGGACCTCTTCCCATACTAGTTCCCATCTCTATTCGAATTAAACCTTGATCTAGATGAGGCGGCTTGCTTGTTCAGACTTCTCTCTAGCAACTAGGCTCGGTTGTAAACCTCACAACAGTCCCTCAGATCCAATGGTACCAACGGTTGTTTCGGCTTCAGTCGAAGGCCATTCCTGAACCTTCAAGCTTTATCTTCAGGATCTTCTATCAATCTCGGAGCATACAAAAAAAGCTCTGCAAACTTGACCTCATACTGGTCAACAATCATCGTCCTTTGGTGGAGGCGTTGAAATTCTTCCATCTTATGTTCTCGGGCACTACCTAAAAAGTACTTGTCATTGAAAGCTATGAGGAAAGCGTTCCACACCGAGACTACGCCTTTCGGAAATACTGTACCTCTGGCGGCTCTCCACCATGTATTTGTGTTACCCTATAGATGGTATACTACTAGAACAACTTCTTATGCCTTAGTGCACATCAGTAGTGCAAAGGCCTTCTCCAAATCTTGAATCTAAAGTGACGCAGTCTCTGGATCTCCAGGACCAATGAACCTC
Organism: Eucalyptus polyanthemos subsp. polyanthemos; assembly: GCA_017140185.1. Taxonomy (NCBI): domain Eukaryota; kingdom Viridiplantae; phylum Streptophyta; class Magnoliopsida; order Myrtales; family Myrtaceae; genus Eucalyptus; species Eucalyptus polyanthemos. The sequence continues at coordinate 27,355,086 of CM029459.1, forward strand.
GATAGGTTCAACTTTAGGAATTGTTCTACCAACTTATGGATTGGTCTCTCCCTCTCCACAACTATGTTCATAGTTGGAACTTCGACAGGTGCGGCAATGGCAGAGGCTTCAACGGCGGAGGCTTCAACAGCGGTGGTAACGGCAGCAGCAAGGGCGGTAACAGCAGCAGTAGCAGTAGCTTGAGCAGTGGCAACAGTGGCGGCGACTTGATTCTGGGCCCGCTGCCCTATCAAATCTCTCATCGCTTCAAGTGCCTGCATGATCCCTTCGAACCTAAGATCAATAAGGGATGCTACCCTAGCACCAATAAGAGGTGGTGCTACTCTACTAGCACTAGCCTGAGCTGGCGTCCTACCCTGAGTTGCAGGTCCTATGGTATGCTTCCTAGGAGTCATCTACTCCTGATCACTCATGACTCAAGTTTTCTACTGAAAGCTGCCTTCTAATTCCACATAGAATTAGAAGCTAAGTGATCTCAAACAAACAATCTACCAACCATCACAGGCATGCACCATCAAGAAATAAAGGCCTTTCCTACTAACTATCCCATAAACTTATCGCACTTTATCACTCCAACCACTAACCTCCTCTGATACCACTAAATGGGGATGTCACACCCTAATCCTCGAACGCGTGCCCATCCCTCGGTGGTTGATTAAATAATGGTGTCCCATGATGTGTCTCTGACCCATTCAATTTATTACGCATGCGGAAGCGAATAAATAAATCCCTAGACAACAATAAGATGGGATAGAAAAGCATGACCACAAATTTTTCAAACCATAACACACTTATATACATATCAAACTAAGCCGTGTACAATATTAGCCGATATATACAAGTCTGCAAAAGGTGGGAAAGCTACAAGTCCTCTAAGTATTCGAGTCTTCAACTGAATACTCCAGGGTCTCGGGCTTCGAGGACTTTGGGTCTACTACTGCTCTACCAGGAGGGTCTGTTGTGCCCTTTCCGAAAGCAACCTCCAGCACCAACATAGGGACCTCAGATTCCGGTATGGGACCTTCTCTCTGTCCATTATGCTCACAAGGGTACCATGATCTGTATTTATGTGGTATCTTATGGGGTAGACCCTCATCAACCCAAACAACGGACCTTTTGAGTTCATAGACCCATCCTCTAGGGTTCCCATGAAGCGGAATATAAGATACCTACTCTGTGACCTTCTTCAGTTGGCCAAAACGCTCGAGAGGTACAACTATCTAGGGACCTGTAAATGTTATCCCACAACGAGGTGAGACGATGTCTTAGCAAGTTCACCCCTAAGTCCTGACTAGGAAGGAAATACGCCCGAAAGCTATCTAGTCACTTACGAGATAGAGGACTTACCTTTGCCTCAATCCTTCTTGCAAGTCAGTACGATTCATGTAATCATCGAATCACATCATCAAATCCATAGAAATCATCAATCAATCGATCCAGTCAATTGATACCAACAAGACCCTCTCTTGGTCAACCCATTCAATACCATCTATCAAATTCGATCACATCAAGAACTGCTCACCCTAAGCTGAAGATAGATAGTATAGCTCGCCAAAAGCTAATAATTAATATAGCTCGCCAAAAAGCTAATAACAAAGTATATTGCTCACCCTAAGCTGATATATTAAAGCCCGCAGGTTGATATAGTATACTCATAATGCTCACCAGAAGTTGCTAAGGTATATTGCTCATCAAAAGCTGACATATCAAAGCCCTCAAGCTAATATAATATATCAGTATATTGCTCACCAAAAGCTGACATATCAAAGCCTTCAGGCTGATATAGTATACCATTCTGATCATTAGACAATTTCACCACTTTTATCATACCAAATAAAATAATCGTGTGTGGGTACACGGTAGGCCTTAGCCAAAATACAATATTTTCCCTTTCGAAAATCCCACTAATTCCAACAATCCATAAAGACATTTTTTACATTGTAAACCGATGCCCGGTATTTTCTAATTAAATATCGAAATTATCCAAATTTGGGATAAATTCCCAAAATTATAAATTCCACAAAATTAGCACAAAATCGCACTCAATTAATTAAAAAAATCACATCATTACAATCAAGTACAAAATTCTGGTCAGCCGATTATCCCGGACTAATTTTCAGAAAATAATAATTAATTAATTAATTACGAAAATTAATTAAATAAATACCAATAAATGCCTAAAATACAAACTTAGGCTGGAAAAGCTTAATTAAACACTAAAATGGGCCCGGAAAAATTTTGAACCTATCTAGATAAATAATACGATCTATCTACTTACTAATTGCATTACTCTAACCACCTAACATGAAATATCAAACGATTAAATTGCTAATCCGTTCTAACTAACCACCCAATCCAAGATTAACCTAAACTAATCAACCCTTAAGAATAATTTATTCCCTAAGCGGAGATTAGTGAGTAAACTCACCAGTTTTGAATTCCAATGAATTCACGAGGACGGCGAGGCGAAGACGGGCAACAAACTCCAAAGTGGTGGCACCAGGCAAGGCTGGGAAGGGGTCCAAAGTAGGCCTCGAAGCCCACTGGACTTGCTTGGTTTCAGATTCTGTGGCTAGGCGGAAGGAGCTACATCAGAGGTTGATTGGGCTAGAAACGGCTAAGGAGGAGGACCGACGGCTTGGACGGGTGGGCAGGGATGATGGCGATGCTTCCGGCGACCATGGCGGCGATGTACGGTAGCCTGGCGAGCTACTAGACTTGTGACGCTCGGTTGGACGCGCAATTGGAGGCGCGGGAATGGTGAACTAGGCACAAGGACACGCACGGGGGACGCATGGTGCAAGCGAGCGACATGCGGCGGTTGTCTAGGCTTTGGCGGGCGTCGTCGGGCAAGGGGAGGGGCTGAGCTCGGTTTTTTTGGTCTTTGAAGCTCTCTCTCTAGTCTGGAAATGGAGAGAGCCAACTAAAAAGGAGGAGAAGGGGGACAACAAAGCTTGGAGGGTCCCTCATAATCCTTCCTATCCCTTTGTCCCCCTTTGAAGAGGCCCCACCGGTTTGCTGGCATGCTCAATTTAATTTCAATTGCCAAAGCTTGTCTTAGAAGCCATTGAAGGGGTTTAATGGTTGAGGACCGAGGGGGGCTACAAATTTGGACAAATTTCCCCCAAAATTACTTCAATTCCCCTTTGAATTAATTCAATTCGGTCCCCATAAATTCCTCCATCGAGTCCTCAATCAAATTGACATTTTTCCTTGTCAATAGAACCAACTTGCATCCCAAAAACGCGATAAAAAATGGTCTCCTGAATTTTCGGCCGAAAATGGCCCTATATCGAATTTTCGCCAAAAATCTCGGTTTGTTGAAAAATCTTCGGAGGATGAGTCAACGTTCCTAAAATGACTTGTGGAGACTTTCAATTTCTAAAATCAAATTTAAATTCGTGGTTAATTTCAATCTTGCATGATTTTAGCGTGACCTAGCTTACCGGGTAGCTTTTAGAAATTGTTGGTGCAATTGACTCATGATTGATTTGTTTTTAGTCACATTGTACATCTTTGATATATTGGTGACCCTCGATTGTCATGAAAATCTCAAGGTTTCAAATACAAACACAGGGTACCAAAAAGACAGAAAAATCATTCTAGTACCAATTGACGAGAATTTTGCAATTTAGTGGAATCACCCACTCTTTGATCACCTATCTCAGTCGAACCGGCCTATTTTTTTTTATCCCTAATCAGTTTTTAATTGTGCCGTAATGATTTTTGCAAATAAGCGCAATCAAGTAGTCGATTCCTAGTCAAATTCTCTAGTCTTTCACGTTAAAATCCCTTAATGGCTTTCCCAAATAACCTAGTTATCTCATGAGTGATCAGCTTAGAGAATAACACTATAGGCGCGTCGATGAAAGGGTTGATATATTTAATTGAAAACGGAACTGAATTTTCAGGATGTCACACTTTATAAGAAAGCTCGAGAGCTTTGTCTCTGTTCTGCAATTCGTCTTCTCTTGGTGAGGCGATCAACTGGATCTACCACAACTTCATCTACATCCACTTTCAAAAGTTTACCTTTCGTATTTTTCCAACCTTCAACAGAGTGGCTAAAAGTCATTTTCCTCATCATCTGCTCATCTACCTTCAGTAGAGGTAATTGAATTTTACTCAACTTTCTTGGAATTTCAATGTTCAGTTCACAAAAAATCTTCATCATTAGAGAACCATAGGACAATTTCCCCTTGTACTTCAAAACGATTCTATACATGTGCAGTAGAACGTGATGAGCTATAGATAAAGAGTGACCATTCAAGATGGCCCACATCAATTTTGCTTCATAACGAGAAACGTTAGTTGTGGAAGATCCCTTTGGTCTCAAACGGTTGATTATAATTTTGTGAAGAACAATTGGTCTCAAAGGAAACAATTGATGGGAAACATGGGACTTGTCATCTTTGGTAAAATAAAAGATTCCAAAGAGTTGTCTATAGGCAATATCAAGATTGATATCTATAGCTTTAAATTCTGAATACCTAACCCCCAAAATTTTTGCCAATTCCCATGCTTAAATCAGATATGACTTATCAAACACTGAAAGTGTTTAATAGAAATATGCAGTCAGGGCAGGGAATGTAAGATATTCGGTAACACAAAGATCAGTCAAAATTCGATCATCAAAAAAGTTGCTTAAGATGAATACTAGTAGACTCGAAAAAGTCAAAATCGACAAACCTCTATTTAATTACTCCCATGTTTATCAGAGATCTAAAGTATTAGTGATGCTCTTTAGATTTAATCAGTTTGTCTATACAATTTGAATCAGTCACATATCCCGTGATATTCTTTCTAAAACTGGCATATAGTTTTTCATTGTTATCACCTCTTTGTACATCATCCTTTGTCTTTTTCTTAGTAGTAGACGTTCTAGCCACTTTCTCCTTCCCTTTTCTAGATCTAGCAGCACTCAAACCACCAGCACTAATGGGAGGCATGCTTATGATGGGATTAATGAATATTAACTCTAACGCCTCTTCACTATCAAAACCATACTTAGCCAACAACTAAGAAATTACATCATCACTTTCTTTTAAGGCCTTAGAGTAGTAATCATTGATCTTAATTGAGAATAGTTTGAAGAAGTTTTCTTGTCAAACGTACCTTCAACGCTGTCAGAAGAATCAAACAAGTCAAAGAATTCATAACTTCCTCTAACGTTAGACTGCAGTTCCCCAATGCAATTAAATCACTATGAACCAGAAGGTCCAGGCTTCGACTTCAGAGCAGTTTTTGGGGCCCTGGTTCAAAAAAAGAAGAAAAGTTTTGAACTTTTGGCAAAAGAGAACTACAAGAAGGGTTTTTCACAAAGATGGCTCTCAAGTGTTTGAAGAAGAACGAAGAAGAAGAAAGAAATGTCTTTTCTTTTTTAGGGATATGAACCATCGTGACTAAAAGGGTTTAAAGAAGATCTGATTTTTGAGGGAAAATAAAGAAAATTTGTAAAACAGTTTTGGAAAGAATTAATTAATTAATTTCCAAGGTAAAAGAATTTATTCTATAATAAATTAAATAAGGAAAAGATAAATCATACCTTATGTGCTTCCAAAAATATTCGTACCACCAAAATTTTTGAAAATGCAATAGTTGATCTGCTCATCATCATCTAATGTATCCTATATTTAGACACTTTGAGCAAATGGAATGGATTAATAATGCCAAGTTTATATTGAATAAAATCAAAAAGCCTCTTTATCAAGAGGTTTTGTAAAAATATCAACTAATTGATTTTGAGAATCAACAAACTGAATGTTTACTTCACCATTATTAAAATGATCTCATATGAAATTGTGCTTGATTTCTATGTGCTTGGCCCTAAAGTGCAAGATTGGATTCTTTGTTAGGTTGATGGCACTAGTATTGTTGCATTTGATGGTTGTATTTGAGACCTTTACTCCATAGTCCTTCAGTTGTTAGTTCATCTAGAGAATTTGGATGCAGCAACTAACCAACGTGACATGCTCAGCTTTAGCAGTCAAAGGAGCAACCGTAAATTGCTTTTTGGAGAACCAAGACACAAGCATGTTGCCCAACAACTAAAAATTTCAGTCTGAGAATGATAAGAGGTTGCAACCTTATGTGTGACTCCGTACTTACTCAAAAATGCTTCAAATTGTTTGTTGTAACCATGTATCCCCTATCACTTATGATTGCCTTAAGAGTACCAAATCTAGTAAAAATATTTTTCTTCAAAAGTTTGACAACATCTTTAGTATTATTTGTTGGTAATGCTATAACTTCTACCCACTTAGATACATACTCCACAACCGCTAAAATGTATAAATTCCCATGAGAAGGAGTAAAGAGTCCCATGAAATCAATAACTGAAACCTCAAATAATTCACACACAATAATGTTGTTTAAAGGCATCTCATTTTTCCTTGAAATATTTCTAATTCTTTGACATCGATCACATGATGCTACGTAGGAGCATGCATCTTTAAAAAGTGTTGGCCAATAAAATCAAGATTGCAAAATCTTAGCCATAGTTTTGATGGCACCAAAATGGCCACCTGCCTCTCCGTCATGACAATGAATTAGAATGATTGCCCTCTTCGTGTGGAATACATCTCCTTATGACCCGATCTGCACATACTTTATCAAGAAAGGTTCTTCCTAAAAATAATTTTTAACATCAAAAACATATTTTTTCTACTAATATGATAATTCAGGAGAAAGAACATTACTTACAAAATAATTCATAAAGTCAGCATACTAGGGAATTTTTGTGGATTTAATGGAAAAGTTTTCTCATATGGGAGCTCTTCCAAAATTAGTCTTACTTCTTCCTTTGAATTCAGAATTCTTGACAAATGATCTGTAATTAGACTTTCAATCACATTCTTATCTTTGATTTCTAAATCAAATTCTTGTAGCAATAGAATCCACATGATCAACTGGAGTTTTGATTTTTTTTCAAGCAAATACTAAAAAGCAAAGTGGTCAAAATAAACTATATCTTTTGAACCAATTAAATAATAATAAAGTTTTTTAAAAGCAAAAACTGCCACCAAAGGTTCCTCTTCTATTGTTGAATAATTCAATTGCACACCTAATAAAGTTCGACTAGCATAAATGGTTTGAAAAACTCCATTCTTCCTTTTTCCTAAAATAGTTCCCACTGTAGAATCGCTAGCATCACACATCAGCTCAAAAACTATATCCCAATCTGGTGCTACCACAATGGGTGCCGACATTAACTTCTGCTTTAAAGTGTTAAAAGGCTGCATGCTTTCATTAGAAAAATTAAATGGAACATCTTTTACCAAAAGATTCAAAAGAAATTTAGCAATTTTTGAAAAATCTTTTATAAACCACCTGTAGAATCCTGCATATCCCAAAAATCATTCAACAAGTTTCAGAGATGTTGGCAGAGGCAATTTTGCAATGACCTCCACTTTGGCTCGATCAACTTCTATTCCCTTTCCAAAGATTTTATGCCTATGTATTATTCCTTCCTACACCATAAAGTGACACTTCTCTTAATTCAAAATAAGGTTAGTACCCTCACATCTTTGTAAGGCCAAAACCAAATTATTTAAACAAGAATAAAATGATAAGCCAAAAACAGAAAAATCGTCCATGAAATTCTCAATATATTTTTCAATCATATAAAAAAAATAGCCATAATGCATCTCTGAAGAGTAGCTGTGCGTTATAAAGACCAAAGGGCATTCTACCGGTGTTTTATTATTCAGAGTTCCCCCTATAGCTGCATCAATCATAGAACGAAGATTTTTACTAGACCTATTATAAAAAGTTTGTACCTGCATCAGTACGGGTAGTTCATGATGTGGGCATCTCCTAAGAAACTCCTTGAATCTTTCACATGCTTCATACAATGATTCATTATCCATATGCATAAAATTAATAATATTGTTACGCATTTTTGCATGTGGAAATAACTTACCAAGAAATTTCTAAGTCATGTCATTTTATGTAATGAGCGATTCTACAAGAAGAGAAGAGAGCCAACCCTTAGTTTTGTCTCTAAAAGAGAATGGAAATAATCTCAATCTTAATAGCATCATCTGCAACTCCATTATATTTAATGGTGTCATAGATTTGAAGAAAAGCATCAATGTGAACATTTGGATCATCGCTTGGTAGCTCACTAAATTGCACCGATTGTTGAAGCATGTAGATGAGTAATGGCTTGATCTCAAAGTTTTTTGCTTAAACTATAGGTCTCCTGATGCTTGATGTGGTGCTTTGAACTGTCGACGCAGCATAACCTCACAAGAGTCTATGTGGATTTTCATTCTCATCATTTGTCATCTTCTTAGCATGATTTATCTGTTCTCTTAGTCGTCTTTTAAATGTGCTTTTGATTTCTGGATCAAACTAAGAAAGTTTGTCATGTTGACTACCTGTCATAAATCGATGTACACCAAAAAAAAAAAAACAAAATCTAAATTAAAATTAAAATTAAAATGATCCAATATTAATATTAATTAGTGTTAAACAAAAAATCCCCACCAATTGCGCCAAAAACTTGTTCGTAAAATTAAACCCAAGTGAAAATGTCGAACAAGTAATATAATAATGAAAAAGAGTATTGCCCCGCGGAGATTGATGATTAATAAACTAATTAAATACTAAAAATGGATTAATTCTAAAATTTATCTAACAGATCTAAATTAAATTGAGAATAAATTAAAACTTAGAATCTTAAAAGCAAAATTTGAAAACTAAATGCAATAAATCAATCAGATAAATATGCTAGAGCATCCGATTTCACCATAATCACTAGATGTGAATTTCATATTGTTATGCGTACAACAACGATATCAAACATGTGATAGTAGAATTTACTAATATATTACTATTCTATCTCTAGGTTTAGCAAACCTACTCAATTTATTAACCTACTATGTCTCTATGTTAATTTAAATAAACATAAATGTATTAAGATCTATGAATATTCTCGGCTTATAATGAGCATTTAGGAGCACCTTATCATCGAAAGCTACACAAATAATGCGGTATATCTCTATCCATGTTTAATTCATAGTTATACACTATAAAGAGCAATTGCATATTATCATTTCTCAATTTCAAACATGCACATCAAATCATTCAAGTGGTGGCTAGTTACTTAAAAACATTGTGCACAATAATATATAATTCACATGAATGAAATTACTTATATGCATAAAAATCATGAAATTGATATCATCATAGTCATGCTATATTATAACCCTAACATTAGAACATAATAGAAGTAAATATGAAAATATAAATTAAACCCAACAATTTGAATCAAAGAACAAATATTCGGTCACCACTTTTGTCTTCTCTTCAAAATACTTGAAAAAACTTCAAAACAATGGAAAATGATCTTAAAAAAACCTCGTTGTGCCCCTAGGTTCTCAATGTTCTTCTATTATAAGATACATCTAATACCCTTATCCCTAGGCAAATGCTTATTTTTTTGCATAAAATTAGGAGTAAATCAAAGAATTTTTTATTTGATATCCATATTTCAAAGCTTGCAGATAAAATTAGGGAACAAAACTAAGGAATCCCTTATTTGATATCCACCTTCCAATGCTTTTTGATTTAAAGTCTTGGTTTTTGCCATTCTTTTCCTTATCTTCTTCATAAAAATACTTAACTGATTATAAGGGCAAGATGTCACATTCGGAATTTCCATATTTGAAATTATATAATATTCAGAAATTTGTGTAATGATAATGATACTTAGATTTTGGGCTAAGTATTATTTGCCTTAGTATTCGAACGAGCACGTGGAAACTTTAATCAAATCATAAACTTTCGTGGGACATGGCGGATAATTTTCGTAAATGTAAATCATCTCGGGTTAGACGTGTGAACCGAATTATGTGTGTACTAATAGTATAACGGGTTTAATTAAATTAACATTGTCTTAATAGTTGATTGTTGGTATTAATAATATAAACTTTAGTTAATTATTGGTAATAGTGGTTAATATATGCTAGTGAATATTGTGAGAAGATGGCTACGTGACATACTCTATTTACCTTGCAAAGATTTGTTAATTTGAAATTAAGTGCCACTCGTCCTTATATTATGCATTTCATGGCCATGTGTACTTACATTATATTTTGTGGCTAATTTCTTTTACACTTAAACTAAGTGAGGATTATTTCAAGATGATTCACTTTTCTCTTGCATTTTCTTTGGCCCCATGCAAGGGCCTTGCTTTGCATTATTGCCATATCAAGTTGAAGATTAACATGCAAATTTACACCTACCATTGCAAGAAATTAAATTATCTTAATTAATTTTAATAAAATTCATTTGATCTTGCCAAAGAACTCATTTTTTTCGTCCCTTTCAAAACTCAAACAGAAGCTGCATGTGTTAGTTTTTCTTTTCAATGCAAGAATTTGGAGAGTAAACTTCATATTCAAGAGCTACTAGGGTGATGAAGACAATTAGTGATTTGCGATTTGCGATTTGCGTTTGTTTGAGGTAAGTAAATTTATAGTGTTAAGTTAGCTTAAATATACTTAGTTACTTCTATCTTGGTTGGTTGGATCAAAGGTGACATCTCGATGTGGGTATGGTGATTGTTAAATGGCTTGATAACTTCTTGCAAATTCGTTCTGCTTCGCTTTGGTTTGTTCTGCTTCTTTCTCCCTCATTCTAGGAAGTTAGAATATGCTAATTATACTATATTTGTCTTGATAATCTATTTCATATTCATTCTGATTTTTTCTACCTCATTCTAGGTAGTTAGAATCTGGTCATTATGCTGTGTTTGTCTTGATAATCCATTTCATGTCCGTTCTGCTTATTTTTGCCTCATTTTGGATAGTTAGAATTTGGTTATTATGCTGTGTTTGTCTTGATAATCAATTTCATGTTCATTCTACTTCTTTCTATCTCATTTTTGGTAGTTAGAATCTAATCATTATGTTATATTTATCTTGGTAATCCATTGCATATTCTTTCTACTTTTTTCCGCCTCATTCTGGATAATAGAATATGACCATTCTGCCATCTTTATCTTGATGACTTATTACATGTTCATTTTGCTTTTTTGTGCCTTATTCTAGGTACTTAAAATCTTGTCATTATACTATATTTAACTTGATAACCGATTACATGTTTGTTCTACCTCTTTTTACCTCATTCTAGGTAATTAGAATTTGGTCGTTCTGCCATATTTGTCTTAATAACTCATTGCACGTTCATTTTACTTCTTTTTCCCTCATTTTGGGTAATTAGAATATGGTCATTTTGTCATCTTTATCTTGATGATTTATTGCATATTTCTTCTGCTTCTTTATGCCTCATTCTGGGTAGTTATAATCTAGCAATTCTGCCATCTTTATCTTGGTGACTTATTGCATGTTTGTTCTACTTCTTTCTGTCTCATTCTGGGTAGTTAGAATCTCGTCATTCTAACATCTTTGTCAAGATAACCCATTGCATGTTCATTTTGCTTCTTTTTGCTTCATTATGAGTAGTTAGAATTTGGTCATTCTGTTGTAATTATCTTGATGATTCATTGTATATTTGTTCTGCTTCATTCTGCTAGAATTCTACCAATCAGAATATGTTTGTTTCACTTGTTTTTGCTAGAGTTTCCTAAGACAAAATCTGTCCATTTGTGAGTTTGCTTGAATCTATTCATTGGTGAGTCTGTTCACTTCCTAAATCTGCCACTTGTGAATCTATTCATTGAATAGTCTATCTATTGGTTTAGATAGACTTTACTAAATATGAATCTACTTCTCATTGAATCCATTCATATGTTGATTTTGTCCATTGTTAAATCTATCCATTTGTAAGTTTGTTTATTGTTGGATATGTTCTTTTGTTTTGTAAGTTTTTATCAAGCAAAAATTTACTCTTTTAATTGTCCAGACTTTATGATCAGAATGTACTTGTTCGTCCAAACTCAGAACATATCCATTTCATTTACCATATTTTGATGTCTAGAACCTGCTCAATGCTTAGACTTAGAACGCACCAATTTGAATTACCAGATTTTGATGTCCAGATAACCAAAAATATGTATGTGTGTTATTTCACATGCGATTATTTGACAAATGCATTAAATTGAGTTAAGATACATGTGCCATGCTTGAGAATATGTGTATATCATGACTTGAATGAAGTTAATGTGATTCCGTCACCTATATAACGGTGAGTGACAATGCCCCGTGTGTCAGGATGTCCCGGGGAGTATTTCAAATGCTTCAGGAGTCGAGATGCCCCGTGAGTCGGGATGCCCTATGGTGGAAGTTTACAAGATGCCTTGGAGTTGAGATGCCCCATGAGTCCGGATGCTCTGTGTGTCAAGATAATGAAGCATTAATGAATAAAATGCATTATTATTAGTTGAACCAAATCATTATGTGAAACATGGTGTGCACGTGCATAAGTCTGGATTGATGTTTTGTTGGTTAACAATTTCTGTAGTAGATTAACATGAAATATAAAATCTACTTATATTTGTATCATACTTATCGGATGATTATGCCTTCATTTTGTGTACACCAGGTGAAGTGTTAAGACGATTTTTCTAAGTTAAAACTAGAGATTTCATTTACTGGGCTTCGACTCATCCCTTTTATTTTTCAGACTTTTAGGATGGACACCCCTCAACCCTTGTACTATGGAATCCTTGTGTATAATGAAGTTTTTTTATGAAAGTGTGCTGGAACTAGAGTATGGAATAATATATATCAAGTGTAGTTCTTCGATATGACTTAACATAGAATGCTTCGCGGAGTGGGTTCCTTTCTAGTTCGTTGGTTGGTACTAGAATCTTAATGGAGAGTTAGTCGATCTGTTGAGTAGCTTCGATCTAGACGTTGAAGACATAGCAGAAGGAGACGTTATCGATCCATGGCTCAGTTTGGAATGTTTGTATAAGCAGACTTTTGAAAGTACAGTATAGTTTGGAGATAGATCTCCCTACCCCTACTCAGACTTTTGTCTTTTGCTTGAAATGTAATGAAGTTGTGAACTCACATGTGGTATAAATAAAAGAAGCAAAAGCATGTTTGTTATAATAGTGAGGTTTTAATCGCTAAAAGAATATTTGTAAATATTTGTTTTTGCTTTTGCATGTTAAAAGAAAGTAATAATATGATAAATACATATCAAGTGACGTTCCCAGATGTCACACAAGATGCCTTGGCCAATGAAGCAACAGGGAGCACAAGAACTTGATGTTGATCCTATTTACTCTGATACCATATAGTGCATTAATATGAAGATGGAATAGACAAAGAAAAGAAAAGATAAACAAATGTTTTATGCAATTTAGTCGACCGAAAAAATTTCCTTAGAAGCTTACATCCACAGTAGAAATCCTCATATTTTCTAGCTTCTTTCAAGAGATTCATTCACATTGAATAAAGAAGAGTACAATGTAATCGCTAAACATAGCATATGAATTTTATGATATGCGTGTGTGTGTGTGTTTGCGTGTGTGCGTGTGTGTGTGTGTATTTATATATAACTATTATACATTGGACTTCAATCAAAAATCTTGTCCTGACTAGGCAAGTTTATCTTACCTACGATTGATGTTTTCTAGTGTGTAGTCAACCTTTCAAAGTCAAGTCAATAGTTATTGTTGGAAGAAAGTCGGCAGAAGACGAATTACCTGTTTCCGATGCGCAGTCAACAATTTACCATGGAACGATCGTTGAATTGCAGATGAATCATGAACAAAAATACTTCACGTTGGTCTGAATGCAATCACGAGGAAAGCATCCGATTTCCATAGCGCAAATGCCAATTATTCTTGTGAAGGAGAGATGGAATGCCTTTTTTTTCTTTTGATGGAAAGGGAACAAGCAAAGGAAATGAATTTCTGAGTGTACGTTCTACCAACCATCTCAATGGTTGTCTTCAGGATTCTTTTATATGACTCCCTCACACCTTTTCAAAATGTGTCTTTCCATCATAGCATATTAAGACGAAATGGTGTGTTCCAATCGCACTCCATCATGGATGTATTAATAAAATACTACATCTCCCACTTGGACATGATGGCCTTGATAGCACTCTCTCAAGAATATAAGACATTCAACATTCATCAACTTTACAAAACAATTCATACTAGCAAATAAGCCGTGCAACCAGTGAGTACACCTGTACTTGGGAGCTCAAATTATGCATCTGTTAGAGATGACATAATGGCTACAACCTCGAAAAGAAATAAACAATCAATATCTCACAGTGCCCCAGACATATTTTGTTACATCAATTCAAGTATGTTTATCCCTTAAAGGCTATACTTGACTATTCTCAAAACACCATGTATTTACAATTATATCCGCAACTACATAAGGCGATATAATTGGTCGATTAGTAAATACATGCGATAGATGTAAAACAATAATAGTTTTCCTTCACACTCATGTCTCTCTCCATTTCAGAACAACTACTTTCCTAGACACGTCCCACAAGGCCATATCTATTCATGACCCCCGGTAACATGCTAAAGTAGCAACATTGATATTTCATTTCGAGAACATAGTCAAAAGTAACATAGGGCATAAAATGAGGTAAATTATAAATTACATCAAGGGCTCACATGATGAGTAAATAGAGATAATTTTACTCACATTTCCTTGTCGGTCGTACAATGTACATGTAGTATGAATTACATGCTATAGTGGATTTCTCTTTCTATAAGAGTGTATGTCATTTATTAAATATATCCACTATACGGATCTTAGCTTAAACATAGTCACGTGCTTCTCACGTACTCATGTTTAGCTCGAGTGCTATATCAGCATACATAATCGTGGGATTATCATGTTCGATCTTATTATAAACAAATCACAGACCTCATCTTGACTCTAATCAAGGTGATATATTATTTGATGTACTAAACTTGCTCTTCAACATTTATTTGTACATAAAATCTCATCACAACGTGTTAACTATAGCACTTGAAGTGATTGCTCATGTGAGTGAGTCAATCATTGCCAGCTGACATACTTTTCAATAATACATGTGTGTATATGCTAGTCTCAAAATGGATTTGTGCTTATTGATAAAACATCAAGTCACTAATAAACAAACAAGTACAGTACATATGTCCATATATACATAAACCAATGATCCTCTATAATAACACATATCACATTCTACGTAATTCTAGTAACATCTTGTGGGTCAAGAATATGTCTCTAAGAATAGCCTTCGTAAATAGATCAGTAGCCATTCTATTGGTTGAAATATATTGTATGATCACTTCTTTCTGCATTATTATTCTAATCAAGATGTTATTTATGTCAATGTGCTTCGTCCTTTCATGATACTTGGGATCCTTCACATAGGCAATGGCTACTTGACTATCGCAATAAATTATCACCAGTCTTGGAACCTCAGTGATAGTGGCTAAATTTTCCAAGAAATGCTTTAGTCATACTACTTCTTGCACTACGGTAGAGCATGCAATAAATTCTGCCTCCATCGTAGATAAGGCCATGCATGTCTATTTCTTGTTATCCAAGAAATCGCACCTCCATTGAACAAGAATGCATATCCATAAGTCGATTTACGCTAATCTAGTTCTCCACCCTAATCAGCATCTGAATAGCCTAATAGGCGTAAATCACTCATTTGGTAACAAAGTCGATAGTCCATGGTGCATTTCAAGTATCTCGGGATCATCTTCACTGATTTCCAATGTGCTTAACCAGAATTTGATTGATATCGGCTCACCAATCCTACGGCATAACATATGTAAGGTCGAGTACACATCATAACATACATCAAACTTCCGACCGCACTAGCGTAAGGAACAGTTTCCATTACTTTAATTTCTTCTGGAGTCTTAGGACATATCTTAGTACTTAGGCCTTCACCTTGCATGACACAGGTATCAATGGGATTACAGTGTTGCATATTGAAACGTTCAAGAATCTTCAATATATAAGACTCTTGTGATAAAGCAAGAAGTTTCCTTGATCAATCTCTTTCAATCTTAACTCCTAATATATAAGCAGCTTCTCCCATGTCCTTCATTTCAAAATTGGAGGACAACCATTCTTTCATGATGATAACCAAAACATTGTCATTTCCAGCCAATAGAATATCGTCCACTTAAAGTGATAAAATCACAAATTTATCTTCGGACCACTTGATATATACACAATGATCTTTTTCAATCATCGTGAAATCAAAAGTTGTTATGGCTCGATGAAAACAAAGATACCAATGTCTAAATGATTGCTTAAAGCCATATATTGAGCGATGATGTTTGCAAACTTTATGCTCTTAACCTTTAGCTATGAAACCTATTGGTTATTTCATATAAATTTCTTCATCTAGTTCTGCATTGAGAAATTCCGTCTTTACATTCATTTGATGTAATTCAAGGTCCAAATGTATAACGATGGCTAGGATAAGGCGTATTGAGACAAATCTTACAACTGGTGGAAAGGGTTCCTCATAGTCTATACCCTCTTGTTGAGTATAACCTTTCACCACAAGACGAATCTTATACTTTTCAATAAATCCATCCGCCCTTCGCTTAATCTTAAAGATCCATTTGTTTCCAATGGCCTTGTGATGGGATGGTAGATCAATCAAGTCCCAGACGTGATTTGCTCTCATAGACTCCATCTCATCTTCCAAAGCTTTTCTCCATCCTTCCTTATCAGAAGATGAGAGAGCCTCTTGAATAATCTTTGGCTTAGCATTATCTTTTGGAGCAATCATAATTGCTTCCCCTTCAATCTCAAAACGACAACAATGAATACTCTTACGATTACTTTTACACAACTGAATTTCTCTTGAATTTAGTTCGCCAGATGATGCAACACTCTTACTAGGTCTTGCATGTTGAGGTAAATCTTCATTTCCCTCTACAACATTAGTGGGTGTGTTATTAGGATCTTCCATCTCATATAATTGAAAATCCTTATCAATCTCACCTCTACAAGGAAAAACGTTCTCCAAGAACGTGATATTTCGTGACTCCATTTCGGTCATACTTCCATCAGCTTGTTCAGCTATGAACACGTACCCTTTGGAGTATTTAGAATATCTTATAAAAATACATTTCTTTCCTCTAGGACCTAATTTGTCATATTTATGAGAAAGATCATGAACATAAGCTGCACATCCCCATGGACGTAGACTACTTAAGTATGGTTTCCTACTAGTCCACAATTTAAAAGAGGTGGAAGTGACTGATTTTGAGGGCACTTGGTTAAGCACATAGGCAACAGTCAATAACGCATCTTCCCAATAGGAGATAGGTAAATTTGCTTGCCCCATCATAGACCTAACCATAATTTTGCTTGCGCCATCATAGACCTAACCATTTCCAGTAGGGTTCTATTCCTTCTCTCAGCAAACCCATTTTATTGTGAAGTACTAGAAATCGTCAATTGTCATACAATTCCCTTTTCATCACAAAGACCCTTGAATTGCTTCGATAGATATTTCGGTTCTCAATGCCTTTATTGTTTTATTCAACCGATTCTTTACCATCGTTATTTATTGTCTAAAGCAGTCTAATGCTTCTGACTTATGGGAGATCAAAAAGACATAACCGAAACGCGTGAAGTCATCCATGAAAGTGATGAAATATGAGGCTCCATGCCTTGCCCTCATATTCAAAGGACCACAAATGTCAGAATGTATAAGTTGCAATGGAAATTTGACTCTAGTCCTTTTACTGAATGGTTTTCTAGTTATTTTTCCCACTAGACAATGTTCACATACTGGTACATTAACATTAGTGAGTAACCCTAAAAGGCTTTCTCTAGCTAATCTTTGCATTCTTTGCAACCCAATGTGACATAATCTAGTATACCAAATACTTGCATCAATCTTAATATTACTAGAAGATGCAATTAAAGACAAACAACCATCGACATTAATATTAAACTGATCATAGTCAATGTCTAATACCATAAAACCATTTGATACATGACCAGAACCATAATAAACTGTTCAAAAAAATGTAAACACAATTACCATGGAAATTCAATACATAACATAGGTTAAGAAGAACAACTACAGAGACCAAGTTTCGTCGAATATTTGGAGCATAGAAAACATCATGTAGGATTAGGCTTCGACCACCATGTAAAATTATTTTATATGTGCCGATACCCTTCACTTCAATTCTTGAATTATTTCCAACATATATCCATCTTCTTCTAGGCTATATTCGACGATACTCCACAAATGCTTCTCAGTATTTAGCTACGTGATCTATTGCTCCTAAGTTTATAGTCCACATTGGATGAGATTCAGCAAGCATCATAGTGCTAGAAACAAAACCATTACATAAAGTAATGGAGTAATAGGATACCTCTTTCGGCTCAGTGCATTCACGAACAAGTGACCCATTTTGGTACAATTGTAGCACTTCACTTTTGCCTTGTCATTCTTCCCACCATGCTTCTTGCATCGGAAGGTTTTAGCCCTTTTAGGTGCCTAATCAGTCTTCTTCCATTTGTTGTTGAATTGAAGATTCCTTTTGTGCTTGAAGTCTGAAGCTTTGCGCGAACTCAATTCAGCAACATAAGTGATGTGGACATCGAGTCATATCGAGGAGGAGGTGCTAGGGACCCATTGTCTATTCCTACTGGTTCGATTACTCGAGCGCGGGCCAAACAATTCAAGCAAGCTGTTGGCGTCATGGTTCGTGATCTTTGGCGTGAACATGACCTTGGATCAAATCTTGAAGAATCTTGGAAATCTTTGTGTAATTTAATTATCTTGTCACCAAATAATTGACCAAGTCAATTTATATATATATTCTTGTTTAAGAATATTCTAAAATAGGAATATTTTAGAATATAACGCATTAGATTTTTTAGGGTTGGTTTTTAGGGTTTGTGTGGCAGCCTATATAAAGGATTTGCCAAATTTCTTTGAGGACAGAGATATTTTATTTTTGAGGCAAAGAATTGAGAGGTTCTCTTTTTACTGTTCTTTTGAGGACTTGACCTAATCAAGATTCTCTTCAACTTATCGAGCGAGATAGTGAATTCTTTCGCTCGTGGCGTCTATAGCGTTGGTTGGTTGACACGTGTTCGTCAATAGGTCACGTTCATACCGAGGTTGCCAATCACAGGTTTGATTAGAGGTCGAGGTTTGCAATTCGCACCATCTAGGCCTTCGTAGAACGATCCTTCCGCAACGATTCACATCAGTTTGGTATCAGAGCTTGCTTCTACAAGGTCTATTTATCTTTAATTTTCTGTTGATATTCAGAAATTTGAGATTTATTGAGCTAGGGTTTCGGTTCTAGCTAATTTAGGGATCGATTGCTTTTGTGCTTCCATACGTAATTGTTTGCTATTAGTTTTAAATTTTCTTTTCTAGCATATTAAATTGTATCTGAGTTCGTCAAAAAAAAAGAAGAGAAAGAAAACGCACAAAAAAAAAAGTGCGCAAGAGAAAAAAAAAACAGCTTCGGCAAAAAAAGAAAAATTAGCCTAACAAAAAAAAAATCAAGAAGGCGACTCGTTTGTTAGTAGACCGAATTGAAACAAAATTAGTAGTGATTTGCGTTTCAATTGGAATTTCGAAAGTTGTACTTGTTGGTTTGAAATTGTTACTTGCTGAAACAAAATCAATAGTGCTCTAATCTTGTTTGATTAGTTTGATTGATTGTCGTGAGGGGGTTGAGAGGCAGGTTTTGAGTCCAATAAAGAGCTTGTGAAAAGAGAATACGAGAGGAAAAAGGCAAGAGTGTGTAAGCTTAATTGAGGGTGGAAAAAGCCTAGACTTGAGTTAAACACGAGAGGAGTGACAAACATCTCAAGAGAAACACGTGAGGGAGCGATTGGTGAGGATTTTCTTTAAACTAACGTTTACTTGCAGGTCTAAAAATATGTCGCGCGAAGAAAGCGTGAATCAACGGGAGGTTGACTCCATACGAAGGGATGAAGCGCTCGTGGAAAGCATCCAGCAATTGAGGGTCGTAGTGGAGGAGTTTAGTGGCCGAATGATCGGGAATGACATGAGGGTTGATGGTGACCGAGAGCTACCGCAGGGAAGGCCGCAATATCAGCGAGACACCTCTAGAACACGACATAGAAGGCAACGGCATTATGATGATGATGAGGCGGACATGGAGGATGATCGAGATGCTCGATTTGGAAGGTGGAATGGAGCTCAAGGGTTTAGACACCGAGAAGATAATGAACTTGGTAATATCAAGATGAAGATTCCTTCTTTCCAAGGAAAGAATGATCCCGATGCGTATCTAGAATGGGAGAAACGCATGGAGATGGTATTTGATTGCCAACGATACTCCGAGATCAAAAAGGTAAAAATTACAGCTATTGAATTTACTGATTATGCTATAATTTGGTGGGATCAACTTATGACTAGTAGGAGGCGCAATGGTGAAAGACCGATAAAGACATGGGATGAGATGAAAGCGGTGATGAGAAGACGTTTTGTACCTAGTCATTACCACCGAGATTCATTTCAAAAGTTACAAAATCTCACACAAGGCAATAAGAGCGTGGAAGAGTATCACAAGGAGATGGAGATTGCCATGATTCGTGCTAATGTGGTGGAGGATCATGAGGCCACAATGTCAAGATTTTTGAGTGGTTTGAGCCGAGACATAGCAAGGGTGGTGGAGCTGCAACACTATGTTGAATTGGAGGAATTGGTGGACAAAGCTATCAAAGTTGAGCGGCAATTGAAGTTGGATCGAAATCACAAGAGTGGAGGAGGTTCAAATCAGAATTGGAGATCCAATTGGAAAAGAGAGGAGAAGCCAAATTGGAGAGGAAACAACACCAAAACCGAAATCTCAAAGGAGAAGGAGAGGGACAGTAAAGTTGAAACGAATCCGGCTTCAGGTAAAACTGAAAAACCTAACACTAGAACTCGTGAGATTAAATGTTTTAAGTGTTTGGGCAGGGGTCATATGGCGAATCAGTGCCCTAATAGGAGGGTGATGATCATGACTGGACATGGTGTTATTGAGTCCGAAAGTGAAAGGGAAGAAGATGATGATGAGATGCCACCATTGGAGGATTGTAGTGATGGAGAAGTGGCTATAAAAGGAGACTTATTGGTGGTTAGGCGTTCTCTAAGTGTGCAAGTAAAGAAGGAGGAGCATCACCAACAAAGAGATAATTTGTTTCATACAAGGTGTGTGGTGAATGGTAAGATCTGTAGTATGATAATTGATGGAGGTAGTTGTACGAATGTGGCAAGTTGTATTATGGTTGATAAGTTGGGCTTGAAGACAACAAAGCACCCTAGGCCTTATAGACTTCAATGGTTAAATGATAGTGGTGAGGTGAAAGTATCGAAGCAAGTTCGAATTCCATTTGAGATAGGGAGATATAAGGATGAGGTAGAGTGTGATGTTGTACCTATGCAAGCGGGTCATATCTTGCTTGGAAGACCATGGCAATATGATCGAAAGGTACATCATGATGGATATACTAATCGTTATTCATTGGTGATGAATCAAAAGACTTATACCTTGGTACCAATGACACCTAGTGAGATGTATCAAGATCAAATAAAGTTACAACGAGAAGCCGAGAGAGAGAGAAAAGGTGAGAAATCCGAGGGCTTGCGTGGTGTGTCTGAGTCGCAAGGAAAAGGAGAGGCCGAGAGAAAGATTGTGGTAAAAATTGAGGGAAAAGAAGAGAGGAAAGAAAAGAGGCAAAATAATTTTTATGCAAAATCAAGTGAAGTGAGGAGAGCCTTAGTTTTAGATCGACCAATACTTGTACTTGTGTACAAGGAGGTTTTGTTTTCTACTAACGATCTTGACCCAAGTTTGCCTAGTCCTATTGTGTCTTTATTGCAGGAATTTGAAGATGTCTTTCCTGATGAACTTCCTGGAGGGATACCACCTATTCGAGGCATAGAACATCAAATTGACTTGATTCTTAGTGCGCCATTACCTAATCGACCCGCATATCGAAGCAATCCCGAGGAGACAAAGGAACTTCAGCGGCAAGTTAGTGAAGTATTGGAACGAGAGCATGTGAGAGAGAGTCTTAGCCCATGCGCCGTCCCTATTTTGTTAGTGCCAAAAAAGGATGGAACTTGGCGAATGTGTGTCGATTGTCGAGCAATCAATAATATTACGATAAAGTACCGACATCCTATTCCTAGGTTAGATGACATGTTGGATGAGTTGCATGGTTCTTGCGTTTTCACTAAGATCGAATTGAAAAGTGGTTATCATCAAATTAGGATGAAAGAAGGTGATGAATGGAAAACTGCATTTAAGACCAAGTATGGATTATATGAGTGGTTAGTAATGCCATTTGGATTAACTAATGCACCGAGCACGTTTATGCGACTTATGAATCATGTTTTGCGTGCTTTTATTGGTCGATTTGTGGTTGTCTATTTCGATGACATCTTGATTTATAGCCGAAGTCCTGATGACCATATTGAGCATGTGCGAGCTATCTTGCAAGTTTTAAGGGCCGAGCAATTATACGCTAATCTAAAGAAGTGCTCTTTTGTTACCAACAAATTAGTATTTCTAGGATTTGTTGTTAGTGCTAATGGTATACAGGTTGATGAAGAAAAGGTTAAAGCAATCCGTGAATGGCCAACGCCTAAGACCATAGGAGAGGTGCGTAGCTTTCATGGATTGGCGAGTTTTTATCGACGATTTGTGAGAAATTTCAGCACCATTGCCGCACCTTTAACTGAGGTTATCAAGAAGCACGTGGGTTTCACGTGGGGAGAAGAGCAAGAGAAAGCCTTTAATCTGCTAAAAGATAAGTTAACTAATGCTCCTTTGTTATCTTTGCCAAATTCCAGTGCTACTTTTGAGATAGAGTGCGATGCTTCTGGTACAGGAAATGGAGCCGTGTTGATGCAAGGAGGGCGTCCCATAGCTTATTTCAGCGAAAAATTGAGTGGAGGAACATTGAATTATCCTACCTATGATAAGGAGATGTATGCTTTAGTGCGAGCTTTGGAGACTTGGCAATATTATTTATGGCCAAAGGAGTTTGTGATCCACACCGACCATGAGCCCTTGAAGTACTTGAAAGGACAGCAAAAGTTGAATAAAAGACATGCCAAATGGATGGAGTTCATTGAGACTTTTCCATATGTGATCAAGTACAAGAAAGGTAAGGAAAATGTGGTAGCCGATGCACTTTCTCGAAGGTATGCGATTCTAACTATTTTAGAAGCAAAGTGTCTAGGTTTTGAGCATATCAAGGGCTTATATATTGATGATGATGACTTTGGGAGAGTCTATGAAGCATGTGAACACGCTGCATTTGATAAATTTTATAGGCATGAAGGTTATCTTTTTCGTGAAAACAAACTATGTTTGCCTAAGTGTTGTTTACGTGAATTATTGGTGCGAGAAGCTCATAGTGGTGGTTTAATGGGGCATTTTGGCATTAATAAGACTTATGAAGTGTTGTATGAACATTATTATTGGCCACATATGAAGAGAGATGTCACACGTGTTTGTGAGAGATGCATTGTTTGTAAGCAATCGAAGTCTACAACTAAACCGCATGGCTTGTATACACCATTACCTATTCCAACGCATCCTTGGATTGATATTTCTATGGATTTTGTGTTAGGATTGCCTAGGTCTAAGTATGGTAGAGATTCTATTTATGTGGTTGTTGATCGGTTTTCAAAGATGGCTCATTTTATACCTTGTCATAAAATTGATGATGCATCCCATATTGCTAATTTGTTCTTTAAGGAGGTTGTACGTTTGCATGGCATGCCTAGATCGATTGTTTCAGATCGAGATTCTAAATTTCTTAGCTACTTTTGGAAAACATTGTGAAAAAAACTAGGAACACGGTTGTTATTTTCTACTACTTGTCATCCACAGACCGATGGTCAAACTGAGGTAGTTAATAGAACTTTAGGGGCATTGTTGCATGCTATTATTAAAAAGAACATAAAATCTTGGGAAGATTGTCTGCCACATGTTGAATTTGCATATAATAGGAGCATGCATTCTGCTACTAAATTTACACCATTTGAGGTTGTCAATGGTTTTAATCCATTAACTCCGTTAGATTTAACCCCTTTACCTGTTGATAAGCGTGTGGATTTAGATGGAGCAAAGAAAACTGAATTTGTCAAGTCATTGCATGAGAAGATGCGCACAAATATTGAGCGCAAGACTAAGCGATATGCAAGGCAAGCTAACAAAGGGCGCAAGGAAGTGGTGTTTGAACCTGGCGATTGGGTTTGGGTTCATATGCGCAAAGAGAGATTTCCTTAGCAGCGACATTCTAAGTTATTACCGCGAGGGGATGGACCATTCATGGTTTTGGAAAGAGTTAACAATAATGCTTACAAGCTTGATCTTCCAGGTAAGTATGACGTTAGTGCCACATTTAATGTTTCCGACTTGACTCTTTTTGATGCCAATGATGATTTGAGGACAAATCCTTTGCACGGGGGAGGGAATGATGTGGACATCGAGTCATATCGAGGAGGAGGTGCTAGGGACCCATTGTCTATTCCTACTGGTTCGATTACTCGAGCGCGGGCCAAACAATTCAAGCAAGCTGTTGGCGTCATGGTTCTTGATCTTTGGCGTGAAGATGACCTTGGATCAAATCTTGAAGAATCTTGGAAATCTTTGTGCAATTTAATTATCTTGTCACCAAATAATTGACCAAGTCATTTTATATATATATTCTTGTTTAAGAATATTCTAAAATAGGAATATTTTAGAATATAACGCATTAGATTTTTAGGGTTGGTTTTTAGGGTTTGTGTGGCAGCCTATATAAAGGATTTGCCAAATTTCTTTGAGGATAGAGATATTTTATTTTTGAGGAAAAGAATTGAGAGGTTCTCTTTTTACTGTTCTTTTGAGGACTTGACCTAATCAAGATTCTCTTCGACTTATCGAGCGAGATAGCGAATTCTTTCGCTCGTGGCGTCTATAACATTGGTTGGTTGACACGTGTTCGTCAACAGGTCACGTTCATACCGAGGTTGCCAATCACAGGTTTGATTGGAGGTCGAGGTTTGCAATTCGCACCATCTGGGCCTTCGTAGAACGATCCTTCCACAACGATTCACATCAATAAGCATGGGTAGAGGATCTTGCAACCTCTACGCGCTCATCCTCTAATTCCAATTGACATGTTATATCATTAAAAGTGATAATATTCTCATTATACGCCATATTAATCTTCATATGCTCTAAATTGTCGAAAAGATACCTTATAATAGCTTGAACTTGATGTTCATCAATAAAGGTGTGATCTGCTGACTTCAACTCACGAATCATGTTTGACATCTCCTGAAGATGCTGCCTCATCGTTTTATTTGGGCACTTTTAGTATGTGTCAAACTTGATGGCGAGTCTTCTCAACTTAATGGCAGATCTACTCCCAAAATTATCTTTCAAGACAACCCATATTACTTGAGCTTTATCATAAGTTTCAAACTCACATATGAGATCATCTTGCATACAGCTCAGCAACATGATACGAGCAATGCTATTTTTTCTTTTTCCAAGCTTAATAAGCTTCTAGATCTCTCCTGTGTTGAGTTGAAGTTACATGCTCAGGTTCATCCATGGTGTGGTTGAGGGTTTCCAAAACCTCTTGCTCCTCAAGGATGTACAGAACCTTTCGGTGCCAAATATCGTAATTGTCACCATTTAGCTTCTCACCCTTATTGAGATCAGCCACAATGGTCTTAGATACCGAAGTCATAATCAATTGCTATAACGTATTGACATAATAAACGCAGAATCAATACTAACACACTTTTCAGAGTAACGCACATATTTAATTTGCAGCAAAAACAAACTAAATTAATGATAATTCAACAAAAGACATAGAAACGAAAGTTCACTATGTTCCCAATCAGCTCTTCTGTACAATTGTTCTATCATCATTAATTAGTTTAATTTGCACAAATTTTAAGTTCTAGGTAAGACCTCTTTCAAATTCTACCAACCTACGAACTCCCACTAGGAAAAATAATTACATGATATCATGTAATTTCTACATTTTTCCATTCACACAAAAGGCATAGCATGATGTGAACCAACATACAAAAAACAATCATACTGCAACTACAATTAAAATTGCAATTCAACATATAACGAAAAAATAAGAATTTCCTACCATTGTTCGAATTTTCTTGGAACTAGAAAATTGCAAGTATATTAAACTATATACATGCTACAATCGAACCAAGCTCTACACGACATATATGACATCATTTTCAAATAGGCTAGCTACTGTATTTCCTAAAACATAAGAAAATACAAGCTACAAATGAATAAACTATACATTTATAACCTAAAAATACGCGCACTTAGGGTTCCGTACACAATTTCATATATTTATAAAATTCAAAAGTATAAAATAATTATACCACAGTGTAGAGCACATGTATACGAACCAAATGCTACCGACCACGCTCCAATACAATGTTTCATGTGCCCACACACGCCGCCTGAGTGTGTGGCGCGTGTGGTGCACGCACCAGCAAGCCTATAAGGCTCTTGGCCAATCCGACCAGTCCCACCGATCCCACCGGCAACCAATCCAACCAGTTTGACTGCCAGACCTGTTGATCGGTCCAACTGATTGATCAGTCAACGGGTCGGGTTGATTTCCGGGTCAGGTCACAAACGAGTCGGGTCGATTCTCGGGCCGGATTGTCGGTCGGCGACCAGCTAGCCAACTACCACCGACAGTGACGTCATCCGGTGGTTACTGACCATTGGATGACGTCAGCATGCGTCGGTTCACCCCCGTGTGTGACGCTCACGCGCTGGTGCTCCTAGCACGTTGAGCACGTGGTGCCCACGTATCGCGGCTTCTGGTCGAGCATGTGGGTGTGTCCGACATCCTCTGGCAATGCTCGACCCACCGTTGGACTTGTTTCTATGAGTACTTTCACCCAGTACATTTCAAATTTTATTTTGGCCAAAAAAGTATTTCGAAAAATGGCCAAAACCATACGAATGTACGCGACCTTGAACCCGTTCTTCGCTTTAGTTCATTTTCAAAGATTTATTCTCTTGATCTTGATATCAAATGGTAAACGAGCAAATTCGATGAAAACAAGGCAGAAATCACGACCGGGCTCTGATACCAACGTTAGAAGAAAGTCGGCAGAAGATAACTTACCCGTTTCCAATGCTCAATCAACAATTTACCTTGGAACGATCGTTGAATTGCGGATGAACCATGAACAAAAATATTTCACGTTGGTCTGAATGCAATCACAAGGAAATCATCCGATTTCCACAGCGTAAATGCCAATTATGCTTGTAAAGGAGAAATGGAATGCCTTCTTTTCTTTTGATGGAAAGGGAACAAGCAAAGGAGAGGAATTTCGGAGCGTACGTTCTACCAACCATCCCAATGGTTGTCTTCAAGAGTCTTTTATATGACTCCCTCACACCATTTCAAAAGGTGCCTTTCCATTGTAGCATATCAAGACGAAACAGTGCGTTCCAATCGCACCCCATCATGGACGTATTAATAAAATACTACAGTTATACTGTGCCTCATTATGATTTCCTTTTTGGTCTTTACAATTTATTTCATAAACGATGCAGTCATTCACAAGAGTGTTTAAGATTGAAAATTTAGTTTGAGACTTTCTAATCCTTGGTTCCACTAATGCCTTTTATATCACTACTTGCACCTACGGAATAATCTCCAGGCGTTGCCACATAAATATCTAAAAAGGAACACGGAGTTTGCGCTGAGGTGAGAACAAGTAGCACCACCGCAACGACCACGGAGATCCCATTCCATGGGTTGCTGAAGTAGTCTTGGTGGAGGATGACCCTCCACCGGTACTAGGTAGCCTTCCACCGGTTCCACAGGGTCATGCTAGACGTGTTTTATGAAATCCTAAATTTTCAATTCTACTTTCAATTAAATTAATCGGGCCTTTCATCGACGCGCCTATAGTGTTGTTCCCAGAGCTAATCACTCCTGAGATAACTAGACTATCTGAGAAAGTAAATAAGAGATTTTAGTGCAATAGATTTGGAAATTCGACCAGGAATCAATTACTCGACCGTATTCATCTGCAGAGATCATTATGGCATAGTTTAAAAGTTGATTAGAGATCTGAGATAGGTTGGTTCGATAGAGATGTGTGGCTAAACGTGGATGATTCCACTAAATTACAAAATTCTCGTCGACCGGCACTAAACTGATTTTTCTATCGTTTTGGTACCCTGTGTACATATTTGAATCCTCGAGATTTTCACGACAATTGAGAGTCGCCAATGTGTCGAAGAGGTTCATTGTGGCTCGAAGAAAATCGACCACGGGTCATTTGCACTAAAATTTCTGAAAGCTACCCAATAGCCTAGGTTACGCTAAAATCACGCAAGATTGAAATTAATTGCAAATTTGAATCCGATTTTAGAAATTGAAAGTTTTGTTATGTCATAAGTCATTTTCGAAACATTGATTCAGTCTTCGAAAATTTTTCTGCAAATCGAGTTTTTGTTCAGAAAAGTCAAAGGACCATTTTTTATCGCGAAATTAGGATGCAGGTGGGTTCTAATAGCAAGGAAAAATGCCAAGAGGATCGAGGGTTCCGCAATTGAATTTTTAGAAGCCGAATCACACCGATTCAAGAAAGAATTGAATCCCAATTGAAGCAAAACCAAGTGAAATTCGTGTGCCCCCATGGCCCGTGACCTTTGGACCATTTCAAGCTTCTAGAAGGAAGCCATGGCTACTAAAAATGTGTTGTGCAAGCCACCTAGTGGTGGGGGCCAAATGAGGAGGCAAAAGGATGAGGAAGAGACCATGGAGGGACCCTCCACAACAGCCGGTCCCCTCTCCCTCTCTTCTACCCGTTGACCACCTCCATTGAAGGCCAAGGAGCTTCAAAATTTCCATAAAAACAAAGCAGCTCACCCTCGTTCTCCATTCGAACCACCGTAGCCACCGGAGCTCCGCTGCAATGCTGTTTGATGCTTGCCTATTCACGTGCTAGCCCAACGCATCCCAAGCCTATGTCCCGCTTCAATTTTGAGCCCAGGTGATTCCCTGAGCTGTTCACAACAGCCCCGCCATCGCCGGAGCCACAAGGCCACCAGTCCACCGACGTAAAGCTCTGCCGAAGCTCTGCCTGGTCGCTGCTAGTCCTTGCTCGCTCAACCGACTGTTGTCTAGCCCTCTTCAACTACCAGACAGAGACCAAGCAATGTGGGTCTCTAGGCCGTTGTTTGGCCCGCTTTAGCCCATTTCTTGACCTCGAAAGGCATTCCTGCTTTGGAGTTTCTCAACCCTCGCCGCATCCCCGTTGTTTTGATCCGAGCAGATCATTAAACAAGTGAGTTTAACTCACTAATCCTTGCTTAGTAAGTTAATAACATTTAAGGGTTGATTAGTTTAGACTAAGTATGGATTAGGGGGATATTCATAGTAGATTAGCAATTTAATTAACCGTTATTGCATGTTAGGTAGTTAGAGTAGTGCAATTAGGGTCTAAACAAGCTCTAATATTTATTTAGAGTAGTTCGGAAATTTTACGGGCTCGTCTCGGCTTTTAATTAGGCTTTACGGGCTTAAGTTCCGTTTATTTGCATTTAATAATTAATTTTCGTAATTATTTAATTAATTAATGATTTTCTGAAAATTTGATCGGGATAGCCGATTCCGGAATTTTATGCCGATTGCGGTGATGTGATCCGTTTATTTAATTGAGTTCTAATTTATGCAGATTTTGTATGATTTGTATTTTAGGGATTTTATTCCTAAATTTAATTAATTTCTATAATTAATTGGAAAATCATCGGGTGTCGGATTACGGTGCCAAAAATGGGTTTGTGGACTGTTGAACTTAGTGGGATTTTCAATAATGAAAATATTGTATTTTTTGCTAAAGTCGACTGTGTACCCACATACGATTATTTTTATCGGGAATGATAAAAATGGTGATTTGATTAGTATACTTTATCAGTATTACGACAGCTTCTGGCGAGCATATTTCATATACTATATCAGTATTGTGGTAGCTTCTGGCGAGTTTATTTAATATACTATATCAATATATGAGGCAGCTTCTAGTAAGCTATACTATCTACTATCAACTTCAAAGGAGCAGTCCTGATTATGATCGGACTTTATAGATAATATTGATTGAGATGACTGAGGAATGGTCTCGTTGACATAGAATCAACTGAGTCGATTGATCGATGGTTTGATCTGATTAGATGATTTGATTAGTTGAAATAATCGAATGTCTATTTGAATTATATCGACTTGCAGGAAGGAACTGAGGGCAAGGTAAGTCCTTTGATTCGTGTTTGTGCTTAGGCAGGCCTTAAGGCGTATTTTCTTCCTAGTTAGGTCTTATGGGGTAGAACTTGCTGAGACGTCATCTCACCCCGTTGTGGGATAACATTTCAGGTCCATAGATGACAGCTTCTCCAAAGCATTTTGGACAGCCTAAGAAGGTCACAGAATAGACATCTTACATTCTGTTGCCTGGGAGCCCTAGGGGCTAGACTTATGAGCTGATAAGATCCATAGTCTGGGTTGATGCAGGCCTATCCAAAAAGGTACCCCATGGATACAAATCATGGTATTGCCAAGCTCAAGATGGCCAGAGAGAGGGTCCCATACCGGAATCTGAGATACCTTTGTATGTACTGGAGGTTGCTTTTAGGAAAGGCACAGCAAATCCTCCTCAAGGCTTGGTCGTAGATGCGATAGACTCGGATCTTGAAGACCTCGAATCTTCTGTGTATTCAATAGTAGGCTCCAGTTGGAGTGTGGAGGGAGATGACAAGGAGGATAAGGACCCATAGTTGTTAAAACCCGCCTATTTTGTAAACTTGTGAATATAGTGGTTTGTATTCTATATATATGACTCGATTCGTTATATATAAGTGTGTTGTGGTGTTGGTTTCCAAAATATGGCTCTACTTTTCTATCCTATTGAATTTCTGTTTGGGGATTATTTATCTGCTTCTGCATGTGCATTAAAATGAATGGGTCGGTGATGCGTCCTGAGACGTCGCTATTTAATCAACCAAGTCGGGATTGGCACATGCTCGGAGGATCGGAGCATGACATGTTCAAGCTCTGGCACTGGCTCGTGTAGAGGAACTCGCTGGAGTCCCTCATGGTCTCCTTGTAAATGTTGAAGAGACGAGCCACATTGTCCGCGATCTCGAGCTGATTTTCCACAATTCCACAGCTAATAGAATGTCGATGCCTTTAGGCGTGTTGATGAGGCTGTCCATGAGGATGGCGTAGCTACTGATGTACTTGTTGTGACGGTGGGACTGCTCGTATGCAATCATGCTCCTGAAGTATGCCTCAATCCACTCATGCACAACCACATGCCACATCACAAATGTCCCATCCTTGAAGTCGACAGTGAGCAGGGAGGAGGTTCCCTCACCACATCTGAACTTGCCACTAGCCTCTTGCAACTCCTTTGCACTATGAGTCAGCTCGAATTTCTTGCCATGTTTAGATGTCACACCTCGTGGGAAAGAGGGTGTTAGGGAAATCCCTTATGATGTTTTGAAAATGACAAAATAAATCAAAGACTACTAACGTGTTTAATGGTTGAATAATAGACTATGCAGATGATCAAACAGGTAAAGGATATTGTCGAAGTCTATACTTGAAAGAATCAGAAGACAGACTCTATGCTGAAGTTGAACTTATTCAGACTGTGTCCAAACCTTAAGACTAAATATGTTCAGAAGCAGAATATGTTCAGACTTATGTCCAGATCGTAAAGTCTATTTCAGACGGGAAACACTCAAACTTTACTTCCGACAGAACACTCTCAGACTTTACATACAGAATGAGACATGAGTCCAAAACGTGATGAGGTCCAGAACAAGACATCAGTTCAAAGTGTAGCAGATTCAGAATCAAGCATGTTCAGAACGAGACAATTTGATAGAACGTAACACAAGCCCCAAACATATAACGGCTAGTGATCTGATTTGGATTTTACATCAAGATAGATTTGATTGACTCAATCTAATTGATTGACAATTGAATATTAAAGATAAAAACTTTCTATACGAAGAAGCTCTACTTATGGAAACCAAGATTTTATTTGTATGGGCGATCAGAATCAACTTAGGATTCTACTTTTGTCACTCAACGTCTACTAAGGCCCCGTTTGGTAACCATCCAAATAGGGCAGATTGATTCTTCGTTCCCGAGAATCGTTTTATTTTGAGAATCACGTTTGGTAATTTTTTTGTTCCCGGAACAAATTTGTTCCCTTAATCAGTTTTGGACAAGAATTTAGAATAAAAAAAAAGATGATTCTTGATTCTGAATCAGAAAAAAGAATCACAAAGTGGCTCTCTCTCCGCTCAACGTATCCTGCTCCACTTTCTCTCTGTGCGAACGAACCCTTTCATTTTCTTCTCTCTTTTGCTCCACGTTGTCTCTGGTTCTTCTTCTCTGGTTCGTTCTTCTCTGGTGGTTCGTTCTTCTCCAGTTCGTTCTCTCCACAACAACGGCGACGGCGACTGCTGCTTCTTCATTGTTGAAGCTGCTCGTTGAAGGTGAGTTCCCTTCACTCACAGGTAGCGTCATTGCCGGCTGATCTAGGTGACGGTTTGCATATTCCTCACCGTCGTTCGTCGTCTGCAACGGTTGGCAGGAGCGCCACCGAGCTCCAGTCGGCGGGCGCTCGCGCCGATCTGGCCGTGGAGTCGCTCGCCGAGCGACCCCCAGGCTCGAATCGGCGCTCGCGACTCTGCCGATCTGGCCGAGGAATTTGGTTAAGTAGTGGGTTGATTGATGTGGGTTAGGTATTTCCTGAGGAAGCTGAAGAAGGTAAAGAAGAGCAATGGCGGTGCTCGCCATCAACGAGGTATGTTGCTTGTCGATTGATGTGGGATTTCTCTATGAATTGATTTGCCATGTTCTTATGATAATAGGAAGCGCATGGTATTTGCTTGTGAGGTTCGTTTCGATTTCTTAGGAATGTTTGCTTCCATATTTCGAGTGATGCATTAGTCGAAGACCAGAAGTTGAAGCTTAGTTTTCACCCCATTTTCCTTAATTGCTAAAATGATTGTTCTCAATATCATTTATGGTAGTCATCACTTGGAAGTCTTTTCAGACAAAAGGTGAACACTTCCCTCATAAATTATTTAGCTCTTAGATTGGGAACTGTCCTTGGTATGTATTGTTTAGAATGAAGAGAAAGCTGGATGTTTTTATATCGATTTCCTTTCAACTATGGAATGTAACCATCTCGTAGTTCCTGGGAAGTTCCATCTTTCAAAGCGCAGAATGAATCCTGTGGACTAGTTTCGATCTGCAAAAGCTGGATTTTCAGTTTGTATGGTACAAGCCAAATCCACTTTCACTCTAAAAATTCCTTTGAATGTTTAAAAGCTGCATATGAACTAGGAGTTTCCAATTAGTAACCATAAACAGAAAATTTTTTTCATTGGACTATAGTTAATTAAAGCTTTTATCTTTCATCAATTCCTTCCTTTGCGATGGGTAACAACTATTGTTTGACCATCAAATAGTCAGGATCTGATTTATATCGGTGAGATTTATTCTATTTTTAGGTGCTCTCTTTTCCAAACCTTTGTAAGAAAATTTCTTTGGGACTTGCATCCTGAAAATCTTCGGATAGGCTGGATTATGGTATATGATATGCATTATCAATATCTCGATACTGTACTTGTTCATTATATCTCTCCCTAGATGCATGATAGTCTCTTTATAAACAAATGCATGATGGACATGCAAAAGTAGGATGCTTGCACCATTGGCAGCAAGAGACCCGGCAATTAGTCGCATCTCCTATATTGATTTTTAAATAGACACAAATATGCATAACTCTTTGACCAATGAACAAGAAGAGGTTTTCCTTTGCTCTATGTTTTACACTTTCAATTACTTGTCTAACCTTGAGGGGTGATGCCATATGCTCTAAGGTGCCTAATCATATGTGAGGTAGCTTCTCTCTGTTTACTTTATCTTACTAGAGTCACTTGCAGATTTTTGAGAAGAACCCAACAAAGATCAATAACTATGGGATATGGCTCCGTTACCAAAGCCGAACTGGATACCACAACATGTACAAGGAATACGAGATACCACACCGAATGGGGCTGTGGAGCGAGATGTATATGCGAGATGGCATCTCGCCACGTAGTCAGGTTCCCATGTATCCGGATCATCAAGACAGCCACTTTGTTCCAGCGAAGCTATGCAAGAGGGAGAGCACCAAGCAATTCCACAACTCGAAGATCAAGTTCCTGCTGGTATTCAAGAAGGTTAGACCACCAACCAGGAAGCTGAAAACCACCTACAAGGCATCAAGGCCCAATTTGTTTATGTAATCCCGGCATTTGTTGATCCGAGTTATAGGATCGTCAATAGTTTTGGTGACTAAGCAGCCCCTCATTTTCCTCCGCTTTTTGTCCAAGAAGTTTGTCG
Organism: Eucalyptus polyanthemos subsp. polyanthemos; assembly: GCA_017140185.1. Taxonomy (NCBI): domain Eukaryota; kingdom Viridiplantae; phylum Streptophyta; class Magnoliopsida; order Myrtales; family Myrtaceae; genus Eucalyptus; species Eucalyptus polyanthemos. The sequence goes on from CM029459.1 coordinate 27,389,471, forward strand.
TTTATCTTAGGACATCGAGCTCTTTGAAATTCCTATTTTGTTTCGACTTTTGGTGATCAACGACTTGCTTGATGTTGGCTTTTTCCATAATATCGTTAGCTCACTTTACGCTTACCTGGATATCACGTGTGTGTTTCTTCACTATCCATGGTAGGTACTAGGTACTTAGTTCTTAGAACAATTGAAGCCCCACAAACAAGAAGATGATGGAATGCAAATGAAAGCTTTTTTGTCCGAGATTTTCACACAATGAGATGACATTTAGTTCGTCCTCGACTACCGTTGATATCTGCCACACGGGAAGTACTTGATCTAACCATGAGGCCTTACGTGTTATGCTCACTTTTTAAGTGCCATGTCGGGGTAACAAAAGTAATCTACTTTGGCCTTGTTCACTTTGGATGCACAAAGCAGTAAAAGATGAAATTTAGCAACAACGTGAAATCAGACAATGTGGCTTGTCCATCGGTGGAATCAAAAGGTGCTTTCGGACTAAGATGACTTGACGAGACAGAAAACGAGAAAAGCATGGATCCTCCCAAAAGCCCGACGCTCTTTTGCTGGAGATCAAGCGTTAATGCTCGAGCCACGTTGACAACGAGAAATTCTCTCGACTCGTTGATCGGGACGAGAAAAATGTGGAAACCTTACGACAATAAAAAACAAAGCGGATCTATCAAATTCTTGTCGTGAAGTTTAATATGGTTCGCTTGCTCCGAGAATCAATTCTAGTATTCTCTTATTCTTTTAAACGTTGGGTGTTCGGTTTTGGAGAAGGGAATATATATATAGAGCGAGCGAGAGAGAGAGAGAGAAGAATCTTGGTTAAATTAAAATTAACATCCATCCATATTAAATTCAAAATGGATTAGATATTTAATCATAGAAATGTAAATATTTATTGAAAATAAGAAATCACCATGATAAAAAAAAAATCTTATTTAAATATAAATAATATTGAAATTCTAATAAGAAAAAAATTAAAATAACAACAAATTTCGTTTTTATTTTTATTTATTTTTTTATTTCTATATTTTATTTTAATTTCCTCCTATTCTAAAATATATATTTGCTATATATATAATACATATTTAATTTTTCTTTATAAATTTAGTATTTATATTTATTACATATTTTAGGTATATTAGTATATTTTATACTATGGTTTATTATTAACTATTTAATAAAAATTGATTAGTTAATATTTTTATTACTTAGTATAAATATAATTAATCAATGAGGGGTTTATGAGAATTCAATATCAAATTTATATTTATCTAAAAAGGAATTAAAAAAAGAATTGGAATAGAAATTTTATGCAGTTACCAAACGCATTTCTGTTCTTTTTCTATTCTAGAATCAGAAATTTTGTACAGCATCAAACGCGTTCTTTTGCTCAGAATCAGTTCCCGGGAACAGAATAAAAAAGAATCAATTCTGATCAGAATCAGCTCCCCGGAACAGAATCGTTACCAAACGCGCCCTAAATCTTCTAGATATAGATCTGTCTAATGGGTAGATTGGAAGACGATCATCTAGATACTATCCAACGGCTAGTTTGGAAGTGGAGGAGTATTTAAGGAGATCAAGGACCGATGAACAAGTAAGAGACGGAGCGTAGAATTTAGAATTCCAAAGTCTGAGCAAACTTCAATCATACACTTATTTCTCGTGAGCTTAAACGTTTGTGATAGTGAGAGAAATACCAAAAGAGTAACTTAGTGAGATAGTGTGATCTCCCACTGAGTGTCTGCACTCAAAGTTCTAATCTCTTACTGATCACATAGTGGCTATTAGCGTGGAAGAGTGGATGTAAGCTTGATCTAAGCCAAACCACTATAAATTTCATATGCAACATTCTCTTTCCTTAACTCTTCTTATTTAAGTCTGTTGCATATTTATAAGTTATTTCAAAAGTCTGTTCCATCGCATAATAGATTTTGAACATTTACTAGAAGTCTGGTGGCTCGTTTAATCAAACTCAGGATCTTATTCAAACTTTGCTCGAAACTTATTTTATTCCGCATTTATTTATCAAGATTTCTTTTAAACACTTATTCACCCCCCTTTAGGTGTTCGTACTAGCACTTTCAATTGGTATCAGAGCCACGGTGCTTATTTTATTGAAGTGTTTTTACTTCTAAGCTAAAGATCTTCTATGACTAGTATCTTGGCTTCAGGATTGGTTGAAGGGCAAAGCAACACCAGACCACCCTATTTTGATGGAAATGAATATAACGTTTGGAAAAACAAAATGAAGGCATTCCTAAGATCTAGAGATTCCTTGCAATGGGATGTTGTAGAAAAATGAATCAATCCCATTGTTCCGTTCACATCAAACAAGAATGATAAAGTTAAAGAAACCGAATCCCCCGCCCTTATGTCTCGGACGGAGATGTCCAAAAAAGAAGCTTTTGATGCAAAAGCTATTTATTCTTTATATTGTGCTTTGTCTTTTGTTGAATATAACGGTTTCTTCATGTGAAACAGCTAAGGAAATCTAGGATAAGCCTCTTGTCACTTATGAGGGAACTAATCATGTAAAAGAGACAAAAGTAAACTTCCTGCTTAGTCAATACAAATCATTCAAGATGAAGCCAGGAGAGTCAATTAGAGATATGTTCAATCGTTTTACAAAAATTGTAAATGGTTTAGCGTATTAAGGACAATCAATTTTTGCTCCAATGAATGTCAACAAACTTCTGCGAGGTCTCTCAAAAGATTGGCACCATGTTAAGACCTCAATCCGGGAGACTCAGAGGATTATGCCACTCTCAGTTGATAAACTCATTAGCACTCTTCAATCTTACGAAGTGGAACAAATCAATGATGAAGATCTCGAAGGTAAAAAATCCATTGCACTTAAATCTAACATTGATTTTGATGATACAAACTCAGAAAATGACATGGACGACGAAGAACTTGCTTTTATGATCAAGAAATTCAAAAAGCTGAGTAGAAAAGGAAGAAAATTTAGTTGAAGAAGACAATATAAGCATAATGGTCATAAAAGAACCATGAAAAAAGATGACCAGCAAGGAAATATATGCTTGATGGCACATTCGACTCGCATTCAAATTTGGAATCAAAATTAGACTCGTAATTAGAGTCTGACTCAAACACAGATTTAGAATCCGACAACGAAATCGAGGTAAGTCATTCAGAAATTCCTACTAAAGTTCTTAAGTATATAAATGAGCTTTGCTTAAACTTTAAATCTTCTCTTAAAAGGATCTCCGAACTAAAAAAGAAGAATTCATGGCTTAGGCAACAGGATCTTTCTCAAAAAGAAAAGTTTGAAATTTTTGCAAAAAAAAATTTCTACAAACAAAAGAAAGTCGAGATTTACTTGTCAAAGAAAATGATTCTTTAAAAAATGAATTTTCAAATATTTCGACAAAATTTTCAAATGGTTCAAAAACGTTAAAGCATATCATTTCTATACAAGTACCTTACTATAACAAGTCGAGACTTGGCTTCAATAAGGAAAGTGATTCTCAAGTAGATTTTCCTAAAGTCAATGAGGGACTTAGACAAAGACCTCCCAAACTTGCGTACAAGAAGCATTTTCAAACGATCTTTACAAAATCTGTTGGTGGAAATGCTCTCAAGTGTTCAAATTATGGAGATTCAGAACACTTTAAGAAAGAAAGTCCTGAAGTCTAGAGACCTATTAAGAAAGATTGGCTAAAAACAGCATACTCTACTAACTCTCATGGACCTAAGAAAAAATGGGTACTAAAGAAAAGATGAGTTGTTTTTGTAGGAAATAAAAGAAAAGAAGAAAGAGAATTTGGTAAAGAAGGTATATTTTTTATTCACAATTTGATTTGAGTGCATAATTAAAAAAATCTCATTATACTAATATTCTATTTGTGCTTCAGTTGATTTAGACTTTATTATGACCATATTCTATGATTTGTTTTATTGAAGAAAGAATTGTGTGATTTGTTATTGTGATTTATGAGTTGAGATTTGATTTAATATGTGTGATTTGGATTGATTTTGTGCTCTCGGATTTTGTCATATTTTGCAAAGTGAAAATCTGTTTTATGTTATATTAATTTATTATGCAAGATATTATTTCTTAGACGCTCGAGGATTGTATTCTCTCTGATTTTATTGTGCTTTGACTAAGTGAGAATTTCTTTTTCAAGATATTATTGTGCATAATGTTCTTTCCTTAAATAATATGTTATGATGAGTTAAGAAAGTATATTTGATTATCTATGGAGATTTTATATTTTGCTCTAACAAAATGGACAGATCCAAATTGATGGATATCAAAAAGGAAATGAGTTCATTGTAGGAAATTCTATAGGGGAAGAACAATTGCGAATCTACGCAAATTTTGATGCAATCTGAATCTCATGCGAAGATTGGGAATAATCATCTTTAAATCAATGGACAAGAACGTGAATCAAAAAGAAAGGAAAATAATCATGATCACCTAAAAAAGACAACAAATTGAGGGGGAGCATTGATCAATTATGGAAAATCTTTTGAATTGATCATGATCTTGATTATTATGAAATGAAGGAAAAGGTAAATGTGCAGAATTTGTTAAGTTCTACAAAATCCGATTAGTGCATCTTTTATTATCTTTTGTCATTAACAAATCTCTTATTGCTATTATCATTTTATTATGCCAAAAAGGGTAAGTGAATTTTATAATGCTTTCATGATTTTTATTGGATATTTGCTAATATATATGATCAAAGTGAGCTATATTACATATCTTTGACATTCAACTTGGTAAAAGTTGATTTTTTTTGGAAATTGTGTTTCATGTGAGATATACTTGTTATCGTTTTATATTCTCTACGTGATACTTTTTCCATTGTTATCGCTTTTTGATTATGACAAAAAGGGGGAGAGAATATAAATATGCATATGTGTTGATTGGTTAATATTATTTATTGCATAATATTGAGCTACGGTTATTTTTAAAAGTGTGATTACACATCTGCATATTTGCTTTCGTTTTACACATCTGCATATTTATTGCAAAATATAAATATGCATATGTGTTGATTGGTTAAATATACTTGTTATCGTTTTATATTCTCAATTTATTTGCTATCTTTTGTTGTCTTTTGATTTGAATTACATTATTCTTTAAGATTGCCATGATTTATTAATATTTTTAAAAGTGTGATTACACATCTGCATATTCAGAGATTGTTTTGTCATCATCAAAAAGGGGGAGATTATTAGGGAAATCCCTTATGATGTTTTGAATATAACAAAATAAATCAAAGGCTATTAACGTGTTTAATAGTTGAGTAATAGACTATGCAGATGATAGAACATGTAAAGGATATTGTCAAAATCTATACTTAAAAAAACCATAAAACAGACTCTATGTTGAAGCTGAACTTATTTAAACTGTGTCCAAACCTTAAGACTAAATATGTTCAGAAGCATAATATGCTCAGACTTACGTCCAGATTGTAAAGTCCATTTTAGACGAAAAACACTTAGACTTTACTTCCGACAGAACACTCTCAGACTTTACATACAGAATGAAACACAAGTCCAGAACTTGACAAGGTCTAGAACGAGACACGAGTTCAAAACATAACAGATTCAGAACGAATCATGTTCAAAATGAGACAATTTGACAGAACGTAATACAAACCCCAAACATATAATGGCTAGTGATTTGATTTGGATTCTACATCAAAATAGATTTGATTGACTCACTCTAATTGATTGACAATTGGATATTGAACACAAGAACTTTCTATGCGAAGAAGCTTTACTTATGGAAACCAAGATTCTATTTGTATGGACGATCAGAATCAACTTGGGATTCTACTTTTGTCACTCAATGGCTACTAAATCTTCTAGATATAGATCTGTCCAATGGGTAGATTGGAAGACAATCCTCTAGATACTATCCAACAGCTAATTTTGAAGTGGAGGAGTATTTAAAGAGATCAAGGACCAATGAGTAAGCAAGAGATGTAGTGTAGAATTTATAATTCCAAAGTCTGAGCGAATTTCGATCATACACTTGTCTCTCATGAGCTTAAATGTTTATGATAGTGAGAAAAATACCAAAAGAGTGACTTAGTGAGATAGAGTAATCTATCGCTGAGTGTTTGAACTCAAAGTTGTAATCTTTTGTTGATCACATAGTGGAATCTAGCTAGAAGGCTATTAATATGGGAGAGTGGACGTAAGCTTGATCTAAACCGAACCACTATAAATTTCGTGTGCAACATTCTCTTTCCTTAACTCTTCTTATTTAAGTCTGTTGCATACTTACAGGTTATTTCAGAAGTCTGTTCCATCACATAACAGATTCTGAATATCTACTAGAAATCTGGTGGCTCGTTTAATCAGACTCAGATCCTTATTCAAACTTTGCTCAAAACTTATTTTTTTTCTGCATTTGTTTGTCAAGATTTCTTTTAAACACCTATTCACCCCCTCTAGGTGTTCGTACTAGCACTTTCAGAAGGCCGTTGCAAGGCCCGCACATAGTCCACTGGGTGCTTCATCTGAACTCTCTTGTTTGCGAGCTCGTGCCCGTGCAAGACATCTTTGAAGCACTCATAGCTAAGCTTGAAGAATGTTACAGTGGTCCTCAATGTGGTGAGGTTATAGAGATTCTTGAAGACAAAGGACGGGACTTGATTTTCCAGCAGCAGGACATTGTGGAATACGGCATTGCTTCACTACTTGCCGAATATCTCGTCGTTCTGGTCTCGGTGCTCAGGGTCATGGTTCAGTTATGGTTCCTTATGAACAGCTCCACAAAAAAATTGCGTCCACTAAGATGATTTCAGCGAGCTCAGAGCTGCTTTGGGTAAGCTTTTATTGGTAGCATTGCCAAATGCGGTCTTCCGATTCGCTGATCATTCTGGTACAAGCTGGGAGGTCAGCCTTGACGAGGCAGAGGAAGCCTGTCAAGTACCTCAGTTTGATCTCCTTCATCAACTGAAGCTCTTTTTTACCACGGTGGAACGGCCCAATGGATATGACTTGAGGTGTGCAAACCTCTGCATTTGTTTTGCGCAACTTCTCAGGCACTCGATAGATGCAACACTCGGTGGACACAGCAGGCAAGTTGTCCATCTTCGTCTTTATGGTAACCGCAACTTCCTTGACTATCTCATTTCTAAACAAGTGAAAGAAAAAGATTACAAGCCCATGACACCAGAAAGAGAGAAAAGGTACATTTGGGCATAATTCTGTCGACACTCTCATTCGTGTCAAGGTGATTTGGTGCCTCACAACGAGAATGAATTAAGCATATGTTCTTTTTTCCATTTCCAGTCCGATTCCAAGATGGAACCGGAAACTAGACCGGGAAAATAGGTACCTAATTTTGGGAACTATGGACCAGACCATTGGGTCCTTGAACAGGGAATTAGACTAGACTGTTGGTTCTGATCTAGTCCGGTCCAACGGAACAAGCCATTTTTTCTTTTCACTAAAGAGTGGTTGTGCTTCAGACCGATCAATCCAATTCGGCTCCCAGTGACCCAATAGAACTACTCACACTTGTTTCCAAGTGCAAAAAATTCAAACTCCACTTAAGTGCATCAATCACACTTCGTGTATTTCACATTGAATCTTAACAATAAAGGCCATGAACACTATGATTAGAAGTTGTGCTTGGCCCAAGTTTTATAGACAATCTCTTTTATGCTCTCTAAGTATGTGCTCAACGTGGGACTCTTGGAGGCTTAGAGTGACTTGTCCCTTGGAAGTAAAGGGATCAGGAGAGAAGGGGGAGAGGGGGGGGGGTTGAGCGTGAGCTCGGGGAATGAGGGTCTCTTAAAGCTGTATTCCTACATTGGATAGAAGAAAAAACTAATAAGTAGGCTTCGTCTTTAAATAAAGAGGAACAAGAAGAGTTTTTGTAGTCTCTTGGCCACATGTGAGATTGCTACCTCAAGTGCAATTTCAATTGTAGTAATTTTGATTATATATATATATATATATATATATATATATATATATATTAAATATATATTATAAGTATATATATAAAAAGTTGGTCTCGTCTGATCGATCTGCTTTTCACCTTGGAACCGAAAATCGGACCGATTGGCCATCAGTTCTTAGAGTAGGAACCGGGAACGGGCACTGTGGGAACTACCCAAAATCAGCCAATTTAGTCCAGTCTGGGCGGTTCTCATTGCACACCTCTAAAAAAGCAACATGAAAATGACGTTTTTTTTTTTTTTTTCTAGTAGAACAGAAAATACGACCTGGCTCACGATGCATTCAATCTGTTCTAGAAATGGCATAAAGGTCTACATAGACAGAATAACGTGATCTGATTTTCATCGCCATGAAGAAACACCTACTCTCGAAAGATATTACCTGTGGCATTTGGCTGTGTTTTTGCCATTGGGTGAACCGGAAAGGAAGTTCAGTTTTAGGAGGCCTTGCGCCTCAGCTAGTTGAGAAAATATCTGAAGAATCTGCAAAACCTTGAGAAACGAATAATGGCAGACCGTCAGCTCCCTAGATCTCCTGCGCCCGTGCAGCAAAGTCAATTTGTCGTTAAAATCACGTGGCCACAAATAATACAAGATCATAAATCCCATAAATTCCCCCGGAACACAAATAATCTAATCTTTTATCTCTCGACTATGCTATGAGCAATCAGTAAAGTCGAATGCATATGAAATTTTGATAATATTTGATTTTAAAATAATTGCGGCATGCCAGCCCTGGCAAAGGTGGCCCTCGTCAACCCAAACTCAAAAGTCCCTCACCCAAGGTTGGTGGAGGGAAAAACAGAATATGAAAAGAATAGAAAAAGGGTCAAAAAGAAAAAGAAATTTGAAAAAGTTGTCCATTGCAGCACCAAACATGCCACATAAAACGGTCAACATTGACTATGCCTCCATGTCAACAATTTTTCATTAAAAATTAACCAAAAGGAATAAATTAATATATCATTAACAAGTTTAAAACTAAACTGATAAATCATCATAAGATTAAGGACTAAATTGACACAATTGATTATTTTATGACTAAATTGACATAATTTAAAGTTTATGACAAATTTAGCTGCCATAAAATATATTTATGATTTTTTGGACAATTTTCCCGTCACTAAACATAATTCTCTGTGTGCAAACAAGAAGCACTAAGTTGAAAGATGTTGAGAGAAAAAATAAAGAAGGCTTACCTGAGATTCGAGATCAATGTGTTCTTTCTTGTTGTCATTGGAGAAGTCCCGTTTGCTGACTATACAGTGAGAAACCATGCAAACTATGAAAACAGTAGCTATGAGGGGACAAAAGAAAGTTATGATATTCTTTAACCTTCTATGAAGCAATATTATTTTATGCACACAAAAAAGTCTGCCCATTACTATTAACCCCAAAGAAAAAGGAGAAGAGGAAAATAACACACGACAGAGTTATTTAGTTTCTTTGCCATTGAGCCGAAAAGATCTCTTGGTCTAACTTTATCTAGACTGTTAGATAATTATTTGATGCAGAAAATCTGATAATACCTTGGTCACAATTACATTGCAAATGTGATGTATTCAAGTTATTCTCAATGACGCAACAGCAAAAGCAAAATTCTTCTTGGCATAACGTTTGTTCTAGGACTTTCTCTATGGTTACATATACCCGTATCCCTTATTCAATAAGGCTAATGAGAGGGATTAGTTTCCCTGTGCTTATTTCGTATCAATAAATACTCTTATTTATTTTTAAAAAAAAGAACATTAGGACAAGTTTCTTTGGTAATTAACTTTTTATTTTTGACTGAAGGTAATAAATGGTTCAAGGCTTGAATTATTTACTTTTCAATTTGTTCAATTTGATTCTTGAACTTTTTCTTTTTTTTGTCCAACTAAATCCTTGAAATGTAACTTCTTTTATTTAAGTTAGTCCTCCCGTCTAATAGATGAATGGAAATATTGATGTGGAACTGTGTCAATGCCACTTCGATACATGAATATCCATGTGTCAAGTGTGACACAGCCTCATAGTTGGAATGACAGGTTTCGTTTAGGACTTGCAAGTTCTAGGACCCGAGTCCCAGTCTGATTTACGTGCTCACTGTGTAGTCCTGGCGGATGTTGATCAGACGTTTTCATATATTGTATTCTCCACTGGAGGTTTGGAGAATAATTTACTGAGATTCGGTGTATAGATTGTACTCTAGGTGCAACTTTTTGGGGGATTTTTGCGACTTGGCATGCAGCACATGTGCGTTTTTGGGACTTTGGGAAGCTTCTGATCGAATGGCGAAACGAAGCTGTCGTCCATGGTGTTTGAGAATTGGGTATTTGAAGCCCACTCCTTAATTTGTTGACTACGACCAGTTCGATGAAATGCGTCTGTGGTATTTTCATAAAATAGCTCCTCAAAGCGTTCGAACTGAATGAGTGTTGATATAGTTTATACCTTGCTGATTGCTTCATTGGTTATTAACCATGATATCAAGACTCAAACTATGCATCTGGTCGTTCTTTTTTTTATTTTGCATCTCGTGTCATGATTGACGAAGGTGGGCAATGAGAAAAATGACTGGGAGCTGTTTATTGGTGATGATTCACAATGATTTGTTGTGTCCCATCTCGCTTCCTTAAATATAGACCGTCAGTTTCTTCAAAGTTTAAGATAGTATGACTTGGATAGAGATGGTGATTCAGCTACGGTCACTAGCTATGAGTCGAATTCTTCGGTGATGGTCCAATGATGAAAGACTGACTTAATTTGCGATGATGTCTTGATTGTGCTCTGCTTGAAAGTGTAAAGTGATATTCATTGATTAAAGCTTAGTTTAATGTTCAGTTTTGAGAGTTCTTGGTCTGCAATGCGAAGACGGGCGAAAAAAATGAATAAGGCGAAAAACGAGGACAAAGTGGGGAGAGTGGAGACATAGACTTTAGTTGTTCTTTCAGGAAGTTGGGGCTCAATTCCAGTTACAATTTTTCTTTTTGGGTCGAAATTTCTGGTTACAGTTGAATTGATGTTTTGTGGGCTTGATCAACTTTAATGGAAGCATTGGATTATTGATGAGTTGGGCTTAATTTGGTTTTGAATTGGGCTTGAATTGCTTTGAAAATGAAGTTTGACTTAAAATCCCAAGCTTGTCCTTGGCCCGGGTCAATGAGACCAGCGTACTGGGCTATATTCGGACCGAGCCCAAGGGCGGCCAGGGTGCCCCGTCTTCCAGAACATAAATGATTTTTTTAAGAAAAATGAATTAAAATAAGTTTTAAAAAGATTTCGGAAAAAAAAATGAGCAACTGAAAAAAAAAAAAAATGGAGACATTAGCGAATGGAAGAGTAGTTGGGCGAACTTTATTCTGACGAGCATTACTTGCGCCCACGGAACAGTCTCCCTACGTGGCCCGCATAGCATCCATCAAAGAACACGCGGTTTGCACTATGGTGAGAACGAACAGCACCCCACCGCCGACCGCGGAGATCCTGAACCACGGCTTGCTGAAGTAGTAGTAGTCCCGGTTGAGGATGGCCCTCCACCGGTGGGCCCGGCTGTACTCATTCAGTTTCTGAAACAGGTTTGAGTACAGGAACTCGCTGGAGTCCCTCATGGTCTCCTTGTACAAGCTTTTGAAGAGACTAACCACGTCTTCCTTGCTACCGAGTCGATTTTCCAAAATTCCGCAGCTGATTAGAATGTCGATGTCTTCGGGCGTGTTGATGAGGCTGTCCATGAGAATGGCGTAGCTGGTGATGTACTTTTCCTCGTGGTGGGACTGCTCGTACGCAATCATGTTACTGAACCACGCCTCGGTCCACTCGTGCACAACCGCGTGCCCCATCCTGAGGGTCCCAGCCTTGAAGTGGACCTCCGGCAGGGAGAAGGTTCCCTGGCCTGGTTTGAACTCAACACCGGCCTCTTGAAGCTCCTTTGCACTCCGAGTTAGCTCGAATTTCTTGCCATCTCTGGACGTCGCACCCCGTGGGAACGAGGGCAGTTGCAGGGCTCGCACGTAGTCCACCAGGTGCTTCATCTGAAATCCCGTGCTTGCAAGCTCTTGCCCGCGCAGGACGTCTTTGAAGTACTCGTAGCTAAGCTTGAAGAACGTGACAGTGGTACTCAATGCGGTGAGATCATAGAGATTCTCGAGGACAAAGAATGGGACTTGATTTTCCAGGAGCAGGAGGTCGTGCAATACGGCGTTGCTCATCCACCGCTTGCTGAATATTTCGTCGTCCTCTCGGTGCTCAAGGTAATGAAACCTTATGAACAGCTCAACTACAAAAACTGCGTCCACTAAGATCATTTCCACGAGCTCCCTGCTGCTTTGGGTGAGTTTTTCTTGGTAGCATTGCCGAATGCAGTCTTCCGATTCGGTGATCATTCTGATACAAGCTGGGAGGTCGGCCTTGCAGTGGCGGAGGAAGCCTGTCAAGTATCTCAGTTTGATCACCATCGACTGAATCGATGTCTTATCACGGTGGAACAGCCCGATGGAGATGACTTGAGGTGTGTAGACCTCTGCATTTGCTCTGCGCAACTTCTCAGGCACTCGATAGATGCAACACTCGGTGGACACGGCAGGCAAGGTGTCCATGTTCGTCTTTAGGGTAACCGCAACTTCCTTTGACTATCTGACTCATTTCAAAACAAGTGAAAGAAAAAGATTACAAGCCCATGAAACCAGAAAGAGTGAAAAGGTACATTTGGGCATAATTCTGCCGACAATCTCGTTCGTTTTCAAGGTGATTTGGTGCCTCACGACGAGAATGAATTAAGCATATGTTCTTTTTTCCATTTAACGATTTAACAGGACTCAAGTCTCGTCAAAAGGAAAAACAAAGCCGAAAGCAACATGAAAATGATGTTTTTTCCTAGTAGAACAGAAAACACGCCGCGGCTCGCGATGCATTCAATCTGTTCTAGAAATGGCACAAAGGTCTACAATGACAGAATAACGTGATCTGATTTTGATTATTATGAAGAAACACCTGCTCTCGAAAGATTATACCTGTGGCACGTGCCTGTGTTTTTGCCATTGGATGAATCAGAAAAGAAGTTCAGTTTCGGGAGGCCTTGCACCTCAGCTAGTTGAGAAAATATCTAAAGGATCTGCAAAGTCGATTTGCCGTGCAGCAAAGTCAGTTTGCCGTTAAAATCACGTGGCCACAAATAATACAAAATCATAAATCCCATAAATTCCCCTGGAACACGAATAATCTAATCTTTTATCTCTCGGCTATACTACGAGCAATCAGTAAAGTCGAAGGCATATGAAAATTTGATACTATTTGATTTTAAAATAATTGCAGCATGGCGGCCCTAGGAAGGGTGGCCCTCATCAATCTAAAAACTCGGACGTTCCTTGCCCAAGGCCAATGGAAGGAAAAAAAAGAATATGAAAAGAAAAGAAAAAGGGAAAAAAGAAAAAAGAATTGAAAAATTTGTTCACCTTAACTACAAACATGCCACATAGAACGATCAACATTGACTAGACTTTTGCGTTAGCAATTTTCCATCCAAACTTGATTGAAATGACTAAATTAACAAATCGTTAAAAGTTTTAAAACTAATTTAATAAATTATCATAAGATTAAGGACTAGTTGGTATTTTTGCTTATCTTCATATATTGAAACTTAGGGAAGTGCTTTCTAAACATATGTATAAAAAAACACATTTCATTTAGCTCCTTCATCTTCATACTTACTCTAACTAGTTATTTCAGTTTTCTACTAGCAGCTTTAACTATAACCTCCACTCTCTTTATTGGTCTGACCAAGATACGACTTATTTGAAATTAATTGAATGAACACAATGCATAGGCACAATTAATAGGTTCATGACAAGGCATAATTTAAAAGTTTATGATGAATTTGGCCACGGTAAAATAGGTTTAGGACTTTTTAGACAACTTTCCCATCATTAAACATAATTTTCTTATGTCTACAAGAAGCAATGAGTTGAAAGATGTTGAGAGAAAAACAAAGAAGGCTTACCTGATATTCGAGATTGATGTGCTCCTTTCTTGTCGTCACTGGAGAAATCCCGTTTGCTTCCCAGACTGTATAGTGAGAAAGCATGCAAACCATGAAAACAGCAGCTATGGAAGGACAAAAGAAAGATATTATATTCAGCAGCTATGGAAGGACAAAAGAAAGATATTATATTCTTTAACCTTCTATGAAGCAATATTATCCTATGCGCACAAAAGGTCTGCCCATTACTATGAACCCCACAGAAAAACGAGAAGGGGAAAAGAACACAGAACAGAGTTAATTGGTTTCTTTGCCATTGAGCCGAAAAGATCTCTTGATCTAACTTTATCTAGAATGTTAGAGAAGTTTTTGACGCAGAAAAAGTGATAATACTCTGGTCACAGTTACACCGCAACCGTGAAATGTTCAAGTTATTCTCAATATCGCAACAGCAAAAGCAAAATTCTTCTTGGCGTAATGTTTGTCCTAAGACTTTCTATGGTTCCATATACCCATATCCCTAATTTAATAAGGCTTATGAAAGGGATTAGCTCCCCGTGCTTATTCCGTATCAATAAATACTCTTATTTATAATTTAAAAAAAAAAAGAACATTATGACAAGTTTATTCAATAATAAACAGTTTAAGGCTTGAATTATATACATTTTCAATTTGTTCAATTTGATTGTTGAACTCTTTTTTTTTTTTTGGTCCAACTAAATCCTCAAACTATAACTTCTTTGTTTAAGGGTTAATACCCTGAAAGATCCCAAACTGGTACACTTATGATAAATTTATCCCAAACTATTTTTTTGACCACAAAAAAACCCAAACTGATATACTTGTGACAAATTTACCCTCTATTAGTTTTCATTAAATTTTACTACCAAATTATTAAGTTAAATTAAATGTGACAACCGACTAGTATATCGATTTAGGATTTTACGCATCGTTTGTCACAATTTAAAATTTTTGTGATTTTTTGTGATATTAATCTAATATAGCGGATGGTATATTTGTCACAAATTTATCAATTTGAAGTTTTTTGTGGTAGAATAAATTAGTTTAGGGTAAATTTGTCGTAAATGTACCGGTTTAGAGTTTTCTATGGTCAGTCAGAGTAAATTTGTCACAAGTGTACCAGTTTAGAGTTTTTCATAGTTAAAAAAATAGTTTTTGGTAAATTTGTCACAGGTGTACCAGTTTGGGGTTTTTTAAGGTATTAACCCTTTGTTTAAATTAGTCCTCCCACCAAATATGTGAACAGAAATGCTGACATAGAATCGTGTCAATGCCACTACATGGATATCCATGTGACAAGTGTGACGCAGCCCTTGTAGTTGGAATGACAAGTTTTGTTTAGAACTTGCAAGTTCTATGGCCTGAATCACAGTCTGATTTACGTGCTCCTCGTGTAGCCCTGGCGGACGTTGATCAGATGTAAGCATTCATTGTATTCTCCCCTGGTGGTTTGGAGAATAATTTAGTGAGATTCAGTCTATATATTGTATTCTAAGGGCAACTTTTTGGAGGATTTTAGCGACTTGGCATGCAGCACATGTGCGCTTTTGGGACTTTGGGAAGCTTCTCAATGAATGGTGAAACGAAGCTATCGTCCATGGTGTTTGAGATTCGGGTATCTGAAGCCTACTCCTTAACTCGTTGACCACGACCTGTTTGACGAAATGCGTCCATGGCATTTTCATAAATATAGGTCCTCAAAGCGTTCGAACTGAATGAGTGTTGATATAGTTTATACCTTGTTGATTTGTTCATTAATTATTAACCATGATTTCGAGTGTAATTGATGGTGGCGGGTGATGAGAAAAAATGACTCCGAGCTATTTATCAGCGGTGATTCATGATGATTTGTTGGGTCACATCCCACTTCCTTATTCATAAGCCATGAGATTTTCCAAAGTTCGTGATAGTATGCAGATAGTGAGTTCGCTAGTTGTGAGTTAGATTCTCCAATGATAGTCTCGTGGTGGCGGACTGACATAACTCATGGTGATGTCTTAGTTGTGCTCTGCTTGAAAGTGGAAAGCCTTATTTGTTGATTAAAAGCTTTAAATATTCTGAATTTTATGTTCAGTTTTGAGAGTTCTTGGTCTGCAATGTGGAGAAAGGCAATAAAACTGAATAAGGAAGAAGAAAAGTACGTGGAGAAAGAGGGGAGAGTGGAGACACAGACCTTAGTTGTTTTTTTTAGGAAGTTTGGGCTTAATTCTAGTTATAATTGTATTGATGTTTTTTGGGCTTTGATCCGCTTTGATGGAAGCATTGGGTTATTGATGAGTTGGGCTTAATTTGCTTTTAAATTGGGCTTGAATAGCTCATGGGCCATATTCAGACCGAGCCCAAGGACCCGCCCCATGTCTCCTTCTTCCAGAATATAAAATGATTTTTAAAAAATTAATTTAAAAATTCAAAAAATTTAAAAGAAAAAAGAAGGAAATAAAGAAACAATAACAACAATGAGGAAACGAAAAAAAGAAGAAAAAGAAAAGGGAATTAGGAAAATGGAGAGTAGTTGGGTGAGATTCATTCCAACGGGCATTACTTGTGCCAACGGAACAATCGCCCTGGGTCGCCTAGAAAATATTGGCTGGGTTTTACCCACCACGTAGGCAGCGGGTAAGACCACTCACGAGTCGACACGTGGCTCCATGTAAGCGACAACATCAGACGTTCAAAAGCGCTCCTGGGGCCCACCACTCTGACGCCCCTCCATCTTCTGCGCTTCTGTCTCTCTCCTCTTTCTTCTCACTCTCTCCGAAATAAATGGCTGGTGGCTCGGCTCAGCTCGGCTGGCAAAAGAAAGGACGAATCAGAAGGGTAATAAATGCGCTGTGCTCCCGCTTAAATTTTCTCTCTCCTCACTTGAATTTTTTTGGGTTTTGTCTCTCTCTTCGTCGACGAGTAGACAGAGAACGAGCTGCACTTCCTTCTCAGCGCATCCCTCCCCCTCCGCCTCTGCCTCCGCCTTGCCGATCATCTACCTCTGGCATGTCGCCTTCTCCAAGAGCCCCGCCAGTCGCAACTGGTTCCTGACCGCCTTCGCCTCCCACTGTTTCCAACGTGGAGATCGAGCATAAGGTTTGTGCTCCCGTTGGTCTCTCAGCAACTTCTGGGCCTCCGTCCGATTTCCTCCCTTCGACGAACTCGTCATCAACTCTGACTCCGAGCCACCGCCGCCGCCGGAATCCGCACGCTGTTCTGGAGGTCGAATAAGTCTCTGGAGCCTCGCGAGACCGTCGATCTTTCCCTCGGCTATTATGCTCTGACGGCGCCGGGCGCCAAGGTATGTTCTTAGTCACGTTCGCGATGGTTCTGTTTCCGGGATGTACGGAATGAATAGGTTTGTGTTCCGTCGCGCAAGATGTCGCGGCAGCGGAGTTGAGGCCGAAGCACATATCGCCCTCGGTTGTTAATTCCATCTCCAAGGTTTCGGTCGGCGGATGATTGGGATGCGTGTGCTCTTGATGCTCCTAGCCCTGAGAAGTATAATCCGTTTCTCTCACATGGGTTCCTTTCAAGTTTGGAGGAGTCTAATTCTGCTGTGAAGGTGAGATTTCGCATTCTAGGGGTTGAGATTATCGTTCATCAATGTAATTTTTGCGTTCTTATGAGAGGAGGATTGGATGATTGGTATTTGCTTCATTGATATTGGAGTCCTTGGCATAATTATCCCTTGGTTCCTTCGTGCATAAGCTTTCACTGATAAGTTGGTTGCACACTGCTGCTTGTGGGGTGTCCCTGATGCTTTTACATCCAACAGCTTGTCACCCAATAGGTTTCTGTCTCTAGAGAGATGTCTCTCCTCCTGATGCTCTGACAAACGGGGAAAAAAGAAGTTCCTTTTATTTCTGGTATATGCTGCGAAGTTTCTCTTTGAATGAAGAGGGACTATTCAGTTTTGTAGAATTTGATATCTACCTAGTGAAGTAGTTTTTTTAATGGATTGGCACCCTCTCGGTACGTTTAGGTTTTGGCTTCTCTTCCTATTGTTCCTGAACGGAGTTCTTTCAGTTTTACTATGCTGCTAAGCTAAATAGCTTCTCTTGGATACTTCGTTGATCTATTTAATTGCTTTTAGGAAACATGATGGATCTGCGGCACATTGGTGCTACGGATGAATCTGGGACTGTTGTAGGTGTTCTTCCACTTTATCTGAAAAGGTTTATTCTCTTCTTTGTTCTCAGGATTAGATTTATTTTCTCTGAAACTTCAAATAGATAGTTTCTTCTATGCTCCTCGTAAATAGCTATATATTGAGCAATTTTTACAATCTTCGAGGAGCTTTATGGAGATGGTTTCACTCATTTTTCATGTTGATGTGCAGTCACTCGTATGGTGAATTTGTCTTTGACCATTCTTGGGCAGATGCTTACTACAGTTATGGTTCAAGATACTATCCAAAGTACCAGTGTTGTGTGCCTTTTACCCCCGTAACTGGTCCTCGGATTCTACTTCGTGATTCCTTATATAAGGATCAAGTTTTTGACATTGTAGTAGACACCTTAAGAAAATTTTGAAAGCTAAGGTACGAGATAACAGATGTGTGACTGTCCATAGTGAATATGATGTTACATCCATGAAATGGCCAGAATTTTATCACACTTTTCTTTCATCATTGGGCTTTTTTTTACGCTCCATCAATTGTTTGGACCTTTTCCCTTGGCTGGAGCTGCAGTAGAGTTAAAATGTTTTCAGGGCTGATCTCTATATGTATGATCTCATGGAAAACGATAAATAACTTGGTTATTTGCCAAACAAGTGGGGAAGTTGTGGCTAGCTATGGCTTACTTTAAGATGAAAATTCCTGAACTGTGAATCTGATGTTTCAATTTGCAGTAGTTCTGAATTTGCTTTATATCCTTGACAACAGTCCCAGGTTTCGTCAGTCCACATCACATTTTCTTTTGAGAATGAATGGCAAAACCACAAGGAAAAGGGTTTTCTACAGAGGATAGGAATGCAGTACCAAGAGACTAGTTGGTTAACTGTACAGGGAAGTATAAATAAGTTTATCATGTCGCAACTTCCCAGTAATACTATTAATTTGAATTTAGATGCTAGTAGCAACTTTCTGTCCACTGGTTTGAGCTTTTAGATGAGTACTCCTTAGATGTGATCATCCACATGTGACTCATGTTCTCTTACAACTTACTCCTAAATTAATACCTTCACTTTGTGAAACATGAAGGACTTGAGCTTCTTGGTTTTGATTGTGTGTGCAGGCTAAGCACTGGGATTCTTTCTATACGTTCTACAAGAACACCACCGATAACAAGTATGGGTCCAGTGACTGGTTGTGTCTTTCCTTTGCAGAAAATATAATATTGTTGATTGTTTTGCCTGCCTCGTGTATATTCAATGGCATCTTTATTTGATATGAGAGGTTTAAGTAGATCATGTCTTGCTGCTTATGTTTATTTAGGTGGGGCGGCCCTTATTTGACAAGAGAGTTTTTTCATAACATGGGATCAAAAATGGGAGACCAAGTGTTACTGGTTGTAGCTGAAGAAAGGGATGAACTTGTTGCGGGAGCCCTTAATCTTATAGGCGGATATACTATATATGGGCGCCTTTGGGGCTCTCACCCAAAAGCTTATTATCCCAACTTACATTTTGAAGCTTGTTATTACCAGGTTTGTCTCTATTTAACATGCAAAACTCCTGTGAGTTCGATATATACTTGATATGGAAGTTCTTTCTTGGGTGCTTATTGCCTATTTAAAAAAGTGAGATTCGTTTAACCTTATGTTGACAAGGGTGAACTAATGGACTTAATTGCATGGTATGGATTTGCTAACCCATGTGTTGTACCTTGAGACTTCAGTATAGTAAAAGCATCAACAAGATATCAAATGTAAGTGCAAGCTAAATAGAGGAAGAGATTGTCAATTTAAAGTGGCAACCGATTCTCTAAGATTATGTAAATTCTTCCCAAGTAAGAATACTAGAATGTGTGAATATACTTCAAATCATGAAGTAAATATCATTCATTTGGTTTTGGAATCTGCTTGCGTATAATTTTGTTCTTTGAAGAATTGGGGACCTATTTTGTTGTAATAAAAGGGTAGCGTTAGGTGATGATTATCCATGGGTCTATGTGACAGGTACAGCAGCTAAGATAAATGTCATTGTTCAGGCCCACTACCATGATTATCTTCCGCTCTAAATGGGGACTTTAGCTGCTGTAAAGGCATGGGCATATCTAGAAATGTCATTCTAGAAGTTGACAAAGCTTTTCTCTACATTATAATAGTCCTCATATGCTAATGAAAAATTTCCCATCAAGGAATTTGCAGTGGAGTTGCAAAAACAAAGAGGAAAGAGGAAGTGGTAGATCAACTAATATTAGCGAAAAGCAGATTTGCTACGTGAGGATAATAGTTCTTGTGATATGGAAGCATGCGCTTGTCATGTTTGGAACAATATAAGTATTTACTTTTATCTACATAACAGGCAATAGAAGCTGCTATAGAGCTTAATTTGAAAACAGTGGAGGCAGGGGCTCAGGGTGAGCACAAAATTCAGCGAGGTTATATGCCCGTACCCACTTATAGTTACCACTACCTTCTGGATGAAGAATTCAGCAAGGCCATAGAAGAATTTGTAGTGCGCGAGGCAACTCAGGTATGTTACTAAAATGTCATCAGGCGAGAACAACTCATTTATTAATAGCACTATCATCATGTTGTGGTGAACATTCGATCCTTCTCATATGCTGCGAATGCAAGAACATTTTTCGCTTCCTATGTTTATTGTGTGGTTGGCCCAGTGATGCAGTCACAAAGGAGGTAGCAGTAGACATTGTATTCAACTGAACTATCTGTGTCGTAGATGATCACTGTTGATGCCGAACCCTTGCTTTCTTATTTTCGTTATCTGTTCCACCGCACTTCATTCCCTAATGCATTTTAGCAAAGTAGATATAAGGAAGGTCCCAGCAGTGAAGTTGGGCAATGTTTTAGGACTTAGGTTTGCTTTTCTAAAAGGAGTTTCTTCTTCCTGTATAGCGGATAACTCCATTGCGCCACTATATTTGATATCATCTCTGACTCTTTGTTAAAAGAAAAGGAACATTAAACCACGTATGATCTGAAATCTCCTGTCAGCGTAATCAGAACATTTGCCTTATCTGCAGGTCAAACTTGTGATGAATCTGATCCGCGATTCTAGACCCTTTAAGGAAGGCATACAGTAGACACATGCAGGTAGGAAGTCCATGCCTGTATGGTTGTGGTATGTACAGCTTGATGAAGGAAAGATCTATCCATTTCTAATGTACAGATCCGTTAGTCGACCATTTCATTCTAGTAAAAGAGTCGCTATAGAAACAACGCTTGTGGGTTTTGCGATCTGACCGCCTTGGTGTGATGTCGATATGGAGACCCTCCCTACTTGATCTCGAAGCTCCTGATGATCTTAAAGAGGCATAACATCATCAATGCATTACATCATCAGTGAAAACATATATCATCAAATCGTCAGCCAGGCCTCCAAAGTTCTCCAATTGCGGAAGGCTGACGATCGGCCATTTCTTCATTTGGGTTGTTCTCTACTTGACTTGTTAAAAATAAGGTTTGCCCCATACATGGGTGCCTCCAACGGAAAAAATTGATGCCAACAAAGGATCGCAATTGCTAACGTAAAGTTCCCAAATAAGATAAAAATAAATGGATTGTATACTTAAGTTGCATTTATTTTGCTAAAGATAAATGATCATAAAATACTTTCTTAATAGTAATTTTTTTTACCCCTTTTATTAATTAGTAGATAACTTTTATAACTATTCATTATAATTTATATTTAAATATTTTCGTGAATAATAAAAATATTTTTATTTATTTATTTTTATAAATGATACAAAAAATATATATTTCAAGCTTCCTGAACAAATGAGTTGTAGTATTACATTGTACCATAGCCTCGAAAAGATTGGCACAATACAACAAAACAGATAGATCAACTACATAGTTTCTTTGGGAAAAAAAAAAAAAAAAGAGGAATCATTCAATGATACATAATTTTGTTATCATGATATTACGAAATTTTGCACCCATAATATTACAACCTTTTCAAAAATTTAAATAAGATATGAAAAATGATGCAAATTGGGCTTACAATTTCGAGGTAACAAGAAGTCCATATTAAAAAGGCTCAAACTCCATGGAACACCTTTGATTCAGTCAGTGAAGACCTTGATTCAGTCAGTCAAGACGATAAAAGTTAAAAAAGGCATGAGCATCACTTTAATCGAAACTCATAAGCTTATATTTCAGAATAATAGGTATGTACTCTGAAGCGGATAATGCACTTCACTAGCAAACCATGGTATACAATCCTCCATCCAAAGCATGTCACTGCGAGCCAAAATTGTAACCTATCCCCACCCTGCCCCCACCTCGCCCCCCAACCCTACTAAAAAGAAAAAAAAAAATTAACAAACCAATCCTTCCGATGAAAGGAACTAATGAAGCTCCGGATGACAGACAGTCGGATGGGCAGGCTCCGATATTAATCGCGTAATTTTTATACATGACCACCTAATACTCATTCTCACCTCTATGAAGCATATACAGCGACATGTGATTCAATTTAAATACTCAAACCACCAGGAGCAAAGACACCCATCCAACAAGAATGCCTTGAGAGTCATTATCCATAATGATCTTCAAACATCTAGTATCCGTAAGTCGAACCTGACTATGGGGGTGCAGGCGGTAATAGATTCGGTGTACGCCGGCCACCGAGATTTGATGCCGAGCTGACGTCACCATTTTGAGCAGGGTCACTGTTCCGCCAACTGTGGCTCGTCCCAAACCGAGATGAATCAACGTGTCCATTGGAGGCCGCATCGAATGTGCTCCTCCAGTCATCACCAGATGAGGGTCCATTACTTCTTGGGCTTTCTGCGCAATATAGATATGGATAACATCAGCAGCTAAGGTAGATTTTTCTTCCTTCTTTTTTCAATTACCAGGAAATAAGTGCAATATAGGAAGCACTGCTGTCAAGTCTCTGATAGTAAATCGAGAATCAATCAAGAGGCCTTCTATGAAAACATCTCAAAGAGGAAGAGGAAGAGGTTCACATCACAAAGTACTAAAGGATCATGGGAAGGATTCTACCAACCAATGGTTTCCAAAATCACAAATTCGCTTTTCCAAGATAAATTCATGAAAATTCAGATTCAAGAAACCTAATTTAAACTGCACTTTAGTCCGCAGCTAGCATTTTCTTAGTTCCCAATTTGAATTTTGATGCAAATTGCAAAAGCTTACCTTTTCTAAAATCACAACACCATTCTTCCACATACAGAGAAATTATTAGATTCGAGAAATTTTCGCCATTTAAATCATAATAAAGACCAGTATCCTTTTCCATTCCCAATTTGAAGTTTCATGCTGATTGGAGAGGCTTTTACCAGTAAGTGATTTCTAACATCACAATTCCGCATTTCCAGAAACATAAGATTTGAGAAACTTTCAGCATTTAAACCAATTGAGACCGCCAATTGGAGATTAAATTCTAAAGCACTGGGCACACCATTTTATCACTATAAACCAGGGAAGAAAAAAAAAGAACTTCTCCCAAAGGGTAAGCTCCATTAAACTTTACAGCATAAGCAACAGCCAAAGGCATACTAGCAGAGAGAAATCAATTTGGAAACAGAAAGTCCTTTGAGAAATTAGTTTTCTTAACCCTTCAGACACAACTTAAAAGAATTATACTGCCATGGCACACAAGTCCTACTCCATAAGCTGTTCAGATTTTAAAGATGCACTGCACATTTAACTAAAACCGCACTAGCTATTACCTGCAGGACTACTGCTATCAGACCAGCTAGAGGCAGCAGATGCTCGATTATCGTGAATGCTGAGTTGTCTTGTGAGTTTCGACAGGACGGAGGCCTGTTTCTGGCATTTTTCCCTCTTACGTTTTACATTCTAATCCTCCAGAAGCAGTTCTTCAATTCTTGCTGTGCTTTGAGCACTACAATCCAATGTAAATAAGAAAGGATGACTAATCAAGAATAAACCTTCATTAATGATATAGAATAGTGTAAAAAAGGTTACATATGAAGCATATTAGTGCTGTAGAATTGGAAACTGTAGCTTCAAAACAGAACCCAATAGATATGTGGTCAATGCAATATTCTAATATATGTTTTCATTATAGGGAACCATTTCCAACAACATATGGTCAGATGCAATAGATGCTACTTGCAGTGGTCTTAACAAACCACCACTCCGAAAAGGAATGCTTCGAATACCTTGCATTTGCACCATGTAGTAAGGAACACGAGCATACTATGAAAAATTCAAAAGAAAAAAAAATGGATTCACCAAAAACAGAAACAATCAATGTGATCTTCAAGCTAACCTGATCGAACTGTATAATTGATTGAGCATGTCCTCTTTGGCTTTCTCTACTTGGCAAAGTACCACGGCCTGCTCAGGGACATAAGAAGCTAGTGAAATAAAAAGCAATGCCACCGTCTCAGCAAACATAAGAACAACAGCACCAAGTAAAGAAAACTGACTTTTGGAACGTTAGCACCAAGGCTGTTGAGAACTGCTTCGACATAACCACGAACTTCTTGAGACATCCACCGAAGTTCTATCTTCAAAGAACTCCTACAGGAACACTAGACAGTTGGAAGAGTGGAAAGTGAAACATATGGATCTTGCTTGCAGTCGCTAAAGATAAAACAAACCCATTGATTTTCTATCTCCCTTTAGGAGTTGATGGTTGTTTCTTTTTTCCCCCTTGCGGAAGAAGGGAAAGGAAGGGAATTTGTTACCAAGCAATACCATTAGGGTTGCACATGACAAAATTTCTGAAACAGAAATTGATTTCTGGTCAGAAGTTGAGAAATCAATTTCTATTCCCCGGACAAGTTTCTGAGTAAAGAAACCCGTTTGATAACGATTCAAAATTTCTATTTTTAAAACAGAAATCTGTTTGATAACAGAATAAAATTTCTATTTCTATGAATCATGTTGTCCCCATCTTTTACCTGACTCTTCTTGGTGCTTGTGATGGTAATTTAATTTGATAAAAGTTGGTAAATCACTTTAATTTAAATTGGTAATTCGATAGAGTAGTTAGGAACTTGAAAACATTAGCAATTTATGTAAATAAAAGCTAGTAATTAGTATAAAAAATGCTAATATGCAAACTATAATTTGGTATTTTCAAATGCTAATATGCAAACTATAAAAGATAAGAGCGCCATTTCTCACTAGTCTAGGCTCTCGAAGATCCAAGTTTTGCTTTACGCCTTCCCCACATTCCTTTTTATTTCTTTATTTTATTTTATTTTTCTTTTTGGTATTCCCGTTTACATTTTCTGGTCATGTTTGTATTTTGACAGTGCAATGGTCAATGACTAGTTGGAAAAGAGACTGGTTATCTTCATTTTCCTTTATGATTGAAAAGATCGAATAAGATCGGTAAGACCGGTACATGCTTATGACGGTGAATGTGCATTGACATGACATCAATCGGATGTTCGATCAGGATTGCTAATAGAAGCCGTTGTATAGGTTGTAAGATCACAATTGGATGTTCTAACTAAAAGGGATAGTTTGTTGAATCACCTACCAACAAAGTCCAGGCACCTTTACCATATTTCATATGAACCTTATGGCGAGCTATAGCACCGACATGGACACGCGACATGCGACACGACACGACACGACACGCCGACACGTTATATATTAAATATATTTTTATATATAAATACATAAATAAATAAAAAATAGCCTAGAATTAATTTACATGAAAAATATTAAATAATATCATTCATTATTTTAATTTGTTAGAATAATACACAAAACTTAGAGGAAAAAAACATTGTTTAAAGAAAAATAACGAAATGATATTTTTAAATTTATTTATTTATCATATATAGCATTTTTTATTACTTCTTTCATAGTAAAAGACTTTTAAAAAAATAAAACAATTCTAAAAAGACAAAACTGAAAAAAAAAAAAAAAAGAAATTGACCCCGTGCGTGTATAGTTATAACAATTTTATTACTTCTTTTGTGTATATTTATATTTTGATCCCTCAAGTATTAGAAATTTTTAAAATTGACCATGTGCGTGTCGAAATTGCATGTCAGAATTTTGGACTCGCGTGTCGGAGTGTCGAAGAGAGTTGACCGCATGTCGAATTTTTCGACACTCGTTGACTGCGTGTCGGAGCGTGTTGGGATGTGTCGAATTGTCGGACACGACACGAAGGGTTCCGGAGAGTGTCCGTGCTACATTGATGGGGAGTGGAGGACCCTCAGTCTTCATTCTCATCTTGTGGAATGTGAGATTAACTATATGCAGGACAAGGGTGGTCCTTTTCAACCGTTTGTCATCCTCTGTGAGTTTCTGGTGGGGACTTTAAATGATAAGCAATGTTGTTTTGCCTGGAGAGGGGACATGCCCTGTTCTCCATAGTCTTTTCCATATTGTACAACTTAGAAGTAAAGACATTCGAATCAGCACCTTACACAACCATCAACCTTACCCAAACATTCCACAATCCGAGCAAAGAACTCTCCCAAGCCTTTTAATTCGAAGGGGAGTGCTCTGCAAATGGCTGCATCAAAACATGTGATCATTTCCACTAAGGACCTAGAGCTACTAAAGACATCATCTAGCAATATGCCCCCTTGATATAGAATGGCTTCACCAACAATTATGCGAAGGCAACACCAAACCCGGGCTCTTTGGTTCCATTCAGTCTCCTGACTGCTGATAATCAAGTCACCATCTTAGCTAAATTTTGACCATGAAATAGAAGGCATCTTGGCCAAGAAACCAAAGAATCAGGCATGGAATTTCAAAAAATGATGTGCCCTTCCTTGGCCAGTCCCAATTACCTAGACTGCACATACATCTAAATCAGCAGTAGAAAGGCATGACAGCTTCTGCAAAGGAAAGATTAAACTCAATTGAACTCACAGATAAGCACAACCTCTTTTTGTAAGGAAATTGCCTTAATGACAGATTGATCGTTCAAGCATTACTAAAGCATATCTAAAGCATAGGGGTTACTTCCAGCAGAATGTTAGTCTTACATAACAGACTGGAGGAGAGCTTGAATACCACTGTAAGATTGAGAGAAGAATCAGGAAACGCAAGGAAAAGGTTGAGTATAGTTTAGTCTTTTGGTTGAAAAAGTGCAAAAAATAAGAGCATTAAGTGAAAGTTTTTCCAGTGACATGAAAGAATGCACAAACATCCTTATGCATGGAAAGCAATATAAGATCTCGATGAGCAGAACGCATGACAAGATTTGTAGACAAAGCATGACAGATATCTGATGAAAAGCAGTAAACAGCTCTCGTTTCGTAACCCCATCAAAGTCACCCGACGGAGTTATGAAGGTACAACGCCTAAAAAGAACCTGAACCCTTGAGCCACACTCTCTGCACCACAGATATCTCTCAACAACAGATGCCAATTCATCCACAATCACAACAAGCAAGCAAGAAGATAGGTTCTCTCATAGATTGCTAAAGCAATCACAAAGCTGAACACCAACCATTGCTTCGAAAACACCATTTCCAAGACCAAGCACGACGGTCCTCGACTCCAAAACAAATCCACAATTTGCATATCCAGTCAACCCTCGACTCACACACGACCGTTCCACCCATCAAACAAAGTTCTAGTGTAAGCAGAAACTTAATCAGGGGAAAAGAGAGGATGCAGATGAAAGCCGAAACATGAAAAGAGAGGCGAGAAGGAAAGGATTGATCAAACTTCGTGAGGAATCGCGGGGGGAAGTTCCAAAGAAGGTCAACCAGTGAAAGAATCCAATAAAAGTATTTTTGTTGAAGAAGCGAGCTTTTGAATGGCAAAACACTAGTCGCACACACAAGCCCCTCCAGCAGTAGCTCCTATCTCTGAAACCATGAAAGACAGAGAAACCCAGGATCAAATCTCAATTTGATGACACATCAATCGCCTAGCCATATATGCACGGAACATATAGCTTTTCAACTTACTATTTCAATGGACACCGATTAAAAATTTATCACTGGCATTGTAATTCGAAGCTTTGGACATAGACACAATAGAAACTCTTAAATAAATCAAGAGCAAGCATAATACTTAATTAAAAACAAGCTAGAAGTTAGCACCCTGCCTTCTCAAATCAGCAGATTCAAAGGTAGAATGATAATTAGCACCATGAAAGAGCCCACAAGATCTCTTCATTCTTTTGTCTTGTACTGCATATTATATCGGTATCGCGGAAATAAAGAGAGATTGTAACTTGAAGTGATGAAAAAGTGCAATGGTGAGATGAGCGACGATCTGACCGGCAAGAGGACTGCGATGGCGACTGGAGTTGCGAAATCGAGAGCGGAAACGGGGAGCAGACAGAGGAGGCAGGTCCGACGGTACGACCAGAGCAAAAACCTGTGACGGCGTCGACGGCGAGGATGGATTCGGAGTCGACGGCACTAGGGTTTTTGGTTGAAGCTTTGAGGACGGCGAGATGACGGCGACGGAGTCGACGTCACGACTGGAGCAAAAACCTGCGACGGCATCGACATTGAGGATGGATTCGGAGTCGCCGGCGCTAGGGTTTTTGGTTGAAGCTTTGAGGATGGCAAGAGGACAGCGACGGAGTCGACGGCGAGGATGGACAGATAGGGTTTTTGGTTGGAAGCGTTGAGAGGAGAAAGAGAAAGAATGCCCAGATAGAAGAAAAGCATGTGAACGAAAGGATGCCCAAATAATGAAGAAATAATTTATATTTCTGCTTCAGAAATAGAGAAGCTAAAATTTTTAATTTCTGATTTCTCCTCCAAAATAATTTCTAGAATAAAAATCTATTTCAGAAATAGAGAAATTAATGTGCGTTACCAAACGAATTTCTGTTTCAAATTTATTCCAAAGAACAGGGAAATAGAGAAATTAAGAAACAAAAATGTTATCATACGCAGCTAGATGACTCACTAAAGAACCATCGGAGAGGCTTTGTCGGAGGGGGAGCCCAGATTCTCCCTTCATTTGACCTCCAGGCAGGACAACATTTCTTAATTTGTTCAACCACTCAACCTTCTCTGCCATAGTCTTAGCCTTCAATACCACCACACTGTGAGCTACATCATGGAAGCAAGACATCCAATTGGCAGTTTGAAGGGATAGTCAAAATTCTAAAGATAAAAGACATAATGTATGAAAGAATAAGTACCTTTCTGTATTGTCTTGTAAGGAACCTTGCTAGTTATCTTGAAGACAAGACCAGGTCCTTTTCCAGAGTTTGAACCATTTGATTTTTTATCCTTGGAACTTTTTGATGGGGGTTCATCATCATTGGAGATTTCTTCGAGGTTACATTCCTAATGAATTCATCCAACGGTTGCACAACCAACATGCAGAAACAAACAAAAAGCTAAGTACAACTTCCAATAGCTTGACTGGGGTCAACTGTATTACAAATGTGAACTTTTATACTCTCACGATGAGAATCTGATGGACAGCAATAAATGACAAGAAGTAAACAGAAGAATAAGGGATGCCCACTCAGCAAATGAAAGGGACAACTGATGGTTTTGCAGAGTATTTGATAATTTGAAGGGATGGCTGGTAAGCATAAGCACAAGCCAACGGATACATGCTTTCTTCAATAACTAGTCTAATGGATACATGCTGCTATACCTATGGAAAAAAAGAAAAAGGCAGATACATGCTGTCATTCTTTCCAATATATTCTCCAGATGACAAAGCTTAACAATATTGTGCAGCAATTCAAGTC
Source organism: Eucalyptus polyanthemos subsp. polyanthemos (assembly GCA_017140185.1). Lineage (NCBI taxonomy): Eukaryota > Viridiplantae > Streptophyta > Magnoliopsida > Myrtales > Myrtaceae > Eucalyptus > Eucalyptus polyanthemos. Next base: position 27,419,177 of record CM029459.1, read on the forward strand.
AGAAACAAAAAATAAAATAAAAAGGAAATGAACTTGTTTTAGATGCACCCAAATTGAAATGATATGGAGGTAAAATAGTGTTAGTTGATTGGCCAAAGTGCATTTGTCTTATAAAAAAAAAAAAAAAAAAGAAGTACACTTGTCTTATTTACACTTTGAATAGCTGCATCCAAGTAATCGGGTGCACCGGTGTGAAGAATTTCAATTGGATATCGCCTTACCGCATATCTAAATATCGGGTGGAGTGAAAAAAATCACTGAACTTCTCTACATCTAGTTTGGCACTTGAAATAAGCAACTTCATATCAAGCCTAAAGTGAGCAATATCCTATAAGGTGACAACCATAGAGATATTTTACTGGGAAGTCTATATTTACATGTGACGTGCCATAACACATTCCAAAAATATGCATGGCCATTGTCTATCCACAATCCTACTCTCCAATACAAACCTTCCAAATACTCAAAAAATTGTTTCTTAGCATGATCATATTCTGGTAGATAATAACCATATGCATATGTCCACTTGAGCACTTGCCTACACTCAACTATCTGCAAACATCAAAGAAGCCCAATTTAGTTTCACAGAAGCAGGTCAGGATAATAAATCAAAAACACTCCATTAGATTTTAACATATATAACAGCTGTATTTACATTCCAAACTGAAAATCACATAAATCATATTTAAGTTGAATTAAGTAATAAAACCTGTTGCCAGGCCTCTATGATGAACTTCAACTGTGACTCCAGCTGGCATTGTGTGTCACTAAGCTTATCGAGCTGACAAGAAGAAAAGACAAAACCTTATTTAATCAATAGCAAAGGGTTAGGAAGCATTAGCAACACAACATAATTAAACCAGATAAATAGAAAAGCCATGCATCTTGCTTCCTATCACAAGAAAACAAAGATCAATCTGTTAATTTAACATCACAAGCAATTTATCGCAACTCAACCTGCCCAATTGCCACTTAGCATCAACACATTTATGTTCGTAAAATTCTAAACGTAAGTACACTTATCGAACAAGTAATATAATGATGAGATAAAGTATCGTCCCACGGAGATCGATGATTAATAAACTAATTAAATACTAAAATAGATTAATTCTAAAATTTATCTAACATATCAAAATATAATTAAGAATAAATTAAAAACGAAAATTGAAGACTAAATGCAGTAAATCAATTAGATAAATATGTTAGAGCATCGGATTTCACCATAACCACTAGATATGAATTTCATATTGTTGTGAATACAAGAACGATATTGAACATGTGATAGCGGAATTTCCTAATCTATTTACTATCCTATCTCTAGGTATAGCAAACCTACTCAGCTTATTAATCCACTATATCTCTATGTGAATTAAAATAAACATTAGTGCATGAAAAACTATGAATGTTCCCGATTTACAATGAGTCTTTTGGATCACCTTATCGCCGAAAGCTACACAAATAACGCGGTATATTTCTATTCATGTTTAATTCATGGTTATATATTATAATGAGCAATTGCATATTATTACCTCTTAGTCTCAAACATGCACATCAGATCATTCAAGTGGTGGCCAATCACTCAAAAGCATTAAACACAATAATATATAACTCACATGAATGAAATTAATTGTAAAACATAAAAATCATGAAATTCACATCATCATGGTTAGGTTACATCGTAGCCCTAACAAAAGAAAATTAGAACATAGTAGAAAAATAAATAAAAATATAGATCAAACCTAGCATCTTGAATCAAAGAACAAGAATTTTGTCACCACTTTTGTCTTCTCTTCAAAATACTTGAAAAACTCTCAGAATAATGGAAAACGATCAACCCCCAAAACCCTAGCTGCTCTCTCTGTCTCTATTTATAGGATATATCCAAGATATCTATCTCCCAACGCTTGCAGATAATATTAGGGAACAAAATCAAGAATTTCCTGATTTGATATCCATCTTCCACTGCTGCTTTTATTTGAATTCCTGATAATTGCCATTCTTTTCATTATCCTCTCCATATCTTATTATTCTGCATAAATAAGGGAAATTCGAATAATCAGAAGGAAATCCAAATATTTTCCCACAAATAATGCATTAATTACTACCTAAAATAGGTAAAATAACTCTTTTTATAGAGTTATCAAATTACCCAGTATAGATTCTTCAGACACAATTGCAATCCTTAGTGTACTCAATATTCATGACTATCAGACTAAAGTGTTAGCCCAAGTACAGAGAGGCAAACACATATAGAAACAAAGATCTTCCTAGTCTTGTAACACTCCTTACACTTGGCCAATGCCTCTGCAACAAACCGTTGCCCAAGAGCTGAACCTCTAATTCCAACTTAAAGTACTTGAGTAAAGCGATCCACGGGAGAAGTAGAAGGGGGCTTAATATGCAAATTAAGCATCAAACATAATCAAGTCAATCAATCAATCCATGTCCAATGCAATCAGTTAAGCACACTAAACGAAAACCAATGATCAAAAACTGAATTTCATGCTGACATTAATCGGAAAACCTGAAGAAAATTTTGAAATTACTGCATCTTGGAGTCGGAAATTTCCATACATGGTCATTTCAAGTGAATAATATGTAAACGAGCTCTCAATCTCTTCAACCAGAAACCGATTCAATTTATCCTTGGCTTGCGCTTCCTTGAGCGACTAAGACAATGCTGGCATTTACTAAAAAATAGACACAAGCATCTATGACAGCAAACTGATTCCCAAGAAAAAAAAACACAGGGAACTATAGACTCTCTTACCACACAGAGCAACAACGACTAGAATTCTAGAACTGACCTTACTGCTCACCACGTCAGCAGCAAAATTGCAGACGACGTCAAGTGTGCTCTCAATCCGCGCCTTCAGGAATCGGGCCGGCGTGAGTTTCGACTTCCTCAACCAGTAGTGCCCGACCATGCGACCCTCGTCTGGGCAGGGTTTGCGATCGCGCCCTTCCCTAGCTCCTCTATCACCTTAAACGTTGCTTGGAACCAAGGCTCTATCTCCTCCACGGATTCGTTCGTGAACCCAATTCGGCTCACGTCCAAGGAAAAGCCCTAGCTCCGGTGCTAGTGTAGCCAGTCCATGTACCTTATCCATAGCGAGCGGGAATCCTTCTCCAGCCCTCTAGCCCTCACCTCTCCTTCTTCACTGCACCGTCAGCCTTGCCTAGGTCCACCGAGATCTCCTTCGCGACCGATCGGGCCAACGATAGGGACAACACTCGGTTGACGGCAGGGAACCTGGCGCCGCTTGGGAACAAGACCAAGTCCGCCTCCCTCCTGCCGAAGGCCGACGGCTTCATGGCAGAGGCCGGCGGCGTCTTCGACCTGAGGGATACACTGCCACTAATATATTTGCATTTAACATTTGTAGAACATAACTGTGATAGGCATTTGTAAAGATCGGTTCATATAATACTTCCCCATAACTCATGTCATCATAAAGAACAACCAATTCGTTACTCAACTGTTCATATTTTACTACTTTGAAGCATCTTCAGCAATTAGTCAGTTTTCCAGTTGTCCAAGAAGCTCAACTACCGCATAACACTTTACTTGGTAGAGTGAATTTCAGCAAATGCATAAGGTCGGTCAAGATTATATCCGAAATTGGGAATGCAATCCCCATGAAGCATCGGTCTCGAGTGTTAGTAAAAAGTTCTACGAGCATTTAGTGAAGATTGCAGTAACATATATCGTTCCATAATAACTACTTTCTTCATCTCCCCCGTGACAAGCATATGTATCAACACAATTTACTAAAAATTTTATCAAATTGTCAAGCATATATTTAAGGAATAAAGAACTAAGAGCAAGATTTAAAAGAATCTCTAGGTGGGTGTGGCATCCTAAAATCTCGTGACAACCTCTAGAGCACCATGAACCATGATTAGGTAATGGAAGTGCCGTTTGATTTTGTATTAGCCGTTGAATTAATGAATTTCAATTAATTTAAGGCCGAGCATCATAATGGATGATTGTTTGGATGGAGATTTTCTACAAGTGAACCAAGGATTTTATTTAGGTGCAAATTGACATAGAAACTTTATTCTTGGTGGTGCACTTCATAAGTAGAATTTTATTGATTTAAATTACAAAGTTTTGTGGATTTATAAGTTGAAATTAGGTGTTTGTTTAAATAAAGATTAAATGGGATAGGAATAGGAGAGGGTGGGCTGATTTCTAGGCCCAAAGACCGTCCAACCAGCCCACACCAGCCCCCTATTCGACCAGCCCATGAAGGCCCAAGACCGGCCCAACACTTGAAGCCCATCAACTTTGCATGTGAGCTGCCAAGTGGCATGGAGGAGGAGCCAAGTGTGGCTGCCCCTATTGGCTTCCTTGGGTGGCTTCATGCAATCAAATGATTGCAAATGATTATGGGGGAAGAAAAGAAAAGAGAGGGAGGCGGATGATGAAGGGGAATCGACTGAGAGAGAGAGAGAGAGAGAGAGAGAGAGGAAGAGAGAAAGAGAGGAAGCGGGCGTGCGAGAGGAAGGAGGAGGATCGTCCGCCTAGCTCGCCGCTGTCCGTTCGCCGCTTTGCAGCCGTTCTTGTTGCTGTTTGTGCTTGAATTTAAGGCAAGTGAAGTCCTAAACCTACCCCTTGCATTGCTGTGCATATGTGTAGTAGATGGTAAGTCTTGGTTGTGGTAGATGGGATGAGATTTCGGAGCTTTGAAGAGAGATTTGTTGGTCATGCATGCTGTTTCTGGAATGACCAGTCCGACCGTCCATGAGATTGTGTGTTGCATGTGACTTTTTAGTTGGAATATTATTTTGATTTCTTCATAAAAATTGTAGAGAACACCTTCAAGAACAACATACTAAAATTTTAGGCAAAAAAAACAAGTATTGGTTAGTGAAATGATTTTTCTTTGGAGGACTTAGATCCGGAATTCCTTGTGATGACCTTTAGAGATTTCGTGGTCTGTAAAGTAACTTTTTAATGAAAATATCACTTTGATCTCTTAATAAAAGTTGTAGTATACTTCTTGAGGTAGAACATATAAAAATTTCAGAAGAAATTAACAAAGATAGGTCAGTGATATCGTCATCTTTTAAAGAAACTGGATCTGGGAAAAATGTTACTTCGACCCAGCATGATTTCGCGATTTTTATAAAATCATACAGTTAAAATTTATTCGTATGTCCTTAACAAAAGTTGTAGATAATATTCTGAGGAATAATATACTAAAAAATTTAGAAGAAATGAACATATGTAGGTTGGTGAAATGAGTTTCTTTTGAAAGATGATAATCTGAAAAAGATGACACCGAGAACAGGGGAAATAACCATCTATATCTATTAACCTATAACGATTTGGGTTTCGATTTCTCATGAGATATTTACCTTTAGGACTTGTCTATAACATGTCAAAATTTCAGAATTTTTGGAGTTCATTTGGATATTTAATTTAAATTACTCCCGAAACTGTGCAAGCTGAAATATTGAAGTTTTGAATTCTGTGATGTATGGACCATACTGCTTTGTGTGAGATTCTTTTGGCATGGAGTTATTCGTGAGATATCTGCCTTTAGGTCTTGTCTATAATGTGTCAATTTTTCAGAATTTATTAATGCCATTTACTAATTTTTCTGGAGTTTTAATTAGAGGAATGCATTCTGAATTATCCGAAAAATTGATGTGTTTTGAAAAAAAAATAAATGAATTTATCCATGTGATGTAATACTTTGAATGGTTGATTTTGCTGCATATGTGATGACATATGGCATGTTATATGGCATGGAATGTTGGTTGAGACCCTTGATATTATTGCATCAAATGCCATGTTGAAATTAAGACACATGTGTAAATATAAATTGAGATGATGGCAAGACCGTTGGAGGTGTGAGCCAACGATGCCTCGGGAGTTTCGAGATGCCCAGGATGGGGGGTGCCGGATGCCCGAAGGTGTGTGTTGGATGTCCTCGGGAGTTTCGAGATGCCCGGAGTGTGGGGGTGCTGGAAGCCTTGGAGGTGTGTGCCGGGGGGATACCTCGTGATGCTAGTTGGGATACGAGATGCCCGGAGTGTGGGGGTGCCGGATGCCCGGAGGTGTGTGCCAGAGGTTCCTCGTGATGCTAAGTTGATAGGAGCGATGAATTGTGGGATGAAAACACTGGTTCCTGGAAAGATAAAAAAAAAAAAAAAAGTTGAGACTATATCATATGGCATGGATATATGCATGAGTGCTTGCTGATGAGTGCATGGTGATATATGCACATATGGCATGAATATATGCATGAATGCTTGATGATGAGTGTATGGTGATATATGCACATGTGGCATGGATATATGCTTGAATGCTTGATAATGAGTGCATGGTGATATATGCACATATGGCATGGATATATGCATGAATGCTTGATGATGAGTGCATGGTGGTATATGCACATATGGTAAGATAATATACATATGGATGTAAGCTAAAGTATGCTTGAATGCATAAATGATATGTGTTTTATTCTTGATTGTTCTGTTTGATGCATTGAGTAGTGTGGTGGATCTTTACTGCTGAGTGGTTGTACTCACCCCTTTTGGGGATTAACATTTCAGATTAGAAAGATGCCTTTGCTGCCGGTTGCACACGGTACTTACTATGGCATACCTACTAATGTGGATGTGGAGTGTACTAAGCATGTCTGTGTCGGTGCTCCTAGTTTAGTTTTTGTTCGAGTCCGAGTATTTGTGATGTACGACGTGGGTCAAGTTGATGGCCCGGTTATCCAGGAATTTATATCTGTCCATGTCCGACGTGACGGAGTTATGTTAGGGATGTTACCGCCGCCGCCACCCAATGCACCGGATTGGATATGATGGTGCATATAGCTGATGAGAGATGACACTTTTTGGAAATAGCCGACACTCGTAGATGGAGGGTGGTACATGATCGATGTAGAATCGAGTCCTTTTTGGGGTGGTAGCCAAGTATAGTTAAAATCTTGGCCTTTTTGTTGTATTGACCTTTATGTCTATCATAAAAATATAAATAAGAGTGAATCGGCTTTATCTTTTCTTATGGTGCGTAGTTGGTGTGTATTGCATTATGGTTATTGGAGGGAGAGATGGTGAGACTTGTTTATGCATCCGCTAATAAGTTGCGCTGGGCCCGCTTTCAAAAAAAAAAAATCCCTAGTCAAAGGGTATCGGTAAGTGAAATTATATGAGATCGAGTAATTGAGAGAGATCACCTGTGGTGACCTTAGGCAAGTTGGGGGTGCCACAGATGTCCATCAAAAAGTCATCAAAACTGTGGCACAGACAGTGAAACTTGAAGCATGTACCTTTTGCATGCAAGATAAACACAAGAAACGTGAAAAGATCAAAAGTTGGCAATCCAAGTAAATTTAAGACACCACTTATTCAGAGAAGGAATGCTGCAATCATATGCTAACTGGCAGGACTATTGCAAAGGAAACTGATGCATGCACAATATCAACTGGAGAAAATTGACAGCAGCATTACGTCCAAGTATATTTTTAAACAAAAGCTGCATTTGACCTAAATAACATTGTGAAGCATATACCCCTTGACATGCTATCTAGATCAAAAAGAGACAACTCTATTCAACTCCCAAATACTTTCAACCCTCACTGACAATCAAGAAAAGGGGTCAAAGGTGTATGATAGCTATGATGTAATTGAGTGAGTCTTATGAAATTTCAAACTTGGTCAAATAATACTTTGACTGAGAACCTAGAAATATCACATACACCTATTTTCATTAACATTGAGTCTAAAGTTTCAGCACTTGTCTGCTTAATGCTTTATTTGATGTGTCTTTGTTTCCCTACTCCTATTATGAAAGAATATATAATCAAATACTTATCTTGACCATTAAGAAATAAGCAAATTGCTAGAGGTTTGTCACCATGTTATATGATTTTTACTTCAGATGGCTTTGGTTGGAGCCCACAAGGAGCTCAATCATGAAAGTCTACGACTCGTTGCATTAAACAGGGCAGAAAGTACTCCCAAGGTTTTGTTAAATTGTAAAATCACCCTTCAGAACCTTTTCTAAATCTACTAATACACTTCAGATGGAGATGAATCTCCTGGGTTATTTTACTGCTGAAGGGGAAAGTGAATAGGGAAAAACCAAAAGTTATTGTCAATGTATCCAGCAGTGGTAACATCAGGACTAACTGTAATTTTAGCACTGATTTTGCCACTCACCATGTATAGTTTCGATTGGTCCAATGGTACTGCATTCCTATCCTCTGTAGAAAACCCTTTTCCTTGTGGTTTTGCCATTCATTCTCAGAAAAAAATGTGATGTGGACTGACTAAACCTGGGATTATTGTCAAGGATATAAAGCAAATTCAGAACTACTGCAAATTGAAACATCAGATTCACAGTTCAGGATTTTTCATCTTTAAGTAAGCCACAGCTAGCCACAACTTCCCCACTTGTTTGGCAAATAACCAAGTTATTTCTCGTTTTCCATGAGACCATACATATAGAGATCAGCCCTAAAAACATTTTAACTCTACTGCAACTCCAGCCAAGGGAAAAGGTCCAAACAATTGATGGAGCGTAAAAAAAAGCCCAATGATGAAAGAAAAGTGTGATAAAATTCTGGCCATTTCATGGATGTAACATCATATTCACTATGGACAGTCACACATTTGTTATCACGTACCTTAGCTTTCAAAATTTTCTTAAGGCGTCTACTACAATGTCAAAAACTTGATCCTTATATAAGGAATCACGAAGTAGAATCCGAGGACCAGTTACAGGGGTAAAAGGCACACAACATTGGTACTTTGGATAGTATCTTGAACCATAACTGTAGTAAGCATCTGCCCAAGAATGGTCCAAGACAAATTCACCATACAAGTGACTGCACAATCAACATGAAAAATGAGTGAAACCATCTCCATAAAGCTCCTCGAAGATCGTAAAAATTGCTCAATATATAGCTATTTACGAGGAGCATAGAAGAAACTATCTATTTGAAGTTTCAGAGAAAATAAATCTAATCCTAAGAACAAAGAAGAGGATAAACCTTTTCAGATAAAGTGGAACAACACCTACAACAGTCCCGGATTCATCCTTAGCACCAATGTGCCGCAGCATCCATCCTGTTTCCTAAAAGCAATTAAATAGATCAACGGAGTTCCAAGAGAAGCAATTCAGCTTAGCAGCATAGTAAAACTGAAAGAACTCCGTTCAAGAACAATAGGAAGAGAAGCCAAAACCTAAAGGTACCGAGAGGGTGCCAATCCATTAAAAAAACTACTTCACTAGGTAGACATCAAATTCTACAAAACTCAATAGTCCATCTTCATTCAAAGAGAAACTTTGCGGCATATACCAAAAATAAAAGGAACTTCTTTTTTCCCCGTCTGTCAGAGCATCAGAAGGAGAGACATCTCTCTAGAGACAGAAACCTATCGGGCCGACAAGCTGTCGGATGTAAAAGCATCAAGGACACCCCACAAGCAGCAGTGTGCAACCAACTTATCAGTGAAAGCTTATGGACGAAGGAACCAAGGGATAATTATGCCAAGGACTCCAATATCAATGAAGCAAATACCAATCATCCAATCCTCCTCTCATAAGAACGCAAAAATTACATTGATGAACGACAATCTCAACCCCTAGAACTCGAAATCTCACATTCACAGCAGAATTAGACTCCTCCAAACTCGAAAGGAACCCGTGCGAGAGAAACATATTATACTTCTCAAGGCCAGGAGCATCAAGAGCACACGCATCCCAATCATCCGCCGAAACCTTGGAGATGGAATTAACAACCGAGGGCAATATGTGCTTCGGCCTCAACTCCGCCGCCGCAACATCTTGCGCGACATAACATGAACCTATTCATTCCGTACATCCCGGAAACAGAACCATTGCGAACGTGACTAAGAACATACCTCGGCGCCCGGCGCCGTCAGAGCATAATAGCCGAGGGAAAGATCGACGGTCTCACGAGGCTCCAGAGACTTCTTCGACCTCCAGAACAGCGCGTGGATTCTGGCAGCGGCGGTGGCTCGGAGTCAGAGTTGATGACGAGTTCGTCGGAGGGAGGAAATTAGATAGAGGCCCAAAAGTTGTCGAGAGACCAACGCGAGCACAAACCTTATGCTCGATCTCTGCGTTGGAAACAGTGGGAGGCAAAGGCAGTCGAGAACCAGCTGCAACTAGCGGGGCTCTTAAAGGAGGCGACGTGCCAGAGGTAGATGACCAACGAGGCGGAGGCGGAGGCGGAGGGGGTGGGATGCGCTTGAGAAGGAAGTGCAGCTCGTTCTCTGTCTGCTCTTCGACAAAGAGAGAGAGACAAAACCCAAAAAAATTCAAGTGAGGAGAGAGAAAATTTAAGCAGGAGTGCAGCACATTTATTACCCTTCTAATCCGTCCTTTCTTTTGCCAATCGAGCCGAGCCAAGCCACCAGCCATTTATTTCGGAGAGAGTGAGAAGAGAGAGGAGAGAGACAGATGCACAGAAGATGGAGGGGCGTCAAAGTGGTGGGCCCCAGAAGATGGAGGGGCATCAGCGTGGTGGGCCCCAGGAGCCCTTTTGAACGTCTGATGCCGTCGCTTATGTGGAGCCACGTGTCGACTCCTGAGTGGTCTTACCTGTCGCCTACGTGGAGGGTAAAACCCAGCCAATATTTTCTCGGCGACCCAGGGTGATTGTTTCGCTGGCACAAGTAATGCCCATCGGAATGAACCTCACCCAACTACTCTCCATTTCCCTAATTCCTTTTTTTTTTCTTCGTTTCCTCATTGTTGTTGTTGTTTCTTTATTTCCTTCTTTTTTCTTTTAAATTTTTGGATTTTTGGGTTTTTGAATTTTTAAATTAATTTTTTAAAAATCATTTTATATTCTGGAAGAAGGAGACATGGGGCGGGCCCTTGGGCTCGGTTCGAATACGGCCCATGAGCTATTCAAGCCCAATTTAAAAGCAAATTAAGCCCAACTCATTAACAACCCAATGCTTCCATCAAAGCAGATCAAAGCCCAAAAAACATCAATACAATTATAACTAGAATTAAGCCCAAACTTTCTTAAAAAAAACAACTAAGGTCTGTGTCTCCACCCTCCCCTCTTTCTCCACATACTTTTCTTCTTCCTTATTCAGTTTTATCGCCTTTCTCCACATTGCAGACCAAGAACTCTCAAAACTGAACATAAAATTCAGAATATTTAAAGCTTTTAATCAACAAATAACGCTTTCCACTTTCAAGCAGAGCACAACTAAGACATCACCATGAGTTATGTCAGTCCGCCACCACGAGACCGTCATTGGAGAATCTAACTCATAGCTAGTGAAATCACTATTTGCATACTTGTGACACCCCGAACTCTTCGCAGGTCGTCACCAGCGCCGATGTTACACTTTATTACCTTTTTCTATCTTGTACTTAAAACAAGCGTCGTTAATCATAGGCATTTTTTTTTTTTAAAAAGCGGTCCCAGCGCGACTCATAGCGGAAGCAAATTAAACATCACCATCTATCCCCATACCAATCCATGATACCAATACACACCAGCTAATCATCAGGATTTTATAAACAACTTCGACACTTTGCTTACATATATATATAGCAAGATGGGATTCCCTTCGGGTCGGTACAAAACAAGGAAAAGCTAGGACTCTGCCATGTCCAGCCTAAAACCTCAAAAAGAAACTCTCGACCCTCAACATCATATGAGTACGAACCCCCATCGAAAGTGTCGACTATCTACATAAAAAAGAATCCAGCTCCTACTCATCGCGCGCGGGTCTCACACCCAACCCGGTGCATCAGGCGGTGGCGGCGGCAACATCCCTCGCATCGCGCCATCCGGACGAACGTGCACAGAAATGAACTCCTGAATGACAGGGCCCCCAGCTAGGCCTATGTCGTACATCACTAGACAACGTACTCGAATAAAAGTCAATCCAGGAACAGAGGGACAGTCTATCTCAGCACACTCGACCTCTACATCGGATGGTAGACCATAAAACACCCCCCGCGAGACGGCAGGTAGCGGCATACTTGCTAATCTGAAATGTTATCCCCAAAAGGGGTAAGTACAACCACTCAGCAGATAGGGAAATCCAATAACAACTCAATACATCAGGCATATCATCATACGATGCAGGCATTGCTTACCTTTGATGTCATGCGCATTCATGCATCATCATATCATACATATCATCATCATGGCATCTCATATATCATTATCATCATCATGCATTTCATCATGCATATCATACCATGGATGATCATCATATCACATCACGCATCATCATCATCACCATCATCACCATGCATATCATCATGCATATCATCATGCATATCATATCATAGGTGATCATCATATCACATCATATATCATCATCATCACATCATCATGCATATCATCATGCATATCATATCATAGGTGATCATCATATCACATCATACATCATTATCATCACATCATCATGCATATCAGCATGCATATCATATCATAGTTGATCATCATATCACATCATACATCATTATCATCACATCATCATGCATATCATCATGCATATCATATCATAGGTGATCATCATATCACATCACATATCATCATCATCACATCATCATTATCATGCATATCATCATGCATATCATATCATAGGTGATCATCATATCACATCATATATCATCATCATCACATCATCTTGCACATCACCATCATGCATTAATTTCCATTTTTTTTTTCTTTAGATTTGATCACCACATCACCCATTCTCAATTATCATCCCTTCGGGCAAAGACCTCCGACAGGGTTCCCAGCATTCAGCCTCCCAGGCCACCGGGCTTCCGGCCCCCCACATTCTGGGCATCTCGCATCTCAACTAGCATCACGAGGCATTCCCTTCGGGCAGAAACCTCCGACAGGGCTTCCGGCCTTTACCCTTCTAGCCAGGCATCCCGCACCCACATCCTGGCATCGCGAGGTATTCCTTTCGGGCAAAGACCTCCGACAAGGCTTCCGGCCCCCCACATTCCGGGCATCCTGAATCTCCCAGGGAATTTCAGCAATGCATCTCTGTACATTCCAGCCTCATCCTCCACCACAACCTCTTACTCACATATCATTTTCCACATTCACCATCCTTTTAATCTCATTATTACATGGCATATGATTCACACATGCATCACAATCTATGATCATACATACACCAATGTCATATAACAATGCATAATAAACTCAATGGAATTCATGGCCAATAAAATAATCCATTTTTATTTTTTTATTATTTTATTATTATATTTATTTATTTTCATAAATAAATATTAAATTTAATATCTATGATTTTCCCAAAATCATAATATTCAAACAATCACTAAACAAACCAATAGGATGACAATTTCATACGAAATTCATGGCCAATTCGAATTTCACACAATTTCACACTTTCCACAAAATAGCACATGATATTCGGATAATAACCAGAATTGCACAGTTTCCAAATAAATTCGATTAAAATACTCATATGGCCTCCAAAAATTACGAAATTTTACAGGGTGATAGCCAAGACATGTTCGTGCATTTTTCATGCAGAACTCCACGCCAAATTATTTTTAGATTAATTTATACAACCCCACGAAACTTCTGGAACCACTACCGCATCGTCCAGAATACACATCTCCGAAATATTAAGATTTAACCCATCTAGTCTCTTTCGTTTCCTCTGAAATTTGAGTATGTTATGTACCAAAGTTTCCTTTACAAGTTTCATGAAGAGATCTAGGTCAAATAACCAAATTATGGTCACCATTTAAGTCCATGAAGTCTCGGGTGTCTCGGAATACTTCACCAGAATTATCACCTCCAAGATCTAGCCGATTTACCAAGCTATACTTGTTATTTTTGCTTTAAATTTGAGTATATTGTATTTTAAGGTGTTACCTACAACTTTCATGAAGACATCAAAGTCAAATCTTCAACATAAATCAACATGAAAACAAGAATCCAGCAAGAGGTCAGTGGAAACTTCACAGATCTAGGGTCTCCGTATAATGGAACTTTAACCTCTCATATCTCCATAATTTTCCACGAAATTTCAGTATGTTATAGTACAAGACGTTAGCTACAACTTCCATGAAGACATCGAAGCTAAAATCGGACTCCAAACACACATGCAAGCTCATACAAGCTACTGACTCCTACAACCGAGCAAGAACAGTCACACGGTTTGAAAACAACCAACCCTTACCTCGGTTTTTCGCACTTGAAGCACCTAAAATCTAACATGCAACCAACAATACAACAAGCAAGAGAAGTTAAAGGACTCCACTTGCCTCTAGGATGGACGGTCGACGATGTACGGCGGCATACACGGCGAACGAACGGCGGGACACGGCGGCTCCTCCTCGGCTCCGCCTCCTCTCCCTCTCGGTCTCTCCCTCTCTCTCACGATTTCTCTCTCTCTCTCACCCTCTCTCTCGGCCGAATGAAGCAAAAACCGGCCACCTTCTCTCTCTTCTCCCCTTTTATTTCCCCTAAAGCTCATGATTACCTTGCCTCTACCATGGCCAATGCATAGCCTTCTCCTTGCCACTTGTCTTGATCCATGCAAGATGGGCTTTGGAGTTGGGCTTTGGGCTTGGGCCATCCGGCCACTCCTCCTTGGGCTGGTCGACAGCCTCCTTTGGGCTCTAATGGGCCGACTAGCTTGGCCCACCAAGCTTTAGGCCAATGGGTCCAAGGCCCATTCGAATTTAATCCCCTTTTTCTCTTTTTTTTTTTTTTTTTGAAATTCTTCTTTAAATATTTTTGAATTCCAATTTTTATCTTGACCAAAGTCTTTGGGCATTTTTGTTCATTGAAATTTAATTTATAAATCTTATGGTCAAGCATAGATTATTAATCTATTAAATTTAAATTTCCACAATCACAAGCACCAATCATCAAATTTAAAAGACTAATGGCTAAAACATAAGCCATGGAAATTCTACCACCTAATTAAAGACTTTAACACACCTTATGGCTTGGCTTTGAATTTCTGGGATGCCACAATACTATCACAAACTTTGGAAAAACTCATGGCTTATGAATAAGGAAGCAGGATGTGACCCAACAAATCATCATGAATCATCGCTGATAAATAGCTCGGAGTCATTTTTTCTCATCACCCGCCACCATCAATTACACTCGAAATCATGGTTAATAATTAATGAACAAATCAGCAAGGCATAAACTATATCAACACTCATTCAGTTCGAACGCTTTGAGGACCTATTTTATGAAAATGCCATGGATGCATTTCGTCAAACAGGTCGTGGTCAACGAGTTAAGGAGTAGGCTTCAGATACCCGAATCTCAAACACCATGGACGATAGCTTCGTTTCACCATTCATTCAGAAGCTTCCCAAAGTCCCAAAAGCGCACATGTGCTGCATGCCAAGTCGCTAAAATCCTCCAAAAAGTTGCCCTTAGAATACAATATATAGACTGAATCTCACTAAATTATTCTCCAAACCACCAGGGGAGAATACAATGAATGCTTACATCTGATCAACGTCCGCTAGGGCTACACGAGGAGCACGTAAATCAGACTGTGATTCAGGCCATAGAACTTGCAAGTTCTAAACAAAACTTGTCATTCCAACTACAAGGGCTGCGTCACACTTGTCACATGGATATCCATGTAACGAAGTGGCATTGACACGATTCTATGTCAGCATTTCTGTTCACATATTTGACGGGAGGACTAACTTAAATAAAGGGTTAATACCTTAAAAAAACCCCAAACTAGTACACATGTGACAAATTTACCCAAAACTCTATCTGACTAAACTCTATCCGACTCCGTTACATGTGTCACACTCTAGTTCTCTCCGTTGCTCCCGATGTTTACAAAAGACGAGTGAGCATATAGACAATGGGGAGGGTCTGCCCACCATCACCAGTGGATGGCGACACTATAAGCATTCTTATTTGTAGGGGCAAGCTGAATATGGTTTTCTCTTTATTTTTATTTTCTTTCTTCATCATTCAAAAACCTCAACATTTTTTTTCTTAATTTTCTAAATTTGCAAAAATCGGAAAAGATTCAAGGACTCACATGAAATCATCCCTAAGCTTTACTGCAAAGGAAGTTACTACTATTTTCTTTGCACTTCTATAAGTAAGTTTCGGCATTTTTCTGTTTTCCGGTTGATTTCTCATCCAATTAGAATTTAGGTTTCCATAAGTAATTACTTCACAAAAAGAAACTTGTCTTCAAGATTGATTTCATCAATTTGCAATTGATTCCATCAATGTATTTATAAAATGTAAGTGAGAATTTTCTCCAGAGAGCTAGATATTAAAGAATAAATTCCTATTAAGTTCATTCTGAATCCTTGTGGCAAGATCAATAAATTTGAATTTTATTTTATTTTCATTCTGAACTCGGTTCAGTTTGGATTGCGTTAGAATGAGAAAGACTTCTAGAATGAATAGTCTTTGGTAAGAGTTTGCAATATAACTTCATAAGTATACTATTATTCAAAATAAGGATAAGAACTATAAAGTTTTGTCAACTTCAAAACCTGATAGAAGTTTTCTCAACAATGGCAAGTTTTGTTTAGCAATTGCAAGTTCTAGGGTGTGAGCGACAACCTGATTTGCATGCTCACCGTGTAGTCCTGGCAGACGTTGATCAGATGTCTTCTTTCATTGTATTCTCCAGAAAAATTTACTGAGATTTAGTCTATAGATTTTATACTAAGGGCACTTTCTGGGGCATTTTAGCGACTTGGCATGCAGCACATGTGCGATTTTGGTACTTTGGGATGCTTCTGAATGAATGGTGAAACGTAGCTATCGTCCATGGTGTTTGAGATTTGGGTATTTGAAGCCTGCTCCTTAACTCGTTGACTATGACCTGTTCGACGAAATGCATCTATGGCATTTTCATAAAATAGCTCCTCAAAGCGTTCAAACTGAATGAGTGATGATATAGTTTATACCTTACTGATTTCTTCATTAATTATTAACCATGATTTCAAGTTTAATTGATGGTGGCGGGTGATGAGAAAAATGACTAGGAGCTATTTATCAATGATGATTCGTGATGAGTCATTGGGTCACACCTCGCATCCTTATTCATAAGCCATGGAATTTTCTGAAATTCATGATAGTATAAAGATGGTGATTTCACCAGCTGTGAGTCAGATTCTCAGGTGACGGTCCAATGGTGGTGATTGACGTAACTCAAGGTGATGTCTTGGTTGTGCTCTGCTTGAGAGTGGAAAGTGGTATCCATTGATTAAAGCTTTGAATATTCTCAGTTTAATGTACAGTTTTGAGAGTTCTTGGTCTGCAATGTGAAGAAAGGCGATAAAAATGAACAAGGAAGGAGGCAAAGAACGAGGACAGAGAGGAGAGTGGAGACATATATATTAGTTGTTTTTTAAGGAAGTTTGGGTTTAATTCTAGTTAAAATTGAAATGATGGAAGCATTGGGTTATTGATGAGTTTGGCTCAATTTGCTCTTAAATTGGGCTTGAACACCTTTGAAATGGATTTGACTTGAAAGCCCAAGCGTGTCCTCGGCCTGGGTCACTGAGACCAGCGTACGGGCCATATTAGTACGAGCCAGAGGGGCCCGGCCTGGCCCGGGTCCCCCGTCTTCCAGAACATAAAATGACATCTTTAAAAAAAAAGTAATTAAAAAAAGTTTTAAAAAAATGTAAAAAATACAAAAAAATTAACGAATTCAAGAGTAGTTGGGCGAAGTACTTCTGACTTGCATTACTTGTGCCAACGGAAAAATCTCCCTGCGTCGCCTGCATAAACATCCATCAAGGAGCACGCGGTTTGCACTATGGTGAGAACGAGCAGCACCCCAGCGGTCCTGAACCACGGCTTACTGAGGTAGTCACGGTTGAGGATGACCTTCCACTGGTGCCACGGGTGCCTGCTGTACTCATTCAGTTTCTGACACAGGCTTGAGTAGAGGAACTCGCTGGAGTCCCTCATGGTCTCCTTGTACAAGCTGTTGAAGAGACTGGCCAGGTCTTCCTTGCTACCGAGCCGATTTTCCAAAATTAAGTAGCTGTTTAGAATGTCGATGTCTTCGGGCGTGTCGATGAGGCTGCCCATGAGAATGGCGTAGCTGGTGATAATCTTTTCCACGTGGTGGTACTGCTCGTACGCAATCATGTTCCTGAACCACGCCTCGGTCCACTCGTGCACAACCAAGTGCCGCATCCTGAGGGTCCCAGCCTTGAAGTGGACCTCGGGCAGGGAGAAGGTTCCCACGCCTGGTTTGAACTCAACACCGGCCTCTTGCAGCTCCTTTGCACTCCGAGTTAGCACGAATTTCTTGCCATGTCTGTCCTTCGCACCCCGTGGGAACGAGGGCAGTTGCATGGCTCGCACGTATCCACCAGGTGCTTCATCTGAACTGTCGTGCTTGCAAGCTCGTGCCCCTGCAGGACGTCTTTGAAGTACTCGTCGCTAAGCTTGAAGAACGCTACAGTGGTACACAATGCGGTGAGATTATAGAGAGTCTCGAGGACAAAGAATGGGACTTGATTTTCCAGGAGCAGGAGGTCGTGGAATACGGCGTTGCTCATCCACTGCTTGCAGAATATTTCATCGTCCTCATCACGGTGCTCGAGGTAATGGTTCCTTATGAACAGCTCAACTACAAAAACTGCGTCCACTAAGATTATTTCCACGAGCTCCTTGCTGGCTTGGGTGAGATTTTCTTGGTAGCATTGCCGAATGCGGTCTTCCAATTCGCTGATGATTCTGATACAAGCTGGGAGGTCGGCCTTGCTGCGGCTGAGGAAGCCTCTCAAGTACCTCAGTTTGATAGCCATCAACTGAATTGCTGTCTTATCATGGTGGAACGGCCCGATGGAGATGACTTGAGGTGTGTAAGCCTCTGCATTTGCTTTGCGCAACTTCTCAGGCACTCGTTATATGCAACTCTCGGTGGACCCGATAGTCAAGTTGTCCATCTTCCTCTCTATGGTAACCGCAACTTCCTTGACAATCTGACTCATTTCTAAACAAGTGAAAGAAAAGGATTACAAGCCCATGAAACTAGAGAGTGAAAGGGTACATCTGACATTCTCGTTCGTGTCGCAGTGATTTAGCGCCTAATGACGAGAATGAATTAAGCACATCTTCTTCTTTTTCCATTAAACAGGACTCGAGACCTGTCAAAAAGAAAAACAAAGCCCAAAAACAACATGAAAATGATGTCTTTTTCTAGTAGAACAGAAAACACGCCCCAGTTCGCGATGCATTCAATCTGTTCTAGAAATAGCAGAGGTCTACATTGACAGAATAACATGATCGGATTTTGGTTGTCATGAAGAAGCCCCTGCTCTCGAAAGATTTTACCTCAGGGCACTTTGCCGTGTTTTTGCCATTGGTCGAATCGTAAAAGTCGTTCACTTTGAGGAGGCGTTGTGCCTTGAAAGCTTTATTTAATTAAAGGGCTTAAGGCCCTGTCCGCCCAAGCTGGGCCCAGAAAGCCCGGCCCATGGGAATAGGGGCCCGTGGAGAGAATGGGGTATAAAAGGGAGAGAGAGAGAGAGAGAGAGAAAAGGTTGGTTGGAAATCATAATTCACGTACGTCTTTTCTCTCCCGCGTGTTTTCTCTCTCAAAAGGAACAGTAGGCATACGGCTTTCAATTCTTCCCTTCAAGGCTTCATCGGATCAAATTCGACCGGATTTTCTTCCTCCATTGGCGTCGGTGTCTAATCTGTGGATTAAAAGGTACGCTCGACTCGTGGTGTGCTTTAGGATCGGTGATACGTGTCGTTTTCTTGGGCTTCGCTTCCGCATTGATTTAGGGGTTCGATTCGGTATCGAATCCGTTTTCGGGAATCCGTTATTCCCAACATTGGTATCGAGCCGTTTCACGTTTTTCCCGATCAATTCGATGTTTTGATTGATTTTTCGCGAAATCCCTTCGGCCGTACGGAACCGGGCGAAAATCCCGACACCCGAGACTTCTTCGGCCATTTTCATGAGTTTTCGAATGTCAAAAACAAATTCTAAAAGCACCGGGAGAAAGACGACGTCGAGACGAGTCCGGGAGATGTCTCGAGCGCGGCCGGTGACGCCGCACGCGCCCACACGCGCGGCCGGAAGCGCGCTGGCGCGTGGGCGCGACGTGCCGGAAGCGCTCGATCGCCGGCGCGTGCGGCACACGCGCTGGTCGGCGAATCGGCGCGTGCGCGCGCCCGGCCGAACCGAACCGGACGCGCCGGTCCACGGACCGACGCGTCTTGACGTCAGCATGACGTCACCCAAAGGTCGATGCCGGCGGGGCGCGTCATCGATGACGTCAGCGATGACGTCGGTTGGCCGGGTGGTGACCCGACCCGCGAACCGACTCGACCCGACCCGCTGACGATGGCAGGTGCGTGGCACGTGCCGCTGACGTCTGCGTGACGTCAACCCGCGCACGCGCGCGGCACGTGCAGCCGGTCCGCCCGAACGGTCCGACCGGTTCTTCCGGTCCGACTGGTCCGACTGGTTCTTCCGGTCCGACTGGTCCGACCGGTCCGACAACCGACGAGCGTTGACCGGCGACGAGCGTTGACCGTTGACCGACCGTTGACCGTTGACTTTGACCGTTGACCGTTGACCCAAAAAAAAAAAAAAAAGGGAAAAGAATGTGTTTCTTTTTCAATTAAGTCTATGTGGATTATATGTAATCCCTTATTTGTTCTGCATTTGTTGCAGGAACAATGCCTCCCCTGAGGTTGCGCACACCTATTCGCGCAGTGACCGATGAACAAAAGGAAAAAATTTGTCTAAGTTGATAGGTGAAAGGTGTGATCATCGATGGGAGAGTGGTGACTTAATTGATCACGTCCTTGAAGTCAACGGAAAATTCAACAGGTCATATGGAATGGTCGTCCTATGTCACGATCGAGAGATGGTGCGATTTTTCATAAGCACTCTTCCACGAATGGCAAGATGTGTTGAATCGCATATGGGATGTCAACGGAGCTGCTTCCTATAAGAAAATTGTGATAGATTTTGTAAATGAATATTCTGTATTGTTACAAGGGAAAAGATCAAGAAATTGAACAAAAGAGGATCTTTCTCGGTTCGTGTCTTGACTATGTGTTAGTTGTGTTGGCGATATGTATTAAGTGTGCTTTGTGGACATATAATGTATTGTTTACTACCCGATTGTTATTGATGTGACAACTGATATGTTAGTTGTATTGATTGAAAGCATTATTGTTTTATTGGAATTCAATTATTTGTTGCTTTCATTATTCTTTGTGGTTCTTTGTGGGTAATTAGGCGTGGGTAGTTTTAGAAGTTTTTGTAGCTTCATAGAATTAATTTTGCATATGACAATCATATTAATGATAGTTTTAAGTTAGGATTTTTGGAGGATGATTGGAAACAAAGTGACCTTTTGATTCTAAAGCCTTACTTGAAATTATTCATTAATATGATGGGTCTATGTAAATAGGGATGCATAAATGATAGGCATTAATAATTCGTGCATATTTGTCGATTTGTTGAGATCAATGGCTTACGCACAAAGAGCATAGTTGCCGAGCTGAACAAAGGTGAAAAGCTCAATGGAGACAACTATGAGATTTGGCAAATGAAAATCCAATATGTGTTGGAAGAGCAAGAAGCACTTGAGGCTCTTGTCATGACCATGGAAGAACTGAAGAGGGAACCCACGCACAACACAAAAGAAACAAAGAAGCTTTCTTAGCGTGGAAAAGAATGAACTCTCTAGCTCGCATCACGTTGTTGAGCAGCATGGAAAATGACGTCATGCGAGAGTTTCGCGTTTTGATAATGCCAAGGAATTGTGGGAGGCATTGGCAGCTAGATATGGTCATACTTCGGTGACTAGGCGAGGCAGCTCACTATCGGGTTTGACTCTTATAAGAAGCCTCATGGTCGAGACCATGAAGCAACATCTTAGAAAGATGTCAAACATGATAACCGAGCTAAAAGATGCTGGCCATGTCCTCACGAGATGAGCAGCAAGTGCAAGCGGTGATTCGTTCCTTGCCTCGAGTTGGGAGCATATGAAGGTGCACGACTCATAATGAAAACATCAAAACCTTTGAGGATGCGATGCGTCATCTTGAGCTGGAAGAGGACCGCTGTTGGCGGCTAAGCGGATCTTTGAACTCTATTATGCTGGTTCTAGCTCAAATGGAGCTTCGAGCTCAAGCGCAAAGCGCCCTAAGCGGTTTTGATAAGGGAAAGGCAAGGAAGAAGCGGGTCCTTCGGGGAAGAAACCCAAATTCAACCAACATGGAAGAGGGAAGTGTCCTCGCATGAAAAAAAGCTTGCAAGGGGGAAATGCTACAAGTTTGTGACAAGAAGGGTCACTATGCTCGCGGCTGTCGTGAGCCAAAGAAGGTATGCACCCCTTGTACTTTTCAGAACTTTACTTATGTGTCGAGTTACGTGTTCCTAAGCGAGTCTAATCCTTTGTGGTTGTGGATTCGGGAGCGACAGACCATGTAGCGAAGGATAGAGGATCCTTCGTAGAATTCCGACAGTACCAACTGGAACTAAGTGGATCTATGTGGGAAACAACTCCAGAGCTGAAGTGAAAGGAATTGGCACGTGCCAACTGAATATGCGTGGTGGACGCACCTTGTTTCTTCATGATGTATTGTATGCTCCGGAGATTCGTCGGAATTTAGTGTCTGTATTAATGTTGGTTAAATTAGGTTTTAATATGAACTTCTGTAGTAGAGGTGTGAATTTGTTTTTGGAGACAAATTACTATGGTTGTGGCTATTTTCTGGATGGTTTTATTGTATTAGATATTGATTATGTTAATGCTAATGTTTGTTATTCCCTTATCACATCTTCTAATACTTATGATAATGATGTGAATGTGTGGCATGCTAGACTTGGTCACATTGGCCAACAACGTATGAATAGACTAGCCAAAGAGGGCGTGTTGGGTAACATTGAAAAAGTCGATTTACCCATATGTAAGCATTGCCTAGAAGGAAAAACAACACGAAACCATTTGGGAAAGGGAAAAGAGCTGAATTTCCTTTGCATTTAATCCATTCTGATGTCTGTGGTCTAATGAATGTGAGAGGAAGGCATGGGGCTGTTTATTTCATCACCTTTATTGATGATTATACTCGATTCGGATATGTCTATTTGATTTCTCATAAGTACGAAGCAATAAGTTGTTTCAAAAGGTTTATGAACCTGGTAGAAAATCAATTAGACAAGAAAATAAAAACATTGAGATCCGATCGAGGTCGAGAATATTTATCGATGAGTTCAGAAAATTATGTGATGAAAAAGGAATAGAAAGACAGTTGTCTATTCCGTATACTCCTCAACAAAATGGTGTTGCGAGAGAAGAAACGAGAACCCTACTTTGGAAATGGTTAGGTCTATGATGGCGCATGCTAACTTACCTATCACCTTTTGGAGTGATGCATTGTTGCTGCCTATATACTTAACCGGGTGCCTTCCAAATCAGTTACTTCCACTCCATATGAGTTATGGACAGGTAGAAAACCGGACTTAAGTTTTCTTAAGCCATGGGGTTGTGCTGCCTACACACATGAGTCCTCTCACAAATTTGGGAAATTAGGTCCCAGAGGAAATAAGAGTATTTTCATAAGATACTCAGAACACTCAAAAGGGTATGTGTTCATTGGTGAGCGGGGAAAGTGGGAGTGTAACTGAATATGAATCACGAGATGTCACATTCTTAGAGGATGAGTTTCCTAAGAAGGGCGAAATAGGGGAAGATCACTCCCTATTTGAGACTTTGGATCAAGATAATGATATTGGTGGAGTTCATCCAAGTGGGAGCGTAATAGGGAATGATGTGCAAAGTGTACAATCTCCGTAAGGCGAACAAGTCGCCAAAGTATTCCCCGTCGACGTTTTGACATTGAAGGGGAAACTTTTATGGTTGCTCCACAAGATGAGGATGAGCCAAGAAATATCAATGAGGCTCGAAGTGCCCTAGTAAAGAAAAATGGATTCGTGCAATGGAAGAGGAAATGGAGTCAATGGAATCAAACCAAGTCTGGGAACTGGTTGATCTTCCAAAAGGACGCAGAGCTATTGGGAACAAATGGGTTCTCAAAATAAAGCAAAAGGCTGATGGCTTGATAGAAAGGCATAAGGCTCGCCTTGTGGCGAAAGGGTATAATCAACGGGAAGGAATTGATTATGAAGATACATTTTCTCCGTAGTGAGATTTACCTCAATTCGCATTATTACGGCAATAGTAGCTAGTCGGATCTTGAGTTACATCAAATGGATGTAAAGGCTGCTTTCCTCAATGGAGAATTAGAGGAAGAAATATATATGGAACAACCTCTTTTGGTTTCATAGTGAAAGGCCAAGAAGAAAAAGTATGTCGACTTTTGAGGTCGATATATGGTCTTAAGCAGTCATCAAGACAATGGTATATACGTTTTCATAATGCCATAGTGGCATATGATTTTACAATGATTGATGAGGATCATTGTGTATATATCAAAAGATCCAAGGATATACACAATGATCAATTTGTGATCATATCATTATATGTTGATGATATACTGATTGCCGGAAGCAATATGGAGTTGGTTAATACTGTCAAGAGATGGTTGTCTTCTAACTTTGAGATGAAGGATATGGGTGAGGCTGCATACATTCTTGGAGTTAAGATTTCGAGAGATCGTTCGAAGAGGTCGTTGTCTCTTTCGCAAGAAACCTATATAAATAAGGTTTTTGAACGATTCCGTATGCAAGATTGTAAACCCATAGACACTCCTATTGCAAAAGGTGAAGGATTGAGCCATAGGCGTGTCCGGGGACTCCACAAGAGAAGGAACAGATGAAACATGTTCCTTATGCTAGTGCTTTGTTGGAAGCTTGATGTACGCTATGATGTGTACAAGACGACATATGTTTTGCGGTTGGAATGGTGAGTAGATATCAATCCAACCCGGGTCCAGACACCTTTGGAAAGCCGTGAAGAGAATGCGAGGTATCGAAGGGGCGCTGATTTCAAGTTGAATTATCAAGGAAAGGATCTGCGACTTGAAGGCTATTCGAGATGCGATTGGGGAGGAGATTTAGATGAAAGAAAATCTACCTCGGGTTTTGCTTTTTCTTGCTGATTGGGGAGGAGATTTCGTGGCGTTATCGCGCGGTACAAGAAGCGGTTTGGCTTAAGAGATTTTTGGATCATTTAGGTGTTATTGAGAAAGCTGCAAATCCATTGTTGGTTAAGCGTGATAGCCAAGCAGCTATAGCGTACACCAAAGATCCAAAATATCATGGCAAGACCAAACATATAGATACCAAGTATAACTTTGTAAAAGATATGGTTGCACGAAAGGATGTGAACTTGCGGTACATATCTACGCATAGAATGGTAGCAGATCCTATGACAAAGCCAATACCTAGAGATGTGTTTTGTGGTCATGTAAAATCTCTAGGATTGCGTAGAGTCGATGTCTTGAATTGTAATTTCCCTGAATTGTTCACATTTATGAAATTTTGTTTTTTCATTGATTAATGCCTATGAATCTTAGTATAATCTTTATGCATCTTAATGCTCAGTGCATTATTTTAAGTTGAGAAGTATGTCGGACAGATATAAGATTAGCCCACTCACACGGGTAATCGCCTTTGTTTACTATGTGATAAATAGAGATGAGACTGTTTTTAAGCTTATTATCTAGGTGATAATCGAGAGCGCAAGCTTAAAATACGTATGTCGCCTTAACTGAGTGTTAAGATGAGGACATAATACTAAAGATGTCTGAAAGTAAAATACCCCACACATTTTTACTTTATCTGTCTAAGATGCCAGATGTCAGTTCTGATAAATTTTGTGAATAAGTAGATAGGTGAACTCAAGTTAGACATTGGGTATGTCTGAACTATCATCTGTACGGTATTGAAAGGTGTAGACATACGCTCCATGGGAAAGGAGTTAATACTGTAATACGTATTTCATACTACGTATGCATGAGACGACCAATAAGAGTGGCAAAAAGTTTGATCTCAACTTTTATGACGTGTGAGACTCTTGAGGAAAAGAGTTCCTCACTTTTGAAGTCCCCTCAGGACTCTTACTTATTCTCAAGATTTCTATTTAGTGTTTGCTATCTTAGTGTGTTGCCAATGGTCATGAGATGATTCGATCTAATGGGGCATTTCTAGAAAAGCAAGCTGGACTGAAATTGAGAGTTTGAAGGAAAGAGGAAGGTCGATTTTGAAAAATCACATTATAGTTTTGTATTCACTGGTCGACCAATTATAACTGTCTTTGTGATAATTATAATTGTGAATACAATATATATATCATGTTTAAAAGAGATCAAGGGAGATATAAATGTGATCGATCGATCTAGGTACGCATACTAAATCTACTCGGAGTGTGACGCCCATTATGAGCTGCTATATATTCCTAACGAGATGTATAGCAACGAGCTCTCAAAGTATGCTGGTCGCACGGATTATTCACCGGTATGAATGTTGAAGAGAGGTAAAGAGAATCCTGTTCGGCCCACCTTGTGCGAGTGGGAGATGAAAGCTTTATTTAATTAAAGGGCTTAAGGCCCTGTCCGCCCAAGCTGGGCCCAGAAAGCCCGGCCCATGGGAATAGGGGCCCGTGGAGAGAATGGGGTATAAAAGGGAGAGAGAGAGAGAGAGAGAAAAGGTTGGTTGGAAATCATAATTCACGTACGTCTTTTCTCTCCCGCGTGTTTTCTCTCTCAAAAGGAACAGTAGGCATACGGCTTTCAATTCTTCCCTTCAAGGCTTCATCGGATCAAATTCGACCGGATTTTCTTCCTCCATTGGCGTCGGTGTCTAATCTGTGGATTAAAAGGTACGCTCGACTCTGTGGTGTGCTTTAGGATCGGTGATACGTGTCATTTTCTTGGGCTTCGCTTCCGCATTGATTTAGGGGTTAGATTCGGTATCGAATCCCGTTTTCGGGAATCCGTTATTCCCAACATGCCTAAACTAGTTGAGGAAATATCTAAAGAATCTGCAAAGCTTGAGAAACGAATAATAAAAGACCGTCAGCTCCCTTGATCTCCCAACAACGTGCAACGAAGACAATCTGCCGTTAAAATCAGGTGGTCGCAGATCATACAAGATCATAACTACTTTAAATTCTACTGGAACACGCATAAAATTAACCTTCTATTTTTCGGCTATTCTTTGGGCAATCAGTTACGTCGAATGCATACATAGTTTTTGACTATTTGATCCGAAATGAAGTGCAGCATCCGGTCACTACTTAATGCTCTATGTCTGCAAAAGAAGCACCGAGTTGAAAGATATTGAGAGAAAAACAAAGAAGGCTTACCTGAGATTCGAGATCAAGAATTCGTTCTCCCTTCTTGCCGTCACGGGAGAAATCCCGTTTTTGCTTCCCAGAATATATAGTGAGAAAGCATGCAAACTGTCGCTACTGGGGGCAAAAGAAAGATCTGATATTCTTTAACCTTTTATGAAGCATTATAATATTATGCACACAAAAGGTTGTCTGGCCATTACCATTAACCCCAGTGAAAAAGTATTAGGGGAAAAAACACAAAAAAGAGTCGTTTGTTTTCTTTGCCACTAAGTCGAAAAGATCTCCTCTTGGTCCAACTTTTTCTACAGTTTCAGAGAAGTTCGTGATGCAGAAAAAGCGAATATATACTTTGGTCACAATTAAACTGCAACTACGAAGCATCCTTGTTATTCCCAATGAGACAACAGCAGAAGAAAAATTCTTCTTGGCGTAATGTTTCTTCTAAGACTCTTTCTATGGTTACATTAAACATATCACTTATTTAGGGCTTATGACGGGGATTAGCTCCCCTGGGCTTATTTCGTACCAATAAATGCTCTAACTTATTTATAAAAAGGAACATTATGACAAGTTTCTTTGGTAATAAATTATTTAAGGCTAGAATTATATACTTCATTAATTTGTTCATTCTAATTCTTGAACTCTTTTTTTTTGGTATAGCTAAATCCATGAACTATAATTCCTTTGTTTAAGTTAGTCCTTCTGTCAAATACATGAATGGAAATGCTGACATGTGTTGGAGAAATCTTTCCAAAATATTTTGAAGCTGACACAACGTTTCTATCAGTCTAGTCTAGATATTTGTAGACCTTCTGTTTAGAGTCTGAAGACTTTCTGATCACCAGACTCAGCACTCAAGACTCAAGACTCAAGACTATTCTCATTGACAGTTTTTCTAATCTAGTGACGAAGGCAATCCAGAGGCGAAGTATTTGGTTGAGGATTTAATCCTATTCTCTGGAGAAGATCTCTTGGCTGGATAAAAATAACGGATTCTTTTATTCATAATCTAGATCGTTTGAAGATCCGATAGTCGACGAAATATTCTTGGAAGGTTCTATTCTTGGAAACCAAGATCCTGATTATATGGGCGAACAGGATTGATAGGCTATCGGCAGGTTCCTTTAATAGCTCGAATGATCTTCTTAATTGATTCCGTCCAACGGGTAGATTGGAGGAATTCCTTTGGTAAGTGCCAACGGGTATGATGGCCTAAAGGAGTATAAAAGGAAGACGTTCTAATTGCTTTAGTGCATGATCGATAGAGAAATTCCAGAGTCTGAAGCACCTTGATTATTAGTCGATATATTTTGAGCGAAATTGTATACACAGAGAGTGTCTATACTTAGTGAGACCTTGAGCGAGTGTGGTAGATCATTTACACCGAGAAATCAAGGAAGATCAACGCTATAACATCTCTTTATTCATAGTGGAATCTAGCCAATAGGCTGTCAGTGCAGAAGAGTGGAAGTAGGCTCGAAATAAGCCGAACCACTATAAACTGCGTGTTCAATTTTCTCTTCCCTTCTCTCAGTCTTACTTTGATTATTGTTTGTCTCAAATCTATCAAATGTCTAGTATTATGCAATTATCGAGAAAAATCTTTTATATACCTATTCACCCCTCTCTAGGTACTTATACTAGCTATATCAATTGGTATCAGAGCCTGTATACTCACTTTATTTGAAGTGTTTTACTTCAGAGTAAAAGATCCATGGCTAGTATGCTAGCACCAGGGCTGATGGAAGGGCAAAGCAATACCAGACCACCCTACTTTGATGAAAATGATTACAACATCTGGAAGAACAAGATGAAAGCTTTCCTACGATCAAAGGATCCTCTGGAATGGGACGTTGTAGAAAAAGGAATTACTCCTACAGCTGCATCAGTCTCTAAAAGAGGGAAAGAAACTATTGAGACCAGCGGAATGACTCACGAAGAGATAATCAAGAGACAAGCACTCGATGTAAAAGCAATTTACTCTTTATATTATGCTTTGTCACCAACTGAATATAACATAATATCTTCTTGTGTTACAACAAAAGAAGTTTGGGACAGATTACATATCACCTATGAAGGAACAGATCGAGTGAAGGAAACCAGAATTAACATTCTCCTCGGTCAATATAAAGCCTTCAAAATGAAACCAGGAGAATCTATAACCGACATGTTTAGCCGTTTTACTGAGATATTGTCAATGGTCTTGAGAATCAAGGACAAAAATTTCTGATCCCATGAAGGTAAACAAGCTATTGCGTGGACTCTCCAAGGATTGGAATCACATAAAGACTTCAATAAGAGAGACGCAAAGAATTATGCCACTATCTGTCGACGAGCTGATTAGAACTCTTCAGTCTTATGAAGTGGAACGAATTAATCAAGACGAAGATCCAAAAGGTAAGAAATCCATTGCATTAAAATCAAATGATGATTCTGATGATACAGATTCTGAAGATGATATGGACGATGAGGAGCTTGCTCTCATGATAAGAAGATTCAGAAAACTGAATAGAAAAGGAAGAAGGTTCAACTCAAAGAAACAAAGTTTTCAAAGACAGCAGACCAAGTCTGTTGATGATGAGGAACCAAACAAAGATGTAGTTTGCTTCAAATGTAAGAAAAAGGGACACATCAGACCCAACTGTCCTCTTTTGAAGAAGAAGAGAGGAAAAGCTGAAAAGTTTCGAAAAGCTCTCAAAGCTGAAACCTGGAGTGATACAGAGTGTGAAAAAAGTGATAATGAATATGCCAACCTATGTCTCGATGGCACATTCGGACTCGAGACTCGGTCTGGATCGACTCGAACTTGTGAATTTGAGGCAAGTAATTTTAAAATTCCTGTCAAAGTTTCTAAATACATTGATGAACTATGTTTTAGTCTTAAGACTTCTCTCAAAAGAATTTCCAAACTTAAAAAGGAAAACTCAGCTCTAAAACAAAAAGGAAAACGTTTTAGAAGAAAGAGTTAAAAGTTTAGACTTGAATGTTTCCACTCTTAAAGAAAATGAAGATAATCTTTTGAAAGAAAATATTTTTTAAAAACTAACTTATCAAATATTTCAAAGAAATTTTCGATAGGGTCTGAAAAACTTGAAAAAATTCTTTCAGCTCAAAGACCTTACTTCAATAAGTCCGGTCTAGGCATGACAGCAGAAACAATTCCCTTGATTGATTTTCCTAAAGTAAAAGAAAGAATTAAGAAAAGTCCCTCGAGAGAAGCTTACAAAAATCATTTCAAGAAAGTTTTTGTAAAGTCTTTAGGTCGAAATGCCCTCAAGTGTTCAAAGTGCAACAGTCCGGATCACTTTGAAAAAGAGTGTCCTATGGTTTGGAAACCTGTTAAGAAAGTATGGGCTAATACTGTTTATCTTACTAACACCAAATGACCCAAGAAAATTTGGGTACCAAAGAAAGCTTGAGACTCTCTTTTAAATACAGGTCTCCGTCAAGAAAAAAGGTAAAGTGGTATCTTGACAGCGGATGCTCAAGACACATGACAGAAGACTCAAATTGCTTCATAAAGCTTATTCAAGTAAATGGTGGAAAAGTTTCCTTGGGAGAAAACAGCAAAGGAAGTATTGTGGGATTTGGAACTGTGAAAATTGGAAATCTCACAAGAAATAATGTTTCCCTAGTGGAAGGACTCAATTACAATCTTCTTAGCATTAGCCAATTGTGTGATACTGGTTTTAAGATCTTCTTTCAAGAAGAAACATGTTTTGGAACCAATAAAGACTCTACTCAGTCTTTCATGGGTCGAAGACATGGAAATATCTATCTTTGGATGTGAAACCAAATGAATCGCAATGCCTAATCTCAATTCAAGACGAAGCAAGCTTATGGCACATAAAGCTTGGTCATGTCAACATGAAGCAATTAGCCAAAATCTCATCAAAGTAGCTTGTTCGAGTCTACCCAAATTACCATTCCAAAAGTCCGATCCATGCACACCATGTATTCTGGGAAAGCAGGTAAGAAATTCATTTAAGCCAATAAATCATGTCTCTACTAATCATATACTACAGTTGCTGCATATGGATCTCTTCGGACCAACAGAGCATTGGAGGTAAGAAATATTGCCTAGTAATTGTGGACGATTACTCCCACTTTACTTGGGTATATTTCCTTGCAAGTAAGTCCGAAACCTTCTCATATTTTGAAAAATTTGCTAAAAATGTTCAAAATGAAAAATGATGTGTTATCTCAAGTATAAGAACAGATCATGGAGGTGAATTTGAAAATCAATATTTTACAAAATTTTGTGATGAATCTGGCTTTAAGCATGTGTTCTCCTCTCCATATACTCCTCAGCAAAATGGGGTTGTGGAAAGAAAGAATAGATCTCTTCAAGAAATGGCTAGAACTCTTTTAATTGAAAGTAAAATTTCTTCACGATTTTGGGTTGAAGCTGTTTCAACAGCGTACTATATCATCAATAGAGTATTCTTAAGACCTATTCTAGAGAAAACCCCTTATGAGTTATTCAAAGATAAAAAGCCCATTATTTCATACTTTCATGTGTTCGGTTGCAAATGCTTTATATTGAAAAATGCAAAAGATCGAGTTGGTAAGTTTGAAGAAAGATCAGATGAAGGCATCTTCCTTGGATATTCTACATCAAGCAAAGCCTACAAAGTCTATAACAAGAAGAGCCAGTCTGTGGAGGAGTCAATCAATGTCAAATTTCAAGACTCTACGCAAGATGAATCCAGTCAGACTCATTATGAAGAGTCTGAACCTGCTCCAGACCTTCCAAAGCTTACAACTCAAGAAGCATCTCGGACTCTGGAAGACTAGCATCAAGCTGTTCATGAAGATTCAAATAAAGAAAGAGATCATTAACCAGACAAATCAACCAGTAACTGGAAGCATAAGTCCAGTCATCCCAAAGATCTCATTATCGGCGAAATTAATGAAGGAATTCGCACAGATCCAAAAGACGTGAAGAGTCTAGTCTTTGTGGCTCTCATTTCTAAAATTGAACCAAAGAGCATAGAAGAAGCTTTATCTGATGAAAGCTGGATTGAAGCTATGCAAGAAGAGCTCAGACAGTTCAACATTAATGATGTCTGGGAATTGACATCTAAACCAAAATGTAAAACTGTTATTGGAGATAAATGGGTGTTCAGGAACAAGATGAATAAAAAAGGAAAAGTCGTACAAAACAAAGCAAGACTCGTGGCCAAAGGATATACGTAAGAAGAAGTAATAGACTATGATGAGACTTACGCACCAGTAGCAAGGTTAAAAGCTATTCGACTATTACTTGCGTTTGCTTGTTATAAAAATTTTAGGTTATTCCAAATGGACGTCAAAAGTGCCTTCCTAAATGGATTTATCCATGAGGAAGTTTATGTGGAACAACC
Source organism: Eucalyptus polyanthemos subsp. polyanthemos (assembly GCA_017140185.1). Classification (NCBI taxonomy): domain Eukaryota; kingdom Viridiplantae; phylum Streptophyta; class Magnoliopsida; order Myrtales; family Myrtaceae; genus Eucalyptus; species Eucalyptus polyanthemos. The sequence goes on from CM029459.1 coordinate 27,451,832, forward strand.
ACCTGGGTTTGAAGACCCAAAGAAGCCGAGACTCGATCTTCGACTGAAAAAGCCTTGTATGGTTTAAAGCAAGCACCTCGAGCTTGGTACGACAGACTAAGTAAGTTCTTAATACATAATGGTTTTGTCAAAGGTAAAGTAGATACTACTTTATTTATCAAAAAGGAAAACAAAAGCTTTTTACTTGTTCAAATATATGTAGATGATATTATTTTTGGATCCTCTAATGAAAGTCTGTGCAAGAAATTTTCTAAGTCTATGCAGGATGAGTTTGAAATGAGTATGATGGGAGAGTTAACATTCTTTCTTGGTCTTCAAGTAAAGCAATTGAAGGAATGAACTTTTATTTATCAAGAAAAATATGCTAATGATCTTGTCAAAATGTTTGGATTAGAAAATTGCAAAAAGACTGACATACCGATGTCAAGTTCTTTGAAGATAGACAAAGATGAAGAAGGGAAGAAAGTTGATCAAAAGCTGTACAGGAGCATCATTGGTTCACTTCTTTATCTTACTGCTTCTAGACCTGACATTTTGTTGAGTGTTTGCATCTGTGCTAGGTTTCAATTAGATCCTAGAGAATCCTATCTCAGTGCTGCGAAACGTATTATCAAATACGTTGCTTCATCTTCAAGCATCGGTTTTTGGTATCCTAAAAAGGGAGACTTTAATCTTCTGGGATATTCAGACGCAGATCTGGCTGGTTGCAGAGTCGATAGAAAGAGCACTTCGAGAACTTGCCAGTTGCTTGGAAGCAGGACAGTGTCTTGGTTTTAAGAAAACAAAGCACTGTGGCTCTCTCAACAACAGAAGCAGAGTATGTAGCTCTTGGAAGTTGCTGTTCGCAAATTCTATGGATAAAACAACAGCTACAAGACTCATGCACAGAGATTAGATGTGACAACACCAGCGCAATCAATCTCACTAAAAATCCAATCCTTCACTCAAGAGCAAAGCATATAGAGATTCGACATCATTTCATTAGAGATCATGTTCAAAATGGAGAAATCTCGACTCAATTTGTTGATTCAAGAAATCAACTAACGGATATATTCACAAAGCCTTTGGAGAAAAATCAATTCGATTTTATCCATTCCAGACTCAACATTTTGAAACTTGAGGAAGTTAAAGTCTAAAGACTCTCCAACCCTCAGACTCAGACATTCATGGCTATAGACTGTAAGTTGTTATTATATTCAAACTCGAAAAGGTACGATCTTTAGTTCAATTTATTTATAATTTCCGTGAAAAACGGAATCTTGTCTTTTCAAAAGGATTAACTTCTATTTGGCAGTTATTGATTTTAAAAAGAGGTGTCTATTCACTTTCCTTGTGCCGATTGATCTTTCCTTTTTTAAACTGAGTTATATATATACAGTTTTCTTTTTTGCCTAAACTTCAAAACCCTAAAAGGCATTCTCCTCCCAATCCTATCTCTACTTCGTGTTCATTTTCGAGAAAGTTGTCATCTTTTCTTGGGAAAGCGAGTAAAGGAATCTTTCAACGACAAGGAAGGATGTCTTCTTCGAGGAAGTCTTCAAGAATCGCGAACAGGGGACCACAGAGAATGAGGGAGGGGCCTACCCATTTCGATCTCACCGAAGAAGAAAATTTATCGAGTCAACAACAGAGCCCAATTCACTCTCCATCACGTCACTCAACACCATCTACTCCACAAGGTGCGGGTCAACAACCAGAGGAAGAAATAATCAAGGACGCAGAACTTGTAAGAGTCCAAAAACCCTCTTTTATTTACAAGCTCTATTGTGCGATGAAGAGCATTGGGACTCTGCCGAACTACGTAGATGATTTCCTTAAAGATAAGAATTATGAGAATGAGTATATCTTTTTGCGACGAATGGAGGATTTGGGAATTGCTCCCAAAGGAAAGGCTGAGGAAGCACTTGCGAACATTCCAAGTGACCCTCGTATATCGGGGCCAAATCCGATTGACGGGAACGATGATGATAAAATGTTCAGTGAATTTCAACCTAGAATGGGTGTTGCTACGAAGGTGAAGGGAAAAAGAATGGAGTTGTTTAAATCGAAGGAACAGGAGAATCTGTTCTTCAGACTGTTAAAACGAGGGGTGATAAACCCTAGGAGTGTTGATTTCGATTTCTTGGATGCTATTAATGTGAACTTAAGGGAGAAGTTTAATCTGCTTCAACTTGAGCAATTTTGCTCCGATACCACAAACGGTTATGCGCAATTAACAGCATACTTCTATTCGAATCTTAGCTTTTTAGATGTGAATAGAATATCATTCAGTGTTCGAGACCAGGACCATGTGATAGATGTGGACATGTTGGCTGACATAATTGGAGTTGAAAGAGGATGCTATCAACCGATCAAAGTTTCAATTGCTCGTGCCTCATTGGAGCTTGTCAAAGATAGGGATACAGAGGGAAGAATTACCTATTCAAGGATGCGTGCCATCAACATCTTGCTTCACAAAATTGTGATCAACTGTATCAGGTCGAAGTCTACATCCAAGACTGACGTGTCTAATTCCGAGGCAAAATTGATGTACGCAATTAACTCAGGGAAGAAGTTCTCTCTCCCTCACATCATTCTCTTTCATATGTACAGAGCAATGACGAAGGACAAGGGCCAATCGCCTTACCCAGGTCTGGTGACCAAGATCTTCAGACACTTGAATATTGAACCTCCACATACTCTTTGTGTTCGACCATGCGAAAAAATGGTGGTAGGTTTTAAAATGCTGACAAAAATGCGTCTGAAAGAGCTTGCTAAGGCAATGGAGAAGTTCAGAGTGAAGACTCCAGTACCTTCTGCTTCAAAGAGAAAAGGGAAGGAGCCCATTGGTGCCCCATCCAAAAAGAAAAGAACTCTCATCTTGGAGGATGAAGATGAAGAGGAAGATCTCACTATCTCTGCATTAATAAGGACTAGACGTTCTGTACCTGAATCGACGGAACATCATAAGAAAGGGAAAGAAGCAGAGGAAAGAGAACAGAGAGAAGAAGAGGAGCAAGCAAAGAACAGAGAAGCAGAGGAGCAGCAAGAGAAAGAGAAAGAAGCTGAAGAAGAAGGAGAAGCAGAGAAAGAAAAGTCTGCAAATGAAGCCTGAGAGAAGGGGAATCTAGATGCTGAAGAGCCTGACCATCACTCTTCCCCATTTGAGGTCCTAGAGACAAGGGGAGATGGCGAGCAAGGAAGGACTACACCACATGCTGTCAACAGTGAAGGTGTAAGACGCTCATCAGCAGATCCAGAAGATTTTCAGGCTTCTCAAATGCCTGAAGAAGAACATGCTACGTCAACACCAAATCTGCAAGATTATACAGAAGCTCCATCGTCTGCATTCACTCCATCCGAGAGAGCAAATGCGAGCACACAGACGGACAATACAGCAGATTTTCGTCATATCCTTGATGTTCTTCTAGAAATGCAGGGTCAAATCTATGCTCTGGACTGTGAACTTCAAGTCATGAAGAATGCTGGACAAGCATCTTCTGGTACCCTGGCGGATCAAATGAAAGACCTCGCTCTTCAAATTCAAGCCAATGCCAAAGGAGAAGAGGTGGCTCATCTAAAGGAAGACTTGAAGAGGCTGGAAGGCATCGTACAGTCGATGGGAGATTTCCAAATTGTGCGCATTCCCAAGCAGACTTAACTCTTTTCTCACCTTTTTAATGATGACAAAAAGGGGGAGAATTGCAATTTGAACTTTAAACTTTGACTTTAAATTTCTTTTGTGTGTTTGAATGTTTGTTTTTGAGTATGACTTGGGTGAACTTGGGTGTGAACTTGAATTTGACTGACTTGGGTGTAGATTTTGATGCTTGACTGTTTGCATTTATATCAAGTGTTGTTGTATGGTATTACTCATGAAAGACTAACCAATTTTCTGTGGATGCAGAGTCTGGTTGATTTATTAATCTTTATGAGATAGCCATATTGCTTGAGTAATGATTTTGCAGGTCAAAGTTGTTCAAATCTACAGGAAAGTTTTGTCACCATAAAAAATGGGGAGATTGTTGGAGAAATCTTTCCAGAATATTTTGAAGCTGACAAAAGGTTTCTATCAATCTAGTCTAGATATTTGCAGACCTTCTGTTTAGAGTCTAAAGACTTTCTGATCACCAGACTCAGCACTCAAGACTCAAGACTCAAGACTATTCTCATTGACAGTTTTTCTAATCCAGTAACAAAGGCAATCCAGAGCCGAAGTATTTGGTTGAGGATTTAGTCCTATTCTCTGGAGAAGATCTCTTGGCTGGATAAAAATAACGGATTCTTTTATTCGTAATCTAGATCATTTGAAGATCCGATGGTCGACGAAATATTCTTGGAAGGTTCTATTCTTGGAAACCAAGATCCTGATTGTATGGGCGAACATGATTGATGGGCTATCGTCAGGTTCCTTTAATAGCTCGAATGATCTTCTTAATTGATTCCGTCCAACGGGTAGATTGGAGGAATTCCTTTGGTAAGTGCCAATGGGTATGATGGCATAAAGGAGTATAAAAGGAAGACGTTCTAGTTGCTTAAGTGCATGATCGATAGAGAAATTCCAGAGTCTGAAGCACCTTGATTATTAGTCGATATATTTTGAGCGAAATTGTATACACAGAGAGTGTCTATACTTAGTGAGACCTTGAGCGAGTGTGGTAGATCATCTACACCGAGAAATCAAGGAAGATCAACTCTGTAACATCTCTTTGTTCATAGTGGAATCAAGCCAATAAGCTGTCAGTGCAGAAGAGTGGACGTAGGCTTGAAATAAGCCGAACCACTATAAACCGCGTGTTCAATTTTCTCTTCCCTTCTCTTAGTCTTACTTTGATTATTGTTTGTCTCAAATCTATCAACTGTCTAGTATTGTGCAATTATCGAGAAAAATCTTGTATATACCTATTCACCCCCCTCTAGGTACTTATACTAGCTATATCAACATGGAACTGTGTCGACACCACTTCGATACATAGATATCCATGTCATTTGCACTTACCATAGAATTGAGCGAAGGTTGCCCTCTTGCAAGTCTGTGGCAGGGGACGTAGCCCTTGTAGTTGGAGTGGCAAGTTTTGTTTAGAACTTGCAAGTTCTAGGGTGTGAGTCAGTTTGATTTACGTGCTCGCCAGTGTAGTTATGGCGGACATTGATCAGTTGGCTTTCGCCGTGATTCAGTTTATAGATCATATGCCAAGGTATTATCCGTGCAACATTTTGGGGGACTTTAGCGACTTGGCATGCACAAGTGCGTTTTGGGGACTTTAGGTTTGAGGAGCGGTTCTGCTGCTGAGGATGGTAACTAGGATCCTAGTGTTAGGGTCCAAAGGTTTTCAAGCCCAAAGACCTAGCAAGTGGGTCGTGATAACCTATAAATCACCCAGTGTTCTAGAATATTTTTGTATCTAGAGTTTTTAGGGAGACTCTAGAATGTTCCGAGGGTAATAAGAGAAATGTACACATGGTATTCTAGGGTAATCTTGGGGATAATATAGGGAATATGCTCTTGTATTTTAAAGACTTTTCATCAATCTTCACTGTTAAATTGTATTGTAGATTGGCAATTGCAATTATAGGGGTATCTATATAAATAGGGCTCCCCTTCCCCTCATTTGGATTACCAAGAGATGTAAACACAAATTGAGATCTTCTCTCTAGAATTGGTTATGTTGTTTTGAGTAAGGCTGACATTGGAAAGAGCTTCCTAAGGCTGTACGGATAAGGAAAAATTATAATAGCCCATAACAAGTGGAATCAGAACCCATAACAACGTGGTCGTTCCAATATGATCAACAAGGCGATAAGGTCGTCGATGAACAAGGTAGAAAGGTCGAGGATCAACAAGCCACCAAGGTTATACTGGCCATTCAACAAGCAGTAACACTGCTCTGCTCTATTCAAAACTTGAAACCACAAATAAAACATATGAGACTCAATCGGTGGACCATCAATTGGCAGCAATAAGCATTTCACATCTCAAAGCCTCGACAACTAATAGAATTCATCAACAATTATGGTAGATCTCAAAGTCTATTGAACAGTTTCTACCATTAGCATATCTCATTATCAACAAGTCAAATTAAAATACTGGACTCCACATAACAAGCTCAAAGCAACGAGATTCGAGTCAAGATCCATCAATCATCAGCGATAAGGATCAGACATCTTGAGCCTATGAACGTCAAATTTCAGTACTCGCCTTCAGCTCATCACAACTCAGAATCAACTAGTCAAATTCAAAATTACCAAACCAAAAACTATGGGGACAAAAAAAAAACCTCTAGCGACTCGATTTCAGTTAGCAAATTCATTAATTACCAATGATAAGGATCGGATATCTTAACGCTGAAGTAATCATCAACAATGGACTCGTCTCTATGATTGAGCGGATACCGTAATAGATCTCACTCTAGGACGAAAGGTAATGGAGAGGTGCCTTAAGAGACGGTGAAGACAATAACAAGTTCTAGGGTGGGTAGATTCTAGACCTGGACCCTATATGCTACCACGTTATAACCGGTTCCCCATGTTTTGGATCAAGTACCCTACCATGTTTGTACTGGAACCTGTTTTGGAACTTACCCTTTTTCTAGTCTAGTTCTAGGGTCTACCTTGTTTTGTAGTGGAAACTGTTTTGCAACCACACAATATCTTATACAACTTCAAATTTTACATAAATACGTGAGAAAACAACAATATAATCCTCCTAATTTGTATCGAAACATTAATTACATGTAATCAATCAGTAAGTACATGAACATTTTAACTAAACAAAGAACTAAGGACCTATAAGCCTAATTACTCAAGACGCCTACATGTGGAAGCCCAAGCACCATAATGCCTACTCCCATTCCATTTCTTTGAATTGAGAAGATAAAAGAGGAGTTGAAGACAAAGAACAGATGAGCAATCGGCATGGCCCACCCAAGCACCAGAACGCCTATACTTGGATGCCCAATGCCGGCGTCAAAATCAAAGGGCTTGTTTGTGTTCCCGGCCCGTGTTTATGAACACAATTCTTGTCTTTTGTTCCCGGAAACAAAAAAAGAACAGAAACGCGTTTGTTTGGGTTTTTGTTCAAAATCTATTTTTCGTTCCCGGGAACAAATTTGGAACAAAAACAAGAAACACAAAAAAACTTGTTTCTTGTTTTTGGAACGCTTTCAAGAAATAATTTTTCTCTCTCTTTGTTTTTTTCTTCTCTTTCTTTTCTTCTTTTTTTCTTCTTCATTTTTCTTTGGCCGGTCGCCGGCGATCGATGGTTGAGGTCTGGCGACCTTTGCCGAAGCATCGCCGGCCCCGGGCGAGGCTCGGCCTCACCGGCCTGGGGCCGGCAAGCCTCATTGGGCTGGGCAAGGCCGCCAGCCCTCGTCAGCCAGTCGCCGGCCATGGCCGAGGCCGGCGACCAACCAAAAGGAAGGAAAAATAAAAAATAAAAAAGGAAAAATAAAAAATAAAATATTAAAATATTAAAATATTAAAATATTATACAAGTTTACCAAACATGTTCTTGTTCTTTTTCTATTCCAAGAAAAAGTTTACCAAACATGTTCTTATATTAAAAAATTGTTCCTCGGAACAAAAATAATTTTTTCTATTTTTGTTCTCTAGTATAATTTTTTGAACAGTTTATCTCGTTCTTCTCATAACCAAAAGAAAATAATAATTTTTGAACAGAAACGTTATCAAACGAACCCAAAGAGATTATAAAAACCCCATCCCTAAAAAATTGAAAGCCCTACAAAAAAAAAAAAAAACAATTTCAAACTCACCTTGCTTAAGTTTGTGCTATTTGGGCAATAATGGCAAATCTCACGACAATGAGACAAGAGGCAACAATGCGTTAGGTTGCATTCCTTCAAGCTGCAATGCCGATGGTGGTGACAATGATGGTGGCTGGGCATACAGAGAGAGACTAAGAGAGAGGGGCGACTGAGAAGGAGGTAGATCGTGTGAAGAGAGATAGAGAGAGACAAAGAGACAGAGAGAATAGGAGAGAAAGGGACACAACTAGGGTTTCCTTTTTTTAACATTAGTAGAAACCGGTTCCAAAGCCAGTCCAATTAGTCTAGTTTCTGGGAGGGCTTTTACTTGGAACCGGTTCTCAAAGCGGTTTCAACTTATCCTAAAAAATGGAACCGATTGCTAGACTAGTTCAAATAGGAACCCGTTCCTAGACCTGTTTTCCTAACGGTTTGATCTGGTTCCTAGGTAAATCTAGTTTGATTGTGCACTCCTATGGGAAAGGGTAATGAGGAGAGGGTGAGGCGCAAATGGGTGAATGAGAACATGATTGGACGAGTTTTGTGGCTGACTGCTAGCCCAAGAGGAACAACTAAGGAAGGCCTCATGTGGGGGTCAGGGGGGGGAGGCCTTGAAGGTGTTCGGGTGCTTTGACAAGATATTTTCATATTCCAGCAATCTTTTCATTGTGGCCTTGAACTCTACCACTTTAGGTAAACTAGATTGTTCAAAGACATCTTGTCTCTTTCCTTCCAGTTAAAATTAACAATTTTTAATGGAATGATTAAATCGAATAAAAAAGTATATAGTTCAAGAACCAAGATGGACAAAAAAAAAAAAGATTCAAAGATTAGATTGAGCAAATTAAAAAAGTTCAAGGACAACCAATGCTTGGCAAAAGTACCCAACAAGTCCTAAATATATTGCATTGATGCCAATTTAATCTCAAACCTTTCAATTGAGTCAATTTTATCCTAATTTTTTCATATATTTTCCAGTTGAGTCTATCTGACCAATTTTGGCAGGAAATCATTAGCGTGGACACCGACCATGGCCATCCCACATGGCATGGTCGACGTTGACATGTATATAATAAAATAATATTTTAATTTTTTATATTTTCTTTTCTTTTTAATTAAATTTTTTTCTTTCATTTTAGTGAGCAAGGACCAACAAACCCTCATCCATAGCTAGCAAGGGTCGCAACCCTCACCTAAGCCCTCACCAGATCTGGGTGAAGGTCTCCTTGCCTAGGGCCTTTGTTGATATCATCGGCCAAAATCAAAGGAAAAACAAGAAAAAAAAAGTAATAACATTTAATTAAAATTTTAATTTTTTAAAAAATTGAAAAATTATTCACATTAGCATCATCCATGTCATGTAGGACGGTCGGCATCCATATCAATAATTTCTAAATTGGCCAAAATGACTCAATTGGCAAGTTGTAAAAATATTTATGATTAAATTGGCATAACTAAAGTTTGTAATTAAATTAACACCCTATAATAGACTTAAAATGTTTTTTTTTTTTATACTTTTCCTACCGACCCTTTTATCCCATAGGCATTTAAGTGAGAACATGGATGAAACATGTAGTTTGACCAAGACGATAAAAAAAAAAAAAAACTGGTTTTTCTCCTCATTCTAAACCTTGCTATTAGCTACATCTCATGGCAAATAATAAATAAAAAACCCAAAAATTAGAACTAGAAAAAATTTTGTACGAATTTATTTCGATATCTTGGGGAATCGTTATAAAGACTTGGCTTACTTTTTCAAACACAATGCAAGAGAAAAATTAAAAATTATAGACCTATTGTACTTGTGCCCATTTAATCATAAATTTTTCAATTTGGCCAATTTAGTCATAAACATTTTGATAATTTGCCAATTTAGTTCTAAATCTTTTAATTGTGCCGATTTAGTGCTAAGACTTTTAACTAATATGTCAATATAGTTCTAAATATTTTAACAATATGGCAATTTAATCTTTATAGTCAATTTGGGCCCAAAATCATTATATGGTAGTTTAATTAGCACTGACTATCCTACATAGCATGATTGATATTGATATGGATAATTCTTTTTTTTAATTCTTTTTTTTTCTTTTCTCTTTGTTTTTTTTTTTGTTTATGACCCTGGTCTCAACCCTCACCAGCCATGGGTGAGGGCCTCCACGCCCTCACCAACCATAAGCGAGGACAACGAGGGCTATGGCACCCACTTTTGGCCTATGCAAGGGTCCACACCTCACCTAAGCAAGTAGGGCCTAGGATAAGTGAAAAAAAAAAAGACAAAAAAAAATTTTTTAAAAAAAAAAAAAAAATTTTAAACAATTATCCATGTTAGTGTTAGCCATGCCTTGTAGGATGGCTAGAACTAACAATATCGCCATGTCAATGATTTTAGGCCCAGATTCGAAACTGTTGTACACCATGGCGAAAATTAAATAAGTGATCTCTGATAACTAAGTTTGGAATCTTTTGATACTTCAATTAATTGTTGCAACGGGCTCATAAAAGTAAATTTTTCCAAAGTTGAAAAGACATTTACATCTCATAACTTTCTTCTTTTTTTCTTGAACGTGTCAAATGTATCTAGTTGTTGCCAAAGATTTTTCTATATTTCTTTTTCAAAGGCATGAAGAGAAAAAGACTTCATTAGAGCAAACTCATTGAACGAAAAAAGATAGATAAATAAATAAATAAAGATTGAACTACCTCTTACCATTATGCATGCTGAATAGCATATCTATTGTCTTTCTAATTCCTTCTACTTCTCTCTTTTCAAACAAAAGCAGTATTTTTCTCTCCTGACTTCCTTATACACTAGAAAAAAGCATCATTTTACACCCTGTTCATTCATCCATATTGGAAAAAAATAATAATAAATAACATCGTCAAGATCTTCTAGTAACTCAAGTTATGGCACTGGGGAATTTTTCTGGATGTAAATATTTTTGCAAAATATATGAAGTAACTAGTTTGTTTATTATAAATAAATTTATAGTTGACAGCCAAGAGTGAAATTTACACTATTATACCACCTGGATTTTGTTGAAAAAGAGAAAATTGAACCCACCGGCAGCAATTATATGAACAAGAAAAGGCTTCCGTCAGTGTCCGGCAACGTCTCAACTTTGATTGCAATATGTTTTAGGAATAAAGGCATGGGGCCTTCAACTTTTTGGATTTGCACAACGTCGTCGTTCAAGAACGTTTGCAATTTAAGGATTTTCAAATTTGCAAATTATTAATTTTTCTGTCTTAGACAAAAATATTGATGTGACAGTTAAATAGCTGTTAAGTGCTGACATGGCAGCTACACGCCAATGTGGCACTCACGTGACTTTACAAATTTAAAGAACTAAAAGAATTGAGTTAAGGATTCTGGAAGCAGGCAATTAAAAATTAAGATAAAGGTTAAACCATCTTTAGCTTGCTTCAACAAATAGAAGGGGTCACTGTTCTAACAGTCATCGGCGAGGTAGCCAAACCCTTGCTGGGCTCGAGCCGTGGTGGTATCGCCCCATACATCAACCAAGGTACATACCTTTGTGGAGAGAGAGAGAGAGAGAGAGAGAGAGAGAGAGAGAGAGAGTGAGTGTTGCCCTCGCCCTCAAGGAACCCCTCAGCACACAGTGGTGAGGGCAGCAGCCCTCGTGAGTGTTTGCCAATGATTGGAGACACTACCTAGGGCCACAGCCTTGTCTGGCGCAGACTCTCTTTCTCACGTGCGCGTTCTATCTGACTCCATTACTGTTGGGAAAAATATGGATTGGAATTGAGTAGAACAATGAAGACAGATATTTAGACCACTTGAACCCACCCCATGTGGTAGCCGCGTTGGCTTGGGCTTCCATCCCTCTCACGAAAAGGATGAGTTCAAATCCCAGTGTCGTCACTAGTGGTCTTAAGCGTGATGCTGTGGTGGTGGGTCATGCGCTAGCATCACCGGGGGGTTTACTCAAATCAGCTGTTGGCTGCTAGTTGGTTCCTCCTGCCCAAAAAAAAAAAAAAAGATATTTAGAATACTCAAATCGGACTTTGAGACGTAATATCACTTTTTTTAAGGATTTATTTGCCCTACAACGTTGCTAATGGCCACCAGCAAAAATCCTCCACGATACCACAAACTCTCGAATGAGAATGCTAGATAGCAATTATAGTATTTTTTCCAGGGTCTTTCTAGGAAACAATTAAAAGAATGGCCGTAGAAAATTGTAAAAAATGAACAAACGTGTTCTTTCGGAAATTGCCCAATTGAACCAATGTGTCCATTTAGAAGTTGAAAAAAAGAACAATTGCAATCATTCGGGAAAAGTTGCAAACTAAAAAGTATCTTTTCCAAAAGTTGTCTCAAAAAGACACAAACAAAAGTTCGGAATAATAATAATTTTTATTTCTGAAATTTCTCAAAAACAAAAGGCGATCTTTGAATTGATTAAAAAATTAATAACATAAAAAATAAATAAATAACAAAGGGATTAGTGCTAATTAAACCACGGGTGCACTAAGTGCGCCAAAATCGCGCACCCGCACGGGGGTATGGTGGGGTCTAGCCCCTCCTGATCATTTCTTTAAATATACAAAGGAAATCCCATACTTATTAATTGGCTAATTTCTTCCCATTTTTCCTATGTGGGACAAAGAAAACGTACTTTTGTTTTTACAAACAAACCTCCAATAGTTACATGTGTCACACACTGGTTCTCTCCGTTGCTTCCGATGTTTACAAAAGACGAGAGCGAGCGTATAGACAATGGGGAGGGTCTGGCCACCATCACCAGTGGCAGGCGACACTATAAGCATTCTTTATACGTAGGGGCAAGATGAATATGGTTTTCTCTTTATCTTTATTTTTCTTAATTTTCTAAATTTGTAAAAATCGGAAAAGGTTCAAGGACTCACGTGAAATCATCCCTAAGCTTTACTCCAAAGGAAGTTGCTACTTTTTCTTTGCACTTCTATAAGTAAGTTCGGAGTTCTTCTGTTTTCCGGTTGATTCTCATCCAAACGATTTTTGTCAATTTTTTATTTCTTGTTTAAAGTCAAAATCGTTCTTAATTGGTGTGCAACTTTTCGTTGACTAAACATGCAGCGCCGACCGTGAGATTAAAACCACCTAAGAGCATTTTTCGAAGGACTTTGCAATTCAATGGACTAAAATGGGACATTCATAACTCAACCAAATTGATTAGATTTTTTTAAAATCCTTTATTTTTTAAAGTTTGTAGTGAAAGTACAATCATGTCCTCAAACTTTAAAAAAAAATACAATTAAGTTCTAAAACTTGTCACCAAATGCAATTGAGTTATAAGTTTTTCAAAAAGTAAAATCAAATCCTAGAACTTGTCAAATTAGTCCAATTAAGTCATTTAGTTGATTGCATTTTTTGAAATTTTAGAATTCAATTGTACTTTACTAACATGTTTAATGACTTAATTGCACTTTTAAAAACTTTTAAAACTTGACTGCACTTTTTAAAAGTTGATTGCACATTTGTGATAAATTTTAGGACTTAATTGCATTCTGTAATAAATTTTAGGATTTTCATTGCACTCTTCGCTATATTTTATGTCTTAACCTTCTTCTCTATACAAATACTAGCAGAACGACCGAATCTTGTTGAACGTCAAGCCTCTAACATTTACATATCTTGGAGTTATGGCGTAGTTTCATGTCTTAATAGAAGAATTTAAGAGATGAGCATTCCTAATTAATCAAATTGAACTTTCGAAAAGTATGATAAGTTATTAGGTTTTGCTAGACTGTACCCTGTGAAAAGAAATACTTCTAAGTTTGGTTTAGTATAGCATTATTCAAAAGTATATAATTAGATCACCATATGCTTTATTCTCAATAAGTCCTAGGGAAAAAGCAACTAAAAATTCCAAACTATACTTGGTATGACACATTTGCCCTAGATTTTTTTGTGGCACTAAAAACCCAAAACTATGCCCATTGTTACACATTTATCCATAACGTTTTCGGGTGATATAAAAATCCTAAACTTTTACCTATATGATAAATTTACTATTCATCAAGGTTTTTTTACATTATTTTTCAGCTAAAATAGCGTTATAGTCACATGAGCGTCGTGTCAATATCGTTTGCCTTCTAGCATCCTTTCAAGCAGATTTTTAACAATGTTCATTAATTAAATTTTAATGGAGGGTAAATATGTCATACAAATAAAATTTTCGGAATTTTAGTATCACTAGAAAAAAAATTATGGATGAGCATAGTTTGAAAATTTTTGTGGCTTTTTTCTTGGATCCTATAAGTAGAGATTTGAATAGAAAAAGAAACTACCCCCACATGCCACTGCCGGCTACCTACTCCGCCGGTCAAAAGAAATACCGACCCCTAATTTTCTAAAAAAAAATAATAATAAAGAGAAGCAAAATGAGACAAAAATCTAAATTTGGAAGTTTCACCATGAACGCCATCAAACGCCGCGTAATCCACCACATCTTAGATGGAAGTTTTTTTTTCTTTTTTGGTCAAGATAAGATAATCTTAGCTGGAAGTTTTACCACGACCAACCGCCGAATGCTGCATAATCCACCACATCCCAGCTGCTGGACGTTATTTAGTCTTGTATTCAAACTCAATTCAACATTTTTTTGGCAACTTGAGTTTGAGGTGATGTTAATGATATTATGATATTGCATATTTCTCGGAATTATACATATATCTCTTTTGATAGTACATATCTTTGATGAATTAAATTTGATGTTATGTTCATCTTATTACCATATATATATTTATTTAATAAAGGCTATAAATTGGCACCATATACTATTTTGTATATCTATCCAAATATACAAAAATTCCACAATTCTCTCTTCTGCCTTATTATTTCTCAACCGTTATATTGGGCTTCATCTTTACGTCATTTCATAAATGATGGGGCGATTGACAAGTGTGTTTAGGATACGGAAGTCTAGTTTGGGACTTCCTACTTCCTTGGTTCTAGTAATGCCTTTTATGTCGTCACTTGCGCGCTGGGAACAATCTTTGGCCATCGCCCGCGTAAAATTGCAAAATGGAATACGCAGTTTGCACCGAGGCGAGAATAAGCAGCACCATGGCAGCGACCACGGAGATCCCAGACCACGGGTTGCTGAAGTAGTCCCGGTTGAGGATGACCCTCCACCGGTACCAGTTGGCCTTCCACTGGTGCCACCTGGTCCGGCTGTATGCATTCAGCCTCTCGCACAGGCTTGAGTAGTAGAACTCGCTGGAGTCCCTCAGGGTCTCCTTGTGAATGCCGTTGATGATACTAGCGATCCTAGCCACCCCGTCCGCACTGCAGAGCTGATTTTCCAAAATTCCGGCGCTGATTAGAATGTCGACGTCATCGGGCGTGCCAATGAGGCTATCCATGAGGATGGCGTAGCTGCTGATGTACTTGTGTTCGTGATGGCAACTGCTCGTACGCAATCATGTTCCTGAGGTACACCTCGGTCCACTCGTGCACAACCACATGGGGCATCTTGAGGGTTCCGTCCTTGAAGATGACATCAAGCATGGAGGTTTCCTTTCCCCGTTTGAACGTGATGCCAGCCTCTTGGAGCTCCTTTACCCTCCGAGTTTTCTTGCCCTGTTTGGACGGCGCGTGCCGCAGGAACATGAGCAGTTGCAGGGCTCGCACGTAGTCCACCAGGTGATTCACGTGAACTCCCGTGCTTGCAAGCTCGTGCCCGTGCAGGACGTCTTTGAAGTACTCATAGCTAAGCTTGAAGAATGTGATAGTGGTACTCAATGCGGTGAGATTATAGAGATTCTCAAGGACAAATAACGGTACTTGATTTTCCAGCAGCAGGAGATCGTGGAATACGGCGTCGCTCATCCACTGCTTGCTGAATATCTCATCGTTCAGGTCTCGGCCGTTGGGGTCATGGTTCCAGTAATAGTTCCTTATGAACAGCTCAACTAAAAAAACTGCGTCCACTAAGATCATTTCTACGAGCTAATAGCTGCCTTGGGTGAGCTTTTCTTGGTAGCATTGCCAAATGCGGTCTTCCAATTCGCTGATCATTCTGGTGCAAGCTGGGAGGTCGGCCTTGCTACGGTGGAGGAAGCCTGTCAGGTACCTCAGTTTGATCTCCTCCGTCAACTGAAGCTCTTTTTTATCATGGTGGAACGGCCCAATGGAGATGACTTGAGGGGTGTAGGCCTCTGCGTTTGCTCTGCGCAACTTGTCAGGCACTCGATAGATGCAACACTCGGTGGACACGCGAGGCAAGTTGTTCATCTTCCTCTTTATGGTAATCGCAACTCCCTTGACAGTCTGACTCATATCTAAACAAGCGAGAGAAAAAGATTACAACCCATGAAACTAGAAACAGTGAACAGGTACGTTTGGGCATAATTCCATCGACATGAATGACATGTCAGTGATTTAAGAATGAATTAAGCATATATTCTTTTCTTCCATTTAATGGGACTCGTGACACATGAAAAAGGATAACAAAGCCAAAATTAAGATAAAATTGTTCAAAAAGTTCTAAACTTATTGCAAATAAGGCAATTCAATCCTAAATCTTTTTAATTGTGCTAATTTAAACTAGCATTTTGATAATTTATCAATTTAATTATAAACATTTTGATGATTTGCAAATTTAGTCCTAAACCTTTTGACTAATTGTTAACATAATTTTTCTAGCCAAATATCCATATATAAAGTACGGAATTAAATTGGCGATTTTTCAAAAGATTTAGAACCAAATTCACAAAAAAAAAATGTTTAGAATTAAATTGGCATAATGAAAATGTTTATGACTGAATTAACTGTCATATAATATGTTTCGGACTTTTTGAACAATTCTCCTAAAATAACATGATAATGATTTTTTTTTCTGATAGAGCAGAAAACATGTTGCAGCTCGCAATGCATCAATATGTATTGGAAATGGCACAAAGGGCTACATTGACAGAATAACATGATCTGATTTTGATTGTCTTGAAGAAACCCTTGTTCTTGAAAGATTCAACTTGTGGCGCTTCTCTATGCTTCTGCTAGGCAACTTTGGGCGAATCGAAAGAGTCGTTCTGTCATGCTCTGATCCTCGGGCACGTACACATCCTTCTACTTTGTCGATTTTATAATGTGATATCCCAGGATTAAGTATCACCGACCCTTTCGTTTATTAAGCACATGCAGAAGCCGTTATAAATCCCTAGACAATAAAATAATGGGATAGAAAAGTAAAGCCATATTTTTCATATTGAAATCCACAACCAAACCTTTATACATGGCATAACTCAAAGTCTATTCACAAGACTATTCATAACATTCTAGTCGCACTCTATATACACCACACAAGGTTCACAAAAGAGGATGGGATCTCAATCCTCATTCGGATTGTACTCAAGATCATCTTGATCCTCTTCTAACTCTTCTTCCCTAAGTTCACGTCCTTCAAGCTCTTCATCTTTTACCGGCTCATTGTCCTCTTCTAGTTCCTTCTTCATAGGCTCATCTACGGGCCTGAAATGTTGTCTCACAACCGGGATGATACTACGTCTTAGCAAGTTCTACTCTACTAAGACTCAATTAGGAAACCAATACGCTAACCGGGCTACCTATGCACACACGGGTCAAAGGACTTACCTTGGCCTCAGATTCTACCTACATATTAGCACAGTTCAATAGGCACCCAAGCAATCACATCATTAATCGAAGCATCGATCAAATCAACCTAGTCGATTACATGCCAACAAGACCACTCATAGTCATTTCCATTCAATCAATCATTTCACGACATCATATCAAAACAATGATTAATCGACCTAGTCGATTACATGTCAACGATGACCATTCCCCGGCCAATTCAGTTCAATCAATCAATTCATGACAAACGGATCAAATCATATCAATGATTCCATCTCTACTCGATAATTAATCTCAACATTCCAATTCAACATTCCACTCAAATATAGGCTCAAGGCGCTAGAGATAACTCCAATACAAAGTCTCGTCATCGTGTTGTACTTAGTCCTTAACCATAAATAACAATAGTATAAGGCACTAGAGATAACTCACACGAAGCATCACTATCGTGTAGTACTTAGTCCTTAACTACAAAAGTAATAGTATAAGGCGCTAGAGGTAATTCACACGAGACGTAGCAGTTAGCCCTTCACTATGCATGACAATACTGCAAGGCACTAGAGGTAATTCCCATGCGACTCAAGTCGCCATATAACACTTAGCCCTTAACTACAATAAGCAATGGTATAAGGCGCTAAAGGTAACTCATACGAAATATCACTATCTTGTAGTACTTAGTCCTTTATTTGCTCATGATCCATTAGCTTCCCTCAACACAACACACGTCACATCAACTTCCAATAACCATCTTGCTTCAACTATAAACCAACACACACTTAAATTCCTCAATTAAAGTAATGTCTTGACCAAATTTCTTCGTATTAAAAATATCCGATAAAATATCGTGCGTGGGCGCACGGCTGGCTTTAGCCAAAAGATAATATTTTTCTTTCCATAACTCCCACATTTTCTGCAGTTCATTCAAATATTTTTGGCATTATCAACCGATACCCGGTTATTTTTCAATTAATAACCAAAGATTATTCAATTAAAGAATAA
This sequence comes from Eucalyptus polyanthemos subsp. polyanthemos, assembly GCA_017140185.1. Taxonomy (NCBI): domain Eukaryota; kingdom Viridiplantae; phylum Streptophyta; class Magnoliopsida; order Myrtales; family Myrtaceae; genus Eucalyptus; species Eucalyptus polyanthemos. The sequence goes on from CM029459.1 coordinate 27,470,174, forward strand.
TTTTCAATTTCACAAATAATTCAATTCATCACAAAATAAAGCTCAATTAAATAAACGGACTGCGCCACAACAATCAACACAAAATTCCGGTCATTGGCCATCTCAACCTTAATTTCTGAAATTTAATTAATTAATTAATTAATTTCAAAATTTACTAATTAATTACAATAAATCCAATTTAGCTCAAATTGGAGCTCAATTAAATGAACAAACTTCAGCATGATCATCGGCATAAAATTTCGGCCACCAGCCATCCCGATTGAATTTCCAAAAAATAATTAATTAATTAAATTAATTTCGAAAAATAATATTTAATTACTAAAAATTCCAATTATGCCCGAATTGCCAAATTGAAGCTCGATAAGGATCGGGAAAAATCCTGAGCTACCTTCAATAGACCACGTCTACTTGCTAAATGCACACTCAATTTGTCTAATTTGCATCACAATTGACTAATAAATACTAATCCATACTAATCTAACCACCTAAACCTAATTAATTAAAATTAATCAACCATTAAGCATCATTAGTCTACTAAGTAAAGATTAGTGAGATTACTTACCGGAATTTACCGCAAATCGGATCAATCCGACGAGGACGACACGAGGGTCATTTCTTCCCAAAGCAAGACTCGAGTTCGGGGGCAGGAAATAGCCCAAAACAGCCCACAAACCCCGCTAGAAACCCACTCGGTGGGGTGGCTGGAATGGTTGGAAAAAGCCACAAAACAGCGACAACCAACTTCAACTAGGGCGGCCAAGCTTGGGGGAAGGCAGGCGGCGGTCCGGCAGGGCTGAATAGCGGTCAGAGGTGGCCGGATAGAGCTAGATAGAAGCGACAAGAGGTTGGGGATGCACGGCAGGGCGGTGAGAGGCACGGCCAAGCATGGCTGCATGGCCGCACGCATGCGCTCGTGGGGAAGGGCAACCGGCAACGATGATAGCTCCGGCTCCAGGCGACGTCGGCTGCAACTTATGCTCCGGTGTCCTTCCAGATCTGCTAGGACATCGAGCAGCAGGCTGAGGGGGAGAAAGAAGGCGTCGGCGGTGGCTGAGGAGGGTGAGGGGGAGGTGGAGGGCGAACGGTGAGCAACGAAGTGCACAGGTGACGTGCGGGTGGCAGATTATGGGCGGCGACGGCAAGTTGCTCCTGTCTTCATGCGGCTTCTACTTCTGTCTTCTATCTTCTGTTTCCGTTCAAACAGAGGTAGCGAGAGAGAGAGAGTGTCGAGGAAGAGAGAGAGAAAAAGAGATAAGAGAGAGAAGAAGATAAGAGTTGAAAAGTCAAAAGTAAAAAGGGAGAGAGGGAGAAGCAAAGTTGGAATCGGCGGAGGGGGAGTCGGTGGAGGGATTTCGCACAAGGAAAAAGAGAGAGAGAGAGAGAGAGAGAGAGAGAGAAAAGGGAGAGAGAGAAAGAGAAGAAATAAGAGAATAAGAAAATAATAATGTTATTCTTATTACTTTTATTATTTTTCCTTTCTCTTTCCCTTTTTATTTTCTTCCAATCTTCAATTTTTCCTCCGATAATTTCTTTCCCGAAATTTCGGACTCATCAATAATTTGATGGACGATGAGACGACATCCTAAAAATGAATTATGACACGCTCGAATATTCGAATCCCGAAATCGAATTCAATTCCGTGGTTAGAATCGATCAGATGCGATTTTAGTCCAATCCAACCAATTAAGTAGTTTTTAGGGATTTTACCACGGATACATCCCTTAGTAGCTTCACCTAATAGGTTAGTTAACTCATGAGTGATCAGCTCGGAGAAAAAGAACCATAGGCACGTCGACAAACTGCTCATTTCACTTTATTGAAACGGGGTCGAATTTCAGGATGTCACACGTTCAGTTTCAGGAAGCCTTGTGCCTCAGCTAGCTGAGAAATTATTTGAAGAATTTGCAAAGCTTGAGAAGGGAATAATGAAAAATTGTCTAGTACCTAGAGCTCTCACCACTGTGCAACAAAGTCATCTATGGTTAAAATTATGTCACCACAAATAATAGGAGATCGTAACTCCCAAAAATCTTACCGGAACATGCATAATCGAACCTTCTATTTCTCAGCTATTATACTGGCAATCAGACATAGTTCTTGTACTGTTTGATTTGAAGATAATTGCAGCATGATGCTTTATGTCTGCACAAGAAGCACCGAGTTGAAAGATGTAAAGAGATAAAAATTATGAAGGCTGACCTAAGATTTGAGATCGAGAATTCGTTCCTCCTCCTTGCCGTTGTTGGAGAAGTCCGGTTTGCGTCCCAGACTATACAGTGAGGAACCAAGCAAACCATGAAAAGAAAGATCTGATATTCTTTAACCTTCCATGAAGCATAAGTATCTTTGCACGCAAAAGGTCCGACCGTTACTAGTAACACCCCCCCCGAAAAAAAAAAAAAAAAAAAAAAAAGGAGAAGGGGAAAAGGACACGGAACAGAGTTAATTCGTTTCCTTGCCATTAAGACGGAAAGATCTCCTTTTGGTCCAACTTTATCTAGACTCTTAGACAAGCTTTTTGATGCAGAAAAAGCGATGATACTTTAGTCACAATTGCACTACACCTTTGACGTACTCCAAGGGAAAAGTACAAATCGTAAACTTTTTAAAAGTATCAATTTCTCTTATTTTTTTTATATAATCATACCGATAGATAACTAAATTTTTTTGATGATTTCCCAATTTATTTCATCTAATCAATTTTGGTGAAAATCGATAATATGGAGATCGATCATCCTACATGACATGGTCAATACTGATGTGGACAATTTTTAAATTTTTTAAAATTTTCTGATTTTTTAGATTTTTTTATTTTCTTTTTTTATTTAATTTTTTTCCCCAACTATGGGCCAACAATAAGGGTGTCAATGGGTCGGGTTGGGTCGGGTTTTGTTGTTACCTAACCCGACCCGAACCGACCCAAAACACATTAGACCATCTAATGTGTTTCGGGTCGGGTCTGGTCGGGCTGTTGGGTTTCCCCTTTTTTTTTTCTTTTTCACCTTTCTTTTCTCTGGGGTTCGGGTTGGGATGGTATTGTTAGTAGGGTTAGTACCAATAGGGTCTGTTACCATATCGGTCTTCAAAGTAACAGAAAGCTATGCTCATATTTATAGTTTTTATGTAATGTGCATATGTCAATGCAATAACTTTCTTTTTCCCTCGTTTTGTTATAACTTTTCACAAATTGTTGGTTTTTAATGATTAGGACAACTCCTATTTTTACTCTTTTTCAAGAGTAAAAAGAGTCTGAATTCAAGATGGAAGATCTTGAATCACATAACGACCGAGAGTACGTAGCCGAATCAAGCAAGGAGGATGGCTTGGCAGTTGTATGTTTTTTATGGGCTCTACAACACAAATAGGCACTGTATGTAAATGGAGTCGTAAGGCTTGATGAATGCTGAGTGCATGTGTTCTTAATACTGCGAAGTACTGAGAGAAGGTGTAAGACCAGTTTTGCATTCAATAGCAGACAATTTTTACATCGCATTTGTGTCCAAACTTGAAATATAGAACAGTTACTCATTTACACGATTTTGGTGACACCAAAGGATAATAAATCAAACTGGAAAGCCTAATTAATGCACTAATGTCAAACAAGGTGGACAACATCAGGCTGCATTGGCAGCACGGGCATGGAATGAACTAATTAAGCTCCTCTTCAGGAAGATCGTGAAGATCAGAGAAGCTTTGATATAACATGACAAGAAGTCCAAAAGGCATTTGAGGCAGCCCTGAGAAGTACTGGGTTCTGATAGATCCTAAAAGGAACAGGCTCTGTTAGCAAAGTCATATGCACTTGAGGTATATTCAAATCATGCTTATATTGAAAAATTAGCATCAAATGAGTATGCCTATGACATGATTTGATCATTTATTTAATATGTCAAAGCTTCTTAATGCATAACTTTTCAAGAAAAACCCACATAAAATTTCTGAAAAGTAGAAAGGAAAAAAACCAGTATGATGACTAAGCAGACTCACCTATATTAATATGAGCAAAGTTTCTGAAAAACCAAATGCCAATAAGATTTGGTAACAGCTGAAACTATCAAGTAGTGCCTATAGCCACAAGTAAGATAGAAGAGAGATGATGTATAAAAGCTGATGGAATACCTTGCATCAATTGGAGTTCTTGTCACAATCCATCATAGCTGATAGAAGCATGTAAGTATAAAAGCGAAATTCTCAGAGATAGCTTTCTGCCGTTTTATTTTTTATTTTTGAAGCATCAAAGTTACCACCCAATGTAATTTCAAAAATAACATGACTACTTAGGTTCTAATTGCTAATAACCTCCACTTAACAAGTTGCCCACCACCACATTAGAAGACAGAATGATCATCGTTATGGAGGTTAAGGTTTCTCTTTCCAAATCTGATATAGAAACACAGTCCATATCAACTTACATTTATAGATGCCGACTGCCATATTTGAAGGAGAAAGATACATAATTGAACAAAAAACAAGATAAATGCTCCAATAATAAGAATTTCTGTTAATTCTCATAGTTCACAACGAAACCCATTTCAGTGGGAACACAAAAGTTCAATTGAAGCGATGAGTGGAAAGACATCCTTGCAATCAACTGTCCACAACCAACAGCGTGTTAACACACTTACGCAAGCAGCGTAAAGTAGTTAAGCTAGTGCCAAGAATAGACTGTAAACCTAACCAAATTTAACTTTTTTTTAGATAGATAATTCAATAAAGAGGCAACAGAGGGGATGGCAAGCCATTTACAAAGCTAACTGCATTCAATTTATGTAAACAACTTCAGCTTCAGGAGAATAGAGACCATATGTCCTCTCCTTTTCCTAGGCTGAAATCATTTATGGATCATAAGAGGATCTTATGGCCAAATTATGTTTAATTCTCACTTCAGAGTTATATGGGATTCTGCTAACTGAAACTACAAAACTGAATAAAAAGACTGCAAACCAAATAACTCATCATTGTCTAGAAATAAGTTATAACTATAGGCATTAGGCCAGGCTGAAGAGGCAGGAAGCAAGGCTCCACCTTAACCAACATTATATACTTATGAGAAAGGAGAAGTTCAGAACAAGTGATGGTTCTCTCTTTTTCTAACTTCCTGACCAGAGTCAGGAAGAACGAAACCCACTAAGAAGGTAAAATCTCCACAGTCTGTGTGTCTATTACCAACTTCCTCGAGACTAAACGAAAGATAATTGAACCGATGCTGCATGTCCAGGTCTCAAAGTACAATGCAGATACAATAACAAAAGACAAGTAAAGCAGGAATGCCGAACTTTGACATAAGCAAGCCAATGCAGATGGGTAGTATCAAGACTTATCCACAAAAACCTAAGCATGCGAATTGCTCATGACAAACCATGAGATTTCTCACGTGTTTGCTTAGCCTAGCTAGCTTATATTGAGAATTCATGTGGACAAATCATCAAAAGAGAGCATAACCTTCGTACGAACACACAAAACAGGGTAAAAAATAATCCCAAACGAGAAGTAATCCATCGCGCCTCGACAATCGCACAATGATTTCATCCGCTCCAAAGAAAATCAAGATGAAGAACAGCTGACGAGGATATCACGTACCTCAAGAAAGAAACGAGAGCAGAGGAGACGGTGTCCTGGGATGAGAGTCGGAGGAGAGTTTGCCGATCCGGGGGACGAGCTTGGAGAGAGAGAGCGCGAAGACCGCGCTGCAGAGCCAGCCGAGGAGGACGGGCCCGGACTGGGAGAGGAGGTAGGGCTTGAGGGACCGGAGTGGAAGGGATTTGGGAAGGAGAAGGGGAGGGGTTTCGGCGACGGACGGCAACGATCGACTGATTCGGCGGCAGCTAGGGTTCCGGCATTGAGACAACGGGTGGCGACGGTGACGGCGAGGAGGAGGCACGTCGATCGGAGGAGAGGCCGAACTGGCAATCGTGAGCGAAGGCACAGTTGTGTTGTCGGAGGAGAAGGCGGAGCCAAAAAAGATGAGAACGTGTTTATGTTCGTTGGCTTGTTTGGATTTGGAGTTAAGGTGTTTCAGGTCAAACAATGTTCCAACCCTACCCGACCCCAAACATATATTCTTTGCTTGTTTTATATATGTCTCGTAAGTATTAAGACCCGAAATAAGTATAATACTTGTTTCATGTTCAGGTTGTGTTTGGGTCGGGTCGGGTCGGATCGGGTTTTTTTGACACCCCTAGCCAACAAGGTCTAGGTGAGGACCTCCATCTTCTCGCCCAAATCCAAGCAATAGTTGCAACCCTCACATGTTGGTCAGCGAGGGCGTTGCCCTCGTCGATCAACAAGCGAAGATGTCGGCCCTCTCTTGGATTTGGGCGAGGGTGTCCCCACTTATGGCCAATGATAGTTGGTTGCAATCCCACTGGCCCGAAGTCGTAAAAAGAAACAAAGTAAGAAAGGAAAAGAGAAAACAAAACAAAAAAATTCACAAATAATATTTAAAAATTGTAAAATTTGTTCTTGCCAGCATTAATTGTGCCATGTGAAACGGCTGACATTCATGTCAAATATTGTTTGCCTAAAATCGGCCAAATTGACTACAATTGAAAGGGTCATGATTGAATTAACACAAAAACAATAGGTTTATGACTTTTTTTGTACTTTTCCTTATATACTAGTTATTTTCAATAACAAAATAGCAAAAGCAAAGTTTTCTTGGAAAATGTTTGTTCCAAGACTTTTTCCACGGTTACATATACCCATATTAACAATGTACGGCTTATGACAAGGGATTTTTTTTTGGTCGGATGACAAGGGATTAACTCCCTTGTGCTTATTTGGTATCAATAAATGCTCTAAATTATTTATTAAAAAAATATTATGACAATTTTTTTGGTAATAAATGGTTTAAGGCTTTAACTATAAACTTTTGCAATCTTAAACATTTTTTTTGTCCAATTGAATCCTTGAACTATATATATTTTTGCTTAAGTGAGTCCTTCCGTCAAATATATGGAAGGAATTGCTGACTTGGAACTGCGTCAACATCACTTCAGTACATAAATACCCATGTCATGCCACTAGAGTTGCACTCGCCTCAGATTTGAAGGCCACCCTCTCGTAGGTCTGTGGGGAAGGACGCAATCCTTGTAGTTGGAGTGGCAAGCTTCGTTTAGGACTTACAAGTTCTAAGGCCTGAGACATAGTTTGATTTACGTGCTCACCATGTAGTCGTAGCGGACGTTGATCAGTTGGTTTTTACTGAGATTCAGTCTATACATATCGTGAAACAAGACATTCGTGCAACTTTTTGGGGGATTTTTGCGACTTGGCATGCGGCACTTGTCTGTTTGGGGACTTTCGAAAGTGATGGAAATGGATTCCTGAAAACAAACAGATACTTGAACTGTCGAATACCAAAAAAAAAAAAAAACATGGAAATAGGCCCAAGTATACATATAACACCAATCGAAAGGCACATCACCAAAAAATGACATATCTTATTAAATATTGTTGCAGTCTCAACAGGGATCAATTTAAGCCTTTGAGTTCATTTCTTAAGAGAGAACTCATCAACCTTAAAAATCGGAAGAACATACATACTAATTTGTCGCTTTCAACGTTCTTTTTTATACAGTCGTTTATTTTACATAAAAATAACTGCCCTCTCTCTTATAGGCCCTTCACTTATGAGCTGGGTGTGGCCTAACATGAGCGGACGGGTCGGGTTTTGGCCCAACATTTTTTATAAAAAACCAATCATCTCCCACTCACACATGGTGGGCTGAACATAATCCTCTCTTCTCCTCTCTGCAACATTTATACAAGCAAATAATCCATGCAACCAACATATTTCGAGATCTCATTGTCATACATCTATTAGAAATATACAGCAACTCAAAATAGGCATATCATTTTCGAGTAAATATAATATGCAATACCTTAGATCGATCAACACATTTATATCTCTATGGATCTCTTTTTAATTATGAAATATTGTATTCACAATTATGATTATCCCAAACTAGTTATAATTAGTCGACTAGTGAAAACAAAAGTAGAATGTGATATAACAAATTCGATCTTCTTCTTTCCTTGAAACTCTCAATTTCAGTCCAACTTACTTTTCTAGAATCCATTAGATTGAATCAATTTATGATCATTAGCAACATTCTAAGTTAACAAATATTAAATAGAAATCTTGAAAAACGACTAAGAGTCATAAAAGCACTTAATTGAGGAACTATTTTCCTTATTAGTCTCACACGATATAAAAGTTAAGATCAAAACTTTTGTCACTCTTATTAGTCATCTCATACATACGTAATATAAAATGCATCTTACGGTATTAACTCCTTTCCCATTGAGCATATGTCTTCACTTTCAATACCGTATAGATACTTAGACATATATAATGTCTAACTTGAGTTCACATATATATTCTTTCAAAGAATCCATTAGAACTCACATCTGGTATGAAAACAAATAAAGTAAAATACATGGGTTATTTTACTTTCGGACATAGTAAATATTATGTCATCATCTTAATATTCAGTTATGAAAACATTTATATTTTACACTTGAGTTTTCGATTATCACCTAGATAATAAGCTTAAAAATTGTTTTCGAGCCACATTATGCATCTTCGACACATTGACAACTCTCGGTTATCGTGAAAATCTTGAGATTTCAAATACGGACATAGGGTACCAAAACGAGCAAAAAAATCGGTCTAGTACCGATCGACAAGAATTTTGCAATTAGGTGGAATCACCCACACTAAATCACATGGCTCAGTCAAATCAACATATCTCCGGTCTCTAATCGATTTTTAACTGTAGGGTAATGACCCTTGCGAACTAACATGGCCGAGCAATCGATTTCTGATCGAATTATTAAATCTATTGCGTTAAAATCCCTTAACTGCTTCACAAGATAGACTAGTTATCTTGTGAATGATTAGCTAAGAGAATAGAACTATAGGCGTGTCGATGAAAAATCCAACTCATTCAATTGAAAACATAATTGGAAAAATCAGGATGTCACATCATCAATAGCTAGCGAAGGTCACAACCCTCACCCAAGCCCTCATTAGATCTAGGTGAAAGTTGCCTCGCTTGGGCCTTCACTATTGTCACTAGCCAAAATCAAAGGAAAATTAATATTAATAATAAAAGTTAATTAAAATTTCAATTAAAAAAATTACAAAAATTGTCCACATTAGCACCATTCGTGCCATGTAGGATGGCCTGCACTCATATCAGCAATTTCGGATCAAAATTGGACAAAATGACTCAATTAGCAACTTATGAAAATGTTTAGAACTATACTGACATAATTAAAAGTTTATGATTAAATTAACACAAATGTAATAGATTTAAGACTTTTTTTTGTACTTTTCCTGCCAACCCTTTTATCCCATAGGAGTTCAAGTGAGAACATGGCTGAAATATGTAGTTTGATTGAGACAATAAAAAAAAAAACTTGCATTTCACTTCTCATTATAAACCTTGCTATTATACATCTCTTAGTAAATAATGAAAAATCCATTAGTAAGTTAGAACTAGAAAAAAAATTGTCCGTATTTCTTTCGATAATCATGGGGAATCGGTATAAAGACTTGGCTACTTTTTTAAGCACAATGCAAGAGAAAAATTACCAAAAAAAAAAAAATCATAAATCTATTATACTTGTGCCAATTCAATCGTAAACTTTTCAATTTAGCTAATTTAATTTTAGATCTTTTGACAATTTGCCAATTTTGTTCTAAATTTTTTAATTGTGTAGATTTAGTGCTAAAACTTTTAACCGATATGCCAATTTAATCTTTATGGTCAATTTGGGCTCAAAATCACTAAAATGACAATTTATCCAGCATCAACCATCCTACATGGCATGAGTGATGTTGACGTGAATAATTTCTAATTTTTGAAAAAACATATTTTTCCTTTTTCTTTCCTTTTTTTGTTGACCATAGTCTCGGCCTTCACCGACCATGGGCAAGGGCCTCCATGCCCTCATCGACCACAAGCAAGGATGTCGAGGGCCGTGACACCCACTTTTGGTCTGTGCAAGGGCCCACACCTTGCCTAAGCGAGTAGGGCCTTGGGTGAGGAAAAAGAAGAAAATAAAAAAAAAAAAAACAGAAAAAATTTAAACAATTGTCCATGTTAGCGTCGACCATGCCTCCTAGGATGGCATGGTCGATGCTGACAAAATAGCCATGTGAATGATTTATGGCCTAGATTTGAAATCTTTGTACACAATGGCGAGAATTAAATAAGTGATCTCTGATAACTAGGTTTGGAATCTTATGATACCTCAGTTAATTGTTACTACGGGTTTGTAAAAGTAAATTTTTTGAAAGTTAAAAAGACATTGACACCTCATAACTTTCTTCTTGTTGGAGAAAAACTTCTTTATTATTTTGAAATTGACAAAACCTTTCCACAGTTTAGTCTGAAGACTCCAAGACTTTAAGGTCAAAGTTTGAAGAACAAAGACTTTAGGATCAAAGTCTACTTATGCTGACAGATTCCAAACTGAACGATACTGAAGAATGAAGACTTATTCATATGCAAGATTATCTTTAAGGATTCGATTCGTACAGTTTATGGATGACCCTATGCCTGGATATAACACTTATATGATTGATTATCCTTATTAGAATCAATTTCGATAATCAAATATTTTGGAAGGCAAACAAACTTGGAATGTTCTACTTATGGAAATCAAGATCCCGATTGTATGAGCGAACATAATTGACGAGCTTTTACCATAATCTTAAAATGACTCAAGATCTCCTTGATTGATTCTGTCCAATTGGTAGATTGGAATAACTCCTTTGGAAAGTGCCAATGGTCATGAAGGCATGAATGAGTATTTAAGGTAGATTCTCTAGTTGTTCAATGAGTGTGCATAAAAGAAAATTTTCAAAGTCTGAAACTCCTAGTTCTTTACATTTTCATTTGTTGAAGCTCAAATTGTACTCAAAAGAGAGAGCAAACACTTGTGAGACTTCGGAAGAGTGTACAAAAGTCTCTGCATTATGAAGTCGAGATTACGTGAATGTAAAATCTCTTTTGATTCATAATGGAATTTAGCTAGTAGGCTGTCAACATTGAAGAGTGAACGTAGGCTTGATCTAAGTCGAACCACTATAAATCTTGTGTTTTTATTCTCTTCCTTAAACTCATTTACTTATTTATAATTTTGTTTATTCATTAGAGATTCAAGATTCACTCAAGTTCGTTGGTTTTCAAACTTTGTTACAACATAAAAGTATTTTACAAACGTTTTTGCAAAAATTTCTTTTAACACATATTCACCCCTCTCTAGGTATTCGTACTAGCCATTTCAATTGGTATCAAAGTATGTGTGCTCATTTTATTGAAGTGTTTTTACTTCTGTGTTAAAGATCTATGATTAGTATTTTGGCTCCAAGTTTGGTTGAAGGCCAAAGCAACACTAGACCATCCTACTTTGATGGGAAGGAATACAACGTATGGAAGAACAAGATGAAGGCATTCATAAGATCAAAAGATCCCCTGGAATGGGAAGTGGTAGAAAAAGGGATCAATCCCAAAGCTACATCAACCTCAGAAAGAGGAAAAGAAATTGCATACGCTAGTGAAATGATACAAAAAGAATTAACCAAGTGACAAGCTCTTGATGCTAAAGCTATCTACTCTTTATACTGTGCTTTAGCTCATACTGAGTATAATCGAATTTCTTCCTGTGAAACAGCAAACAAAGTTTAGGATAGATTGCATGTCACCTATGAAAGAACTGATCAAGTAATGGAAACGAAGATCGATATTCTTCTCGGATAGTATGAAGCCTTCAAGATGAAGCCTGGAGAATCCATCACTGATATGTTCAGTTGTTTCATTGAGATTGTAAATGGATTAGCTTATTAAGGACAACCAATATCAGGACCAATGAAGGTCAATAAATTGCTGCGTGGACTCTCCAAAAATAGGAATCACGTGAAAACATCAATCCGAGAAACCTAGAGGATCATGCCTCTTTCAGTAGATGAACTAGTAGGCACACTTCAAACATATAAAGTGGAGCAAATCAATGAGGAAGAAGATCCCAAAGGTAAGAAGTCAATTACTTTAAAATCTAACGATGATTCTGATGATACAGATTTAGAAGAAGACATGGACGATGAAGAACTAGCACTTATGATTAGGAAATTTAGAAAGTTGAATTGAAAGGGAAGAAGATTCAATTGGAAGAAGTAAGACACTCAAAAATTTCAGAACAAATCAACTAAGGATGAAGAAGTTAATAAAGACGTGATTTGCTTTGAATATAACAAAAATGGGCACGGCAGACACAACTGCCCTCTGTTGAAGAAAAAGAAAGAAAGAACTAAGAAATACAAGAAGGCTCTCAAAGCAAAGACATAGAGCGATATTAAATACGAGGAAAGTGATGAAGAAAATGTCAACATATGTTTAATGGCCAAATTTGAATCAGACTCGAATCTTGAAACAGACTCTGATTCACACTCAGACAAAGAAGTTGAGGTTAATAATTTAAAAATCCCTATTCAAGTCTCAAAATATATAGATGAACTTTGTTTTAATCTCAAAACATCTCTTAAAAGAATTTTCAAACTAAAGAGGAAGAATTCCAAACTGAGGCAACAGGAATCTTCTTGGAAAGAGAAGTTTGAAAGTCTGAACAAAAAATTTGTTGATTTCAAAGAAAACTCTGATTCTCTTTCTAAAGAAAATCTCTTCTTAAAGGAAGATATTTCAAATATCACAAAAAGATTTTCAAAAGGATCTGAGAAATTAGAGAAAATTATTTCTATACAAAGACCTTATTTTAACAAATCTGGTTTGGAAATGACTTTAGAAACTGTTTCTTTAATTGATTTTTCTAAAGTTAAAGAAATGAATCAAACAAAGACCTACAAAGACATTCTACAAAAATCACTTTCAAATTTTTTTTGTAAAACCTGTTGGTCAAAGTGCTCTCAAATGTTCAAAGTATAGCAGCTCAGAACATTTCGAAAAGGAATATCCCAAGGTCTAGAGACCTGTTAAAAGGGATTGGGCAAATACGATGTTTAATACTAACTTTCCTAGATCTAAAAAATGTGGGTACCAAAGAAAGTTTAAGTTCTTTTCTTGATCACAGATCACTATCAAAAGAAAGATCAAATGGTATTTGGATAGTGGCTATTTGAGACACATGGTAGGAGACTCCAATTGGTCTATAAAGTTTGTTCAAATAAATGGTGGAAAAGTTTCATTTGATGGAAACAGCAAGGGAAGAATCGTTGGTTGTGGAACCGTGAAGATTGGAAGCTTGACCATTAACAATGTTTCCTTGGTGGAATGACTGAATTACAATCTACTTAGCATTAGTCAACTTTGTGACACTAAATTCAAAATTAACTTCTAAAAATGCATCTGTTCAAGAATAAGTAAAGATTTCTCTCAATCTTTTACTGGACGAATGCATGGGAACATTTACCTCATGGATATAAAATTTGAAAGTTCTCAGTATCTTATATCCATTCAAGATGAAGCAAATCTTTGGCATCAAAAGCTTGGTCATGTCAACTTGAAGCAGATTGCCAAGATTTCATCCAAGAAGCTTGTTCGTGATCTTCCCAACCTAACTTATCAAAATTTTGAATTATGCATTCCTTGTGTTTTGGGAAAACAAGTTAGAAGTTCCTTTAAACCTATAAATCAAATTTCTACTAATTGAGCTTTGCAACTTCTACATATGGACCTCTTTGGACCAATTAGGACTCAAAATATTGGTGGAAAGAGATACTGCCTAATAATCGTGGATGATTACTCTCGATTTACTTGAATTTATTTTCTAGCAAATACATTTGAAGCATTTTCTCACTTCTCAAAGTTTGCAAATAAAGTTTAGAATGAAAAAGGATATGCTATTTCAAATATATGTACAAACCATGGAGGTGATTTTGAAAATCAAGATTTTGTAAAATTCTATGATGATTTTGGTTTCCAGCATGTTTTCTCTTCTCCATACACTCCAAACCAAAATGGGTTGTGGAATGAAAAATAGATCTTTGCAAGAAATAACAAGAACCCTCTTAATTGAGAGTAAAATTTCCTCTCGATTTTAGGCTGAAGCAGTTTCAATAGCCTGCTTTATTATCAACATAGTGTTTTTGAGACTTATATTAAGGAAAACTCCTTATGAAGTGTATAAAGGGAAAAAACCAAATGTTTCTTACTTTCATGTGTTTGGTTGTAAGTGTTTTGTTTTGAAAAATGCAAATGATCAAACCGGAAAGTTTGAAAAGAAATCGAAAAGGAATTTTCCTTTGATACACTACCTTAAGCAAAGCATATAGAGTTTTCAACAAGAAGACTCAATTTGTGGAAGAATCAATGAATGTCAAGTTTCAAAAATCTATGCAGAATCAACTAGATCAAACTCAAATTGAAGAATCTAAACCTCCTCCAGACTTTACAAAGTCTACTTTCCTCGAAATGGTTTAGACTTTTGAAGATCAATAATGAGCAGAATTAAAAATTCAACAGAAGTAGAGGATCGACAAACTTTCAAACTAACCAGTAAATGGAAGCATAAGTTTAGTCATCCCAAGAAACTTATCATTGGTAACATTGATGAAGGAATTCGCACCAGATATAAAAGGTGAGAAGAGTCTAGCGCACTAGCACTTATTTCTGAAATAGAACCCAAAATTGTATAAGAAGCCCTGTCTAATGAAAACTGGATTGAAGCCATGCAAGAAGAGCTCAGACAATTCCGCATCAACAATGTTTGGGAGCTAATTCCAAACCAAAAGGTAAATCTATTATTGGAACTAAATGGGTTTTCAAGAACAAAGTGAACGAGAAAAGAAAAGCGGTCAAAAATAAAGCAAGACTTATGGCCAAAGGATATACACAAGAAGAAGTGATAGACTATGATGAGACTTATGCACCAGTGGCGAGGTTAGAAGCAATTAGACTATTACTTGCTTTTACTTGTTATAAAAATTTCAAGTTATTCCAAATGGATGTTAAAAGTATATTTCTCAATAGATTTATCCAAGAAGTCTATGTGGAACAACCATCTGGTTTTGAAGACTCGAGAAAGCCAAACTTAGTCTATAGATTGAACAAGGCTCTGTATGGATTAAAGCAAGCACCTCAAGCCTAGTA
Source organism: Eucalyptus polyanthemos subsp. polyanthemos (assembly GCA_017140185.1). Lineage (NCBI taxonomy): Eukaryota > Viridiplantae > Streptophyta > Magnoliopsida > Myrtales > Myrtaceae > Eucalyptus > Eucalyptus polyanthemos. Next base: position 27,485,290 of record CM029459.1, read on the forward strand.
TGAAAAGTTAAGTAAATTTCTAATCCAAAATAATTTTGAAAAGAGAAAGGTAGATACAACTTTATTTATAAAGAAAGAAGGAAAAGACTTTTTATTAGTTCAAATTTTTGTCGATGATATTATTTTTGGATCTCCTAATGAAAATCTATGCAACAAGTTTTCTAAATCTATGTAGGATGAATTCGAGATGAATATGATGGGTGAATTGACTTTCTTTCTCGGATTACAAGTCAAACAATTAAAGAAATGAATTTTTATTCACAAAAAAAATAAAAAAAAAATATGCAAAAGATCTCATCAAGAACTTCAAATTGGAGAATTATAAAAAAACTAAGATATCAATGTCAAGTTCTTTGAAGCTGGATAAAGATGAAGGAAGAAAGAGAGTTGACAAGAAGCTTTACATGAGTATAATTGGTTTACTTCTTTATCTTACTGCTTCTAGACCTGACATTTTGTTTATTGTTTGTATTTGTGTTAGATTTCAATCAGAACACAAAGAATCTCATCTATATGTTGCAAAATGCATCATCAAATACTTTGCAACTACTCTAAAGTTAGATATGTGATATCCCAAAAATGAGACTTTACTCTCCTTAGATATTCAAATGTAAATTTAGCAAGTTACAGAGTTGATAGAAATAGTATTTCTAGTACTTGTCAACTACTAGGCAACAAGCTGGTGTCTTGATTCTCAAGGAAGCATAATATTATAGCTCTTTCAATAGCAGAAGCAGAGTTTGTGGCTCTTGAAAGTTGTTCTCAAATTTTATGGATAAGACAACAGCTAAAGGACTTTGGAATTGAAGAATCTTATACCAAGATCAAATGTGACAAAACCAGTGCCGTTAAGCATATAGAGATTTGACATCATTTTATAAGAAATCATGTGCAGAATGGAGAAATCATGATCAATTCATTGACTCGAAGAATCAATTGGTGGATATATTTACAAAACCATTGGAGAAAAGTCTATTTGAGTCTATTCACACCAAACTAAATATTATATCTTCTATCGATTAAAGTCTGAAGGTGGTCAGACTCAGAATATCCAAAATCTACATCTATAAGTTATTACTTCTTAAATAGAAGCAATTTAATTTTAGTATAAAGCTCTTGAAAAAGTATGTTGATTTTCAATCGTTGCTTACCTATTTTATTTTTGGAAGTTATATTTTTCAAAATTTCGAATTTTTGACAGTTTTCATTTTTGAAAAAGGAAATTTTGGTGTGATGGTTCGTTTCTATACGACAGTTTGGATAACACATCTCATTTACCTTTTATACCGTCGAGTCTTTCTTCTTCATTTACACTCTCACAAACCCTAGAATACAAAATCTCTACTTTCTCTCTTTTACTCTCAAGATCATTCTCCAAGTTCACATTTCTTAAGTTAAAGAAATTCTTCTTGACGTAATAATGTCATTCCAAAGAATGTCTTCTCGGATCGCAAGCATGGGACCATAAGGCATGCCTAAGGGTCCTACCCACTTTCACTTGAGCGATGAAGAAGATTCTCCTCAACAACTGCAATAGCATCAACAATACCATCCTACTCAAAATTCTCTGCGCCAACTAGTAGAAGAAGAGATTGTGGAAAATGTTGAACCAGTAAGAACGCTAAAACCCAAGTTCCTCTTTAAACTCTACAACTAGTTAAAGTAGAGTGGTACTACTATGACTTTCATTGATGAGTTTTTGAACAAGGGAGGTTACAAAAATGAGACTTAGTTTTTTAGATCAATAGAAAGGCTAGGCATTGCGCCTGATTGGCAAATAGGATTTTTGCAAAATTTCCAAGAGATCATCAATTTGGCTCTTTTAATTAGCTTAAGATTAAGGATGACAATAAGAGGTTGTATGCGAACTTTCAGCCTAGGATGGTCATTGCTGCAAAATTGTGTGGTGAGGGAACGAAATTATTTCGGTCCAAAGATCATCAAAGAACTTACTCCAAACTACTTAAGAGAGGGGTGATGAATCATCAAACTGTGGATTTCGCTTTTTTAGACTTTATGAAGGTGAACCTAAGAGAGAGATTTGCTCTTCTTCAACTTGAAAGATTTTGTTCGAAGACCGATGTCACTTACGCCAAATTAACTGCTTATTTCTATTCGAATCTGTCTTTCCTAGATGCAAATAGATTATATTTTATTGTAATGGACAGAGAGTTTGTGGTGGATGTAGACACTCTGGCAAACATTATTGGTGTGGAAAGGGGGAGTGTCCAACCAATAAACGTGAATGTTGGTCATGCTACAAGTTTTCTTGTGAAGGATAAACTTTTTGAGGGTGGCATTATTTATCAAAGAATAACTGCCTCCAACATCTTGCTGCACAAGGTCGTGATAAACTACATTCGACCCAAGTCTACCTCCAAGATTGATGTTTCTCGTTTAGAAGCTAAACTGATGTTTGCCATCAGTAATGGAATGAAGTTCTCGCTGCCCCACACAATCTAGATACACATATGTAGGACTATTACGAAAGATAAATGACAACTTCCTTACTCTGCACTGGTCACCAAATTGTTTTGACACTTTTAAATTCAGCTTCCTACATCTCTCTATGCTCGAACCATTGCTCCCATGGTGATAGGTTTGAAGATGGTGTCAAAAATGAGATTGAAGGAATTGAACAAGGCCCTAGAGCGCTTTAAGGAGAAGTCCCCGAGCAAAACGAAGCAAGACTCTACTGCAAAGAAAAGAAAAGGCAAGGAGCCCATGATTGAATCAACCAAGAAGAAAAGAGTTATTATCCTTCAGGATGAAGAGGATGAAGATGAGCTTACTCTTTCTGCTCTTACCTTAAAAAATTTTCATAGTTTTGTAAGTTTTGAGCAACCAGAGGATAGAGAGACACGAGAACGAGAAGAGACAGAGTTGAGAAGTGAAGAGAAAGAAGAGACAAGAGAAGGGAGTGAAGAAAGAAGAACAAAGGAAAGAGAAAGAAGAGGAGAAAAAGAAGGAAGAGAAGAATAGTAAGAATGAAGAAAATAAGGAGTAGAAGAGGATCAAGATAACTCTTTTGAGCCGACTTTAGTAGTATCCTTGTTAGATGATTTTGAAAAGACTAGGAATGGAACTGTAGGAGATGGCAAAGAGAAAGAACATCATCTGAGTGCTGATGCTGAGAAAGAGCAAGAAGAAGAATTATTTTATCCACTTGTAAGCATGGAAATTCTTGGAAAGTTCTATTCTTGGAAACCAAGATGCTGATTGTAAAAATTGATGTACTTCTTCACTTGTTTTTACTAGTAATGATCTTAGTCATTCTATAAAAGGAAGACGTTCTTGTTGCTTTAGTGCATGATCTAGAGGATGATTATATGCATTTTTTAGCAAAGTTGTATCAATATCTATACTTAGTGATACCTTGAAGGTGGTGTTGAAGCATCTCTTTGTTCTCCAAGTCTCTTGAATCAAGTGATCGTTCAATTCTCTCTTTCCTTTACTCAGTCCCTACGTTGATTGTTATGTTCCTTCACATCTCAATACTCTTGCAATTGATCCTTTTGGCTGAGAAAGAGCAAGAAGAAGACCTAATCCCCGTAGGCATGGAAACAGGGGGAGCTGCTGAAAAAAGATGTACTTCTTAGTTTTTACTAGTGATGAAACTTTCAAAGGCTATTAGAAATCCGAAGGTTTTGGATTTCCAAGTGATCGAGTGCGATATTCCTTCACATCTCAATACTCTTGCAATTGATATGGGATGGAGTTTGAGAAATCCTTTTAGGACCATCAAATGGGATGGAGTTTAAGAGTGTCTACGTCTAGATTCTCTACATGAGCAGGTACAAGCCCTTAAACTTCAAGTTCAAGATAATGCAAAGGGTAAGGATATTGAACGGCTGAAGAAGACTCTAAGAAAGATGGAGGAGACTGTTCAGTCTATGGGGGATTTCAAACTCATTCACATCCCCAAAAAGCCCTAATTTCATTTCACTTTCATTTTGAGGTTCTCCACTCTTGCTATTGACAAAAAGGGGGAGAATGGTGTATATTTAACTTTTTAACTTTGGTTTGGATTTTGGATTTTTATTTGACTATTTAAAGTCTAACTTTTGGATTTGTTTGGTTGATTGTTGAACTATTTGATGTAACATTTGCTGTAACTTATTCTGTGATAATGATTGCCGTTGGATAGTTATTTGTTTTATCTTTTCAAGATTAATGTGCTTTTAATGGTTGTAGAATCAATGCTATCCAAGTTGTAATCAACTTATTGTTTAAAGATATCACGTACTGCTTAAAAGTTGTTTTGCAAGTCAAAAGTTCATAAATCTACAGGAAAGTTTTGTCACCATAAAAAATGGGGAGATTGTTGGAGAAAAACTCCTTTATTGTTTTAAAGTTAACAAAACATTTCCATATTCTAGTCTGAAGATTCCAAGACTTTAATGTCAAAGTCTGAAGAATGACAGACTTTAGGATTAAAGTCTACTCATGACGAAGATTCCAAACTAAACGATATTGAAAAATGAAAACTTATTTAGATGCAAGATTATCTTCAATGATTCAATCCGTACGGTTTATGGATGACCCTATGGTTGGATATAGCACTTATATGATTGATTATCCTTATTAGAATCAATTCTGATAATCAAATCTTTTGGAAGGCAAACAAACTTGGAAGATTCTATTTATGGAAACCGAGATCCTAGTTGTATGGACGAACATGTGTGGCATCCCAAAATTCATGGCAATCTCCAGATACATTAAGGCCTATGAATAGGTGATGGAAGTACCATCAAGTTGTATTGTAGCTATTTGATCCATGATTTGCAATAAGATTTATGGCTAAGCTTTTAATGGATAATTATTTGATAGGAAAGAAAATTCTATTATTGGCCATGCGTTTTATAAGTTGGAATTTATTAATTTATGATTTCAAGTTTTATGGCCAAGTGAATAAGGAAATTAAGTATTTATATAAATGGGAAACTAGGTGATCATTAAATGGGAAAAATTAGAGAAGAGTGGGCCAAAACTCTTAGGCCAAGACCAGCCCACAAGACCCCACCATTCGGCCATTTAGGCCTGGCCCACAAAGCCCAAAGAAGGAGGAGCTGCCGTTGACCAAGGCTGGCCCAAGCCCAGCCGGATGAAGCCCCTCTTGCATGAAAATTGCCAAGTGGCGCCGGCATGCAAGATCAATGATTATTAATCACTAAAAGGAAGAAAATTAGAGAGGAAGAGGGAGGCGGATTAAGTGAGGAAAGGGAGAGAAAGAGAGGGGTTTCACACGAAGAGAAAGGGAGAGAGAGAGAGAGAGTTACCGTCCGAGAGAGGGAGAGTGAGCATGCGAGAGAAGAAGAGGAAGAAGGAGGAGGAGTTCGCCGCCTAGTCACCGCCGTTCGTTCGCCGCCTTGCCTGCCGTTTGTCGCTGTGTTTGTGCTCGGATTTGAGGCAAGTGGAGTCCACAAACCTATCCTTTGCTGCTGTGATATGTGTTGTGGGGGATGATAAACTTTGGTTGTGGTAGAAGTGAAGAAATTCGAAGCTCTAAGAAGAAATATGGTAGCCTTGCATTCTGTTTTCTAGGAAGGCAGTTCAACCTTTGATGAAATTGTGAGCTGCATGCAACTTTTTAGTTGGAATCTTATTTTGACTCATTGATTAAAGTTGTAGAGAACTTCTTGGAGAGTAACATATCAAAATTTCAGAAGAAATGAACAAGTATAGACCGGTGAAACTATTTTTCTTTGGAGAAGTCAGATCTGGAATCGAAATGCTGACCTAGTATGATTCTGTGAATTTTATAAAATTCTCCGGTTGAAATTAGATCTTGTGTTCTAAATGAAAGTTGAAGATGACATGTTAAGAAGTAACATAATAAAATTTTAGAGGAAATGGATGGGTTTAGGTTGGTGAAATGATTTTATTTGAAATGGTCAGATCTGGGAATTTTTGTCGAGGGTTAGAGACGGCTACGGTGATTATAGTTTTTAATCTATCACAAATATGATTTCAAGTTCTACATGAAATATTTACTTATATACCTTTTCTATATAATATAAAAATTTCAGAATTTTTGGAGCTGATTTAGGATTTTTACCGAATTTTTGAATGAAACTGTATATGGCAATTTTCTGAAATTTTAAGGACTGTGATGCGTGGATTGTACTGAATTTTGTGATGTTCTTTTGATATGGTGTTCTTCACGGAATAATTTCCTCTAGATCTTATATATAACATGTCAAGTTTTTAGAATTTAATAAGACTTTTTACTAATTTTTCAAGAATTATGACCAAAGGAGCGCAATCTGTTTTTATCCGAAATTTTATTATATTTTCAAAAATAAATGAAATTGCTCCATGTGATATGATGTTTTGAGTGGTTGATTATGCTGCATATGTGGTGATATATGGCATGTTATATGACATCAAAAGTTGGTTGAGACTCTTGATATTGATGCATCAAATGCCATGTTGAAATTGAAATACATGTGTGAATATAAATTGAGATAATAACGAGACCGTCAGAAGTGTGAGCCGACGATGCCCCGGGAGTGTTGGGATGCCCAAAGTGCGTGTGCCAGATGCCCCGGGAGTATTGAGATGGCCGGAGGTGTGTGCCAGAAGCCCTGGAGGTGTATGCCGAGGGAATTCCTCGTGAGGCTAGTTGGGCTACGAGATGCCCGGAGTGTGTATGCTGGATGCCCGGAGGTGTGTCCCGGAGGCCCCTCGCGATACTGAGTAAGGTGCGAGTGATAAATTATGGGACGCAAACACTGGTCCCTAGAAAGATAAAAAAAAATTGAGACTATATCATGCGCATGGATGTGTACATATGGCATGGGATGAACCTCATGGGAATGCAAGCATGAAGAGCATGGTGGTATATGCACGTTGCATTGTGATATATGCATGGCTGCTTGATGATAAGTGCATGGTGGTAAATGCACGTTGCATGGTGATATATGCATGGCTGTTCGATGATATAAGTGCAAGTGTATGGTGATATATGCACGTCGTATGATGATATATGTATGGATGTAAGGTGAGGTATGCTTGAATGCATGAATAATATGTGTTTTATTCATGATACATTGATTGTTCTGTTTGATGCATTGTGTAGTTTGGTGGATCTTCACTGCTGAATGGTTGTACTCACTCCTTTTGGGGATTAACATTTAAGATTAGAAAGATATCATTGCTACTAGTTGCATGCGGTACCTATTATGGATTGCCATATGATGTCGAGGTGAAGTGCACAGAGCATTCTTGTGTTAGTTTGCCTGGTCTGGTATATGTCCGAGTCTGTGTCTTAGTGATGTACGATATGGGTCTTGCTGATGGCCCAGTTATCTAGGACTTTTTGTCTGTTCATGTCCGGCGTAGTGGAGTGATGCTAGGGATGTTGCCACCGCCGCCACCTGATGCACCGAGTTGGGTGTGATGGCACGTATAGCTGGTGGGAGCTGACACTTTTTGAGGATAGCCGACGCTTGTTGACGGAGAAGTGTACATGTTGATGTAGGGTCGAGTTCTCTTTTGAGTTATAGCCAAGTATAGTTAAAAATCTTGGCCTTTTTGCTGTACCGACCCGAAATATTTATCGTGAAAATATAAATAAAACTGACTCAGCTTTATCTTTTTATTTGAAGTGTAGGTGGTGTGCATTGCATTATGGTTATTGAAGTGAGAAATTGTGAGATACGTTTATGCTTCCGCTGATGAACTGTGCTGGGATCTTTACAAAAAAGAAAAAAAAAATAGAAAAGTATTCTATTGATCAACCCCTATGAACTATGGTTTCACTTTAATTAAAAAGTTACCTTACTGGTATATGTTAGGATGAGTGACAAATACCTATGGTGACCCTGACGGATTGGGGGCCGTCGAGGGGTGCCACAACATGATTGATGGGCTTTTACCATAATCTTAAAATGACTCGAGATCTCTTTAATTGATTCTGTCCAACGAGTAGATTGGAAGAACTCTTTTGAAAAGTGCCAACGGTCGTGAAAGCATGAATGAGTATTTAAGGCAGATTCTCTAGTTGTTCAATGAGTGTGCGTAAAAGAGAAATTTCAAAAGTTTGAAACTTCCTAGTTCTTTGCGTGTTCAATTGCTGAAGCTCAAATTGTACATAAAAGAGATAGTAAACACTTGTGAGACTTCGAAAGAGTGTAGTAAAGTCTATGCATTGTGAAGTCGAGATTATGTGACTGTAAAATCTCTTTTAATTCATAGTGGAATTTAGCCAGTAGGTTGTCAGCGCTAAAGAGTGGACGTAGGCTTAATTTAAATCGAACCACTATAAACCTTGTGTTTTTATTCTCTTTCCTAAACTCATTTACTTATTCGTAATTTTGTTTATTCATTAGAGATTCAAGACTCACTCAAGTTCGTTGGTTTTCAAACTCTGTTTTAGCATAAAAGTATTTTACAAACATTCTTGCAAAAATTTCTTTTCACACCTATTCACCCCCTTCTAGGTGTTAGTATTAGCCCTTTCATTTCTTTTTTCTTGAACGTGTCAAATTTATCTAGTTGTTGGCAAAGGTCGTTCTATTTCCCTATTTGAAAGGCATGAAGAGACAAAGACTTCATAAGATCGAACTACGTTGTTCATTCATCACTATTGGCAAAAAAAAATAATAATAATAACATTATCAAGATTTTCAGGTAACTCCAGTTATGACACTAGGTAAATTTTCTGGGTGTTAATATTTTTGCAAAATATATGAAGTTACTAGTTTGTTTATTATAAATAAATTTATAGTTGACAGCCAAGAGTGAAACCCACCTATTATTCCATCCGGATTTTGTTGAAAAAGCGAAAATTGAGCCCACCGGCAGCAATTATATGAACAAGAAGGGGCTACCGTCAGTACCCAGCAACGTCTCAACTTTGATTGCAATATGTTTCAGGGATAAAGGATAGGGGCCTTCAATTTTTTGGATTTGCACAACGTCGTCGTCCTTGAACGTTTTCTATTCTTCTTTTTTTCCACAATTTAATCCTGAATTTTTTTTTCAAATTTCCGAATTATTAATCTTTCTGTCTTAGACAAAAATATTGATGTGACAGTTAAATAACTGTTAAGTACTTACATGGCAGCTACACGCCAATGTGGCGCTCACGTGACTTTACAAATTTAAAGAATTAAAAGATCGAGTTAGGGATTCTGGAAGAAGGCAATTGAAAATTAAGAAGAAGGGAAAACCATCCTTAGCTTGCTTCAATAAATAGAAGGGGTCACTGTTCTAACAGTCATCGGCGAGGTTGCCAAACCCTTGCTGGGCTCGAGCCACAGTGATGTCAGCCCATACATCGACCAAGGTACATACCTATGTGGAGAGAGAGAGAGAGAGAGAGGGTCTTGCCCTCAAGGAACCCCTCAGTACACAGCGGTGAGGGCAGAAGCCCTCGTGAGTGTTTGCCAACGGTCGGAGACACTACCTAGGGCCACAGCCTAGTCTGGCGCAGACTCTCTTTCTCACGTGCGCACTCTATCGGACTCCATTACATGTGTCACACTCTAGTTCTCTCCGTTGCTTCCGATGTTTACAAAAGACGAGCGAGCATATAGACAATGGGGAGGGTCTGCCCACCGTCACCAGTGGCTGGCGACACTATAAGCATTCTTATTTGTAGGGGCAAGCTGAATATGGTTTTCTCTTTATTTTTATTTTCTTTCTTCATCATTCAAAAACTTCAACATTTTTTTTTCTTAATTTTCTAAATTTGCAAAAATGGGAAAAGGTTCAAGAACTCACCTGAAATCATCCCTAAGCTTTACTACAAAGGAAGTTACTACTTTTTTCTTTGCACTTCTATAAGTAAGTTTCGGCGTTCTTCTGTTTTCCGGTTGATTTTTCATCCAATTAGAATTTAGATTTCCATAAGTAAATACTTCCTAAAAAGAAACTGGTCTTCAAGATTGATTTCATCAATTTGCAATTGATTTCATCAATGTATTTATAAAATGTAAGTGAGAATTTTTGCCAGAGAGCCAGATATTGAAGAATAAATTCCTATTACGTTCATTTTGAATCTTTGTCGCAAGATTAATAAATCTGAATTTGATGTTATTTTCATTTTGAACTCAATTTCAGTTTGGATTGCGTCAGAATGAGAAAGACTTCTAGAATGAATAGACTTTGGTAAGAGTCTGTAATATAACTTCATAAGTATACTATTATTCAAAATAAGAATAAGAACTATAAAGTTTTGTCAACTTCAAAAACTGATAGAAGTTTTCTCAACAATGGCAAGTTTTGTTTAGCAATTGCGAGTTCTAGGGCCTGAGCCACAACCTGATTTGCATGCTCACCGTGTAACGTTGATCAGATGTCTTCTTTCATTGTATTCTCCACTGGTGGCTTGGAGAAAAATTTACTGAGATTCAGTCTATAGATTTTATACTAGGGCACTTTCTGGGGCATTTTAGCGACTTGGCATGCAGCACATGTGCGATTTTGGTACTTTGGGATGCATCTGAATGAATGGTGAAACGTAGCTATCGTCCATGGTGTTTGAGATTTGGGTATTTGAAGCCTGCTCCTTAACTCGTTGACTATGACCTGTTCAACGAAATGCGTCTATGGCATTTTCATAAAATAGCTCCTCAAAGCGTTCAAACTAAATGAGTGATGATATAGTTTATACCTTGATGATTTCTTCATTAATTATTAACCATGATTTCAAGTGTAATTGATGGTGGCGGGTGATGAGAAAAATGACTGGGAGCTATTTATCAATGATGATTTGTGATGAGTTATTGGGTCACATCTCACATCCTTATTCATAAGCCATGGAATTTTCCGAAATTCATGATAGTACAAAGATGGTGATTTCACCAGCTGTGAGTCAGATTCTCAGGTGATGGTCCAATGGTGGTGGTTGACGTAACTCGAGGTGATGTCTTGGTTGTGCTCTGCTTGAGAGTGGAAAGCGGTATCCATTGATTAAAGCTTTGAATATTCTCAGTTTAATGTTCAGTTTTGAGTGTTCTTGGTCTGCAATGTGAAGAAAGGCGATAAAAATGAACAAGGAAGAAGGCAAAGAACGAGGACAGAGGGGAGAGTGGAGACATAGATATTAGTTGTTTTTTAAGGAAGTTTGGATTTAATTCTAGTTAAAATTGAAATGATGGAAGCATTGGGTTATTGATGAGTTGGGCTCAATTTGCTCTTAAATTGGGCTTGAACACCTTTGAAATGGATTTGACTTGAAAGCCCAAGCGTCTCCTCGGCCTGGGTCACTGAGACCAGCGTACGGGCCATATTAGTACGAGCCAGAGGGGCCCGGCCCGGCCCGGGTCCCCCGTCTTCCAGAACATAAAATGACATCTTTAAAAAAAAGTAATTAAAAGAAATTTAAAAAAAATTTGTAAAAAAACAAAAAATTAGCGAATTCAAGAGTAGTTGGGCGAAGTACTTCTGACTTGCATTACTTGTGCCAACGGAAAAATCTCCCCGCGTCGCCTGCATAAACATCCATCAAGGAGCACGCGGTTTGCACTATGGTGAGAACGAGCAGCACCCCAGCGGTCCTGAACCACGGCTTACTGAGGTAGTCCCGTTTGAGGATGGCCTTCTGATATTTCTAGTATGAGTACCTAGAGAGGGGGTGAATAGGTATACAAAGATTTTTCTTGATAATTTATGTATACTTGCACAATACTTAGACAGTTGAAAGATTTGCGAAGAGTAATAATCAACGTAAGACTGAGTAAGGAAAGAGAGAATTAAACACGTGGTTTATAGTGGTTCGGTTTGATCCAAGCCTACGTCCACTCTTCTGCACTGACAGCCAATTTGGCTGGATTTCACTATGAACAAAGAGATGTTACAGTGTTGATCTTCCTTGACTTCTCGGTGTAGATAATCTACCACACTCGCTCAAGGTATCACCAAGTATAGACACTCTGTGTATACAATTTCGCTCAGACTATATCGACTAATAATCAAGGTGCTTCAGACTCTGGAATTTTTCTATCAATCACACACTTAAAACAACTAAAACGTCTTCCTTTTATACTCCTTTATGCCATCATAGCCGTTGGCACTTACCAAAGGAATTCCTCCAATCTACCCGTTGGACGGAATCAATTAAGAAGATCATCCGAGCTATTTAAGGAATCTGATGATAGCCCATCAATCCTGTTCGCCCATACAATCAGGATCTTGGTTTCCAAGAATAGAACATTCCAAGAATATTTCGTCGACCATCGGATCTTCAATCGATCTTAGATAAGAATCAAAGAATCCGAAATATTTATCCAACAAAAGAATCTTTTCCAGAGGATAGGATCGAATCCTCAACCATATACTTCGGTTTTGGATTTCCTTCATCACTGGATTAGAAAGACTGTCAGTGAGAATAGACTTAAGTCTTGAGTCTTTATTCTTAAGTCTTGAGTCTTGAGTCTTGAGTATTGAGTCTTGAGTCTTGAGAATACAAAGTCTTCAGACTTTAAACTGTCGGTCTCCGAACATCCAGACTTAGACTGATAGAAACGTTTTGTCAGCTTCAAAATATTCTGGAAAGATTTCTCCAACAATCTCCCCTTTTTTGATGGTGACAAAACTTTCTTGTAGATTTGAACAACTTTGACCTGCAAAAACATTTCTCAAGCAATATGGCTAACTCATAAAGATTAATAAAACAACCAAACTCTGCATCCACAGAAAATTGGTTAGTCTTTCATGAGTAATACCATATAACAACACTTGATATAAATGCAACCAGTCAAGCATCAAAATCCACAGCCAATTCAGTCAAATTTAAATTCACACCCAAGTTCAAGTTCTCAAGTCATACTCGAAAATAAACATAACCACAAAAGTTTAAAAATGTTGAAAGATGTTGGTTCAAATTGATTCTCCCCCTTTTTGTCATCATTAAAAAGGGTGAGAAAGGAGTCATGTCTGCTTGGGAATGCGCACGATCTGGAAATCCCCAATGGACTGGACTACTCCTTCGAGCTTCTTCAGGTCTTCCCTCAGTTGAGCTACCTCTTCTCCCTTAGCATTGGCTTGAAGTTGCAAAGCGAGGTCTTTGAATTTATCCTCCAGAGAGACTGAAGATGCTTGTCCAGCATTCTTCATGGCTTGGATTTCACAGTCCAGAGCATATATCTGGCCACGCATTTCCAGAAGAATATCCATGATACGACGAAAATCTGCAGAATCGTCCGTCTGTGTACTAGCATTGGCTTTCTCAGATGGTGTGTATGCAGACGATGGCGCTTCTGTTAAGTCTTGCAGATTTGGTTCTGACGTATCATGACCTTCTTCAAACAATTGAGAGACCTGAACTTCTTCTGGGTCTTCTGGAGATTGTCTTAGATCTTCACTGTCAGCCGTATGAGGTGTGGTCCTCTCTTGCTCGCCAACTCCCCCTGTCTCTAAGACATTGAAAGGGGAAGAGTGATGATCATGCTCTTGATTTCCCTTCTCTCCAGATTCATCAGCAGACTTTTCTTTTTCTCCTTCTCCTTCTTCTTCAGCTTCTTTCTCCTTCTCTCTCTGCTCTTCTTCTTCTCTGTTTTGCTGAAGTTCTGTCGGTTGAGACACAGAACGTCTGGTTCTTGTCAATGCTTGGATAGTGGGATCTTCATCCTCCAGGATGAGAGTTCTTTTCTTCTTTTTCGATGGAGCACCAATGGCCTCTTTTCCTTTTCTCTTTGAGGTAGACTGAACTGGAGATTTCACTCTGAATTTCTCCATTGCCTTGGAAAGTTCTTGCAGACGCATCTTCGTTAACATCTTCAAACCTACCACCATCTTATCACACGGTCGAACACAAAATGTTTGTGGCGGTTCAATATTCATGTGTCTGAAGATCTTGGTCACCAGACCAGGATAAGGCAATTGTCCTTTGTCTTTTGACATTGCTCGTACATATGGAAGAGAATAGTGTGTGGTAGAGAAAACTTCCGTCCGAGTTGATCGCGTACATCAACTTTGCTTGAGGAAAAGAGACACGAAGTCTTTGACGTAGACTTTGGTCTCGAGACGGTGATCACAATCTTATGAAGCACAATGTTGATGGCCTTCATCCTTGAGTAGGTAATTTTCTTCTCTGCGTCCATATCTTTGACAAGGTCGAGTAGTACGAGCAGGTGAGACTTTGATTGGTAAATATCGTCCTCGTTCAACTCCAACTATGTCCGCCAACATATTCACATCTACCACGTAGACTTGGTCTCGAACACGAATGAAATTCTATTCGCATCCAAAAAGCTAAGATTTGAATAGAAATAAGCGGTCGTTGAGCATACCCGTCCGTAGAGTCAGAGCAAAAAGTCTCAAGTTGAAGCAAATTCAACTTCTCTCTTAAGTTCATGTTGATGGCGTCCAGGAAGTCAAAATCAACACTTCTAGGGTTTATCACCCCTCTTTTCAACAGCCTGAAATACACTTTTCCTGATCCTTGGATTTAAACAAATCCATCCGATTTCCTTTCACCTTTGCTGCCACACCCATTTTAGGTTGAAATTCAAGGAACATTTTGTCATCATCGTTCCCTTCAATCAGATTTTGTCCTGGCAAACGAGGGTCACTGGGAATGTTCGCAAGTGCCTCCTCTGCCTTTCCTTTAGGAGCAACTCCCAATTCTTCCATTTTCCGCAGAAAAAGATACTCATTCCCATAATTTTTTGTCCTTAAGGAAGTCATCTATATATTTTAATGAAGAACCGGAGCTTTTCAACGCACGATAAAGCTTATAGATAAAGGAGGGTCTTTGGACTCTTCTTGGGTCGGCTTCCTCGATTATCTCTTCTTCCAGATATTGACTTGCACCTTGTGGGGCGGGAGGTGTTGAATGACGTGGAGGAGAGCGAATCGGACTTTGTCGCTGACTTGATAAGTCTTCTTCCTCAGTAAGATCGAAGTGAGTCGGTCCCTTCTCCATTCTTTGTGGTCCCCTGCTTGCGATTCTTTATGATTTCCTCGAAGACGACATCTTTCTTTGTCTATTGGAAGATTCCTTCACTTGCTTTTCCCAAGAAAAATGACCACTTTCTCAACGACGAACAAGAAGTAGAAAAACAGTATTGGGAGGAGAGTGCCTTTTAGGGTTTTGAAGATTGGGCGAAGAGAAACTGTATATATATAACTCAGTTTTTGAAAAGGGAAGTTCAATCGGTACAAGGTAAGTGTACGAACACTTCCTTTCAAAAATCAATAACTGCCAAAATTAATCCCTTTTTAAAAAGACAAGTTTTCGAATTTCACACGGATTATAACCGAACGAAAGATCGTACCTTTTCAAATTTAGATAAAATAACTAAACAAGAATTCGTACCTTTTAGATAAAATAGCAACTTACGAGTCTTTAGCCATGAATGTTTGAGTCTCATGATTTAAAGTCCGAGAGATCGAGTCTTAGAGTTGGTGAGTCTCTAGACTTTAACTTCTTCAAGCTTCAAAATGTTGAGTCTTGAACGGATAAAGTCGAAATGATTTTTCTCCAAAGGCTTTGTGAATATATCCGCTAGTTGACTCTTTGAATCAACAAATTGAATCGAGATTTCTCCATTTTGAATATGATCTCTAATGAAGTGATGTCGAATCTCAATATGCTTTGCTCTTGAATGAAGGATTGGATTTTTGGTGAGATTGATCCTTATTTGGTGTTGTCACATCGATTTCGTGCATGAGTCTTCAATGCCAAAGTCTTGTAGCTGTTGTTTTATCCATAAAATTTGCGAACAGCAGCTTCCAAGAGCTACATACTCGCTTTCGTCGTTGAGAGAGCTACAAGTGCTTTGCTTCCTTGAAAACCAAGACATTGTCCTGTTTCCAAGCGGTTGACAAGTTCCGAAGTGCTCTTTCTATCGACTCGAACCGCCAGATCTGCATCTGAGTATCCTAGAAGATTAAAGTCTCCCCTCTTTGGATACCAAAGACCGATGCTTGAAGATGAGGCAACGTATTTGATAATACGTTTCACGGCAATGAGATGTGATTCTCTAGGATCTGATTGAAATCTAGCACAGATGCAAACACTCAACAAAATATCAGGTCTAGAGGCAATAAGATAAAGAAGTGAACCGATCATGCTCCTGTACAGCTTTTGATCTACTTTCTTCCCTTCTTCATCCTTGTCTATCTTCTGAGAACATGACATTGGTATGTCGGTCTTTTTGCACTTTCCCAATCCAAACCTTTTGACAAGATCATTCGCATATTTTTCTTGATGAATGAAAGTTCCTTCCTTCATTTGTTTTACTTGGAGTCCAAGAAAGAATGTTAATTCTCCCATCATACTCATTTCAAACTCATCCTGCATAGACTTAGAAAATTTCTTGCATAGACTTTCATTAGATGATCCAAAAATAATATCGTCCACATATATTTGAACAAGTAAAAAGCTTTTGTTTTTCCTTTTTGATAAACAAAGTAGTATCTACTTTACCTTTGACAAAACCATTCTGTAATAAAAACTTACTTAGTCTGTCATACAAAGCTCGAGGTGCTTGCTTTAAACCATACAAGGCCTTTTTCAGTCTGAAGACTGAGTCTGGCTTCTTTGGGTCTTCAAACCCAGGTGGTTGTTCCACATAAACTTCCTCATGGATAAATCCATTTAGGAATGCACTTTTGACGTCCATTTGGAATAACCTGAAATTTTTATAACAAGCAAACGCAAGTAATAGACGAATAGCTTCTAACCTTGCTACTGGTGCGTAAGTCTCGTCATAGTCTATTCTTTCTTCTTGCGTATATCCTTTGGCCACGAGTCTTGCCTTGTTTCGTACGACTTTTCCTTCTTCATTCATCTTGTTCCTGAATACCCATTTTGCTCCAATGACAGTTTTACCTTTTGGTTTAGATGTCAATTCCCAGACATCGTTAATGTTGAACTGTCTGAGCTCTTCTTGCATAGCTTCGATCCAGCTTTCATCAGATAAAGCTTCTTCTATGCTTTTGGGTTCAATTTCAGAGATGAGAGCAACAGCACTAGACTCTTCACGTCTTTTGGATCTGGTGCGAATTCCTTCATTAATTTCGCCGATAATGAGATCTTTAGGATGACTGGACTTGTGTTTCCAGTTACTGGTTGATTTTTCTGGTTGATGATCTCTTTCTTTATTTGAATCTTCATGAACATCTTGACGCTGGTCTTTCAGAGTCTGAGATACTTTTTGAGTTGTAAGCTTTGGAAGGTCTGGAGCAGGTTCAGACTCTTCATTTTGAGTCTGACTGGATTCATCTTGCGTAGAGTCTTGAAATTTGACGTTCATTGACTCCTCCACGATCGGCTCTTCTTATTGTAGACTCTGTAGGCTTTGCTTGATGTAGAATATCCAAGGAAGATGCCTTCATATGATCTTTCTTCAAACTTACCAACTCGATCTTTTGCATTTTTCAATATAAAGCATTTGCAACCGAACACATGAAAGTATGAAACAATAGGCTTCTTACCTTTGAATAATTCATAAGGGGTTTTCTCAAGAATAGGTCTTAGGAAGACTCTATTGATGATATAGCATGCTGTTGAAACAGCTTCAGCCCAAAATCGTGAAGAAATTTTGCTTTCAATTAAAAGTGTTCTAGCCATTTCTTGAAGAGATCTATTCTTTCTTTCCACAACTCCATTTTGCTGAGGAGTGTATGGAGAAGAGAATACATGATTAAAACCAGATTCATCACACAATTTTGTGAAATCTTGATTTTCAAATTCACCTCCATGATCTGGTTCTTATACTTGAGATAACACATCCTTTTTCGTTTTGAACCTTTTTAGCAAATTTTTCAAAATACGAAAAGGTTTCGACTTACTTGCAAGGAAATATACCCAAGTAAAGCGAGAGAAATCATCCACAATTACTAGGCAATATTTCTTACCTCCAATACTCTGAGTTCTGGTTGGTCCGAAGAGATCCATATGCAGTAACTGTAGTACATGATTAGTAGAGACATGATTTATTGGCTTAAATGAATTTCTTACCTGTTTTCCCAAAATACAGGGTGTGCATGGATCAGACTTTTGATATGGTAATTTGGGTAGACCTCGAACAAGCTGTTTTGATGAGATTTTGGCTAATTGCTTCATATTGACATGGCCCAGCTTTCTGTGCCATAAGCTTGCTTCATCTTGAATTGAGATTAGACATTGTGATTCATTCAACTTCATGTCTAAGAGATAGATGTTTCCATGTCTTCGACCCAAGAAAGACTGAGTAGAGTCTTTACTCATTCCATAGCAAATTCCTTCTTGAAAGGAGATCTTGAAACCAGTATCACACAGTTGGCTAATGCTGAGAAGGTTATAGTTGAGTCCTTCTACTAGAGAAACATTGCTTATTGTGAGATTTCCAATTTTCACAGTTCCAAATCCCACGATGCTTCCTTTGCCGTTTCCTCCAAATGAAACATTTCCACCGTTTACTTGAACAAGCTTTACGAAGCACTTTGAGTCTCCTGTCATGTGTCTTGAACATCCGCTGTCAAGATACCATTTTATCTTTTTCTTGACGGAGACCTGCATTTAAAAGAGAATCTCAAGTTTTCTTTGGTACCCAAATTTTCTTGGGTCCTTTGGTGTTAGTAGGATAAGCATTATTAGGCCATACTTTCTTAATAGGTTTCCAAACCATAGGACATTCTTTTTCAAAGTGATCTTTACTGTTACACTTTGAACACCTTAGAGCATTTCGACCAACAGACTTTACAAAAACTTTCTTGAAATGATTTTTGTAAGTCTCTCTCGACGGTCTTTTCTTAATTCTTTCTTTAACTTTAGGAAAATCAATCAATGGAATTGTTTCCGCTGTCATGCCTAAACCAGACTTATTGAAGTAAGGTCTTTGAACCGAAAGAACTTTTTCAAGCTTTTCGGATCCTATCGAAAACTTCTTTGAAATATTTGATAAGTCCGTTTTTAAGAAAACATTTTCTTTCAAAAGATCATCTTCTTTTTCTTTAAGAACAGAAACATTTTGGTCTAGACTTTTAACTCTTTCTTCTAAAATGACTTCCTTTTGTTTTAAAGCTGAGTTTTCCTTTTAAGTTCGGAAATCCTTTTGAGAGAAGTCTTAAGACTAAAACACAGTTCATCAATAAATTTAGAGACTTTGACAGGAATTTTAAAATCACTTACCTCAAATTCACTGTCTGAGCCTGATCCAGAATCTAAGTCTAAGTCTGAATGTGCCATCAAACATATGTTGGCATATTCATTATCACTTTCTTCACATTCTGTATCACTCCAGGTTTCGGCTTTGAGTGCTTTTCGAAACTTCTCAGCTTTTCCTCTTTTCTTCTTTAGAAGAGGACAGTTGGGTCTGATGTGTCCCTTCTTCTTACATTCGAAGCAAACTACATCTTTGTTTGGTTCCTCATCATCAACAGACTTGGTCTTGTTGTCTCGGAAACTTTGTTTCTTTGAGTTGAACCTTCCGCCTTTTCTATTCAGTTTTATGAATCTTCTTATCATGAGAGCGAGCTCCTCATCGTCCATATCATCTTCAGAATCTGCATCATCAGAGTCATCATTTGATTTTAATGCAATAGATTTCTTACCTCTTGGATCTTCGTCCTCATTAATTCGTTCCACTTCATAAGACTGAAGAGTTCCGATCAGCTCGTCGACAGATAGAGGCATGACTCTTTGTGTCTCTCTTATTGAAGTCTTTATATGATTCCAATCCTTGGAGAGTCCACGCTTGAGCTTGTTCACCTTCATAGGATCAGAAATTTTTGTCCTTGGTTCTCAAGACCATTGACAATATCTGTAAAACGACTAAACATGTCAGTTATAGATTCTCCTGGTTTCATTTTGAAGGCTTCATATTGACCGAGGAGAATGTTGATTCTAGTCTCCTTCACTCGATCTGTTCCTTCATAGGTGATATGTAATCTATCCCATACTTCTTTTGCTGTAACACAAGAAGATATTCTGTTATATTCAGTTGGAGACAAGGCACAATATAAAGAGTAAATTGCTTTTGCATCGAGTGCTTGTCTCTTGTTTATTTCTTCCTGAGGCATTCCGCTGGCTTCAACAGTTTCTTTCCCTCTTTCAGAGACTGATGCAGCAACGGGAGTGATTCCTCTTTCCACAACATCCCATTCCGAGGATCCTTGGATCGTAGGAAAGCTTTCATCTTGTTCTTCCGGATGTTGTAATCCTTTCCGTCAAAGTAGGGTGGTCTGGTATTGCTTTGCCCTTCCATCAGCCCTGGTGCTAGCATACTAGCCATGGATCTTTTACTCTGAAGTAAAACACTTCAAACAAAGTAAGAACACAGGCTCTGATACCAATTGATATTTCTAGTATGAGTACCTAGAGGGGGGTGAATAGGTATACAAAGATTTTTCTTGATAATTTCTGTATACTTGCGCAATACTTAGACAGTTGAAAGATTTGCGAAGAGTAATAATCAACGTAAGACTGAGTAAGGAAAGAGAGAATTAAACACGCGGTTTATAGTGGTTCGGCTTGATCCAAGCCTACGTCCACTCTTCTGCACTGACAGCCAATTTGGCTGGATTTCACTATGAACAAAGAGATGTTACAGTGTTGATCTTCCTTGACTTCTCGGTGTAGATGATCTACCACACTCGCTCAAGGTATCATCAAGTATAGACACTCTCTGTGTATACAATTTCGCTCAGACTGTATCAACTAATAATCAAGGTGTTTCAGACTCTGGAATTTTTCTATCAATCACACACTTAAAACAACTAAAACGTCTTCCTTTTATACTCCTTTATGCCATCATAGCCGTTGGCACTTACCAAGGGAATTCCTCCAATCTACCCGTTGGACGGAATCAATCAAGAAGATCATCCGAGCTATTTAAGGAATCTGATGATAGCCCATCAATCCTGTTCGCCCATACAATCAGGATGTTGGTTTCCAAGAATAGAACATTCCAAGAATATTTCGTCGACCATCGGATCTTCAATCGATCTTAGATAAGAATCAAAGAATCTGAAATATTTATCCAACCAAAGAATCTTTTCCAGAGGATAGGATCGAATCCTCAACCATATACTTCGGTTTTGGATTTCCTTCGTCACTGGATTAGAAAGACTGTCAGTGAGAATAGACTTAAGTCTTGAGTCTTGATTCTTAAGTCTTGAGTCTTGAGTCTTGAGTCTTGAATCTTGAGAATACAAAGTCTTCAGACTTTAAACTGTCGGTCTCCGAACATCCAGACTTAGACTGATAGAAACGTTTTGTCAGCTTCAAAATATTCTGGAAAGATTTCTCCAACACCTTCAACTGGTTCCACGGGTGCCCACTGTACTCATTCAGTTTCTGACACAGGTCTGAGTAGAGGAACTCGCTGGAGTCCCTCATGGTCTCCATGTACAAGCTGTTGAAGATACTGGCCACGTCTTCCTTGCTACCGAGCCGATTTTCCAAAATTCCGCAGCTGACTAGAATGTCGATGTCTTCGGGCGTGTTGATGAGGCTGCCCATGAGAATGGCGTAGCTGGTGATGTACTTTTCCATGTGGTGGCAATGCTCGTACGCAATCATGTTCCTGAACCACGCCTCGGTCCACTCGTGCACAACCACGTGCCGCATCCTGAGGGTCTCAGCCTTGAAGTGGACATCGGGCAGGGAGAAGTTTCCCTTGCCTGGTTTGAACTCAACACCGGCCTCATGCAGCTCCTTTGCACTCCGAGTCAGCTCGAATTTCTTGCCATGTTTGGACGTCGCACCCCGTGGGAACGAGGGCAGTTGCAGGGCTCGCACGTAGTCCACCAGGTGCTTCATCTGAAAGCTCGTGCTTGCAAGCTCTTGCCCCTCCAGGACGTCTTTGAAGTACTCGTAGCTAAGCTTGAAGAACATGACAGTGGTACTTAATGCGGTGAGATCATAGAGAATCTCGAGGACAAAGAATGGGACTTGATTTTCCAGGAGCAGGAGGTCGTGGAATACGGCGTTGCTCATCCACTGCTTGCTGAATATTTCGTCGTCCTCGTCTCGGTATTGGCTTCTTATGAATAGCTCAACTACAAAAACTGCGTCCACTAAGATCATTTCCACGAGCTCCTTGCTGGCTTGGGTGAGATTTTCTTGGTAGCATTGCCGAATGTGGTCTTCCAATTCGCTGATGATTTTGATACAAGCTGGGAGGTCAGCCTTGCTGCGACGGAGGAAGCCTGTCAAGTACCTCAGTTTGATCGCCATCAACTGAATTGCTGTCTTATCACAGTGGAATGGCCCGATGGAGATAACTTGAGGGGTGTAGGCCTCCGCATTTGCTCTGCGCAACTTCTCAGGCACTCGATATATGCAATGCTCGATGGATCCGGTAGTCAAGGTGTCCATCTTCCTCTCTATGGTTATCGCAACTTCCTTGACGATCTGACTCATTTCTAAACAAGTGAAAGAAAAAGATTACAAGCCCATGAAACTAGAGAGTGAAAGGGTACATCTGATATTCTCGTTCGTGTCACAGTAATTTAGTGCCTAATGACGAGAATGAATTAAGCACATCTTTTTTTCCATTACACAGGACTCGAGACCTGTCAAAAAGAAAAACAAAGCCAAAAAACAACATGAAAATGATTTTTTTTTTTCTAGTGAAACAGAAAACACGCCCCGTTTTGCGATGCATTCAATCTGTTCTAGAAATAGCAGAGGTCTACATTGACAGAATAACGTGATTGGATTTTGATTGTGTGGCACCCCTCGACGGCCCCCGATCCATTAGGGTCGCCACAGTTCGCTCTACCTTTCACTTTCTCTATTAACATGTTACTCTGATACCATTTTAATTGCAGCGGGTCCATACAACCTAGGGGTTTACATATGTTTTTTTTCTTTAATCGGTCCCTTGCGCAATTCATATAGCAGAAGCACATCCATTAACTCCCTTCTCTATATACAAAAACGATGCATACCTACTAAATATTTATAAGTAAAAGCTGTACACTTTTTATTTACTTAAATCAGATAGACATCATTCATCGGTACATCAAAATGCCATAGTCTTCTATATTCGGCTATACTCCAAAAGATGACTGATGTTTCCTCAAATAGTCGTACATTTTAAGTCTATCGATCAGTGTTGGCGTCCAAAAGCTCCTTCCCTTGCTATCCTCCTCCTCACGGTCACATCCAACCGTTTAAACCATCTACTAATCTGAAATGTTGGTCCCCAAAAGGGGTGAGTACAACCACTCAGCAGATAGGGAAATCCAGTAACAACTCAATGCATCAGGCAAATCATACATGCATTGCAGGCGTTACTCACCTTGAAACCATGCGCATACTATCATGCATCATCATATCATACATGTCATCATCATCATGGCATCATTATATCATACATGTCATCATCATCATGACATCATGACATCACACATGTCATCATCATCATCTTGCATATCATCATGCATATCATCATCATCATTATGCATATCATCATGCATATCATATCATGGGTGATCATCATTATTTCACATCACATATCATTATCACATCATCATGCATATCATTATGCATATCATATCATAGGTGATCATCATATCACATCACATATCATCATTATCACATCATCATGCATATCATTATGCATATCATATCATAGGTGATCATCATATCACATCACATATCATCATCATCACATCATCATGCATATCATTATGCATATCATATCATAGGTGATCATCATATCACATCACATATCATTATCATCACATCATCATGCATATCATCATCATGCATTAATTTCCATTTTTATCTTTAGATTTGATCACCACATCACCCATTCTCAATTATCGTCCTTTCGAGCAAAGACCTCCAACGGGGTTCCCAGCATTCAGCCTCCCAGGCCACTGGGCTTCCGGCCCCCCACATTCCGGGCATCTCGCATCCCAACTAGCATCACGAGGCATTCCCTTCGGGCAGAAATCTCCGACAGGGCTTCCGGCCTTTACCCTTCTAGCCAGGCATCTCGCACCCCAATCCCGGTATCGCGAGGTATTCCCTTCGGGCAAAAACCTCCGACAAGGCTTCCGGAATTATGTACCGACATACCACCAGGCCTCCCCTGGAATTACGTACCGTATACCACCGGGCATCCCGACACTCCCGGGGAATCTCCGGAATTACGCCACTAGGCCACCAGCCATCATCATCCACCACAACCTCTTACTCACATATCATTTTCCACATTCACAATCATTTTAATCTCATTATTACATGGCATATGATTCACACATGCATCACAATTTATGATCATACATACACCAATGTCATATAAGAATGCATAATAAATTCAATGGAATTCATGGCCAATAAAATAATCCCTTTTTATTTTATTATTATTTTATTATTATTTTATTATTTTATTATTTTATTTATTTATTTTCATAAATAAATATTAAATTTAATATCTATGATTTTCCCAAAATCATAATATTCAAACAATCATTAAAAAAACCAATAGGATAACAAATTTCATGCAAAATTCATGGCCAATTCAAATTTCACATAATTTCACAATTTCCACAAAATAGCACATGATATTCGGATAATAACCAGAATGCACAGTTTCCAAATAAATTCGATTAAAATATTCATATGGCCTCCAAAAATTATGAAATTTTACAGGATGATATCAAAGACATTTTCGTGCATTTTCATGCAGAACTCTAAGCAAAATTATTTTTAGATTAATTTATACAACCCCACGAAACCTCTGGAACCACTACCGCGTCGTCCAGAATACACATCTCCGAAATATTAAGATTTCACCCATCTATTCTCTTTCGTTTCCTCTGAAATTTGAGTATATTGTGTACCAATGTGTCCTTTACAAGTTTCATGAAGAGATCTAGGTCCAATAACCAAATTATGGTCACCATTTAAGTCCATAAAGTCTCGGGTGTCTTGGAATACTTCACTAGAACCATCGTTTCCAAGATCTAGCCGATTCACCAAGATATACTTGTTCTTTTCGCTTCAAATTTGAGTATGTTGTAATTTAAGGTGTTACATACAACTTTCATGAAGACATCGAAGTCAAATCTTCAACAGAAATCAACATGCAAACAAGAATCCAGCAAGAGGTCAGTGGAAACTTCACAGATCTAGGGTCTCCGTATAATAGAACTTTAACCCCTCATATCTCCATCATTTTCCACAAAATTTCAGTATGTTATAGTGCAAGACGTTAGCTACAACTTCCATGAAGACATCGAAGCCAAAATCTTACTCCAAACACACATGCAAGCTCAAACAACCTACTGACTCCTTCAACCGAGCAAGAACAGTCACACGGTTTGAAAACAACCAACCCTTACCTCGGTTTTTCGCACTTGAAGCACCTAAAATCTAACATGCAACCAACAATACAACAAGCAAGAGAAGTTAAAGGACTCCACTTGCCTCTAGACCACACGAACGGCGGCACACCGGCGACGGACGAACGGCGTGCGGGCGGTGACGGGTGGACTCCTTCCTCTCTCGGCCTCCCTCTCTCGGCCGTACCCTCTTCCTCTCTCTCTCACACGGTTCTCTCTCCCTCCCCCTTTCTCTCTTGGCCAAATGGCTAACCAGCCATTCTCTCTCCTTTCTTGGTGGCTTTTATATTGCATGTGGCCGCCCAAGATGGCCAATGGGGGCAGCCACACCTTGCACAGCCTCCACGCCACATGGCAGCTCGGAGGAAACACATGGCCTCCTTCATGCAAGATGGGCCTCCATCTTCGGCTGGGCTTGGGCCAGCAATGGGCCGGCGGTGTCACGCCCCGAACCTCGAGCGCGCCAACATCCCACCATGGTCATTCAAATGCGACATTCCCAGGTAGTGTCGCCGACCCCATTCATTTATTAATGCGCAAGCGGAACGTATTATAAAACCCCTGACAATAACATACGGGATAGAAAAGCAGGAAACAAAATCACAACATAACAATTTCATAATTCAACAGAATTACAAACAGAGGTCTACGGCCAAAAGTCTACAAAAGACCGGCTCTTAAAAATGAATTGTCCTACGACCTACAAGTCGGACACATTCTCCAATCTTAAGACTTCACCTCTGCAACTCTTCAAGGCCAACCAAAGCTATCTGGTCGCTCCGTCCACCAAGGACCTAAAATTTTAATCCCACAACCGGGATGAGACGATGTCTCAGCAAGTTCAACCCCCTAAACCCCTATTAGAAAGAAAATACGCCCCAGGTGGCCTAGCCACATCACACAGAAGACTTACCTCGCATTAGCCTTCATCTGCAGGTTAACACAATTTATATAATTCAACCACGTACAATTATGATAACCAAACAACCATGGCACAATCACATCATCAGAACAATTCAACCACTTGGATCGTCTCAGCGATCAATCGACTTGGCCGATTACATGTCATTCTAGCAAATCAGTCATTGCTCTCAATTACGGCCCTATACAAAGGTTTAATAACCAGTGGCAATCACGGCCCCACTCGGCACGACCTTTAATTAGGTGGTCCATCACGGCCTCACTAGGCACGACCTCTCATAGGTGGTCCATCACGGCCTCGCTGGGCACGACCTCTCATAGGTGGTCCATCACGGCCTCACTGGGCACAACCTCTAATAGGTGGTCAATCACGGCCCCATTAGGCACGATCTCTCTTAGGTGGTTCATCACGGCCCTATTAGGCATGACCTCTCATAGGTGGTCCATCACGGCCCTACTAGGCACGACCTCCAATCGGTGGTTAATCACGGCCTCACTGGGCACAACCTCTAATAGGTGGTTAATCACGGCCAATCTCCCATCAATTTCCATACTTAGGATTCTATAAAGAATTCCTATTTATCACAATCACACTCAATTTGCCACAATTAATCATCAAACTCAAATTCTACATGCACAACAGCGATTGGCACGAAATTCTGAGCAAATAAGGTCCCAACGACAATTTTCGAAATTTAATAAATAATTAAATTTATTCCGAAAATTAATTAAATAATAATATCCATATTTTTCGCAATCCACCCTCAATTTATGATATCCAACCATCAATTTCAAAATCCGAATACACAGCAGCGATCGCACGAAATTCTGAGCAACCGGCGTTAAAAATAATTTTTCCGTTTTTTTTTTAATAATATTTTAATAATTTCGGAATATAATATAATATTATAATTTCTAGAATTTCGAAAAAATTAAATAATTCAAAACTAAAACCCTTTTATGTCACATCAAGGCTTAACTTTAAATAACTTCTTTTAACCTTTAATTTAAACACACTTTAGCATAAATCAATCTCTTAATCCACTTGATAATTAAATATACTAATCCACCCACATAAACTTACTTAATTTAAACTAAGCACACTTAGGGCATCATTAACACTCTAATCAAGATTTAGTGAGCTAAACTCACCGGATTAGCGAGCCGAGCGGACCAAAACGACGGGGACGGCGCGAGGATCGACTTTCCTCAAAGCGGGCCGAGCATCCGGGCTCGGGAAGGCGGCCAAAACAGCCCACAAAGGGGCTGCCATACCCATTTTCTGCAGTTTCTGATCATGGGCGGAGGAGGGCTGATCCGAGCCTAATCGGGCGGAGGAACGGAGAGGGAGAGGGGCGGTAGCTCGGGCGGCCAACGGCGGGGTCTCACGGCGGCCAAGCGGGCCTCCGGCGGCCTTGGCAACGACGAACGGGCGACTGGACGGTGGAGGGACGACTGCTGGTGGCGGACGAAGCAAGAACGAGGGGCGAAGCAGCTCGCGAGGGCTGCGACGGCGAGCGGGCGGAGGTGCGGCCGGCGACGAGCGGGCGGCCGGACGGCCATGGTTGCTCCAGCTTCTCCTCTGCAATTTCTGGGTTTGAAAAGCACCAACAAGAGGAAGAAGAAGCTGTTCGAACAGCAGCAAGAGGGGAGAGAGGAAGGCGGGGGACGCGCGACTAAGGCGGAGCGACGACGGCGTGCGGCGGCGGTGAACGGCTAGCTTCCGTCGGGCTGCTGCACGCACGAGCTCCCCCCCTCCTTTCCGCCGGTTCAAGCTTGAAGAAGATGAAGATGGAGTCGCACGAGAGAGAGGAAGAAGAGAGGGAGGAGAGAGAAGAAGGAGAGAGAGTGAGAGATGGGACCATTCCCTTTTCTTTTTCTTTTTCTTTAATCCACAAAAATGGCCCACCACCATGACATCATCCCATGTCATTTTCCACTCACTCAAACCCCCCCCCACAACTTCTCCAATGGTTGCACTTTCATTTTCCGCCGGGGTCCAATTCTTGTACAACCAATTCTCCAATTCCACTTGATTCTCTTCCAATTGAATCAAATTGAAGTCCATAAAATTAATCCAATGTCACCACACTTCAATTCATATCTTCACTTGTTCATAAAATCAACTTAAGTCCCAAAAGCGCGACCAAAGACGAGCCCACTAATTTCTCAGGCCAAATTAGCCATTCTCTGATTTAATTGCCGAAAAAACTCTGATTACATGAAAAATCTTCCAAAGATAAGTCAATATTCCTAAAATGATTTGTGACACACCCAGACTGCCAATTTCTGAATTCGATCTCAATTTCACGGTTAATTTCATTTTGGCACGATACTAGCGCGGCCCAACCTACCGGATAGTCTTTAGAAATTTTCATGCATTTGACCTGTGGTTGATCATCTCAAGCCACAATGTACATCTTTGAAACATTGGCGACTTTCGGTTGTCGGGGTAATCTCAAGGTTTCAAATACGAACACAGGGTACCCAATCGATAGAAAGGTCGGTCCAGTGCCGATCGACACGAGTTGTGCGATCTGGTGGAATCACCCACACCTGATCACATGCCTTTGTCGAGTCGACCTATCTCCGATCTCTAATCGATTTTAATCGTGTCGCAATAACCCTTGCAGATTAGCTCGGTCGAAAGATCGCTTCCTGATCAAATTCTCGAGTCTGATGCATTAGAAACTCTTAGCGGCTTCACCCGATAGACTAGCTTTCACATGAGTGGCCGACTCAAGGAAATGGACTATATGCGTGCCAACGAAATGCCCGTCTCAATTTATTGAAAATGGAATTGGAAAATCGGGATGTCACAGGCGGTTTCTCCTCCTTCTTTGGGCTCCGCAACTAGGCCCAAATGGCCGAAAATGGGGTGAGGTTATGGGCTGGTTTTAAGCTAATGCTTTGGCCCATATCTCATCCTAATAATCCTCCTTAAACCTAAATTTTATAAACACCTAATTGAAATTTATAAATCACAAAACTTTGTGACTTATCTTAATAAATTTCAATCCATAATCCCACATGGCCAAAACTAGAAATTTTCTATCAATTAATTATTCACTAAGAGCTTGGCCAAAGTCTAAATGCAAGACATTAATTTGAGCACCCCTAATGACCGGCAAGGAATTCTAGGATGCCACAGATTGTCATGAAGAAACCCCTGCTCTCGAAAGATTTTACCTCGGGCACTTTGCCGTGTTTTTGCCATTGGGCAAATCGGAAAGGTCGTTCACTTTGAGGAGGCCTTACGCCTAAACTAGTTGAGGAAATATCTAAAGAATCTGCAAAGCTTGAGAAATGAATAATAAAAGACCGTCAGCTACCTTGATCTCCCAACAACGTGCAACGAAGACAATTTGCCGTTAAAATCAGGTGGTCGCAAATCATACAAGATCATAACTCCTATAAATTCTACTGGAACACGCATAATCCAACCTTCTATTTCTCGGCTATTCTATGGGCAATCAGTAAGGTTGAATGCATACATAGTTTTTGACTATTTGATTCGAAACGAAGTGCAGCATGCGGTCACTAATCATAATACTCTATGTCTGCAAAAGAAGCACCGTGTTGAAAGATATTGAGAGAAAAACAAAGAAGGCTTACCTGAGATTCGAGATCAAGAATTCGTTCTCCTTCTTGCCGTCACGGGAGAAATCCCGTTTGCTTCCCAGAATATATAGTGAGAAAGCATGCAAACTGTCGCTACTGGGGGCAAAAGAAAGATCTGATATTCTTTAACCTTTTATGAAGCGTTATAATGTTATGCACACAAAAGGTTGTCTGACCATTATTATTAACCCCAATGAAAAAGTATTAAGGGGAAAAAAACACAAAAAAGAGTCATTTGTTTTCTTTGCCACTAAGTCGAAAAGATCTCCTCTTGGTCCAACTTTTTATACAGTGTCAGAGAAGTTCGTGATGCAGAAAAAGCGAATATATACTTTGGTCACAATTAAACTGCAACTACGAAGCCTCCTTGTTATTCCCAATGAAACAACAGCAAAAGCAAAATTCTTCTTGGCGTAATGTTTCTTTTAAGACTCTTCCTACGGTAACATTTACCCGTATCACTAATTTAGGGCTTATGACGGGGATTATCTCCCCCGGGCTTATTTCGTATCAATGAATACTCTTTAACTTACTTATAAAAAAGAACATTATGACAAGTCTCTTTAGTAATAAATTGTTTAAGGCTTGAATTATATACTTCCTTAACTTGTTCGTTCTAATTCTTGAACTCTTCTTTTTTTTCTTTTTTTCTTTAGGGGGGTCTAGCTAAATCCTTGAACTATAAATTCTTTTGTTTAAGTTAGTCCTTCTGTCAAATTTATGAACAGAAATGCTGGCGTGGAACCATGTAGGGTGTCAAAAACCAAACCGAACCGAACGGGACCGAACCAAAAGATTCGGTTTTTTCGGTTCGGTTCTCATTAAAAATCGAATTTTTTTTATCAGTTCGGTTTTTATCGGTTAACCGAACTAAACCGAACCAACAAACTGATAAGAGCTTATTTCTTGGAAAAAAAAATATATACAATAGAAAAAAAAACCAAAAACTAAAAGTTGAAAACCAAAAACCGAAAAACCAAACCGAACCAAAATTTTGGTTTGGTTCGTATTCGGTTCGGGTCTCATACAATTCGGTTCGGAGGTTTTCCTAACGGTTTGGCTCGGTTCGGTTCGGTTTTTCAAAAAAATCGAACTGTTGACACCCCCCAGAACCATGTCGACACCACTTCGATACATGGATATCCATATCATTTGCACCCACCACAGAATTGAGCGAAGGTTACCCTCTTACAAGTCTGTTGCAAGGGATGCTATTATGACTAAAACTATCACCTAAAGGGGGGTGAATAGGTGATTGTGAATAGGTGATTGTGCGGAAATAAAATAATTTAAACAAATACTGTAAAGAGACAACTTTTGATAAAGTGGTCAGATTTTATCAATGTGCAATTCTATCACAAAAATAAAAAGGAATGAGGAATAGAGAATTACACACTTAAGATTATAGTGGTTTGGCTTTTGTAAGCCTACATCCACTTTTCCACACTACAACTTATTGGCTGGAATCTGCTAATAAGAACCGATAAGTGGTTACAAGATCTGAACTAAGAACACTTAAGTTTGTGTGAACAACTCCTCATGCTCTCATCCTCTAAAAGGTTATACAATTTCGCTCATAGAGACGAATGTATAAAATCACGAAACACTTTTCAGACTTTGGAATTAAAAGTTTCAATTCTCGTGAATGTGAATTAATCCCTTTAGTTTCGAAACCTTCTCTTATACTCCTCCTAGTCAAGGTTGATCGTTGGACATATCTCTATGAGGATTATCAAGCCAATCTACTCGTTGGCCTGGATCTAGTCAAGAAGATGTGATTGCTTCAAGTTTGCTGAGGGTGAAACTTTCCATATATTGTCACCCATACAGTAGTTTGAGTTTCCAAAAATTGAGTGTTTAAGATTGGAAAGAATGTTTTGCCTCTAATAAGATATTCTAAGAAAATTGAATGTTCGATAGATATTAAGAAGACTTTCCTTTTGAACCTCCTTATAAGTATGACAGGGAATCCAACCAATCACCACTAGCCGCCATGACTCTAATTCTGATTAATATCTTCTGATCATATCCTATTAGATTTTCCACCTAAAAATACTTTTTATCATAAATAAAGTTTCTAAGTTTTGACAATCACCAAAACCACTTAGGGAATGTTTTCTCAACAATCTCCCATTTTTTTGTTGATGACAAAACTTGTACAAGTGGGACTTTTAAAGAGGTATAATATTGTGAAATTTAAATAGCTCTAGGTTAAAACCAATTTTGAAAATGAAGTGCAATCAAAGTATATGAATATGAATATTTGGCAGGATTCTTATAGCTAAAGCTTTGAAATTAAAAGATAAGGGATAAGAAAAATTTATAACTGATCCCCTTAGCCTTTGTGATGCTCAGAGCTTTAGACAACCAGCAAAAATAATGTTGGTGCAGTAAAGTTCACAACCTCAGTTATGTCAGTCCACCTTGTCCCTCTTTTTGTCAACAATTAAAAAGATACTAGATAAAGCATAATATTATAAGCAAACCATAATACAAAGGTTAGCCCAACAAGTTCAAAAACAATCCACAACAATTACAAACAAATTGCAAAACTATCCAAACTTCGAGAAATTAATGCAAACAAAGAAAGTTATTTGGAGGAGGATGGTTGATTTGTGTCAAGGTCCGGAATGGGAGCGGGATATGGAATTGGAGTAGGAGATGGAACTCTATGTTTGGAGGCAATTGAACAAGGATATAGTATTGCATATTTTCCAGAGTATGCTATTCCGGTATCCAACGCTTCAACTTGAGTTATGACAAAGACATTTAAGTTCTTCAGCTCTTTCTCCATAGTGTCCTTATGTTCCTTCATGTTGAGTAGAGTCCGTGGGAACAATCTATCCTTAATGCTGTCAATTACAAGAATTTTTTAAGGGTCAACTTCTACCCCAAGTTTCATCACCATATTGATATCGTCTTGCCTCTATTTATTAGCTTCAGACTCCCCCTCAATACTTGCAACTCATTTCCCTTTATTTTGCACAATTGGGTGAGAAGAGTGAGTAGGATTAGCAATTTGCTCACCAGTTATGCTAGTAGTTGTAGTAGGGATGGAAGGAAAGTCAGTAGCGGGGGCATTAGTAATAGCAGATTCTGGAGCCATGGGAGTGTCTTCACGAATTGCCTCAGTTTCCGAAATATCAGGGAGAGCTCCAGCCATTACATTAGGTACTTCTTGAATAATGTCATCACTGTCAGTGGCTCCTTTATCAACAGAATCTCCTTTGTTAGCATCATTAGTGGAGTCCATGGGAATGTTTTCAAGCAGAAGTTCCATAGGATCTTCCACATGATCGGGCTCCCCCTGAATAGATGCAGCAACATGCGAGGAATTAGCTTGAGCAAGGCCCATTTTCAAGACAAAATCCTGTTCTCCAACAATGATTTGATCTTAAGTAGGTTCTTGATGCTCAGTGATGTCCTGATCCTTGGCAGGCTCCTGGTGCTTAGAAGCATTATCATCACTCTCCGAGTCATTAGTTAGATCAACATCCACAATACCAACTTGATCATCAATTGGTCTAAGACGATTTTTAGCATCCTTTTGCTGTTGTTCTTCAGTTACAATTCTTGTCCCTATTTCTCCTTCGGCTTCATTCTCTTCATCATCATTAAAATTAGACTAATACTCATCGATGATGTCATCCAAATCAACCGTATCCTTTTCGGAGTCATCAAGCAATTCTTCATTGAGCCTTTATAAGAAAGCTCGAGAGCTTTGTCTCTGTTCAACAATTTGTCTTCTCTTGGTAAGGCAGTCAAGTGGATCTAGCACAACTTCATCTGCATCCACATTCAAAAGTTTACCTTTTATATTTTTCCAACCTTCAGTAGAGTACCTAAAACTCATTTTCCTCATCATTTTCTCATCTACCTTTAGTAGAGGTAGTTGAATTTTACTCAACTTTCTTGGAATCTCAATGTTCAATTCACAAAAAATCTTCGTGATTTGAGAATCATGGGGCAATTTCCCATCGTTCTTCAAAACAATTCTATACATGTGCAATAGAACAAGATGAGCT
This sequence comes from Eucalyptus polyanthemos subsp. polyanthemos, assembly GCA_017140185.1. Lineage (NCBI taxonomy): Eukaryota > Viridiplantae > Streptophyta > Magnoliopsida > Myrtales > Myrtaceae > Eucalyptus > Eucalyptus polyanthemos. Next base: position 27,519,096 of record CM029459.1, read on the forward strand.
ATAGAAAAAGAGTGACCGTTGAAGATGACCCACATCAATTTTGCTTCATAAGAAGAAACGTCAATTGTGGAAGGTCCATTTGGTCTCAAATAATTGATAATAATCTTGTGAAGAACAATTGGTCTCAAATACCACTAGTCGTGGTGGCTCCGCTGGATAAGGCCCTGCTGATCCTCAGCCCAAAGTTGAAGGGTTCAAAACCTAGGGGAGGCGCTAGGTGTATTAAGTGTGACTCAGGGGTGGTGGTAACTCTTGCTTAAGTGTCACCTGGGGGTTTGTGGCGCGGCTGTCGGCTGCAAGCCGGTTCCTCCAGCACCAAAAAAAAAAAAAAACAATTGGTCTCAAAGGAAATAACTTATGGCAAACATGTGACTTGTCATCTCTAGTAAAATCAGAGATTCCAGAGAGTTGTCTATAGGCAATATTAGGATCAACATCTATAACTTCAAATTCTGAATACCTAACTCCCAAAATTTTCGCCAATTCCCATGCTTGGATAAGATATGACTTATTAAACATCGTGAACCCAATAGTTTCCACGGAGTAAAATGAAAGTGTTGAATAGAAATATACAGTCAGGGCAGGGAATGTAAGATATTCAGTAACACAAAGATAAGTCAAGAGTCAATCATCAAAAAAATTGCTTAAGATGAATACCCGTAGACTTGAACAAGTCAACAATGATAGTCCTCTATTTAATTACTCTATTGTTTATTAGAGATCTAAAATATTGCTTATGCTCTTCAAATTTAATCAATTTTTGATTTTCTTTCTAAAATTGGCATATAGTTTTTCATCGTTATCACTCTTGGGGGAGGGAATAGGTTTAGGGGTATTGCCTAAAGATAGGTTCACGGCCCATGATTAGGCACGGGTTCTCCTAAACTCATACCTCGTTCAACATTAGAGTGTTCATAAGAATTTTTTGTAATAAGGAGTTGCTACTAACTTAATGGAGTCGGCCAAAAACCAAGTGAGACATGAGAGTACACCTCACTTCCTACGCTATTATAGAATCTAGGTTCGGGGACTTAATTACACTAATTAATCAATTAGTGCATTTCCGATACATAATCTTGTTCATTTTAAGAAATAGATGTTTCATTAGACAAGCTGGATTGATTTTATACCTATCCACTAACATGTGAGGTGATCATGTAGGTACGCAATAATTAAAATAACAGTTAGCAGCCAATGAAAGTGTTTAAATAAATTGCACGGGAGAGAAAATATTTAACATTAAGGAAAAGATAAAAACTAATCTTAACTAGACTAAAGGGATCAAAATAGCAAAAGCGTGCAAACAAGGGTAATTATCTTTAAGGACAAATGAAACCCTAAGATAAAACCCTAAGGGCTTACTCAATTTTTTAGCACAATTTTAGAGCTAATAAGCTTCCATTTTTTTTTTTTTAAAGAAAATATCTCAAAAAGTCTTTTTGTAAAATTTTTCAAAATAAAATTTGAATTTTATGACATGTTTCAATTTTTTTTTAATTTTCCAAAATTTCAATTTTTTAATTAATTTTTTTTTTTATAAATAATAGAATTTTCAATATTTTCTGAAAGTCTTCAGTTTTTTAATGTTCTATGAAAGTTGTTGAATTTTCAGAAAATTTTTCCAATTTTTATTATTTTTCAAAATTTTTATTATTTTTATTTTTTAAAAGTTTGATTTTTTTAAATTTTTAATAAATTTTTAATATTTAATAATTTTATATTGAGGAAGCAAGTTCGGACTGGATAAATTCGATCCGACTCGCTGACATGACCCAAACTTGAATCCGATCCAATCGGATAAAAACGAAAAAGTTTTAGTTTTTTTCTAAATATTTTTTTTTTTTTCTCTTTTTGTCCATTCCCTGTTTTGTCCTATTCACTGCACTCCCCCCCCCCCCACCCTTTCAGCGACACCTCTTCCCGAAGCCATTTTTTACTCTCTTTTTCTCTCTTTTTTTTTTTTAATTTCTTTTTCCTTTTTTTTTTTTTTCACCCCCTTCTTCTTCATGTCGTCTTCTTCCCTGTGCGTCACCAAGACCACGCCGAGAACTTCCCTTCTCGGTGATTTGTGGAACGACCCGTACCCCAAATGACGATGCGTATCACCAAGGTTTTGCGTTTGTCGATCGTCCGCTCCGACCGCCACTCATTTGCTGACTTTCCTGCCGCCGGCCAAGACCCACACCACTCGGCTAGCACCGCCACGATAAGAAAACCAGTGGGACCAAGGCAAGCATAGCCACGGGCAGCCCTCAAAAAACATCAAGCTCGAGATTGCAGAAAAATGGTAAGATTAGCAACACGTGGGAGCGTCCACTCAGCCCCGAACAAAGAACACGGAAGTAGATTTAACTTAAACATTTCATCGAGCAATTGGGGTGCGTTGTTTAAAAGGACAGAAAAACGAACCAGCCAAGGCTCAAACTCGTGCCGGGACTCATGAAAATCGACATACAATAACACTGGGACAAGATACAAGGACGACGTGAGCCGGAGTGCGCATGAGCGAGCGGTTGCGAACTCTGACCCAGCGTGCCCAAAACAGGGCACTAGTAGAGCCGAGGCTTACTTGTGCAGCTAGAGGGCATCGCCAGGAGAAGTTGTCAGACGGGTCCATGCATGGCCTCCTGCGATGCCGGTTGCCAATGCCGGATTGCCCCAACCACCAACTCCTAGTCGACGCTCTGCCTCTGTCCTTTTGTTGCTGCATTCTTTTTCTTCTTTTTGCAAGTCCTGCGCGTAAAGGCCAGCTTCGAGGAAGAAGACAAGCCAGGGGAGAAGGCCGGGCCAAAGAGAAAGGGAGGCTGGGCCAGGCTGCGTGAGAAGGAGAGGAAGAGAGGAGGGGCGGGTTGGGCCAAGGTCAGATTCGGCCCGACCCGACCCCTCTTGCGTTTTTTCTTTTTTCCCTTTTTTTTGGCTTTTTGCTTTTCCTTTTTCCTATAATAGGGACTATGGAGCATGTACCTCCATCTCGATTTTGCTGTAAGAGGCGACCTCATTGAAAGATCAATTTTTCATTCACACACTAACGTTGTCTTTTTTTTCGATGCGTGATGACACTCCTTGAACCTTGCTTGCTCGATCATGCCCTAAAGTTGACTTTAGAATTAAGATGAGGATGGATTTATATGTTCATATATGCAAGCATGTTTTGTATGATATCATTGTCTTTATTTTTGGTAGTAATCATATTTTCAGTTTTGAGTTTTGCATGCGAGCCCAATCGGCACTACTGCAAATCATGAAACTCTCATTTTTGAGTAATTAAATTCGATTTCATACAAAACATCATTCTTTAAGTATTTCAAATGGACCCTTGGAGCTGAGTTTTTATACCTTAGCTTCGAAATGTTTTGGAAAAAAGAGTTTCAAGAAGAACCTACGTAAAATTTCATCTTTTCACTTAGTTGCCTTCTCGAGTTGGACCCTAAATGATACTTTGAGATGGTAAGGTTGTAATCCTTCTAGTAGAGACTTTTGGTATAACAATTGATTTGTTCATCCATTTTTGTTAAATGGGTAAAATAAAGGGATCATCTAAGATTGCGAATCACATCTTCTAAAGGACAAAAGTGTAGGTCTTTGAAACTCAAGCGTCGGATGACGCGCTAGGAAGGATAGACCTCCAAACTGCAGAGCTCATCCAACAAGACAAAGAATAATGACCAACTAGTTGAAGCAACAAAACAAAGGGTGATAAATGGGAGAAAAAAGTTGCACATTGACCGTAGAAGCAACGCCTTCCACCAAAGCTATAAATGGGCAAAGCATTTAAAAACAATATTCCCAAATGTGGAAACAATGAGCAATCCATCTCCTTTCAAAAAGAGATCTTGAAAAACACATCTAATGATCTATATTTAAAATTTTTCAAGCTCCTTGTCAATTAAACGTCTCATTGAAGAAAGCATTTGAAAAAGAAAACATCAAACACTTAAAGGCAAATGCAAGTGAAGGGCATTGTCGAGTTACAAAATATCCACAAGGGTGAATCCAATAAATGTTAGCACCCAAAGAATAAAAGTGAAAGAAGGCTAATAATGTGTCGTTTCCAATATTTCAATCCCTAAAGATTTTTGCACTAACATATTCTTTTACATTCTTTACAGGGTTACCGAGTCACTATGCCGTAGGTAAGTACCATTCTTCTCAAAATTAAATGAAAATAAATGGAGAATTTCCATTACAAAAAAGAACCTTTAGCACTTTCCTAGAAAGAAACACAAAAGTGAATAATTGAGAAAAGAAAAAAGCTTTCTACAAACTTTTTTAACATCCTTTTTATCTCAAAATCGTTTTCTCATTTTGTGGGTTATTCATTTTAAATTCCCTTTGGAGATTAATCTACTCAAATGATCTCAGCAGAGTGAAATGAAGATGTTCATCATGCCAAGTAGAGGATACTTAGAATGAAGAAAGGCATGCCATTTCCAAATACATCCTTCAAAATACTTTTGAGAGTTGAGTGGAATGACCTTCTCTTAGGACAAACATTCGCATTGAACACAAATGTCGAAATGATATAGGCATTTCCTTTGTCAATCCCAAGCACCGAGCTAATCTCTTGCGAACCCTTAGGCCGAATAAAGATGATTCTTCAAAGTACCCTTGTCAAGAACAACCCTACATAGGAGCAACATAAGAGGTTATGGCTGAAATGTAGAGCGAAAGATTGAGAAAAATTCTATTACTTTCGCTTGCATCAATTTTCTTGTGATAGCTTCAGAGGAATTCTTATCGGAGCTTGACTCATCATAAGGTGAAGAAGAGCATTTCCTTCTCTACTCAAACACCGACACCCATTGCTTAAACCAATGTGGGCTTGATTGTTCATTTCCAAAGCCTAAGCAGTGATCATCTCCCTTCCCTAGGGCAAGGCATAAGAATTGACCACATACAATTGACATTTACGAGAAAACATGAAAAACATCTCAAAAGTCATAAGAGCTCCAAAAGTTCAAAGAGCAAAAAGTTTGACAAAAATTAGGAGGCATGAAAAAGTAGTGTGCCCGGTAAAAGTAAGACCAATGCCCGTCAAGAGAAAGAGACAAAAAGGCTGCGTCTTATGTGAAAGAAAAGTTATCAAAGTCCAAATGCTTGCATAATAAAAAAATCATCGCAAGTGCAAAAGAAATTAGAGAAAGGAGAAAAGCTCCCATGCGGAGATGATTAGCCAATGGACTTTCAAGATGTGCTGTATTTCAAAAGCCAAGTGATTTCAAAAGATTGAGTGACATGGTCACAATGCCGTAATGATCACCAGCTCTCAAAAACCCTCTTGAAAATTTTAGGCCTTCCGAGCCTCTACCGATCCAACATTACAACTATCTTCCGAAGTCTCTTCTGATTGGAATGGTTTAAGTGGAAGTGGAAACGCCACAAAGAAGCTACTGCTTGAAGGAGTGGAAGCAATTCTATCTTGTCTTATCTTCCAGGTTCTCAACTTGTAAACCTAATGAAGATAGCAACGAATGTTCATTTATTGGCCCTAAAACAATAATCTCTTGCGTAAGCCCATGACCAAGCCCATATTGCGGTCCTTTCAAAAGACCGTTTTGATCGATTAGATTGTGCTCATCGCAAATGTTTTTGAAAGCCTTCGACATAGGTTATGTGAGATACCCTTAGCAACTACTTACTTCCCATACGAATGGATGGGGTCAAACAACCATTTTCTTGAAAGTATGTGAGAAACCTTTTCTGCATAAAGAGCTTTAACTTGTTTCCTAGAGAATTTGATGATTAATGATACATCGTCGAGCAAGATGACAATTCCGTGCCACATGATGTTGATTGACATCAAATGTTTTTCAAAGCAGTCAAACTTAGTTTGATTAGCTTATTCAATTAATGTTGCAATATTGTTGATACATTTCTTGATGCCGTCCCTAATGACATTTGCTCAAGCTGAGTTTGACAAGTATCCCTAGTGAAGCCATGCAGTTTCCAAGGGGTTAACGGGTGCGTCCTTAATAACCACAAGGTTCATGGTTAGTCTTAAACCATGTCATCTCCAAAGATTAATGGTCAACCTTAAACCATGTCATCTACGAAGGTTCATGGGTTTTCCTTAAATCATGTATTTCCCACCCAGTTGAAACCCGTTATTATATGGTGAGACCTCATTTCTTTCTTCTTCTTATGACACAACATGCTTTTGTAGCTCGGGGTCTTTCCTTCTTCTTATAATACGGTGTGCTTCCGTAACCCGGGGTATCTCTTTCTTTCTTTGACATGGTGTGTTTCTATAACTCTCTTTCTTTCTATGACACGGTGTGCTTCCGTAGCCCAGGGTCTCTCTTTCCTCCTATGACACAGTATGCTTCTGTAGCCCGAGGTCACTCTTTCTTCCTATGACACGGAGTGCTTCTATAGCCCGGAGTCTCTCTTTCCTATGACACGACGTGCTTCTGTAGCCCAGGGTCTTTCTTTCTTTCTCTTATCCATGATGTGTTTCCATAACCCAAAGTCCCTTTGGTTAATCTGGCATATGCCTATGCATCTCTCTCTCGTCAAAATAACTTAGGTGTTTTCTGTCTTTGAATGCAACCTTTTCGAGGCTACATTCAAAGAGAGGTAGCTATTGAAACCTATCTTTTTTCTCTCAAACAACCAAAAAAAAAAGGAAAAAAAAAAGAAAAAATGCAAGAGGGGTCAGGTCGGGCCAAATCTGACCTTGGCCCAATCCGCCCCTCCTCTCTTCCTCTCCTTCTCATGTAGCCTAGTCCTTCATTCTCTTTAGCCCGGTCCGCTTTCCCTCGGATTGTCTTCTTCCTTGGAGATGGCTCCGCATGCGACCTACATAAAAGGAAAAAGGATGATAGCAATCGCAAGACAGCAGCAAGGACAGAGGCAGAGGAGGCAGGGGGAACATTCGATTGGAGCTGGTGGTTGGTAAATAGGCTGGTAGAGACAATTAGGGGTTGGACGAAGCCACGTGCACTAGCTAGAAGGGGACAAAATGGAGAAGGGGCTAGTTTGTGGGGGGGGAAAAACGGAGAGGGGAACAAGATAGTAGCGAGAGAAAGAGAAACGAGAGGAAAAGGCAGAGGACAAGCCTAGAGAAGGAAGCTGAGGAGAAGGAGACCCTCCCAGGATGCCGACCACTGCCGTTGGTGAGCCTTTCTACTGTCGCCGACCACCGCCATCTCCTCTAGAACTCAAGTAGGTATTCCTTCAAACACCTAGTGTGCATATTATGATACCAAGCCGGCTGAAGCTCCCTCGACCAGTTCGAGCAAGCTCCGGTCACCACCTATCCTCCATTGCTTTTCTCTACGTTTTAGCATGTCTCGTTTGATGTCTAGACTCGCGCTTAGGCCTTAGTTGCACCAAAAGCCCTAAGTTTCAATAGCTCACATCACCCATTCGACAAAATGTTTCAGTGAGATCTAGTTTTTGTCCTCCTGTTTTTAGCTAAAATCACCTATCCATGAGTTGATTCGTTCTGTTGAGACGGGTGTTGTTGTATTTGCCATTCCGGGCGTTGGTCATTTTGCCATATTCTTGCCACAGCCGCCATGGTGGTCGCCTGTGGAGGCTTTGCAGCTTCTTGCGGATTAGTGTCCAAGCGACCCTATCATGGTTGCCATTGAAGTGTAACGGGCCAGACAAAAGCCCAGTGCATGGCCCGAGGGCAGTTGAGGCAATGCCCAGATGCGTCCTTAGCCGGATGGTGACGAACAATGTCGCTCATCATGACCATCTCTATTGCGGTGAGGTTGCCACGAGCATGAGGGAGGAGCTGCAGTTCAGGGGGGATGGAATGAGCCCAAAGGATGGGCTCAAAGCTTAGGGCCTTGATTTTGTTTTGGGCTAAATTTGGGATTGGGCTTTAAGATTAACCTAGGTTTCCTCCGTGGGCTCTATTTAGTTTTAGAAAGCTTGGGCTTGATAATTGAGCCTTGGGTCGAGTTGGAGTTGGAGGTGGGTTCGTCGGTTGGGCTAGGTCCAAATTGAACAAGGCCCGATCGACTATGGTTGGGCCTGTCCTTTTCAAGCGGGTTTAACTGGCCTGCCCGAATCGGGTTAAACCCGAGCTCAGGTTAGATTGAATCCGACCTGGCTCACTAAATTAAAAAAAAAATAAAAAAATTCCGAAATTAAAAAATGCAAGAATTTGGTTGGGAATTGTCATGTCTTGCCTTCTTAGTGTAGTTAGGCCTTTGTTTGCTCACACATTGATTATGTTGTAGGTTTAATTTTCACATTTAATTAGGTTTGCGAATATTTAGTTGCATGTGCTAATTTTACTACAATTAGGATCTTGGTTGCTAATTGTTATTTTAATGATTGCGTACCTACATGATCACCTCGCGTGTTAGTGAATTGATCTAAAATTAATCCAAACTGCTTAACAAAACTTTTTTATAAAATGAACAAGATTAGGTACTAAAAGGGCACTAATTAGTTAATTAGTGTAATCAAGTCTCTAACCCTAGATTCTCTGGTTCAGTAGAAAGTGAGGTACACTCTCATGCCTCATTTGGTTTCTAGTTAACCTAATAGGCTAGTGGCGACTCCTTATTGCAAAATTCTTATGAACACCCTTACGTCACGTGAGGTATGGGCGTGAGAGATCCCGCGCCTAATCATGGGCCTTAGGTTTGTCTTTTAGCAATACCCCTAAACCTATTTCCTCCCCCCGAGGGATAGGTCATGACAATCACCTCTTCGCACATCATCCTCAATGTTTTTCTTACTAGTAGATGTTTCAGCCACTTTCTCCTTCCCTTTTCTAGATCTAGCAACATTCAAATCACCAACACTTGTGGGAGGCATGCTTATGATGGGAGGCATGTTTATGATGGGATTAACGAACATTAACTCTAATGCCTCTTCACTATCAAGATCATACTTAGCCAACAACTGAGAACTTACATCTTCATTGTCTCCTAAGGCCTTAAGAGTAGCACTTAATGATCTTAATTGAGATTAGTCTAAAGTTTTCTCATCAAATGTACCTTCAACATTGTCAAAAGAATTAAACAAGTCGAAGAATTCAGGGTTTCCTCTAACTCTAGACTTCAATCCCACAATGCGATTTGATCGCTGTGAATCAGAAAGTCTAGGCTTTGACTTCGGAGCGGTTTTTAGGGCCATAGTTCAAAAAAAGAAGAAAAGTTTTGAACTTTTGGCAAAAGAGAACTACAGGAAGGGTTTTTTACAGATATGGTTCTTGGATGTTTAAACAAGAACGAAGAAGAAGAAAGAAATGTCTTTTCTTTTCTAAGGGATATGAACCATCGTGATTGAAAAGGTTAAAGAAGATATGATTTTTGAGGGAAAATAAAGAAAATTTGTAAAACATTTTTAGAAAAAATAAATTAAATAATTTCCAAGACAAAAGAATATACTCTGCAATAAATTAAATAAGGAAAAGATAAATTATACCTAATGTGCAAAAAAAATTCTTACTGCCAATATATATATATATATATATATATATATATATATATTTAAATACAATAGTTGATCTGCTCATCATCATCTAATATACCCTATCTTTAAACACTTGGAGCAAATGGATTAATAATGTCAAGTTTATCTTGAATAAAATCAAAGAGCCTCTTTGTCAAGAGGTTTTATAAAAATGTCAACCAACTGATTTTGAGAATCAACAAACTAAATATTTACTTCATCTTTTATTGACATGATTGTGTATGACATGGTGCTTGGTTTCTATGTTCTTAGCCCTAGAATGTAAGATTGGATTCTTTGTTAGGTTGATGGCACTAGTATTGTCACATTTAATGCTCGTAGTCGAGTCATTTACTCCATAATCCTTCAATTGTTGCTTCATCTAGAAGATTTGGATGTAGCAACTGCCCAATGCGACATACTCAACTTCAACAATTGATAAAGCAATCATTAGTTGATTTTTAGAGAACCAAGACACAAGCATGTTGCCTAACAACTAATAAGTTCCAAATATGCTTTTTCTGTCAATCTTATATCCTGCAAAATTAACATTGGAATACCCAAATAACACAAACTTTGATATCTTAGGATACCAAAGTCTTAGAGAAGGATAAATGTTAATATACTTGATAATCCTTTTTTACTACAAAAAGATGAGACTCCTAGGGTTTTATTGAAATATAGTGCAGATGCATACACTAAAAAGAATATTGAGTCTTGATGCGATGAGATAAAGTAGGGAGCCAATCATGCTCCTATACTACTTATGATCAGCTTTCTTACCATTTTCATTTGTGTTTACCTTTGAAGAGGAAAACATGGGAGTTTCCATTTTCTTCTAATTTTTCATGTAAAATTTCTTCACGAGTTCTTTGGCATATTTTCCTTGGAAAAAAAATGTTCCTTCTTTAATTTGCTTGATTTGCAATCCAAAGAAAAAAATTAATTCTCCCATCATGCTCATCTCAAACTCATCCTGCATTGACTTAGTAAAATTCTTGTGAAGATTTTCAGTAAGAGTTCCAAATATAATATCATCAACATAAATTTGCACTAATAAAATTTCCTTACCTTCTTTCCTAATAAATAAAGTAGTATCAACATTACCTTTCTCAAAACCATTTTGAATGAGGAAAGTTGTTAACCTTTCATATTAAACACAAGGGGCTTGCTTTAGTCCACACAAGGCATTCTTCAGCTTGTAGACGTGATAAGGTTTTCTTAGTTCCTCAAAACTTGGAGGTTGTTCTACAAACACTTTCTTTTTTATGTATCCATTCAAGAAGGTGCTCTTCATGTCCATCTAGAAAAGCCCAAAACCATGAAAACACATGTAAGCGAGTAAATGTCTAATCGCCTCTAACCTTGCTACTAGTGCATAAGTTTTGTTGTAGTAATTCCTTCTTGTGAAAACACATGTAAGCGAGTATATTGCTTGAATCTAGTTTTCATTTGATAGGGCTTCCTTAATGTCTTGGTTCAATCTCTAAAATGAATGCCAAAGTAGTAAAGGCATTTTTTAGTGTTGATCTCGTTCTAATTGTGTCATCAATGTTTTCTATAGTCATTTTTGGATGGCTTAACTTGTGCTTTTAGTTTTTTTTTTTTTTTAATCTATCATCAAATGTTGTATGCTTCTCACTGTCATGCTCATCAGAACTTTCTTGTTGCTATGGCTGTTCATTTGATTTTGTTTCCTTAATTTCTTCTTCTGCTTGAATTGTGTCAAATGGCTACTTTGCTTGATTAGAGTCTCCATGAATTTGAGGATTTTCATCAAACTTCACGTCGATGGACTAATCTACCGTGCAAGACTCTGAAAGGCTTGCTCTTAGTTGAGTATCCCAAAAATATGCCTTCATCTAATATTTTATCAAACTTACTAGGTCCATCATTAGCATTTCTTAAGATAAAGCATTTACAGCAAAAAACTTGAAATATGAAATGATTGGTTTCTAATCTTTGAAAAGCTCATAAGGGGTCTTTTTAAATGATGTTATAAGGAAAAATCGACTTATGATGTAACATGTTGAAATGACTTCATCCCAAAAATGTGATGCAATTTTACTTTCTAGAAGAATAGTTCTTGTCATTTCTTGCAATGACCTATTTTTCCTCTCTACTACACTATTTTGTTTAGGTGTATAAAGAGTCAAAAACTAATGCTCAAATCGCTTTCTTCACAAAATTTTTGGAAACTTTGATTTTCAAACTCACCGTTATGATCAGTTTTAAAAGAAGAAATGGAATAATCTTTTTCGTTTTGAATCTTTTTGGCAAATTTTGAAAAATGAGAAAATGCTTCATGCTCGTGCACAAGGAAGAAAACCCATGTGTACCTTGTATAATCATCAACTATTACCAAGTAATACATTTGATCTCCTAGACTTTATGTTCTTGTAGGTCTGAAGATGTCTATATGAATAAGCTTTGTAGCTCTGTTAGTACTGACATAATTAATAGGTTTGAAAGAACTTCTTACCCATTTACCTATGGCATAGATTGAGCAGACTTTAGATCTATCAAACTTTATATCTAGAAATCTTCATACTAATTTCTTTGAGGAGAGTTTTGAAATTTGCTTTGTGATTATTTGTCCAAGCTTCCTATGCCAGAGGTCTTATTCGTCCTTAATAGAGATAAGATATTGAACATCATCAGCTGTTATATCCAAGAGGTAGAAATTTTTGTGTCTTCGTCCAGTAAACAACTACTTTAGATCTTTGCTTGTGTCTAAGCATTTGTCTTCTTGAAAGTAGATCTTGTACCTAGCATCACATAATTGGTTGATCTATTGAAATTGTAGTTCAGACCTTTGACAAGAGATACATCTTTTATAGTTAGGTTACCAATCTCAATTGTTCCTTTGTCAATGATCTTTCCTTTATTGTTCCCTCCAAAGGAAATGCTTCTACCGTTGAATCTTGTGAGTTCAATGAACTTGCTTGGATCACTGGTTATGAGTCTTGAGCAACCACTATCAAGGTACCACTCGTTTGTCTTTTTTTTTTTGATATTGTAAAGATTAAAATAAGTTTAAGTTTTCTTTGGTACCCATATTTGTTTGGGTCCTCTTTGGTTAGAAGGATCGACCATGCTTAGAAATTTTCTCCAAATCGGCTTCCAACCTTTGGAATGGTCATTTTCATAATCACGACTGCCGCAAATTGAGCATTTAAGAAGGTTTTGATCAACAGGTTTTACAAACTATTTTCGAAAGTGATTTTCACAAAAAAATCTCGGAGGCTTTTACCTCTTCCTCTCTTTATGTGTTAGAAAATCATTTTGTAAAACCTTTTTCTTTTTACATCCACGTCTTGATTTGTTGTAATATTGGATTTGGATGGACAAAATATGTTCCAAAGTCTTTAAACCAACCGAAAAACAATTTATAACATCCGAAATTTTCTTTTTTAAAGAATCATTTTCTTTTAGAACAGAATCATGATTTTCTTTGTTTGAAGAAGATCCTTTTCAAGATAATCAATCTTTTCTTTTTGAAAAGAATCTTGTTGTCTTAATCTTTAATTTTTCTTGTTCAATTATAAGAATTTTATAAGCGCAGCCTTGTAATCAATAAGTAATTCTTCTATAAAATTATATACTTCAACTGAAATATCAAAATTACTTATCTCAAATTCTTCTTTCGAATCAGATTTTTCCATAAGACAAATGTTAGCGTATTCTTTATTGCTTTCTTCACACTCCGTGTAGCTCCATGTTTCAGTCTTTAATGCTTTCTTTGTCTTCTCATACTTGTTCTTTCTTTTCTTCAAAAGAGGGCAAGTCCATTTGATGTGTCCTCGCTTTTGGCACTCGAAGTAGATAACATCTTTATTTTCCTCTTTATCATTGAAGCTTCTTTTTTGGTTTGATGATTTGAAGAATTTCTTTCCCTTAAACTTCCTTTCTTTTCTGGCCATTCTCAGAAGCTTTTTCATCATGAGTGCAATCTCCTCGTCGTCCTCGTCATCTTCATCTATATCTAAATCATCAAAGTCAAAGTTAGATTTTAAAGCAATTGCTTTCTTACATCTAATGTCTTCCTCATTTAGACGTTCTTCTTCATAGAGTTGGAGTGTTCTCATGAGTTCATCCACAGAAAGAGGCGATATCCTTTGAGTTTATCGAATGGATGTCTTAATGTCATTCCACTCCTTTGATAGTCCTCAAATGATTTTGTTCACTTTCATTAGGTCTGAAATAGGTTACCCTTAATATGGCAATTCATTGACAATATCAATGAATCCATTGAACATGTCAGTTATGGATTATTCAGATTTCATCTTAAAGGCTTCGTATTGTTAAAGAAGAAAGTTTATCTTTATCTCTTTGACATGACTAGTTCCTTCAAATGTCACTCGCAACCTATCCCAAATTTCTTTTGCTAATTTGCAAGAGAATATTCTATTATATTCAGATGGAGATAATGCGCAACATAATGAATAGATAGCTTTAGCATCCAGTGCTTCTCTTTTGGCAATATCTGCATCCGATAGGGATGAGGTTTTAGAACTATGTCCCACTCCAAGGGATTCTTAGATCTTATGAACGCTTTCAACTTGTTCTTCTAGATGTTATAGTCTTTTATGTTGAAGTATGAAGGCCTTATATCATTCTATCTTTCCATAAGTGTCACGCCCCAATCCTTGAGTGCGTGCCCCTTCCCTCGGTAGTCAATTAAATTGCGACGTTCCAGGATGCGTTGCCAACCCTTTCATTTTTATGTATATGTGGAAGCGTATAAATTAATCCTCGATAGAAACATACATGTGATAGAAAAATAGGACAACAAATTTCAAATCAATCAACCCAACTTTTATAAACAATCTGGTTTACAATTAAAGGCCAACTCTAGGGTCTAAGTACAGGAAATCTATCTTCAAAAAGAACTTTGTAGTCACACATGCTCTTGACCTTTTCGCCTTAAGCTCTGAGTTCTTCACATTAGGGACCTGAAAAGTTGAGCTCACGACGGGGTGAGACAATGTCTCAGTAAGTTCACCCCTTAAATTCCGACTAGGAAGGAAATACTTCTAAAGATTACCTATGCACATACAAGACAAAGGACTTACCTTTGCTTCAATTCATTCCTGTAAGTTAGCACAATTCATACACTCAACCTATTACTTCAATTCATATCAAATCATCGATCCATTCGATTCCATACCATCAATACCATCCATAAAATTTGATCGATACCAACACTGCTCACCCAAGCTGATAAAAACTGGTTTAGCTCGCCAAAGCTGATAATAGATATATAATAATACACATCGAAGCTGCTATATATCTATATTGCTCACTGAAGCTAATATGTAGTAGATGCTCACTAAAGGTAATACATATCTATAATTGCTCACCGAAGCTGCTAGATAGTATAGCTTACCGAAGTTAGATATAATTGCTCACCGAAATTGCTAGAGTATACTGCTTATCGAAGCCGACATATCAAGGCCTGCAAGTTGATATAGTATATTGTCCTCACCAACTGACAATTCACCATTTTTATCATATCTGATAAAAATAATCGTGTGTGGGTACACGGTTGGCCTTAGCCATAATATAATATTTTCCCTTTTAGAAATCCCACCATTTAATATAGTTCATAAATATATTTTTGGTGTTATAAACCGACGCCCGATGTTTCTCGATTAAATATTGAAATTACTTAATTTTGGGATAAATTTCCAAAATTACAATTATTACTCGATAATACAAATTAGCATTCAATTAAATAAACCAAGCATACTATTGCAATCAGCATGAAATTCCGATCACTAGCTATCCCAATCTAATTTTCTGGAAATTAATAAATAATTAAATAAATACCAAAATTAATTAAATAGATACAATTAAATGTCATAAATGTAAACTTAGGCCGGAAAAGTCTAATTAAATACCGAAACGGATCTGGAAAAATTCCAAATCTATCTAGATAAATAATACAACTTATCTAGTCGCTAATTAAGCCGATCTAACCATCTAACATGCAATAATGAGTAATTAAATCACTAATCTGTTTTAACTAACCACCTAAACCATACTTAGCCTAAATTAATTAACCCTTAAGTATCATTAACTCCCTAAAAAGAGTTCAGTGAGTAAACTCATCGGTTTTGCTTGCTAGTGAGTACATAGAGATGGTGATGCGATGGCGGCTAAAACTCGAGCTTACGACGGCGCCAACGGAGAGTTGGACTGGGTTGAAAATGGCCAAGGAAGCTCACGATTGAGCTGGTCTTGCTGTTTCGGTTCTACGGAGATGAAAACGGTGGCTGAAGGGGCATGGCTTGAGCTGGTCTTGACGACCGTGGTGGTAGCGTGGGCCGTGATTGGAACAGCCAGGAAGACAGGGCTGAGTTGTGGCTGCTAGGCTCGTTGGAACGCTGGAGCAGAAGTTGGAGATGGGTTGCTGCAGGGCTATGATGTCAAAGTTGGGGGCTTTGCTGGCATTGAAGAAGCTACTGGGCTCCTGGGGGTCTGCTGGTAGCGAAATGGAGGATCGGTGGAGGCGTTGGAGTCCACGCCAAGAAGTTTCAGTGGGGTGCCGATGCTAGAGGTTGACTTGGCAACTACAAAGAGGGATGGACGTGTGGCGGCTTGGATGGAAATTCGGTGGGGTTTATGGCGGTCTCGACAAGCGCTGGTGGAGTAGGGAAAACAAAGTGGATATGGGGTGGTAGAGTCAGTAGGGATTTTCTTCAGATGTGGCAGCATGAGGAAGAGAAACGGAGGATTGCCTTCTTTGAAGCAGTCAATGAAAGAAAGTAGAAGTAGCTCGTCCAAGGGAGGGGTGCTCGAGCAGAAGGGAAATTGAAAAGAAAGAAGAGGTAGTGAAGGAGTGAGGGAATCGACAGAGACATGCGAAGGAAGAGAGAGAAGGATGAGGGAGAGAGAGACGTGCGTGAGAAGCTACAGATTGGGGGCCAAAGTCAAATAAACTTATCTCCAATTATCAATGCTTGGCCCCATAAGCTTTCATACACATCCCTATTGTCCCCCCTTACTTTCTTGCACAATAATTCCACAAATAACCAAGTTGAGGTCCAATTGTTGCAGCCCCCATACCAGCCCACGAATTTCTTCACTTTGGATTTCAATTTCTTTTCCAATTTCTCCAATTTGATGTCCAAATTAACTGCGGATGAAGCCTACACAATTTTCACAAGTTCCCATTACTAAGTAGCTCATTTTGGAGGCCAAAAATCCCCTCAATTTGCCCCCTCCGAATTTCCATTTTTTTCTGAATCGTCGAAATTGATTTTCTATAAAAATCCTGAGCTTGCCGAAAATTCTTCGAAGGTTGAGTTGATGTTTCTAAAATGAATCGTGATATGATAGAAGTTTCAATATCTTAAATCCGGTTCAAATTCGCGGTTAATTTCAATCTTACGCGATTTTAGCGTGACCTAACTTACTGGGTAGCTTTTAGGAATTTTTAGCGTAATTGACCTATGGTCGATTATTTTCGAGCCACATTATACATCTTTGACTCATTGGTGACTCTCGGTTGTTGTAAAAATCTCAAGGTTTCAAATACAGACACGGTGTACCAAAATGACAGAAAAATCGATATAGTGTCGATCGACAAGAATTTTGCGATTAGGTGAAATCACTCACACTTAATCACACACTTCTGTTGAATCGACCTATCTTTGGTCTCTAATCGATTTTTAACTGTGTCTTAATGACCATTGCAGGTTAGCATAGTCGAGTAGTCGATTCCTGGTCGAATTCTCAAGTATATTGTGTTAAAATCCTTTAATGGCTCCACCTGATAGACTAGTTATCTCGTAAGTAGTCAACTCAAAGAAAAGAACTATAGGCACGTCGATGAAAAGCCCAACTTATTCAATCGAAAACAAAACCTGAAAATGAGGATGTCACAACTCTTCCCCTTTAATAAAAATTTCGTCCTCGAAATTTAAGCCTTTACAAATCTCTAAACAAAAGGTGGGGGGTATCATCGTCTCATCGAGTCTTCACTTTCCCATGTTGCTTCTTCTGTCCTGTGCTCTTGCCAAACCATTTTAACCAACGGGTTTGTATTGGTGCGCATAATTTGTTCTTTTCGATCCACAACTTGAACTAGGCTTTCCACATATGACACTTTGTCGTCCATGTCTGACTCTTCAAGATTTAGCACATGGGTCGGGTCAGGCTCTTACATCCTCAACATCGACATATGAAAGACGTCATGCACTTGCGCCAACCTTGGTGACAAAGCAAAACGATACGCTAGGATCCCGATTCTTTCCAGAATCTCCAAGGGACCTATGTATCTCGAACTTAGCTTTTCCTTCTTGTCGAAGCGTGAAGTACCCCTCATTGGTGACACCTTCAAAGAGACGTGATCACCAACTTGGAATTCCAATGGCCTTCGATGTACCAGCGTAACTTTTCCAGCAGCTCTGAGCGGTCTTTAATCTGTCTCTGATAACTGCAACTACATCCATTGACTACTGGACTAACTCTGGACCTGTGATTTTTCGTTCTCCAACCTCATCCCAACACACTGGCGTTCCACACACTCTGCCATACAATGCTTCAAAAAGAGCCATCTGAATGCTCTGCTGGTAGCTGTGAACCTTAGGTCTCGATCTAATGTAATCGTCATCGACACTCCATGCAAACGAAGTATCTAACGCACATACAACTCTGCGTGCCTGTCCAATTCCTTTTGTACATTGATGAAGTGAGCCAACTCCATCAGTTTGTCAACCACTACCCAAATGGAATCATTACTCCTCTGACTTCTAAGTAAGCCTATCACAAAGTCCATCGTGATGTGCTCCCATTTCCACTCCGGAATCTCGAGAGGTTGCAAAAGTCTTCTTGGCTTACAATGTTATGCCTTCACTTGTTGATATGTCAGACACTTGGTGACATGCTTGTCGATGTCCGCCTTCATACTGGACCACCAATAATGTTAACGCAGATTCTAATACATCTTCCTACTGTCAAGACGAATGCTGTAACTGTTATGATGAGCTTATGATAAAATCTCATCTTAAAGCTCTGCATCGTCAGGTACATACAATCGTCGTTGGAACCTTAGTATTCAGTCCTCAAAAATCTGAAAATCAACCTTTCTCTTATCGATATCTTATTGTAGGATTTTCTGAACATCAGGGTCTGTCAATTGAAGCGTCTTGATTATGATATGCACATCAATTATGAGGGTGGAAATAAGATTCGAAAGGTGGCCTACCTCAAATTTGAAAACTGAATCTCAAGCTCTCTTGAGTAAAATCCATTCCTTAACCAACATCTGTATGACTAAAGACTTCCGAATCAAGGTGTCTGCAACCTTATTTGCCTTTCCAAGGTGATACAAAATATCACAATCCTAATCCTTCAGAAGTTCCATCTAGCGACGCTATCTCATATTCAACTCATTCTAAAGGAATAGATACTTGAGACTTTGATGGTCAGTGAAGATATGGAATCTTTCTCTACACAAATAATGTCTCCAAATCTTTAAAGCAAAAATGATTGCTGCAAGTTCTAAGTCATGCGTCGGATAATTCAGCTCGTGAGGTCTCAACTAAGGGGATGCGTATGCAATAACCCTACCATGTTGCATCAACACGCAACCTAGTCCTCTAAATGACACATCATTATAAATCTCGTATCTTTCAAGACCAAAGGGTATGGTCAGCATAGGTGCAGTAGTCAGCTTCTGCTTAAGCTCTTGGAAACTACGCTCATGCTTGTCTATCCACACAAATTTCTCTTCCTTCTTCAGTAGACGAGTCAATGGCAATGCTAACACTGAAAACCCTTCCACAAACCTTCTGTAATAACCTGCCAAACCTAGAAAACTTCTAATCTTTGACACCGGCGTCGGTCTTGGCCAACTAATAACCACTTTGATCTTAGACAGGTTCATGGAGATTCCTTCGCCTGAAATCACATGACCTAGAAATGCAACACGAGTTAACCAAAACTCACACTTGCTGAACTTAGCGTACAATCCATGAATCCTCAAGGTCTAGAGTACCATCCTCAAATGACTCTCGTGCTCATCAGCACTTCTCAAGTACACCAGAATATCATCGATGAACACGATCACAAACTGATCCAAATTTTCTTTGAACACTCGGTTCATCAGATCCACAAAAGCAGTTGGGGCGTTCATCAAACCAAACGGCAATATAGTAAACTCATAATGGCCGTATCGAGTACGAAACGCTGACTTCGGTATGTCCTCCTTTTTGATCCTCAGCTAATGATACCTTGTACTCAAGTCCATCTTTGAAAATATCGACGCTCCTTATAGCTGGTCAAACAAGTCGTCGATCCTCGAAAGTGGATACTTGTTCTTGATCATCACCTAATTGAGTTAACGATAATCGATGCACAAATGTAATGAACCATCTTTCTTCTTCACAAACTGGTGCTACCCAAAGTGATGCACTAGGAAGTATGAATCCCTTATTCAACAACTCCTGCATCTGCACCTTCAGTTCTTTCAATTCAGATAGCGCCATTCGGTAAGAAGCCTTAGAGATTGGCTCTGTCCTAGGTGGTAATTCATTTATGAACTCTATCTCTCTCTTTGGCGGTAAGCCTGACGATTTCTTTCAAAACACATTTGGAAACTCTTGTAACACTGAGATCTCCTCAATCTTCAGCTCCTCAACTGTTGTATCCATGACAGTCACTAAGTAACATTGGTATCCCGTCTAAAAAACAGGTTGCCTCAACCGACAAAATTAAAGTAATCGAGGGTCCTTCTCAACTCCCAAATAACTAGAAACTCTCATATGTTAACGATTTAAACTGGAATACTTCACGACAACAGTTCATCACAACAAGAGGCTCCATGAGCCAACTCTTTTCATATATAGAACGTCAAAGTTATACATAAGCAAACTAGTCAAGTACAACTCTAGCCAATTATCCTTCTTTCTACAGCTTTATTATAACAATTAAAATTCTACAACCTTCACTCAAAAATCTGCCGCGCTCCTCTAATAAAGTCACCTCAAAAACATTCTTTCTCTAATCGGTGTATGGATCGGCTCATTCCTGTTCCTTTCGCCATCCTAGTGGCGCCCTAATTGTGGTAGCAGTGCTTGAGTTCCCTTGAACCTACGTGGACAGTTCCTCACCTAATGGCTGTGCTAGCCACATTCAAAGCATGCTCTAGTCTACCGGGACACAGGGTTGGTCCATGATTCCTTCTACAAACTCAGCACCTGTCTGGTGAGTCCTCTACCTCCTATCGGGTGACAACATGCACCCTTCCTTGCATTGGAGACCTGTTCCAAGTACCCCACTGAATGTTATGTAGATCATTCCCTCTATTTTGTTCTATTGGTGGCGACGGTAGTAGCTGTTGTGGTCCCATCTGCCTGTGTGGACAATCTTTGATTAGGTGTCTGTACTGGTGACACTTGTAACAAGTCCTTTCCCTTTTACAACACAGGGCATATCCATGTCTTTTCCTACAAACATGACACAAATCATTCGAGTTGTGCACTGACTTTTCAATCCTACTCTTCTGGTTAGGTGGAATGGGATACCTTTCTTTTGACATTGGCGTCTTCCCCAATCGGTTGTCATTTTTGCTAGATTCTAACCTTGACTTAGACACAATGGCTCACTCCCCGATTACAATTCTAGGTTAGGCCTCAGTAGGTGCGGCAACAACAGCGGTTACGGCACTAGCAATAGTAGTGACAGTAGCAACAACGATGGCTCGATCCTGTACTTGCTGACCCATCAAGTTTCCAAGGGTCACTAACGCATGAACGATCTCGTCGAACCTAGGATCGCTCAGTGCTACTACACTAATACTGACATGTGGCGGTACTCTCTCACTCGCGCTGGCCTGAGCCTGCACTTTACATCGGGTACCAACCCTTGTTGGCATTTACCCCGAGTCACAAAGGCTACTGCCCTCTTACTAGGAGTCATTTGCTCCTGATCACTCATTATGCAAGATTCTTATAGAACCTGCTTTCTAATTCCACACCGAATTAGAAACTGAGTGATCCCAACAAACAATCTACCAAACAGCTATCACTGACATGTACCAGCATGAAATAAAGGTCAATCCTACTAACTATCCCATAAACTTATCGCACATTATTACTCCAACTATCGACCAGCTCTGATACCATTTCGGGTGGGGATGTCACACCCCGATCCTCTAGCGCGTGCCCATCCCTCGGTGGTTGATTAAATTGTGACGTCCAAGGACACACCGCTGACGCTTTTATTTTAATGCATATGTGGAAGTGTATAAACTAATCCCCTGACAGAAACATACATCGGATAAAAAAGTAGAACAACAAATTTCAAATCAATTAACCTAGCTTTTATAAACAATCTAGTTTATAATAGCCAACTTTAGGGTTTAAGTTTAGGAAGTCTATCTTCAAAAAGAACTTCTGAGCCACACATGCTCTTGACTCTTCCGCCTGAAGCTCCGGGTTCTTCACAATAGGGACCTAAAAAGTTGAGCTCACAACGGGGTGAGACAATGTCTCAGCAAGTTCACCCCTTAAACTATGAATAGGAAGGAAATACGTCTAAAGGCTACCTATGTACACACAAGACAGAGGACTTACCTTCACCTCAGTTCCTTCATGCAAGTCAGTACAATTCATATACTCGACCCATCACTTCAATTCATATCAAATCATCAATCCATTCAATTCCATACCATCAATACCATCCATAAAATTCGATCGGTACCAACATTGCTCACCTAAGCTAATAACAGATGGTATAGCTCACCAAAGCTAATAATAGATATATAATAATGCTCATTGAAGCTATTATATAGCTATATTGCTCACCGAAGTTGATATGTAATAGATGCTCATCGAAGTTGATAGATATCTATAATTGCTCACCGAAACTGCTAAATAGTATAGCTCACCAAAGTTGATAGATATTTATAATTGCTCATCAAAGTTGTTAGAGTATATTGCTCACCGAAGCTGACATATCAAGGCCCATAGGCTGATATAGTATATTGTCCTCACCAACTGACAATTCACCATTTTTATCATACCCGATAAAAATAATCATGTGTGGGTACACGGTCAACCTTAACCAAAATACAATATTTTCCCTTTCAGAAGTCTCACCACTTAATATAGTTCACAAAGATATTTTTGGCGTTATAAACCGACGACCGGTGTTTCTCGATTAAATATTGAAATTACTCAATTTTGGGATAAATTCCCAAAATTACAATTATCACACAAATCACACAAATTAGCATTTAATTAAATAAACCAAGCATACCATTACAATCAGCATGAAATTTCGCTCATCGGCTATCTCGATTTAATTTCCGAAAAATAATAAATAATTAAATAAATGCCAAAATTAATTAAATAAATACAATTAAATATCATAAATGCATACTTAGGCCGGAAAAGCCTAATTAAATACCGAAATAGGCCGGAAAAATTCTGAACCTATCTAGATAAATAATACAACCTATCTAGTCGCTAATTAAGCTGATCTAACCACCTAACATGCAATAACGGGTAATTAAATCACTAATCCATTCTAACTAATCACCTAAACCATACTTAGCCTAAGCTAATTAATCCTTAAGCATCATTAACTCCTTAAGCAGAGTTTAGTGAATAAACTCACTAGTTTTGTGGGCCGATGAGTCCATGGTGATGGCGGCGTGACGGTGGCTGAAACTCGAGTTTACGGCAGCGCCAACGAACACTCGGACTGGGCCGAAAATGGCCAAGGAAGCTCATGCTTGAGCTGGTCTTGCTACTTCGATTCTACGGAGATGAAAATGATGGATGAATAGACGCAGCTTGGGTTGGTCTTGGCGGCCATGGGTGGTGGTGCGGGCCGTGATTGGAAAAGCTAGGAAGACAGAGTTGAGTTGCGGCTACTGGTCTCACTGGAACGCTAAAGCAGAAGCTGGAGATGGGCTATTGCAGGGCTTCCACGTCAATGTTGGGAGCTTCATTGGCGTTGAAGAAGTTGCTCGGCTTGTAGGGGTTTGCTGGCTGCGAAATGGAGGATCAGTGGAGGCGTTGGAGTCAACGCCAAGGAGTTTTGGTGGGGTGCTGATGCTGGAGGTTGACTCGGTAGCTACAAAGGGGGACAGACGTGTGGCAGCTTGGATTGAAATTCGGTGGGATTTATGGCGGTCTCGACAGGTGCTAGTGGAGCAGGGAAAACAAAACGGAGATGGGGTGGTTGAGTTGGTGGGGGTTTGCTTCGGACGTGACAGCGTAAGGAAGAGATACTAAGGGCTGGCTTCTTCAAAGGAGTCAATGAAAGAAAGCAGAAGTAGCTCATCCAAGGGAGGGGCGTTCGAGTAGAAGGGAAATTGAAAAGAAAGAAGAGGCAGCGAAGGTGTGAGGGAACCGGCAGAGACGTGCGAAGGAAGATAGGGAAGGATGAAGGCGAGAGAAACGTGAGTGAGAAGCTGCAGATGGGGGGCCAAAGTCAAACAAACATATCTCCAATTATCAATGCTTGGTCCCACAAGCTTTCATACACATCCCTATTGTCCCCCATCACTTTCTTACATATTGATTCCACAAATAACAAAGTTGAGGTCCAATTGTTGCAGCCCCATACTAGCCCACGAATTTCCTCACTTTGGACTTCAATTTCTTCTCTAATTTCTCCAATTTGATGACCAAATTTGCTGCGGAGGAAGCCTACACAATATCCAAAATTTCCCGTCACTAAGGGTGCGTTTGGTTGGACTTTTGGGGAAAGCCATTGGGAAAATGCAAAGAACTTTAAGTTGAAGAGGGTTTTTCAGAATGCAAATTGCGTTTGGTAAATGGTAACCTAAAAGTCCCTAGCGAAATACCTTTAGCTAAAATTGTGTTTGGATAAATTATATTTATAAAATTCTTTATTATTTAAAAAAAAAAAAAACTAACCGGTGAAAGGCGGCGGCGGCGGCGAAGGGTTGCGGTGAGCGGTGGCCATCGTATGAGGTTGCTAGACCTCAGGCAGTCCTCGGAGACCATCGACTAAGGCCACCTGGGGTCAGGTGACTGTTGGCGACCCAGGTGAGACCCTCACCTAAGGACACGTGGCCTTGGCGAGGGTCGCCTGTGGTCAGGCGACCGCTGACGACCTAGGCGAGACCCTCGCCTGAGGTCGCGAGGATCACGCGACGCCGACCGAGACCCTCATCGAGGTCGCCGACCATAGGCGAGACCCTTACCTGAGGTTGCGTGGCCTCGGCGAGCTCACCTGTGGTCGACGACCTCAGTGAGGTCTCGATTGGGGTTGTGCAACCCCTGGCACAGCAGCCCTTGTCGAAAGTCTGGCCTGGGTCTCGCAACCCCTGGCGAGACGGCTGCTTGGCACGCAACCTCAGGCAACAGCGCGACCTTCGTAACCTCCTGGCGACCAAATCTAGGTCTGTCAGAGGTCATGCGACTTCGCGGCGACCAAATTTGTGTCGCACCTGAGGTCGCGCGACCTCTAGCGACCTAGATCCGGGTTGCATGGCTTAGATACCCGTCGGAGGTCGCGACCCACCAACGACGGTCACTGTGATCGTCACCGGCCTCTCGCCAGTTTGTCGCCCACCCTTAGCAGCCCTACACAAGATGAACAACTTAACGAACGAAGGAGATGAATGGCAACGAAGGAGATGAATAGTAAGCCAAAGCCAAAGCTGAAAGCCCAAGGCACCCCCTAGGTGCCCAAAGATTTCCCAAACGGCTGGCCTTCGCACAAGGGGGTTTCCAAAAAATTTCCCAAACGCCTAATACTTGGCCAAAAGGCCTTTAGGTGCCCAAAGATACTTGGGAAAGTTGTTCCCAAACGCAGCCTAAGTAGCTCACTTTGGAGGCTAAAAATCCCCTCAATTTGGCCTCTATGAATTTTTGTTCTTTTTCGAATCGTCCAAATTGATTTTTTGTAAAAATCCTGAGGTCGCTGAAAATTCTTCAAAGGATGAGTCGATGCTCCTAAAATGAATCGTGACATGATAGAACTTTCAATATCTGAAATCATGTTCAAATTCGCAGTTAATTTCAATTTTACGTGATTTTAACGTGACCTAACCTACTGGGTAGTTTTTATGAATTTTTAGTACAATTGACCTGTGGTCGATTATTTTCAAGCCACATTGTACATCTTCAACACATTGGCGACTCTCGGTTGTCGTGAAAATCTCGAGATTTCAAATACAAACACAGGGTACCAAAACGATAAAAAAATCGGTCTAGTGCCACTCGACAAGAATTTTGCGATTAGATGGAATCACTCACACTTAATCACACACCTCTGTTGAATCGACCTATCTCTAGTCTCTAATCAATTTTTAACTATGTCATAATGACCCTTGCAGCTTAGCACAGTCGAACGGTTGAATTCTCAAGTCTATCACGTTAAAATTCCTTAATGGTTTCACCTGATAGGCTAGTTATCTCGTGAGTGGCCAACTTATAGAAAAGAACTATAGGCACATCGTTGAAAAGCTCAACTTATTCAATCGAAAACAGAACATGAAAATCAGGATGTCATAATAAGTCCTCTAGCAATATTGCTAGTTATAGATAGATCGTTAACTCATAAGTGATATAACACTTCAATAAAGAGTAACCAAGCTCTAACACCAATTGTTATGACTAAAACTATCACCTAAAGGGGTGGTGAATAGATGATTATGCAAAAATGAAAGAATGTAAATAAATAATGTAGTGCAACAACTTCTAATGAAGTGGTCAAATCTTATTAGTATGCAATTCTATTAAAAAAAATAAAAATGAGTAAGGGATAGAGACTTGCACACTAAAGATTATAAGAGTTTGGCTTTTGCAAGCCTACATCTACTCTCCCATACTATAGTCTATTGGTTGGAATCTACTAATAAGAACCAATAAGAGGTTACGAGACCTGAGCTAAGAACACTCAAGTTTGTATGAACAACTCCTCACACTCTCAAGCTTTAAAAGGTTACATAATTTTGCTCACAAAGACAAATGTATAAGATCACAAAACACTTTTCAAACTTTGTAATTAAAAGTTTCAATTCTCGTGAATGCAAATTAACGCCCTTAGCTTCAAAACCTCATATTATACTCCTCTTACTCCAAGCTAACTGTTGGACATATCTCTAAGAGGATTATCTAACCAATCTACTCGTTGACCTAAATCTAGTTGAGAACATTTATTTGCTTTAGGATCATTGAGGGTGAAGCTTCCATATGTTCTGTTGCCCATATAATAGTTCAAGTTTTCAAAAGTTGAGTGTTTCAGATTGGAAATAATGTTTCGCCTCTAATAAGATATTCCAGGAAAGTTGAATCTTCGATGGATATTAGGAAGACTTTCTTTTTGAAAGTCCTTACAAAAATGGCAGGAAATCCAACCAATCGCCATTAGCCATTGCATGAGTATTTGACTCATTCCTAGCCATTTGACAGAATATGTAAGGAAGGAAAATAAGCCACAACTCTGATTCTAATTGATATCATCTGATCATATCACATTAGACTTTCCACCTTAAAATACTTTTGATCAAAAACAAAGTTGTTAAGTTTTTTTAATCATCAAAATTACTTAGGGAATGTTTTCTCAACAGATGCAGCCTTTGTAGTTGGAGTGGTGTTTTGTTTAGAACTTGCAAGTTCTTGGGCGCAAGTTGATCTGATTTATGTGTTTGCCAGTGTAGTTATGGTGGACATTGATAAGTTCGCTTTTACTGAGATTCAGTCCATAGATCATATGCCAAGGTATGATTCGTGTAACATTTTGGGGGACTTCAGTGACTTGGCATACACAAGCGCACTTTAGGGACTTTGGGTATGAGGAGTAGTTCTATTGCTGAGGATGGTAACAAGGATCCTAGTGTTAGGGTCCAAAGGTTTTCAAGCCCAATAGACCTAGCAAGTAGGTTGGGATAACTTGTAAATCATCCGGTGTTCTAGAATCTTTTTGTATCTAGAGTCTTTAAACTCTAGAATGTTCTAAGGGTAATAAGGGAAATGTACACATGGTATTCTATGGTAATCTTGGGGACAATATAGGAAATATGCACTTGTATTTTAGAGACTTTTCATCAATCTTTACCATTAAATTGTATTGTGGATCAACAATTGGAATTATAGGGGTACTTATATAAATAGCGCTCCCCTTCTCCTCATTTGGATTACCAAGACATGTAAACACAAGTTGAGAGCTTCTCTCCAGAATTGCTTGTGTTGTTTTGAGTAAGGCTGACTTTGGAAACAGCTTCCTAAGCTGTACGGATAAGGAAAAATTATAATAGCCAATAACAAGGGGAATCAAAGCTTGTAACACCGCGATCGTTCCAACATGTTCAACAAGGCGGTAAGGTCGTCAATGAACAAGGTGGACAGGTCGAGGAACAACGAGCCACCAAGGCTATACTGACCACTCAACAAGCAGTAACACTGCTCTGTTCTATTTCAAAACTCGAGTCCACGAATAAAACATATGAGATTCAATCGGTGGACCATCAACTGGCAGCAATAAGCATTTCATATCTCGAAGCCTCGAGAGCAAATAGAATTCATCAACAATTACTATATCTCAAAGTCTGCCGAACAGTTTCTACCATTAGCATATCTCATTATCAACAAGTCAAATAAAAAAACTGGACTCCGTATAACAAGCTCCGAGCAACGAGATTCGAGTCAAGATCCATCAATCATCAGCAATAAGGATCAGACATCTTGAGCCTATGAATCGTCAAATTTCAGTACTTTCCTTCAGCTCAACATGTCTAAGAATCAACTAGTCAAATTCAAAATTACCAAACATAAACTATGGGGATAAAATAACCATTAGCGACTCAATTTCAGTTAGCAAATTCATTAAGTATCAATGATAAAGATCAGATATCTTAGCGCCGAAGTAATCATCGACAATGGACTCGTCTATGCGAGTGACCGGACACCGCAATAGATCCCACTTTGCGACGAAAGGTAACGGAGTGGTCCCTTAAGAGACGGTGGAGACAATAACAAGAGTTGGACGGGTGAAAGGGCGCGTGGGAAAGGGCAATGAGGGGAGGGTGAGGCGCACGATGGGCGAATAAGAACCTGATTGGAGGGTTTTGTGGCTGACTGCTGGCCGAAGAGGAACAATTGGTGCAAGCCTCACGTGCGGGGCAAGGCCGAGAAGGCGTCTGGGTGCATTGGCAAGATATTTTCATATGCCACCAATCTCTTCATCATGGCATTGAACTCTACCACTTCAGGTAAACTAGACTGTTCAAAGACATCTTGTCTCCTTCCTTCTGGTCAAAATTAGAATTTTTTAATGGAAGGATTAAATCGAATAAGAAGTATATAGTTCAAGACTATGAAGCACCGACACTCTTTATGAGCCTTCGTGTTATGTTGATCACTCTAACACATGTCCAACATTCGATCAACACTTTTCGAAAAATCTGATATCTAGTTAACTTTCTTGAAACTCGAGTTAAACTTTCGACATGCAAGTTTCAACACATGATTCTGACACACAATGTCAATTTTATAAAATTTCAATAAATGAAAGGTGAAAATGTATATATGTGAAAAATAAAAAAAAATAAAAAAAAATAGATGGGGAAAGAAGAAAAACATAATCTTTTCTTCTCTTCGACTTTTACTTCATGTAATATGCAATTCATCCCCAAGTTTTTTCTTTTTCTTCTCTTCCAATATGTTTGACACTTGAGTTCAAAATGTGAATTGCTTGTTTTTTTCTCCAAATTTTATGGATATTGGAATAGAGTTGAATTTGTCAAATTGAAACAATAAATGATATTAATAAATGATGGATTAATGTTTTATGTGTAAATTCATTTTGAAAATTTATTATTTATTTATTTATTTATTTATTTATTTATGAATTTGAATCAAACTAAAATGATAATTTGTTATGCATATATAAAAATATATATTTAACATACAATGTGTCGTGATTATTTATTTTTTGAGAAATGGCATGTTGATGTGTTGTGTCGTGTCATGTGTCATATGTCACGAGTTGATGCTACTTGGGTTCAAGAACCTAAATGGAAAAAAAAAAAATTAAAGATTAGATTGAACAAATTAAAAAGTTCAAGGACAACCCACGCTTGGTAAAACTACAAATCTATTACATTGATATCAATTCAATCATAAACCTTTCAATTTGGTTTATTTTATCATAAATCTTTTCATATTTTGCCAATTGAATCCATCCAATCAATTTTGGAAGGAAATCATTGACATGGACACCAATCATGGACATCCCACATAGCATGGTTGGTGTTGACATGTATATATTTTAATAATATTTTAATTTTTAAAAATTTTCTTTTCTTTTATTATACCTTTCTTCTTTCATTTTGGTCAACAATGACCAACAAGCCCTCATCAACAGCTAGTGAAGATCGCAACCTCACCAAAGCCCTCATTAGACCTAGGTGAAAGTTGCCTTGTGTAGGGCCTTCGCTCTGTCACTAGCCAAAATTAAAGGAAAATTAATATTAATAATAACATGTAATTAAAATTTCAATTTAAAAAAATTACAAAAATTGTCCACATTAGCACCATCCCTACCATGTAGGACGGCCGGCATTAATAATTTCCGATCAAAATTGGACAGAATGACTCAATTAGCAACTCGTGAAAATATTTAGAACTAACTAAGCATAATTAAAAGTTTATTATTAAATTAACATCAATGTGATAGACTTAAACACTTTTTTTTTTTGTATTTTTCCTACCGACCCTTTTATCCCATAGAGTTCAAGTGAGAACATGGATCAAAATATGTAGTTTGACTGAGACAATAAAAAAATTTGTTTTTCTCTTTTCATTCTAAACCTTGCTATTATACATCTCTTGGTAAATAATGAAAAATCCAAAAGTTAGAACTAGAAAAAATTTTGTACGAATTTCTTTCGATAATCTTGGTGAATCGGTATAAAGACTTGGCTACCTTTTCAAGCACAATGCAAGAGAAAAATCACCAAAAAAATAATAAATCATTAGCCTATTGTACTTGTGCCAATTTAATTATAAACTTTTCAATTTAGCCAATTTAATCCTAAACCTTTTGATAATTTGCCAATTTTGTTCCGAACTTTTTAATTGTGCCGATTTAGTGCTAAAACTTTTAATCGATATGCCAATTTGATTCTAAATATTTTAACAATATGCCAATTTAATCTTTATGGTCAAGTTGGGCTCAAAATCACTAGCATGGCAATTTAGCTAGCATCAACGGGTTAAGTACACTAGAAGTGCTAAAAGTTGTATACAACGCTCACTTTAATGCAAATTTTTTTTCTAGATCACTTAAGTGCTACTTTTTTTAAAAAAACGATTACTTAAGTGTCAACTCCAATCTGAATTGCCGGAAATCTGACGTGGCTATATTTTATTAATTTCTAAATCCTACGTGGCTTACCGGCGTGCTTAGTCAGCATATAACCCCTAAACGACGTCATCCAAAAGATATAAATAGTGATCATTTAAGTACCAAATTTTATTAAAAGTGATCATTTGAATACCAAATTTTATTTAAAGTGATCACTTCAATGCCAGTCATTGTTAAAAAAACAATCACTTTTGTGCCAAGCATACCTCATTAAAAAGTCACGTGCACTGGATTTTTTTAAAATTTTGCCAAGTAATATAATAATTTTAATTATAAATGACACGTAATTAGTTTGACCGGAATTTCTCGCCGTTGACACTAAAGTAATTGTTTTTTCTCCAATTCAACACTTAAGTGAGTCGGTGAAAACTTTTGGCACTAAAGTGAGCGCCATACACAACTTTTGGCACTTTTAGTGTACTTATCCCTAGCATCGACCATCCTACGTGGTATGACTAATGTTGACGTGAATAATTTTTAATTTTAAAAAAATAGATTTTTTCCATTGGTCTTATCCTAGTGGGGCAAACCCCTTTTCTATGAGGTAGGTAGGTCCAATAGGCTCACTTAGCCTAGGAATTTAAAAAAAAATAGATTTTTTTTTCTTTTGTTGTTCTTTTTTTCTTTTTTCTTTCCTTTTTTTGTTGACCCTGGTCTTAGCCTTCATCAGCCATGGGCAAGGGCCTCCGTGCCCTCACCAACCACAAGTGAGGATGTCAAGGGCTATGACACCCACTTTTGGTCTATGCAAGGGCCCACACCTCGCCTAAGTGAGTAGCGCTTTGGGTGAGGAAAAAGAAGGAAAAAAAAAAGAAGAAGAAAATATGAAAAGAATAACAAAAAAAATCAGAATTTTTAAACAATTGTCCATGTTAGTGTCGGCCGTGCCTCCTAGGATGGCCATGGTCGACGCTGACAAAACCGCCATGTGACTGATTTTAGGCCCAAATTTGAAACCTTTGTATACCATGGCAAGAATTAAATAAGTGATCTCTGATAACTAGGCTTGGAATCTTATGATACCTCAACTAATTGTTACGACGGATTCGTAAAAGTATACACCTCATAACTTTCTTCTTTTTTCTTGAACGTGTCAAATTTATCTAGTTGTTGCCAGAGGTTGTTCTATTTCTCTATTTGAAAGGCATGAAGAGACAAAGACTTCATAAGATCGAACTAAGTTGTTCATTCATCACTATTGGCAAAAGAAAAAAAAAATAACATCGTCAAGATTTTCCGGTAACTCTAGTTATGGCACTGGGGAAATTTTCTGGGTATTAACATTTTTGCAAAATATATGAAGTAACTAGTTTGTTTATTATAAATAAATTTATAGTCGACAGACAAGAGTGAAATCCACACTATTATTCCACACGGATTTTGTTGAAAAAGCGAAAATTGTGCCCACCGGTAGCAATTATACGGACAAGAAGAGACTACCGTCAGTACCCAGCAACGTCTCAATTTTGATTGCAATATGTTTTAGGGATAAAGGCATGGGGCCTTCAACTTTTTGGATTTGCTCAACGTCGTCGTCCTTGAACGTTTTTTATGCTTCTTCTTCTTCTTCTTCTTCTTCTTCTTCTTCTTCTTTGCGATTTAATCCTTAAAATTTTTCAAATTTGTGAATTATTAATTTTTCCGTCGTAGACGAAAATATTGATGTGACAGTTAAATAGCTCTTAAGTACTTACATGGCAGCTACATGCCAATGTGGCGCTCATGTAACTTTACAAATTTAAAGAGTGATTAAGTTAAGGATTCTGGAAGAAGGCAATTGAAAATTAAGATAAAAGGAAAACCATCTTTAGCTTGCTTCAACAAATAGAAGGGGTGACTGTTCTAACAGTCATCAGCGAGGTGGCTAAAGCCTTGCTGGGCTCGAGCCACGGTGGTGTCGTCCCCATACATCGACCAAGGTACCTACGTATCTGGAGGGGGGTCTTGCTCTCAACGACCCGTCGGCACACAGTGGTGAGGTTAGCAGCCCCCGTGTCTGCCAAGGGCTTATGACCCTTGACAGCCAGCAAAGACACCAACTAGGGCCACAGCCTTTTCTGGCGCAGACTCTTTCTCGCGTGCTGCGTGTATCGCACTCTGGTTCTCTCCGTTGCTTCTGATGTTTTCAAAAGACGAGAGCGACCATACAGACGATGGGTCTGGCCACCATCACCAGGGGCTGGCGACACTATGAGCATTCTTTATTTGTAGGGGCAAGCTAAATATGGTTTTCTCTTCTTCCTTTTTTTTTTTTCAATCTTCATCATTCAAAAACCTGAACATTATTTTTCTTAATTTTCTAAATTTGCAAAA
This sequence comes from Eucalyptus polyanthemos subsp. polyanthemos, assembly GCA_017140185.1. NCBI lineage: Eukaryota > Viridiplantae > Streptophyta > Magnoliopsida > Myrtales > Myrtaceae > Eucalyptus > Eucalyptus polyanthemos. Next base: position 27,552,189 of record CM029459.1, read on the forward strand.
TTGGGAAAAGGTTCAAGGACTCACGTGAAATCATCCCTAAGCTTTACTACAAAGGAAAATTACTACTTTTTTCTTTGCACTTCTATAAGTAAGTTCGGAGTTCTTCTGTTTCCCGGTTGATTTCTCACGCAAACGATTTTTGTCAATTTTTTATTTCTTGTTAAAAGTCGAAATCGTTTTTAATTACCGTGCAACTTTCTGGTGACTAAACATGCAGCGCCGACCGTGAGATTAAAACAAAATAAGACCATTTTTCAAAAGACTTTGCAATTCAACGGACTAAAATGGAACATTCATAACTCAACCGAAAATGATTAGATCTTTTTATGATAAATCGTTAAAAAGTTTAAGACTAAATTGATAACTCATCATAAGATTGAAGACTAAATTGGCACAATTGATAGGTTTATGATTAAATTGGCATAATTTAAAATTTATGACAAATTTGGCTGCCATAAAATATGTTTAGGACCTTTTGAACAATTTTCCCATCACTAAACATAATTCTCTATGGGGACATTTGGCAATGCTTTTCAAGAAAACTTTTGGGAATATACAAAGCACTTTAGATTAAAAGGTTTTTTTCCAAAATATAAGTAGTATTTAGTATTGTAATTTAAAAACACGTTGTAAGCAATTTTGACTAAAATGCCATTTAGAAAAAAAACTACACCTCATATAAAGTGCTTTTGTTATTTATTTATTTATTTATTTTTAAATCTTTGACCTTTGTTGGTAGAACTTAGGTTGCCAGCTAGGTAAGTTTGCCTGAGGTCGCATGACCTTAGCCATCGCCTAGATTGCACAACCTCAGGCGGGGTTGAGGCTTGCTAGTGGCTCATCAGTAGCTAAGTTCTTTGCCAACAACATTGCATAAGTTGAGGGAATTTGAGGGCATTTTCATAATTATGAAAATTTAGCAAGGGTAATGTTGGAAGGAAAAAAATGTTAGCATTCCAAAAGTGCTCAAAGCCCAAAGAACCTCTGAACTTACCTTGGTTTAAAGGCATATAGAGGTCTTGGGAAATGCAATTGCATCTCGCCAAAACTTTCCACAAAACTTGCCAAATGATATTTACATATGCCTATGGACCTTTAGAGCCCAAAGGGCATTGAGAAAGTGGTTCCTAAACACATCCAAATATGTCTACATAAGAAGCATTGAGTTAAAAGATGTTGAGAGAAAAACAAAGAAGGCTTACCTGAGATTCGAGATCAATGTGTTCTTCTTTCTTGTTGTCATTGGAGAAGTTCCGTTTGCTTCTCAGACAATATAGTGAGTGATGGGTTTTTTATTTGATGGGCAATGCTAGGCCCATCCGCCTATTTAGACCAAACCCAATCCAAAAAGGAAGAGCTCATGAGAGAGGAAGAGTGGTTATTTTTTCAATGAAAATTAACTATATATATAAGAGTTGAACAGAACGAAACATATGTTCTTCTTCCCCTTTTTGAGAAAACAATAGACTCTCTCTTGAAGAACAGAACTCTAGGGTTTCAATTGATTTCTTTGAGACTTCAACAAGTACTTAATTTGTGGCAAACAAGGTATGTCTGTCTCTGTGATATACCATTAATCGGTGTTATATGTTTTTTGGGCATGTTTCCACATTTGTTTTCGGTATTCGATCATTCAAGTATCGATTCATTTTTTTCAAGAATCCATTTACAACATTGATATCAGAGTGATGTTGTTCATGTTTCCCGATCATTGTTGATGTTTATAATTTATTTTTGGCCGAAATTTTGAGAAACGTTGCCGTCGGACGCTTGGGGATGGAAATCCTAACACCCATCTACTGTTTGCCCCTCCTTTTTTATTTTACACGAATCAAAAACTTATTTTTAATAGTGCAGGTTTGTAGCTCTTGTTGAGACAAGAAAAACAATGGGTGGCACACCATCGAGGACCACTGGATGCGCCCCCACGCGCGGTCAGATGAAGTAGTGTCGTCGGAGTGTGGGAGGCAGCTTCCTAGGCACATGCACGGTAACTACCCTGCACATGCATCACATGTGCCTGATAACGTCATCATGACGTCAGCTGACTATTGCCCGCACACATGCAGGACATGTGTCGATGACATCACGATGACATCATTTGCTTGAGTTAGTCGATTTGACCTAACCCGATTTGATCCAACCCGCTTGACCCGACCCGTCCATTCGTTGACTAGTATTGACTGTTGATTGACGTTGACTGGTGTTGACTGACGTTGACTGTTGCGTTCACCCACATTGACCTTGACCGTTGACCATTGAGAGAGAGAGAGAGAGAGAGAGAGAGAGAGAGAGAGAATGTGTTTCTTTTTCAATTATGTTCATATGGATTTAAAGTAATCTTTTCTTGTTCTTCATTTCTTATAGGAACAATGCCTCCCCTTCATATGCGTACTCTTATTCACACACAATCAAAAAGACAAAAGATGAAACTTGTGAGGATAATAACTGAGTTGGCTAATTATCAATGAGAAAGTGGTGATATAATTGAACACATTCTCGAGGTCAATAAGAAGATTCCACAGGTCATTTGGAAGGGTTATCCAATGCCAACTTTTGAGATGGTGCGGTTCTTGATTAACACTCTTCCATCTAAATGGCAAGGAGTGTTAATTCACCTATGAGTGATCAACGTGGTTCCTAATTATAAGAAGCTCTTAGTGGCTTTCTGGAATGAATACTATAGGACTGAAGCCACGAAGACTTTGACCCAAGGAATGAGTTCAACCTAGCCAGGGATGAATGTGTGAGAGAAAAATCCTAAGGGATTTCCATGGTTGCCTAATGTGCCTTTACAATTTTCAAAGGAAATTACTAAGAAATTAGATAAATCTTTCCTTGTTCATAGGTTAACTTGGCGTTAACCTTTTTTTTTTTTAACTGAGTATGTTTTATGGGTTTCTTATGTAGATAGTTCCTTCCCTATTGATGTTATTGTAGCTATTGATGTAATGGTTACATTATGTTTCGTTAATGTATATTCAATGTTGATTGCTTCCGTTATTATTAATTATTGTGGGTAGTTCATTGAAGTTTTTATAGCTTTCAAAAAACTTATTTTGCATAGAAGATTATATTAATGACAATTTCAATTTAGGATTTTGGATAATGATTAGAAACAATAATGATTTTTTTATTCTGAAATATTATTTGAAATTATTCATTAATATGATGAGTTTATGTAAAATGGATGCATAAATGATAAGCATTAATAATTTGTGCATGTGTGTACGATATGTTCAGATCCAATGGCTTCAGTAACTAAAAGTATAGTCACTGAGTTGAATAAATGAGAGAAATTGAACGGCGATAATTATGAAATATGGCATATAAAAATCCAATATGTGCTAGAAGAGTTAGAGACATTTGAAGCTCTCACCCTCGTTATGGAAGAGTTTGAAGATGGGAACACTGCACAACAAAGACGAGATAAGGAGCATTTGCTGCATGGAAGAGAAAAAAACTCATTTGCTCGCATCATATTGCTGAGCAACATGGAGAATGATGTCATGCGAGATTTTAGGCATTTTAACAATAGCAAAGAAATGTGCAAAATCTATACTATACTTACCTTTACCAAAGAAAAAATGTGAGAAGCATTCACAGCAACATTTGATCATACATCGGTGACCAAATTGAAATAGTTCACTATAAGGTTTCACTCTTATAAAAAGCATCATGGTTAGACCATGAAACAACACCTGAGAAAGATGTCAAATATCATTATTGAGCTGAAGGATGCTAGTCATATTCTGACTGATGAGTAGCAAGTGCAGGCAGTGATTTGTTCCTTACCTCATAGTTTGGAGTATATAAGGTGCACCTAACCCATAATAAGAACATTAAAACCTTTGAGAATATAGTGCGTCATCTTGAGCTGGAAGAGGACTGCCTCCTAGCAACTAAGTTAGAAACTGACATTTATTATGTTGGTTCTAGCTCACAAGGGGTTTTAAACTTCAAGCGCCGGTGTCTTGATTCGTTCAAAAGGTGGAAAGGCAAGGGAGCGAGCTCTTCAGGAAAGAAACTAAGAGTTAACCAACATGAGAGAGGAAAGCGCCCTCGAATAAAGAAGTTGTCTATGGTAAAGTGTTATAATTATAGCAAGAAGGGTTACTATGTTTACGACTATCGCAAGCTAAAAAAGATAAATACCCATTTTATTCTTGAGAACTTTGTTTATATATGAAGTTTTGTGTTCTTAATTGAATCTAATCTTTTGTGAACTGTAGATTCGGGAGCAATAGACCATGTAACGAAGAATAGAGAATCCTTCGTGGAATTCCAAAGAGTAACGACTGGAATGAATTATATCTATGTAGGAAACAACTTTAGAGCTGAAGTAAAATGAACTGACACTTGCTAAATAAATATGCATAGTGAACGCACTTTGTTTCTACATTATGTACTAGACACACTTTGTTCCTACATTATATTATATACTTCGGAAATTCGTTGGAATTTAGTGTCTGTGTTAGTGTTGGTTAAACTTGGTTTCGGTTTAAACTTCCATAAAAATTGTGTGAATTTGTATTTAGATACAAACTATTATGGTGTTGTTATTTTCTAGATAATTTATTGTATTGGATATTTACTATGATAATGTCAATATTTGTTATTCTCTCTTCACATATTCTAATTCAAATGATAATGATGTGAATGTGTGGTATGCTAGGCTTAGTCATATTGACCAATAACATATGAATAAACTAATCAAAGAAGGCTTATTAGGTAACATTGAAAAAAGTTAATTTGCCTATATGTAAGCATTGCCTAGTAGGAAAAACGATGATGAAATCATTTGGAAAAGCTAAAAGAGCTAAATTTCATTTGCAATTAATCCATTCTGATATATGTAGTTCAATGAATGTGAGAGAAAGGTATGTGGCTATTTATTTAATCACGTTTATAGATTATTATACTCAAATCAGACATGTTTATTTGATTTCTCTTAAATCTGAAGTATTTAGTTGTTTTAAGAAGTTTATAAGCTTGGTAGAATTCAATTAGATAATAAAATAAAAGTATTGAGATCTAATCGAGGTTGAGAATGTCTATTTGATGAGTTCAAAAATTTATGTAATGAAAAAGGAATAGAAAAAAAAAAGTTGTCTATTTTCTATACTTCTCAACAAAATGGTGTTGTAAAAAGGAGAAATAGAACCATATTGGAAATGGTTAAGTCCATGATGGTGCATGCTAACTTACCTATTATCTTTTGGGGTGATACTTTATTAGTTGCTGCATATATACTTAACTGTGTACATTCAAAATTAGTTACTTTCACTACATACGAGTTATGGATAAGTAGGAAACCCAACTTAAGTTTTCTTAAACTTTTGGGTTATGCTGCCTATTTTATAAGCCCTCTCACAAGTATGAGAAATTGGGTTCAAAAGACAATAAGAGTATTTTCATAAGATACTTAGAACATTTAAAAGAGTATGTGTTTATAGGTGAGTAGGAAAATGAGAGTATAACCGAATTTAAATCACAGGATATCATATTCTTTGAGAATGAACTTCCTAATAAGGGCGAAATAGGTGAGGACTACTTCCTATTTGAAACATTTGATCAAGATAATGAACTTAATAGAGCTTGTCCAAGTGGAAGTAATATGAGGAGTGAGGAATTAAATTCGACTCATTCTCAATTCCAACCACCTAATGAGATAATATCTTCATTATCTAATCTGAGTAGGGGCATAATGGAGAATAATGTGCAAAGTGTATAATCTCTCGTATGGCAAACAAGTCACAAAAGTATTCCCCATCAACATTTTAACATTGAAGGGGAAACTTTTATGGTTGCTCCACAATATGAAAATGAGTCAGGGAATGTAAATGAGACTCTAAATTGCCCTAATAAAGACAAATGTATGCATGCAATGAAAGAAGAAATAGAGTCAATGAAGTCAAATCATGTTTGGGAACTGGTTGATCTTCCAAAAGAACACAAAGCCATTAAGAACAACTAAGTTCTCAAAATAAAGTGTAAAGTTAATGGCTTAATAGAGAGATGTAAGACTCATATTGTGGTAAAGGGATATAATCAATATGAATAAATTGATTACGATGAAACATTTTCCCCTGCAGCACGATTTATCTCAATTCGCCTTCTTTTGGCAATAACAGCTAGTATGAATCTTAAGCTACATCAAATGGATATAAAGACCATTTTTCTCAATGGAGAATTAGAAGAATAAATTTATATGGAACAACCCGTTTGTTTCATTTTGAAAGGCCAAGAACAAAAGGTATGTTAACTTTTAAGATCAATATATGACCTTAAATAGTCATCAAAACAATGGTATATACATTTTCATAATGTCATAATGGCATATGCTTTTATAATGATTGATGAGGACCATTGTGTATATATCAAAAGATCTAAAGATCAATTTGTGATCATATCAAAATATGTTGATGACATACTAATTGCTAGAAGCAATATAAAATTTTTCAATACTATTAAGAGTTGATTATCTTCCAATTTTGAGATAACAGATATGGGTAAGGTTGCATACATTATTGGAGTTAAGATTTCAAGAGAATGTTCGAAGATATCATTGTCTCTTTTGCAAGAGATCTATATAAACAAGGCCCTTGAACAATTTCGTACGCAAAACTACAAACTCACAAATAATTCTATTACAAAGGTGAATGATTGAGTCATAAAATATGTTCAAAGACTTCACAAGATAATGAACAAATGCGACATATTCCTTATACTATTATTGTTTAAAGCTTAATGTACACTATGATGTGTACAAGACTTGATATATGTTTTGCAGTTAGAATGGTAAGTAGATACCAATCCAAGTCAAGCACATTTGAAAGCCTTCAAAATAATATTGATGTATCTAAAAGGAATTGTTAATTATATGTTGAGTTATCAAGGAAAGAATATGTGGCTTGAAGGCTACTTAAATGCTAATTGGGAAAGAGATTTAGATGAAGGAAAATCTACCTCTAAATTTATTTTCTTACTAAATAATGGCACCATATCTTGGAGTAGTAAGAAACAAAGGTATATAGCCTTGTCCATGATGGAAGCTAAGTTCGTGGCATTATCAGCAGCAATACAAGAAAGAGTTTGACTTAAAAGATTTTTAGATCATTTAGGTGTTATTAAGAATACTGCAAACTCATCGTTAGTTGATTGTGATAACCAAGTAGTAATAGCGTACACCAAGAATTCAAAATATCATGATAAAACCAAATATATAGATACAAAGTATAATTTTGTCAAATATATAATTGCATGAAAATATGTGAATTTACAGTATATATCTACGGATAGAACGATATGATCTAAGCCAATACCTAGAGATGTATTCTATGGCCATGTAAAATTTCTAGGACTGCATAAAGGCTGGTGTATCGAATATTGTAATTTCCTTTAAATGTTCATATTAATGAAATTGTGTTTTACTATTATTGCCTATAAGTCTTTGTTTGACATCTTAATTCTTAATGCATCATATTAAATTGAGAAAGTATGTCACACAAATAAGAGATTAGCCCACTCACACGGGTAATCGTCTCTATTTACTATGTAAAAAATAGAAATTAGACAATTTTTAAGCTTATTATCCAGGTGATAATTGAGAACTCAAGCTTAAATTATAGATGTTGCCTTAACTAAGTATTAAGAATAGAACATAATATTTACTATGCCTAAAAATAAAATAACCCATATATTTTACTTTATCTGTCTTTAATGCTATATGTGAGTTCTGATGGATTTTTAAGGGAGTAAATACATAAACTTAAGTTAGATATTGGGTATGCCTAAACTATCATCTGCACGATATTCAAATTGAAGACATACACTCAATAAGAAATAAGTTAATGCCATAATACGTATTTCATTCTATGTATACATGAGATAACCAATAAGACTGGCAGAAGTTTTGATCTCAACTTTCATGCCGTGTGAAACTCTTGAGGAAAATAGTTTCACAATTAAGTGCTTTCATGACTCTTACTGTGGCACCCCTCGACGGCCCCCGATTTGTTAGGGTCACCACAGCCTGCCAATCGCTTTCTTTCCAAAGATATCCGTTACTTCTCTTTTATAAAAAAAAGGGGTTTAAAGAAGGACCAAAGGTCCTTAGGCATTTTTTTTTTTTTGAAAACGGTCCTAGCGCAACTTATTAGCGGAAGCATAATTGAGTCTCACCATCTCTCCCTCCAATAACCATATTGCAATACACACCAACTACGCACCATAAGAAAAGATAAGGCCAAACCACTTTTATTTATATATTTTCATGATGGATTTCTCGGGTCGGTACAACCAAAAAGAAAGCCAAGACTTTTAACTACACTTGGTCACAACTCAAAAGATATCTCGACTCCTATAATGATCACATGTCATCTTCCATCTATCAGTATTGGCTACTCTAAAAAAGAAACACCAGCTCTCTACTCCTCACACGGCCATCACACCCATCCTGGCGCGTCGGGCGGTGGTGGCGGCAACATCCCCTGAATTACTCCATCTCAGCAGACGTGGACCGACAAAAACTCCTGTATGACCGAGCCCCCAGTCAGGCCCACATCGTACATGACCAGCACGCGGACTCACACAAACGTCAGACCAAGGATGGTAACGCAATTAATCTTCGAATACTCTACCTCCACGTCAGATGGGAGGCCATAAAAGGTGCCCCGCGTGACCGTAGAGAGCGGCATCTTTCTAATATAAAATGTTGGTCCTTGAAAGGGTGAGTACAACCACTCAGCAGGTAAAAGATCCAATAAACTACTCAATGCATCACACAATACAATCACAACATCATAGCATAGTACATGTCATCCATGCATCCAAGGATAACTTACCTTGCAGCCATGCATATGTCATTATACCATATGTGCATACAACTACAAGAATCCACGTATATACCATGTCTCATGTACACATACCATCGTCCCATAGGTGCACATACAACCATGCACTCACACACATCATATCATACAGCCATGCATACATGTCACCATACCATGCATGATTCAATTTCCACTTTTTATCTTTCAATTTGATCACCACATCTTTCTTTCTCGGGATCAGTGATTGTATCTCACATTTTATCACTCGCACCCCAACATGGCATCGCGAGAAAACCTCCAGCACACACCACCAGGCATCCGACACCCCCACATTCCGAGCATCTCGTATCCCAACTGGCATCACGAGGCATCCCCTTGGGCACAAACCTCCGAGGCTTCCGGCACCCAACCATTTCGGGCATCTCGAAACTCTCAAGGACATCCGGGCATGTATCACAATACAACCGGGCATCCGGCACCCCCCATCCCGGGCATCCTGACACTCCCAAGGCATTATCAGCTCACCTCCAACAGTCTCCTCATTCATCATAATTCATATTCACCAATTTACGTCTCACAATCAACACGGCATATGATGTAATGGCAACAAAGTCAAATTCAGCATTGGATTCTATATGCAATGCCAAATATCATCACGTGCTCAGCAAGATTCAATCACCTCAATCAATATAATTTATGGGGCTCATCCCATAACAGAATAGTCATAAATTACAGCATTTGAAATTCGCACAATCCAGCTTACACAGTTTTAGAAAATATTTCCATTAAATACCCAAATGACTTTTAAAAATTATAAAATACGAACATGTGATAGTCAAGACATAATGGCAGATATTTGATGAAGGACACTGCACCAAAAGACCCTCATATCATGCGGTTTAGACCAAACATCACAGCACCATTATCAAGACCACTCAACTTGCACAGTTTTCGAAAAATTTTCAGTTAAATAGGCAAATGAACTTCAAAAATTATGAAATTTGAATATGTTGCAGAGCAGACATAGAGAAAAATAATTTATGAAAGAAGCATTGCCGAAAGAGCTTCATAAAAAATGATATGACCCATGCATTGAAACTGACTAAGTCCGAACGCGTCAGATTACACGGCTTTTGAAATATTTCCGATTAAATACCATAAAGACCTTCAAAATTCATGAAATTAGACTATGTTGTAGTCAAGATCCTAAAGTAGGTTTTTTATGAAGAAATAAAAGTCAAATTCGTTCTAGGTGATTTAATATAGACGGTTAAAACTTCTGTTTCAATACCGAAGTCTCCAGATCTGACTACTTCCGAAAAGCTACGATTTCACCTATCTATTCTTGTTATTTTTCTCTAAATTTTTGATATGTTAAACCTCAGGATGTCCTTTACATTTTTCATTAAAAAATAAAAGTGAAATTTCAACAAAAAGATAGGCTTACAGACCATATATTCATCAAAGGTGGTTACCAAAATTTCCAGATTCAGTCTCTCCGAAAAATAAGAATTTCACCCACATATACTTGTTCGTTTTATCCCAAAATTGAGTATGTTATATTTCAAGAAGTCCTTAACAACTTTCATTTATAAGTCACGGCCAAAATCCAACTCGAACAACACATGCAAGCCCATAGAACATCCAAGGTCGAACTGTTTTCTCAAGAACAGTTTACTAGTCTCAAACATCCCTCTTAAAACTTCAACTTTTAACACCCTTGTTGACACCTAAATTTTTGGGGTTAATTTTTGCTAAATAATGTATAAAAAAAATAAAAAAAAATCAAATCACATGGCATATAGTTTAGGAAAGTTTTATATTCCATTAGGATTTTAGGTAATATACACTCGGATGTGTTTTTGCGCAAAAAGGGGAATTTTTTGGATAGAATATGTGAAAAATATAAAAGAGAATATGACATGTGGTGCAATGATATATTTAGAGAATTATGCACGAGTGAAATTGGAAATAAAATATGCTTCAAAGATCTAAAATTTTCCCCTATAAAAGGCGTTGCGCACGTACGAACAAAGGGAGGTGGAATTTCAAAATTTTTTAGAGCAATTACGTGAGGAGTTCTTGGGGTTTGGTGAGCGGGGATTCGAAAGAAAAATCAAGAAAAGAAGTTTTCTTCCGTTTGTCTTCGGTTTGTCTTGAAAAGAAAAAAGTCAAAAAAAGAAAAGTCATGAGGTGAGAGATTGAGAAAAAAGAAAAGAAGTGACGTGAAAAAAAAGAAGAAAAAAGCCCCCCCCACGCGACTGTTCATCTTCCTCGCGGGGGGTGGGTCTTCGCCGGCGCTATCACCGTCCGCTCCCTCCGGCGTCCGACCGCGCCATCCCCGCTCGCCCGTGCCGGCATACGCCCCGACGCTCCACCGCCTCCGAGCAGCAACGCCGCCCCGCCTTAGCCGGTGATCCGCAGCTAGCCCCCGACGCCGGAGCCGTTCGGCGATCCATCTCCACCACGGTCGCACACCTCCGCACGCAGTACCGCCGTGCCGCTGCATCTCCGAGCGACGCCTCGCTCCGCCCGTGAAGTCGCTGCTGCCGCCGAGCCGAGATCCAGACGCCGAGGTCTCTCCACCTGCAGGTCCGAAGCCCCGGCGCTCTTGTCCCGACACCGCCGTGCCGCCCCGATCGCCGATTGACGGAGCCCGCGCCACGATCCGACGTTGCAGCAACTCAGACGCCCGCGACGCTCGCTCCCGGTGCTGTGACGCCGCCGCGCCGATCCCCAAAACGCTGTGCTGCCATCGCGCCGCTCCCGGTGCCCTCGCCGGAACCCTAGCCGGACATCTCCCCTCGCCGGACCGGCCACCAGCTTTATTTTCCTTTTTCTTTTTCAGAAAAAAAGAAAAGAAAAAAGAGAAAAGCAAAAGAAATTTAGGTATCTTCTTCATCTTATTTTTGTTCTATTATTTTTATTTTTATTTTATCTTTTTGGTGTATTATCCTCTTATGTGAAGATGATAATTCCATGATACAAAAATTGCCTTGAAATTAGTGATTGTCAGTCAGATTTTCGCGCCCGAAATCCGACTCGTAATTACTTAAAAAATTGCCAATCCGATTTCCCGCCCGAGATCCCATTCGTGATTTATGTGAAATTGGCCAACTCGATCTCATGCGCGAGATACGGTTTGTCAATTTTGGGTATCAATATTGCTTGATTTATTGTGGTATTACTTAGGCTAGTTTTCTTAAAAAAACAAAAATAAAAAATGTAGTTTTAGGGTTTGCATTCATAATAGGAATTTTATTTCGAATTTTCAAAAATAAAAAAAATCAAATCAATTAATTTAGGTTGTTAGTTCCTTTTTAATTTGGATTGCATGTTTAATTATTTGGCAATTATTAATTTGGAAATTTTTTTTAAAAAAAAGGAAAAAATGAAAAACACAAAAAAAGTCATAATGCATATGTCATGTAAAATTAGGGCATCTTTTGCACGTCATAGCATATTAGGGTAAAATTGCATTTAGTTTAATTTTAGATGATATTTTTCTTAATTTACCATAGGTTTAGGTATTTTATTAAATAGATTGCATTTTAGGATTATCTAGGTTAAGATAATATTTTAGTTTAAATTAGGATTTGGCTCAACCTAATTCCTAAAATAAATTAAATAGGATCTTAATCTAATTAGGTAATTTTCACATTTCACCTAATTTCGACTTTCTTGAAAAATACCAAAAAATGTCATAGGTTAAATTAATTTTATTATTTATGATGAAATGCATTCTTTTAGAAAAAAAAAAAACTTCATATGCACATCATTAGTGTTAGATTCATTGAGAGGCATGTCGTTTAGTATTTTTGCTAGGCCCATTTAATTAGAAATTACATGTCACCAGGATTAGATCATTTAGTTAATATCGCATTGCATATTGCATGATTTTCATTAATTAAGTGAAAAAAAAAAGAAATTGTGTGTTAATTAGAAACCATATCAAGGGTTGTTGATGTGGATTTTAATTTAACATTGCAGATGTTTTCGTTGCTTGGAGGTAAGTTTTTACAATTTATTTATTGTTTATCTGAGTGTTAAATTGGTGGTTTGTGCACGTGCATGATAACCTCACATGTTAGGGAAATAGATTTAAAATAAACCCAAGCTGCTTGCAAAAAAAATATTTTTTTCGAAATAAAAGAAATGGTACCGAAAGGGCGTTAGAGAAATTTAGCGTAACCAAGTCCCCGTACCCATAGTCTCTGGTTCGTAGGAGTAAAATAATTCTCCCGTTATTTTACTTGGGTTTCTAATCGACCCACCAAAAATAGATTAGTGGCGACTCCTAATAAAAAATTTGCATGTTAAGAACTTAAACCGAAAGTCGTGAATTGGTATGGGCTTGGGAGAGCCCGAGTTAAGTCTAGGCTTAACAATCCATTAGCCAAACCCTAAGAGGTTTACACCCGAAAAATTGGTCGCGACAACCCTAAACATCCGAATTCTATCACCATTCAAGCACACATACTAGACACAACATGCAAGAGCAAATTAAGGATCCCAACTTGCCTCCAAACCGAGCAAACACGAGCAAACGGCGACTGGACACGGCGACGACGAGCGACGGACGAGTGGCTTCCTTCTTCTTCGCACGCTCACTCTCCCTTTCTCTCTCGATTTCTCTCTTTCTCTTGGTAACTCTCTCTCTCTCTCTCTCCCTTCGGACGAACCCCTCTCTCTCCCTCTCTTTCTCGCTTAAGCTGGCTTCATCATCCTCTAAATTCTTCCCCTCAATCATTAGCTATGATTAGGCATGCATGAAGGACACTTGGCACACTTCAAATGACAAGTGGGGGAGGGCATGCAAAACCGGTCTCTTCCCCTCCCCTCTTCGTGTGGTCGACAGCCCTTTATGGGCTCTATGGGTCGGCCAGCTTGGCCCATCTTAGGCCCATCCCTCTTGGGCCTAAGACCCAAGTTTAATTAACCTAAGATTAACCCTTTTAAAAACTAATTAAATCCCTATTTAATTAAAGCACTAAATTGCAAATTAAGATAACTATATACTTGAAATTATAAATTCATAAGTTCCCATTTATCATACATATGGCCAAAGATAAAACTTATTTTCCAAAATTCATCCATTAAAGACTTGGCCATACATCTCATCGCAAATCATGGATTAGAAGGCTACAAATTACAATATCGGTACTTCCATTGCCAATCCATGGTTCATGGCATATTTAGGGATTTTTATGAAATTCTAGGATGCCACACTTATTCTCAAAATTTCTATTCAATGTTTGGTATCTTAGAATATTGCCAATAATCATGAATTGATTCAATCTAATAGAATATTTCTAGAAAAGTAAGTTAAGCTGGAATTGAGAGTTTCAAGGAAAGAGGAAAATCGATTTTTAATAATCACATTCTAGTTTTGTATTAACTGGTTGATCAATTAAAATTAATATGAGATAATTATAATTGTGAATATAATAAATTGTTATTAAAAAAAGATCAAGAAAGATATTAATGTAATCGATTGATTTAGGATACTGCATATTATATCTACTAAAAAATGTGATGCTCATTTTGAGTTGTTATATATCTTAACAGATTTATGGTAACGAGCTCTCAAAGTATGTTGGTCACGTGAATTATTTATTAGTATGAACGTTGCAGAGATGTGAAGAAAAAGTTTTATTCGGCCCACCATATACGAGTGGGAGATGATGGGCTAAGGCGAGCTTGTCTGCCTATGTTGGGCCAAATTCGGCCCATAAAGGGAGAGCTTATGAGAGAGGAAGGGCAGTGATTTTTTCAATAAATATTAACTGCTATGTGATATATATATATATATATATATATATATATATGAAAAAGGAAAATGGGTATGTTAAGAATTTAACGAAATGAAACAGTACATTCTTCTTCCCCCTTTTGAGAAAATAGTGAAATCTCTCTTGAAGAATGCAACTGTAGGATTTCAATCGATTACTCTGATACTGCAACGAGTATTTAATATGTGGAAAACAAGGAATGTCCATCTCCATGATATTCTTTTAATCGGTGTTACATGTTTTCCGGGCATGTTTCCGTGTTTGTTTTCGGTATTCGATTGTTTGAGTATCGGTTTGTTTTTTTTTTTTTCAGGAATCCATTTACAACAGTAAGAAACCATACAAACCATGAAAACGGTATCTATGGGGGTGACGAAAGAAAGAAATAATATTCTTTAGCCTTCCATGAAGCAATATTATCTTATGCGCACAAAGACGGTCTGGCCATTACTATTGACTCCAAAGAAAAAGGAGAAGGGGAAAAGCACACAGAACAGAGTTATTTGGTCTCTTTGCCATTGAGCCGAAAAGATATCTTGGTCTAACTTTATGTAGATTGTTAGAAAAGTTTTTTATGCAAAAAAAGTGATAATACTTTGGTCACAATTACACTGCAATTGTGAAGAATTCAAGTCATTCTCAATGATGTAGCAGCAAAAGCAAAAGCAAAATTCTTCTTGGCATAATATTTGTTCTAGGACTTTCTCCATTGTTACATATACCCATATCCCCAATTTAATGAGGCTTATGTGAGGGATTAGCTCCCCTGTGCTTATTTCGTATCAATAAATACTCTTATTTATTAAAAAAAAAAACAGGAAAAGAATAGTATGACAAGTTTCTTTGGTAATAAATAGTTTAAGGCTTGAATTATGTGACGCCCCAAACCTCGAGCGTGCAAACATCTCTCGATAGTCGACTAAAATTTTGTGACGTCCTAGGACGCGTCGCCGACCCTTTCATTTTATGCACATGCGGAAGCAAACTAATAATCCCCATACAACAATCAAACATGGGATAGAAAAACAGGACAATCAATTTTCACAAAACACACTTCATACACATGCCAAATTAACTTAAGGCTTCGTATTAACAAGTCTCTGTCAAAAAAAAAAAAAAAACCCTAGGCCACCTACACACCAGACCCTCTAGCCTTGGGGTTCGAGTTCTCCATCTAAGGACCTAAAAATAGTTAAACCATGACGGGGTGAGATAAAAATCTCAATGAGTCAAAACCCTAAACCCCGATTAGGACGAGAATTCACTCAGAGGCGGTCATAGACATGCACCATTCAGAACTTACATCGCCTCAGCACGTCCCTGCATATTAGTTGAACACATATGCACTTATAAATGCAGTAAGCGTGCTCAATAACTGGAACACATCACTTTCATATATCAACCAAACACAGGGGTCCCAATTATAAGGTAAAACAATTATAACACGTTTCATTATGTGCCATACAACCCCATAATAAGGCACAGCCATCTCAATCATTCATGCATGTCCTAATTATTTACGACACAACGGCCACGGCACCCCACTAAGGAGCTTTGTTCGGGAATCCATCCGTGAACGGCAACGTCTAGTGTCCTCTGCCTATACGGCATTCCACTGAGGAGCTTCATTCAATTTATTCGCGAACGGCAACGTCTAGCCTCCTCTGCCTAGACGGCATTCCACTGAGGAGCTTCATTCTGAAATCTATTCGCAAAAGGCAACGTCTAGCATCCTCTGCCTAGACGGCATTCCATTGAGGAGCTTCGTTCCGAAATCTATTCGTGAATGACAACATCTAGCCTCCTTCGCCTAGACGGCATTCCACTGAGGAGCTTCATTCCGAAATCTATTCGTGAATAGCAACGTCTAGCATCCTCCGCCTAGACGACATTCCACTAAGAAGCTTCGTCCCACATAAACGGCTCAGGATGGTTTCCACTTAGTGACCACACGTACATCCAAACTTGGCCAAGTACACAGTGTTTTGCACTCAAATCCTCAATTTCAAATAATAGACTTGGCAAATTTCTTTTGTATTAAAAATCATCCCAGTAAAATAATCATTCGTGGTCACGCCTTTAAATCGAACCAATAAGCATGGTACCTTCTCATTTCAAAATTCCACGACTTCATACACTATATAAACATTTTTGGCATAAAAAATCGACACCCGGTATTTTTCTATTTAAATACCAAAATCCAATTTTTGCAATAATAATTCAAAACGACAATCAAGCACCTAATTACACAAATTATCAATCAATTTCACATGTAAATGCATCTACAACGATCAGCATAAAATTTCACTAACCGGCTATCTTGGTACAATTTATGCAAATTATAATTAAATAAATTGCAATTAAATAAATAAATTGCGTTTAATTAAAATGAACTACTTAATTAACCTGACCATGCAGACACATCATCAACCATGTCAACTCTTAGCTTCCAGCATATAGCCAGAACACCAAAATTCCCTTTTTAAAATAAAATTAGTAACTCTTTTGTTTTTTTGGTTCAAACCTTCCGAAATAAATTCATACGGGGTCTGCATTTGAAATTAACCCGCCAAACTTTCCACGCTCCTCGTATAAAACCTCCTCGTTTTATTGAACACATAAAACTTGGCGTCCAAATCTGACACCATATTTCTTTTTTAAATTTCTTTTCCAACAACCCTCTTTTAAAAGCAAACCTTAGTAACCCCCTTTTTTTTGTTCAAAACGTTTAGAAATAAATTCATAGGTGCTTACGTACTCAAAATTAATCAGTCAAACTTTGCACACACCTAGTTTAAAACATCATTGTCTTATTGGGCAAATAAGTTTTGGTGTCTGGACCCGACACCTTATTTATTTTCTATTTAATAGTCCAAAAGGTCATGCTTTGCAATAACAATAAATAACCAACAAAGAGCAATCCACCTCATGATCTCACACATAAGTTCTTAGCATGCCAAAAGTCCACCACAACACTAAATACACCTTATTCAGCAAGCATAGTATCAAGGACAACCACAAAGCCATAACCGGGCTTAATTGGCAGAAATCGGGCGACTCGCGTGTTTCCAGGTTTAAATCCAGAAACCTAATCAAACCAGTTCAGAAAATTTCCAAATTTGAATATGTTGTAACGAACACATAAAAGAACATTTCTCTTGCAGACATATTAACCCATATATTTTTAGATTAAGCCCAGTAAATCGTTCAATTAAGTACAAAAACTGGGTCCCTTTCTAGAAATCACGTTCTCCGAAATCGGTTTGGTTTGAGGTCCAAAACATGTCTGTTTGATCTGAAATTTGAGTATGTTAAACTACAATATGTTAAAAATAACTTTTATGAAGAAACTCTTTCGAAAATCGAACCCTAAGGGTTGATAAAAATCCTTGCAATACCAAAAGGTCAAATTCCAGCACAATCCGAGATTCTGTTTTGAAATGACGAAGCTGAAATCTCATTATTTTAAATCCTTAAAACCTTGAGTAAAATGTATGTCATAACTGAAGATGTCTAAAACATTTCTTAAGAAGGAATCGACCTCAAAATTGTAGCCCATTTCAATCCACAAAAATGGCAAACGACGAGGGTCGAGTGAACTGATCCGAATTTCACTAATTCACCTTGCTTAATACTAATCATTCTTAGCACTAATCTAACTAATTTAATTAATACTAATCTAATACCCTAAGTGAAATTAACAATTTAATCAATGATTAAGGAGTTACCACACCGGATTAGCAAGAAAACGGATTCATGGCGACGGCGGTGAGTTCCCAAGACTACCATGTCTCCAACGGAGGCACAACGGCTGAGGAAAAGGTCCTACAAGGCTCACTACCAAGAGGAGTTTCTATGGTTGAGCTGGTCTCGGCTGGCTTGGGCTGATCGGTGACGGACATGGCTCAGCTTGGGCTGGTCTTGATGGCCACAGTTTGTTGGAGTTGCCCTGGACAGAGGGGCTGCGGCTGTGGGTTGTTGGAGTGGCGAGTGAGCTAGCGTGAGGGCTTGATGGGGCAGCAGCAGCAACCATGAAAGGAAGAAGGGGCTGCCGACGGTCAGTGAAGTGGAAAGGGTGGTGGCTAGGTGGCGTGCATGAAGATGGAGCAGCAGGCGTGAGGTGATGGTGGCAAAATAGAAGAAGAAATGGAATGAGGTGTGGAGTCGTGTGGTCAACAAAAGGAAGAAGAATGGGGCGTGAGGGGAGGAAGGGGGTGAAGAAGAAGAGAGGAGGAGGAAGGAAAGAAGAAGGTGGGCGGCAGAGAGATGGGGATGAGTTCACGAGTGAGAAAGTGGGGAAAGGGAGAGAAAAAGGGAGAGGAAAAGAAAGTCAAGATTAAATATCTAAGCCATGATTGCCTAAGCCTCAAAATCTTCATGCCTTAATGTCAAACACCCCTCCAATGGCCAATTTCCCTCATTTCTTCACAAATTAACTCATTTTGGGCAGCCAAAAATGCCATAAATCAGCCCATCCGAATTCTTTAATTCCTTTTTGCCGAAAACTGATTTTTCCGCAAAATTCAAGGCTCAACGGAATTGCTCCGAAAAATAATACGAAATCCTAAAAATGAATCATGACACGCTCGAACATCCAATTCCCGAAACCAAATTCAGTTTCATGGTTAAATCGACTGAACGCAATTTTAATACAACCTAACCTACCGGGTAGCTTTTAGGGATTTTAATGCGTTTGACCTGTGGTCGATAATTTTCGATCTACATTTGTGCATCTCTGATTTATTGATGACTCTCGGTTGTTGTAAAAATCTCAATGTTTCAATTATGGTTACCAGGTGCTGAATCAACAGAAAATTGGGTTAGTGCTGTTTGATGCGAATTTTGCAATCAGGAATTCAATTGCATACTTTTGTCTAATCGACCTATATCCAATTACTAATCGCTTATAATGGTGATGTATTGACCCTTGCCGATTATCACGGTTGAGCAATCGATTTCTGATCGAATTCTTAAGTCTGTCGTGTTTATATCCCTTAACGGCTTCACTTGATAGATTAGTTAACTCGTGAGTGATAAACTCTAAGAAAAAGGACCATAGATGCGTTGACAAAATGCCCATTTCATATATTTGAAACGGGATCAAATTTCAGGATGTCACAAATTATATACTTTCTCAATTTGTTCAATTTGATTTTTGAACTCTTTCTTTTCTCTTTTTTTTTTTTTTTTTTTTGTCCAACTAAATCCTTGAACTATAACTTCTTTTAAGTTAGTACTCCCATCAAATATATGAATGGAAACGCTGTTGTGGAACCGTCTCATTGCCACTTTGATACCTGGATATCCATGTGTCAAGTGTGATACAGCTCTCGTAGTTGGAATGGCAACTTTTGTTTAGAAACTCGCAAGTTCTAGGGCCCGAGTCACAATCTGATTTATGTGCTCACCGTGTAGTCCTGGCGGACGTTGATCAGATGTTTTCATTCATTGTATTCTCCACTGCTGGTTTGGAGTAATTTGCTGAGATTCGGTCTATAGATTGTATTCTGCGCTCAACTTTTTGAGGGATTTCTGCGACTTGGCTTGCAGGACATGCGCGTTGTGGGGACTTTGGAACGTTTCTAAATGAATGGCGAAACAACGCTATTGTCCATGGTGTTTGAGATTTGGATATTTGAAGCCTACTTCTTAACTTGTTGACTATGACCTGTTCAATGAAATGCGTCTATGGCATTTTCATAAAATGGCTTCTCAAAGCGTTCAAACTCAATGAGTTCGATTTAGTTTATACCTTGCTGATTGCTTCATCGGTCAGTAGCCATGATTTGGAGTGTGTTCATGATCATGAAGACTAAAACTACGCATAAGATTGATCCTTTTATTTTTTTGCATCTTGTGTCGTGATTGACAATGGCGGGCGATGAAAAAAATGACTGGAAGCTGTTTATTTGTGACGATTCGCGATGATTCATTGCGTCACATCTCTTTTTCTTATTCATAGGCGTTAGTTTCTTCAAAGTTTATGATAGTATGACTTGGATGGAGATGGTGAATCAGCGCCGGTCAAGTCAGATTCTCCGATGATGGTCCAATGGTGGTCGACTGACTTCGAAGTTTAGGCTTAATTCTAGTTTTAATTTAATTTATGTTTTTTGGGCTTTGATCTGCTTTGTTAGAAGCATTGGGTTATCGATGAGTTGGGCTTAATTTTCTTTTAAATTGGGCTTGGATTGCTTTGAAAATGGGTTTGACTTAAAAGACCAAGCGTGTCTCGGCCCAGGTCAATGAGACCAGCCTACGGGCCATATTCAGACTAGCCCGAGGGGCCCGGGCAGGCCCGGGTCCACCGTCTTCCAGAACATAAATGACATTTTTTTAAAAAATTAATTAAAAGAAATTTTTAAATATTTTTGGGAAAAAAAGGAATTAGCGAATTCAAGAGTGGTTGGGCGAAGTAATTCTGACGTGCATTACTCGTGCCACCGGAAAAATCTCCCTGCGTCGCCTGCATAAAACATCCATCAAGGAACACGCGGTTTGCACGATGGTGAGAACGAGCAGTACCCCAGCGGTCCTGAACCACGGCTTACTGAGGTAGTCCCGGTTGAGGATGGCCTTCCACTGGTGCCACCTGGTCCTGTTGTACGCGTTCAGGCTCTGGCACTGGCTCGAGAAGACGAACTCGCTGCTGTCCCTCATGGTCTCCGTGTACATGCCCTTGATGAGACTAACCACGTCGTCCGTGCTCCCGAGTTGATTTTCCAAAATTCCGCTGCTGGTTAGAATGTCGACGTCTTCGGGCGAATTCATGAGGCTGTCCATGAGGAAGGCGTAGCTGGTGATGTACTTTTCATCATGGTGGCACTGCTCATACGCAATCATGTTCCTGAAGTACGGCTCGGTCCACTTGTGCACAACCACATGCTATTATTTATTTTTATGATCCCATATTTTCGGACCCACGTTTTCTCTTAAAGTGACGGTTATTCAACATACGGTTTTTTCCACATACGTACCTTTTCGTGACAACCACCCATTTGGTAACCGCTTTGATGGAAGACGGTTTATAAAGGAACGATCGTTAATTCTAACAGGTAACTACAAGATCTAACTTAAACTCTCTCATTTAGAATACACCATCGGTACGAGAGTGAATTAGGTTAGTAGCGTGTGCCTAATTTCTTTGTATTTTCAGGTTTTTCAAACAAACGAGAACAAGAACAATGGCTGGAGGTTTGTCTATAAACGATCTTGGCTTCCGCATTATGAATTATTTTTTCTAACATTTGGTATCAGAGCATGTTTAGTGCCTCTGCCTTATTTTTCTCGGATTTTCGGTGTATTTTTTGGGCATTTTAGAGATGAAAAGTAACTCGAATTTTTTAGGCCAAGAGAGATTCGCCAATTCTGGGCAAAATCCGGTGACCCACCCCTCAAATTCGGACCCGTATGGTCGCACTGCCATGAGGAATATTAGCCATGAGTTATTTCGGCATATCGGTGTTCGCCGGAGGCTAATCGGGTGGTGGAAGTCGCGGTGGTTGAGGATTTGTGTTTTTAGGAAATTTTCGTATGATTTGGGGCTTATTTCTTCGTCATTTTCGCCGAAACTTGAACCCATGTGGTCGTGCCGACATGCTCTTTAAGACCCATCAATTATTTCGGTCTTAGATGGGTTGCCGGAAAAGAAACGGCCGGCGAAATCGCGGTGGAATGGCGAAAAACGGCGAAGAAATTCGCTTTGGGCGCGAGGAAGAAGGCGCGTGGAGCCCACGCGCCACACGCTCTCACAAGCACTCAACTGCTGCGCGCGTGGGATCCACGCGCGCGGCAGTTGCCAGCAACGCACGTGCCTGTCGTCTCCCTCCCGTGGCTGTTTTTACACTTTTGGCCCAAATTTTTCATGTTTTTACAATCTTGCCCTTGCCCAATTTATTTATTTACTGTTCTGCCCTTGATGTATTTATTTATTATGTCATTTCGTGCATTTTTATGAGTATTTTATGCATGAAATTAAATGTCCAATGGTCTATATATTTAATTAATTAGAGTGGCCACAGCATCTTTAATTAATTAAAATTATATATTAAAAGCCTCCGGATCATATTTAGAAATGGACATTGATTGTAATTAATTATATTAATATGATGAATTTTATCCCACAGGAATTTTCATTATATTAATATGATTAATTAGGATGAAATATCATATTATTTTTCTTAATTTATCCACAGGGATTAAGAAAAGACATATAATATGGTAGTTTCTTCATGAAATAATTATGAATCTATTTAAATTAAAAACTTAGCCCACAGTAGTTTTTATGTTATGCGGTTCATATTGTGACATGTTTACATTGGTAAAACATGATTTATTTATATTTGCCTCAAATTTTGTGACATAAGCATGATTATTTGATATGCAGTTTCGCAACTTGTGAATTTCTCTGAATTTAAGTTTAATGTTCCCATATTGAATGGTGATAATTATAAAGTTTGGAAGGAGTCAGTTCTTCTTCAATTGGGGTGGATGGACATTGACTATGCTATCAGGAAAGACGAACCACCTGCTCTTACTAATTCGAGCACTTCGGCTGAGATAGCTCTTTATAACCAATGGGAGCGGTCCAACCGCATTTGTCCGATGTTTATAAGAGCTAAAATATTTCCTAGTATTTATGGTTCGGTTGCTCAGCATAGCAATGCTAAGGCTTTATTGGAGGCCATAGATGCGCAGTTTGAGAGTTCTGAGAAGGCGCATGCCATGACCTTGGTTATAAAGTTTTCATCATTGAAGTTCACTAGTGTTAAAGGTGTGCATGGGCACATCATGCAAATGAGGGACATTGCAACTCAGCTTAAGAAACTTGAGGTTGAGAAATCTGAATCTTTTATTGTGTATTATATTCTGAACACTTTCCCACAACCGTATGCATATTTCAAGATCTCTTATAACACACATAAGAATAAATAATCAATTAATGAACTCATAATAATGTGTTTTTAAAAGGAAGAAAGACTGATTATGGAATTGGGAGAAAGTGCTCATTTGGTAACATAAAGAAATGATAAGGGCTATGGCAAGTATAAGGAAAAAGGTAAAATACCTCCCAAGCTAACATTAAGAAAGAATCCAAATGTTTCTTCTGTAAACAAAATGGGCATATAAGGAAGGATTGTGTCAAATTTAAGGCCTGGCTCGAGAAGAAAGGTAATCCAATATCTTGTGTTTGTTCTGAATCTAATATGACTGATGTAAGTCACAATACTTGGTGGATTGATTCTAGATCTACAATCCATATTTCGAATTCCTTGCAAGGTTTTCAAAACCATAGGAAGCTAGTGGGAAGTGAACAAAGCATCTATTCAGGAAACAAGATGCGCTCACATGTGGAAGCTATTGTGACATGTAGACTAGTTCTCAATAGTGGTTTTGTTTTGAATTTGGAAAAGACCTTTTATGTTCCTAGTTTTTCTAGAAACTTAATTTCAGTTTCAAGACTTGTACCTTTAGGATACTCCTTTAACTTTTCATATTCAAACTTCTGTTTATCATTTAAATCTGAAATTGTCGGGAGTGGTATTTTTTCTGATGGTCTTTTTCGAATTAATTTACAAGACAATACCTATTATGATGCGATGCATGTTCATGATAAAGCTGGTATGAAACGATGTGGTGTGAAAGAACATTCCTGTATGTTGTGGCACCAAAGATTGGGACATATTTCCATAGAAAGAATTAAACGATTAGTAAATGATAGAGTACTTGGTACTTTAGATTTTACTGATTGCGATACTTGTGTGGACTGCATAAAGGAAAAGCAGACTAACAAAACAAAGAAAGGTGTCAAGAGGAGTACAAAAATATTGGAAAAGACCTTTTATGTTCCTAGTTTTTCTAGAAACTTAATTTCAGTTTCAAGACTTGTACCTTTAGGATACTCCTTTAACTTTTCATATTCAAACTTCTGTTTATCATTTAAATCTGAAATTGTCGGGAGTGGTATTTTTTCTGATGGTCTTTTTCGAATTAATTTACAAGACAATACCTATTATGATGCGATGCATGTTCATGATAAAGCTGGTATGAAACGATGTGGTGTGAAAGAACATTCCTCTATGTTGTGGCACCAGAGATTGAGACATATTTCCATAGAAAGAATTAAACGATTAGTAAATGATAGAGTACTTGGTACTTTAGATTTTACTGATTGCGATACTTGTGTGGACTGCATAAAGGAAAAGCAGACTAACAAAACAAAGAAAGGTGCCAAGAGGAGTACATAAATATTAGAAATCATACACACGGATATTTATAGTCCGGATATGGACTCATGTGGTCAAAAATACTTCATCTCTTTCATAGATGATTACTCACGTTACATGTATCTTTATTTGATTCATAATAAGTATGAAGTATTATATGCATTTAAGGTATTTAAGGCGGAAGTAGAGAAATAATGCAATAAGCAAATTAAGATCATGAGACCAAATAGAGGTGGAGAATTCTATGGTAGATACACTGAAGATGGACAAGCACCTGGTCCATTTGCAAGGTTTCTTCAAGAGTATGGGATAATTGCCCAATATACTATGCCTGGTTCTCCGGACCAAAATGGCGTAGCAGAAAGAAGAAACCGGACCTTATTAGACATGGTGCGTAGTATGCTTAGCAGCTCCAAACTTCCTAAATCCTTATGGACTAAAGCACTTAAGACGGCAGTGTACATATTAAACCGAGTTCCGACAAAGGCTGTCCCAAAGACACCTTTTGAGTTATTTAAGAATTGGAAACCGAGTTTACATCATGTGCGCGTCTGGGGATGCCCGTTTGAAGTGAGAGTTTACAATCCACAAGAAAAGGAGTTGGACTCAAGGACCATAAGTGGATATTTCATTGGATATGCCAAAAGGTTTAAGGAATACAGGTTTTATTGATATCACTAGGATTGTGGAATCAAGAAATGCTAAATTTCTTGAAAATGACTTGATTAGTGGGAGCGATCAATCGAAAGACCCTGTTCTTAAGAAAGATCATTCAGACACTCAACCTTTCACCTCAAGTTTAAGGTTAGTTGTTGCTTATAATGCCCCTTCAGTTCAGCCGGCTATTGAACAACCAATCGTTGAAGTTCCACAACCTGCCGATATTGATTTAGTGGATCCAATTGGTCAGCAATTACCAGAAACTGTTAAACAACCGGTTCAGCAACACGCTTCTCAAGAGAATGTTGATGCAACATTGAGAAGATCTGCTGGAATAAAGAAATTGGCTATTCCTAATGATTATATTGTGTATTTACAAGAGTCTAACTACAATATTGGAGCTAAGAATGATCCCAAAATGTTTTCACAAGCCATCGATAGTGATAAATCCAATTTGTGGTACAATGCCATGAAGGAAGAGATGAGTTCAATGGCATCTAACAAAGTCTGGGATTTGGTTGAGTAACCTGATGGTGCGAAGGCCATTAATTGTAAATGGGTCTTCAAAACTAAGAAGGATTCATTGGGTAACATTGAAAGATATAAAACTAAACCGGTTGCCAAAGGATTCACTCAAAAGGAAGGAATCGATTACACGGAGACTTTTTATCCTATATCTAAGAAAGATTCTCTTCGTATTGTTTTGGCATTGGTTGCCCATTTTGATATGGAATTACATCAGATAGATGTGAAAACGGCGTTCCTCAATGGAGAACTAGAGGAGGAGGTTTACATAAAACAACCTGAAGGATTCGCCTCTAGTAAAGGTGAGCATTTGGTGTGCAAGCTTAAGAAATCTATATATGGCTTGAAACAAGTATCCCGCCAATGGTACTTAAGGTTTCATGATGTCATCTCTTCATTTGATTTTATAGAGAATGTCATGGATCAATATATATACCAGAAGGTCAGTGGGAGCAAAATTTGTTTCCTTGTGCTGTGTGTAGATGATATACTACTTGCAACCTATGATAAGGGGTTGCTACATGAGGTGAAATAATTCATCTCTAAGAGTTTTGACATGAAGGATATGGGTGAGGCATCTTATGTCATTGGCATTAAGATCCATAGAGATAGACCTCGAGGAATTTTAGGACTATCTCAAAAAACCTATATCAATAATGTCCTAGAGAGATTTCGGATGAAAGATTGTTCACAAAGTATAGCACCCATTGTGAAGGGTGACAGGTTCAATTTGAACCAATGCCTGAAGAATGATCTAGAAAGGGAATAAATGTACAATATTCCTTATACTTCTGCTGTTGGAAACTTGATGTATGCTCAAGTTTGCACTCGACTTGACATCGCTTTTGCTGTAGGAATGTTGGGAAGATATTAGAGTAATCTAGATTTAGACCACTAGAGAGCTGCAAAGAAAGTTATGAGATACCTTCAAGGTACCAAAGACTACATACTTATGTATAGACGAACTGACAACCTAGAAATAGTCGGTTATTCGGATGCGGACTTCGCGGGCTGCGTTGATTCACGAAAATCAACATCTGGATACATTTTTATGTTAGCTGGCGGAGCTGTGTCATGGAGAAGTGCCAAGCAGACTTTAATCGTTACTTCAACTATGGAGGCTGAGTTCGTTTCTTGTTTTGAGGCTACCTCGCATGGTGTATGGTTGAAGAGTTTCATTGCTAGGCTTAGAATTGTTGATTCTATTTCTAAGCCATTAAGAATATATTGTGACAATTCAGCTACAGTTTTTATGGCTAAAAATGCCAAAAGTGACAGTCAAAGTAAGCATATCGACATTAAGTATTTAGCCATAAAGGAACGTGTTAAAGAGAATAAAGTGGTCATTGAATACTTTAGCACTAAATTGATGATAGCTGATTCTTTAACTAAAGGCATGCCACCAATGAAGTATAAGGATCATGTGACAAGTATGAGAGTAGGTCCTATAATGTAATTTGTCGTCATTTGGACAATTTCTGTTATATGAAACTCTTATTCAGTTGTAATGTTGATTCTCAATTTTAGTGTACACATTATGTTGTTTATAAGAATAACATTTAACCTTGGTTGTGGAATAAACATAGGGTTTATTCATTAAGATATGTTGTCACATATAGGCTGTCATTAAAGAAATAAGATACATTGTGATACATGGAAAATATTACTCACTCTTAGAGAGCATGTCGCCATGATCCATGTGTTTTGTTTATTTTCTTTTAAGCATAAAGTTTTCGTGGAATTGGTTAGATAATCCGTATGATGAAAATGATGGGATCAAATGGGAGAATGTTATTTATTTTTATGATCCCATATTTTCGGACCCACATTTTCTCTTAAAGTGACGGTTATTCAACATACGGTTTTTTCCACGTACATACCTTTTGGTGACAACCACCCATTTGGTAACCACCTTGATGGAAGACGGTTTATAAAGGAACGATCGTTAATTCTAACGGGTAACTACAAGGTCTAACTCAAATTTTCTCATTTAGTATACACCATCAATACAAGAGTAAATTGGGTTAGTAGCGTGTGCCTAATTTCTTTGTATTTTCAGGTTTTTCAGACGAACAAGAACAAGAACAATGGTTAGAGGTTTGTCTATAAACGATCCCGGCTTCCGCATTATGAATTATTTTGTCTAACACACGCTGCATTACAAGGTTACCATCGATGAAGTCGACATCAAGCAGGGAGGAGGTTCCCTCGCCCAGTCTGAACCTGACCCCGGCCTCTTACAGCTCCTTTGCACTCCGAGTCATCTGGAATTTCTCGCCCTCTTTGACCACCACTTGTCGCGGGAAAGCAGGCAGTTGCATGGTTTGCACATAGTCCACCAGGTGCTGCACCTGAACTCCCGGGCTCACAAGCTCATACCCGTGCATGACGCTTCTGAAGTACTCGTAGCTAAGCTTGAAGAATGCGACAGTGGTACTCACTGTGGTGAGGCTGTATAGATTCTGGAGGACAAAGAACGGGACTTGATTTTCCAGCAGCAGGACGTCATGGAATACAGCATTGCTCATCCACTGCTTGCTTAATACCTCATCATTCTGGTCTCAGTGCTTGGGGTCATGGTTCCAGTTACGGTTCCTTATGAAAAGCTCAACTAAAAAAACTGCGTCCACTAAGATAATTTCTACGAGCTCACAGCTACTTTGGGTAAGCTTTGCATGGTAGCATTGTCGAATGCGGTCTTCCGATTCGCTGATCATTCTGGTACAAGCTGGGAGGTCAGCCATGCTGCGGAAGAGGAAGCCTGTCAAGTACCTCAGTTTGATCTCCTCCCTCAACTGAAGCTCTTTCTTACCACGGTGGAATGGCCCGATGGATATGACTTGAGGTGTGTAGGCCTCT
This sequence comes from Eucalyptus polyanthemos subsp. polyanthemos, assembly GCA_017140185.1. Classification (NCBI taxonomy): domain Eukaryota; kingdom Viridiplantae; phylum Streptophyta; class Magnoliopsida; order Myrtales; family Myrtaceae; genus Eucalyptus; species Eucalyptus polyanthemos. The sequence goes on from CM029459.1 coordinate 27,581,085, forward strand.
GCATTTGCTTTACGCAACTTCTCAGGCACTCGATAGATGCAACCCTGGGTGGACACGGCAGGCAAGTGTTGGAGAAATCTTTCCAGAATATTTTGAAGCTAACAAAACGTTTCTTTCAGTCTAAGTCTGGATGTTCGGAGACCGACAGTTTAAAGTCTGAAGACTTTGTATTCTCAAGACTCAAGACTCAATACTCAAGACTCAAGACTTAAGTCTATTCTCACTGACAGTCTTTCTAATCCAATGACGAAGGAAATCCAAAGCCGAAGTATATGGTTGAGGGTTCGATCCTATCCTCACGGAAAAGATTCTTTGGTTGGATAAATATTTCGGATTCTTTAATTCTTATCTAAGATCGATTGAAGATCCGATGGTCGACGAAATATTCTTGGAATGTTCTATTCTTGGAAACCAAGATCGATTGTATGGGCGAACGGGATTGATGGGCTATCATCGAGATTCCTTAAATAGCTCGGATGATCTTCTTGATTGATTCCGTCCAACGGGTAGATTGGAGGAATTCCTTTGGTAAGTGCCAACGGTTATGATGGCATAAAGGAGTATAAAAGGAAGACGTTCTAGTTGTTTTAAGTGTGTGATCGATAGAAAAATTCAGTCGAAGAACCTTGATTGTTAGTCGATACGATCGAGCGAAATTGTATACACGAGAGAGTGTTTGTACTTGGTGATACCTTGAGCGAGTGTAGTAGATCATCTACACCAAGAAGTCAAGGAAGATCAACACGTAACATCTCTTTGTTCATAGTGGAATCCAGCCAAATTGGCTGTCGGTGCGAAGAGTGGACGTAGGCTTAGATCAAGCCGAACCACTATAAACCGCGTGTTTAATTCTCTCTTTCCTTACTCGGTCTTACGTTGATTATTACTCTTCGCAAATCTTTCAACTGTCTAAAGTATTGCGCAAGTATACAGAAATTATCGAGAAAAATCTTTGTATACCTATTCACCCCCTCTAGGTACTCATACTAGCAATATCAATTGGTATCGAGCTGTGTTCTTACTTTGTTTGAAGTGTTTTACTTGAGTAAAAGATCCATGGCTAGTATGCTAGCACCGGGGCTGATGGAAGGGCAAAGCAATACTAGACCACCCTACTTTGACGGAAAGGATTACAACATACGGAAGAACAAGATGAAAGCTTTCCTACGATCCAAGGATCCTCACGGAATGGGATGTTGTGGAAAGAGGAATCACTCATGTTGCTGCATCGGTCTACGAAAGAGGGAAAGAAAGCTGTTGAAGCCGGCGGAATACCTCGGGAAGAAATAAACAAGAGACAAGCACTCGATGCAAAAGCAATTTACTCTTTATATTGTGCCTTGTCTCCAACTGAATATAACAGAATATCTTCTTGTGTTACAGCAAAAGAAGTATGGGATAGATTACATATCACCTATGAAGGAACAGATCGAGTGAAGGAGACTAGAATCAACATTCACCTCGGTCAATATGAAGCCTTCAAAATGAAACCAGGAGAATCTATAAGCGACATGTTTAGTCGTTTCTGAGATATTGTCAATGGTCTTGAGAACCAAGGACAAAAAATTTCTGATCCCATGAAGGTGAACAAGCTTTGCGTGGACTCTCCAAGGATTGGAATCATATAAAGACTTCAATAAGAGAGACACAAAGAATTATGCCTCTATCTGTCGACGAGCTGATTGGAACTCTTCAGTCTTATGAAGTGGAACGAATTAATGAGGACGAAGATCCAAGAGGTAAGAAATCTATTGCACTAAAATCAAATGATGACTCTGATGATGCAGATTCTGAAGATGATATGGATGATGAGGAGCTCGCCCTCATGATAAGAAGATTCAGAAAACTGAATAGAAAAGGCAGAAGGTTCAACCCAAAGAAACAAAGTTTTCAGAGACAGTAGACCAAGTCTGTTGATGATGAGGAACCAAACAAAGATGTAGTTTGCTTCGAATGTAAGAAGAAGGGACACATCAGACCCAACTGTCCTCTTCTGAAAAAGAAAAGAGGAAAAGCTGAGAAGTTTCGAAAGGCTCTCAAAGCCGAAACCTAGAGTGATACAGAATGTGAAGAGAGTGATAATGAATATGCCAACATATGTTTGATGGCACATTCAGACTCAGACTTAGATTCTGGATCAGACTCAGACAGTGAATTTGAGGTAAGTGATTTTAAAATTCCTGTCAAAGTCTCTAAATATATTGATGAACTGTGTTTTAGTCTTAAGACTTCTCTCAAAAGGATTTCCGAACTTAAAAAGGAAAACTCAGCTTTAAAACAAAGGGAAGTCATTTTAGAAGAAAGAGTTAAAAGTCTAGACCAAAATGTTTCTGTTCTTAAAGAAAAAGAATATGATCTTTTGAAAGAAAATGTTTTCTTAAAAACGGACTTATCAAATATTTCAAAGAAGTTTTCGATAGGATCCGAAAAGCTTGAAAAAGTTCTTTCGGTTCAAAGACCTTACTTCAATAAGTCTGGTTTAGGCATGACAGCGGAAACAATTCCATTGATTGATTTTCCTAAAGTTAAAGAAAGAATTAAGAAAAGACCGTCGAGAGAGGCTTACAAAAATCATTTCAAGAAAGTTTTTGTAAAGTCTCGTTGGTCGAAATGCTCTAAGGTGTTCAAAGTGTAACAATAAGGATCACTTTGAAAAAGAATGTCCTATGGTTTGGAAACTGTTAAGAAAGTATGGCCTAATAATGCTTATCCTACTAACACCAAAGGACCCAAGAAAATTTGGGTACCAAAGAAAACTTGAGATTCTCTTTTAAATGCAGGTCTCCGTCAAGAAAAAGATAAAATGGTATACGGACAGCGGATGTTCAAGACACATGACGGGAGACTCAAAGTGCTTCATAAAGCTTGTTCAAGTAAACGGTGGAAATGTTTCATTTGGAGGAAACGGCAAAGGAAGCATCGTGGGATTTGGAGGCTGTGAAAATTGGAAATCTCACAATAAGCAATGTTTCTCTAGTAGAAGGACTCAACTATAACCTTCTCGGCATTAGCCATTTGTGTGATCTTGGTTTCAAGATCTCCTTTCAAGAAGGAATTTGCTATGGAATTAGTAAAGACTCTCGAGTCTTTCATGGGTCGAAAGACATGGAAACATCTATCTCTTAGACATGAAGTTGAATGAATCACAATGTCTAATTTCAATCCAAGATGAAGCAAGCTTATGGCACGAAAGCTTGGCCATGTCAATATGAAGCAATTAGCCAAAATCTCATCAAAACAGCATGTTCGAGGTCTACCCAAATTACCATATCAAAAGTCCGATCCATGCACACCATGTATTCTGGGAAAACAGGTAAGAAATTCATTTAAGCCAATAAATCATGTCTCTACTAATCATGTATTACGATTCTCGCTTATGGATCTCTTCGGACCAACGAGGAACTCGAGTATTGGAGGTAAGAAATATTGCCTAGTAATTGTGGATGATTTCTCTCGCTTTACTTGGGTATATTTCCTTGCAAGTAAGTCGAAACCTTTTCGTATTTTGAAAAATTTGCTAAAAAGGTTCAAAACGAAAAAGGATGTGTTATCTCAAGTATAAGAACAGATCATGGAGGTGAATTTGAAAATCAAGATTTCACAAAATTGTGTGATGAATCTGGTTTTAATCATGTATTCTCTTCTCCATACACTCCTCGGCAAAATGGAGTTGTGGAAAGAAAGGATAGATCTCTTCAAGAAATGGCTAGAACACTTTTAATTGAAAGCAAAATTTCTTCACGATTTTGAAATTTGAATTTGTTTACTGAGCATGCTATATCATCAATAGAGTCTTCCTAAGACCTATTCTTGAGAAAACCCCTTGTGAATTATTCAAAGATAAGAAGCCTATTGTTTCATACTTTCATGTGTTTGGTTGCAAATGCTTTATATTGAAAAATGCAAAAGATCGAGTTGGTAAGTTTGAAGAAAGATCAGATGAAGGCATCTTCTTTGGATATTCTACATCAAGCAAAGCCTACAGAGTCTTCAATAAGAAGAGCCAGTCTGTGGAGGAGTCAATGAATGTCAAATTCCAAGACTCAACGCAAGATGAATCCAGCCAGACTCAAAATGAAGAGTCGAACCGCTCCAGAGACCTTCTAAAGCTTACAACTCAAAAAGTATCTCAGACTCTGGAAGACCAGCGTCAAGATGTTCATGATGATTCAAATAAAGAAAGAGATCATCAACCAGAAAAATCAACCAGCAAGCTGGAAACACAAGTCCGGTCATCCTAAAGATCTCATTATCGGCGAAATTAATAAAGGAATTCGCACCGAGATCCAAAAGACGTGAAGAGTCTAGTCTTGTTGCTCTCATCTACGAAATTGAACCCAAAAGCATAGAAGAAGCTTTATCGATGAAAGCTGGATCGAAGCTATGCAAGAAGAGCTCGAGACAGTTCAACATTAACGATGTGCGGGATTTGACGTCTAAACCAAAAGGTAAAGCTGTTATTGGAGCCAAATGGGTGTTCAGAAACAAGATGAATGAAAAGGGAAAAATCGTACGGAATAAAGCAAGACTCGTGGCCAAGGGATGCACGCAAGAAGAAGGAATAGACTATGATGAGACTTACGCTCCTGTAGCAAGGTTAGAAGCTATTCGTCTATTACTTGCGTTTGCTTGTTACAAAAATTTCAGGTTATTCCAAATAGACGTCAAAAGTGCTTTCCTAAATGGGTTTATCCAAGAGGAAGTTTATGTGGAACAACCGCCTGGATTTGAAGACCCAAAGAGGCCAAACTCAGTCTTCAGACTGAAAAAGGCTCTGTATGGTCTAAAGCAAGCACCTCGAGCTTGGTACGACAGACTAAGTAAGTTCTTATTACAGAACGGATTTGTCAAAGTTAAAGTAGATACTACTTTATTTATCAAAAAGGAAAACAAAAGCTTTTTACTCGTTCAAGTATATGTGGATGACATTATTTTTGGATCCTCTAATGAAAGTCTATGCAAGAAATTTTCTAAGTCTATGCAGGATGAGTTTGAAATGAGTATGATGGGAGAATTAACATTCTTTCTTGGCCTTCAAATAAAGCAATTAAAGGAAGGAACTTTTATTTTCCAAGAAAAATATGCTAATGATCTTGTCAAAAGATTTGGATTGGAAAATTGCAAGAAGATTGATATACCAATGTCAAGTTCTTTGAAGATAGATAAAGATGAGGAAGGGAAGAAAGTTGATCAAAAGCATGTACGAGGAGCATCATCGGTTCACTTCTTTATCTTACGCTTCTAGACGACATTTTGTTGAGTGTTTGTATCTGTGCTAGGTTTCAATCGGATCCTAGAGAATCCCATCTCAGTGTTGCAAAACGTATTATTAAATACGTTGCTTCATCTTCAAGCATTGGTCTTTGGTATCCTAAGAAGGGAGACTTTAATCTTCTAGGATACTCAGATGCAGATCGGCCGGCTGCAGAGTCGATAGAAAGAGTACTTCTGGAACTTGCCAGTTGCTTGGAAGTAGGGACAGTGTCTTGGTTTTCAAGGAAACAAAGCAACGTAGCTCTCTCAACGACGAGCGAGTATGTAGCTCTTGGAAGCTGCTGTTCGCAAATTCTATGGATAAAACAACAGCTACAAGACTTTGGCATTGAAGACTCATGCACGAAATCGAGATGTGACAACACCAGCGCGATCAATCTCACCAAAAATCCAATCCTTCATTCAAGAGCAAAGCATATTGAGATTCGACATCACTTCATTAGAGATCATATTCAAAATGGAGAACTCTCAATTCAATTTGTTGATTCAAAGAGTCAACTAGCGGATATATTCACAAAGCCTTTGGAGAAAAATCAATTCGACTTTATTCGTTCAAGACTCAACATTTTGAAGCTTGAAGAAGTTAAAGTCTAGAGACTCACCAACTCTAAGACTCTGATCTCTCAGACTTTAAATCATGAGACTCAAACATTCATGGCTAAAGACTGTAAGTTGCTATTTTATCTAAAAGGTACGAATTCTTGTTTAGTTATTTTATCTAAATTTGAAAAGGTACGATCTTTCGTTCGATTATAATCCGTGTGAAATTCGAAATCTTGTCTTTTTAAAAGGGATTAATTTTAGGAGTTATTGATTTTGAAAAGAAGTGTTCGTACACTTTCCTTGTACCGATTGAACTTCCCTTTTTCAAAAACTGAGTTATATATATACAGTTTCTCTTCGCCCAATCTTCAAAACCCTAAAAGGCACTCTCCTCCCGATACGTTTTTCTACTTCTTGTTCGTCGTCGAGAAAGTGGTCATTTTTCTTGGGAAAAGCAAGTGAAGGAATCTTCCAATAGACAAAGAAAGATGTCGTCTTCGAGGAAATCATCAAGAATCGCAAGCGGGGGACCACAAAGAATGGAGAAGGGACCGACTCACTTCGATCTTGCGAGGAAGAAGACTTATCAAGTCGGCGACAAAGTCCGATTCGCTCTCCTCCACGTCATTCAACACCTCCTGCCCCACAAGGTGCAAGTCAATATCGGAAGAAGAGATAATCGAGGAAGCCGACCCGATAAGAGTCCAAAGACCCTCCTTTATCTATAAGCTTTATCGTGCGTTGAAAAGCTCCGGTTCTTCATTAAAATATATAGATGACTTCCTTAAGGACAAAAATTATGGGAATGAGTATCTTTTTCTGCGGAAAATGGAAGAATTGGGAGTTGCTCCTAAAGGAAGGGCGAGAGGAGGCTCTTGCGAACATTCCAGTGACCCTCGTTTGCCGGGACAAAATCTGATTGAAGGGAACGATGATGACAGAATGTTCCTTGAATTTCAACCTAAAATGGGTGTGGCAGCAAAGGTGAAAGGAAATCGGATGGATTTGTTTAAATCCAAGGATCGGGAAAAAGTGTATTTCGAGGCTGTTGAAAAGAGGGGTGATAAACCCTAGAAGTGTTGATTTTGACTTCTGGACGCCATCAAAATGAACTTAAGAGAAAAGTTGAATTTGCTTCAACTTGAGACTTTTGCTCGACTCTACGGACGGGTATGCTCAACGACCGCTTATTTCTATTCAAATCTTAGCTTTTTGGATGCGAATAGAATTTCATTCAGTGTTCGAGACCAAGTCTACGTGGTAGATGTGAATATGTTGGCGGACATAGTTGGAGTTGAACGAGGACGATATTTACCAATCAAAGTCTCACCTGCTCGTACTACTCTGGATCTTGTCAAAGATATGGACGCAGAGAAGAAAATTACCTACTCAAGGATGAAGGCCATCAACATTGTGCTTCATAAGATTGTGATCAACTGTCTCAGACCAAAGTATACGTCAAAGACTTTTGTGTCTCTTTCTGAAGCAAAGTTGATGTATGCGATCAACTCAGGACGGAAGTTTTCTCTACCGCACACTATTCTCTTCCATATGTACAGAGCAATGTCGAAAAACAAAGGACAATTGCCTTATCTGGTGCGGTGACCAAGATCTTGAGACACATGCATATTGAACCGCCACAATCATTTTGTGTTCGACCGTGTGATAAGATGGTGGTAGGTTTGAAGATGTTAACAAAGATGCGTCGCAAGAACTTTCAAAGGCAATGGAGAAATTGAGTGAAATCTCCGGTTCGATCTCGCCTCAAAGAGAAAGGGAAAGGCGGCCATTGGTGCCCCATCGAAAAAGAAGAAAATAACTCTCATCCTAGAGGATGAAGATGAAGATGAAGAGGATGAAGATCCCACTATCCAAGCACTGACAAGAACCAGACGTTCTGTGTCTCAACCGTCAGAACTTCAGAAGAACAGAGAAGAAGAAGAGCAGAGAGAGAAGGAGAAAGAAGCTGAAGAAGAAGGAGAAGGAGAAAAAGAAAAGTCTGCTGATGAATCTGGAGAGAAGGGAAATCAAGAGCATGATCATCACTCTTCCCCTTTCGATATCTTAGAGACAGGGGGAGTTGGCGAGCAAGAGAGGTCCACACCTCATGCTGCTGATAGTGAAGATCTAAGACAATCTCCAGAAGAACCAGAAAAAGTTCAGGTATCTCAATTGCCTAAAGAAGGTCACGATACAAATCTGCAAGACTTTACAGAAGCGCCATCGTCTGCATACACACCATCTGAGAAAGCCAATGCTAGTACACAGACGGACGATTCTGCATATTTTCGTCGCATCATGGATATTCTTCTGGAAATGCGTGGACAGATATATGCTCTAGACCTCATTTGTGAAATCCAGGCCATGAAGAATCTTTGGACAAGCATCTTCGATCTCTCGGAGGATAAATTCAAAGACCTCGCTCGCAACTTCAAGCCAATGCTAAGGGAGAAGAGGTAGCTCAGCGACGGAAGACCTGAAGAAGCTCGAAGGAGTAGTCCGATCCATTGGGGATTTCCAGATCGTGCTCATTCCCAAGCAGACATGACTCCTTTCTCACCCTTTTTAATGATGACAAAAAGGGGGAGAACCAATTTGAACCAACAACTTTTTCAATATCTTTAAAACTTTTTAGTGGTTATGTTTATTTTTGAGTATGACTTGAGAACTTGAACTTGGGTGTGAATTTGACTGAATTGGCTATGGATTCTGATGCTTGACTTGGTTGCATTTATTTCAAGTGTTGTTATATGGTGTTACTCATGAAAGACTAACCAATTTTCTGTGGATGCAAGAGTCGGTTGTTTTATTAATCTTTATGAGTTAGCCATATTGCTTGAGAAATGTTTTTGCGGGTCAAAGTTGTTCAAATCTACAAGAAAGTTTTGTCACCATCAAAAGGGGGAGATTGTTGGAGAAATCTTTCGAATATTTTGAAAGCCGACAAAACGTTTCTTTCAGTCTAAGTCTGGATGTTCGGAGACCGACAGTTTAAAGTCTGAAGACTTTGTATTCTCAAGACTCAAGACTCAAGACTCAAGACTTAAGTCTATTCTCACTGACAGTCTTTCTAATCCAATGACGAAGGAAATCCAAAGCCGAAGTATATGATTGAGGGTTCGATCCTATCCTCTGGAAAAGATTCTTTGGTTGGATAAATATTTCGGATTCTTTAATTCTTATCTAAGATCGATTGAAGATCCGATGGTCGACGAAATATTCTTGGAATGTTCTATTCTTGGAAACCAAGATCCTGATTGTATGGGCGAACAGGATTGATGGGCTATCATCAGATTCCTTAAATAGCTCGGATGATCTTCTTGATTGATTCCGTCCAACGGGTAGATTGGAGGAATTCCTTTGGTAAGTGCCAACGGTTATGATGGCATAAAGGAGTATAAAAGGAAGACGTTCTAGTTGTTTTAAGAGTGTGATCGATAGAAAAATTCCAGTCGAAGAACCTTGATTGTTAGTCGATACTGATCGAGCGAAATTGTATACAGAGAGTGTTTGTACTTGGTGATACCTTGAGCGAGTGTAGTAGATCATCTACACCAAGAAGTCAAGGAAGATCAACACCTTGTAACATCTCTTTGTTCATAGTGGAATCCAGCCAAATTGGCTGTCGTGCGCGAAAGAGTGGACGTAGGCTTAGATCAAGCCGAACCACTATAAACCGCGTGTTTAATTCTCTCTTTCCTTACTCAGTCTTACGTTGATTATTACTCTTCGCAAATCTTTCAACTGTCTAAAGTATTGCGCAAGTATACAGAAATTATCGAGAAAAATCTTTGTATACCTATTCACCCCCCTCTAGGTACTCATACTAGCAATATCAGCAAGTTGTTTATCTTCGTCTTTATGGTAATCACAACTTCCTTGTCAGTCGGACGCATTTCTAAACAAGTAAAAGAAAAAGATTACAAGCCCATGAAACTAAAAAGAGTGAAAGGGTGCATCTGGGCATAATTTCTTTGACATGTCACGGTGATTTGGTGCCTAATGATAGAGAATGAATTAAGCCTCCATTCTTTCTTTTCTTTTTTTCCAATTAAGGGGACTTGAGTGACGCCAAAAAGAAAAACAAAGCCAAAAATAACATGAAAATGATGTTTTCCTAGTGGAACAGAAAACACTTCGTGGCTCGCGATGCATTCAATTTGTTCTAGAAACAACATAGAGGTCTATATTGACAGAATAACGTGATCGGATTTTTATTGTCATGAAGAAACCCCTGCTCTCGAAAGATTTTACCTGGGGCACTTTGGCGTGTTTTTGCCATTGGGCGAATCGGAAAAGTCGTTCAGTTTGAGGAGGCCTTGTGCCTCAACAAGTGGAGTAAATTGATATAGCTAGTACGAGTACCTAGGGGGGGTGAATAGGTATATAAAAGATTTTTCTTGATAATTGCACAATACTAGACAGTTGAAGGATTTGCGACAAATAATAATCAACGTAAGACTGAGTAAAGGAAAGAGAGAATTGAACACGCGGTTTATAGTGGTTCGGCTTGATTCAAGCCTACGTCCACTCTTCTGCACTGACAGCCAATTGGCTGGATTCCACTATGAACAAAGAGATGTTACAGCGTTGATCTTCCTTGATTTCTAGGTGTAGATGATCTACCACACTCACTCAAGGTATCACCAAGTATAGACATTCTCTGTGTATACAATTTCGCTCAAAATGTATCGACTAATAATCAAGGTGCTTCAGACTCTGGAATTTCTCTATTGATCACACACTAGAACAACTAGAACGTCTTCCTTTTATACTCCTTTATGCCATCATACCCGTTGGCACTAACCAAAGGAATTCCTCCAATATTCCCATTGGACGGAATCAATTAAGAAGATCATTCAAGTTATTAAAGGAACCTGACGATAGCCCATCAATCCTGTTCGCCCATATAATCAGGATCTTGGTTTCCAAGAATAGAACCTTCCAAGAATATTTCGTCGACCATCGGATCTTCAAACGATCTAGATACGAATAAAAGAATCCATTATATTTATCTAGCCAAGAGATCTTCTCCCGAGGATAGGATTAAATCCTCAACCATATACTTCGGCTCTGGATTTCCTTTGTCACTGGATTAGAAAGACTGTCAATGAGAATAGTCTTGAGTCTTGAGTCTTGTGATCAGAAAGTCTTCAGACTCTAAATGAAGGTCTCGCGAATATCCAGGACTAGATCGGGATAGAAACGTTTTGTCAGCTTCAAAATATTCTGGAAAGATTTCTCCAACAATCTCCCCCTTTTTGATGGTGACAAAACTTTCCTGTAGATTTGAACAACTTTGACATGCAAAAACATTTCTCAAGTAATATGGCTATCTCATAAAGATTAATAAATCAACCAGACTTTGTATCCACAGAAAATTGGTTAGTCTTTCATGAGTAATACCATACAACAACACTTGATATAAATGCAAACAGTCAAGCATTAAAATCTACAGCCAATCCAGTCAAATTCAAGTTCACACCCACAAGTTCACTCAAGTCATACTCAAAAACAAACATATTCAACCACAAATTTAAAGTCAAAGTTTAAAGTTCAAATTGGTTCAAATTGCTTCTCCCCCTTTTTTGTCATCATTAAAAAGGTGAGAAAAGAGTCAGGTCTGCTTGGGAATGCGCACGATCTAGAAATCTCCCATCGACTGGACTATGCCTTCTAGCCTCTTCAAGTCTTCCCTTAGATGAGCTACCTCCTCTCCTTTGGCATTGGCTTGAATTTGTAGAGCGAGGTCTTTCATTTTATCCTCCAGGGTAACCGAAGATTCTTGTCCAGCATTCTTCATGACTTGAATTTCACAGTCCAGAGCATAGATTTGACCCCGCATTTCCGGAAGAACATCAAGAATTCGACGAAAATCTGCAGAATTGTCCGTCTGTGTACTTGCATGTGCTTTCTCGGATGGAGTGAATGCAGACGATGGAGCTTCTGTATAATCTTGCAGATTTGGTGTTGACGTATCATGTCCTTCATCAGGCATTTGAGAAGCCTGAAAATCTTCTGGATCTGCTGGTGATCGTCTTAGACCTTCACTAATGGCAGCATGAGGTGTGGACCTTCCTTGCTCGCCAACTCCCCCTGTCTCTAGGACCTCAAATGGGGAAGAGTGATGATCATGCTCTTCTGCATCTTGATTCCCCTTCTCTCCAGCTACAGACTTTTCTTTCTCTTCTTCTCCTTCTTCTTCAGCTTTTTTCTCCTTTTCTCGCTGCTCTTCTTCTTCTCTGTTATTGCCTTGCTCCTCTTCTTCTCTCTGTTCTTCTGCTTCTTTCCCTTTCTTCTGATGTTCTGTCGATTCCGGTACAGAACGTCTGGTCCTTATCAAGGCAGAGATTGTGAGATCTTCCTCTTTATCTTCATCCTCCAAGATGAGAGTTCTTTTCTTTGTGGAAGGGGCACTAATGGGCTCCTTCCCTTTTCTCTTTGAAGCAGAAGGTATTGGAGTCTTCACTCTGAACTTCTCCATTGCCTTGGAAAGCTCTTTCAGACGCATCTTCGTCAGCATCTTCAAACCTACCACCATTTTATCGCATGGTCGAACACAGAGAGTATGTGGAGGTTCAATATTTAAGTGTCTGAAGATCTTGGTCACAAGACCAGGGTAAGGCAATTGGCCTTTGTCCTTCGCCATTGCTCTGTACATGTGAAAGAGAATGGTGTGAGGGAGAGAGAACTTCGTCCTTGAGTTAATCGCATACATCAATTTTGCCTTGGAATTGGATACGTCAGTCTTGGATGTAGACTTGGGCCTGATGCAATTGATCACAATTTTGTGAAGCACGATATTGATGGCACACATCCTTGAATAGATGATTCTTCCCTCTGTATCTCTATCTTTGACAAGCTCCAATGAGGCACGAGCAATTGAGACTTTGATTGGTTGATAGCGTCCTCGTTCAACTCCAATTATGTCAGCCAACATGTCCACGTCTACCACATAGTCTTGGTCTCGAACACTGAATGATATTCTATTCGCATCTAAAAAGCTAAGATTCGAATAAAAGTATGCTGTCAATTGCACATAACCGTCTGTGGTATCGGTGCAAAATTGCTCAAGTTGAAGCAGATTGAACTTCTCCCTTAAGTTCACATTAATGGCTTCCAAGAAATCGAAATCAACACTCCTAGGGTTTATCACCCCTCGTTTCAGCAGTCTGAAGAACATATTCTCCCGTTCCTTTGATTTAAACAACTCCATTCCTTTTCCCTTCACCCTTGCAGCAACACCCATTCTAAGTTGAAAATCACTAAACATTTTATCATCATCGTTCCTATCAGTCGGATTCGGTCCCGATATACGAGGGTCACTTGGATTGTTCGCAAGTGCTTCCTCAGCCTTTCCTTTGGGAGCAATTCCCAAATCCTCCATTCGTCTCAGAAAGATATACTCATTCCCATAATTATTATCTTTAAGAAAATCATCCACGTAGTTCAACGGAGTCCCAATGCTCTTCATCGCACAATAGAGTTTGTAAATAAAATAGGGTTTTTAGACTCTTACAGGGTCTGCGTCCTCGATTATTTCTTCCTCCGGTTGTTGACCCGCACCTTATGGGGTAGATGGTGTTGAGTGACGTGGTGGAGAGTGAATCGGGCTCTGTTGCTGACTCGATAAATCTTCTTCTTCGGTGAGATCAAAATGGGTAGGTCCCTCCTTCATTCTCTGTGATCCCCTGTTCGCGATTCTTGAAGACTTCCTCGAAGAAGACATCCTTCCTTGTCATTGAAAGATTCCTTTACTCGCTTTCCCAAGAAAAGATGACAACTTTCTCGAAGATGAACACGAAGTAGAGACAGGATTGGGAGGAGAATGCCTTTTAGGGTTTTGAAGATTAAGCAAAAAAGAAAACTGTATATAACTCAGTTTTAAAAAGGAAAGATCAATCGGCACAAGGAAAGTGAAAAGACACTTCTTTTTAAAATCAATAACTGCCAAATAGAAGTTAATCCTTTTGAAAAGACAAGATTCCGTTTTTCACGGAAACTATAAATTAACTGAACTAAAGATCGTACCTTTTCGAGATTAAATATAATAACAACTTACAGTCTATAGCCATGAATGTCTGAGTCTGAGGATTAGAGAGTCTCTAGACTTTAACTTCTTCAAGCTTCAAAATGTTGAGTCTGGAACGGATAAAATCGAATTGATTTTTCTCCAAAGGCTTTATGAATATATCCGCTAGTTGACTTTTTGAATCAACAAATTGAATCGAGATTTCTCCATTTTGAATATGATCTCTAATGAAGTGATGTCGAATCTCTATATGCTTTGCTCTTGAATGAAGGATTGGATTTTTGGTGAGATTGATTGCGCTGGTGTTGTCACATCTGATCTCTGTGCATGAGTCTTCAATCCCAAAGTCTTGTAGCTGTTGTTTTATCCATAGAATTTGCAAACAGCAGCTTCCAAGAGCTACATACTCTGCTTCTGTTGTTGAGAGAGCCACAGTGCTTTATTTCCTTGAAAAACAAGACACTGTCCTGCTTCCAAGCAACTGGCAAGTTCCTGAAGTACTCTTTCTATCGACTCTGCAACCGGCCAGATCTGCGTCTGAATATCCTAGAAGATTAAAGTCTCCCTTCTTAGGATACCAAAGACCGATGCTTGAAGATGAAGCAACGTATTTAATAATACGTTTCGCAGCACTGAGATGGGATTCTCTAGGATCTGATTGAAACCTAACATAGATGCAAACACTCAACAAAATGTCAGGTCTAGAAGCAGTAAGATAAAGAAGTGAACCAATGATGCTCCTGTACAACTTTTGATCAACTTTCTTCCCTTCTTCATCTTTGTCTATCTTCAAAGAACTTGACATCGGTATATCAGTCTTTTTGCAATTTTCCAACCCAAACCTTTTGACAAGATCATTAGCATATTTTTCTTGATAAATAAAAGTTCATTCCTTCAATTGCTTTACTTGAAGACCAAGAAAGAATGTTAACTCTCCCATCATACTCATTTCAAACTCATCCCGCATAGACTTAGAAAACTTCTTGCACTGAGACTTTCATTAGAGGATCCAAAAATAATATCATCCGCATATATTTGAACAAGTAAAAAGCTTTTGTTTTCCTTTTTGATAAATAAAGTAGTATCTACTTTACCTTTGACAAAACCATTATGTATCAAAAACTTACTTAGTCTGTCGTACCAAGCTCGAGGTGCTTGCTTTAAACCATACAAGGCCTTTTTTCAGTCTGAAGACTGAGTCTGGCTTCTTTGGGTCTTCAAACCCAGGTGGTTGTTCCACATAAACTTCCTCATGGATAAATCCATTTAGGAAAGCACTTTTGACGTCCATTTGGAATAACCTGAAATTTTTATAACAAGCAAACGCAAGTAATAGTCGAATAGCTTCTATCTTGCTACTGGTGCGTAAGTCTCATCATAGTCTATTCCTTCTTCTTGCGTATATCCTTTGGCCACGAGTCTTGCTTTGTTTCGTACGACTTTTCCTTTTTCATTCATCTTGTTCCTGAACACCCATTTAGCTCCAATAACAGTTTTACCTTTTGGTTTGGATGTCAATTCCCAGACATCATTAATGTTAAACTGTCTGAGCTCTTCTTGCATAGCTTTAATCCAGCTTTCATCAGATAAAGCTTCTTCTACGCTCTTTGGCTCAATTTCGGAAATAAGAGCTACAGCACTAGACTCTTCACGCCTTTTAGATCTGGTGCGAATTCCTTCATTAATTTCGCCAATAATGAGTTCTTTGGGATGACTGGATTTATGCTTCCAGTTACTGGTTGATTTGTCTGGTTGATGATCTCTTTCTTTATTTGAATCTTCATGAACAATTTGGTGCTGATCTTCCAGAGTTTGAGATGCTTCTTGAGTCGTAAGCTTTGGAGGGTCTGGAGTAGGTTCAGACTCTTCATGATGAGTCAGACTGGATTCATCTTGCGTAGAGTCTTGAAATTTGACATTCATTGACTCCTCCACAGACTGGCTCTCCTTGTTATAGACTCTGTAGGCTTTGCTTGATGTAGAATATCCAATGAAGATGCCTTCATCTGATCTTTCTTCAAACTTACCAACTCGATCTTTTGCATTTTTCAAAATAAAGCATTTGCAACCGAACACATGAAAGTATGAAACAATAGGCTTCTTATCTTTGAATAACTCATAAGGGGTTTTCTCTAGAATAGGTCTTAAGAAGACTCTATTAATGATATAGCACGCTGTTGAAACAGCTTTAGCCCAAAATCGTGAAGAAATCTTACTTTCAATTAAAAGAGTTATGGCCATTTCTTGAAGAGATCTATTCTTTCTTTCCATAACCCCATTTTGCTGAGGAGTATATGGAGAGGAGAACACATGCTTAAAGCCAGATTCATCACAAAATTTTGTAAAATCTTGATTTTCAAATTGATCTGTTCTTATACTAGAGATAACACAACATTTTTCATTTTGAACATTTTTAGCAATTTTTTCAAAATATGAGAAGGTTTCAGACTTACTTGCAAGGAAATATACCCAAGTAAAGCGGGAGTAATCATCCACAATTACTAGACAATATTTCTTACCTCCAATGCTCTGGGTTCTGGTTGGTCTAAAGAGATCCATATGCAGCAACTGTAGCACATGATTAGTAGAGACATGATTTATTGGCTTAAATGAATTTCTTACCTGCTTTCCCAGAATACATGGTGTGCATGGATCGGACTTTTGGTATGGTAATTTGGGTAGACCTCAAACAAGCTACTTTGATGAGATTTTGGCTAATTGCTTCATGTTGACATGACCAAGCTTTCTGTGCCATAAGCTTGCTTCATCTTGAATTGAGATTAGGCATTGCGATTCATTTGGTTTCATGTCCAAGAGGTAGATATTTCCATGTCTTCGACCCATGAAAGACTGAGTAGAGTCTTTACTGATTCCAGAACATATTCCTTCTTGAAAGGAGATCTTGAAACCAATATCACACAATTGGCTAATGCTGAGAAGGTTATAGTTGAGTCCTTCCACTAGAGAAACATTGCTTATTGTGAGATTTCCAATTTTCACAGTTCCAAATCCCACAATACTTCCTTTGCCGTTTCCTCCAAATGAAACTTCTCCACAATTTACTTGAATAAGCTTTATGGAGCAATTTGAGTCTTCTATCATGTGTCTTGAACATCCACTGTCAAGATACCACTTTACCTTTTTCTTGACGGAGACCTGCATTTAAAAGAGAGTCTCAAACTTTCTTTGGTACCCAAATTTTCTTGGGTCCTTTGGTGTTAGTAAGATAAACATTATTAGGCCATACTTTCTTTACAGGTTTCCAAACCATAGGACACTCTTTTTCAAAGTGATCCTGACTATTACACTTTGAACACACGAGAGCATTTCGACCTACGAGACTTTACAAAAACTTTCTTGAAATGATTTTTGTAAGCCTCTCTCGACGGTCTTTTCTTAATTCTTTCTTTTACTTTAGGAAAATCAATCAAGGGAATTGTTTCTGCTGTCATACCTAGACTGGACTTATTGAAATAAGGTCTTTGAGCTAAAAGAATTTTTTCCAGTTTTTCGGATCCTATTGAAAATTTCTTTGAAATATTTGATAAGTCAGTTTTTAAAAGAGCATTTTCTTTCAAAAGATTATCTTCATTTTCTTTAAAAGTGGAAACATTCAAATCTAAATTTTTAATTCTTTCTTCTAAGAATTTTCCTTTTGTTTTAGAGCTGAGTTTTCCTTTTTAAGTTCGAAAATTCTTTTGAGATAAGTCTTAAGACTAAAACACAGTTCATCAATGTATTTAGAAACTTTGACAGGAATTTTAAAATTACTTGCCTCAAATTCCTTTGTTTGAGTCCGATCTAGAGTCGAGTTTGAGTCGATTGTGCCATCGACACGGGTTGGCATATTCTTCATCACTTTTTTCACACTGTATCACTCCATGTTTCAGCTTTGAGAGCTTTACGAAACTTTTCAGCTTTTCCTTTCTTCTTCTTTAGAAGAGGACAGTTGGGTCTGATGTGTCCCTTTTTCTTACATTCGAAGCAAACTATATCTTTGTTTGGTTCCTCATCATCTACAGACTTGGTCTGCTGTCTTTGGAAACTTTGTTTCTTTGAGTTGAACCTTCTTCCTTTTCTATTCATCTTTTTGAATCTTCTTATCATAAGAGCAAGTTCCTCATCGTCCAGATCATCTCCAGAATCTGTATCATCAGAATCATCATTTGATTTTAATGCAATGGATTTCTTACCTTTTGGATCTTCGTCTTCATTAACTTGTTCCACTTCATAAGACTGAAGAGTTCCAATCAGCTCGTCGACAGATAGTGGCATAATTCTTTGCGTCTCTCTTATTGAAGTCTTTATATGATTCCAATCCTTGGAGAGTCCACGCAGTAGCTTGTTTACCTTAATGGGATCAGAAATTTTTTGTCCTTGGTTCTCAAGACCATTGACAATATCTGTAAAACGACTAAACATGTCAGTTATAGATTCTCCTGGTTTCATTTTGAAGGTTTCATATTGACCAAGGAGAATGTTAATTCTGGTCTCCTTCACTCGATCTGTTCCTTCATAGGTGATATGTAATCTGTCACATACTTCTTTTGCTGTAACACATGAAGATATTCTGTTATATTCAGTTGGTGACAAAGCACAATATAAAGAGTAAATTGCTTTTGCATCGAGTGCTTGTCTCTTGATTATCTCTTCTTGAGTCATTCCGCTGGTCTCAACAGTTTCTTTCCCTCTTTCAGAGACTGATGCAGCTGTAGGAGTGATTCCTCTTTCCACAACGTCCCATTCCAGAGAATCCTTTGATCGTAGGAAAGCTTTCATCTTGTTCTTCCAAATGTTGTAATCCTTTCCATCAAAGTAAGGTGGTCTAGTATTGCTTTGCCCTTCCACCAGCCCTGGTGCTAGCATCTAGCCATGGATCTTTTACTCTGAAGTAAAACACTTCAAATAAAGTAAGAACACGAGCTCTGATACCAATTGATATAGCTAGTACGAGTACCTAGATGGGGGTGAATAGGTATATAAAAGATTTTTCTTGATAATTGCACAATACTAGACAGTTGAAGGATTTGCGACAAATAATAATCAACGTAAGATTGAGTAAAGGAAAGAGAGAATTGAACACGCGGTTTATAATGGTTCAGCTTGATTCAAGCCTACGTCCACTCTTTTGCACTGACAGCCAATTGGCTGGATTCCACTATGAACAAAGAGATGTTACAGCGTTGATCTTCCTTGATTTCTAGGTGTAGATGATCTACCACACTCACTCAAGGTATCACCAAGTATAGACATTATCTGTGTATACAATTTCGCTCAAAATGTATCGACTAATAATCAAGGTGCTTCAGACTCTGGAATTTCTCTATCGATCACGCACTAGAACAACTAGAACGTCTTCCTTTTATACTCCTTTATGCCATCATACCCGTTGGCACTAACCAAAGGAATTCCTCCAATCTTTCCGTTGGACGGAATCAATTAAGAAGATCATTCGAGCTATTAAAGGAACCTGACGATAGCCCATCAATCCTGTTCACCCATACAATCAAGATCTTGGTTTCCAAGAATAGAACCTTCCAAGAATATTTCGTCGACCATCGGATCTTCAAACGATCTAGATACGAATAAAAGAATCCGTTATATTTATCCAGCCAAGAGATCTTCTCCAGAGGATAGAATTAAATCTTCAACCATATACTTCGGCTCTGGATTTCCTTCGTCACTGGATTAGAAAGACTGTTAATGAGAATAGTCTTGAGTCTTGAGTCTTGAGTCTTGAGTCTTGTGATCAGAAAGTCTTCAGACTCTAAACAGAAGGTCTGCGAATATCCAGACTAGACTGATAGAAACGTTTTGTCAGCTTCAAAATATTCTGGAAAGATTTCTCCAACAGAAATATCTAAAGAAACTGCAAAGCTTGAGAAACGAATAATAAAAGACTGTCAGCTCCCTTGACCTCCCGACAACGTGCAACAAAGTCAATTTGCCGTTAATATCACGTGGTCGCAAATAATACAAGATCATAGCTCCTATAAATTCTACTAGAACACGCATAATCTGACCTTCTGTTTCTCGGCTATTCTATGAGCAATCAATAACGTCGAAAGCATACATAGTTTTTGCACTACTTGATTCGAAACTAAGTGCAGCGTGTGGTCGCTAATCGTAATGCTCTATGTCTGCAAAAGAAGCACCTAGTTGAAAGATATTGAGAGAAAAACAAAGAAGGCTTACCTGAGAATCGAGATCAAGAATGCGTTCTTCCTTCTTCACGGGAGAAATCCCGTTTGCTTCCCAGGATATATAGTGAGAAACCATGCAAACAGTCGCTATTGGGGGACAGAAGAAAGATCTGATATCCTTTAACCTTTTATGAAGCATTATAATATTACGCACACAAAAGTGGTCTGACCATTACTATCAACCCTAATGAAAAAGGAGAAGGGGGAAAAACACAGAAAATAGTCATTTGGTTTCTTTGCCACTAAGCCGAAAGGATCTCCTCTTGGTCCAACTTTTTCTGCAGTGTCAGAGAAGTTCGTTACGCAGAAAAAGCGAATGTATACTTTGGTCACAATTACACTCAACTACGAAGCATTCTAGTTATTCCCAATGAGGCAACAGCAAAAAGCAAAATCCTTCTTGGCCTAATGTTTCTTCTAAAACTTTTCCTATGGTTACATTTACCCATATCACTAATTTAGGGCTTATGACGGGGATTAGCTCCCCTGGGCTTATTTTGTACCAATAAATGCTCTAACTTATTTATAAAAAAGAACATTATGACAAGTTTCTTTGGTAATGGATGATTTAAGGCTAGAATTATATACTTCATTAATTTGTTCATTCTAATTCTTAAACTCTTTTTTTTTTTTTTTTTTTTTGGTCCAGCTAAATCCTTGAACTGTAAATTCCTTTGTTTAAGTTAGTCCTTCCATCAAATACATGAACGGAAATGCTGACATGGAACTGCATCAACACCACTTCGATACATAGATATCCATGTCATTTGCACTCACCACAGAATTGAGCGAAGGCTGCCCTCTTGCAAGTCTGTGGCGGGGGACGCAGCCCTTGTAGTTGGAGTGGCGAGTTTTGTTTAGAACTTGCAAGTTTTAGGGTGTGAGTCAGTCTGATTTACATGCTCGCCAGTCTAGTTATGGCGGACATTTATCAGTTGACTTTCGCTGTGATTCAGTTTATAGATCATACACCAAGGTATTATCCGTGCAACATTTCGGGGGACTTTAGCGACTTGGCATACACAAGTGCGTTTTGGGGACTTTGGGTTTGAGGAGCAGTTCTGCTGCTGAGGATGGTAACAAGGATCTTAGTGTTAGGGTCCAAAGGTTTTCAAGCCCAACAGGCCTAGCAAGTAGGTTGTGATAACCTATAAATCACCTAGTGTTCTAGAATCTTTTTGTATCTAGAGTTTTTAGGTAGACTCTAGAATGTTCTGAGGGTAATAAGGGAAATGTACACGTGGTATTCTAGGGTAATCTTGGGGACAATATAGGAAATATGCACTTGTATTTTAGAGACATTTCATCAATCTTCACCATTAAATTGTATTGTAGATCGGCAATTACAATTAAATGGGTATTTATATAAATAGGGCTCCCATTCCCCTCATTTGGATTACCAAGAGATGTAAACACAAATTGAGATCTTCTCTCTAGAATTGCTTGTGTTGTTTTGAGTAAGGCTGACTTTGGAAAGACCTTCCTAAGGCTGTACGGATAAGGAAAAATTATAATAGCCCATAACAAGTGGAATTAGAGCCCGTAACAACGCGGTCGTTCCAAAATGATCAACAAGGCAGTAAGGTCGTCGATGAACAAGGTAGAAAGGTCGAGGATCAACAAGCCACCAAGGTTATACTGACCATTCAACAAGCAGTAACACTGCTCTGCTCTATTTCAAAATTTGAATCCACAAATAAAACATATGAGATTCAATCGGTGGACCATCAATCGGCAGCAATAAGCATTTCATATCTCAAAGCCTCGACAACTAATAGAATTCATCAACAATTATGGTATATCTCAAAGTCTATCGAACAGTTTCTACCATTAGCATATCTCATTATCAACAAGTCAAATTAAATACTGGACTCCACATAACAAGCTCACAGCAACGAGATTCGAGTCAAGATCCATCAATCATCACCGATAAGGATCAGACATCTTGAGCCTATGAACCGTCAAATTTCAGTACTCGCCTTCAGCTCATCACATCTCAGAATCAATTAGTCAAATTCAAAATTACCAAACCAAAAACTATGGGGACAAAAAAACCTCTAGCGACTCGATTTCAGTTAGCAAATTCATTAATTACCAATGATAAGGATCGGATATCTTAACGCTGAAGTAATCATCAACAATGGACTCGTCTCTATGATTGAGCGGATACCGTAATAGATCTCACTCTAGGACGAAAGGTAATGGAGAGGTGCCTTAAGAGACGGTGAAGACAATAACAAGAGTTGGATGGGTGAGGGGCGCATGGGAAAGTAGAGGTAATCGGTTCTAGAGTGGGTAGATTCCAGACCTGGACCCTATATGCTACCGCGTTATAACCGGTTCCCCATTTTTTGGATCAAGTATCCTACCATGTTTGTACTGAAACCTGTTTTCGAACTTACCCTACTTTTTCCAGTCTAGTTCCAAGGTCTACCTTGTTTGTACTGGAAACTATTTTGCAACCACACAATATCCTATATGACTTCAAATTTTACATAAATACGTAAAAAAAACAACAACATAATCCTTCTAATTTATATTGAAACATTAATTACATGTAATCATTCAGTAAGTACATGGACTTTTTAACTAAACAAAGAACTAAGGACCTATAAGCCTAATTATCATAAACTCAAGATGCCTACATGTGGAAGCCCAAGCACCATAATGCCTACTCCCATTCCATTTCTTTGAATTGAGAAGATAAAAGAGGAGTTGAAGACAAAGAACAGATGAGCAATCGGCATGGCCCACCCAAGCACCAAAACGCCTATACTTGGATGCCCAATGCTGGCGTCAAAATCAAAGGGCCTGTTTATTTGTGTTCCTGGCCCGTGTTTATGAACACAATTCCTTTTTTTATTTATTTCCGGGAATAAAAAAAGAACAGAAACCGTTTGTTTGGGTTTTTGTTCAAAATATATTTTTTGTTCCCAGGAACAAATTTGGAACAAAAACAAGAAACACAAAAAAACTTATTTCTTGTTTCTGGAACACTTTCAAGAAACAATTTTTCTCTCTCTTTGTTTTTTTTCTTCTCTTTCTTTTCTTCTTCTTTTTTCTTTGGTCAATGGCCGACGACCGGCCGTCGAGGGCCGGCGAGCCTTTCTGTGGCTGGACGAGGCCGCCGGCCCTCGTCGGCCGGTCACCGGCCATAGCCAAGGCCGACGACCGGCCAAAAGGAAGGAAAATAAAAAATAAAAAAGGAAAAATAAAATAAAAATATTAAAAAATTAAAAGAAACAAAAAAATTATACAAGTTTACCAAATGTGTTCTTGTTCTTTTTCTATTCCAAGAATAAGTTTACCAAACTCGTTTTTCTATTAAAAAACTATTCCCTGGAACATAAATAATTTTTTCTATTTTTGTTCCTTGGAATAATTTTTGAACAGAAACGTTACCAAACGAACCCAAAGAGATTATAAAAACCCCATCCCCAAAAAATCGAAAACCCTACAAAAAAAAAGAAAAAACAATTTCAAACTCACCTTGATTAAGTTTGTGTTGTTTGGGCAATAATGGCAAATCTCACAACAATGAGACAAGAGGCAACAACGAGTTAGGTTGCGTTCCTTCAAGCTACAATGCCAATGGTGGTGACAATGATGTTGGCTGGGCATATAGAGAGAGACTAAGAGAGAGAGGCGACTGAGAAGGAGGCAGATCGTGTGAAGAGAGACAGAGAGAGACTAAGAGACAGAGAGAATAGGAGAGAAAGGGACACAACTAGGGTTTCTTTTTTTTTTCTTTTTTTAACATTAGTAAAAACCTATTCCAAAAACAATCCAATTAGTCTAGTTTCTAGGAGGGCTTTTACTTGGAACCGGTTCTCAAACCGGTTTCAACTTATTCCCAAAAAAATGGAACCAATTGCTAGACCAGTTCAAATAGGAACCCATTCCTAGACCTTTTTTCCTTACAGTTTGGTCTGATTCCTAGGTAAACCCTATTCAATTGTGCACCCCTACGGGCAAGGGTAATAAGGAGAGGGTGAGGCACAAATGGGTGAATGAGAACATGATTGGACAAGTTTTGTGGCTGACTGCTAGCCCAAGAGGAACAACTGGGGAAGGCCTCATGTGGGGCAGGGGGGAGGCCTTGAAGGTGTTTGGGTGCTTTGACAAGATATTTTCATATTCCACCAATCTTTTCATTATGGCATTGAGCTCTACCACTTTAGGTAAACTAGATTGTTCAAAGACATCTTGTCTCTATCCTTCCAATCAAAATTAACAATTTTTAATGGAATGATTAAATTGAATAAAAAAGTATATAGTTCAAGAACCTAGATGGACAAAAAAAAAAAAAAAAGATTCAAAGATTAGATTGAGCAAATTAAAAAAGTTCAAGGACAACCAACGCTTGGCAAAAGTACCCAGCAAGTCCTAAATATATTGCAGGGATGCCAATTTAATCTTAAACCTTTCAATTGAGTCAATTTTATCCTAAATTTTCTCATTTTTTTTCCAATTGAGTCTATCTGACCAATTTTGGTAGGAAATCATTAGCGTGGACACCGACCATGGCCATCCCCACATGGCATGGTCGACATTGACATGTATATATTTAAATAATATTTTAATTTTTTATATTTTCTTTTCTTTTTAATTAAATTGTTTTCTTTAATTTTGGTGAGGAAGGACCAACAAACCCTCATCAATAGCTAGCGAGGGTCGCAACCCTCACCTAAGCCCTCACCGAGATCTGCGTGAAGGTCTCCTCGCCTAGGGCCTTTGTTGATATCATTAGCCAAATTCAAAGGAAAAAAAGAAAATAATAATAATAACATTTGATTAAAATTTTAGTTATTTAAAAAATTGTAAAATTGTCCACATTAGTGTCATCCATGTCATGTATGACGGTCGGCATCCATATCGTAATTTCTAAATTGGCCAAAATGACTCAATTGGCAAGTTGTAAAAATATTTATGATTAAATTGGCATAACTAAAGTTTGTGATTAAATTAACACCCTATAATAGACTTAAGATTTTTTTTTAATACTTTTCCTACTGACCCTTTTATCCCATAGGCATTTAAGAAAGAACATGGATGAAACATGTAGTTTCACCAAGACGATAAAAAAAAAAAAAACTGGTTTTTCTCCTCATTCTAAACCTTGCTATTAGCTACATCTCATGGCAAATAATAAAATAAAAAATCCAAAAGTTAGAACTATAAAAAAAATTGTATGAATTTATTTCGATAATCTTGGGGAATTGTTATAAAGACTTGGCTTACTTTTTCAAACACAATGCAAGAGAAAAATTATCAAAAAAATATATAAACCTATTGTACTTGTGCCCATTTAATCATAAATTTTTCAATTTGATCAATTTAGTCATAATCATTTTGATAATTTGCCAATTTAGTTCTAAATCTTTTAATTGTGCCAATTTAGTACTAAGACTTTTAACTGATATGCCAATATAGTTCTAAATCTTTTAATTGTGCCAATTTAGTACTAAGACTTTTAACTGATATGCCAATATAGTTCTAAATATTTTAACAATATGACAATTTAATCTTTATGGTCAATTTGGGCCCAAAATCATTAGCATGGTAGTTTAATTAGCACTGACTATCCTACATAGCATGACTGATATCGATATGAATAATTCTTTTTTTTTTAATTTTTTTTTTTTCATTTCTCTTTGTTTCTTCTTTTCTTTTTTCTTTCCTTTTTTTGTTGACCCTAGTCTCAACCCTCACCAGCCATGGGTGCCTCCACGCCCTCACCAACCATAAGCGAGGACAACGAGGGCTGTGACACCCACTTTTGGCCTATATGCAAGGGTCCACACCTCACCTAAGCAAGTAGGGCCTAGGATAAGTTTTAAAAAAAAAGACAAAAAAAGTATAATAAAAAATAAAATAAAAAACAGAAAAATTTTAAACAATTGTCCATGTTAGTGTTAGCCATGCCTTGTAGGATGGCTAGAACTAACAATATTGCCATGTCAATGATTTTAGGCCCTGATTCGAAACCTTTGTACACCATGGCAAAAATTAAATAAGTGATCTCTGATAACTAAGTTTGGAATCTTTTGATACTTCAATTAATTTTTGCAACGGCTCGTAAAAGTAAATTTTTCCAAAGTTGAAAAGACATTTACATCTCATAACTTTCTTCTTTTTTTCTTGAACGTGTCAAATGTATCTAGTTGTTGCCAAAGATTTTTCTATATTTCTATTTCAAAGGCATGAAGAGAAAAAGACTTCATAAGAGCAAACTCATTCAACGAAAAAAGATAGATAAATAAATAGATTAAGATTGAACTACCTCTTAACATTATGCATGCTGAATAGCATATCTGTTGTCTTTCTAATTCCTTCTACTTCTCTCTTTTCAAACAAAAGTAGTATTTTTCTCTCCTGACTTCCTAATACACTAGAAAAAAGCTTCATTTTACACCCTGTTCATTCATCAATATTGGAAAAAAAATAAAATAAAAAATAACATCGTCAAAGTCTTCCAGTAACTCAAGTTATGGCACTGGGGAATTTTTCTTGGTGTAAATATTTTTGCAAAATATATGAAGTAACTAGTTTGTTTATTATAAATAAATTTATAGTTGACAGCCAAGAGTGAAATTTACACTATTATACCACCTGGATTTTGTTGAAAAGGAGAAAATTGAACCCACCGGCAGCAATTATATGAACAAGAAAAGGCTTCCGTCAGTATCCAGCAACGTCTCAACTTTGATTGCAATATGTTTTAGGAATAAAGGCATGGGGCCTTCAACTTTTTGGATTTGCACAACGTCGTCGTTCAAGAACGTTTGCAATTTAAGGATTTTCAAATTTGCAAATTATTAATTTTTCTGTCTTAGACAAAAATATTGATGTGACAGTTAAATAGCTGTTAAGTGCTGACATGGCAGCTACACGCCAATGTGGCACTCACGTGACTTTACAAATTTAAAGAATTAAAAGAATTGAGTTAAGGATTCTGGAAGCAGGCAATTAAAAATTAAGATAAAGGTTAAACCACCTTTAGCTTGCTTCAACAAATAGAAGGGGTCACCGTTCTAACAGTCATCAGCGAGGTGGCCAAACCCTTGCTGGGCTCGAGCCGCGGTGGTGTCGCCCCATACATCAACCAAGGTACATACCTTTGTGGAGAGAGAGAGAGAGAGAGAGGGTCTTGCCCTCGCCCTCAAGGAACCCCTCAGCACACAGTGGTGAGGGCAGCAGCCCTCGTGAGTGTTTGCCAAGGGTCCGAGACACTACCTAGGGCCACAGCCTTGTCTGGCGTAGACTCTCTTTCTCACGTGCGCGCTCTATCCGACTCCGTTACTGTTGGGAAAAATATGGATTGGAATTGAGTAGAACAATGAAGACGGATACTTAGACCACTAAGACCCACCCCATGTGGTGGCCGCGTTGGCTTGGGCTTCCATCCCCCTCACGAAGGGGATGAGTTCAAATCCCAGCGTGATCGCTAGTGGTCTTAAGTGTGATGCCGTGATGGTGGGTCCTGCGTTAGCATCACCGAGGGGTTTACGGCGCGGTTGTCGGCTGCAAACTAGTTCTTCCTACCCAAAAAAAAAAAGATATTTAGAGTACTCAAATCGGATTTTAAGACGTAATATCACTTTCTTTAAAGATTTATTTGCCCTACAATGTTACTAATGATCACCGGAAAAAATCCTCCACAATACAACAAAGTTTTAGATAAGAATACTGGATAGCAATTCTAGTATTTCTCCAGGGTCTTTCTAGGAAACAATTAAAAAAATGGCCGTAGAAAATTGTAAAAAATGAACAAACGCGTTCTTTCGGAAATTGCCCAATTGAACAAATGTGTCCATTCATAAGTTGAAAAAACGAACAATTGCAATCATTTGGGAAAAGTTGTAAACTAAAAAAGTATCTTTTCCAAATGTTGTCTCGAAAAGACACAAACAAAAATTCGGAATAATAATAATTTTTATTTCCAAAAATTCTCAGAAACAAAAGGCAATCTTTGAATTGATTAAAAAATTAATAACATAAAAAGATAAATAAATAACAAAGGGATTAGTGCTAATAAAACCACCAACGCGCTAAATGCACCAAAATCGCGCACTTGCACTCGGGTATGGTGGGGTTTAGCCTCTCCCGATCATTCCTTTAGGTATACAAATAAAATCCCACACTTATTAATTGGCCCACTTCTTCCCACTTTTCCTATGTGGGACAAGGAAAACGTACTTTTGTTTTTACAAACAAACCTCCAACAGTTACATGTGTCACACACTGGTTCTCTCCGTTGCTTCCGATGTTTACAAAAGACGAGAGCGAGCATATAGACCATGGGGAGGGTCTGGCCACCATCACCAGTGGCAGGCGACACTATAAACATTCTTTATACGGAGGGGCAAGCTGAATATGGTTTTCTCTTTATCTTTATTTTCAATCTTCATCATTCAAAGACCTCAACACTATTTTTCTTAATTTTCTAAATTTGCAAAAATCGGAAAAGGTTCAAGGACTCACGTGAAATCATCCCTAAGCTTTACTCCAAAGGAAGTTGCTACTTTTTGTTTGCACTTCTATAAGTAAGTTCGGAGTTCTTCTGTTTTCCGGTTGATTCTCATCCAAACGATTTTTGCCAATTTTTTATTTCTTGTTTAAAGTCAAAATCGTTCTTAATTGCTGCGCAACTTTTCGTTGACTAAACATGCAGCGCCGACCGTGAGATTAAAACCAACCAAGAGCATTTTTCGAAGGACTTTGCAATTCAATGGACTAAAATGGGACATTCATAACTCAACCAAATTGATTAGATTTTTTAAAATCCTTTATTTTTTAAAATTTTTCGTAAAAGTACAATCATGTCCTCAAACTTGTAAAAAAAATATAATTAAGTCCTAAAACTTGGTACCAAATGCAATTGAGTTATAAGTTTTTCAAAATGTAAAATCAAATCCTAGAACTTATCAAATTAGTCAAATTAAGTTATTTAGTTGATTGCATTTTTTGAAATTTTAGAACTCGATTGTGTTTTTCTAACATGTTTAATGACTTAATTACACTTTTTAAAAATTTTAAAACTTGATTGCACTTTTTAAAAGTTTTAGGATTTGATTGCACTTTTGTGATAAATTTTAGGACTTAATTGCATTTTATGATAAATTTTAGGATATTCAGTGCACTTGTCGCTATATTTTATGTCTTAACCCTCTTCTCTATACAAATACTAGTAGAACAACAGAATCTTGTTGAACGTCAAGCCTCTAACATTTACATATCTTGGAGTTATGGTGCAACCACTTTCTTTTTGATCTATTAACGAGTAGTTTCATGTCTTAATAGAAGAACTTAAGAGATAAGCATTCCTAATGAATCAAATTGAACTTTTGAATAAGTTATTAGGTTTTGCTACACCGTACCCTGTGAAAAGAAATACTTCTAAGTTTGGTTTAGTATAGCATTATTCAAAAGTATATGATTAGATCACCATATGCTTTATTCTCAATGAGTCCTAGGGAAAAAGCAACTAAAAATTCCAAGCTATACTCATTATGACACATTTGCCCTATATTTTTTTGTGGCACTAAAAAGCCAAAGCTATGCCCATTGTTACACATTTATACATAACTTTTTCGGGTGATATAAAAATCCTAAACTTGTACCTATATGATACATTTACTCTTCATCAAGGTTTTTTTACATGATTTTTCAGCTAAAATAGTGTTATTTTTATTTTACTTAAGTCACGTGAGCGTTGTGTCATATCATTTGCCTTCTAGCATCCTTTTAGGCAGATTTTTAACAACGTTCATTAATTAAATTTGGATTGAGGATAAATATGTCATACAAATATAATTTTCGGAATTTTAGTATCACTAGAAAGGAAATTATAGATGAGCATAGTTTGAAAATTTTTGTGGCTTTTTTCTTGGATCCTATAATTAGAGATTTGAATAGAAAAAGAAACTACCCCCACATGCTACTACCGGCTACCTACTCCGCCGGTCAAAAGAAATACCGACCCCTAATTTTCTAAAAAAATTAAAAAGAAGCAAAATGAGACAAACATCTAAATTTGGAAGTTTCACCATGAACACCATCAAACGCCGTGTAATCCACCACATCTTAGCTGGAAGTTTTACCACGAACAGCCGCCGAATGCTGCATAATCCACCACATCCCAGCTGCTGGACGTTATTTAGTCTTGTATTCAAACTCAATTTAACATTTTTTTTGCAACTTGAGTTTGAGGCGATGTTAATGATATTATGATATTGCATATTTCTCAGAAATATACGTACATCTTTTTTGATAGTACATATCTTTGATGATTTAAATTTGATGTTATGTTCATCTTATTACCATATATATTTATTTAATAAAGGCTATAAATCAGCACCATATACTATTTTGTATATCTATTGAAATAGACAAAAATTCCACAATTCTCTCTTCTGCCTAAATTATTTCTCAACCTTTATATTGGGCTTCATCTTTACGTCATTTCATAAATGATAGGGCGATTGACAAGTGTGTTAAGGATACGGAAGTCTAGTTTGGGACTTCCTACTTCCTTGGTTCTAGTAACGCCTTTTATGACATCACTTGCGCGCTGGGAACAATCTTTGGCCATCGCCCGCGTAAAATTGCAAAATGGAATACGCAGTTTGCACCGAGGCGAGAATAAGCAGCACCATGGCAGCGACCACGGAGATCCCAGACCACGGGTTGCTGAAGTAGTCCCGGTTGAGGATGACCCTCCACCGGTACCAGTTGGCCTTCCATTGGTGCCACCTGGTCCGGCTGTATGCATTCAGCCTCTCGCACAGGCTTGAGTAGTAGAACTCGCTGGAGTCCCTCAGGGTCTCCTTGTGAATGCCGTTGATGATACTAGCGATCCTAGCCACCCCGTCCGCATTGCAGAGCTGATTTTCCAAAATTCCGGCGCTGATTAGAATGTCGACGTCATCGGCCGTGCCAATGAGGCTATCCATGAGGATGGCGTAGCTGCTGATGTACTTGTGTTCGTGATGGCACTGCTCGTACGCAATCATGATCCTGAGGTACACCTCGGTCCACTCGTGCACAACCACGTGGGGCATCTTGAGGGTTCCGTCCTTGAAGATGACATCAAGCATGGAGGTTTCCTTTCCCCGTTTGAACGTGATGCCAGCCTCATGGAGCTCCTTTACCCTCCGAGTTTTCTTGCCCTGTTTGGACGGCGCGCGCCGCAGGAACATGGGCAGTTGCAGGGCTCGCACGTAGTCCACCAGATGATTCACGTGAACTCCCGTGCTTGCAAGCTCGTGCCCGTGCAGGACGTCTTTGAAGTACTCGTAGCTAAGCTTGAAGAATGTGACAGTGGTACTCAATGCGGTGAGATTATAGAGATTCTCAAGGACAAATAACGGTACTTGATTTTCCAGCAGCAGGAGATCGTGAAATACGGCGTCGCTCATCCACTGCTTGCTGAATATCTCATCGTTCAGGTCTCGGCCGTCGGGGCCATGGTTCCAGTTATAGTTCCTTATGAATAGCTCAACTAAAAAAACTGCGTCCACTAAGATCATTTCTACGAGCTCATAGCTGCCTTGGGTGAGCTTTTCTTGGTAGCATTGCCGAATGCGGTCTTCCCATTAGCTGATCATTCTGTTGCAAGCTGGGAGGTCGGCCTTGCTACGGTGGAGGAAGCCTGTCAGGTACCTCAGTTTGATCTCCTCCGTCAACTGAAGCTCTTTTTTATCATGGTGGAACGGCCCAATGGAGATGACTTGAGGGGTGTAGGCCTCTGCGTTTGCTCTGCGCAACTTGTCAGGCACTCGATAGATGCAACACTCGGTGGACACGCCAGGCAAGTTGTTCATCTTCCTCTTTATGGTAATCGCAACTCCCTTGACAGTCTGACTCATATCTAAACAAGCGAGAGAAAAAGATTACAGCCCATGAAACCAGAAACAGTGAACAGGTACGTTTGGGCATAATTCCATCGACATGAATGACATGTCAGTGATTTAAGAATGAATTAAGCATATATTCTTTTCTTCCATTTAATGGGACTCGTGACACATGAAAAAGGATAACAAAGCCAAAATTAAGATAAAATTGTTCAAAAAGTTCTAAACTTATTGCAAATAAGGCAACTCAATCCTAAATCTTTTTAATTGTGCTAATTTAATCTTAGCATTTTGATAATTTATCAATTTAATTATAAACATTTTGATGATTTGCAAATTTAGTCCTAAACCTTTTGACTAATTGTTAACATAATTTTTCTAGCCAAATATCCATATATAAAGTACGGAATTAAATTGGAGATTTTTCAAAAGATTTAGAACCAAATTCACACAAAAAAAATGTTTAGAATTAAATTGGCATAATGAAAATGTTTATGACTGAATTAACTGTCATATAATATATTTCGGACTTTTTGAACAATTCTCCTAAAATAACATGATAATGATTTTTTTTTTCTGATAGAGCAGAAAACATGTTGCAGCTCGCAATGCATCAATATGTATTGGAAATGGCACAAAGGGCTACATTGACAAAATAACATGATCTGATTTTGATTGGCTTGAAGAAACCCTTGCTCTTGAAATATTCAACTTGTGGCGCTTCTCTATGCTTCTGCTAGGCAACTTTGGGCGAATCGAAAGAGTTGTTCTGTCATGCCATGATCCTCGGGCACGTATATATCCTTCTACTTTGTTGATTTTATAATGCGATATCCCAGGATTAAGTATCACCGACCCTTTCGTTTATTAAGCACATGCGGAAGCCGTTATAAATCCCCAAACAATAAAATAATGGGATAGAAAAGTAAAGCCATATTTTTCATATTGAAATCCACAACCAAACCTTTATACATGGCATAACTCAAAGTCTATTCACAAAACTATTCATAACATTCTAGTCACACTCTATATACACCACACAAGGTTCACAAAAGAGGATGGGATCTCAATCCTCATTCGGGTTGTACTCAGGATCATCCTGATCCTCTTCTAACTCTTCTTCCCTAAGTTCACGTCCTTCAAGCTCTTCATCTTTTACCGGCTCATCGTCCTCTTCTAGTTCCTTCTTCATAGGCTCATCTACGGGCCTGAAATGTTGTCTCACAACCGGGATGAGACTACGTCTTAGCAAGTTCTACCCTACTAAGACTCGATTAGGAAACCAATACGCTAACCGGGCTACCTATGCACACATGGGTCAAAGGACTTACCTTGGCCTCAGATTCTACCTATATATTAGCACAGTTCAATAGGCACCCAAGCAATCACATCACTGATCGAAGCATCGATCAAATCGACTTAGTCGATTACATGCCAACAAGACCACTCACAGTCAATTCTATTCAATCAATCATTTCACAACATCATTTCAAAACAATGATCAATCGACCTAGTCGATTACATGTCAACGATGACCATTCCCCGGCCAATTCAGTTCAATCAATCAATTCATGACAAACGGATCAAATCATATCAATGATTCCATCTATACTCGATAATTAATCTCGACATTCCAATTCAACATTCCACTCAAATATAGGCTCAAGGCGCTAGAGATAACCCCAATACAAAGTCTCGTCATCGTGTTGTACTTAGTCCTTGACCGTAAATAACAATAGTATAAGGCACTAGAGATAACTCACACGAAGCATCACTATCGTGTAGTACTTAGTCTTTAACTACAAAAGTAATAGTATAAGGCGCTAGAGGTAACTCACACGAGACGTAGCAGTTAGCCCTTCACTATGCATGACAATACTGCAAGGCACTAGAGGTAATTCCCATGCGACTCAAGTCGCCATATAACACTTAGGCCTAACTACAATAAGCAATGGTATAAGACGCTAAAGGTAACTCACACGAAATCTCACTATCTTGTAGTACTTAGTCCATTATTTGCTCATGATCCATTAGCTTCCCTCAACACAACACACATCACATCAACTTCCAATAACCATCTTGCTTCAACTATAAACCAACACACGATTTATCCCTCACGGCCCAATGACAAGTACGTTTGGGCATAATTCCATCGACATGAATCACATGTCACAGTGATTTAAGAATGAATTGAGCATATATTATTTTCTTCCATTTAATGGGACTCGAGACATGTGAAAAAGGATAACAAAGCCAAAAATTAAGATAAAATTGTTCAAAAAGTCCTAAACTTATTGTAAATAAGACAATTCATTCCTAAATCCTTTTAATTGTGATAATTTAATCTTAGCCTTTTGATAATTTATCAATTTAATTATAAACTTTTTTATGATTTGCAAATTTCATCCTAAACGCTTTGACTATTTGTCAACATAATTTTTCTAGTCAAATATCCAAATATGAAGTATAGAATTAAATTGGCGAATTTTCAAAAGATTTAGAACCAAATTCACACAAAAAAAGGTTTAGAATTAAATTGGCATAATGAAAATGTTTATGATTGAATTAACTGTCATAAAATATGTTTTGGACTTTTTGAACAATTATCCTAAAATAACATCATAATTATGTTTTTTTTTTAATAGAGCAGAAAACATGTTAATGAAAAGGTTTATGATTGAATTAACTGTAATACAATATGTTTTGGACTTTTTGAACAATTATCCTAAAATGACATGTTTTTTTTTTTTTTTCCTTCTGATAAAGCAGAAAACATGTTGCAGCTCGCAATGCATCAATATGTATTGGAAATGGCACAAAGGGCTACATTGACAGAATAACGTGATCTGATTTTGATTGTCATGAAGAAACCCTTGCTCTTGAAAGATTAAACCTGTGGCGCTCCGCTATGCTTCTTCCAGGCAACTTTGGGCGAAATCGGAAAAGTCGTTCAGTTTCAAGAAGCCTTGTGCCTCAGCTAGCCGAGAAATTATTTGAAGAATCTGCAAAGCTTGAGAAGGGAATAATGAAAAATTGTCAAGTACCTAGAGCTCTCACCACCGTGCAACAAAGTCATCTACAGTTAAAATTATGTCGCAATAGGAGATCGTAACTCCCAAAAATGTTACCAGAACACGCATAATCTAACCTTCTATTTCTCAGCTATTATACTGGCAATCAGACATAGTTCTTGTACTGTTTGATTTGAAGATAATTGCAGCATGATGCTTTATGTCTGCACAAGAAGCACCGAGTTGAAAGATGTAAAGAGATAAAAATCACGAAGGCTGACCTAAGATTCGAGATCGAGAATTCGTTCCTCCTTCTTGCCGTTGTTGGAGATGTCTGGTTTGCGTCCCAGACTATAAAGTGAGGAACCATGCAAACCATGAAAAGAAAGATCTGATATTCTTTAACCTTCCATGAAGCATTACTATCTTGTGCATACAAAAGGTCTGACCATTACTAGTAAACCACCGCCCCCCCCCCCAAAAAAAAAAAAAAAAAAAAAAAAAAAAAAAAAAAAAAAAAGGAGAGGGGGAAAAGGACACGGAACAGAGTTAATTTGTTTCCTTGCCATTAAGACGGAAAGATCTCCTTTTGGTCCAACTTTATCTAGACTCTTAGACAAGCTTTTGATGCAGAAAAAGCGATGATACTTTAGTCACAGTTGCACTACACCTATGAAGTGCTCCAACGGAAAAGTACCAAAAAAATTCTACACCTATTGCTTTTGTGCTAATTAAATCGTAAACCTTTTAAACGTATCAATTTCTTTATTTTTTTATACAATCATACCAATAGATAACTAATTTTTTTATGATGATTCCCCAATTTATTTCATCTAATCAATTTTGGCGGAAAATCACTAATATGGAGATCGATCATCCTACATGACATGGTCAACATTGACGTGGACAATCTTTAAATTTTTTTCAATTTTTCTGATTTTTTAGATGTTTTTATTCTCTTTTTCTTATTTAATTTCTTTCTTTCTTTCTTTTTTCCCAACTATGGGCCAACAAGGTCTAGGTGAGGGCCTCCACCTTCTCACCCAAATGCAAGCAATAGTTACAACCCTCACATGTTGGTCGACGAGGGCGTTGTGGCCCTTGCAAATCAACAAGCGCCCTCGCCGATCAACAAGTGAGGGTGTCGGCCCTCTCTTGGATCTGGGCGAGGGTGTCCTCACCTATGCCCAATGATGGTTGCAACCCCACTGGCCCAAAGTTGTAAAAAGAAACAAAGTAAGAAAAGAAAAGAGAAAAAAAATCACAAATAATATTTAAAAGTTGTAAAATTTGTTCTTGTCAGCATCAATCGTGTCATATGAAATAGCTAGCATTCATGTCAAATATTGCCTACCCAAAATTGGCCAAAGGGACTACAATTGAAAGGATTACGATTGAATTAACACAAGAATAGTAGATTTATGACTTTTTTTTTGTACTTTTCCCTATATTCTAGTTATTGTCAATGACGCAATAGCAAAAGCAAAGTTCTTCTTGGAAAATGTTTGTTCCAAGACTTTTTCCACTGTTATATATACCCATTAATAATGTACGGCTTATGACCAGGATTAGCTCCCTTGTGCTTATTTAGTATTAATAATTACTCTAAATTATTTATCAAGAAAAAGAATATTATGACAATTTTTTTGGTAATAAATGGTTTAAGGATTTAACTATATAATTTTGCAATCTTAAACTCTTTTTTTGTCCAATTGAATCCTTGAACTATAATTTTTTGCTTAAGTTAGTCCTTCCGTCAAATATATGGATGGAATTGCTGACTTGGAACTGTGTCAATATGACTTCAGTACATAAATACCCATGTCATGCCACTAGAGTTGCACTCGCCTCAGATTTGAAGGTCTCGCCCTCTCGTAGGTCTGTGGGGAAGGACGCAATCCTTGTAGTTGGAGTGGCAAGCTTTGTTTACGACTTACAAGTTCTAGGGCCTGATTCATAGTTTGATTTACGTGCTCACAATGTAGCCGTGGCGGACGTTGATCAGTTGGTTTTTACTGAGATTCAATCTATACATATCGTGAGCCAAGACATTCGTGCAACTTTTTGGGGGATTTTTGCGACTTCGCATGCGGCACTTGTCCGTTTGAGGACTTTCGAAAGTGATGGAAATGGATTCCCAAAAACAAACAGATACTTCAAACTGTCAAATACTAAAAACAAACATGGAAAAGGGCCCAAGTATTCATGTAACACCAATCGAAAGGCACATCACCAAAAATGATGTATCTTATTTGCCATTGATTAAATATTGTTGCAGTCTCAACAGGGATTAAGCCTTTGAGTTCATTTCTTAAGAGAGAACTCATCGACCTTAAAAATCGGAAGAACATACATACTAATTTGTTGCTTTCAACAATTTTTTTTTTTTTTATATATATAGTCGTTTATGTTACATAAAAATAACTCCCATCTCTTTTATAGGCCCTTCACTTATGGGCTGGGTGTGGCCTAACATGGGTGGATGGGCTGGGTTTTGGTCCAACATGTTTTATAAAAAACCAATCATCTCCCATTCACACATGATTGGCTAAACATAACCCTCTCTTCTCCTCTCTGCAACGTTCATACTAGCAAATAATCCGTGCAACCAACATATTTCAAGAGCTCATTGCCATACATCTATTAGAAATATACAGCAACTCAAAATAGGCATGTCGTTTTCGAGTAGATATAATATGCAGTATCTTAAATCGATCAACACATTTATATCTCTATCGATCTCTTTTTAATTATGATATATTATATTCACAATTATGATTATCCCAAACTAGTTATAATTAGTCGACTAGTGAACACAAAAGTAGAATGTGATATAACAAACTCGATTTTCTTCTTTCTTTGAAACTCTCAATTTCAGTTCAACTTGTTTTTCTAGAAATGTTCCATTAGATTGAATTAATTTATGATCATTAGCAACATTCTAAAATAACAAATATTAAATAGAAATCTTGAAAAGCAACCAAGAGTCATGAATGCACTTAATTGAGGAACTATTTTCCTCATTAATCTCACACGATATAAAAGTTGAGATCATAAGTTTTGTCACTCTTAGTGGTCGTCTCATACATACGAAATATGAAATACATATTATGGTATTAATTCATTTCCCATTGAGCATATGTCTTTACTTTCAATATCGTACAAATAATAACTCAGATATATATAATGTCTAACTTGAGTTCACATAAATACTCTTTCAAAGAATCCATTAGAACTCACATTTGGTATAAAAAACAAATAAAGTAAAATACGTGGGTTATTTTACTTTCGGACATAGTAAATATTATGTCATCATTTTAACATTAAGTTATGGCAACATTTATATTTTACACTTGAGTTTTCAATTATCACATAGATAATAAACTTAAAAATTGTCTCATATTTATTTATCACATAGTAAATAGAAGCAATTACATGTGTAAGTAGGCTAATCTCTTATCTATCTGACATACTTTCTCAATTTTATAACGGACTAAACATTAAGATGCATAAATGCCAAACAAAAAACTCATTGGCATCAATGATGAAAGATAACTTCATTAAGTGTGAACACTTAAGAAAATTACAATATTTAGTATATCACCCATGACACAATCCTAGAGATTTTACATAACCATAGAAAACATCTTTAGGTATTGACTTCATCATAAGATTTATTATCATTTTATGCATAGATATGTACTGCAAGTTCATATCTTTTCGTGCAACCGTATCCTTGACAAAGTTTTACTTAGTATCCATATAGTTAATCTTGCCATAACATTTCTAATCCTTAGTGTACGCTATCGCTATTTAGCCATCACAGTTGACTAACAATGAGCATGCAGCATTCTTAGTAATACTTAAATGATCCAAAAATCTCTTAAGCCAAACACCCTCTTGTATAGTTGTTAATAATGTCACGAACTAAGTTTCCATCGTGGACAAGGTTATACATGTCTATTTGTTACTGCTTTAAGATATGACGATATTATTCAATAAGAAAACAAATCCAAAAATATATATCATTTCATTTAAATCTCATCCCTAATCAGCATCTAAGTATTCTTCAAGCTACAAATCATTTCCTTGATAACTCAATGAATAATTAATAGTTCCCTTCAGATTCCTTAGTATTATTTGTTGGCTATCTAATGTATTTGACTTGGATTTGATTGGTATCTACTTATCATTCAAATTACAAAACATATGTCAGGTCTTGTACACATTATAGCGTACATTAAACTTTCAACAACATTAGCATAAGGAACAAGTTGCATTTGCTCCTTGTTGACTTGTCTTTGAAAGGTAAAAATCGATATTAGGGTTTTCAATTGCAATGAAGCTCATTTCTACGCAAAAAAAAAAAAAAAGTGGTTTTTCTTTTTTTTTTTTTTGCTTTTTCATTTTTGATTGATTTCCTATGTATCTTTAGCAAAAACCTAAAAAGTCAAATAGTTAACTTTTAGGTTGATTTTTTTGTCAACCTTTTGATCAAAAGTCAACCCCGAGTTAAAATTTGATTTTTTGCGTAGAAAGATGTAAAATAATCATAATTTCACTTTAACCAAGTTAATTTTTAAAAATTTCAAAGATTTGACACAAAAATCAATCTTTTAAGAAAAGTTAACTAAATGATTGACTTTTGGTCAAATTTTTTACCAAAAAAAAAATCAAAAAATCAAAAATCAACAAAACACTCCATTTTAATGTCAATTTGACTTTAGTGTTGAAAATTTTCTCAAAATTGATTAAGAACCTTGTTTTTCGAATTTTTTTTGTTTTAGGTTCAAAATTGACAAAAAAAACAAAATTACTTTCATTCTAGTCATAATTAGGGACTATTTCTCATTTATTGTTCACTCAATTTTGAGAGTAACATTGTTTGCCCTACTTAGGGGGTCCAAATCAATCCTTCATGATTTGGGAATGAACCTTTTACTCCACTCATTTTCTTGAGATAAGTCCAAATCGGATCTGTTTGAGAAATTCACTCGAGAACTTTCCAACTTGAGAGAATTCCTCTTTTTTGAATATTGGACAATTAATTTATTGAGCTTCAATGGAAGAAATTCGAGTTGACCCATTCAAGACTAAAGTTTAATTTCATGAATCAAGATCCAATTTCAATATTGGACCTCGATTCATTTTTGGCATAAGAGTCGTGACGTCAATTCAAGGTCAATTTGGATGCAATATGTTATCCTAAGCATGAGCACTTAGTTGAATATGTGTATCGCAATAATAATTGAATTCAATTTCAACTAATTTGTGATTTGGAGTGAGGAATTACAAAATTGTCTGTTTTGGCCTATAATGTTCAATTACGTTTACCCATAGTCTAGGTCCACTATTTTTCACAATAATCAAGTAATTGGGTCAATAGAAAATCAAAGCATCGTATGCACATGGTTTAATTGACCTAATCCAATTAGAATTGGACCGTTTCTCTTCAAATTAGATAAGTTTTCTTTTCAATTTGGTCCTCAAAAAGACCAAATTGCATAAATTTTTCAACCCCAAGGACTACTCAGCTATAACTAATTAAACTAGTCGTCGGCGAGATAGGCCAGTTCGACCCCTCGCCTACTAGCTCTTGATCGCTGATGACCACCCATTGGCTCTTGTCGCGTGTATGTCATCCTCACGTCCTTTGATTTTCAAAATTTAATGAAAATACCCTTGGATTTCACGAATTTACAAAATCACCCCTCATTAGGCCTTAATCGCAATTTTCATTTTAACTCCCGTTTTTTGTGAATCAAAGCCATCTGATTGGTCATAGAACTCATTTTTATTAGGATTAGTCTTTAATGAGTTTCATTGATCATTGGATTAAATTTGAATGTTGAATCCAACCAATGGTCGAGATTTGATGATTAATCAAGAATATATAAGGTTTTCCTCCAAAAAAAACCTTAGAGGGGCTCATTTTGTAAAATTTGCAGACCAAATATTATGAAAACTCCTCTCTCTCTCTCTCCCTCTCTCTCCACCCTAGATTTCTTACCCAAAGTCTCTCTCTCTCTTTCTCTCCTCTTGCTATGTCCTCCACCATTCACCACCACATGCTGACCGGCTTGTCACTATCAATCACCCCTCTCGACAGCCTTCCTTAGCTGCTTCCTAATGTGCTAGAGGCCAACGTTCCCTTTGGTGACCCTTGCTTCCTTCTGCCCAGGCTTTATCGTGGCTCAAGGTTCATCAATGATCAAGCTGGTGATTGAACTAGCACCTCCTCCTCCTTAATCGACGGCTTGTGGCGGTTCGTGCAAGGCCTGACCACTTGTGATCCTCCCTCTAGTGTATCCCCAACCATCCAATGGTTAGGGATTGGTTGGTTTGCCATCGAATCTCCTCTGATGGCTGGATCTTCGTCGACACCCCTAAACCGATCTGAACCGAACCGGTTTCTCTCAATTGCAAATAGGTAGTCCGATCAATCTTTGAATTGATCCCTTGATGATCCGATCCAGCTCTCTAAAGTTTCTCAAAGCTCAAATCACATTCTAGTAATTCAAGTTTCATCGAATCGCTCTTGAGTTTGACAAATATTACAAAAGGTAATCCTTTAATCACGAATCTGATGAAGTGAGGTTGGCTTAGCCAGTCTCAAGGCTAGAATTCGACTCTAGGATCATGTTTTATGCTTAGATCTAAAGTTCAAGATGTTATGAGATAATTTGTGATGAGTTGATGATCATTACTGATGAACTTGAACTTGCTTGATTTGCCTTGATATGTGAAATCGTGTTCTCATGAGTGACTTTCTATTTTGGTTGAAATGAGGTGGTAAATGATGTCTTCTGGCCTCAAGCCCTTCTAAACATATAATCTAGACTCATCAAGCTTCGATTTGATAGGTTTCATGCCCCGAGCAGATATCATTCGGTACCTGAAAAATGCCTCCAAAGTTCGTTGATTTTTGCGGTGATTTTGTGCTTGATATGCTATGCTGACTTGTAGCAAATTACTGTTTTGTCATTTACTAATTTTTGTGCTTGATTCTAGAAGTACTTTCTTCATGAAACTTGCATGAAATTGTCTTGATTATTTCATATATATATATATATATATATATATATATCAGATTTTTTGAAGTTGATTGTGTTAGGTAAAATCACCAAAAATCGTCCTTGGATTAGTCTACCATGCATTAAGTCCGATCTGAGTTTGCTTAAAATTAAGGCCCTAAAGGAGTCCATTTGAGTTTGTATCCTCATCAGAGTTGTAGCATGTGTTGCAAGTGTTCTAATAAGATATGATGTGCGAAAATTGAACATCGTTTACTATGTTAATCGCATGTACGAAAATGCTTAGATGCTATCGTAACTTGTGAATTTCATCACATGGCTCTATTTTGTCATTTTCGTGTAGGCTCGTGTGGACTAATTAGTTTTAGATGCCTTCATGAAAAATGTTTATGGTTCATATTCTATATATAGAATTTTTCCTATGATTTTTGCATGTCATTAAATCATCAAAAGTCAGTTATGTTCTATGCTAATCATGTTGAATTAAAAACTGATTACGAACTCATTTACACATCTTTATGTGGGTCCCTTAAGGGCCAAATCAGGTCTTGATGTCTTCTAAACATTTCGAGTATGTGTTACAAGCTTCACATCGATGTATCGTACGTTATATTTAAACATCATTTACTATATGGAAATCATACATCAATGCAAGTTGTAACTGAAATTTGTCAAGCATGTTGTTCTTGGCACTAAGTCACCCTTCAATGTTAATGAATTGTGTGATTTCTTTGCACTTTGATTTAAGGTTAAATAAATTAACTAAACCTTTGTCAAATTCAACCTTATGTTGTGTCACATTTTTTGTGTATCGTTTAGGTGATCTCATAAACCATTAAGCATGCATTCTGTTTTGATTTGCTCATAGCTCATTCGCATGCCTTCACAATTATCGCTTTTTGACTATGAATTTGACCTCAACTGGACTCAACCTCTCTTAGGAAGACTTAGGAATTGCCTTAATCTTTCCAATGACACTGATTTTGCATGATTTGCACATTGTTTGGCCCATTTTCCACTCTTGTCAAGTTAGGATAGAAATCTATCCTAAGTAAAATTCAGTAATCCCGTTTTACCCTATTGAGTCTGATCTCTTATTTTTTAATTTTTTTTGTGTGATTTTCTCGTTAAGGATTCTGAGGTTGGATCCCTAACGAAGTTTGTTTGTTTTTCTTTTGTCTACATTGTGGTAAAATTTCACATTTTTGGACCTTGTTTACTAGGTCAAATCTCTGTTAATGTACCATGATACCCTACTGCTTTATTGTATTCTTAATGTGAGACTTTGCATTCCTAAATTTTTATAAATTACTGCATTGCTCAACTTAGAAAAATTTCTTCATGAAAGTTGTTCCCTATGATGTTCTCAATGTTGTGTAATTTCTTGGTATAAATTATCCATGGGTTCATTTTCAATTGCGTCGATTTTTTTTATCCTATTTTGTGATGTTTCAATGCAATTCTCTGTAGTGATTTTCTTCTAGAATTTTTTTAGATCAACTTGCATGCTGAATTTACTTCACACGTCTTCACGGACTTTGATCCTCTTCTTTTGAACTTTACACATAAAAATTCTCGAAAAACAGAAATAACTTTAGTATGCTTTTCAGATCTTTCGAATGTTATGAACTTGTCTGAATTTTCTTATTCTTATTATTTTGAACGTGACTTTAGTTCGAGTGATGCTCATGCACACAATTTTCATGTCATCCTTTGAGTTCCAAATTTTCAAACTATGCACTTATTTTATTATTGACATTGTCTAAAGTTTGGACCATATTTAGGGCGCCTGCAAAGCTCAATCAAAGTGCCCATCATTGCACCGGAGTTAGCCTTTGTGGCTAAATGCTTTCCATGGCTGTGACACATCTTTGTTATACCATTAGCATATTTTGCCACAATTCATTATAATTGCTCTTCAAACGACTTTTAAGTATCATTTGAACTTTTATATCCTTCAACTTGTTTCCCTTTCTTTAATGGATGTGATTGTATTTGGCATTTGTTGACTAAATAAGTGATCCAATGTTGGCTCACTAAAATTGCCTGATTGATTGAGAACCAAGACTAAGATATTGTCCACTTTGAGTACTAAGTCCTCACAGTTTTGTTCTTCTTAGAGCAGCTCATACTACCCCAAGAAAACGCGTATGTAAAGTTAGAGGGTCCATTGCCTTATAAGCTAGCCTAGACCTCTCTCCCTAGGCGATATGGGACAAGAGAGAGACCCCTTCTATGTGCACGTTCAGGGACCAAGACGCAGACCCACCGCCATCCCTCCTACTCGCGCACGCTGCTCAGGCCATCACACTCTCCTCGCTCGCGTACTACCAAGGCGATCTTAGTCCGTCCCTCCATACTACCCTGAGTCTGAGTTATCACATTAAATAAATGTTAAGTACTTCCATGGCAGCTACATGTCACTAAGACGGTGTTTACGTGGGTTTAAGAATTTAAAGAAATAAAAGAATACAGTCAAGGAGTTCGAAAGAAGAGAATTGAAAATTAAGACAAAGGAAAAACCATCTTCAGTTTGTTTCAACAAAGAGAGGGTGGTGACTCTTCTATTAGTCATCGGTGAGGGTGGCTGGACCGTTGTTGGGCTCAAGCCATGGGTGACTTTGCACTTATACATCACCACAAAGGTACATATCTAGAGAGAGAGAGAGAGAGAGAGAGAGAGAGAGAGAGAGAGAGCGGGGTCCTGCCCTCGACAATCCTTCGGTGGGTTAGTGTGGCAACCCTCTCATGAGTGTTTGCCAAGGGCTTGTGACCCTGACCCTTATAAGCGGGTGATAGCCTTGCCTAGCACGGTCTCTCTTTCTCACGAGTACACTCTTTCCGTCTTCTATTATGTGTGTTGCACTCCATTTCCAACTGTTGCTTGCCTAGCCAGTGAGGGTCTGGCCACCGTCACCGGTGGCTGGCGACTGTGGGAGCATTCTTACTTACAGGGGCAAGCTGAATTCGGTTT
This sequence comes from Eucalyptus polyanthemos subsp. polyanthemos, assembly GCA_017140185.1. Lineage (NCBI taxonomy): Eukaryota > Viridiplantae > Streptophyta > Magnoliopsida > Myrtales > Myrtaceae > Eucalyptus > Eucalyptus polyanthemos. Next base: position 27,626,011 of record CM029459.1, read on the forward strand.
TTTCTCTTTATTTTTATTTTCAATCTTCATATTTCAAAAAACTCAACATTATTCTTCTTAATTTTCTACATTTTTAAAAGCCACGCAGGCACCATGGGGCGACATATGCTTGCCACCTAAGGACTTGCGCGCGTTTGGCCGTCACGTTAGCATTCTGTCCACCCACTTACAAGGGGACTAACATTGCCCAAATGAAAAAAGCATAAATATTCAATTTTGCGAAAAATCAAAAAAGCTCCAGGACTCACGTGACATTATCCCTAAGCTTTATTACAATTGTGGGGTTACTACTTTTTTCTTTGCACTTTTAGAAGTTCGGAGTGCTTCTGTTTTCCGGTTGATTTCTCATCCAATCGATTTTTGTCAATGTTTTATTTATTGTTTAAAGTCAAAATCGTTCTTAATCAAGGGTGCAACTTTCAGGTGACCAAATATGCACCGTGGACGGTGAGATTACAATCTAGAAGTATTTTTCAAAAGACTTGCAATTCAATGGACTAAAAATGGAACATTCACAACTCAACCCACGATGATTAGAGCTTTTTAAGAATCCTCTATTTGCTAAAAGAACTTTTAGGGCTCCTACTAAATCTTTCCGCGCTTGTACTGTTACAGAAAGATGCAGAATATATCAAATGACTTTACACTATTCTTGACACAAATGCGAGTAAAACAACGGAATCTCATCGACCGTTGAGCCTTTGACATTTTATACTATCTTGGATCTATAAAAATTGATTAGTTTCATGTTGTAATTGAACAATTAAGAGATGTGAGCATCCATGCTTCTAATAATTGAACATTCGAAAAAAATACGACGAGTTATGTCACGCCCCGATCCTTGATCACATGCCCATCCCTCACTTAGTCGATTAATAGTGACATCCCAAGACACATCACCGACCCTTTTCATTTTAATACGCAAGCAGAAGCGGATAATAATCCACAGACAATAAAATATTGGGATAAAAAAGTAGGCCATAATTTTCACATCTGAAAACACATAACCACACTTTTAAACAAAGCAAACCACATAGTATATAATACAATACTATTTGCTAAAAGGCGGAACTATCGCACATCAGTTCTCAGCCTAGGGTTTGCAAACAGGATGAGATCTCAGTCCTCCTCCAGGTCGTACTCAGGATCCTCCTCTAGATCATTTTATTCTTCAAAATCTTCCTCCTCCTCAGGCTCCTCATCAGGGTCCTAAAATGGTTATACAATAACCTCTGAGACCACGTCTAAGCAAGTTCTACCCCCTAAGACTCGATTAGTAAATTAATACGCTAATCGGGCTGCCTATGCACAAACAGGTCAGAGGACTTACCTTGGCCTTAGATTCCACATGCATATTAGCACAGTTCAATAAGCACCCAAGTAATCACATCACATAGCGATATCTCAATCAATCGACCTAGTCGATTACATGTCAATTGGATCATTATTGGTCATACAATAAGTACCACACATTCCCCATGATGGAATATCTAGTCGTTGAGCCCATGTGCATTCTCCAAGATGACATACCAAGTCTCCGAGTCCACATGCCTTCTCCAAGATGACATTCTTATTCAATGGGCCCACGTGCATTCTCTCAGGCGACCTCTTCATCAAGGTGATGCATCAAATCACCGAGCCCACGTGTTTTTTTTTTTTTATGATGCCCAAGTCCACGTGCATTCTCTTAGGCATAGATTCACCAAAATGACGAATCAGATCACCGAGCCCACGTGCCCTTTTTAGATGCCATACTTAATCACTGAGCCCACGTGCTTTCTCCAAGGTGATGTATAACCTACCATGGATCCACTATACATAAGCCCAATTTCCTAGATGACGTGCCTAGTCATCGGTCAGCATTCATCTTATATAGGCACTTTCATTTCCACAATTTCCATTATGATTGCTAATCTACCACAATACCTTTGTCACTGACAACCGATGCCCACTTATTCATTAGTCAATTACTCAAAATCAATTCAATTTAGGAATAATCTCTAAAAATCCACAATTAAATTAATTCAGCACAACGTAGAGCTCAATTAAATAAATGGACTGCACCACGACAATCAGCATGAAATTTCAGTTATCGGATTGGCTATCCTAGCCTAATTTTTGAAAAATAAATAAATAATTAAATTAATTTTGAAAATTAATAAATAAATATTAAAAATCCAATTTAGGCCCGTAATGCCTAATTGGACGCCAAAACGGGTCGGGAAAAATCCCGAAATGCATTCAATAAATAGAAGTATGTCTCTACTTGCTAATTACACTAATCAATCACCTAACATGCATCATTAAATCACTAATTAAATTACTCTAAAATAATCTAATCACCTAATTGCACTTAATTAAATCTAATCAACCCTTAAGCATTATTAACAAACTAAGCAAGGATTAGTGAGCAAAACTCACATGTGCAAAGCGAAGACTGAAACACTGTGACGGCGGAACGATGGTGGCTAAAATCCGAATTTTCAGTGTCGTCGGCCAACTTGGACTGGGCCCGAAGCGGGCTGACCTCACATGCTTGGCTCCAAATTGGGCTTCTAATGGGCAGGGGTTCACGCGCTGCAACAGCTGAAGAAAACACACGGACTGAATTTGCTGGGCTAGGCTTTGGCTTCAAATGGCGTGGGCTGATGCTGAAGTTTTAGGCCAATCAAAGAAGCAGCAAAGGCCGCTGGGCTGGGCTGCTAATTCAGTGGGATGGGCTACACGAAATTGGAAGCAAGCTGGCGGAGAAGTTGGACTGCAGGCGGTGGAATTTGCTAGGCTAATTTGGTGGGGGTGTGGTCTTGCGGATGAAGGAGAGAGGCCACGTGAAGCTGTAGGAATTTCACTCGGTCTCCGTTGTTGATGGTTGATCGGCAAAGGAGATGGACGAACAAAGCTATAGTTGCTTCGGTCGAATTGATGCTGGACGAGGGAGCAACGAAGGAGAGGAGCTCGGTGGACGCGTGGGGCTTTGCTTGCTGAAGATTGACCCAAGAAAATGGAGAAAACGGATGTGTAGCATGCAGCTTCGGTGGATAATGCTTCAATCAACAAAACCGGAAGTCTTCGAAGGTCCACGGCATGGGCGCAAAGTGAGCTGTGGTTGACTGAGTGTGAGGTGTGCTGGCGTGAGCTGAGGAAGGAGAACACTAGGTGGAGCAGCTTCTGCCGTGAGCTGCTTCAATCAATGGTACTGGACAACACACAAAACCGAAAGAAAAAGAAGGGCTTCGGTGGACTTCCAGCTGCCAAAGGAGAGAGAGATTGCTCAAGTGAGGAGGGGACGGCTGAACGTGTGGGAGAAGCTAGCTCAGAGGGGGAACAAAAGTCTCAAAACCTTAGCCAATTCATTCAATGACTTGGTCCCACAAGCCCTTAATCTAATCCCTCTTGTCCCCTAATTCTTTCCAACCAAATTTCCACTAAATAATTCAAATTAAAGCCAAGAAATGCAGCCCCCAAATAGCTTACGAATTTCCTTGATTTTGAGCTTCAGTTTCTTTGCAAATTCCCCAAATTTGATGTCCCATTTCATCGAACAAAAATTCCACAAATTTTCATCACCCAATAGCTTGGCTTGGAAGTCCAAATTTCACTTCAATTCAACCCGTTCGAATTTCCGTTAATTTTCCGAATTATCCGAAACGATTTTCCATAAAAATCTTGGAATCTCTGAAAATTCTTCGGAGGATGAGTCAACGTTCCTAAAATAGATCGTGACCCTACAGAATTTTCAATTTATGAAATTGGACTTAAATTAGCGGTTAATTTCCATTCAACACGTTTTTAGCGTAACCTAGACTACCGGGTAGTTTTTAGAACTTTTTAGGGCAAATGACCCGTGGTCGATTTTCTTCGAGCCACATTGAACCCACTCAATGCATTGGCAACTCTCAGTTATCATGAAAATCTCGATGATTCAAATGCGAACACAGGGCACTAAAACGACGGTAAATCAAATTAGTGTCGGTCGATGAGAATTTCCCAATTTTGTGGAGTCACCCACGATTGGCCACACATCTCAGTCAATCTGACCTATCTTTGATCTTAGTTCGATTTTTAATTGTGCCGTAATGACCTCTAAAGATGAGCACAATTGAGAAGCCGATTCCTGGTCGAATTCTCAAGTCTATTGTCTTAAAATTCGTCAATGGCTTACCCAGCTAGTCTAGTTATCTCGAGAGTGATCGGCTCTGAGAATAGCCTTATAGATGTGTCTATGAACTGCTTGATTAATTTAATAGAAAACAGGTTGAAAATTCAAGATGTTACAAGTTAGTTGGTTTTGCTACATCGTATCTTGTAAAAAGCACCCCCATAAATTTGCTTAATACAACATAATTTAGAATATATATTTAGATCATCGTATCTATGCTTTCTTCTCCATGAATCCCATAAGTAAATATTTGTGTCTCAAAAACATTCAACATGTATAAACACACGCAAACCGTTATATATGAAAGAGATTAGTTAGCTCTGTAGTAATCATGAAAGAGAAAGAGAGAGGTTTCATCATACTACTTTGTGATTTCCGCTTTTAACCTTTGATTAGGTGCTAGCCTTAAATTCTTAATGTCTGGTTAAAGGTTTTCCTCACCAAGACCAAAGGGCTTCCTATGCTTGTCCATTTGATTTATAGTGATAGCGGATTGCTAGGATACATTACTTATTTTCATATATCGGTGTTCTCCTAAATTTGTCCGTACTTTTGTATTCAAGGGGGCATACCTTTTTGTTATTGTAACTACCAGCTACTTGCTCCCTTGATCAAAAAAATAAATAAATAAATAAACATCGACCCCCAAAATTTCTTGAGAAAATGAAAATAGCAAAGCGAAACCAAAAACAAAACGATAGGAAGACGAAAAGACAAGCACTAATGAGCAGTAACTAGTACTGAAATGGTTGACTAATTCTCTAGAGAGAGAGAGAGAGAGAGAGCTCTCACTGCTGCGCTCGCATTGCGTCGCACTTGCCACCGATCTCCTTTTCTTCGAGACTCGGAGTCGAGAATCGGGGTCGTCCCAGGCCGAGAGGGAGAGGACATGGAAGCAAATGCGAGGATAGAAGGCCAAATCTTACAAGAGCAATGAGCTGGTCTGGATACGCCACGACTCCGATAGTGCGGTGCGTCTCTCCAATCCACTGTTTCCCTCTGTCTTCATTGCTGGGGGTGTCTTTTGTTTGCGTCAAAGTTAGTTGTCTAGATCCTAGCATTTTTCACGGGTCGGTCGAACATGATCGATCAAACACCGTGCAACCTTAGGTTTTGTGATCCCAAGTCAACCTTTCAGCTCACACACACAAACATAAGGGGTCGGCTGTGCAAAGGGTGAATATATTCACTATGAATGAGTTGAGCTCAAATCAGGGGGAGGGACCCCCTATTTATACAAGTTTGGGTCGTATCTCAGCCATTGATCGTCCCTCCGATCCAACAGTTGAGTTTAAATGATGGCCATCATTACAAGTCTACATAACAGGCCACTCAATGGCTGCAGGCATTGGGAAATAGCCACAAGCACAAGTTAGAAGCAAGATTAGGGTCAGCATGGGCGAGCATGGGCACCTAACATGGAGCAGGTGAGCCACTCCAAGTTTGTGTAGGGGCTGGCTGAGCATTGATCAGGAGTTGGTCGTTGGCCGTGCACAGATCATACCCTGTATCGCGCATAGACGAATCGGGTACGGTTCACGAATTGTGCAAGGACTAATTAGTGATCGATCGAGGATGGATCCGGGATTGGTCGAGGATCGGTGGGGATTGGGACTAATAAGGGATTGTCCGCGACAAGCCCTTGTGCATGACACGGCCGAATCACGAACGGTCTTGGACATGCTTCATTCGTCAGAAGTGTCATTCTCCCCCACCTAATCAAGCAATGCCCTCGTCGCGTCTGTGGCATGGAAGGCTTCAATGTGCTTCTTGAATTGCCACAGGCCTTTGAAGGGTTCCCAACTCGCTTCATTCTCGAGAAGGCCCTTTTATCGGACAAGGTATTCTTTCCTTGGCGCACAATACCTCTTCTGTATGATCCGGTCCGCCATGATACATTCAACATCCCGGTCATATGAGGTTTTCGCTCCAAAGGGTGCCCGTTGTGACTCACCTCGATCCGAGTTGTCCTCGTCTGCATGGAAAGGTTTCAGCATGCTCACGTGGAACATGAGGTGCACCTTGAGCTTAGACAACAAGTCTAGCTTGTATGCCACCTTCCCGATCCGCTGCAACACTCAGAAGGGGCCCTCATAGCAACAGATCAACCCTTTGTGCACATCACGATATCGAAGGATGAGGTGCAATTTGGCCAACACCAAGTCCCGGACTTGAAACTCCACGTGTCGACCCATTTCTTCGTGCGCTTTCCGACTCTATTCAGGCATGCCCTCACCAAGTCCACATGTTCATCCCATTCCTTGGCGAGCTTGTACACAAAGGGGCTGCTTCCTCGGTACCGCTCGATGTGAGCGGCTATTGTCCGGTCACAATCTTGAATTGGCTTTGGTTCGTGGACTCACTCCACTACAAGTTGTAGGAAAATTTGGCCACGTCAATCAGCCGCACCCAATTCACTTACGTGTTGCTCACATAACGCCAAAGGTAGATTTCCAGCAAGGCATTCAACTGCTTCATCTATCCGTCAGTTTGGGGATTCATGCTAGTGGAAAAGTTGAGGTTTGTCCCCAGCAACTTGAAGAGCTCGGTCCAAAACCACCCAGTGAATCAAGGGTCGCAATCACTCACGATATTGCGTGGAACATCCCAATACTTGACAACATGCTTGAGGAATAGCTTGGCTGCTTCCTCGACTGAGCAATCCTTCATGGTTGGCACGAATGTCGCATACTTGAAAAAATCGATCTACCACGACCATGAGGGTCCGACATCTTTCGAACTTCGGCAAATTCATGATGAAGTCCATAGAGACACCCTCCCATGAACGTTCCGGGGTAGGCAACGGCTTAAGAAGCCCTACCGAAGACCATTGCTCTATCTTGTCTTGTTGGCACACAAGACATGTCCGCACATAAGCTTCGATGTCATCCCTCACGTGTAGCCAATAATATTGATCCTCGATGAGCACCATGGTGTCGTGGATTCTTGAATGACCTGCCCATTTGGAGTCGTGGCACTCATTCATCACCTCTTTCCGAAGTTTTCCATAGAATAGCACATATAGTCACCGTCCCTTGGTGTAGAGGAGATCATCCTCGCACCAAAACCGCCTTGTCTTGGCCTCTTGGGCATATCGAAGGAGGCTTGGGCCATTTGGTCGTGTTTTAGCCCCTCCTTAATACGATATATCCGCGGACAGTCAGGCCGACTCATCACATTAGCCAATTCCAGCTTCCTGCTTAAGGCATCGACCATGGAATATGACTTTCTGAGCTTGTATTCCAGCACATAATCAAACTCGGCTAGGAAATCTTGCCACCGAGCTTGTTTCGGGCTGAGCTTCTTCTGAGTTTGGAAGAAGCTCATGGCCACGTTATCAATCCTCACCACAAACCGCGATCCCAAGAGATAGTGCTTCCACTTACGAAGGCAATGCACCACCACGATCATTTCCTTCTCTTGGACCATGTATCGTCTCTCAGTATCATTCAATTTCCGAGAATCGAAGGCAATCGGATGCTCTTCCTGCATCAAGACACCATCGATAGCAAAATCAAAAGCATCGGTATTCACCTCATATGGTTTGGTGTGGTTGGGCAGCACAAGCATTAGCTCTTTGGTCATGGCTCGCTTCAATCGATTAAACATCTCTTAGCACCGATCCATCCACTCCCACGGCCTTTCTTTCTTTAACATATCCCTAAGTGGCACGGTGAGGCTTGAGTATCCTTGGATGAAACGTCGATAGTAGTTTGTGAGTCCGAGAAAGGATCTTAACTCCATCACCTTGGTTGGTGGCTCCCATTCAACGATGGCACAAATCTCGGCTACGTCCATCTGCACCCGTTCGTTCCCAACGATGTGCCCAAGGAAAGGGACTTCTCTTTGTGCAAAGGCACACTTCTCACGTTTCACATATAAATCGTTTTCCCGAATGGTCCAGAAAACTCGACTCAAATACTCGACGTGTTCCTCAAACATCCAACTATATACAACGATATCATCAAGGTAAACCACAACGAATCGATCAAGGAACAGATGTAGTACCTTGTTCATGAGAGTGCAAAACATAGCCGACACATTGGTCAAGCCAAAAGGCATGATGAGAAAGTTGTATGATCCATAGCGGGTCACACAAGAGGTTTTCAACTCATCCCCTTTGGCAATTCGAACTTAGTAGTATCCCGATCAAAGATCAAACTTGGAGAACTATCGGGCTTCCCCTAGTAGATTGAATAAGTCAGCTATAAGAGGGATTGGGTACTTTCTTGACAGTGAGCTTTTTCAATGCCCAGTAGTTGATGCACATGCGGAGGGATCCATCATGTTTCTTTTGGAACAAGACTGAGGCACCAAACGGGAGCCTTGGATGGCTGAATGTACACTGTGTTGAGCAGCTCTTTGAGTTGTTTCCTCAGTTCTTCCAACTTAGGCGGGGCCATGCAATAAGATGCCATAGTCGACAATCAAGCATCAAGCACGAGCTCAATCTGGTGGTCCATTTCTCTCCGAGGAGACAGCTTCTTGGGCAGGTCGGGTGGCATCACATCTTGGAAGGCGTTGAGGACTCGGGTCATTTCTCCCGGTACCTCATTCTCTTCCGTACCCTCCTCCTTCAACATTACCAAGAAGGTCATATTGCCCTTCCATAATCCCTTTGTCAGTTGTATAGCCAACATCTTCCTATCGCGTCCTAACTCGCGGTAGTCGGGACCATGCATTAGCACTGCTTATCTAGGATACATATGCAATCCGCGAAGGGCATGATGCCTGCATTGATCTGGTCGAAGAATCCTAACCCAAGCACGAAATCATAGTCATCAAGGGAGATTACCTCAATGTCTTCTCGGCTAGTCCATGGACCAAGGTACAGCTCCACGTCCCTAGCCATGCCGCTAGTCAAGACTTCCTTGGAGTTCACCATTTTGAGCCAATCGGTGTCACTCGTCTCAATCGAACGATTCAGCTTCTTCGTGACCTCTTCAGATATGAAGAGATCAGATGCCTCGGTGTCCACAAGCGCACCCATCATGACACCACCAATCTTTACATCCACGAACATCATTCACATAGGTTCATTGGCCTTCTTGGCCTTGATCAACCTAAGGATCTGCAACGATCCCAACCGCACCTCCTCTTGTGGTTTATCCTCCTTGCACAAAGCTATCAACTTTCCTCTTTTCAAGCAATCACGAGCCATATGGGGACCATCACAAAATAAGCACTTGTATGTGTGTACCTTGCGATGATATCCTTCGTTGCTCGATTCAGGTTAAGTCCTAGGAGGGACCGATGGTGGTTTACCTCCATTCGGACGATGGTACCAGCTCTGATCTCCCCCACTAGTGGCCTTTTCTCTCGGTCGAGAGTCAAGCTTAGCCAAGGATGCCGACTTGTATTCCACAAAGGATTTGGCCATGAAAGTAGCCGTTGAGAGATCCGTTGCTTGGTATCATTTGAGCTCTTGCTTGACCCATGGCTTGAGTTTGCTCATGAACTAATGAAATGATTTCGTCTCAATCATGGACGAAATTTGAAGCAAAAGCTCCGAGAACCATTTCACATAGTCGCAGACTCCACCCTTTTATTCTAAGCATTTGAGTTCCTCGCGAGCTTCCTCCTCTGCATAAGTGGGATAGTAGGTTCACCGAAATTCCTTGATGAACCAAGCCCATGTCATGATAGGGTCGCAATTCCTACCATCTGACCGACATCATCACCATAGCAGCGCATCATTAGCTAAATACATGGTTGTGATGTTTACTTGAATCACGTCATCGGTCATTCCCATGGTCTGGAAGTATCGTTCCATGTACCATAGGAAGTTGTCCGCGTCCTTTGCCACCTGTGAGCCCTTCAACTTTTTCGGCTTGGGTGCATTGGCATGGGGTTGCACAGTGATCAGCCCATTCACATATGTAGCTTCAAGCTCAGCGAGCTTGCTTGTCATCTTGGCCATCTCTGCGTGCATGGCCACCATCGTGGCCTCCCAGGTCTCGTCCCACTGCTGTAGCTTGTGTATGAGGGATCCTAGTATCTCGACACAGAGCTCACCCATGCCGACTTTGAGTTCTTGCACTTTAGCCAAGAACTCCATCCTACTGACTTCCGCTCCGTCAATGGTCTAGTTTAAGTTGTCCATCAACGCCTAGACGTCTATGACAATCTCCTCTAGGATTGTCACTCAACTCTCTAGATTCCCTTTTGAGTCCCTCGAGCTCAAGATAGCATGGTTCTTCTTCAACCAGTTGGCCTTCTCAACTAGACGCCCCTAATCTTCTCGATCATCACTTGGAACAATCGGGACATTAGCACAAGGATCAGCCATTACGCACGGAATGATTACTCTGATACCACTTGTCACGGGTCAATCAAACATGATTGATCAAACACCGTATGTTCTTAGGATTTGTGATCCCAAGTTAGCCTTTCAGCTCGCGCACACAAACACAAGGGGTCGACTGTGCAAAGGCCGAATATATTCACTATGAATGAGCCGAGCTCAAATGAGGGGGAGGGACCCCTATTTATACAGGTGCGGGTCATATTTCGGCCGTTGATTGTCTCTCAGATCCAACAATTGAGTTTAAACAATGGCCATCATTATAAGTCTACACAGTAGGCCATTCAATGGTTGCAAGCATTGGGAAATAGCCACAGGCGCAAGTTAGAAGTAAGATCAGGGTCAGCACGGGCGAGCATGGGTGCTTGACATGGAGCAGGTGAACCACTCCAAGTTTGTACAAGGGCTGGCTGAGCATTGATGAGGAGTTGGTCGCTAGTCGTGAACGGATCATCCCCCGTATCGTGCATGGACGGATCCGATATGGTTCATGGATCGTGCAAGCACGGATCAGTGATCCATCAGGGATCGATCAAGGATGGATGCGGGATCGGTCAAGGATCGGTTGGGACTAGGACTGATCAAGGCTTGTTCGCGGCAAGCCCTTGTGCGTGACACGGCCGAATCACGGATAGTTTTGGACATGCTTCATCTGTCGGCCGTGTCACATTGCTGTTGGATATTAGTTCTGAGGCACTGCGAAATTGTTGGGAACTCTTGCAATGCAGCCTGCTTTCGGATGATCAGTCACTCCTTTCGAGCATCATTGGAAAGATCAAATATTTATTGTAATTACTGTTCTGGGACAAAATCTGCATTCTCCGCTCCTGCCATTAGATCGTTAATGGTCTTGCTTCCCTTGTCGATGAACTGACATTTTCTTAGATTTTCTTTAGTAGTTAATCATATCATAATCATCAGCTAAGGTTAAATATTAATCCATAGGCAAGACCGTTTATGAAATAATTTGAATAGGAGGCCTAATTTTACACCTTGATATACGGTTAAAGGGCTGACCAATTTGTTTTGCACCAACAATATAACACTCAAACTCACAGTAGATCTCATAGTTCATAAGAAAACAAAACATATTTAAGTAGATTGTCACTTCACTTGAGATAAGATCCAAGAAGGGATAATCAAGACAACTGGAATTGAAATCATAAAATAGTCTGCTAACATCTTTACCAAATCATTATGTCAAAGACAATACAAATATCTACTAAGTAAGTTAGGAATCTTGGATAAATATCAGCCACTAGCTTGAGGAGTGTTGTGACCTAATCCTCCGAGCCTTAAGATCCCAAGGAAAAGGTTTAGAAGTATTCGTTTATAAAGTTGATCTGAACATATTGTACAAATGAAAATCTTAAAGGAAATACCAAACAACCCCTCAAACAAATGTAAAATCTGAATAGTATATATGAACAACAGCCTCAAATGAATTCTCCAATTTGTTAACAATGCAAACATATTGTCAATTATAAACTTGAGTCCTCTCAAACTCATGCTTTGTAGGACAATGGTTCTTTTTGAGTTTTTAGACAGCTTAAAAACATTATCTAGGATTCACTACTAGCCTCTTTGTTGGGGGTTGGCTAGAAACCCAATTAAGGTTTGAGAGAACACCCTTGATTTCGACAGAAGAACAGCCCAAGTGCCATAACTTGGCACGGGAGGACACTTAAGTGCCATAACTTTAAAATGGTACACTTGAGTGCCAGTTTCGAAGTTAAATGGAACACTTAAGTGCCACTCCAGCGAAAATCCGGCCAAATGGCTTATGTGGCAACTTTCCGGCGAGTTTGGTCCAAAACAGCGTCGTTTTGCATGCTGACATCACGGAGAAAATGCAAAAACGACGTCATTTTGTGTCCGACGTGTAAATAATAATATAAAAATTAATTAAATTAGATTTAAACTTAATTTTATTTAAAATATTCAAAAATTTTAAAAAAATAAGAAAAATTTAAAAACTTTAAAAAATATTAAAAATTAAGAAATTTTTAAAATTTTTTTTTTTAAAAAATGGGAAGGTCGAACGAGGCGGCTGAGGGCTAAGCCCTCGCCGCCGCCGCCTCCCTGCCTACCTTGAGAAGGGCCGGCGACGGAGGGGGAGGGTCGGCCGACCGACGGCGAGGGCTGCGAGCCCTTGCCGCGATCCGACGAGGGCCGCGACCTTGGCCCCAGATCTAGGCGAGGGCTCGCAGGCCCTCGCCGCAAGTCGGCCGGCCTCGCCGACCCCTGGCCAGGGCCCGGCGACCCTGGTCGACCCTCCCCACTCCGTCGCCAGCCTTTCCCAGCGGCAGCGGGGAAGTGGGGCAAGGGCTCGTGTGGGGCGAGGGTCGCGGGCCCTCGCCGCCTCCCCCCAACGCCGGGAAGGGCCGGCGACGGAGTGGGAAGGGTCGGCCAAGAGACGGACCAACGGCCCTAAATTAGGCGTGGGCTCTCCCAAGCCCATACCTCGCGCAACATTGGATTTTGAATTTTAATTCTTAACAACCTATGTACTTCTAGGAGTTGCCACTAGCCTATTAGGGTCGGCTAGAAACCAACCGAGACACGGGAGTGTTGCCTCGATTACTACGCAACCTGAGATTTCTAGGAACGGGGACTTGTTTACGGTAATGTTTCTATTAGCGCCCTTGCGGTACCACTAACTTGAAAGGTTGTTTATCTAAATGGTCACACAATCTTGATTACCAATTTATAACCTTTATGAAACCACTAAGTGTCCATGCAAATGTTTTTGTAGGTTTTTTTTTTTTTTTTATGTCTAGACTAATTCTAACCTAATTTAGAAGATAAATTTACACTCAAATTAATGAAAAAACGATGCGGTAAGTATACATCCACGAAATTAAAATGACTTGAAAATGAATACGGAAAAGGAAAACCCGATACAAGTCGGGCAAATAATATTACATGGCCTTGTTATCATGCCCCGGGACAGGACCCCCGTGAGCGAAATGGGAATTTAAATACGCGTGATATTACTTTAAATGCATGAAATTACTCTAGATAATTTTAATCTATGCAAAATGGATTATTTACAAAAATTGTTATAAAATACCAAAATAGCATTAAATTAGGAAAATGACATTTTAAAATTAGGAAAATTCCATATATGTCATTTCTATCCTAATTTGATGTTATCCAACATTTTTGATATTTTTGAAATTTTCAGATTTTTCTCTTTTTTTATTTTTTTTTTCAAAAAAAAAATTAATAATGATTCCTTAAATCGATCTATGCTAACATGGAGTAACACATCACATGAATATCACAACGATTAAGCTCAAATCGACCGCTTCGAGATTGAAGCTTGGTTTCAACATTTTATCGAATACTTGGCTTGCATCAAATCACCCCAAAACGGCTTCTTCGGGTCATGTTCGTGGCCTTCAAGCTCGACTCATAAGCAATCTCATGTGAATGTAAAGTATCAAGGATATACTACTACATGCAAAGAACGTGTTTGACTAGAAATTACAGCCTAGAACATGCAAAAACCGAACTGAAAACGGCCTCCAAGATGCGGGTTAGAGCTGTTTTGCAAAACTGGTGATGAACCCAAGTCAAACAGCCATGCCAAATGCTCAGATTGAAGCTCCGACAACCATCACATGCCATATCTATATGAAATATTACTCCATCTAGATGAAAATAGGTAACACTTACTTTCGAATGCAACAAACATCACCGAAAACGATCAACCGAACGCATCAAAATGAACTCTCCAAGAAGCATTCATGCATGATCTATGCTGGCCAACCATGTCTCAATGTGGTTTTTGGCTCATGTTATAGATGGTTTCATGGTTCACAATGAGATTTAAAGACTAAACCGGGTTGTCCTATGCATCATTTGTACTCCCATGTAACATTCATCAAAGTCACAATGAAAAAAAAAGCATGCAAAGGGGAGTAACAAGTCGAGCATGTAGGGGCATTAAAGAGATTTTAAACACCTAGAAAAATTTTAGCTTCAGAAATCAGCTCTTCAGACTAGTTTCCTTCTCGATTTTCGTGATCAAAACATGTTCAAACTTGAACAAAAATACATATAGAATGCTTACCTTGCTTCCTAGTTTCTTTTTCAAGCGACTCTTGGCCAAGGAAACCACAGAATTGTCTTCTGGAAGCACGTGAAAGTTGGTTCCTTCAAGCTGAAAGTGAGATCTGCAGAAGAAAAAGTGACAACGAAGCTTTTCGTTGACTTCCAAAACTAGACTTCCAAACCTTCCTTGTTGGCCAAGTTAAAATCAACCCAAACTATATGTATTATAGTTTGGCGTGTAAGTCATGGATTGCCTCATTTGTCTCTCAAGTTTCTCAAAAGCACTCGATTTTCCTCACTTGGACCAATCAGACTCAACACTTGGAAAAATTTTCGGACTTTCTAGGCCCGCCAGGAGGGCACTGTTTCGGGGGGCTTTAGGAGGCCTTTCCGATCTCTATTTGGGACGTGAGACCTATGGTTGTAAAGATCTTTGAATGAATTTTCACTCTCTAGTTGAAGGTTTTGGCTAATTTTGGCCGTACGTGTGTGAAAATCTCACTTTTCTCTCTCTAGGTCGGTCTGGAATTTATGGGTTTCTCTCTTCTGGAGTTGCTTCTGAAGGTGTGTTTGGGGAACGATTCCGAGCCCCCTCTCGTGTTTACCGTCTTCTCCCCCTTATCCCTCGAATCAGCATGCTTCATAGATCTTATCCACTGCCTTAAGCAATCTCTTCCCCGGCTTTTTGCCCTCCTGCCAAGCCTACCAACTAAGCAGTCCACCCACTCTTTGACTTAGTCAAAATTTTCCAATTTTGCAGATGTTGACTGTGCCGGTTTTGCTGCGACTTTCCCGTGCTTCCAGCAGCTTATCCCTAGCAAATTTTCGTCCACTTGCACTACTCATTATGGTCTTCCATCACGTGCAAAGATCAGGCCGGTTGGACAGCCAAGGGGGATATGGTGGGGCCACCAAGTTGCTTGCTCAACAACTCCGACTTCATACCAACTTGTGGACTAGGATTTGTCAGCCGGTTTAAGTGCTTTAATCCATGAATTTAGCTGCGATTTTTGATCAATTAACAAGCTCATGTATAGTAGTTTAAGATCTTAATCAGATTTTGCGATTTTGCCCACCCAAGTTTGCAAAAAAGTCTCTCAAAGTTGGCCATTTTCTTATCCGAAAATACCCGATTCAATACAAATGTGATCTTTTTGGCTCAATTTGATTGATTCGACTTGGCCCAAATTCAATTTCAACTTAATTGATGACCAAGATGATGATTTAAGGGCTCGGGCGCAAATTTTGCAAAAATTGCGAATTGGTCCCTCAACTTTTATAAATTGCATTTTGGCCCCAACTTGCCATTTGAATTCCAATCTGACCTCTTGGGCTTGGCTAGTCACATTTAGATCATTGGCCCCAACTTGCTCTTCTCTCTCTTTTTTTTTTCGATTTCTTCTTTTTTTTTTAATAATTTTTTTTATAGGAAAAATGTCTTTCATTTAAAACACTATATTAAACACCTAGATAACTTATATGCAGGAATTTGACATGAAATATTTTTGGGCAAAAATTTAGGTGTCAACAGTCAACGCTAGTCATGTCACTGGGACGACCAACATCCATGTCAAATAGTTTCCGACCAAATGAATTACAATTAAAAGGTTTAAAATTGAATTAGTAAAACAACAGTAGATTTAAGACTTTTTTGGTCCTTTTCCCTTTATTCTAGTTATTCTCAATGATGCAACTGCAAAAGCAAAGTTCTTCTTGGATAATTTTTGTTCGGAGACTTTTTACACGGTTATATATACCCATATTAATAATGTATGGCTTTTGACAGGGATTAGCTCCCCCATGCTTACTCGGTATCAATAAATACTCTGAATTATTTATTAGAAAAAAGAACATCATGACAAATTTATTGGTAATAATGGTTTATGGCTTTAACTATATAGTTTTGCAATTTGTTCAATCTGATCATTAAACTCTTTTTCTTGTCCAATTGAATCCTTGAACTAATCTTTTTTGCCTAAGTTAGTCCTTCCGTCAAATACATGGACGGAAATGCTTAATTGGAACCACATCAACGTCACTTCAATACATGGATACCCATGTCATGCCACTACAGTTGCACTAGCCTTAGATTTGAAGGCCGCCTTCTCATAGGGCTGTGGCGAAGGACGCAATCCTTGTAGTTGGAGTGGCAAGCTTCATTAAGAACTTACAAGTTCTAGGGCCTAAGTCGCAGTTTGATTTCCGTGCTCACCATGTAGTCATTGCAGATGTTGATTAGTTGGCTTTTACTGAAATTCAGTCTATATATATTGTAAGCCAGGTCATTCGCGCAACTTTTTGGGGGATTTTTGCAACTTGGCAAGCGGCACTTGCGTGTTTGGGGGACTTTCGAAGGTTTCTGAATGAATGGTGAAACAAAGCTATCGTCCTTCTTGTTTGAATATAAGGAGTTGTTCTACTGCTGAGGACTACAACAAAGATCCTGGTGTTATGATTCAAAGTGATAGGGCTAGTACGAGCACCTAGAGAGGGGTGAATAGGCGATCAAAGAAATTTTTGTGAATCTTAACAAATAAATTAATTTCTAAGAGTAATAAATTGAAAGCGTAAAAAAATATAAACAGTTATATAGAGTTGCAATTTAAAGAGATAAGGGAAAGAGAATTGAGACACAAAGTTTATAGCGGTTCGGTTTAGACTAAGCCTACGTTCACTCTCCCGCACTGACAGCCCACCGGCTGGATTTCACTATAGACCAAAAGAGATTTTACATTCTCACGTCATTGATTCCACAGTATAGAGACTCTGCTACACTTCCTCAAGAGTCTCACAAGTATCTAATCTCTCTTTTGAGTACAAGATAAGCTTAACAATTGAAATAACGAAGAACTGGGAGCTTCAGACTTTGAAATTTTTCTTTCACGCATACACTCAAATAACCTAAGAGTCTTCTTTATATACTCTTTCATGCCTTCATAACCGTTGGCACCTTCCAAAGGAGTTCTTCTAATCAACCCGTTGGACAAAATCAATTAGAAAGATCTCGAGTTATTTAAGGAATGTGATAATAGCCCACCAATCATGCTTGCCCATACAATTAGGATCTAGGTTTCCATAAGTAGAATATTCCAAGTATACTTCGCCAATCAAAAGATCTAATTAAAATAAACGATCACAATATGCTATCTCCAGTCGTGAGATCTTCTTCAACCGCATGAACCAAATCCTTAGAGATATACTCATATCTGGATAAAACTTCTTCATTGAATAAATCTTTTCTTCGTCGGTCTGGAAGCTATCAGCGAGGGCAAACTTTAAATCTTGAGTCTAGAGGTCTTCAGACTTTGACAATAGAGTCTGCAAGTCTTCAGACTAGACTGATGGAAACATTTTATCAACTTCAAAATAAATAGGGAAGTTTTGTGGCATCCCAGAAATTCAAGGACGAGCCTTAAGGTGTGTTAAAAATCTTTGATTAGGTGATAGAATTTCTTTTGGCTTATGCCTTAGCCAATTAGTCTTTTAATTTAAAGGAATTATGCTTGTGATTGTGGAAATTCAAATTTAATAGATTAATGCTTGGTCATATGATTTAAATTTCAATAATTAAAATATTCCAAGACTTTGGCCAAGATGAAATTTGAATTTAGAAATATTTATAAAAAGGAATTCAAAAAAAGAAGAAGAGAAAATAGGGTTATTTTCGAAATGGGCCTTGGACCCATTAGCCTAAGTCTAGTGGGCCGAATGGCCGGCCCAAATGGAAGCCAAGAAGGATTTCGACCAGCCCAAGGGGGAATGGCCGGTTGGGCCTAAGCCCAAGCCCAATTAATTCAAAAACAAAAATTACAAGTGGCCAAAGGAAGAGCATGCATTGGTTGGTCATTAGGTGGATCAATCATTGCAAATGATGGGATATAAAAAGAGAGAGAGAAGAGGAGTGGCCGGTTCCTCTAGCTCCATTCGGTCGAGAGAAGTGAGAGGGAGAGAGAGATTTCGAGAGAAAGAGAGAGGAGGGACCGAGAGAGAGGAGGTGCAGCCGTGTGCTCGCCGTTCGTTCGCCGTCCGTACGCCGTCGTTCATTGCCGTTTGTTCACCTTTAAGGCAAGTGGAGTCCATAACTTCCTTTTTATGTTTGCTGTGGTGTTTGCATGTTAGATTATAGGCGTGATTTGTGCGAAAAACCGAGGTAAGAGTTGATATTGTGCAAAACGTGTGACTGTTTTCGTTCGGTTTGTTGAAGTAAGTGGCTTGTTCGAGTTTGCATGTGGGCTTGGAGTTCGATTTTGGCTTCGGTGTCTTCATGAAAGTTGAAGCTGACATATTGTACTATAACATACTAAAAATTAGTAGAAAAAGATGGAGATTTGAGGGGTCAAAAGATCTATTATACGGAGACTTAGATCTGCGAAATTTTCACTGACCTCTTGTCGATTTCTTGTTTGCATGTTGATTTATGTTGGAGATCTCACTTTGTTGTCTTCTTTAAAGTTGTAGGAAACACATTAAGCTACAACATACTCAAATTTTAAGAGAAAATAATGAGTGTAGCCTAGTAAATCGGCTAGATCTTGGAGATGGTTGATTCTGGTGAGGTGTACCGAGACACCCGAGACTTCATGGACTAAAATGGTGACCATAATCTGGTTATTTGGCCTAGATCTCTTCATGAAACTTGTAAAGAACACCTGGGTACATAACATACTCAAATTTCAGAAGAAACGAAAGAGAATTGATGGGTGAAAACTAAGAAATTCGGAGAAGTGTGTTCTGGACGTCGCGGTAGTGGTTCCAGAAGCTTCGTAGGGCTATGGAAATTAATATAAAAATAATTTGGCTTAAAGTTCTTAATGAAAAAGGTACGAAAATGTGTTGGCTATCATCCTGTACAATTTAGTAATTTTTGGAGACCGAATGGATATTTTAATTGAATTTATTCGGAAACTGTGCAGTGGGTTTAAATCCGAGAATTTTAGGATGTTTTTGGAGGAAATTGTGAAATTATGAGAAATACAATTTGGCCACGAATTTCGAGTGAATTTGTGATTCTATTTGTTTGCTTAATGATTTTTGAGTATCATGATTTTGGGAAAAATCATAGATATTAAATTTAATATTTATGGAAATAAATAATAATATAATAATAATATAATAATATAATAATAAAATAATAATAAAATAAAATAAAATAAAATAGATTTTTATTTGGCCATGGATTTAATTCCATTTGTGTGGCACTTGTGTGATGAGGTCTTTGTACATGCATTAAGTTGAAATGCTTATGTGATTAAGCTATGACATGTGCATGACATGTGAATTGAAATGCTTATGTGATTAAGCTATGACATGTGCATGACATGTGAATTGAAATGCTTATGTGATAAAGCTTTGGCATGTGTATGACATGTGAATTGAAATGCTTATGTGATAAAGCTTTGGCATGTGTATGACATGTGAATTGAAATGCAAGTGTGATTTGTTTGATGCCATACCAATTGCCATGTTAAATTGAGATAAAAGGATAAATGTGGATGAGAAAGAGGTTGTGGTGGAGGATGATGTCTGGTGGCCGAGTGGCATAATTCCAGAGATTCCCCGGGAGTATCGGGATGCCCGGTGGTATACGGTACGTAATTCCAGGGGAGGCCTGGTGGTATGTCGGTACATAATTCCGGAAGCCCTGTCGGAGGTCTTTACCCGAAGGGAATGCCTCGCGATGCCAGGATTTGGGTGCGGGATGCCTGGCTAGAAGGGTAAAGGCCGGAAGTCCGGTTGTATCTTGGATACATGCCCGGAGGTTCCTCGTGATGCTAGTTGGGATGCGAGATGCCCGGAATGTGGGAGGGCTGGATGCCCGGTTGTATCTTGGATACATGCCCGGAGGTTTTTCTCGCATGAGATGCGAGTGTAAAATATGAGATAAAATTGATGAATCGAGGAAGGGTGATGTGGTGATCAAATTTAAAGATAAAGATGAAAATTAACTCATGGTATGATATGCATGATGATATGCATGATGATGGCGATGATATGTGATGTGATATGATGATTACCCATGGTATGATATGCATGATGATATGCATGATGATATGCATGATGATGGTGATGACATGTGATGTGATATGATGATCACCCATGGTATGATATGCATGATGATATGCATGATGATGGAGATGATGATGTGATATGATATGATGATCACCCATGGTATGATATGCATGATGATATGCATGATGATGATGATGATATGTGATGTGATATGATGATCACCCATGGTATGATATGCATGATAATGATGATGACATGTGATGTGATATGATGATCACCTATGATAATATATGCATGATGATGCACGATGACGATGTGTGATGTGACATGATGATCATCCATGGTATGATATGCATGATGAAATGCATGATGATGACAATGATATATGATATGCCATGATGATGATGATATATGATGTGATGATGCATGATACGCATGATTACAAGGTAAGTGATGCTTGCAACGTGTGATGATATGCATGATGCATTGGAATGTTATTGGATTTCCCTATCTGCTGAGTGGTTGTACTCACCCCTTTTGGGACCAACATTTCAGATTAGTAGATGGTTTGAACGGTTGGATATGACCTTGAGGAGGAGGATAGCAAAGGAGGGAACCTTTGGACGCCGACACTAAGCTTGATGGACCTTAAGCATACGATTGTGGGAGGAGATGTCGGTCATCTTCTAAAGTATAGCCAAGTATAGAAAGACTATGGCATTTTGATGTACCGATGAATGATGTCCATCTGCTTTATGTAAATAAACGTGTTCGGCTTTAACTTATATAAGATGTTTAGTAGGTGTGCATCAATTTCTGAATGTAGGGAAGGGAATTGTTGGATATGCTTCCGTTATGTAAATTGCGCAAGGGACCATTAATAAAATATGTAAACCCCCATGGTTGTATGGACCCGCTACAACTAAAAATGGTATCAGAGTGACTTGTTATTTGGGAAAGAAAAAGGAAAAGCGAACTGTGGTGATTCTAGCGGATCGGGGGCCGTCGAGGGGTGCCACAAGTTTTCTCCAACAATCTCCACAATTTTTATGGTGACAAAACTTTCCTCAAATTTGGGTACTTTTGTCCTGCAAGACACAGTTAAACAAACCAAGATATCTCGTAAAAGATAAGTAGATTAGGATAAGGATAGTAGCAATTCTACAACCACAGAGAACATGTTAGTCATGTAAAAACAACTATATTTACCACAATCATTAACAAAAGATCAAATCAACAGTCCAAACCAATCAAACCACGACCAGACAAAAGATAAGTCCAAAAATCCAAACAAAAGATCAAAAACCAAATCAAATTGCATCAATCTTCTCCCCCTTTTTGTCAACAACAAAAGGTGGAGAGCAAACAGAAAGAGTTGTTGAAAATAGGATCAGAATCATGGCTGTTTTGGAAGACGAACAAGCTTGAATTCTCCCATAGAATCCATTGTCTTCTCAAGCTTTGCAAAACTCTGCTTCAGTGACTGAAAATCTTCCTCCTGCACAGTGGACTGAACTTGATTCTTCAGGGCTTGTAACTAGTCGTGCAAAGACATTGAAGTGGCCATGAAAGCATTCTTAAGATCCTGTATTTCATACGCCATAGCATATTGCTGCTTCCTTACATCCAATAAGATCTCTAACAGCCTCGAAAAGTCTGCTGTTTGGTCTGTTGCAGCACTAGGACCAGCCGAGTCAAATCTAGGGGATTTGAGAATGGATGGAGCTTTAGCAGATTGTCCACCATGACTATGAGTAGAGGCTTTTGGATAGTGAAAGGCATACATATCCTCTAGATCCACTGCAAAACGACTCATATCACTAGCAAAGATAGGTGAATAAATACCTTTCTGTCCAACAGCTCCCCCTGTTTGGTTGCCTTCAGGTGGAGTAAGTAAGATTTCTTCTTGATCGACTTCAGCTTCAGAGTGATGCGCGTCACCAGTTCCAGTTCCTACCATCTCAGATGCACTAGACAAGGAGATAGCCAAGGTTGGTTCTGAGATAGCTAGTATAAGCACCTAGAGGGGGGTGAATAGGTGTATTGACAATTTCTCGATATACCACAACGATACTAGGCAGATGATAGAAAGGAAGTTCTCTTTTGATTAACAAAATGAATTACGATCAAAGTAAAGTAAAGAGTAAGGAAGAGAAAATTAAACACAAGGTTTATAGTGGTTCGGCTTATCCCAAACCTACGTCCACTCTTCTGCACTGACAGTCTACCGGCTGGATTTCACTATGAACAAAAGAGATGTTATAGCACAGTTCTTCCTTGATTCCACAGTGTAGATATACTACGACACTTCCTCAAGATTTCTCACGAATATAAACATTCTTTTGCGTACAAGATTTCGCTCAAATGAATTGACAAAAAGAACAAGGAACTTCAGACTTTGGAATTCTTCTATCGTGCACCTTCTCGAACAACTAGAACGTCTTCCTTATTTACTCCTTTATGCCATCATACCCGTTGGCATTTACCAAATGAATTCTTCCAATCTTCCCGTTGGACGGAATCAATTAGGAAGATCATTCGAGCTATTAAAGGAACATGTCGATAGCCCATCAATCATGTTTTCCCATACAATCAGGATCTCGGTTTCCATAAGTAGAACCTTCCACGAATATTTCGCCAATCAACGGATCCTTAATCTCCGAATCAGTCTCGATCAATCAAAGGATTCTATTATGTCATATCCAGCCAAGAGATCTTCTCTAGTCGATAAGGTCATATCCTTAGTAAAACATCCAATTCTGGATAGCTTTTCTTCAACGGATTAGAAACTGTCAATGAGGATAGACTTTGAGTCTTGAGTCTAGCTGTCCGGAGGTCTTCAGACTTTAAACAGGAGAGTCTGCAAACCTTCAGACTATACTGATGGAAACGTTTTGTCAGCTTCAAAATATTTCAAGAAGATTTCTCCAACAATCTCCCCATTTTTGATTGTGACAAAACTTTCCTGCAGATTTGGATAACTTTGACCTGCAAAACATTTCTCAAACAAATATTCATATCTTGTAAAGATAAATGGCTAAATGAATAAATGAATAACACTAGAATCTGCAACCACAGAAAATAGGTTAGTCTTGTATATGATAAAGCCATCCATAAGATATCAATAGCAGTCAGATCCAAATTCAAATTCAGTTCTCATCCAGACACAAAAATAAAGTCAAACATCAAAACAATCCAAACGATTAAAAATTCAAAGTTTGATTCAAATCTTGCATCTCTCCCCCTTTTTGTCAGAATTAAAAAGGTTGAGATGAAAATGGAATAGAGTCAAGATTGCTTGGGAACGCGAACAAGCTGGAAATCTCCCATGGACTGAACGATCCCTTCTAGCCTTTTCAAGTCTTCCTTCAGTTGTGCAACTTCCTCACCCTTGGCATTAGCCTGAATCTGAACAAAGAGGGCTTGGATCTGATCATTTAAGGAACCTAAAGAAGCTTGACCTGCATTCTGCAAGTTTTGAACCTCGCATCCCATAGCATAAATTTGACCTCGCATCTCCAAGAGAATATCCATAATTCTGCGAAAATCAACTGAATTATCAGTCTGGGTACTGGCTTCGGCACGATCTACAGACGATGGCAGATCAGCATAATCACGCAGATTTGGTGATGAAGCATCATGTTCTTCCTCAGGAAAATGAGAGGCATGAATGTCTTCTGGATCGGTTGGAGAGCGGCTGACTCCCTCACTGGTAGCAGCTGACATCCCTATTTTCTCATAATCTCCCCATGTTTCTATGCCTTCAGGTGGAGAAGAGTGTTTTTCAGGCTCTCCTTCTTCTTGATTCACTCTTTCTTCTTCTTCTTCAAGCCTTTCCTCCTCTGCTTCTTTTTCGCCAGCTTCTCTTTCTTATTCTTCTTTTTCTTCTTCTTCTTTTTCTTGTCCTTCTCTTTCCTCTGCATCTGTCTCCTGTCGTTCCATTGATTCTGGAACAGGACGACTTAGCTTCTTCAATGCTATAGCAGAAATGGTAAGGTCTTCATCATCATCTTCATCTTCAACGATGAGAGCTCTTCTTTTCTTGGATGGAGCAACCATGGGCTCCTTCCCTTTTCTTTTTGCTGCAGAAGAGATTTGATGAGTTTTGACAGGAGTCTTCTCCTTGAATTTCTCCAACGCCTTGCTTAGTTCCTTCAGACGCATTTTAGTCACCATTTTCAGTCCTACCACCATATGATCACACGATCTAACACAGAGAATTTGTGGAGGCGGAATATTCAGATGTCTGAATAACTTCGTCACAAGACCTGGATAAGGAAGTTGACCTCTGTCCTTCGCCACTGCTCTATACATGTGGAACATAACAATGTGAGGAAGAGAAAACTTTTTCCCATTAATGATGGCACACATCAGCTTTACCTCTGAACTTGAAACATCAGTCTTGGAAATTGATTTCGGTCTGAGACAGTTGATCACAATCTTGTGAAGCAGAATGTTAAACGCACTCATCCTCAAGTAGGAGATCTTTTCCTCTGTTCTTCTATCATTAACAAGCTCCAATGTGGCACGAGCAGTAGAAACATTGATCGGTTGATATCTTCCTCTCTCAACTCCAATCACATCCGCCAGCATATCCACATCAACCACAAAGTCCTGATCTCAGACACTAAAAGATATTCTATTCGCATCCAAGAAACTAATATTTGAATAGAAATATGCAGTCAATTGAGCATAGGCATCTGTGGTGTCAGAACAGAACTTTTCTAGTTGAAGAAAACTGAAATTTTCCCTCAAGTTCACATTCACAGCATCCAGAAAATCAAAATCCACACTCCTAGGGTTTATCATCCCACGCTTCAACAATTTTGAGTATAAAGCCTTCTGTTCCTTTGATCTAAACAACTCTCCCATTTTTCCTCGAATTTCCGCTGTAACACCCATTCTCGGTTGAAATTGACTGTACAATTTGTCGTCATCATTTCCATCTATCAGATTAAGTCCCCCAACACGTGGATCACTTGGAATGTTTGCAAGGGTTTCTTCTGCCACCCCTTTAGGAGCAATTCCCAAATGTTCCATTTTACGCAAAAAGATGTACTCGTTCCCATATCCTTTGTCCTCGAGAAACTCATCGACGTAGTTCAATGGAGTACCAGTCCTCTTTAAAGCGTGGTAAAGCTTATAAATAAAAGAGGGCCTTTGAATTCTTACAGGATCTGCGTCTTCAACGATTTCTTCCTCTTGTTGATGACCAGTACCCTGTGGAGTCGATAGTGGAGAATGACGCTGCTGAGAATGTTGTGGGCTCTGTTGCTTATTTGGAGACTCTTCTTCCTCGGTGAGATCGAAGTGCGTAGGCCCCTCACTCATCCGCCGTGGTCCCTGCTTGCGATTCTCGAAAACTTTCTTGAAGACGACATCTTCCTTAGTCTTTGAAAGATTCCTTGCTTGACTTTCCCAAGAAAGATGACAACTTTTTTGAAGATTAAACAAGGGAAGAAAACAGGATGGAAGATTGGTGCTTTCTTAGGGTTTTTGGAGAGTAAAGCGAAGAAGAAACAACTGTGCATAACCAGTTAAATAAAAAGGTATACGAAACGTCATAAAAGTAAATAAAAAGATGCCTTTTCAAAAAAAAAAAAACTGCATTTTTCGAGAAAATAGTCATTTCAAAAATAACTTCTTTTTCCGAAAAGGAAACGTTGCAATAATCACGTCAATTAAAGATAGAAATAATCAAACACGATTGATAATCGTACCTTTTCATGATTAGATTCGAGAGGAGAGAGAATAACTTACAGTCAAAGTTTTGTTTGTCTGAGTTTGAGAGTCTCTAGACTTTAACTTCTTCAAACCTCAAAATGTTGAGTCTGGAACGGATAATTTCAAATTGTTTTTTTCCAAAGGCTTTGTGAATATATCCACCAGTTGGTTCTTTGAGTCAACAAACTGAATCGAAACTTCTCCATTTTGAACATGATCTCTAATGAAGTGATGTCAAATCTCTATATGCTTTGCTCTTGAGTGAAGAATTGGATTTTTAGTAAGATTAATTGCACTGGTGTTGTCGCAGTTAATCTCCGTGCATGAATCTCCATTTCCAAAGTCTCTTAGCTGTTGTTTTATCCACAAAATTTGTGAACAACAGCTTCCGAGAGCTACATACTCTGCTTCTACTGTAGAAAGAGCTACTGTAGTTTGCTTTCTTGAAAATCAAGACACTGTTCTGCCTCCAAGTAGTTGACAGGTACCCGAGGTACTCTTTCTATCAACTCTGTATCCGGCTAGATCTGCATCTGAGTATCCAAGAAGAGTAAAGTCTCCCTTTTTAGGATACCAAAGGCCGATGCTTGAAGTCGAAGCAATGTATTTGATAATTCGCTTCGCAGCACTTAAATGAGATTCTTTAGGGTCTGCTTGAAATCTGGCACTAATGCAAACACTAAACAAAATGTCAGGTCTAGAAGCAGTAAGATAAAGAAGTGAGCCAATGATACTCCTGTATAGCTTCTGGTCGACTTTCTTTCCTCCTTCATCTTTGTCTATCTTCAAGGAACTTGACATTGGTATTTCAGCATTTTTGCAATTGTTCGGTCTAAACTTTTTGATGAGATCATTAGCATATTTTTCTTGATGAATAAAAATTCATTCCTTCAGTTGTTTCACTTGAAGCCCGAGAAAGAAGGTTAACTCACCCATCATGCTCATTTCAAATTCATCTTGCATAGTCTTAGAGAATTTCTTGCACAGACTTTCATTAGGAGATCCGAATATAATATCATCGACATATATTTGAACTAACACAAAACTTTTGCTTTCTCTTTTGATAAACAGAGTAGTGTCTACTTTATCTTTAACAAAACCGTTTTGAATTAAAAACTTACTCAGCCTGTCGTACCAAGCTCGAGGTGCTTGTTTTAAACCATATAAGGCCTTTCTGAGTCTGAATACTGAGTCTAGTTTCCTTGGGTCTTCAAACCCAGGTGGTTGTTCCACATAGACTTCCTCATGAATGAATCCATTTAGGAAAGCACTTTTGACGTCCATTTGGAATAATCTGAATTTTTTATGACAAGCAAATGCAAGTAGTAAACGAATTGCTTCTAACCTCGCTACTGGTGCGTAAGTCTCGTCATAGTCTATCCCTTCTTCTTGCATATATCCTTTGGCCACGAGTCTTGCTTTGTTTCTTATGACTTTTCCTTTCTCGTCCATCTTGTTCCTGAAAACCCATTTAGTACCAATAATAGATTTACCTTTTGGTTTAGGAGTTAACTGCCAAACATCATTAATTCTGAATTGCTTGAGTTCCTTTTGCATAGCTTCAATCCAGCTTTCATCAGTTAAAGCTTCTTCTGTGCTTTTGGTTCTATTTCCGAAATAAGAGCCACAACACTAGGCTCTTCGCGCCTTTTGGATCTTGTGCGAATTCCTTTATTGATGTCGCCAATAATAAGATCTTTGGGATGACTGGACTTATGCTTCCGGTTGCTAGTCAATTTGTCAGATTGATGGTCAAATTGATGGTCACTTCCTTCACTTGAATCTTCAATAGTCACTTGTTGCTGGTCCTTCAAAGTCTGAGCTTTTTCCTGAGATTTAGACTTTGTAGAGTCTGGAGCAGGTTCAGGCTCTTCAAGATGAGTCTGAATAGATGCATTTTGTATAGAATCTTGGAATTTGACATTCATTGATTCCTCCACAGATTAACTCTTCTTGTTATAGACTCTGTAGGCTTTGCTTGAGGTTGAATATCCAAGGAAGATTCATTCATCTGATTTTTCTTCAAACTTGCCAACTTGATCATTTTCATTTTTCAATATAAAACATTTGCATCCGAACACATGAAAATATGAAACAATAGGCTTCTTTTCTTTGAATAATTCATAGGGTTTTTTTTTTTTTTTTCTAAAATAGGCCTTAGAAAAACTCTATTGATAATATAACAAGTTGTAGAAACTGCTTTCAGCCCAAAATCGTGAAGAGATGTTGCTTTCAATTAAAAGAGTTCTAGCCATTTCTTGAAGCGATCTATTCTTTCTTTCCACAACTCCATTTCGTTCGGAGTATATGGAGAAGAGAACACATGCTGAAAACCAGATTCATCACAAAATTTTGTAAAATCTTGATTTTCAAATTCACCTCAATGGTCTGTTCTTATACTTGAAATAACATACCCTTTTTTCATTTTGAACATTTTTAGCAAATTTTTCAAAATAAGAGAAGGTTTCAGACTTACTTGCCAGGAAATATACCCAAGTAAATCGTGAGTAGTCATCCACGATTACTAGGCAATATTTCTTACCTCCAATGCTCTGTGTTTTGGTTGGTCCAAAAAGATCCAAATGCAGAAGCTGCAGTACATGGTTAGTGGAAACTTGATTGATTGGTTTAAAGGAATTTCTTACTTGTTTTCCCAATATGCATGGTGTACATAGATCAAACTTTTAGTATGATAAATTGGGTAGACATAGTTAGTGCCTAAGCTTTCTGTGCCATAAGCTTGCTTCGTCTTGGATTGAGATTAGACATTGCGATTCATCTGCTTTCACATCCAAGAGGTAAATATTTCCATGTCTTCGACCTATGAATGACAGAGTAGAGTCTTTACTGGTTCCTGTACACATTCCCTCTTGAAAGTAGATTTTGAAACCGATGTCACACAACTGACTGACACTGAGCATATTGTAGTTGAGTCCTTTAACTAAAGAAACATTACTTATTGTGAGATTTCCAATCTTTACTGTTCCAGATCCCACTATTATTCCTTTGTTATTTCCTCCAAATGAGACTTTTCCACCATTCACTTGAACGAGCTTTATGAAGCAATTTGAATCTCCTGTCATATATCTTGAGCATCCACTATCCATATACCATTTTACCTTTTTCTTGATAGTGACGTGCATTTAAAAAGAGACTCAAACTTTCTTTGGTACCCATATTTTCTTGGGTCCATTTGACTTAGTATGAAATGCAGTTTTTGCCTATACTTTCTTAACAGATTTCCAAACCATAGGACATTCTTTTTCAAAATGATCTACACTATTGCACTTTGAACATTTGAGAGCATTGCGACCTACTAGTTTTACAAAGATCTTTTTAAAATGATTTTTGTAAGTATCTCTTGTCGGTCTTTGCTTAATTCTTTCTTTCACCTTTGGAAAATCAATTAAAGGAATGACTTCAGCAGTCATTCCTAAACAAGATGTGTTGAAATAAGGTCTTTGATCAGAAAGAATTTTTTCCAGTTTTTTAGATCCTATAGAAAAATTTTTAGAAATATTTGAGATATCATTTTTCAATAGTGCATTTTCTTTCGAAAGATTATCTTCACCTTCTCTAAGAGAAGAAACATTCATTTCTAAACATTTCACCTTTTCTTTCAAAATATTTTCTTGTTGTTTTATAGCAGAATTTTCTCTTTTGAGTTCGGAAATCTTTTTAAGAGAAGTTTTAAGACTAAAACACAGCTCATCAATGTATTTAGAAACTTTAATAGGGATTTTGAAGTTACTTACCTCAAATTCACTATCCGAATCGATTCGTCTCGGAGTTTGAATTTGAATCGATTGTGCCATTAGACATATATTGGCATAATCATCATCACTTTCTTCACACTCGTATCACTCCAGGTTTCTGCTTTAATAGCCTTTCGATACTTTTCAGCTTTTCCTTTCTTCTTCCTCAGAAGAGGACAGTTGGGTCTGATGTGTCCATTTTTCTTACATTCAAAACAGACTACATCTTTGTTTGATTCATCATCCTCGATAGACCTAATCTGTTGCTTTTGAAAACTTTGTTTCTTCGGATTGAATCTTCTTCCTTTTCTGTTCAGCTTTTTGAATCTTCTTATCATGAGAGCAAGCTCCTCATCATCCATATCGTCTTAGTAATCGAATCATCATTGGATTTTAATACAATGGATTTCTTACCTTTAGCGTCTTCGTCTTCATTGATTCGTTCCACTTCATAAGACTGAAGAGTCCCAACCAACTCATCAAGAGATAGTGGCATGATTCTTTGAGTCTCTCTAATTGAGGTCTTTATGTGATTCAAATCCTTAGAGAGTCCACGTAGTAGCTTGTTTACCTTCATGGGATCAGAAATTGGTTGACCTTGATTTTCAAGACCATTCACAATTTCTGTAAAACGACTAAACATGTCAGTTATAGATTCTCCCGATTTCATTCTGAAGGCTTCGTATTGACCAAGGAGAATCTTGATTCTAGTCTCTTTCACTCGATCGGTTCCTTCATAGGTAATATGTAAAATATCCCAGACTTCTTTAGCTGTAACACAAGAAGATATTATGTTATATTCAATAGGAGATAAAGCACAATATAAAGAATAAATTGCTTTTGCATCAAGAGCTTATCTCTTGATTATCTCTTCCTGAGTCATTTAACTAGACTCCACAGTATCTTTCCCTCTCTCTGAGACAGGTGCAACTTTAGGAGTGATTCCTTTTTCTACAACGTCCCATTCCAGAGGATCCTTTAATCTTAGGAACGCCTTCATTTTGTTTTTCCATATGTTGTAATCCTTTCCATCAAAGTAAGGTGGTCTGGTATTGCTTTGCCCTTCAACCAGCCCTGGAGCCAACATACTAGCCATGGATCTTTAACTCTGAAGTAAAACACTTCAAACAAAGTGAGTACACAGGCTCTGATATCAATTGAGATAGCTAGTATAAGCACCTAGAGGGGGTGAATAGGTGTATTGACAATTTCTCGATATACCACAGCGATACTAGACAGATGATAGAAAGGAAGTTTTCTTTTGATTAACAAAATGAATTACGATCAAAGTAAAGTAAAGAGTAGGGAAGAGAAAATTAAACACAAGGTTTATAGTGATTCGGCTTATCCCAAGCCTACGTCCACTCTCCCGCACTAACAGCCTACCGGCTGGATTTCACTATGAACAAAAGAGATGTTACAGCACAGTTCATCCTTGATTCCACAGTGTAGATATACTACGACACTTCCTCGAGATTTCTCACGAATATAAACATTCTTTTGCGTACAAGATTTCGCTCAAATGAATTGACAAAAAGAACAAGGAGCTTCAGACTTTGGAATTCTTCTATTGTGCACCTTCTCGAACAACTAGAACATCTTCCTTTTATACTACTTTATGCCATCATACCCGTTGGCACTTACCAAATGAATTCTTCCAATCTTCCCGTTGGACATAATCAATTAGGAAGATCATTCGAGCTATTAAAGGAACATGTCGA
This sequence comes from Eucalyptus polyanthemos subsp. polyanthemos, assembly GCA_017140185.1. Classification (NCBI taxonomy): domain Eukaryota; kingdom Viridiplantae; phylum Streptophyta; class Magnoliopsida; order Myrtales; family Myrtaceae; genus Eucalyptus; species Eucalyptus polyanthemos. The sequence continues at coordinate 27,657,742 of CM029459.1, forward strand.
TAGCCCATCAATCCTGTTCGCCCATACAATCAGGATCTCGGTTTCCATAAGTAGAACCTTCCACGAATATTTCGCCAATCAACGGATCCTTAATCTCCAAATCAATCTCGATCAATCAAAGGATTCCATTATGTCATATCCAGCCAAGAGATCTTCTCCAGTCGATAAGGTCATATCCTTAGTAAAACATCAAATTCTGGATAGCCTTTCTTCAACGGATTAGAAACTGTCAATGAGGATAGACTTTGAGTCTTAAGTCTGACTGTCCGGAGGTCTTCAGACTTTAAATAGCAGAGTCTACAAACCTTCAGACTAGACTAATGGAAACGTTTTGTCAGCTTCAAAACATTTTAAGAAGATTTCTCCAACAGGTTCAAAAGATTCTTCTTGACCCTGGTCTTTTTCTCCTTCTTGTCCTCTTTCTTCCCCTCTTTCTGCTTCTTCTTCATCTTTTCTTCTGTCCTCTTCTTCATGTTCTCTTCCTTCTTCCTCTGTCCTCATATGTTCTTCATTTTCCTTTTCTGTCTCTTCTCTCTCTTTTTCTCCTTCTTCTAGCTCTGCTTGAGTCTCTTCAAAATTGACAAAACTCTTCAAATTGTGTAAGGCTGAAAGAGTCATTTCATCTTCATCATCTTCATCCTGCAAGATGAGAATTCTTTTTCTTTTCACTGGAGCAACCATGGGCTCCTTGCCTTTCATTTTTGCTGTAGCAGAGTCTTGTTTTGCTTTCGCAGGAGACTTCTCTTCCATGTGTTCCAACACCTTACTGAGCTCTTGCAAGCGCATCTTTTTGACCATTTTGAATCCAATAACCATTGCAGAAATTGTTGACAAACTTAATGGACCAAGGATGTGAATTTTAAAATGTCTAAAAAGACGTGTGATAAGAGCAGAATAAGGGAGTTGTCCCTTATCCTTCACAACTGTTCTGTACATGTGGAACATGATAATGTGAGGCAGAGAAAATTTGTACCCGAAATTGATGGCATGCATCAGTTTTGCTTCTAGATCGAGACACATCGGTCTTGGATGTCAACTTTGGCCTAATGCAGTTGATCACAATTTTATGTAACAAGATGTTGGTGGCGTTCATCCTAGAATAGGATAGCTTGCCTTTAACATCCTTGTCTTTCACCAATGACTGAGTAACATGAGCAAAAGGTACACTAAATGGTCAAAAACATCCTCTTTCCACCCCAATTAGATCAGCCAAAGTATCCATATCCATCAAAAACGCCTTGTCTCTTACAGTAAAAGAAAAGCTGTTTGCATCCACGAAAGACAAGTTTGAATAAAAGTATACAGTGAGTTTAGTATAAGTAACAATGGATTCAGAACAAAAGTGCTCCAATTGCAGATTAGTAAACTTCTTTCGTAGATTTACTTTCACTGAATCAAGGAAATCAAAATCGACATTCCTAGGGTGCATAACCCCTCTCTTTAGCAGATTCAAATAAACCCTTTTTGTGGTTCTTTGATCTAAACAGATTAGAACCATCAATAATATTTGCAGCCACTCCCATTCTAGGCTGAAAATGGGAAAACATCATTTCATCATCATCCAGTCCTTGAGGTTGATTAGCAGTCCCAAGGTGTGGGTCACTAGGAAAATTAGCAAAGGCTTTTTCAGCCGAACCCTTTTCGGCAATACCCATCCTTTCCATGTCACAGAAAAATAGTCTCATTCTTATACCCCCTCTCTTTCAAGTATTCATCAATTAATGACATGGCAGTTCCTCCTCTTTTCAAATTAGAATAAAGCTTGAAAGTGACTTTTGGAGTTAATACGGAAAAATAGTCTCATTCTTATACCCCCTCTCTTTCAAGTATTCATCAATTAATGACATGACAGTTCCTCCTCTTTTCAAATTAGAATAAAGCTTGAAAGTGACTTTAGGAGTTAATTTTCTTATAGGTTCCACTTCTTCCAAAACTTCTTCTTCTAAATGAGTCAATGGTGGAGTTTGACGCTGCTGAGAAGGTTGTTGCTGATTTTGTTGTTGTTGAGGAGTAGAAACTTCTTCTTCGGTCAAGTCGAAGTGGGTAGGACCCTCGGGCATGTGCCGTGGTCCCCTGCTTGCAATTCTTGATGACTTTCTCGAAGACATTGTCTCTTTCAAGGGAGAAATTCACAGTCTTGCTTGAAAGGTGAAAATTTTTTGGATTAAACAATGGGGAAAGTGAGAGCAAGTGGGAGTTTGGAATTCTAGGGTTGCGAGAGTAAAAACAAAGAAGACAGATTTCAACAGTATATAAAGCAAGTGAAGCGAGGTAAACAAAGTGACATAAAAGGAAAAAGTAAATATACCTTTCGAAAAAGAATAACTGCATTTTTGAAAATAGAAAACTGCCTTTTCGAAAATGAATAAATGCCTTTTCGAAAATAAGGTAAAATAATTTCAATCAATCAGCTAGTTAATGAGTAATTGTACCTTTTCAAATTTTTAACCAAAATTAAATTCACCAATACGAAATAACTTATAGTCATAACTCTTGACTTTTTGAGTCTAAACATCTTTAGACTTTATCCCTGAGTCTGAGCTCCTTCAGACTTGATGAAATAAAATGTTAAGTCTGGTACGAATAGACTCAAATAGGCTTTTCTCCAGTGGCTTTGTAAATATGTCAGCCAGCTGATTTTTTGAATCAATGAATTGAATCATAACTTCTCCATTTTGAACATGATCTCTAATGAAGTGGTGACGAATCTCAATATGCTTTGTTCTAGAATGAAGAATTGGATTCTTTGTGAAATTAATCGTGCTGGTGTTGTCACATTTGATCTCTGTGCATGAGTTTTCAATTCCAAAGTCTCTCAGTTGTTGTTTTATCCATAGGATTTGAGAACAACAACTTTCAAGGGCCACATACTCTGTTTTTGCTGTTGAAAGAACTACAGTGCTTTGTTTCCTTAAGAATCAAGATATTGTCCTGTTTCTTAACAGTTGGCAAGTACCTGAAATGCTTTTTCTCTCAACTCTGCAACCTGCTAGATCTACGTCTGAATATCCAAGGAGAGTAAAGTCTCATTCTTTGGGATACCACAGACTTAACTTTGAGGTAGTTGCAACGTATTTGATGATGCGTTTTGCAGCACTTAGATGAGATTCTTTGGGATCAAGTTGAAATCTAGCACAGATGCAAACACTAAACAAAATATCAAGTCTAGAAGCAGTAAAATAAAGAAGTGAACCAATAATAATTTTGTAGAGCTTCTGGTCAACTTTCTTTCCTCCTTCATATTTGTCCAGCTTCGAAGAACTAGACATTGGTATCTCAGTCTTTTTGCAATTCTCCAATTCGAACTTTTTAACAAGTTCTTTTGCATATTTCTCTTGGTGAATGAAAATTCCTTCTTTTAATTGTTTCACTTGTAGTCCGAGAAAGAAGGATAGTTCACCCATTATGCTCATCTCGAATTCATCCTGCATAGACTTAGAAAAGTTCTTGCACAAGCTTTCGTTAGGTGATCCAAATATAATATCATCAACATAGATTTGAACGAGTAGAAAGTTTTTACCTTCTTTTTTAATAAATAATATAGTGTCCACTTTACCTTTGACAAAACCATTTTGAATTAAAAACTTACTTAACCTGTCATACCAAGCTTGAGGTGTTTGCTTTAATCTATATAGAGCATTTTTCAGTCTGAATACTGAGTCTGGTTTCCTTGGGTCCTCAAAACCGGGAGGTTGTTCAACATAGACTTCTTATTGGATAAATCCATTTAGGAATGCACTTTTGACGTCCATTTGGAATAACCTGAAATTCTTATAACAAGCAAAAGCAAGTAATAATCTAATTGCTTATAACCTTGCTATTGGAGCGTAGGTCTCATCATAGTCTATCCTTTCTTCTTGCGTATATCCTTTGACCACGAGTCTTGCTTTGTTTCTTACCACTTTTCCTTTTTCGTCCAACTTGTTCCTGAAAACACATTTAGCTCCAATAATAAATTTACCTTTTGGTTTATGAGTTAATTCCCAAACATTGTTAATGCTAAACTGTCTGAGTTCTTATTACATTGCTTCAATCTAGCTTTCGTCAATTAAAGCTTCTTCTATACTTTTGGGTTCGATTTCAGAAATAAGTACCACAGCGCTAGACTCTTCTTACCTTTTGGATCTGGTACGAATCCCTTATTAATGTCACCAATAATAAGTTATTTGGGATAGCTAGACTTGTGCTTCCAATTGCTGATCAATCTGACAAATTGTTGATCTTCTTCTTCAGTTGATTCTTCAACATTTGTTCGATGTTGTTCTTCTAAAGTCTGAGCTGCTTCAGGGAAGGTAGACTTTGTAGAGTCTAGAGTAAGTTCAGATTCTTCAGGTTGAGTCTGAATCAATTGATTCTGCGAGGAGTCTTGAAATTTGACATTCATTGACTCTTCAACATACTGAGTCTTCTTGTTGAATACTTTGTATGCTTTGCTAGAGGTTGAATATCTAAGGAAGATTCCCTCATCTAATTTTTCTTCAAACTTACCAATTCAATCATTTGCATTTTTCAAGACAAAACATTTGCAACCAAACACATGAAAATAGAAACAATTGGCTTTTTCCCTTTGAATAACTCATAAGGAGTTTTCTCCAAGATAGGCCTTAAGAAAACTTTGTTAATAATATAACATGCTGTAGAAACTGCTTCAGCCCAAAAACGAGAAGAAATATTACTTTCAATTAAAAGAGTTCTTGTCATTTCTTACAAAGATCTATTCTTCCTTTCCACAACTCCATTCTGTTTTAGAGTGTATGGAGAGGAGAAAATATGTTGAAAATCTAATTCATCACAAAATCTTGCAAAGTCTCGATTTTCAAACTCACCTCCATAATATGTCCGTATGCTTGAAATAGCATACCCTTTCTCATTCTGTACTTTCTTGGCAAACTTTGAAAAGTGAGGGTAGGTTTCAGACTTACTTGCCAGAAAGTAAACCCAAATAAATCGTGAATAATCATCCACTATTACTAGGCAATATCTTTTTCCACCAATGCTTTGAGTTCTAGTTAGTCTAAAGAGATCCATATGCAGGAGCTGCAGCACACAATTAGTGGAAACTTGATTTATTGGTTTAAAAGAACTTCTAACCTATTTTCCCAACACACGTGGTGTGCATAAGTTAGATTTTTAGTATTTCACGTTTGGTAGTCCACGAACAAGCTTCTTGGCAGAGATTTTGGCAATTTGCTTCATGTTGACATGGCCAAGCTTTCGATGCCAGAGATTCGCTTCATCTTGAATTGAAATTAGGCACTGAGATCTTTCTAGATTGATATCCAAAAGACAAATGTTCCCATGTCTTCGTCTAGTAAAAGATTGACAAAGATCTTTACTAGTTCCCGAACATACTCCTTCCTGAAAATTGTTTTTGAATCCAATGTCGCACAGTTGACTAATGATGAGTAGATTGTAATTTAGTCATTGCACCAATGAGACATTGTTGATTGTAAGACTTCCAATCTTTATTGTTCCGCATCCAACAATTCTTCATTTCCTATTTTCACCAAAAGAGACTTTTCCTCCATTTGTTTGAGAAAGCTTTATAAAACAACTTGAATCTCCTGTCAGGTGTCTTAAACAGCCACTATCTAAATATCATTTAACCTTCTTCTTGATAGTGACCTGTAATTAAAAAAGAAGCTTAATCTTTCTTTGGTACCCACATTTTCTTGGGTGGAGTTAGTGAAATATACAGTCTTTGCCCAATCATTCTTAACAAGTCTCCAAACCATAGGACATTTTTCAAAGTGTTCTGAGTTGTTACACTTAGAACATTTGAGAGCACTTCGGCCAACAGGTTTTACAAAGACTTTTTGAAAATGATATCTATAAAAGGCTTTTGTAGGTCTTTGTTTGATCATTTCCTTTACTTTCGGAAAATCAATTAGAGGAATTGTTTCAGAAGTCATTCTCAAACCTGATTTGTTAAAGTAAGGTCTTTGTACCAAAAAAATCTTTTCCAACTTCTCAGATCCTATTGAAAACCTTTTTGAAATATTTGAAATGTCATTTTTCAAACATGTATTTTCTTTTGAAAGAGAGTCTGCATTTTCTTTCAAAATGGCAAAACTTCTGTCTAAATTTTCAAACTTTTCTTTCCAAGATTTTTCCTGTTGCTTCAGTGTACAATTCTCCCTTTTTAACTCGAAAATCCTCTTAAGAGAAGTTTTGAGGCTAAGACAAAGTTCATCAATATATTTCGAAACTTTAGTAAGAATTTTTAAATTACTTACCTCAATTTCGCTATCTGAGTCTGTATCTGTCTCAGAGTCTGAGTCTGATTCTGATTTTTCCATTAAACAAATATTGGCGTAATCCTCATCACTTTCTTCGCATTCAGTATCACTCCAAGTTTTTGCTTTGAGAGCCTTTCTGTATTTCTCAGCTTTTCCCTTATTTTTCTTCAACAAAAGACAGTTGGGTCTGATATGTCCATTTTTCTTGCATTCAAAGCAAATCACATCTTTATTGGACTCCTCATCTTCAGTTGATTTATTTTGAAACTTTTATGTGTTTTGTTTCTTCCAATTGAATCTTTTTCCCCTTTTGTTCAGCTTTCTGAACCTTCTTATCATAAGTGCTAGCTCTTCATTGTCCATATCTTCTTTAGAGTTTGTAACATCAGAGTCATCGTTAGATTTTAAGGCAATAGACTTCTTACCTTTGGGATCTTCTTCTTCGTCGATTTGCTCCACTTCATAGGACTGAAGTGTGCCAACAAGTTCGTCTACGGAGAGCGGCATGATCCTTTGGGTTTCCCTTATTAAAGTCTTCACGTGATTCAAGTCTTTGGAGAGTCCACACAGCAGTTTGTTGACCTTCATAGGTCTTGAGATTAGTTGTCCTTGATACTCTAGACCATTTATAATTTATGTAAAACGACTAAACATATCAATTATAGATTCTCCTATCTTCATCTTGAAAGCTTCATACTGTCCGAGTAGAATATTGATTTTGGTTTCTTTCACTCGATCAGTTCCTTCATAGGTAATGTGGAGTCTATCCCAGACTTCTTTAGCTATTTCACAAGAAGATATTATGTTATACTCAGTAGGAGATAACGCATAATATAGGGAGTAAATTGCTTTTGCATCAAGAGTTTGTCTCTTGGTTATTTCTTTTTGAGTCATCTCATTAGCCTCTACAACTTCTTTTCCCCTCTCTGAGACTGATATAGCTTTAGGAATGATTCATTTTTCTACCACATCCCATTCCAGAGGATCTTTTGATCTTAGGAATGCCTTCATCTTGTTTTTCCATATACTGTATTCCTTTCCATCGAAATAAGGAGGTCTGGTGTTGCTTCGGCCTTCAACCAAACTTGGAGTCAACATACTAGCCATGGATCTTTAACTCAGAAGTAAAAACATTTCAAATAACACGAGCTTTGATACCAACTAATAAGGCCAATATGAGCACCTAGAGGGGGTGAATAGGTGATCAAAGAAATTTTTGTAAATCTTAACAAAATAAATTAATTTCTAAGAGTAATAAATTGAAAGCGTAAAGAACTATAAATAGTTTTATAGAGTTGCAATTTAAAGAGATAAGAGAAAGAGAATTGAGACACAAAATTTATAGTGGTTTGGCTTAGACCAAGCCTACGTCCACTCTCCCGCACTGACAGTTCACCGGCTGGATTTCACTATAAACCAAAAGAGATTTTATAGTCTCACATCCTTGATTCCATAGTGTAGAGACTCTGCTACACTTCCTCAAGGTCTCACAAGTATCTAATATCTCTTTTGAGTACAAGATAAGCTCAATAATTGAAATAACGAAGAATTAGGAGCTTCAGACTTTGAAATTTTTCTTTCACGCACACACTCGAATAACTTGAGAGTCTTCCTTATATACTCCTTCATGCCTTCATAACTGTTGGCACCTTCCAAAGGAGTTATTCCAATCAACCCGTTGAATAGAATCAATTAGGGAGATCTTGAGTTATTTAAGGAATGTAATGATAGCCCACCAATCCCACTCGCCCATACAATTAGGATCTAGGTTTCTATAAGTAGAACCTTCCAAGTATATTCCGCCAATCAAAAGATCTAATTATCCAAATTGATTCCAATTAGAATAAACGATCACAAGATGCTATCTCCAACCGTGAGATCTTCTTCAACCGCACGAACCAAATCCTTAGAGATATACTCATATCTGGATAAAGCTTCTTCATCGAATAAATCTTTGTTTCGTCAGTCTAGAAACTATCAGCGAGAGCAGACTTTAAATCTTGAGTTTGGAGGTCTTCAAACTTTGACAATAGAGTCTGCAAGTCTTCGGACTAGACTGATGGAAACGTTTTGTCAACTTCAAAATAAATAGGGAAGTTTTCTCCAACAATAAAGGTTTTCAAGCCCAAGGAATCGAGGAAGTAGGTCAAAGTAGTTCATGAATAAGCCCAGTGTTATAGAATCTTCTTGTATCTAGGAATTTCTAGGAGAGTTCCAAGGGTAACATGGAAAATGTACACATGGTATTCCAAATAAGTATGGCAAGAGTGCCATAACTTTCATACAATACTCACTTAAGTGTCATAACTTTTTTTTCACTCACATAAATGCCACATTGGAGTAAAATTGATAATTTGAGTGACATTTCCCACAAATCAGTGGATTTTTTGTTTAAAATTTTCCAATCCCAAGTGGATTTTTTTTTTTTGAATTTTTATTAAATGTCTACGTTAGTGTTGGCAACATCACGTAGGACAATTGGTATTTACGTCAAATTTTCCGACAAGACAAATCGTTGATGGTATGTAAGTAATCAATTTTTCAAGTTGGTAGCACTCAAGTGAGTGTCGTATGAAAATTATAGCATCCTAATGTAATTATCCCAAAAATGCTTATATATATTATCATTTTAGTCTTCAACCTATTGTACAAATGTTAATTTAATTTTGGCTTTCTAATTTTGTCAATATAATTGCGGAAAAGACTATCAAAATGTCGCCCAAAATTTTAAGACTTCATTGACAAACTATAAAGTAGGCTTGATGAAGTGGAATAATGTAATTGCATTATACCAATCAAACCATATTGACATATACAAATTTTTGTCAATTCTAGATGCATCAGTATTTACAAAGAAAGAAAATAAAAAATAAGAAATAATCTTAAATATGAGATGTAACATCCTCAACTTTAAGTCCTTTTCAGAGAGAAGTCCAAACTCAATTTCACTAGTTAAGCCAAGTTGCATTCAACTTTATCCAATCATGGCTTAGGGACAAACCTCAAGCCAAATAAAGTAATCGATTGTGGTTAGACTTGATTGACTCCTTCTCAATGAGATGACCTTCTAACTTGATATTTCCCTTGGTGTATTTAATATGCTTGGAATGTAGCCTATTAATGCATGATGACTAAGTATGACACTTGGCACAATTAGTCTTACTCTTGAAAGGTAATTATGAAATTTTGGATGGTTACATATTAAGAGAGGGTGAGTCACAAGCTCATTAATGGTAGGGAGTGACTCATAGCCTAGAAGAATTATGCTAGGGGATCTTGAAGGCCAAGTAGGGCGCCACCCCTCCTCCCTAGATTTGCCACTTAAGGTTTCGTAGTTTTTAACTTTCTAGTTTTTTGAAATTCGTAGACCTTCTCCGTTTTCCAATTTTACAGAGTTCTTGTGGTTCGAATTTGGAGAAACTTCCAATCATAAAAGTTGTTCAAAACATCTTTCCCTACAACATACTTTAATTTCATGTTTTTCTAAAATGAGATGGTTGGGATGAAGGCCCAATCATTTACTGTCTGGAATCTGCCCGGTGTAGTAAAAACAGTAACCAGATTGCCTTTTCAATTTTTTATAAAATTTTCCATTTCGAATTTAAACATGTCTGCTTCACAAAAGTTTTAAAGAACATCGATTTCTACAACATATAGAAATTTTAAAGATTTTTGTGAAAATTTGGATTTCAAAATGAGTCTCTCTCTTCAACCATTGAATCTGCTTGACGAATGAATGTTTGCATTGTGTTCGGTGATTTACTGCTCTTTTCAAAGCATGATTTGGACTTGGATTTCTTCATGAAAGTGTCATTTAGGATCTTATCTACAATATATTAAAATTTCATAATTTTTCAAGCCCATTTGATAGGGTAATGACACTAATTTTAGAAATTGATTGAAACTGTTTTCACCCTAGGATAAGAGAGTCCCACACCCAACTTGGAGGACAAGGGGGCTGCACGCCCAACTTGAAGAGTAAGCCAATCTATAGTCTTCTTGATTTAGGATAAGGATGCATTAAATATCTTTGGACTCTAGTTCTTTAATGCCAAGATGAGGTGTCTCTTAAAGGAATAGACCATAATGCCTCATAACCTAAAAATTTGGAGAGCAAGTTTGTAGTATGAATATATCTAACATAATGATTATTAAAATCCAAATATTAAATGAGAGAGGCTTAGTCATTTACTTAAGTGTCCCCATAATAATTACATGTAAATTTTCCAAGATGACTCAACCCCTTAGGTGGACCAATGGAAAGATGAGCAAGTATCGCCCCTAGGAACTAGACTTGCCACTCATCTCTTTAGTTTACCACCTCCTCAACCTAGATTATCCACCTACATGAAAATGATTGGTCCATTTGTACAGATCATCATGAGGGGTTTGCCTATAAATAGAGGTATTCCCTCCCCTCATTTCCACACAACTTCATCTTCCTTCTTCACTCTCTGGACCTCACCCTCACTACCACCCTCTCCCTCTTTCTCGTGGCCGGTGCTCCTCTTGCTTGTTTGCTCGCTTACACATTGGTCGATCACCTAGGCCGTTCATTGAAGTGTAGTAAGTAAAACTTACTAATATTTGGCTAGGATGTTGTGTTACGCTATTCCAAGCATGTGACGAGTCCTTGACTAAAGTTGATTGACTTGTTGCTGCTTGAGTTGGGTTGTGACTTTGTTCATTGATTGAGTTCAATTCTTGTTTGTTGAGCTTGGCTCGTGCTTTGGCTTGAATTGCTTTGAAAGAAGTCCGATTTGTGTACTTGTTTGATATGCTTCGGATATGCTTTGACTCAAACCAATTTGAAAAACATTTATGTGAAAGTTTGTTATTTCCTTACAAAACCATTTCAAACTATTTCACGAGTGCATGTATTAGTTCACGCCTTGAGCTCCGAAAAGGGGTTTTGTCCACCTTGAATGTACGTGGGATCACGTCGGATTTGTCCTTTCATGGTCTCAAGTGCGATATCAAGGTATATCATTCCCGAGCCAAGTTAGGTACTAAATCGATGCTCAAACGTGTCGGATCAAGCTGCGATCCCTAATTTGCGCCCGGCATATTCAACGTCTCGGTTTCGGTAAGTCAAAGATAAAAATCGGATTGTGATGATTGATGCATGAACACACGATGACCTGATTTATACCATCAACCAATGAATTCAGCAACGATGCCTCCTTGCCCAACAAGATGCCCCCACGCCAACGGGATGCCTCGTTAATAAGAACAAGATGCCCCCACACGCCAACAGGATGTCTTGTCAAAAGGACGAGATGTTGTGATAATTATAGCTGGCACCCTTTTGATTAGAGGACGTTACCCGATTAAGTCAGGATGCCCGATGGATTTCAATTGTTAATAAATGAATCCCGTGAGCATGAATTCCTCACATTATGAAATGGATTTTGGTTATGCTTGCATATGAGTGAGGCATGAGTTCCTCATATTATGGAATGGATTTTGTTTATGTTGGTATAATATTGAGTGAGGCTTGAGTTCCTCATGTTGTGGGTCAATATCAAGTTATGCTTGCATATTGTTGATTGAGGATTTCTCTTGTTTCATTCGAGACAAAACTTTAATTTTGCTATTGATCTGTCATCGACTAATATGTTGGATGAGTTATATGCTTGTTGATAGGTGAGACATTCTCCTACCCGGAAATTAGTGAGCTTTACTTACTGAGTCCATGACTCACCCCATTGTTTTTCATAATTATAGGCATTGAGGTCTCCCACTAGTGCTAGAGTTGCAATCTTGCTAGAGAAGCTAAGGTTTATGCAATCTTTGAAACATAGAAAATGTAGTGATTATAAACATAATGGCCCATGACAATAGAGTCTATAAATGTAACTAATATAATTGTAATTTGCAAATAGTTGTTTTCCTGGCTGCTTATTGTTGTTTGGATGTTGTTTGTAATGCTTCTGCGTGTGTTTAATGAAAATATAAAAAGAATGGGATGGCGATATGCCTAAGACATCACAAAAATAACCCCCATATCGCTCATGACCCTAGAGATGGAGTTAGGGTCATGACATGGGATTTGCAAGAGATATTGTGATCAATTTAAGGTAATTGGGGGCGTTGGACGTCAAAAAAATAAATGGAAAAAAACTCAAGCCTTTATGCATTTATTATTTTCACATAATTGCTCATTTAAATGTTAAACCAAACTTACTTATTTATATTTGAGATGATGTGAGTAATAAGAATAGCATATCATGGGTTTATAGAATCAAGGGCCGTATAAGGGTTGGGTGAAAGGAGAGACGAAGGAGGTAATACTTATGTATTAGTACATAATAATTATTTGATGATATTATAATTTTGATTTTTGTTGAAAATTATATTTTAAATATTTTGTATTTCATATGCAATAGGCCTCATTCACTAAAAATAGTTATTGTTATATATATGGTGTCCACTTCTATTAATTTGTATTACAAAGAATTAATTAATATAAGGCAATTGTCTACATAGGACCATTATGGTAAAGTTCAAAGGAAAAGCTACATTGATTGGCCCTCCCCAACTTTTTTCACTTATAAATAAAAATACTTGGGATAAGGATGGTGAGAGTATTATATCTTTCGAACGATGCTCACTTGAGCACTATAATTTTTTGTCGCTTACTTGAATGCTACTTCGAAGTAAATCATTTGAGTATCATCCTAGGCAAATTGTCGTTTGTGGATTTTTTTATTAATTTTTCATTTTGACATGGATATTTTCATCTCTAAATTTTTTATTAATTGTCTGTGTTGGTGCCAGCGATACCATGTAAGACAACCGGTTTCCACATCATATTTTTCAATAATGTCACATAGGACAACCGGCATCCATATCAAATTTTCTATTCACGTTGGAAAGAGTTTATTAAGGCCGTACAAGTAAGGAAATTTAGAATAGCTAGCCCATCACACTTGTAACAAGTGGAATTAGAACTAAGTCAATCCAGGCACAATGTGGTAAGGTCATTGACAAACAAGGCAGAAAGATCGAGGACCAACAAGTTGCCAAGGCTGTACTTGTGACATCTAATTTTCGGGTTTTGTTTTCGATTGAATAAGTTGGGCATTTCATTGATGTGCCTATAGTTCTATTTTCTAAGCTAATCACTCATAAGATAACTAGTTAATCAGGTGAAGCCATTAAGGAATCTAAACACAATAAACTTGAAAATTCGACTAGAAATCAACTATTCAACCATGCTAATCTGCAAAGGTCATTACGGTATTGTCAAAATTGATCAAAGAGTAGAGATAGGTCAATTCAATTAAGATATGTGATCAAAGTGTGGGTGATTCCATTAGCACTAGATCGATTGCAAAGATTTTCACGACAACCGAAAGTTGTCAATGAGTTGAAGATGCACAATGTGACTCGAAATCGGTCAATTGCACCAAAATTCCTAAAAATTACCCGGTAGGTTAGGTCACACTAAAACCGATTTTTCAAATTTAAACCCGATTTCAGAAATTGAAAATTTTGTTTATTTTCTGCAAATTGAGGTAAAATCGTGTTTCTTATTGCATTTTTAGGATTCAAGTTGGACAAATCGATGAGGAAAAAATTTGAAATCTTCGAGATTTTCATGGGACATAGGAATAACCGAATTATGGATTGGAATTTATTAAATTAGAATTATAAGTTCCAATTAGGTGTTTATATAATTAAGAATTAGGTGGATTATTAGAATGAAGATGCCCATAGCCTCACCCCATTCTCAATGTGGCTCGAAATCGCCGTGGTGCTTGCTGTTTGCTCGGTTTAGAGGCAAGTGGGATCCTTGATCTACTCTTGCATATTAAGCTATCACGGGTCAATTGCATCTTGAGAAAAAAATTCCATGTGAAAATTTTGGCTTTGACTTCTGAAGTGAAATCTTAGTTTTTCAGAGATGGTTAGATCTGGATTTCGGTACTGAGAACAGAAGTTTCAACCGCCTACATTTCATTACCTAGGATGAATCTGACTTCGATGTCTTCATGAAGTATGTAACTTATGGTCTTGGCTATCACATATTTTAATTTGATAATTTTTTAAGGTCATTTGGGTATTTAATCGAAAATGTTTCTAAAACTGTGTAATCTGATGTGTTCTGACTTGGTAACGTTGTAATGTGTGGTCTATACCGTTTTGTACGAGATTCTTTTGGTAAAGTGTTCTGAATGAAATATATTTTTTTATGTCTTTTCTGGAACACATTCAAATTTCATAATTTTTTAAGTTCATTTGCCTATTTAACCAAAAATGTTTCAAAAACAGTGCAATTGGAACAGACAGAATTAGTAGTGCTGTGATGTGTGTTAGATTGAAATTAACCACGAATTTAAACCCGATTTCAGAAATTGAAAATTCTGTCATGTCACAATTCATTTTAGGAACATCAACTCATCCTCCAAAGATTTTTCTACAAACTGAGATTTTTGGCGAAAATCAAAGTAGAGCCGTTTTTTACCAAAAAAATCAGAGGACCGTTTTTTATTGCATTTTTGGGATTCCAGTTGGACAAATCAACGAGGAAAAATCCTAAGAGGGACGATGGCACCTTGGCTGAATTTATAGGCTTTGATTTGAGCTCAATTGGAGGAGAATTGAATTGAATTGAAGGCCAAATGTACAAAATTCGTAGGCCAAGGGGGGAGCAACCTTTTGGACCATTTGGGAGACTTCTTGAGGAAGTTTGGGAGTGGATAATGGCTGAGGATGATGGCTGAGCAAGTGGGGCATGTTGGATGTGCTCAAATGGGACAACTTTGGTTTCTAGAAGGCTTGGTGGCCTCCTATCTTCAGCAGCCCCTTCTTCCTCCTTGAAGCCTCACTTTATCCATTGTTGAGGCATTTGAGAGCTTGAGAGAACCAGAGAAATCAGCCCTCACATCTCTCTCTCTTCCCCTCTTCAGCCCTAAGCAAATTCATAGCATTTTCCCCTGTTTTCTCTCCTCCCTATTTTTGCTCTAGCTAACCTTTCTCTGAAAAACTAAGTTAATAGTTGCATTCCCATTAGAATCAACCTTCATGCCATCCACCATCATGCTCAGAAGACCCAAACCATTCAGGAGGATCTGACCGCTCGCCAAACGGAGCCGCCAGTTGGCCGGAAGAAACCGTTCGCCGGTTTATCGGTCTGCTTGGCAGCCTGCACTACTTCGCCCGTTTCGGCCATTTCAGCTATTTTTTACCCATTTCGACCTAGCCTCCACTCAGCCTAGCCAGCAGTAGGTCTCCCTTGACCCCCAAGTGCCGCTGATCATCGGCCAACCCCTTGCCGGAACTCCGGCCAAGCCCATTCAACTATGTTCCTTCTCTGGCAGTCCAATTTTTGGTGTTTTAGTTGGGGTCCGAATTTGTGGCTGTTGTTCTAGCCTCAAGACCACCATTGGATTGTCATGGTTGAGGTTCCTGAGCGTAGCCTCCATCGTCGTCGCGCATCGTGTCTCCGGCCCGTTTAATGGGTGAGTTTAGCTCATAATCCTTTGATTAATGCCTAACTTGCTTAGGGATGGTTTAATTAGTGTTGATTCTAGTTTAGGAGGTTTAATTAAGCTATGTTAGTCTTAAGATAGGTGGTTAGATGAATGGTTAGGATTAATTTAGTTTAATCTTGCTTATTGTTGTTTAATTGATGCTTATGTGCTTAATTAGGCTTGTTTAACTTTAATTGATTAATTGCTTGCTTTAATTAGTGTTTTTAATGATTTTTGGATTTAATTTATTAGTTATTTAATTCTGAAAATTTACTGCTCATGTAACACTGTTCACAAAACACTGTTCACCCGAGAATGAAAAGTGTCTAATTTCATGTGTTTTGATTTATGAGGTGATTTGAGTGTATAAATGCATGAGCATCCACATGAATTGAGTGAATTTCACAAAAAGGGAAATAGGCTTTGTCCAAGGGACACCAAAATGGACCGCTTTTAGGGGAAAATGATTTGAAATTGTATTTGCAAGCATTGTGCATTGGTTAAATGCTCAAAGATAAGAAGGGAGTGTTAGTGGGGTGCTTGTGTCATTAAAAGTTGAACCGTCACCTAACGAAAGTTTGGGGGCGATACCTAGCAGGAGTTAGAATCCGGTCGCAGTAGATTCTGGATCGATGTCCCTTTTTGGGATACTGTCTAAATAGAAGTTTTAGACAAAGTCTTGCCCAACGGGGAGGGACGATGCTCGATTTTTATCGGTAGCTCAACGGAAGTGGGATGATCGCTGACTAGAAAGTTAGCTATGGCTAGTAGGTCATTAATAATTGGAGCACGCGTGAGTGTTGAGAGGGTTGTGCCTTATTATGAGGCAAAATTATGTGGCACGGTATGGGATGTGTCATAACAATTTTACCTTATAATCGGGAACCGTGTGATCAATTAATGCATGATAGGTGGTGCACTAAAGTGCAAGAACGTATGAGAATCATAGTGTCATTAATTCCAATTAGGCATGAGTTGAACATATTGTTTATGGCACGTACGCATGAATCGATAACGTGTAGGGTGTGGCAATGGCCAAGTGAAATCGCTTGTGACGCGACTCATATGTGATTGATGAATTGCATCATCCAATGACCATGTGCATTGTGTGTATTGTGCTGAGACGTAACGTGCAGGGTATGGCATACCAGGTAAGGTTGCATGCGAATTGACTATGTAGTTAGTAGTTGACCCTAACTGTTGTGATTTGTTGATTGTTGGTTGTTAGTCATGGTAAGTTTGTGGGGTGGTTCTAGAGAGATACCCTTAGTGGACTTAGTATCCTAACCGGGGGCTTAGGGGAGGACTTGCTGAGATTTTAATCTCATTGGTTATTATATAACTATTTTCAAGTCCCTAGTATGAAAAACTTGGAGCTTGAGGCGGAAAGGTCAGGAGAATGAATGACTCAGTAGTTCTTCTTGGAGATAGATCTCTTGTACATAGACCTTAGAGTTGGCCTCTGTGTATAAGCTAGTTTGTTTATGAAAAGTGTTTTGGTGAAAATGGTATTCTACTTTTCTATCCCATATTTTTGTTGTCTGGGGATTTTATTATACGCTTTCGGATGTGCAATTAAAAGAAAGGGTCAGCGATGAGTCCTGAGACATGCTTTCTATCGACCAAGGAAGGGGTTGTTGCGTGCCCAGGGTTCGGGACGTGACAATACTGACCATTTGACAAGCAGTACCTTTGCTCTATTCTATTTCAAAACTTGAAACCACCGACAAAACTTCTGAGATTCAATTAGAGGACCATCAATTAGCAGCAATAACCATCACATGTCTTGAAACCTCGAGACCTAATTGAATTCATCAACAACTATCGATAAGGACCATATATCTCAAAGTCTGTCAAACAGATTCTACTATTAGCATACCTCACAATCAACATGTCAAATAGAAAATGCAGACTCAGTTTAACAATACTGCTGCAAGCAACGAGATTCGAGTATAGGATCCATCAATCATCAACGATGAGGATCAAATATATCGAACCTATGAATCGTCAAATTACAGCACTTGCCTTCGAGTCAACACATCTTTGAATCAAATAGTCAAACTCAAAATTCAGTCTCCACATTAAACATTTGACAAGCAACAACAAAGGTCTCATTCGATTACCAAATCAAAATTGCGAGGACAAAAAACAAAAAAGCAAAAATAAAAATAAAAATAAACCTCTAGCAACTCGATTTCAGTTAGCAAAATTATTAATTACTAGCACTGAGAATCGGATATCTAAACGTCGAAGTAATCATCAGCAACGGACTTGTCTCAGCGAGTGAGCCGATACTGCAATGGTTCGCTAGTGCGGAGACTAGTGTCATCCTACAATGCGAGGCAACAGAGAGGTGCCTTAAAAGAAGGCAAAGGTGATAGCAAGAGCTGGATGGGCCAAGATTGAGAATTTGACTTCTGAGAGGGAACAAAGTGGTATTGTGAGGAGGCAATGGAGACGTGAAGAAAATAGAGAATGGAGTCGATAAAGCATTACTTATCATTAATATTGTACAATATATAGAGAGATATCACCACCTATAATTATGTTGAAAACTTAAAATAAAAGATAACAATTTTATCTATATGGAAATTGAATAAGAGACATTATAAAAGATCTCCAAATAATCAATCCGTTAATACTCTGCCCGATGTGTAATCTTCTATTGAAGTAATCGATAGTGATGTACCATTACCAACCATCACATTATCATGGCTAAGGTAAGCAACTACATTCACAAGATCACTTGGATTATCAATCATATGAGTATTAGCACTAGTGTCTAGATGCCTCTCTTCATCTTGTGAGTTTGAGATGTGACGAGCAATCAGGCCTTGGGGTATATTAACATTCTGATCATTATTGTCAAGACGAAACCAGCAATTTAATGCATCATGCCCTTTTTTCTTGCAAATCTGACAGATGAGAGATGGCACTCCTTTGTTTGAATTTGGCAATGCACCAAAGGTTTTGGTTTGGTGAGTATTATAGCAGTTTCCTATAAAGTGCCAACCATTCTAATTTGCATAAGAAAAGCCACAACAATTAAATGTGGATTCTCTACCCTTTCCTCTAGGGTTGTTTTTGTAGCCACCATTGTGTCACTGTGAGACAAACGCCATTACTATTTGGGAACATGGTTGAAGTGCGCTTGTTTCGTAACTCATAACTTTAAAGTTGTGCAACCACTTCAGTTGAGATAAAAGAGGAGGCCAGAGCATCATTGTTTTGAACGACTCATAGCTGTCATCAAGTCCTTCAAACAAGCTGAAGACTTTTTTAGCATCTGACAGAGGTTTGCCAATGGATTGTAATTGATTACAAATAGATTTAAAGTCGCAATATGAACGGATAAAGGGTTATTTTCTTTCCTGATGTGTTTAAGTTGTCCAACGAGGTCAAGTTCACAAGTCACCGGGCTTAGCTTGAAATGATCAGTGAGAGCTTTCCATACTTTTTCCTATTGTTTGAAGTCCAACATGTCCGTGAACCTCTTTAGAGAGCGTGCCCACGATCAAGACTTTACGAGTTAGTCACTATGCACTCATGACGTTAATTCTAGATTATTTTCTTCCGTTGCATTTTTTGATGTCTGAGTCTACAGCTATGCAACTGTCTCTTTAGTAAGGAAACCAAGTAGGTCCTGACTTTCAATCAGACTTGTTTTCGTTGAGTTTCAAAGTAACAAAATTTTCCATCTTGATGTTTGAAGAAAATGGAAATCTTGGGTTTGAAGAAGAAGACAACATGATTGTATCGATTTTTTTTTCTCAAGAGAAGATCAGTGTGCCCTTATGTGGCTCTAATACCATAAGGGAAACAAAGAATTGAATCAATGAAGTGTTATTTTTCATTGATATTTTGTACAATATATAGAGAGAGATATCACCACTTATAACTATGATGAAAGTTTAAAATAAAAGACAACAACTTTATCTACGTGGAAATTAAATAAAAAATAAATCAAAAAAGATTTCCAAATGATTAACTCATTGACACTGTTTGATATGTTATATCCATGTTGATTTGTAGAAAATTCCACATTGTAACTATTTCGATTTTTTCCCTTTTGATTTTTTACTTCAATAGGCGGCGCGTCAAAGGGCACGTGGGAAAGTGTAGTGAGGAGGGGATGAGGAGCTTGTGGTGGGCGAACGAGAACATGATTGGACAAGTTTTGTGGCTAATTGTTGGCCCGAGAAGAACAGTTGGGACCGGCATCACGCGCGGGCGCAGGATGCAGCCGTGAGGGCATTGGGGGTTTTGGCCAGATATTTTTCCCTTCCAAATATGCCACCAATCTTTTCATTGTGGCATTGAACTCTGCCACTTCAAGTAAACTAGGCTATCCAAAGACATATTGTCTCTTTCCTTCAAGTCAAAATTACCTTTTTTTTTTATGGAACGATTAAATTGAACGAAAAGGTATATAGTTTTAGAACCTAAATGGATAGGGAAAAAAAAGTTCAGACATTAGATTTAACGAATTAAAAAAAAGGCATTGAACTATTGACGCTTGGGAAAATATTAAAAAAATTCTAAACTTAGTGCATTGATGTCATTTCATTCCTAAACTTTTTAATTTGGTCAATTTTGTGATGAACTTTTTCATATTTTGTCAATCGAGTCCATCCCACTAATTTTCATCAAAAATCAATTACATGAATGCCTACTATCCTACATGGCATGGCCAATGTCGGCACAAACATTTTTAATAATATTGTAATAAGTTTTTTGTTTTATTTTTTGTTTTATTTTATAATTATTTTTTTCTTTTTCCTTTCATTTTGGCCAGCAACCTCACCAGCGACTTGGTGAGGGCCAACAAGCCCGTGTTAGCCTCTGGCAAGGGTCACAACTCTCACCCAAGCCCTTGCCCAAGGCCTTCATAGCCCTTGCAAGGCAAATGAATAGGAAAAAAAAAGAAAGAAAAAAATTACAAAACATGATTGAAAATTCAACTTTCAAAAAAAAAAAAATCATAAAAATTGTTAACATCAACACCAATCATGTTACAAAGAACAGCCAGCATCCACATCAGCAATTTCTTATCAAGATTAGTCGAAATGACTCAATTGGCAAATTGTGAAATGTTTAGAACCATATTAGCACAATTAAAATGTTTATAATCAAATTATTATCA
Source organism: Eucalyptus polyanthemos subsp. polyanthemos (assembly GCA_017140185.1). Taxonomy (NCBI): domain Eukaryota; kingdom Viridiplantae; phylum Streptophyta; class Magnoliopsida; order Myrtales; family Myrtaceae; genus Eucalyptus; species Eucalyptus polyanthemos. Next base: position 27,678,603 of record CM029459.1, read on the forward strand.
GCGCAATAAATGTAAGATTTTTTTGATACTTTCCCCATCATTGCTTTGATGCCATGAGAGTTTAAGTGAGACAGAACATGAATGAAACATGTAGTTTGATTGAGACGATAAAATCTTGGCTACTTTTCAAACACAATGCAAGGGGAAAATTACTAAAAAGGTCCTATACATATTGTATATATACCAATTCAGTCCTAAACATTTTAAGTCTTTCAATTATGTCAATTTAGTCTCTTTTTTTTTTTTTGTGATTTGCCAATTTAGTCATAAATATTTTGAAAATATATCAATTTAGTCTTTCCACCCAATTTAGGCCCACAATCATTGACACGGTGGTGTAGTTAGCACCAACCATCTTACATGATATGGCTGGTGTTAACGTGAACAATTTTTTATTTTTTTATTTTCTCTCTTTCTTCTTTTTTTTTCTTTCCTTTTTTTTTTAAAGGCCAATTGACCCTCACTTGGTCTAGGTGAGGGTGTTGCAGCCCTTGCCAAGCACAGGTGAGGACAAGGGCCTAGGGTGAGGAAAAGAGAAAATAGGAAGAAATAAATAATAAGAATTAAAAATTGAGAAATATTTAGAAATTTAAAAATTTATTCACATCAGTACTAGTTGTGCCTCGTAGGATAACCGACATTAACAAGGTTATCATGTCAGTGATTTCGAGTCAAAATTGGCTAAAAATACTAAATTGGTAAATTGCCAAAAGCTTTAGGACTAAACTAACCCAAAAAAATTGATAAATTATCCTAACTTTTAGGATTAAATTAGCACAATTGAAAGTTTATAACTGAATTAGCAAATCATTAAAAATTTTGGGACCAAATCGCACAAATACTAGGTTTAGAACTTTTTTTTAGTAATTTTCACCAATGCAAGCCTTTGTGGGATTGCTACCAACAATTCTTACATTTTAAACTATTAACTAATGACATGATTTAATATATAAATATTTCAATAAAATCAAGGTCGTTGACCTAGGCCCAAATTTGGAACTTTTGTATGTTATTGGGAGAATTAAATAAGTGATCTCTAGTAACTAAGTTAGGTATCTTCTGACACCTCAACTAATTGTTCCAACGGGATCATCCAAGTAAATTTTTCCAAAGTTGAAAAGACATAGATATCTCATAACTTTCTTCTTTATTAACTAAATGTGTCAAATGTATGTAGCTGTTGCCAAAGGTTTTTCTATATTTCTATTTCAAAGGCGTGAAGAGACAAAAACTTCGTAAGATTGAACTACCTCGTTCAATGGAAAATGATAAATAAATAAATAAAATAAGATTGAGCCACCTCTTAATATTACGAATAGCACTTCTTTCTAATTCCTTCTACTTCTCTCTTTTCAAACAAAAGCAAATTCTTTTTCTCTCTCCTGACTTCCTTTCTTTTTTTTTCTTTTTTTTGGGGGTCGAATAGGTAGATATTATTTAAGTATTCACAAAGTTACATCCTGAAGCTATTGCATCAGCAGCTACAACATCTTGCAAAAGAAAAGGGGTGAATATGTTCCGATTGCGGGCTAGGTCGGATCTTCCATGGGCCTTTGCGGCCCAATTAGCTGCTCCATTGGCCTCCCTTCGACAGAACTGCAGCCGCAAGCTAGGGTAAACGGGAAGCAGAGCCACTATTTCGTTGAACAACATACGTTCTTCCCATGGCAGCTTCTTCCGCCCGTGAACTGTGTCGATCAAGATCTGGCAGTCAGACTCAATCACAATGTTTGTTGTATGGATACCTTGGTGCCGCAGGTGATGCAGAGTGAAGGTAAGTGCGTGAACTTCCGATTGAAACGCCGAATCTGAAGGAATCGGTCGGTGTAGACATCTGTAAGTATCCCCTGATGGTTTCGACTAATACATGCCATCGTTCCTTCTTGTCTACCAGGATAATAAGAGCCATCAATATTGCATTTCAGGGAGTCGCGATTTGGAGGTTTCCACTAATGTCCTGCTTCGACAGCATCAGCCCATGTTCTTTGTCTACGCTAAGCAGAAGAGGATTGAATTTGGCTCTGTGCAAAGGCATCTTCTACTACCCGATTGGGGTCTGGACACCGTCGGTGAAAAATCCAATTGTTGCGCATACACCATACTTGCCACAAGACTTGTGTTATTGTTGCCAATCCAGGTACGAGCCTCTGATTTGTTGCCCATTCTGTGATCCAATCATCCATACGTTGTATTGTAGTAGGTGAGACAGAAATGTTGATCTTAGGATGCTTCCATACGTCGTTAGTCCAGGGACAGAAAAAGAACATATGTTCAATAGTTTCCAGAGTCCGTTGAGTATAGAGACTGCATATAGCAGTGGGGGAAATATGTCAACGAAACAAGTTAGCTCTAGTCACAAGGGCATTATGGCAAGCTGTCCATATGAAAGTGCGGATCTCGGGCTCTGTTTGCATAGACCATATCTTGCACCAAAGTATTATGGGGTGCTGGTGTGATGTAGATGCCTGTTGAGCACTCGTTGTACATGCCGTGCTAACCATTGATCTATAATTGCTCTTCACTATGTGATTTCCATCCTTGGTAGGTGTCCAGACTAACTTATCAGTAGCATAGGCAAGTCGAATAGGGATTTTGACAATTTCTATACTAACCAGAGTATCAAAGAGTTGTTGAATTAAAGGAAGTTTCTAGGTTTGGGTGAGAGGATCAATAAGATCGGCCACCCGCTCTGGCTCCTCTCATGCAGCTGGGCCGCCTATAGGTCCTATAGGTAACCAGCTATCCTCCCGAATCTTTATCTCCTGACCATCCCCGACCAACCATCATACATTAGGTAGGATGGCCTCTCTGCCGAGAAGAAGACTCTGCCATCCCCATGAAGAGCGTGTACCTCTAGCTGCCATTTGGAAGGTCAATGAATTGAAATACAACCCCTTAAAGATTTAACCCCACAACGAGCAAGGCTGTTGAATTAAGCGCGAAGCTTGCTTCCCAAGCATCGCTTTGTTGAATGCCATCAAATCTCGAAAGCCGAGTCCTCCACCATCCTTGTCAGCTTTAAGTAAATCTCATTTTTGCCAATGCACCCCAACCCTACTATGATTAGTCGTCCACCAAAATCTGGAAATTTTCTGTTCAATAAGTTTGCACAAAGATGTTGGAAGCTTGAAAATTGACATCGCATATTGAGGAATTGCCTGTACACGGATTTGATTAGGATCTCCTTTCCTCCTTTAGACAGAAATCTTTCTTTCCAACCCTCAAGCTTTGAATTTATTCTCCCTAATATCCAAGAAAACATCTCCTTTTTAGATCTGCCCCACTCTGAAGGAATACCTAAATATTTTCCATACCGGTGCAACACCGGCATTCCAAATATTCCTACTAAGTTTTCCTGTAAGCTCAACAGACGATTTTTACTAAAAAAGAAGCCTGATTTGTTCCGATTTATAACCTGTCTCGTTGCCATACAGTATTGATTTAGAATATTAGCAAGATTCTGACATTCCATCAAAGTGCCTTTGAGAAAGAAAACTGAATCATTAGCGAAAAAAAGATGCAAGAGTGTCGAACATGACCTATTTAGCTTTATACCTGTGAGATGGCCGATGTTAATTGCTTGGTTAATGAGGGTGGATAGAAGATTTGCCAGTAAAATGAATATAAAAGGGGAAAGAGGGTCGCCTTGCCGAATTCCTCTTGATGGCCAAAAATATGAAAGCTGTTCTCTATTAAATCGAACATTTAAAGAGGTTGTAGTGATGCATTGCATTACCAGTTGAACCCATCTTAGATGAAATCCCAATCGCAGTAGATAATCCTTTAGGAAATCCCATTCGACTTTGTCATAAGCCTTTTGCATGTCTGTCTTGAGGAGTACATTGAAATGTCTCTTCCTTTCCCTTATTCGAAATTGATGTAGAGCCTCCTGGACGATGAAGACAGTATCCTGTATTTGTCTCCCGCTCACAAAGGCAGCTTGGTCTTCTGAGATAAGCTTACAAAGCCAGGGTTTCAGGCGATTAGCCAAGATCTTGGATATAACCTTGTACGCATAGTTACAGAGGCTGATGGGTCTAAACTGATCCAGATTTTCAGGGTGACTGGTTTTGGGTATTAGAGCGTGATCATCTTGTTGAGGTCGCTAGGCAACACCCCTGAACTAAAGAAGTCTCTTACTAATTTGATCAAATCATCCTAAATGATATCCCAATGGCATTGATAAAACAGCCCATTTAAACCGTCTGGACCCAGTGCTTTTGTTTTCCCCAGCTGAAAAGCTGCTTGTTTCACCTCGAAGGTAGTGACTAGACTCATTAAATGATCATTCATATCGGCTGATACAGCCTGTGGACACTAATCCAGAATTGGAGCATAGTTACGTGGGCCGCCTGTTGTATATAACTGTGAAAAATAGGCATATGCTAGCTCCTTCAAAGCCTAATTGTCCCTCACCCAGTTGTGATTCTCGTCTTGTAACATACCTATCCTGTTCCGCTGCCGTCTTTGAATAGTAGTTGCATGAAAAAAATTTGTGTTCTTATCTCCCCATCGCAACCAATTAATTCTAGATCGCATAGCCCAGTACTTTTCTTCTTGCTGCCATATATTTCTAATCTCATCCCGAAGATGAGAAGCTTCCTCTATTTCAGTGCTAGAATTATATGGTTGATTTATAATGATTCGAAGCTGTTGTTGTAACTTGCACCTTCAGATGGCCATTAGGAAATTTTGAACGGCTCCAAACATGTAAAGCTCGAGAAACCAGTCTTAGTTTATGTAAAAGGTTTGAATTGTTCACCTTAACTGAGTTCCATGCTTTGTAGATGACCTCTCGGCACTCTTGATCTTGGATCCAATAAGCTTCAAAGAGGAAAGGCTTGCGGCTCTTTTTATATATAGCTGAATTGGACAAAAGAAGCGGGCAATGATCTTATCCCAGGGCCGGCAAAGCAAACACCTCCGCCGCAGGATATTGAAGTCGCCAATCTATAGTACACAGAACACGGTCCAGTCGTTCCTTAACTAATTCGTCTCCGGCTCAATTATTCATCTAGGTAAAGGCACAGCTCTTACTCTCTAATTCCATCAAAGCACAGTCATTGATAACAATCCGAATAGAGTTTAAACGATACTAGTCGGATTGGCGCTTACCTACCTTTTCACAGGGATAGAGGATCTCATTGAAGTCCCCAGCACAAAGCCAAGGTAGAGTATTCGCGTTGCTGATCCTTCTGAGTTCCTCCTAAAACAACTGGTGATTGTGGTAGGATGACGGAGCATGAAGATAGGTCAACCGCGTCAGCCTATCATCCATGGAATCATGACAGATCATATCAAAAAGGTACTCCGAACACTGTTCGATCTCTAAAGATATAGTTTCATTCCAAAAAACTGCCAAACCCCCTGCTAGACCTGCCGGGTTGTGCACAAAAGAGCTGCTAAAATGTAACCTACGTTGCAATCTATGAAGCACTGTTTCATGATTCTTGGTTTCCATTAAAAACAGTAAGTCGGGCTTTTCCTTAGCCGTCAAGGCCTTTAGTGCTTGAACTGTCAGGGGCTTACCCAAACCCTAACAATTCCAACAAATTAACTTCATTTGTTCGGCGGTGGCTGTTTAGGGCCAGCCATCAACGCCCATTGGGTCGCCTCATTCGCTGCTAGAACTAGTGTATCCATCAACGCCCATTGGGTCACTAAATGTTGAGTGTTTCATATCGACACGCGGACCTCTGAAGTGCCATAACTTACGAAAAGTACACTTAAGTGCCAAAATCGGAGCAAAATGGATCACTTAAGTGCTAATCTAGTCAAAATCCGGCCAAACGCTAACGTGTCAATTTTCCAGTGAAGCGAGTGCAAAACGGCATCATTTTGTGCGACATGGTAAAAAATTTAATATAAAAATTAATTTCATTTCATTTAAAACTAAATTTATTTAAAACATTAGCGTTTGGCCGGATTTTAAAAGAAATTAAAAAAAAAAATTTAAAAAGGAGGCGGCCCCGGCTAACCCTTCCCCACCATCCGGCGACGGCAAGGAGGTGGCCCCAACTAACCCTCCCCCACCTTCCAGTGACAGCGGGGAGGCGGCGATAGTGAGGGCTCTGCCCTCAACCGCTGGCTACCTTCCTCCTCCTCCTCCTCCTCCGTTTTTTAAAATAAATATAAATTATATTATTATGTTGTTTTAAATTTAATTTAATTAATTTTTATATTATATTAAAATTCAAATTATGCCAAAACAACATCATTTTGGCCGATTTAAGGGCTCTATTCTGGCCAACACCCGAAACGACATCGTTTTGGTGCTAACGTGATAAAACATTTAATATAAAAATTAATTAAATTATATATAAAACTAAATGTATTTAAAAATTTTATTTAAAAAATCTAGAAAAAGGAGGCGGCTGAAGGCTGAAATTTTTTGTAAATTTTTTAAATTTTTTGTAATTTTTTTAAATTTTTTGTAGCTTTTTTAAATTTTTTGTAATTTTGTAATTTTTTAAAGTTTTTAAATTTTTTAAATTTATTTTTAAAATTTTTTTATATAAATTTATTTTAAAATTTTAATTTAAATAATTTTTATATTATATTAAAATTCAAATTATGCCAAAATGACGTCGTTTTTGGCCGATTTAAGAGTTCTATTTTAGCCAACACCCGAAACGATGTCATTTTGGGTGAATTCGAGCGACTCGGCTCTCCAACGAGACACATCGGCGAGAAATATTAATAATTTAATGACACGTATGATTTCCGGCCAACTTCGCCGGAGATAGCACTCAAGTGTCCCACTTTTCTTAAAATGTGGCACTTAAGTGTATCGTTTGTAAATTATGGCACTTAATTGTCCCTTTGTGCCAAGTTATGGCACTTGAAGCGTTTTTTTGCCATTTCATATCATATGGCGAATACCTTTTCGGTTTTTTAGCTGAGCTCAACTTTGGAAGAGCTATAGTTCCTTTCTGTTTTTTTGTTTGCTATTGTCCCATGGATGGGTTGATGATGGCCTTCTGTTTCGCACTCACAGGGATCATAGCTGTCGTTAGACTTTGCTCAATTTGCATCAACTGCTGTGGAATGTGCTGATCAGTTGCTACTTTGTCAAAGGTGGGTGGAGCTGTTGGTAAGGGCAGGGTGACAACTAAATCTTGTTGAGTCGACACTGGCACAGTTGGCATCAAAGCTGGAGGCGTCTCAGGAACTGTTTCTTCATTATGTTCAGCACTCTCTGGGGGGTTGTAGAACACTTTCCAATAAGGACTATGCTCTCCAACCTCCGCTCTTAGCCACTAACCATAAGCCATTTTATCTTTACCATCAATTTTTGCCTCTTCAAAAGGATATGCTTGACAATATGTGGCATAATGGCCTATCTTCTCGTAGGAATAGCAGAAATGAGACAGCCATTCATATCGAAAGTCAATCCATAGTGTTCTCCCATCAAGGCGAATCAGCTTGCCAAACTGTAGAGGTTCGGCCAGATTGACTTCTACTTTTACCCTACTAGCTTTTAATGTGGATCCTTCATGAAAATTTGCTTTAACCTCTATAACTTCACCAACCTGTTTCAAAGCTTTTCTAATCATCTGCTCTATACTCCATTCCAAAGGCAGTCCGAAGACTTAAACCCAGAAAGCGCAATGGCTAAAGTCATAGAGATGTAAAGGTGTGTTAGGAATCCAGGGTTTGAAGATTACTAACCGACTTGAAAAAAACCATGGGCCACCTTCCAATATCCGATGTTTCATAATCTCTGACTGAAATTTTGTTGTACACAAGCCTCCCTCTCGCTGGGAAATGTCAACCTAGTCCGTCCGCCAAACACGCTTCAAAATACTCTGGAAGGCTTGAAAGTTTATAGCTAATTTAGATAGTACTTTACCCACTAGTAGCAAATGACATTCCTCTAATTGTTCTGGTTGGGGTTCCTCTTCCCATATTTCTATTTCTTGTGTAGGGCATAGCCGTCCCAAACGTTTATACAATGCAGCCATTCACAAGGAGTCATCTCGATCATCCGAAGCCATATGCCGCTACACAATCAGTACAAATTTCAGCAGAGCCTTATCAACATGGAGATGGAAAGAGAGCATACGCCGCGACACAATCAGTACAAGCTTCAGCCGAGCAACGATGAATCTTTAAGAGAGAAAGACCAAGATAAAAGGAGACCAAGCTGGAAACAGAGACATTCCGATGGAAATAAGGTTTCCTTGAATTCAATGGCAGAAAAGGCGAAGCGTACATGCTACCCACATCCTATGTTAGAATATTCGACCAGAAACAAACAGGTCTTCTACTTACCAAAAAAAAAACAGGTCTTCACATGGAATTGAGACATTACTGAGGTGAATTATTTCATAGATTAGGCAACAAACCCTCCAGAGTCGGAGGAATTGAGTAAAATCTGAGGTGAATACTGAAAAAGATGTGGCAATCATCCGTCCAAATTCAAGAATAGAAGATAGTTAGGTCAAACTTGGTTATCGACTTAGGTGCGAAAACCATCCGGGAGAAGCGGCTAATTGGAGATGCCATCGACGAAGGCTTCCTTGGGTCAAAAGCAAACCAAGAAAGCTGAAAAGATCAGATGGATTAGAGGTAGATTAGGGTTGCGATGGAGCAGTAAACTACCATTGGTGGGTAGACGATGCTCTGCATGTCGAGAGGTTTATGGACAGATGGAATTTAAAGTCCAACCGATCTCTCCTAACTTCCTTACACACTGGAAAAAGCTTCATTTGAACATTGTCAAAAGATTTTGATAACTCTGGTTATGACACTGGGGAATTTTTTGGGGTGAAAGTATTTTTGTAAAATTTACAAAGTAACTAGTTTGTTTATTATAATTAAATTTAGAGTTAATACTATAAAAAATCTCAAACTAATACACCAATGACAAATTTATCTTATGTTAGTTTTCGTTAATTTTTATCGTGAAATTACTTAATTAAATAACACGTAATAGTTGACGGGTGTACTAGTTTAGGGTTTTACTCTCCATTTGTTACAAACATACCCGTTTGTGGTTATTTGTTATATTAATCTAATTTAACAGAACTAATGGAAGGTAAATTTGTCACTAACGTATCAGTTCGGGATTTTTTGAGGTTAAAAAATTAGTTTTAAGTAAATATATCACAAGTGTACTAGTTTGGAGAATTTAATGATTAAAAAATTAATTTGAGATATATTTATTATAAGTGTAATAGTTTAAGACTTTTCATAATATGAGTCGTCAAAATTTATAGTCAGTAGCCAAGAGCAAAATCCACGCTATTATTCCACCTGGAATTTGTTAAAAAAGCGAAAATTGAGCTCGCCGACAACAATTCTATGAACAAGTAGAGGCTATGGCAGTACCCAACGTCTCAATATTTATTGCAATATGTTTTATGGCAAGTCAATATAACCACGGGTAGTATCTCTCTCAATATGCAGAGCGTTCTCTATCGCCATGGTAGCTAAATTCCAACCCTAATCTTCGTTGTTACCTCCATGCTTCTTCTTCTATCTGAGCTTGGCTTATGAGCCTCCACCGCAATTTCCTCTCTTTACCGCCATGGTAGCTGAATTTTCCAACCCTAATCACATCGCTCATCCCACCATGCTTCCCCTTTCCGTCTGAATTTGGCTTTCGAGCTTCCTCCGCACTTTCCTCTCCTTACCCTAACAATTGCCCACCCACTCTCACACTCATCTTTCTCTCAGTCCGCTAGGTTTGCCCGCCATCTTGGTCTTCTTCGTTTCCCATTCTCCAACTCTGCATGCCTCAATTACTCTGTTCCATCATCCCCTCTGCCCATCTTAACCAAATTGCTGCTATAGTCGCTAGTATGATTGTCTAGTACTTGAACAGCTCGTCGCCCAAACTATCTCGCTTTTATGGCCTTCCTATCCAGACAGTTAATCCCTTCGATGCTATCCTTCACTATCTAATTGAAAATGGAGCACACTAACCTAGGAAGAAGATGTTCGCCTTGCTGCTCTATGCCATAAGTTGGGTTGCCTTTGGTTCAAACATGAAATTGAGGTATGGGATGAGGCTGCACCAACAAAGAAGTTAGAAGAATGCAAACTAATTTTGGTGGATAAAATCCTATCTAACCCTTCCATTAATTTCCAAGCTTTCCAAAATACCATGAAATGCGCTTAGCGCACTAAAAACGTCAACATTTCCCAACCTGAAGCAGGGCTATATGTTGTAAAATTTACTACAGAAGTAGACAAACAGAGAATTTTAGACAATTGACCTTGGCTTTTCTCGAATCACCTAGTAATCTTGAAGCCTTGATTATCGGACACACTCCTTCACTGTTATGACTTCACCACTTGCGCATTCTAGGTTTAGATATTTAGGCTTCATCTAGAAAGGTGTACTGAAAGTATGATCAATAGAGCGGTGAGACATGTGGGAAATAAGCTAGATGTCAAACTGGAAAACAGGGAAGGTACTACCTGCAGAGCTGGGTGGGCCCGAGTGGAAATCAAACTTCAACACCCGCTAAAACCTGGCCAGTTGATTCAATTAGAAGGAAAGAATATATGGCTGGACTTCCGTTATGAAAGACTATCCCATTTTTGCTATTCATGTGGAAAACTTGGTCATTATGCTATGCATTGCAAAGTTTTTCCTTTTGATGAAGAAAAAATGGATAGGAAAGATAACTTGTATTATGGCTAATGGCTGCGTGCTGAAGTTAGGGAACATAGCCCTTTTTGGGTAGCCTTTTATGAGACAAATAGCAACCATGAAGAGCCAGACGATATAATTCTGGAAACTCCTCAGCCATCCAACCAACTAATACCTATGGAACAGCAAAGAAAGGAAAAGAACAAGGCACCTGTCGAGCCTCCAGCAAACCAACCCCTCCTTACCCTAGCAAAACCACTTCAATTGAGACACCAAACTGGTCTTTAAGAAGGAATAGTAACAGCAACAGTAAAGACCCCTACATCAACACACCCTGAAGATCATCCAAATGCAGTTGCTAAATTATCCAAACCGAAGAAAATAAAAAGCACTCATTCAATCCCAAAGCAAGTCGTACTAAGAAAGTTAAAAGGTATAACCCTTACGAGCTGAAACCTCATGGACTAGAGGAGTTTGATGAATTGCAACTGATGGATACACCAATCATCGCGGTCGAAGAACCTGGCAGATGGGCTGTGGTGGCTAGCCCCAATAAGCCACCCCATGACAAATGAAGATTGTCAGCTGGAACTGTCAAGGTTTGGGCAATCCCTTGATCGTTCGAGCTCTACGAGCCTTAATGGCCCAAAAAAAGTCCCATGTAGTGTTTTTGATGGAGACAAAAAATCATAATGCAGTGCTAAAAAGAATCCAAAAGAGGTTAAAATTCCCTAGCTGTCTTATTAAAGATCTTATTAGACTAGTAGGAGGATGGCGGTGTTTTGGAATGAGCAGGTCTATTTGGCTATCGACAATCAAACTATGGACTATATGGATATGATCTGTACGGATACTGAGAATGGACTACCCATGCGCCTCACTTGTCTTCACGCGCCATCGGTGTATGCACAAAGACAACGACTATGGGATGAACTGCGCTAGATCAACCATTATAATACGTTACCATGGGTGTGTGTTGGAGATTTTAATGAAATTATTTACCACTGGGAGAAAACTGGTAAGTGACTAGCGGACCACTGTCATATGCACTCTTTTCGTGAATTTATAAGTACATGTTCTCTCATGGATGTTGAAAGTAAGGGTTGTGCTTTCACTTGGGTCAATAATAGAGATGGAGAGGAGCTAGTAAAAGAAAGACTTGATCGTGCCTTATGTACAATGGATTGGCAGCTGACATTTCCAAAAGCTGAAGTTTTCGCCTTACCTGCCCTAGGTTTTGATCACAGCCCACTATTATTATATACTGAAGCCAGCCCTATTAAAAGGAGAAAGAGCTTTACCTTTGAGGCTTTTTGGCTTTAAGATCAAGAGTGTCGCATGGTTATCGTTGGCTCCTAGGTTTCCTCACCAAGGTCAGGCCCAACTATTTCCAACAAGCTCAAGGCTATTTCAGTCGCTCTTGCTATATGGAGTCAAAGAAAGTTTGCCAAAGGACATCATCAGATCAACCTTTTGAAACAAAAAATCCAGCACATCATCAATCAACCTAACAGCCATTATGACAAAGCAGAGGTAACTCGTCTAAAAATGGAAATCCAGCACCTATGGTAACAGGAAGAGCAATATTGGGCAATGCAATCACGAGTCAACTGGCTTAGATGGAGAGACAAGAACATCAAGTTCTTCCACGCCACCACTATCCAATGCAAATAACGCAATCGGATAAGTATGCTACAGGATGAAGATCAAACTTGGGTTCGCGATCAACGGTGACTAAAGGACATGACAATGGATTTCTTTACAAAATTGTACACCTCTATGGGACATCGTGACTACGGGCCTATACTGATGCAATGCCCACAAGTGGTAACGGAGGAAATGAACGTTACTCTCACAGGAGCCGTTACTTGAGAGGAAGTAAGATAAGCAGCTTTTTAGTTGGGAGCCACAAAAGCACCAAGGCCGGATGGATTGAATGGGCTTTTCTACCAACATTATTGGGATATTCTTCGTCTCGATGCAAGAATTTTTTAACTCTGGCATAATGCAACCTGAGCTCAATCAGACAACTATATCTTTAATCCCCAAAGTACCCAGCTCGGAACGTTTGGATCAATACCACCCAATCAGCCTTTGCAACTATGTTTACAAAATCATCTCTAAGGTACTAGCAAACCTGTCTTAAACCTTGGTTACCTAAGCTGATATCCATGGAGCAATATGCTTTCGTTAGTGGCCGACAGATCCAAGATAATATATTAGTTGTGCAAGAGGTCCTCCATCAGCTCAGGATCAAAAACAAAAAGAAAACTTTTCAGGCGGTTGTGAAGTTAGATATGCAGAAGGCCTACGATCGGGTTGAATGGGATTTTCTTCAAGATTATTTACTCAAATTGGGTTTCCAAACAAAATGGGTCTAATGGGTGATGCAATGCATTACAACTACTTCGCTCAGTGTTAAATTCAATGGAGACAATCTACCTTATTTTCACCCTTCTAAAGGGCTCAAACAAGGCAACCCTCTCTCTCAATACCTTTTCATCCTGGTGGCGAATGTACTATCCACACTTATCGATCAAGCTATGAGCATAGGAAATATCAAAGGTATTCAATTAAATAGGTGGTGTCCTATTCTTTCTCATCTATTTTTCACCGATGATGCTATATTTTTCCTAGATGGCAAACTACAAGAATGTCATAACTTAGCCAATCTCCTCAACCAATATTGTTTGGCAACGGGTCAGGCTATGAACTGGAACAAATCTGGCATTCTCTTTAGTAAGGCGTGTCCTATTCGTCTATAGGAAAATCTGGCCCAAGAACTTCGAGTACCTGTGCTTACAAAGACTGGTAAATACCTAGGCATACCGTCGGATTGGGGGAGATCAAAAAAGGAGATGTTCGCCTGGATATTAGGTCGAGTGAATTCAAAACTGGAAGGCTGGAAAGAGCAGTTCATTTCCAAGGGTGGTAAGGAAACTTTACTTAAAACCGTTATCCAAGCAATCCCAATGTATGCCATGTCTATCTTTAAGATTCCTGTGTCTCTCTGCAAATCTATTGAGCAGAAAATTGCCATATTCTAGTGTCAAAACCATAACAGCAAGTCAAGTATCTATTGGAAAAGATGAGATTTACTTAAAACTAGAAAGGACACCAGGAGACTTGGCTTTCGTGACCTCATCACTTTCAACAAAGCCTTACTAGGAAAACAGGTGTGGCGTCTCATACAAAACCCAACCTCCTTGTGGAGTCAACTTTTTAAAGGTCTTTACTATCATTCAAAGGAGCTCTGGCATGCCGACAAAGGGGCAAGACCATCTTGGGGCTGGCAGAGTATACTGACCAGCAGAGACTCAATATTGAATCATATACAATGCTCAGTTGGAGATGGAAAATGAATCTCAATCCGAGAAGATAAATGGCTTGCAAGAGGCATCATTGGCGGGCCTACACCCTGAGGAGAACTAGAGAAGGTTGCAGACTTTATCCTATCGAGACAGAACAGGTGGAATGAATCCCTATTGTGCAGTAATTTTGATGATCATACGGTTGAGGAAATCCTAACTATTCAGCTTCGTACTCAATGTACAACCAATCAACTCATTTGGAAGGGAACTCAAAACGGTGTATATACAGTTAAAAATGGTTACAACTCCCTCAAATCTACAGAAATCACTAATGCACTAAGCTGCGCCTCATCCTCCTATCAAACTCCACGACAGCTTTGGCACAAGATCTGGAATATGATAACCCCCCTCCCGAAGCTTCGAATATTTATGTGGTTACTATGCCACAATGCTCTAGACAATCTCCACCACAAACACATAATCCAAGATCCAGTGTGTCAACTTTGTCAAGAGCACAACCTAAAAACAATAGAGCACATATTCTTATTATGTCCATGGATGCGAAAAAGTATGGTCTCACCCACAAGTTCAAATCACACCGGCAGCATACAACACACAACGCATTGATGCTTGGTTAACAGATCTATTAGAATATAGAGATCTCTTACCTGATCTGGCAACTCTTGTGCATATATTGTGGCAGATCTGGAAAGTGAGGAATAATTTTGTTTTCCACAGGCTTCCCCATGATCCAGCATAGGTAGTTGAAGTGGCTTTTGCGAATGCACAGGTAGCTCATCGCTGCTATGGAGTAATGCCAGGATCTCGGCTTTGCTCCTCAGATTCAGATTGGGTGTGGTGCCCATTGGATCCCGGAACTCTGAAGATCAATATTGACGAAGCATTTCCCTCTGCACTAAACAAGGGTTCGGTGGCATCTATTAGCCGTGATAACTCCAACAGGATCGTCGATGGATTCACCAGCAGCGTTACCGCCTCTTCAGCTCTGCAGACAGAGGCACAAGCCCTCAATCTCACCCTCCAAAACCTGTTGTAGAAAGGGATGGCAAATAAACAACTTATCTTGGAATCGGACTGCCAGATACTTGTCGAAGCTGTGCACCGTCCTTGCTCGATGCCATGGGAGATCCGTGTGCTGGTCTCAAAGGTTGTGGCGCTGCTCCCCTGCTTTCCTAGCTTACGCATTATGCAATGTCGAAGAGAAGCAAATCAGCCTGCTGACTGGGCTGCAAAAGCCCATGGGCACCGAAGTCTCCCCCCGAACTAGGCTAATTCTCCTCCCCCACCTCTTTTGGACCTTATCTGTACTGATATTATGGCAAACGGTGGCACTCTTGGTTAGTTATATAATATTTATCCATTTTCAACAATAAATAAATAAATAAATAAATAAATAGCCACGAGTACTAGAGTAGGCAGTTCGTAATGTCTAAACATTAATTGCAATATGTTTTAAGGATAAAGGCGTGGGACATGTAGCCTTTTGGGTTTGTACAACATCATTCTTGAATTTTATTTTATATTTTTATAATTCAATCCTTGAACTTTTTCAAATTTGCTCATTCTAAATTCTTCACCCTCAAAAAAAAATATTGACATGACAGTTAAATAGCTGTTAAGTGCTTACATGGCATCCACGTGTCGCTAATGTGATGCCTACATGACTTTATGGATTTAAAGAATTAAAAGAATAGAGTTAAGGATTCGAAAGAAGAGAATTGAAAATTAAGATAAGAGAAAAGTCATCTTTAGCTTGCTTCAACAAATAGAGGAGGGTCACCGTGCTAACAGTCATTGATGAAGTAGCCAAACCTTTGTTCGGCTCAAGCCACGATGGTGTCGCCCTCATACATCAACTAAGGTACATACATATGTGTGGAGAGAGAAAGGAGGTCTTGCCCTCAACGACCCCTCGGCACAATGCCAAGGACAGCAACCCTCGTGAGTGTTTGCCGAGGGCTTGCAACCTTTAATGGTTGGCAAAGACACTAACTAGGGTCACCACCTTGTGTCATGGATTGATAGTTTCTTTGGCCGCAAATTAACCCGTGTGGCGCCTGGCGAATGGAATTCCCCAGGCAGCCTTCTTTCTATAGTTGTTCTAATGAATAATATGGCGAATAACTCTTTTCATACGAGATCGTACCACACCCAGCTTGGCTTGGGCGTTTAGTCCATCGAGCAAGATAGCAACTATCTTTAGGCTCAACAACTGGTTTCGGCACACCATGGTCTCATCAGGAGAGCGGTATCAGCTCTTGACCAGTTTATGTACGGGAGGCCAACCCCGCATTTAGAGCTCCTAAGTAATATTATCCTTCTATCCTAGAACTCTTAGCACAAATCGTCCTGACGCTACTCCCATGGACCAATTGTGTTCATCTTCACTCAATAACCTCAAACTTCACTCCTAAGGGTTCACGGGTATGGGAAAATCACGAACTGTGTCAAACTCCTCCAACCAATTCCGTAATGCCCTTGTTGTGGGTTGTTTAGTCACTTTCCTATGTATTCCTAACCACCAGTGCCACTTCCTGGGACTTACATAGATGGCAACACTCGCATAACTTAACAAGTCACACCACTCCATTGCTTGCTTCCCCCGATCAAAGCTGTTCGCGAATCTCCAGTCACTTGTACTCCTTGACAAGTGTGGCACCCCTAGCCAACAGCACGCCTATGGCAGCACATTCTTTCACCTACTAAGCTCCTCCTGATCTCTGCAAGCCAACAGAGGGTCCCCCTTGGTGGAAGCGTGACTGCAAACTTCTTCTTAAGATTCACCCATTAATCCAAGAACGTTATCCCCATTTAGCAAGCAATTCAGTTCCTTCCTATGCCCCCATTGCCATCCCATAAGCTAGACGAGAGTCGTACATTGTCCGAGTCCCTTTGGCCTTGGCGATCACTCTCCGCCCTTATAGGACCGAGAAGACCACAAGCTTTTCCCCGAATCACCCACCTACTGAAGGGATCCCCGCTCTGATACCATTTGTCACGGGTCGATAGTTTCCTTGGCCGCAAATTAACCCATGTGGCACCTAGCGAACGAAATTCACCAGGCTAGCCTTCCTTCTATAGTTGTTCCAATAAACAATACGGCAAATAACTCTTTTCATATGAAATCGTACCACGCCCAGCTTAGCTTGGGCATTTAGTCCATCGAGTGAGACAGCAACTCTCTTTAGGCTCAACAACTTATTTCGCCCTGCTGTGGCCTCATCAGGAGAGCAGTATCAGCTCCCGACTAGTTTGTACACAAGAGGCCAACCCCGCCTTCAGAGCTCCTAAGTAATATTATCCTTCTATCCTAGAACTCCTAGCACCAACCGTCCTAACACCACTCCCAAGGACCTATTGTGTTCATCCTCTCTGCGTCCTCGCTCTTCACTCGATAACCCTAAACTTCATTCTCAAGGGTTCACGGGTACGGGAAAATCACGGACCGTGTCACTTGTCTAGCACAGCCTCTTTTTCTTGAGTGCGCACTCCATTGCTTGTGGTGTTTATAAGCAATGAGATGAGTGAATAGACGATGGTGAGGGTTTGGCCACCATCTTTAGTGACCAATGGTTAGCAACACTGTGAACATTTTCTTATTTGTAGGGCCAAGCTAAATAGGGAAAATTGTCCAAAAAGTTCTAAATCTATTGCACATTTATTAATTCCATCATAAACCTTTTAATTTTGTCAATTTAGTCATAAATCTTTTCATTTCTTGTTAATTGAGTATATCTGGCCAATTTTGATTGAAAAATGCTAATGTGGATACTAATGCAGCCACGTAGAACTGCCGATGCTAATGTAGACAAAATTTAATAATATTTTAATATTTTTTGAATTTCTATTTTTTTTCTTTTTTTGCTTTTTTCTTTTCCTTTTGCTAGTGGCTAGCCATTGCCCACAGGCGACGGTTAACCATTGGCCATGCTAGCAAGCTAGCCTTGCTTGCCATAGGTGAGGCTCGCCTAGGCGGGCTGCCTTCGCTTGGACGAGGGCCGACCTCACCAGATCTAGCGAAAGGAGCCCCCATCGAGGCTTGCCCTCACCCAAGCAAATGTCGCCCTCACCTAGGTCAGATCTAGCGAGGCCAGCCCTCACCCAAGCTAAGGCAACAACACCCGACATCGCTGTCGCTCGACCGACACTCAACGAGGCCGCCTTAGCCTAGGCGAGGGCCAGCCTCACCAAATATGGCCTAGGCAAGGCCGACCCTGGCCAAGTTGAGCCTAGGTGAAGGCTCCCCTCGCCTAGGCCAAGCCTCGCTTGTGGCGAGGGAGGCCAACCACCTAACCGTTGGTGGCCATCGGCAAAAGGAAAAGAAAAAAGCCAAAAAGAAAAAAAAATAGGATAAAATAAAAAAAAATTCAATAAAATATTAAAATATTATTATAAATTATCCATGTTAGCGTTGGCGGTCTTACGTGGCATCGTCAACGTCCATGTCAGCATTTTCCAAACAAAATTGATCGAATTGACTCAATTGACAAGAAGTGAAAATGTTTATGATTAAATTGGCAAAATTAAAAATGTTTAACAAATTGGCAAAAATGCAACAAGTTTAGGATTTTTGAACAATTTTCCTAACTGAATATGGTTTTTTATTTTTATTTTCATTTTCAATCTTCATCGTTTAGAAATCTCAGCATTATTTTTCTTAATTTTCAAAATTTAAATAAGCCGCATAGACACCGCGATGGGGATATAGGGGCTGCCACGTTAGCATCCTATCCGGCCGTTTTAAGGAGGGACGAGCATTGCCCAAATCGAAGAAGCCTATATATTCAATTGTACAAAATTCGGAAAAAGCTCAAGGACTCACGTGACGACATTCCTAAGCTTAATTTCAAAGGCGGTTCCCACTTTTTCTCCCTGCACTTTTATTGTAAGCTCGGAGTTCTTTCTGTTTTCGGGTTGATTTCTTAACCAATCGATTTTTGTCAATGTTTTATTCTCGGTTAAAGCCAAAATCGTTCTTAATTAGTGTCCAGTTTTCCGGTGACAACATGCATTGCCGACGGTGAGATTATACCTTAACAGCATTTTTCAGAAGATTTGCAATTCAATGGACTAAAATTGAACAGTCATAACTTAACCGGCATTGATTAGAGCTTTTAAGAATCATCTATTGCTTAAAGAGCTTCTAGGGCTCCTACTAAATCTTTCCTGGCTCGTGCCATTAGAGAAAGACACAGGAAAATATTTTATGTCTTAGTACTCTTTTCTACACAAATGTCAAATGTCAGAATTTCATAGAACATCGACTCTTTAATATTGATACTGTCTTGGAGTCGCGGTGTAATCATTTTCTTTAGAAGTTTTATCTATAAAAAATTGATGAGTAGTCTCATGTCTTAATAAATGAAATAACCTGTCTTTATCTTTTGAACAATCGAAGAACTAAGATGAGCATCCATGCTCCTAATGAATCAAATTGAGCTTATGAAAAAAATACGATAAGTTATTAGGTTTCGCTACATTGTACCCTATAAAAAGCAACACTTTTATGTTTAGCTTAGGACAACATCATTCAGAGTATGTATTCAGATCACCATACTTATGCTTTCTTATCCTACAAGTAAAGATTTGAGTGTCTCATGAACATTCAACATGCATAAAGACACGCAAATCGTTGCATTCGAAAAAGATTAGATGCGCACTGCATTAAAATAGAAGAAAAGAAGATAAAGTATCCTTTCATTTGCGAGTTTGGCATGTCTTGATTGTTTGGATAAACACTCGACTACTTCATGCAATCGAGTACATTTACCATTAGATGTACATTTTGTAGAGTTTGAATATAGAGAGAGACCCTACTAAAAAAAATTCGAAAAAAAAGTCACTAAAGACCCTAGACTATATCCATTATAATACATTTATTCCAAAGTTTTTTTTGTAACACAAAAAAATTCCGAAGTTTTTTTTTTTGTAACACAAAAAAATTCCAAACTTATACCCATGTGACAATCCAAATTGTGTCATACAGATACAAGTATTAGATTTTTGGTGATAAATGTGTCACATCAGTATGAGTTGAGGGTAAATATTTCACTCGGGCAAAGTAAATGTATCACAGAGGCTACAATTTAGAGTTGTTAGTGTCTTTTTCCCTTGAAAAATTATAGGCTTATACTTTAAAAAACCTTAAACTGGTATATATGTAATAAATTTACTTTGAATTAATTTTTTAATCATTAAAAATATCAAATTAGTAAATCTTTGACGATTTATCTTACGAAAAATTTACCTTCCATTAGTTTTCATTAAATTTTACTATCAAATCTAAGTTTGATAACACGTGACAATTGATTAATGTATCGATTTTGGATTTTACTTTTCATATGTCACAATTGTATGATTTTTGTGATTTTTATAGTATTAATTCAATTTAATGGAAGGTGTATTTGTCATAAAAGAGTATATTAATTTAGAGGAAATTTATCATAAATGTATTAATTTAGGTTATTTTATGGTAATTTGGGTTGCATTTGTCACATGAATACCATTTTGAGATTTTTTATGATTCAAAAATTAATTTAAATAAATTTATTATATATATTGAGATTTTCGAGGATATTAGTTGAGCCTAAAGACACTCAGAGATGCCGGAATGGAAACGTTTCTAATCTACCCAAGCTGCATTTCTTGGAGGATCCTACCAGGCTGGAGAAGAAGATGTGTTTAGAAAGACATAGAGAGAGTTTTCATAAAACACTCACTTTACTTCAAGGGACCCTGATCAACACATTACACCATCCTTGCCTTATATAGACAATAAGAGGTAACAAACCAACAAACAAGGACCAAGCTCATGGGTCCAGGTACAAACAGAGGCACCGGAAACTTCCGGGAGGGAATTATTCGCACACTATGAACAGTAACTGTACTGTGAACAGTACTTTCCCTAGCCTAATGCTACAGTAAAAGTGAACAGTATCTTGCTACAGTGAAATTGTATGGATAGCGGCTTTTCAGTGATCTCGTCCGTCACGAGCATTATAGCCATAGTCTGAGTCATCTGAGCTATGTGATGTTGCTAGAAGATGTGCCTCATATTTTTGTTCAAGAGCTTAAAGGTCTTCTGGTGAGAGGATTTGGTTCAGTTGTCTTGATGAGGATGCTTCTACATGAGCCCAGTCTGTATTATCACGTGTTGTAATGTCGGCAGGAATGCTTGGTTGGGGCCAATTGGTCAGTTGTGCATAGAAGGATATGTACATGTTTTGAGATAAGGACTACGGTCCTGGATCATAGGGATCTTGGGCAAGAGGACCTCCCCATTGTGCATAGGGGTCCTGAGTGGATTGGACAATGTCACATGTGTTTGTCGTTTCATTATCTTGGGATGACACAGCTTGTCTGTTTTGCCTGAGTGCTTCCTTAGCTTCTGGTGCTAGGTCATAATGATCCCACGTAGTGGGCACATTATTCCATGCATCTTAAGAAATGGTTTTGTTTTCTTGGCACAAAATCCTCCAGAGTTCTCGGTACTAGTGTTCACAAGATCTGACAAATCTTGGATAGGATTTGTGAATCCGAGCTTCTCTGCTATTTAGGTGGGGTTTGTAAGATATGGTTCCTATTTCTTGTGGGGCATTGATGATGGTGCAATTATTTGTGAAAAAATGCCATGGACGTTGGAAAAACAGGATGGTATGGACTTCAGGATTTGGGGTCATGGTTCTCAGTTCTTTTTCCAAGAGATTTTTCCAGTGAGTAGGATGATAAAACCAATTAAGAAAATCTAAGAGATTCTTATCACTTTCTTTTTCAACATTTCTTCCGAGTAAAAATATCCTGGTGAGGTTGGCAATGAATCTTCTGGTTGGAATTTCAATAACTATTAAGTACTTATTGGTTAAGTACCATAATAACATTTTGAGTTGATCAGGGAAATCATCTTCCTTCCAGATAAAGGGATGAATGAATGGATAATTCAAATTTAACCCGAAAGGATAAAGAATCGAACCTCCATTGAATCTGAATAGATCTGTGTGGCATTGCCACATAAGATTTTCCAGGTTCTTAGTAAGATTGTCATTTTGGATGTGTTGAACAATCTCCTGTGAATATTTCCAGCTTGACAAATCTTTGATCTTCTCAATCTTGTATTTCACTCCATGATTGAGCATATGGAAGGTAGGCCTCTTGATGTGCATGTTGATTTCGGCTGGTGCTTTGGGTCTAGACAAGAAGTCAGCAAGCACATTCTTCTTTCCAGGAATGTGTTTGGTTTCAAAAGAGTATTTTGAAAACCATTCAATCCATCGAAGCAATTGAGAGTTTGGAATTTGCTTCTGTTTAAACTTGGTCATCTAGGGGAAAGATGCCATGTCTAGTTCCATCAGGAAGTGATGGCCGATGAGATGAAACTCAAACTTTTTTATTCCATTTTTTATTGCTAGGATTTCTTTGAAAGTGGAATGGTAATGCATTTTAACTTGAGAAAAATTTCCACTTTTGTGAGCACAAAGGTGTCTCTTACCATCAATTTCTTCAAACAAGATGGCTGCCCAGTATTCATCACTAGTGTCAGTTTGAAGAATTCTTTTTCCTGTTGATGGTATTTGCAATGGTGGGAGATTTTGCATAATCTCCTTAAGCTCAGCGACTACTTTAGTCTGAGTTTTTCCCCAAGGTGGGGGATTCTTCTTTAGCATGGATTGCAAATGAATCAGGAGCTTTGCAATGTTTGGGACAAAATCCCTAAGATAATTGATTATCCCAAGAAATTGCTGAACTTGTTTTGTTGTGAAGTTATCTTCAGGAAACTTCAATAATTCTTGAGCAATATGTAGCCTTGGATAATATGTCCCTTTGTTAAGGTGCATACCAAGGAAATCAATTTCTGTCTGGGCAATATTCATTTTCCTTTGAGAAAGCATAATACCATGCTTTTTCACAATCTCTGCAAACTTCTCAAGGAGTTGACAGTGTGACTGCTCGTCAGGACTATAAAGTAGAATATCGTCGATGTATACGGCTGCACTTGACAAGATTGGTTGGAAAATATGACACATGGCCTTTTGGAAAAGGGATGATGCTACCTTTAAGCCAAAAGGAAGAACTTTCCACTGGAAGTGCTGGTTAGGGATACAGAAACCTGTTTTGGATCTGTCTTCAGGATGGATGTCCAATTGCCAAAATCCGGCTTTGATGTCGAATTTGGAATAGATGTGGATCTTAGTTAGACCAGTAAAGAGAGAGTCTCTGGATGGTAAATGGAACTTATTATCTTGGAAAAAAAGATTGAGAGGTTGATAGTTGATCACCAATCTCATTTTTCCCCTATTTTGCTCAGCACGCTTATTAACATAAAAGGCTTCGCAAGCCCATTGAGAATTGGAGATTTCAATAAGGCCTTGTTGCAATAGTTCTGAGCATTCCCTTTGAGCTAAAGCTAGATGTTCTGGCTTCATTCCCATATAACTCGCCTTGGTTGGGTTGATATCTTCATTCTTTTTTAATGGGAGGCGAACAAAGAATTCTGGATTTTCCCATAAAGGATGGGAACACTTTTGAGCAAATTCTGAATGGAATTCTGAACAAGATTCTAACAACTTTTGCATGATTGGATCTAATAGACTCATCTGAATGGAAAAGAGTCTCTGAATATTGACGAACTCAGAGAATTGGTCTTTATATCTAAGACCTTTTTCCAGGAATGATACGAAGCTGAGAGATTTGAGTCATGATATCCCACCCAATTATCAGATCCTTATTGGGGAAACTGGATCCAAAAATTTTTGTGGTTATGGAACACTGAGGAAAGAACTAGACAATTACGGGAGTAGTCTTGACATTTGTAGAGAAAGTATCTCCAGAAGCAGAGTTGAAATATCGGACATAGGGAGTCCAATATTCTTCAGGTAGAACTTTAGTATCTAGAATGGAACAACCTGCTCCAGTGTCAATGAGAGCAATAACAATGATAGGTTTGGCAAACTTAGAGGTGAGGATTTTCACAGGGAAATGGGGACAATGAGTTTGACTTGAAAATATGTCAAGGCTTGGTTCTGAAGATGTGGGGGATATGTGAAATATATCTTCAGACTCTGAATCTGACTCAAACTCACTGGAAGTTTGGTAAGAGGGAATGATACAAAGAGTTTGTTCAGATGGTTCTTCATCGGCAAAGAATAAGGATTTACTATCATCATTTTCAAGAGAAATACCCGTTTCATTCTCAATGTGATGAATTAGATGATTCTGACCTTTTCTCGCTTAAGGACAATTTTTGGCAAAATGTCCTTTCTGATTGTAGATGAAGCAACAATTTGATTTCTTATGGCCTGTGCGATCATTCCTCTTGCGTAGGTATCGCCATTTCTTCTTTTTCTGGAAGTGCTTGGAGCCATGTTTGGATTTCTTCATCCAGAACTTCTTGAAGTGTTTCTTTTTCCGAGAAAACTTACCACAAGTACCATCACAGTCTTGCTTTGAACATTTGATCTTTAACTTCTGATGAAAGCAGGCTGTCTCGAGACTTTTGTCATATGTGATGTAGGTACGGATCATCTGGCGTTTTAAGCACAGTTCTTCAAGGCATAGATGGATTTCTTGTTATATTTCTCCTAAGGGAATATCTTGTTGTGACATCCCGAACCCTTCGCAGGTCGCCACAAGCGCCAATGTTACACCTTATTACCCTTCATCTTAAAAGAAGCGTCGTAATTAGTCGACACACACACACACACACACACACACACACACATATATATATATATATATATATATTTTATAAAACGGTCCCAGTGCGACTCATCAGCAAAAGCAAAATAAAACATCACCATCTCTCCTCTTACCAATCAAGATACAAATACACACCACTAATCACCATGATTTTATAAACAGGCCACGACACTTATTTACATATATTTTCAAGATGGGACTTCTTTTGGGTCAGTACATCAAAAGGAAAAGCTAGGACTCAGCCATGTCTAGCCTAAAACCTGAAAAAGAACCCTCGACCCTCTACAACTCGCATGCACAATCCCCATCATCAGTGTCGGCTTACGATCCCCAAAAAGATCCAGCTCCTACTCATCACGCACGGCCCTCACACCCATCCTGGTGCATCAGGCGGTGGCGGCGGCAGCATCCCACGCATAACCTCGTCGCGTCGAACATGGACAGATATAAACTCTTGGACAATAGGGCCCCCAACCAGACCCACGTTGTCAATAACTAGACAGCGCACTCGAATATACACAAGACCAGGAACTGAAGGACAATCAAACTCCTCGCATTTGACCTCTACGTTCGAAGGTATGCCGTAAAATACGCCCCGCGTAACGGCAAGAAGCGGCATGCTACTAATCTGAAATGTTGGTCCCCAAAAGGGGTGAGTACAACCACTCAGCAGGTAAAGAAATCCAATAACAACTCAATACATCATGCAAATCATACATGCATTGCAGGCGTTACTTACCTTGAAGCCATGCGCATACTATCATGCGTCATCATATCATATATGTCGTCATCATCATGGCATCATTATATCATACATGTCATCATCATCATGACATCATCACATCACACATGTCATCATCATCATGGCATCATTATATCATACATGTCATCATCATCATGACATCATCACATTACACATGTCATCATCATCATAGCATCATTATATCATACATGTCATCATCATCATGACATCATGACATCACACATGTCATCATCATCATGGCATCATTATATCATACATGTCATCATCATCATGACATCATCACATTACACATGTCATCATGCCATATCATATATCATCATCATTATCATCATCATGCATATCATCATGCATGTCATGCCATGGGTGATCATCATTATTCCACATCACATATCCTCATCATCACCATCATCATCATGCATATCATCATGCATATCATGCCATGGGTGATCATCACTATTTCACATCACATATCATCATCATCATCATCATTATCATCATGCATATCATCATGCATATCATGCCATGGGTTTAATTTCCACTTTTAGCTTTCAATTTTGATTACCATATCATCCATTCCTCAAATCATCAATTTCATCATCCCCTCGGGCAAAGACCTCCGACGCTTCCGGCATTCAGCCATCCCAGGCCACCGGGCATCCGGCCCCTCACATTCCGGGCATCTCGCATCCCAACTGGTATCACGAGGCATTCCCTTCGGGCAGAAACCTCCGACAGGGCTTCCGGCATTTACACTCCCTGGCCGGGCATCCCGCATCCGAAATCCTAGCATCGCAAGGTATTCCCTTCGGGTAGAAACCTCGGATAGGGCTTCCGGCACCCCCACATTCAGGGCATCCTGAATCTCCTAGGGCAATCCGGCAAAGCATCTCTATACATTCCGGCATCATCCTCCACCACAACCACCTCCTCACTTATCATTATCCATGTTTACCAATTTCGGTCTTAATTTAGCATGGCATATGACATGACATCAAACAAGTCAAACTTGACATGGAATTCACACATACATCTCAATTCAATGTCATGCACACATCAAGACCTTATCATACATGCAACATGATAAAATTATTTATTAATAAATTTAATGGAATTTATGGCCAATAAAATAATCTATTTATTTATTTTTTATTATTTTTTTAATATTAAATTTAATATCTATAAATTCCCAAAATTATAAAAATTCAAGCAATTATTAAACAAGCCAATAGGATGATAACTTCATACAAAATACATGGCCAAATAGCATTTCACACAATTTCCCAATTTTCACAAAACATCATATAATTTTCGGATGAAACCAGAATGCACGGTTTCCGAATAAATTAGATTAAAATATCCATACGGCCTCCAAAAATTACGAAATTTTACCGAGTTATAACCAAGACATTTTCGTACAACTTTTATGAAGACTTACAAGCCAGATTCTTTTTATATTATTTTATACAATCTCACGAAGCTTCTGGATCCATTACCGAATCATCCAGTGCATGCTTCTCCGGAATACTGAGGTTTCACCTACCTATTCTCTTTAGTTTCCTCTGAAATTTGGATATGTTATACATCAAGATGTTATATACAAGTTTTATGAAGAGATCCAAATCAAATAACCACATTATAGTCGTCTTTTAAGTCCATGAAGTCTCGGGTGTCCCAAAATACACCTCCAGAATTACCGTCTTCAAGATCTAGTCGATTTACTAGGCTATACTTGTTCATTTCACTTAAAATTTTATTATGTTGTAGTTTAATATGTCCCCTACAACTTTCATGAAGAAATCAAAGAGATATTCTTAGCACAAACCAACATGCAATCACAAATTCATCAAGATGTCGGTGAAATCGTTCCAGATCTGAGGTCTCCGTAGGATGAGACTTTAACCCCTCAAATCTCCATAATTTTCCACGAAATTTCAGTATGTTGTAGTTCAAGATGTTAGCTACAACTCGCATGAAGAAATAGAAGCCAAAATCGGACTCTAAACATGCATGCAAGCTCACACAACATTCTGACTCACACTGTTCGAGCAAGAACAGTCATAGCATTCAAGAACAATCCATCCATACTTCGGTTTTTCTCACCTAAACACCCAAAAATCCAACATGCAAGCAACATACACACATGCAAGAGCAGCTAGAGGACTCCCACTTGCCTCTAGACCGGTCGGTCGACGGCGTAAGGTGGCTAGCACGGCGGACGGACGGCGAGCGACTCCTCGGCTCCTCCTCTCTCTCGGCCGCTCCTCCTCTCTCTCTCTCTCACTCTCTTGGCCGAATGAGGGAACCGGCCACCCCTCTCTCTCTTCCCTTTTATCCCCCTTAGAGCTCATTATTGATAATCATTGCTTGCCTTATCTATGGCCAATGCATGGCCTTCTTCTCTAAGCCAATCCATGAAGGTCTATTGCCACCTGTCTTATGAGCTTTTGAATTTGAGCTTGGGCCGGCCACTATTGGGCCTCCCTCTTGGGCTGGTCAACAGCCCCTCCGTGGGCCTCCATTTGGGCTGGCCATTCAGCCCACTAAGCTTAGGCCAATGGGCCTAAGGCCCAATCCAAAAAAATTGACTTTTCCCCTTTTTTTTGAATTTCTTCTATAAATATTTTTAAATTTTAATTTTCAACATGGCCAAAGTCTTGTGACATTTTGTCTATTGAAATTTAATTTATAAAGTACATGGCCAAGCATATATTATTATCATAATCTATCAAATTTAAATTCTCACAAACATATGCACAAATGATCAAATCTTAAAAGACTAATGGCTAAGGTATAAACCTTAGGAAATTTTATTACCTAATTAAAGACTTTAACATACCTTATGGCTTGACTCTGAATTTTTGGGATGCCACACTTGTATCCTCCTTTGTCTTCCAAAGAAAGATCTTTCAACCATCTGGGATAATTCTTTAGGAATGGAAGTTAGGAGAACATGTTTCAGATTTGGATCAGCTCCAATCTGGTAGAAAAGCTGAAGCATTATTCGATAATGCTTATCAAGATATTTCTTCTAGAGAGAGCAACATTTTCTTTCAAAAAATTTTCTTCTTTTCATTTCTATGAGGTTAGTGGTTCTCCCACAAAGATATGATATAAGATGGTGATGGCACGGCTGAAATCAGGTGACATTAGAAAATGAATATGTTCTTGTTCTGACACAGATTTCCACCAAAGTTTGAGGCTTCCTGAGAACCTCATAACAAAGTTGTAAAGGACATCATTCATATCATGGTTGGTGATGGACTGAGTATTCAACCAAGTATGAAATTCTTCAAGTCTTTCTGGCCATTTGTGATAAGGGATATCATCTATGGTGAAAAACTGTTTGGATGCCATGGACACATGCCGTCCAGGATTGTCTGCCTGAACATTTTCTGGCTTAGAATAGTTTGATTCCATCTCATGGTCTAGAGGGTCAGCTATGAATATTGATGAAGTGATTGGCTCAATGGGAAGGGAATCAACTGTAGGAATTGAAAAGGATGAAGGGGACGAAAGAGACACTAAGTCTGATTTAGTTTCAAAGATGCTAGGAGAAGTTTGTTCAGTTGGAAACGAGATCGATTTTTACGGAATGGCGAGGATCAATTTGTTGGATAACAGGATCAGGCTCCTGAGTACCCAAATCCTTTAGAAAAGATTCTAATGGATTGGGTAACATCATCTGATCTGGCCTTTCTTTTGTAACAATTGAACTTGATTCTGGAGGCATCTTCTCTTTTCATTTGTCTTTCTGCAATCTTTTGAGACGATTTCGTAATTCTGCCATATTTGGTTCTTTTCTGAATGAATCTTCTGGGATGGCATCAAAAATAGACGTCTGGGGTGGTGGAGGCAAATACCCAGTTCTGACAGTAGTTGCAAAAGGATCAAAAACTCTGAACCTTCCTTCTTCAAGGAGTTGGATTTGCCTCTTGAGTTTTTCTATCTCTAGCTTTGGGCTTTCTAGATGATGATACCCTAAATGTTGTCTTGATTCCAAGGCGTTTAGCCTATTCTGGAATTCAGAAATCATTTTCTTGGTGGTCTTATCATATTTTCGGAGATCTTGTTGCACACTTCCAATCTTGGAATCAATTGCCTTAAAGGCATTGTTTTGTGCTAACAGAGTCTCTAATTGCCAATTCAGAACAACTTCAGCAGTAGGAGTTCTTTTCTGTCTTCCATGTTCATCCACATCAATGGGGGCAGCTATCTTAGGAACATGACGATATCTGCCTTGTGGATCAATGAATTTATCTGGAGCAAGAAACGAAAGTTTTGAACTTTCTTTGACAAAAGGAGGAAAGTCTGTATCATGGAACATAGCAATGGAAGAAGTGGGTGGTGTTTCTGCTGGAACCTCAAGTGGGTAAGAATGTTTTTTAGCCCATTTGAGGATTGGCTTATAAAACGGTGCAAGAGCTTGTTTTTTCTGAGGAGGAGATGGTGGAGGTGATTTTGGTGGATCTGATGAAGCTTGAGATGTAGTACTGAATTCTAGTGGTGGAGGTGGTGCATAGGAAACCATAAACTAGTATTTATCACACTCACCAAGAGTATCAACAGAGGGATCTCCGTTTAAGTACCTTTGGTATATTTTATTCTTTAGCCTTTTCCGTCGAGGTGGAGATTTGGCAAAAGGATCTACCTCATTAGGGGAATTTGTACAATAGGAACATTGGCAAAAAAGATCCCAAAAACAATTACCATAGTTGTCTTTATAGTAATGGATAGGATGTCCATCACCGTCAAAATGTCGAACAAGCTTTTTTGGATCTGGCTCGGAAATTGATTGAGGAACGCATGGTTCAATCATGAAGAGGGTCTGGAAGATAGAAGGGCTTTCTTCCTTTTCCTTGCCAAATTTGATGGAAACGGTTCCATCTTTTTTCCGAACGAACTCTGAGTCCGTAGACTGGAAAGGCTTGTTATGCTGTTGCAACTTTTCATAGTTGGTGATCCAAGTCTCTGAAAGGAGCTTGGCCAATGTATCCTTCGGGATGTCTAGGAACATGGATACATGATGCACGATCATCCTGCATGGAGATGAACAAAGCATCTTCATTACCATTGTTGAAATTGAGATCAAGAGCATGATTTTGTACTCGATAAACCATCTGATAATGTAGGATTGCAGCTACAGAGTCAGCAGTTTGAGGGGCTCCAGTGAGCTGTACTTGAACTTTTAGAAAAGAAAGTAATTGGGGATCTGAAAGAGCGATGTTGAAGTTTGGATACAAAGTCACAAAGACTGTTCCGGCATTCAAGGTAGTTTGGACAATATCGATGCAAGCATGCTAGTATTGTAAGAACCTGGTATCCAACAACGCGATTCTTGCCACAACTGGCAAACCTTTACGACCATAAAAGGTAAAAGCAAGACGAACAGCCCCATAATGGACATGAGTGTATCCCTGTTGAGCCCATTGTCTGGGAAATTCTGGAGGGATTTGAAGAGTAACAAAGTACTCCTTTTCAGTAGAAAGAATGGGATGCTGGTCGAATTTGGAGGACTGAACGTACTCCTTTACTTGCTTTGGGGTTTGGTGAATAAGTTGGCAGATAGAGCAGATAGGTGAGAAAGACGAGTTGGGTTTAGCAAAAGCGGAGTAAGGGCTCATGAGAGGAAGTTGAGTTTCAGAAATCTTGGTTTCATCACTAAGAGAGACTTCATAGAGACAATCTATCTTCGAAGCATTGGAAACACAAAATTCCGGGGGGGGGGGGGTGGAAGATGAGGAAGATGGAGCAAGAGAAACAGGTGCTTTGAGGATTTCTAGTTCTGTAGACATGATGAGAAGAGATCTTCTCAGCACTTGATTCACCTACCAAGCGCATGGAATGGATAACATTAAAAACGAAACCATGGCTCTGATACTATGAATGGACCTAGACTTAGAACCAGGGAAGGAGAGTAAATTTCCTGTAGGTATGCATCCCACAGTGGGCGAACAACTCCCGTTCAAGCCCTTCAGGAACAGCCTAGCTTTGGGCTTTCTAGATGATGATACCCTAAATATTGTCCTGATTCCAAGGCATTTAGCCTATTCTGGAATTCAGAAATCATTTTCTTGGTGGTCTCATCATATTTTCGGAGATCTTGTTGCACACTTCCAATCTTGGAATCAATTGCCTTGAAGGCATTGTTTTGTGCTAACAGAGTCTCTAATTGCCAATTTTAAACAGCTTCAGCAGCAAGAGTTCTTTTCTGTCTTCCATGTTCATCCACATCAGCGGGGGCAGCTATCTTAGGAACATGACGATATCTGCCTTGTGGATCAATGAATTTATCTGGAGCAAGAAACGAAAGTTTTGAACTTTCTTTGACAAGAGGAGGAAAGTCTGTATCATGGAACATAGCAATGGAAGAAGTGGGTGGTGTTTCTGCTGGAACCTCAAGTGGGTAAGAATGCTTTTTAGCCCATTTGAGGATTGGCTTATAAAACGGTGAGAGAGCCTGTTTTTTCTGAGGAGGAGATGGTGGAGGTAATTTTAGTGGATCTAATGAAGCTTGAGATGTAGTACTGAATTCTGGTGGTGGAGGTGGTGCATAGGAAACCATAAACTAGTATTTATCACACTCACCAAGAGTATCAACAGAGGGATCTCCGTTTAAGTACCTTTGGTATATTTTATTCTTTAGCCTTTTCTGTCGAGGTGGAGATTTGGCAAAAGGATCTACCTCATTAGGGGAATTTGTACAATAGGAACATTGGCAAAAAAAGATCCCAAAAACAATGACTATAGTTGTCTTTATAGTAATGGATCGGATGTCCATCACCATCAAAATGTCGAACAAGCTTTTTTGGATCTGGCTCAGAAATTGATTGAGGAACGCATGGTTCAATGATGAAGAGGGTCTGGAAGATAGAAGGACTTTCTTCCTTTTCCTTGCCAAATTTGATGGAAACGGTTCCATTTTTTTTCCGAACGAACTCTGAGTCCGTAGACTGGAAAGGCTTGTTATGCTGGTGCAACTTTTCATAGTTGGTGATCCAAGTCTCTGGAAGGAGCTTGGCCAATGTATCCTTCGGGATCTGTCTAGGAACATGGATACATGATGCCTGATCATCCTGCATGGAGATGAACAAAGCATCTTCATTACCATTGTTGAAATTGAGATCAAGAGCATGATTTTGTACTCGATAAACCATCTAGTAATGTAGGATTGCAGCTACAGAGTCAGCAGTTTGAGGGGCTCCAGTGAGCTGTACTTGAACTTTTAGAAAAGAAAGTAACTGGGGATCTGAAAGAGCGATGTTGAAGTTTGGATACAAAGTCACAAAGACTATTTCGGCATTCATGGTAGTTTGGATAGTACCGATGCAAGCATGCTGGTATTGTAAGAACCTGGTATCCAACAACGCGATTCTTGCCACAACTAGCAAACCTTTACGACCATAAAAGGTAAGAGCAAGACGAATAGCCCCATAATGGACATGAGTGTATCCCTATTGAGCCCATTGTCTGGGAAATTATGGAGGGATTTGAAGAGTAACAAAGTACTCCTTTTCAGTAGCAGGAATGGGATGCTAGTCGAATTTGGAGGACTGAACGTACTCATTTACTTGCTTTGGGGTTTGGTGAATAAGTTGGCAGATAGAGCGGATAGGTGAGAAAGACGAGTTGGGTTTAGTAAAAGCGGAGTAAGGGTTCATGAGAGGAAGTTGGGTTTTAGAAATCTTGGTTTCATCACTAAGAGAGACTTCATAGAGAGAATCTATCTTAGAAGCATTGGAAACACGAAATTCTGGAGGGGTTGAAGATGAAGAAGAAGGAGCAAGAGAAACAGGTGCTTCGAGGATTTCAGGTTCTGTAGACATGATGAGAAGAGATCTTCTCAGTACTGGATTCACCTACCAAGCGCATGGAATGGATAACCTTAAAAACGAAACCATGGCTCTGATACCATGAATGGACCTAGACTTAGAACCAGAGAAGGAGAGTAAATTTTCTGCAGGTATGCATCCCACAGTGGGCGACAACTCTCGTTCAAGCCCTTCAAGGACAACCTTTTAGTATAAAACCACTCAGCCCTTTAGTTCAGAGTCTAGAGACACTCAGAGATGCCAGGATGGAAACGTTTCTAACCTACCCAAGCTGCATTTCTTGGAGGATCCTACCAAACTGGAGAAGAAGAGGTGTTTAGAAAGACATAGAGAGAGTTTTCATAAAACATTCACTTTACTTCAAGGGACCCTAATCAACACATTACACCCTCCTTGCCTTATATAGACAATAAGAGGTCACAAACCAACAAATAAGGACCAAGCTCATGGGTCCGGGTACAAACAATGGCACCGGAAAATTTTGGGAGGGAATTATTCGCACACTATGAACAGTAATTGTACTGTGAACAGTATTTTCCCTAGCCTAGTGCTACAGTAAAAAGTGAACATTAGCTTGCTACAGTGAAATTGTACGGACATCGGCTTTTCAGCGGTCTCGTCCGTCACGAGCATTGTAGTCATAGTCTAAGTCATCTGAGCTATGTGATGTTGCTAGAAGATGTGCCTCATATTTTTGTTCAAGAGCTTCAAGGTCTTCTAGTGAGAGGATTTGGTTCAGTTGTCTTGATGAGGATGCTTCTACATGAGCCTAGCGGGATGCTTTTTCTCGAGCCCTGTCTGTATTGTCACGTGCTGCAGTGTCGGCAGGAATGCTTGGCTGGGGCCAATTGGACGGTTGTGCATAGAAGGATGTGTCCATGTTTTGAGATAAGGACGATGGTCCTGGATCATAGGGATCTTAGGCAAGAGGACCTCCCTATTGTGCATAGGGGTCCTGAGTGGATTAGACAATGTCATCTATATCTGTCATTTCATTATCTTGGGATGACGTAGTTTGTTTGTTTTGTCTGAGTGCTTCCTTAGCTTCTGGTGCTAGGTCATAATGATCTCACGTAGTGGGTACATTATTCCATGCATCTTGAGGAAAGGTTTTGTTTTCCTGGCACAAAATCATTTGGAGTTCTCGGTACTGGTGTTCACAATATGTAACAGATTTTGGATAAGATTTGTGAATCCGAGCTTCTCTGCTATTCAGGTGGGGTTTGTAGGATGTAGTTCCTATTTCCTGTAGGGCATTGATGACGGTGCCATTATTTGTGAAAAAATGTCATGGACATTGGAAAAACAGGATGGTATGGACTTTAGGATTTAGGGTCATGGTTCTCAGTTCTTTTTTCAAGAGATGTTTCTAGTGAGTAGGATGATAGAACCAATTAAGAAAGTCTAAGAGATTCTTATCACTTTCTTTTTCAACATTTCTTCTGAGTAAAAATATCTTGGTGAGGTTGGCAATGAATCTTTTAGTTGGAATTTCAATAGCTATTAAGTACTTATTGGTTAAGTACCATAATAATGTTTTGAGTTGATCAATGAAATCATCTTCCTTCCAGATAAGGGGATGAATGAATGGATAATTCAAATTTAACCCGAAAAGATAAAGAATCGAACCTCCATTGAATCTGAATAGATCTGTGTGGTATTGCCACATGAGATTTTCCAGGTTTTCAGCAAGATTGTCATTCTTGAAGTTTCTTGAAGATATCAACCCAACCAAGGCGAGTCATATGGGAATGAAGCCAGAACATCTGGCTTTAACTCAAAGGGAATGCTCAGAACTATTGCAACAAGGCCTTATTAAAATCTCTAATTCTCAATGGGCTTGCAAATCTTTTTATGTTAATAAGCGTGCTGAGCAAAATAGGGGAAAAATGAGATTGGTGATCAACTATCAACCTCTCAATCTTTTTCTCCAAGATGATAAGTTCTATTTACCATCCAGAGACTCTCTCTTTACTGGTTTAATCAAGGCCCACATCTATTCCAAATTCGACCTCAAAACCGGATTTTGGCAATTGAGCCTCCATCCTGAAGACAGATCCAAAACAGGTTTCTATATCCCTAACCAGCACTTCTAGTGGAAAATTCTTCTTTTTGGCTTAAAGGTAGCACCGTCCCTTTTCTAAAAGGTCATGTGTCGTATTTTCCAACCAATCTTGTCAAGTGCAGCCGTATACATCGACGATATTCTGCTCTGAGTCCCGACGGCGGATCCACACTGTCAACTCCTTGAGTAGTTTGCAGAGATCGTGAAAAAGTATGGTATTATGCTTTCTCAAAGGAAAATGAATATTGCCCAAACAGAAATTGATTTCCTTGGTATGCACCTTAACAAAGGGACATACTATCTAGGGCCACATATTGCTCAAGAATTGTTGAACTTTCCTGAAGATAACTTCACAACAAAACAAGTTCAGCAATTTCTTGGGATAATCAATTATCTCAGGGATTTTATCCCAAACATTGCAAAGCTCCTGATTCCTTTGCAATCTATGCTAAAGAAGAATCCCCCACCTTGGGGAAAAACTCAAACTAAAGCAGTCGCTGAGCTTAAGGAGATTATGCAGAATCTCCCACCATTGCAAATACCATCAATAGGAAAAAGAATTCTTCAAACTGACGCTAGTGATGAATACTGGGCAGTCATCCTGTTTGAAGAAATTGATGGTAAGAGACACCTTTGTGCTCACAAAAGTGGAAAGTTTTCTCAAGCTGAAATGCATTACCATTCCATTTTCAAAGAAATCCTAGTAGTAAAAAATGGAATAAAAAAGTTTGAGTTTCATCTCATCGGCCATCACTTCCTGGTGGAACTAAACATGGCATCTTTCCCCTAGATGACCAAGTTTAAATAAAAGCAAATTCCAAACTCTCAACTGCTTCGATGAACTGAATGGTTTTCAAAATACTCTTTTGAAACCAAACACATTCTTAGAAAGAAGAATGTGCTTGCTGATTTCTTGTCAAGACCCAAAGCACGAGCCGAAATCAACATGTACATCAAGAGGCATGCCTTCCATATGCTCAATCATGGAGTGAAATACAAGATTGAGAAGATCAAAGATTTGTCAAGCTGGAAATATCCCCAGGAGATTGTTCAACACATCTAGAATGACAATCTTACTGAGAACCTGAAAATCTTATGT
This sequence comes from Eucalyptus polyanthemos subsp. polyanthemos, assembly GCA_017140185.1. NCBI lineage: Eukaryota > Viridiplantae > Streptophyta > Magnoliopsida > Myrtales > Myrtaceae > Eucalyptus > Eucalyptus polyanthemos. The sequence continues at coordinate 27,714,986 of CM029459.1, forward strand.
GGCAATACCACACAGATTTATTCAGATTCAATGGAGGTTCGATTCTTTATCATTTCGGGTTAAATTTGAATTATCCATTCATTCATCCCTTTATCTGGAAAGAAGATGATTTCCCTGATCAACTCAAAACGTTATTATGATACTTAACCAATAAGTACTTAATAGCTATTGAAATTCTAACCAGAAGATTCATTACCAACCTCACCAGGATATTTTTACTCAGAAGAAATGTTGAAAAAGAAAGTGATAAGAATCTCTTAGACTTTCTTAATTGGTTCTATCATCCTACTCACTGGAAACATCTCTTGGAAAAAGAACTGAGAACCATGACCCAAAATCCTGAAGTCCATACCATCCTGTTTTTCCAACGTCCATGGCATTTTTTCACAAATAATTGCACCATCATCAATAACCCACAGGAAATAGGGACCATATCCTACAAACCCCACCTGAATAGAAGAGAAGCTCGGATTCACAAATCCTATCCAAGATTTGTCAAATCTTGTGAACACCAGTACCGAGAACTCCAGAGGATTTTGTGCTAAGAAAACAAAACCATTCCTCAAGATGCATGGAATAATGTGCCCACTACGTGGGATCATTATGACCTAGCACTAGAAGCTAAGGAAGCACTCAGGCAAAACAGACAAGTTGCGTCATCTCAAGATAATGAAATGATAGACACAAAAGACATTGTCCAATCCACTCAGGACCCCTATGCACAATGGGGAGGTCCTCTTGCCCAAGATCCCTATGATCCATGACCATCGTCCTTATCTCAAAACATGGACACATCCTTCTATGCACAATCGACCAATTGGCCCCAGCCAAGCATTCCTGCCGACATTACAGCACGTGACAATACAGACTGGGCTCAAGAAGAAGCATCCCACTAGGCTCATGTATAAGCATCATCATCAAGACAACTGAATCAAATCCTCTAACTAGAAGACCTTGAAGCTCTTAAAATAAAAATATGAGGCACATCTTCTAGCAACATCACATAGCTCAGATGACTCAGACTATAACTACAATGCTCGTGACGGATGAGACCGCTGAAAAGCCGCTGTTCGTACAATTTCATTGTAGCAAGCTACTGTTTACTTTTACTGTAGCACTAGGCTAGGGAAAATACTGTTCACAGTATAGTTACTGTTTATAGTGTGCGAATAATTCCCTCTCGGAAGTTTCCGGTGCCTTTGTTTATACTCGGACCCATGAGCTTGGTCCTTGTTTGTTGGTTTGTGACCTCTTATTGTCTATATAAGGCAATGAGGGTGTAATGGGTGTAATGTGTTGATCAGAGTCCCTTGAAGTAAAGTAAGTGTTTTATGAAAACTCTCTCTATATCTTTCTAAACACCTCTTCTTCTCCAGCCTGTTAGGATCCTCCAAAAAATGCAGCTTGGGTAGGTTAGAAACATTTCAATCTTGGTATCTCTGAGTGTCTTTAGGCTCTGAATTAAAAGGCTGAGTGGTTTTCTGCTAAAAGGTTGTCCCTGAAAGACTTGAACATGAGTTGTTTGCCCACTGTGGGATGCATACCTGCAGAAAATTTACTCTAATTATCTGATTATTAGTCTAGGTCCATTCAAATTATGTACGGAGAGCACCACGAGTGCCGACAAAACCCTTATTTTTTGTTAAAAAAAAAAAACAGAAAAGCGAAACAAAACGAAAACATAAGATGACGTAAGGACAAAGCACTGAGTGAGAGCTGGAACTGAAGTGACCGACTGATGTTAGAGAGAGAGAGAGAATTGAGATAGAGATGGAGAGACGAAGAAGCCTCCCCTCCCTTCTTTACCAAGCCTTCGCTCTCTCCCTCTCGACACCTCCTTCGCTGCTGCCCCCCCATTGCGTAGCACCGTCGCCGCCGCTCGCCGCCGATCTCCTCTTCTCCGAGACCCGGAATCGCGAACCGCGATTGGAGGACCGGGATCGCCCCCCGAGCGAGCGAGAGCGAGAGGGGAGGACATGGAAGCGAATGCCGGGATGGTGGCCGGATCTTACAAGCGGAACAAGCTGGTCCGGATACGCCACGACTCCGACAGCGCGGTTCGTCTCTTTCCGTCCGCTGTTCCCCTCTGCTCTGTCTTCATTTCTGGTGGGTGTCCTTTGTTCGCGTCGAAGTTAGCGGTGTAGATCCTGGCATTGCTGTTGGGTTTTAGTTCCCAGGCGCCGTGGAATTGTTGGGAACTCTAGCGGTGGAGCCTACTTTTGGATGGTTGGTCGCTTCTTGCGAGCATTATTGGAAAGATCGAGTATTTCTTGTGATTACTGTTCTGGGTCAGAATCTGTATTCTCCGTTCCTGCCATTAGATCGTTAGTGGTCCTGCTTCCCTGGCCAAGGGCCTGACGTTTTCTTAGATTTGGCTTTGATTCTTCTCTTCCTGGTGATTGCTCGTCTCATTTGGACTGTTACTTTTGAGAGCGTTAATGGGTTCTAGTGTATAGTTTGTACTGGGCTTCGTTAAGATTTCCTTTGTTATCCTTACGATTTATTTAGTAAATGATGCGGCCATTGATAAGTGCGTCAAGGATATGGAAATCTAGTTTTAGACTTTCTATTCCTTGGTTCGAGTAATGCCTTTTATATTCTCACACGCGTGAGAATTGGTCGCCATCTTTCCGTGGTGGAGGCTGACTTGTTGATTGCCGTACATTATGCAGCCCAAGCCCCTGAAGCACTTGGATGGCCAGATATGTCAGATTTGTGGTGATACCGTTGGACTTTCGGCCAGTGGTGATGTGTTTGTTGCGTGTAATGAGTGCGCATTCCCAGTGTGCCGTCCCTGTTATGAGTATGAGAGGAAAGATGGAAACCAGTGTTGTCCTCAGTGTAAGACTCGCTACAAAAGGCAAAAAGGTTAGCTCTTTCTATCTTATTTGTAAATGTACCTATCCTGTTCCCCATACTTCTTAACTCGGATTGAGTTAACAAGGCAAAGTCTTTCAGAGTGTCCTTGAGTGGAAGGAGATGATGAAGAAGATGGTGTCGATGATTTAGAGAATGAGTTCAACTACACCCAAGGAAATGCCAGGCGGTGCCAATGGCAGGGAGAAGATCCTGATCTCTCGTCTTCTTCTAGACATGAATCTCAACATCCAATCCCCCTTCTCACTAATGGGCTGCCAGTAAGCAATTAGACCACCTCAAGCTTCCTTCTCGAATTATATTGTTTGGTAGACCTTCAATGATTAAAGAAATTAGACTAGCTGATTACTTGAAGCATTCATTAATGTACTAAAGGACTTTGCACAAGGGATTAAAAGTAGATACTTGAGACAGCTCCCTCATCCTAATTGCTAGACCAGCAGAGCAAATCTGTCCTTTTCTTCCTGCCATGTTAATACCCTATCAAGTGGTTACTCCTCCCCATCATGAAGAGCGAACCCGGCTATTGCCATCTTCTTCAGAGCTATCTCTCCATACTTACTCTGTTGCAAAGCAATGGTGATAGGCATAAGCAATTCAATGGAAACAATAGTCTTTTTTATTGCGAAAAGCGAAAGGAACATTAACAGCATTCATTTGGCTATTTATTGCAAAATGGGAAAAGAACATTGGTCCATTATCTGAGTTCATGACCACATAACACATAGTTCATGAGAATAATGCGAATGCAACGCATAATTCGTGGCTGCTTCCAAGTAATAATACTCATTGAAATGCAACTTCACAAATTCCACAACTGTCACTATAAATGTCTAATTTAAAAATACTAATCTTTGAGATTACATATGTACCTGATCTTTAAACTTACTATGTACTGCCAAAACTCGCAAAAAGCATTTAACTTGCAGGGAAGGATGCACTGGAAACATAAATATGGGCAATTGATAGTCTTTCCATTACTTGGGCATATATATAGTGTGGGAACTTATCAAAAAACCCCTTTTTCCAAGTAGCTAACAAATAATGTGTAATAACATTTTCTTCTTCTTTTGTATTCCATTTTATCTTTTGCATGGTAGCTTTGTTGTCCTGGTGGAAAATTCAAAAATTTATTCAAAAATTTATATTCAATGATAGATGCTTTGACATTGCTTCAGATGAAGCGTGAAAAGAATCCTTTCTTCTTTAGAGAATCAAGTTATGTCTGTCTTACAATTCAATCATTCAGAACTAAGAAAAGTTTCTCAAGCTTTTTGTGAGTCATAAAACCTAGTGACTTATCTTTAGTTACGTTGCAACTGAGACATTGTCCCAGAATATGATATGTTATTGAAGACCATCTAAAGCAGCTAAGCTGCAAAAATTTCCTTATCCTGATAAAATAAAATATTTCAGGTATCTGGTGAAATCCCCTGTGCTACACCTGACAATCAATCTGTTCGGACAACATCTGGACCTTTGGGCCCTTCTGATAGGCATTCAGTTCATTCTGTTGATCCTAGACAGCCAGGTAAATAGTAATTTGAATTTTAATTCAGCAGCTGTTCACTTGCATTGCATAAGCATGGATTATATTGGTTGACGATGCTTTCTGTTGTTATAGTTCCTGTGCGAATTGTGGACCCCTCCAGGGACTTGAACTCCTATGGCCTTGGAAATGTTGATTGGAAAGAAAGGGCTGAAAGTTGGAAACTCAAGCAGGAAAAGAACATCCCCCACATGACCAGTAGATACCTGGAAGGAAAAGGAGACATAGAAGGAACTGGCTCTAATGGAGAAGAACTTCAGATGTGAGAAATTTCATGTAGAATATATAAGGTTTCAGGAGGAATATGCCGGTTCATTTATCAATATACAGTTTGTATGCATTCACTTCTTGCATTCATAACCCCAAAGAGATAAAGAAACTGTGTTTGTGTCCCAATATGCCCATGGAGTAACAGTTATATTTTTGGGCGCTAATGTTATTGACTGCTCATCATAGCTTTCATTCATTGCAAAGCAAAGTTGCCTTTCATTTGATCTCTTCAGGGCCGATGATGCTCGTCTACCTTTGAGCCGCGTAGTGCCTATATCATCATCACATCTCACCCCTCATCGTGTTGTGATTATTCTTCGTCTGATTATTTTGGGCTTCTTCTTGCAATATCGTGCCACACACCCTGTGAAAGATGCTTATCCACTGTGGCTAACATCAGTCATCTGTGAGATCTGGTTTGCCTTATCTTGGCTTTTGGATCAGTTCCCAAAATGGTTTCCGATAAACCGTGAGACTTACCTTGACAGGCTAGCATTGAGGTGAGCTAATTTTATCTTTGCTGTATTTTAAAATGAGTATATTTGCAAGTATTTTCATCATCTTAATCATCATTTTCAATCACAGATATGACTGTGAGGGGGAACCTTCTCAATTGGCTCCTATTGATGTCTTTGTTAGTACGGTGGATCCACTCAAAGAGCCACCTCTTGTAACTGCCAACACCGTCTTGTCCATACTTGCCGTGGATTACCCTGTTGATAAAGTTTCATGCTGTCTCTGATGACGAATCTGCAATGTTGACCTTTGAAGCACTTTCAGAGACTGCGGAATTTGCAAAGAAGTGGGTGCCCTTCTGCAAGAAGCACAACATCGAACCTAGGGCCCCTGAATTTTACTTTGCCCAAAAAATAGATTACTTGAAGGACAAGATACAGCCATCTTTTGTAAAGGAACGCAGGGCAATGGAGGTTAGTTTTGTGGCAGTACACCATTTGTTGGTTCTCTTTATGTCAATGTGTTTATCTAACTATTGCTTCTACATCACATCATCATGTTTTGTAAAGTTGAAGATTGTGGATGAATGCTCTGAAGTTCCCACTGGGAATTAAATTTAACAACGTGATGTCTACTGGCATTGCCAATGTGTTTTAGTTATCATGAGTTCATGAGGGACAACTAGATATCTGTTTTTACATGGAGAAAAGAAATTTCTGGTAACAATCATTGCTTTCAGAAAGGTAGAGCACCGCTGTGGCTTTGGTTTTGAGCGTGCACCCAACAAACCCACCAAAACCGAGCCCTATGAAAAGCTAAAATACAAATGCTGGACTGAGCACTTCATAGTTTCTCGTGTTGTGTTTAAGTACTTTGACCCTTGAAGTGAGCTACCTAGGACTTTTGTGAAGGTGAAGGCATATTGTTATGTAAAGAGGCATTATAGAGCAGAACAAGGCATATTGTTATGTAAAGAAGCATTATAGAGCAGAACAACTTGAACTAGATGTCCATATGATAAGACATAAAACTAAACAATTGAAAAATCAACCAATGCTCATGTGGTTTTTTTTTTAAATTCTCAAGGGAATTTTTTTTCTCGATTGTGGGGGTTTGTGCTTCCATATTTTTGAAATTAATTTGCAATTATTCTTGTTTTGTTTTAATACTTAAAAATTTTGTGCAGAAATTTCCTGTTTCTCTTACCTACAGTGACAAACCTAAAAGTTTATGTTTTCCTGCAAATAATCTACAGAGAGAATATGAAGAGTTTAAGGTGCGGATCAATGCTTTAGTTGCCGAAGCACAGAAGGTGCCAGAAGAAGGATGGACAATGCAAGATGGCACTCCATGGCCTGGAAATAACCCCAGGGATCATCCAGGAATGATTCAGGTACACTTAGATACTTAATATTAGATTCGAGCAGGATAGCTCCATTTTAGAAGGATTGAGGGATCATCCAGCATGTTTTGAAATTACTCAAAACGTTTCATTTTCACCCATTATTTTTTGAAGTGAATTGCTTAAATTGCTTCATTTTACAGCAGCAGGCTCAATTTGATTTATTTTACTAAAGAAAAATTGGATACATTTACAATTATATGAATTGAGACTTCACTGTGACCAGAGTCAATTTAAGTCCATCTCTGAGACTTCTCTTAATCTTTTATTGGTGATGCAGGTTTTCTTGGGTCACAGTGGTGGGCTTGATACAGATGGAAATGAGTTACCAAGACTTGTCTATGTTTCTCGAGAAAAGCGACCTGGTTTTCAGCATCACAAAAAGGCTGGGGCAATGAATGCCTTGGTATAATTTTCTTCTAGTTCCTCCTTACATAGCTTTCTAATATAGCCTGGAAAAGAAAAGATCAAGTGGATGGCTTTTAAAGTTGCAAAAGTCACATGTATTACTTGGGCATGGTCATCAAGCTTATTCTGAATGTTTTGAACTTCATTTTTATTGTTTACTACATCCATTATTCCCTTTTAGTTTTGATCATTTGTGTTGCCATGCTCCCAAACTCCCAGAAGAATTATAGCAAACAAAAAGTCTAAAATATTTTTTTATAATGATGCTTTGTTGGTGTGAGAGGTGTCATCACTCTGCAAATATTTGCAGCTGTAGATGCTATCACTCTTCTCATATGATATAAGCAAAGAGTTGCAGATTTCTTTTTCTTGTATGCATTTGTAGCATTGTAATTCATTATTATCTTTGTTAAATAGATTCGTGTTTCAGCTGTCCTTACCAATGGAGCATATATTTTGAATGTTGATTGTGATCACTACTTCAACAACAGCAAAGCTCTTAAAGAAGCGATGTGTTTTATGATGGATCCTGCTCTTGGAAAGAAGACATGCTATGTCCAATTTCCACAGCGTTTTGACGGCATTGACTTGCATGATCGATATGCTAACCGGAATATTGTCTTCTTTGATGTAGGTTCACTTCATTTTCAAAGTAGGTTATCTCAGGTTCTGTTATCCTTGACCATATTGCTCTCTGACTTTCCATTTTATGTAGATTAACTTGAAAGGACTTGATGGAATCCAAGGGCCTGTCTATGTGGGAACTGGATGCTGTTTCAACAGGCAGGCCCTATATGGGTATGACCCAGTATTGACTGAGGCAGATTTGGAACCAAATATTATGGTTAAAACCTGTTGTGGTCCCAGAAAGAAAGGAAAGGGTGGTGACAAGAAATGCATCGACAAGAAGAGAGCTGTCAAAAGAACTGAATCCAACATTCCAATATTCAACATGGAGGATATTGAGGAGGGAATGGAAGGTAGGAGCCCTAGTTAATTCAGAGTTCCCCAGTTTGTTTAATTAAAGTAACAGAAAGAGAAGTCCAATAGGTTTATTAGAGACAAGGTTTATATACTTTCAACCTTATAAATTTTCTCTAAGTAAGGCATCCTGAGTCTGTGGTATTCTGGTTCTTATTATGACTGATGTGCCAGGCCTGAGATGTGGTTTGCTTTTGCTGCTGTTTTTGGTCTATGCAGCTCATCAATAAGGTTTACACTTTTTGATCTAGCTCACTTCCCATTCCCCCTTGAGGGTTTCTGGGATAGTCGCATTCGTCACTTAATGATGGGAAGGTGAATAAATACAGCTTCCATGTTGACTTTGGCTAAATGTCTTGCTTCTGTTGTGCAGGTTATGATGATGAGAGATCACTGCTTATGTCCCAGAAAAGCTTAGAGAAGCGCTTTGGTCAATCGCCAGTCTTCATTGAAGCAACATTCATGGAACAGGGAGGGCTTCCACCATCTACTAATCCAGCAACTCTTTTGAAGGAAGCGATTCATGTTATCTGCTGTGACTATGAGGACAAGACTGAGTGGGGCAAAGAGGTTGGTTACATAGCAATTTACTACGACATCTATATTATCATAACCACATTCTCAATGTCTTTCTTGTGGGCACTTACATTTTATTTGCTGGCAGATTGGATGGATATATGGTTCTGTCAAAGATATCTTAACAGGGTTTAAGATGCATGCTCGAGGTTGGATCTCCATTTACTGCATGCCTCCGTGCCCAGCATTCAAGGGTTCCACTCCCATAAATCTTTCAGATCATCTGAACCAAGTTCTTCGATGGGCATTGGGGTTCATTGAGATTTTACTAAGCAGGCATTGTCCTATATGGTATGGTTACAATGGGAGACTGAAGTGGTTGGAGAGATTGGCATATATAAATACCATTGTGTATCCCCTCACTTCAATCCCTCTGATTGCTTGTTGCATTCTGCCTGCATTTTACCTTCTTACTGGAAAATTTATCATCCCAGAGGTAAGTGGCTCCCATCAATTACAATTGTTTTGGCTTTTTCTACTGCTGTTTTAGGGTATGTCATAATATAGGTTTTTTGCTTGGTCTAAATCTTACGATGGATTTACTTTTGACTTTTTCTAGCAGGCAACTTCTGAAATTTTTACTATATATGAATATTAACACATAAGAGTCACATACTTTTTCCATAACTTTTTGCCAATGTTTTTAATTCTAGACCAGACTAGCTGGTTGAACCAGGAGCCAGTCAGTCCGCTTCAGTTGAATCCCTAGACTTATTTTTGTCAAAACCCGGTCAAACCCAGAAGAACCGTATGACCTGGATTTGGACGGTTGGACCAGGATTTTAATGAAAAGATTGATTTTGGGACCCAATGGTTCAAATACCAATCAAATCTTCAGCTCAATGTCGACCAAAACTGGAAAAAGTAAAAGCCATAGAAAAAACTAGGGTCACGTTGTCTTTTTTATGAGAAAAAACAAAAATGAATGACCTCTCTTCCATGAAGCCTTTCTTGGACTTTTCTTGTGATGTAATGTCTTATCAGGCATTTTGCCACTCAAAGGAGCCCCTTTCAAGAAATTTTGTGTCCATTTTAGTTGTGACATTATATTTTCTTATATGAGAACATAATTGTGTTTTTAGAATGTTCTGTCATTATTATCATTAAGACATTAAGTTCATCTCATTAAGACATTAAGTTCATCATTTTGGTAAGTGTTCAGGATGTTTTCTGGATTTGTTTTTCCTAAATCTTCCAGATTTTTATTTTTATTTTTTTGTAGTAATGATGTCACCAACTTGACTTGCCCGGTTAAACTAGATCAATCGGAAACCGGTTTGATGACCAGTTCAACCTCTGGGAGTTTGGAAAACATTGCTTTTTTACTTGAACTTATTTCAAAACAAACAAGCCCTTGATGTGGCAAGGACTTTAAGCAATAGTATGGGTGTACATGTACCTTAAAACACCAACCTCAATGCTGTTTCATTTTTATGCTGCTGTAACAAATATCTACTAATTTGTTAATGCAGATTAGCAACTTTGCTAGTATGTGGTTCATTCTCCTCTTTGTCTCCATTTTTGGTACCGGAATCCTTGAGCTCAGATGGAGTGGAGTGAGCATCGAGGACTGGTGGAGGAATGAACAGTTTTGGGTCATCAGGGGTACATCAGCTCATCTTTTTGCCGTTTTTCAAGGGCTCTTGAAAGTTCTCGCCGGAATCGACACCAACTTCACTGTCACTTCAAAGGCATCAGACGAAGATGGGGATTTTGCGGAGCTCTGTGTTCAAGTGGACATCACTTCTCATTCCCCGAACCACTGTCCTCATAGTGAACTTGGTGGGCATCGTAGCCGGAGTCTCATACGCCATCAACAGTGGCTATCAGTCATGGGGTCCACTCTTCGGAAACGTCTTCTTTGCCATATGGGTTATTGCTCGTCTTTATCCATTCTTGAAGGGTTTGGTAGGCCGGCAGAATCGTACCCCCACCATCGTGATCGTGTGGTCAATACTGCTTGCTTCCACCTTCTCTCTGCTTTGGGTGCGCATTGATCCATTCACCTCTGACGCCACGAAACCTGCTGCAAAAGGTCAATGTGGCATCAATTGCTAGTCAGGAGTAGTAACGTTTGTTTATGGTGCTGGTAAGATCCCGACTACTTCGTGCTTGTTGTGATGTAAATAATAGATACCAAGGGGGCGCATGAGAACATTTTTTGTTCCAGAAACTATAAATGAATTTTTCATTTACATTTGCGGACGAGTTTCGAGGAAAAAATCTGTTTGATAACAATACAAAATTTATGTTTGAAATAGAAATTCGTTTGATAACTGAATAAAATTTCTATTTCTTAAAACAAATTTTTCTTTTTTTGGACCCTTCCAAAAAACGTTGCAAAGATATCAAACAAATTTCTATTCGTTTGATAACAATACATGTCAATAACAACGTTGCAAACTTGGACATTCTGATCAAGCTTCTCCTCCGTTATATAGTCATGAACCCTTCCACCTTCTCGCGTGGCTCCCAGCTGCGAGCACGCGGAAAGAGCACCAATAACCGTTACTTCATTAGGCTTCAAGCCTTCCTCTTTCATCCTCTTATACAAAGATATAGCCTCAGTGGGTCAATGGCCCTGAGCTAGCCTGGAAATCAACGCGTTCCACGAGGCAATATCTCTCACGGGCATTTCATCGAACACCTCTGCAGAATCAAGATCGCCACCCTTCGCATACACGTCGAGCAGAGTCGTCCGCAGCAGCACGTCTCCACAGAACTCGAAACGCACCACTTGGGAGTGCAGCTGCATCGCCTCGGAGATCGCGAGGGCGCGCGCGCAAGCCTTCAAGGTGAAGGAGCAAGAGAGCGCGTTGACCCTGCGGGAGCCACGTAGCATGGAGCGGTACCAAGAGACGGCGCCGGCGAGCTCAGGGCTCTGGGCGATGCCCCTGAGGATGGCGTTGAAGTCGTTCATGGAGGGGCGGAGGATGCGGTGGAAAACACGGGTCGCGAAAGAGAGGTCTCCGGAAGGCGAGATTGCATAGAGCTCGACGAGCCTTGTGCGGGCGTTGGTCGACTGGAATTGGCCAGTGACCAACAGATGGGCTTGGAGCTGCTTGATGTGGGAGAGGGAGGTGCATTTCTGAAGAAGCGACTCCAACGAGTGCATGCCTTGCTTGCGCGAGCTTGCTCAAAAACCATGCCTTGCCCGCTGCCGCAGGGGAACGAGCGGCGGGGGTGCAGGCGCGAGATCTGTTGCCGAGGGGTGCTCGGACAACAAGCGGGGACAGTGGGTCGCGGTGAGGGGGTGGATTCGCGAGCAGATGTGGATGAGCAAGAGGAGAGGCAGAGTGCGTCCAGTGGAGGAGACGATCCGAGCGTCCAATGGAGAAGATGATGTCTTGAGGAGATGAGGAGAGGTGGAGGAGAGGCGGAGGAGACGATGTCTCGAGGAGATGAGCAGAGGCGGAGGAGAGGCGAAGGAGACGATGTCTCATGGAGGCAGAGAAGAGGCAGAGGAGGAGGAGGAGGAGGCAGAGAAGAGGCGGAGGAGGAGGAGGCGGCAAAGAAGAGGAGGCAGAGACGTACGAGGGAGAACCGAGTGAAATTAGGGTTTTCAGGGGGAGAAATCAGAAATTGATTTCTGGAAGAAATCATAAGTAGAAAATTTCTACTTTTGATTTCTCCTCCATTTCTATTTCTGGAATAGAAATCTATTCCAGAAATAGAAAATTTGAGTAGCGTTATCTGTTCCAGAAATTGGTCTGGAACAGAAAAATCATTTCTGAAATAGAAATAATTTTTATCATGCACCCCCCAAGCCACTAGTTGGGTTCATGCAATGAAGTAATCCATGTTGTATCTTGGAGGGGGAGCTGTGCTTTCCGCTACTCGTGGTTCCAGCTTGTACTACTACAGTGAGGGTTTCGGACTTGAAATTATAGTAAATATTAATCATGGAGTTGTCTATAGTCCTTCAAGGAGATTGCTCTATATCCCTTGTCTCGTCGTTATTTCAGTTAAGAAAAATATGGCCTATTCACTGTTTCTCCGAGACTGGACAATGGTAAATGAATATTTCGTCGTGAAAATTGCTGGCTCTTACCTTTAAGTTTATTGTCATTTGCGAGCCCTTGAGGAGTTCAGGCTTCCGAAAGCCTGTTTGAATTTGATAAGCAAAAAAATTGTTTGAATTTGGTACGAGTTGTTTCCTTCGGACATGGATCAGTACATTCTTATGCACATTCTTGCAGTGCATCCAGTGGCTGAAAAAATGATTTGGCCTTGCATCATCCCAGTGCGGTGGGCACCGCCTTGCACCATAGGGCAGTTCGTCCCTCCACCGGCCTGGCATGGGTACAGTCATCCCTACCTGGACCTGACCCGACCTGAAGAATAACCGATGCTTCCCTCTGACAACATATGTCGTACGTCCCAATGCTCTCAAGGATGATACACAAAAGCCATTTTTGAGACATTAAGGGTGCGCATGGATATGTTTCTGTTCTTTTTTTGTTCCTGGGAACAGAAACAAAAAAAAGTGTTTCTGTTCCGGGGAACAGTTTTTGAACAAAAGAACACGTTTGGTAATGTTTGGTCGGGAATAAAAAATGAACGAAACACGTTTGGTAAATTTTATTATTTTTTTGTTTCTTTTAATTTTTTAAACATTTTTTTTATTTTTTATTTTTCCTTTCTTTTTATTTTTTCTTTTTTTCGGCGGTCACGGCCTCGGCGACCGGCCGACAGGGCCGGCCTCGCCCGGCCCACCGGCGAGGCTCGCCGGCCACGGCGAGGCCGAGCTCGGCCGTGGTTGGGCGAGGCTCGGCCTCGCCTGGCCGGGCGAGCTCGGGCTCGCCCAGATCCGGCGAGGCTCGGGCTCGCCGGATCTGGGCGAGGCTCGGGCTTGCCGGATCTGGGCGAGGCCGAGCCTCGCCTTGGCTGGGCGAGCTCGGGCTCGCCGGATCTGGGCGAGCTCGAGCTCGCCCGGCCATGGCGAGGCTCGGGCTCGCCGGATCCGGGCGAGCCCGAGCTCGCCCGGCCAAGGCGAGGCTCGGCCTCGCCGGCGGGCCTCGCCGCGGCCGGCGACGCTCGGCCTCGCCGGATCTCGGGCGAGGCCGAGCCTTGACTTGGCCGGCCGCCCGGCCATGGCCGAGGCGACCGGCCAAAATGAAAAAGAAGAAAAAAAAGAAGAAAAGAAGAAGAGAGAGAAGAGTTTTTTTGTTCTTTTGTTCCTTCCGAGAAGTGTTTCTTTCGGGAGAAACAACTTTTTTTTGTTTCTTTTTTCTGTTTCTATTTCGTTCCAGAAACAAAAAAACAAAAAAAGAACAAAAACGCAACCAAACGCGTTTCTGTTCTTTTTTTGTTTAAAACACTTTCCGTCTGAAGTGTTCGGAAACACTTTTTGGAGTGTTTCCATGCACACCCTAAGTCAATTTTTCTCCTGTACTTTCGAGAGCCTCACTATGTAAATCTAATGCACCGTCACCGCTACTATGAAAGAAACTGAAAATCATAACTCAACCCTGAAAAATCGTGACAATCACGTCAACCGCGACCTCCCCATACAAAAAAGATGCAAACCAAGAAAGTAGACGCAAAAAATACATGCCTGCGATTAGTAAACTAAGAGCTGACTGAGAACCAGCTCCTCTCTGCCAAAAAACCTAAAACCTAAAACTCCATGCTCCTCGCAAAATCTATTTCTAAGCATCCTCATCATCCTCCACCAATATCCTTTTACATGCTTCGTAGCACATGAATGATATCCCAGCAGCAGGCACCAACTTCATGCAGCGCGGGCCCAAACCTCTATATAAGCCTCCGATTCCTTCCTGCTCAAGGATACTCATGAAAGCATGGATCACGTCCCTATATACCTTTCTCCCGCTCAACGCCCCAACCTGCATGTGCTTACGCACCACCTCCAGTGGGAAAGTCGCACTGCTCGAAATAGCTCCTGCTGCGGAACCAATCAAGAGGGTCTCAATATTTCCAATCTTTTCTTGCTTGAAAACCTTCCTATACGCATTTCTCAATGTGTCATAGGCAAAATAGTTGGTGGCAGCATAAGGGATGACCCCAATGACGCTAGGCCCGAGGCCTCTATAGAGCTCTGCTGGACCCTCCTCTCTTACTATTTTCACGAACGCATCAAAGAGACCATCATAAACCCCTCTCTGCAGTTTTAGCGGGAACATATAAATTGATGCAAGTATGCACACTTTAAATACCAAGCAAGCTTTTGACCAGTACCTGTATCGTCAGACGAGTTTTGACTAGCTCAAGAGGGTATGTGCATGACGTCAAACTGATACCAGCACAGGCCCCAGCAACTAATGACGCGGGGATTGGAAGTTTCGGCTGCTCCCCGGGTTTGGGTGACAGCTGCTTGTTGACCGTATCATATGCAAATAGCTGCACCGGAAGAATAGAAACCTTCTAAGTACATGTAACCAAAGAACGTCCCTTAGGGGTACAAAAGGAATTCCCTGACTCAATTTATCTTAATGCATGAAGAGAAAAGGGAACCTTGGCTTATTAAATGAGAGGCTAGTCAAATTAATAAAGCTCTGCACTAATGATGGCCAGATAGGGAAGTAATGATATTAATTTTTTTTCAAGACTTGCCTCTGCTGTCAAAGATGATGTGCAACAGGTACTAGTGAGGATATGCCTAGTGAGGAAGTAGCTCTACCCCTGCCTTTGAAACGTTTGATTGCATAGATAAAGGAAGAAACCTAGTCAACTTAAACATAAGGAGCTCAGTGAATCGCGGTTAGTAACTCTTGAAGTTGTTTTTCCCCCTCTTCTTGGTCATTTTCCTCCTTATTTCCCCTCTTAGGGACAGAATGGGATAAGGAATGGATTTATAACAAGATTATCCACCAAATGATACACTTAAATAGCAAGCAGCTTCTCAACCATTCTATGTACCCATGACCAACACAAGTTTAAGAGACCTCAAGACATTTGGTAGCATTTGAACACTTGACACAAAAGACCAACCTAGGAGGTTATGTAATTAATCAAAGAGCAACAGGTACTAGTGCTCAGGTCTATCAAAGAGATATTCTGCTGTCAAATAGAATTTAGTGAGATATTTGACAATTGATCAACTATATCTGAAAGAAAACACTGGTTCCACTCTAAATGAACGAGAACAGAAAAACAGAAAGAAAAGCATTGGTTCCACCCTAATCTCTAATCAACATAATAGCACCATCAATTGTGTGAGCTGGCAAAATAGAGTGTTTTCCAAAGAGGAAACATTGTCATCCTTGGCTTTCAAGAAACTAATCAATACCTGATTATGCTAGCAATACAATGCATCATCCCTTGAGTGGAAGATTAATTGCCAAGGAAATGAAGGATATCATATCTTTCATTTCGTAAGGAATAAAGATAATATGATTACTCCAGCTACATTTGTGTGATAAATGTGAAAACCAAAAACCAATCTAATTATGCAGAATAAATTTTCTAACTTAAATCTTAAGAAAAAAGTGATGCATTCATTAGTTCAAGAACCGTAACCAAATCAGTAAGGTTACAAGCCTTTACTGTCACCAGAGTATTTTCAGTGTAAAGGATACTAGGACCATCTCTCCTCACTATTCATGTGAGCGTGAAGAAATTTTATAAATTCCCAATTAAGACAAACATTTCAACTTGTCACCCACCCCGCTGTGGGCAAGTTGGTTTGGACCTTTCCCCCTCTAATTGCCGAAGGGGGGAGGTTCAAGTCACCGCGTGCGCATTGCGCAACTTAAGTGTGGCGTCATGGGAGGTGGGTCCCCGTGCTAGCATCGCCCCGGGTTTACGTCGCCGGCTGTACGGCGGTTCCCGGGTCATCAAAAAAAAAAAAAAAGACAAACATTTCAACTTGTCTCACAAGGAACGCAATGCTTATATGCAAACAAAAGGTTGACAGAATATCCTATAAAGCACAAAGCTAGAAACTAATTGTGATATTGGACATGTACTCAACCATGATGAGCAAAGCATGGGCCTAAATTGTCAATGCTACAGCCGTGTCACAAGCCCCAAATGATGCAAAGGTTATTTAACTGACCAACATAAGGATAAAAGCATCGTGAGTCATCAAGTAAGTGCAAAATCCAACTCAGTCAAAGTCTTTCCAAACGACCAATTAAGTCATAAAAATTTTCACAAACATGCAATTAACAATACATTAGACTCGTCTAGCTTAAGTTGACAGAATATCCTAAGCAAAGCATGTCTTATGGTTTACTATGTCCTGTTGGCCTGGTTAAACACAGATGGACAATTCTCAGCTCTACAAAGGCACAATATTCCATTTAAGAAACAGTGTTGTCAAATCGAGAGACTACAAAGAGACAGAGATTGCTGAGTGGCTTTGCAGGAATATCGACAATAGCAAAGCAGACAATGCACGACCTCTACCAGAAATAAACAACCACACGAAGCAATAGCGCCATATATGGTACATGTATCTACCATGGCCAGAAAAGAGAGCAATGGACAAACTGGATGACAAACAAACGAATGTCAGAAGATTTGCCCAAAGATCTCCTAAACAGAGAATATTGAGGGCACTAATGAACAAAGCAGGACAGCATGCATAATTTCAACCGATTAGACGCAAAAAAGGTGCTACTGCGGTCCGTGAAACAGCCCCCGCCACTGCCCCACTGATTAACCTCCTCAACGAAGGGTTTTTCACCTTTAGTTTCAATTTAAGCCCACTCTTTTTATTGCGCACAGTTTCTTCCTCCTCTGGGACACCGACAATCCGAATGGGTGGAGACGACACGTACTTAATCATAAAATCAGGGCAGGTCAGTTTTATGCTATTCACACCCCCAACATCACAGTTATTAGGTGAATTCGGCGATAAGCCGAAATTCATCCCCATTTGGCCTACACTGGCAAATAACCCACCTACAGGACGCATATCAGGATCGACAGAACTCCACTGATAGCCCAAGTTATTAATAGAGAAGAACCCATCCTTCCTATCATCAAAAAGCTGCAAATCTTTCCTACCCATGATCAAAACCCTTTGTCCACAAGCACCTGCTTCCGACGTTTCGATCAAATCCTTCTCAAAAAAATAAAAGAACCCCTCTTAAATTCAGACAGTTGAGAATTCTCCCTGCGAACGCGAGAAAAGGGTATATCAGAAGCAAGCTTCTTGACAAGGTTCACTCAATCTCACAGCCAAAATTCAAGAGCTTGAGAGGCAAAGACTGGATTTTGACGAGATGGGTACTCCCAAAAAAGATGAAAAGACTGGAGCTTTAACCGCAGAGACAAAGGAGGAAACCGAAATACATGTTGATAAAGAGTCGAGAGAAGAATACGAACCCGACGTGGAGAGATTCTGATCGGGGTCGGACGTTACGAGAGAGAAGGCGACGGGGGATCAAGGAATGTTCGCCGAGAGAGAAATTGGAGGACCCGGAATAGCACCTCTCTCTCTCTCTCTCTCTCTCTCGCCGAGAGAGAAATTGGTGTGAGTTGGATCAGGCGGTTGAACTGTCGGTTCGCCAACTGGACAGAAGACCGATTTAGCTTGGATCGATTTTGGTTGTCGACGAAGGATCAGGCCACCAAAGCTATTTCAATGGCTATCCGGTTGGATTTCAACCACTGAGGGCTCAGGGATAGGCAAAGGAAGAGATCAACGAAGGCAGAACTGCCGATGAGGAACACCAGAACAGGGATCGGACAAGTCGAAGCTACTAGTTCCAGGACAGGTTTGATCGCCAGTCTTCAAGTAGCTTCCAAGAAGCATCCGAGCGAGAGCTACCGGTGATCAAAGGGAGCGGCAACAACATCAACGGCTGAGAGACGGCTTGTCGATCGTTGGTGTGGGTGAGCGTCGTAGGCGGGGGCCTGGGTTAACGGCAGTTGGTACGACGTAGCAAGGAGGCGACATGCGGGTAGAGAGAGAGAGAGAGACTTTGGCCAAGAAAAGTGAGGGGGAGAGAGTTTTTAGAGAGAAATCTATGTTTTTGATCTATAAATTGATCAAATGAGCCCCCTAAAATTTTGGAGGGAAATCCTTACATAGTCTTAATTAAAGCTCGAATCTTGACCGTCGGTTCAATCTGACAGTCAAAAATTGATCAAAGGTCTAATTAAGGTCATTAGCGGTTAATTCTAATAAAATATGTTCCATAATCGATCGAACGGTCTTGATTCACAAAAAATGGGAGTTTAAAAGCAAATTACAATTAGGGCCTAATTAGGGAAGATTTTGTAATTTCACAAAATCTGGGGGATTTTCGCAAAATACAAAAAATCAAGGAATGCGAGAATAAAGTACACATGATAAGGAGTTAGCGGCTGGTCACCGATGATCAAGAACCGACTGGCAAAGGGCTGAACTAGCCTATCCCGCTGGTGGTCGGTTAGACTAATTTAAGCCGGTTTGACCTGTTCTTGGTCAATTTTGGCCGATCAGTCCTTGGGGGACTAAATCTTATGCAATTTAATCCCTAAAGAACCACATTGAAAGGAAAACTTACTCAACTTGAAGGAAAACGGTCCAATTTTAAAGGGATTAGGCCAAATAAACCACATAGATGTGATCTATTGATTTTATGTTGACCTAATTGCTTGATTATCATGAGAAATAATAGACCTACACCATGGGTACACATAATTGGATATTATATGGCAAATTGAACAATTTCGCAATTTCTCGATAAATTGTAAATTAATCGAAATCGAATTCAATTAATATTGCGAGACACCTATTTGACTAATTGCCCATGCTTAAAATAATCTATTGCATCCAAATTGACCTTCAATTGACGTCATGACTCTTATGCTAGAATCGAGGTTTAATAATGAAATTAAACCTTGATTCGTGAAATTAAATCTTAGTCTCAAATGAGTCAACTTGAATTTCCTTAAATGAAGCTTATTAGCTTGGTTTTCCATCCAAGAAGGCTGAATTCCTTAAATTGGAAAGTTCTCGAGTATATCTCTCAAAATGGGCCTCGGATTCAAACTTATCTCAAGAAATGAGTGGAATGAAAGTGTCTGTTCACAAATTATGAAGAATTTAATTTAGACCCCCTAATTAGAGTTAAAAGTGGCAATTTGCACTTCAACACAACTGTTCTCAAGACCGAATGAACGAGTGAATGAGAAATAGCCTCTATACCAAATGTCATAAAAGGAACTAGATCTAATTATGACTAGAATGAAAGTAATTTTATTTTTGGAAAATTTTGAACCTAAAACCGAAAAATTGATAAAACAAGGTTTTTAATCGATTTTTGGAAAATTTTAGATACCAAAGTCAAATTGATAGTAAAATAAAGTATTTTGTAGATGTTGAAATGTTTCCTATATGGGTAACTCTCATTTGGGAATTATCATTTGTGTGAATAGTAGGGCATAAGCAATGAAGGTAAAAGTATCAAAAAAGTCATAAACCTATTGCATTGGTACCAATTCAGTCCTAAACTTTTCAATTGAACCAATTCAATCCTAAACCTTTTACTATTGGTACCAATTCAGTCAATCCGGCCAATTTTGGCTGGCCGACGCCGATGTGGACGTTGGCGGTGACCGGATCCGACATGGAAATTTTTATGATTTTTAAATTATTTATTATTATTATTTTTTTGTCTTCTTCCTAGCGGTGGCTAGCGAGCCTTCGGTGAGGTCGCCGGCCACTGGGCAAGGGCCACGAAGCCCTCGCCCGGCCTCTCCCAAGGCCGTCGGTGCGGAGGCTTCGCTCGGATCTGGGCAAGGCCAGCCTCGGCCGCGGCCCTGGGTGAGGCCGAGCGAGGGCCGCGACCCTTGCTGGCCCTCGCTCAGCCTCGCCCAGGGCCGCAGCTGAGGCTGGCCTTGCCTAGATCTGGGCTAAGCCGCCTCGCCCGTGGCCCTGGGCGAGGCCAAGCGAGGGCCGCGACCCTCGCCGGAGGTTGGCGAGGGCTGCTCGGCCTTGCCTAGGGCCGTGCGGGCGAGGCTGGCCTCGCCCAGATCCGGGCGAAGCCGCCTCGCCGGCGACCGATCTAGGCGAGGCCAACCTCGCCCGCGGCCCTGGGAGAGGTCGGGCGAGCTGGCGAGGGTTGCGGCCCTCACCCAGTGGCCGGCGAGCCTCACCGGAGGCTCGCCGGCCAACGCAAGGAAGAAGACAGAAAAAAAAAAGGAAAAAGAAAAAAATTAATAAAAAATTCGAAAAAATAATTAAAAAATCATAAAAATTACCACGTCAGCATCGGCCATCGGCCGACGTTCACGTCAGCGTCGGCCGGCCAAAATTGGCAAGATGGACTGAATTGGTACCAATAATAAAAGGTTTAGGACTGAATTGGTTCAATTGAAAAGTTTAGGACTGAATTGGTATCAATGCAATAGGTTTAGGACTTTTTTGATACTTTTCCCAAGCAATGAATGATTTCGACCAAGATAAATCAGAATTTGAAATCATATGATTGCAACAAGCTGAGTAAAAAAACCAAACATTTATTTACATTAAGTGACAAAAATAAAAGAAGAAACAAGAACCTAGAAGTATCAAATTCTCAAAGAATGGCAAGAAGATCCTCTAATTAGAGAGTGACAGACTATCTATTGGAAGAAGCCTTTATGTTAGCCATAGAACAGACTTGCATGTAGACCTCAGTTTCGACGTCAATTGTCTGTCCCTGTAAGTTGCTTAAATCGTAGTCCATTGCGATCGGGCATTGAAACGTCTAATTCGTCCATAAGATGCACTTTACTAGTTTCAACACAGCTGGTGGACGAGAGATGTGAAGAAACTAGTACCTAAAGAGCAGGTCTGGAGAAAATAAGGCAAAAGATGGACTCAAAACTTCAAAATACCTTGGGAACTAGTCTTAGATCGCCAAGAATCGGTCAAAAAGTTCTCAAACCGGTAAGAAAAGTGCCTCAGAACCGGTAAATTGGGTCTAACTGAACTGGTCATCACCGGTCCTATCAACAATCAACGGTCACAAGTTGACGTGGCGGTGTTGATGTGGCGGATGACATCAGCACGCAGGAGGAGCTTTTGTCTCGTAGAGCTCTGATGATGCATGGATCTCACGTGCAATGGCTTCTGGCGGTGCATATGGCGTGTGCGACGGGTTATGGCAACAAAATTTGAGTGGCGGGCTCTGGTGACGATGGCGAGTCTAGAAGTGGTGTTAGCATTTCGAAAGAACAACCAAAATGTGTCAAAATAGTGCTGAAATGTGGTAGTCTCAGTAGATCAGGATCTGGTTCGTCTAAGGCCGGTGAGTCTGGTGGCGTTGTATGTCTTCCCAGATGAGCAACGAAAAGAGTCACGAACAGCAGCTGAAGTTGAAGGCTTGGCAAAGAAATGAGAGTGACGTGGCCGATGTGGTTACCTTTGTGATGACCACCGTGGAGAAAAATATGGCCGATTCAGCTGGCATTATTATGATTCAGACTCGATGGACGCTCCCTCAAAACACAATGAGACTTTGACACCAGATGAAAATTGTGATGAGAAAAAAAATGTAATGTAATATTTTATATATTATCGAATATGGAGTACTGAGTGGTTTATAAGCTTTACTAGATAACTATCTAATGTAGCACAATATCAATTACAATTACTATGTACCAATCAAGGAAAATATACAAAATCTCATAAATATACTAAAACGCGGTTGCTCTATCTGCATTTTTGTTTGTCTTTTGTTTGTTTCCAAGCTTCTTCTTTCGCTTCAATTTTGGTTTGGTCTGCTTTAAAATTTGAAGTTAGCAGTCTAGATCCCGGCATTGCTGTTGAATTAGTTCCGAGACTACCATAAATTATTGGAAACTCTAGTGGTGGAGCATACTTTCTGAAGATCAGCAACTCCTTACAAGCATTATTGGAAAGACCGAGCATTTCTGGTAATTACTGTTCTGGATCTGAATCAGCATTCTCCATTCCTTCCATTAGATCGTCAGTGATCCTGCTTCTCTGGTCAATGACCTGACATTTTGATTGTTCTCTTGTATAGTCAACCTTTCTGGCAGCGAAGAAACTTAAGTCAATAGTTATGCCGGGCTTCATTAAGATCTCTTTCGTGGTCTTTACACTCTATTTCGTAAATGATGCGGCCATTGATAAGTGTGTTTAGGATATGCAAATCTAGTTTGAGACTTTCTATTCCATGGATCTATTAATGGCTTTTGCGCCTACGGAACAATCTCCGGGCGTCACCCGCGTATATATCCAAA
Organism: Eucalyptus polyanthemos subsp. polyanthemos; assembly: GCA_017140185.1. Lineage (NCBI taxonomy): Eukaryota > Viridiplantae > Streptophyta > Magnoliopsida > Myrtales > Myrtaceae > Eucalyptus > Eucalyptus polyanthemos. The sequence continues at coordinate 27,737,656 of CM029459.1, forward strand.
AAGGAACACGCAGTTTGAAACAAGGTCAGAACGAGCAGCACCACCGCAGTGACCACGGAGATCCCAGACCACGGGTTGCTGAAGTAGTCTCGGTGGAGGATGACCCTCCACCGGTACCAAGCAGCCTTCCACTGGTGCCACCGGTTCCTGCTGTACGCGTTCAGTTTCTGGCACTGGCTCGAGTAGACGAACTCGCTAGAGTCCCTCATGGTCCCCTTGTACATGCTGTTGAAGAGATGAGCCACATCATCCGCGCTTCCAAGCCGATTTTCCAAAATTCCACAGCTGATTAGAATGTCGATGTCTTCGGGCGTGTCAATGAGGCTGTCCATGAGAATGGCGTAACTGCTGATGTACTTTTCATCATGGTGGCACTGCTCATACGCAATCATGTTCCTGAAGTACGGCTCGGTCCACTCGTGCACAACCACACGCCGCATCACAAGGATACCATCCTTGAAGTCAACATCGAGCACGGAGGAGGTTCCCTCGCCCTGTCTGAACTTGACCCCGGCCTCTTGCAGCTCCTTTGCACTCCGAGTCAGCTGGAATTTCTTGCCCTCTTTGTGCGTCACGCGCCGAGGGAATGCAGGCAGTTGCAGGGCTCGCACGTAGTCCACCAGGTGCTTCACCTGAACTCTCGTGCTTGCAAGCTCATGCCCGTGCAGGACGTCTCTGAAGTACTCGTAGCTAAGCTTGAAGAATGTGACAGTGGTACTCAATGTCGTGAGGCTGTATAGATACTCGAGGACAAAGAACGGGACTTGATTTTCCAGCAGCAGGAGGTCGTGGAATACAGCGTTGCTCATCCACTGCTTGCTGAATATCTCGTCGTTCAGGTCTCGGTGCTCAGGGTCGTGGTTCCAGTAATGGTTCGTTATGAACAGCTCGACTAAAAAAACTGCGTCCACTAAGATAATTTCTACGAGCTCATAGCTGCCTTGGGTGAGCTTTTCTTGGTAGCATTGCCGAATGCGGTCTTCCGATTCGCTGATCATTCTGGTACAAGCTGGGAGGTTGGCCTTGCAATGGCGAAGGAAGCCTGTCAGGTACCTCAGTTTGATCTCCTCCGTCAACTGAAGCTCTTTCTTACCATAGTGGAACGGCCCGATAGAGATGACTTGAGGCGTGTAGGCCTCTGCGTTTGCTCTATGCAACTTCTCAGGCACTCGATAGATGCAACGCTCGGCGGACAATGGAGGCAAGTTGTCGATCTTCGTCTTCATGGTAACCACAACTTCCTTGACAATCTGACTCATTTCTAAACAAGTGAAAGAAAAAGGTTACAAGCCCATGAAACTAGAAAGAGTGAAAGGGTAAATCTGGGCATAATTCTATCGACATTCTCGTTTGTGTCACGGAGGTGCCCAATGGCTAGAATAAATTAAGCACATGTTCTTTTAATCCATTTAACAGGACTCGAGACCCGTCGAAAAGAAAAACAAAACCAAAAACAACAAGAAAATGATGTTTTTTTCTAGTAGAACAGAAAACATGCCCAGATCGCGATGCATTCACTCTACTCTAGAAATGGCACAAAGGTCTATATTGACAGAATAATGTGATCTGATTTTGATTGTCATGAAGAAACCTCTTTGCTCTCGAAAGATTTTACCTGCGGCACTTTGCTGTGTTTTTGCCATTGGGCGAATCGGAAAAGTCGTTCAGTTTTAGGAGGCCTTGCGCCTCAACTAATTGAGGAAATATCTGAAGAATCTGCAAAGCTTGATAAATGACTAATGGAAGATCGTCAGCTCCCCAGATCTCCCAAGACCGTGCAGCAAAGTCAATTTGCCGTTAAAATCACGTGGCAGCAAATAATACAAAATCATAACTCCTATAAATTCTACTGGAACACGCATGATCTAACCTTTTATTTCTCTGTCAATTGCATACATAGTTCCTATACTATTTAATTTGAAAATAATTGCAGCATGTAGTTACTAAACAAGAAAATTGTCCAAAAAGCCCTAAATTTATTATACGGCAACCAATTGTCCTAAATCTTTCAATTGTACTAATTTAGTTATAAATTATTTAATAATTTGTCAATTTAGTCATAAATATTTTCACAATTCGTCAATTTCGTCATTTCGATCAATTTTGACTTAAAATCGCTAATATGGCGATCTAGTCAACACTAGCTGTTCTACATGATACAATCGGCACTAATATATTACAATATTTACAATTTTTGTATTTTATGAGTTTTTCTTCTTCTTTTTTTTTTCCTTTTCTTTTCGAATCTTTTCTTTTACTTTTTTTCCCCTTTTTCCCTCCACTAGCCTTAGGCAAGGGCTGCCCTCATCGTCCCTTGGTAAAGGTGGTGAGGGCAGCCGTCACAACACAAGCGCAAAAGTCCCTTGCTCGAGGCCAACGGAGGGAAAAAGGGAATAAAAAAAAAAAAGAAAATATGAAAAAAAGAAAAAGTCTAAAGATATAAAAAAATCATAAGATAGAAAAATTGTCCATATTATCGACGGTCGGACCGACTAGACTACCATATCAACAATTTCTAGCCATCATTAATCAAAATAACCAAATTAATAAATTGTATTGAGACTAAATTGATAAATAATCAAAATATTGAGTACTCACGGGCACAATTGAAAGATTTAGAGCTAAATTGGCAAGTTATCAAAATTTTTGTGACTAAATTGGGATAATTTAATATTTATGACTAATTTGGCCATAGTACAATAAGTTTAGGACTTTTAAATAATTCTCCTGTCACTAAACATAATAGTCTATCTGCACAAGAAGAACAAAGTTGCATGATGTTGAGTGAAAAATTAAGAAGGCTTACCTGAGATACAAGATCAAGAATGCACTCTTCCTTCTTGCCGTCACTGGAGAACTCCGGCTTGCTTCCCAGACTTATATAGTGAGAAACCACGCAATCCATGAAACAATAGCTATGAGGGGACAAAAGAAAGGTACAATATTCTTTAACCTTCTATGAAGTATTATTAGCTTATGCACACAAAAGAAGGTCCGACAATTACCATTAACTACAAAGGAAAAGACGGGGCAAAAAACACAGAACCGAGTTATTTGGTTTCTTTGCCATTAAGGCGAAAAGATTCCTATTGGGCCGACTTTATCTAGACCGTTAGAGAAGCTTTTGGTGCAGAAAATGGCATAATTCTTTTGTCAGGATTACACTGCAACTGTGAAGTACTTTAGTTATTCCCAGTGATACAACAGCAAAAGCGAAATTCTTCTTGTTGTAATGTTTTTTTCTAACACTTTTCTCTGTAGTTACATTTACCCTTATGACTACTTTAAGGCTTATGACAGGGATTAGCTCCCCTGTGCTTGTTGTGTATAAGTAAATACTCTTACTTATTTATAAAAGAGAAAATTATGACAAGTTATTTTGTTAATAAATGATTTAATGCTTGAATTATATACTTTTTCAATTTATTCTATTTGATCCTTGAACTCCTTTTTATTGTCCAATTGAATCCTTGAACTATAAATTTTTTGTTTAAGTTAGGACTGGAGGAAGTGGATGCCGAAGAAGCCGAGGTGGTGGATGGTGGCAGTGATCTTAAGGATGGAGACGACGTGGAGGGGGATGAAGCTGCGGATCTTGTTGTGCCATCATTGGAGGAGATGGTATGGACGGAGAAGAAGAGCGTGAAGAAGACAGCGTTCATGAGGTACAACAGCAATGGGAGCGTGTCCGATGTCTTCAGTGATGAAGGCTTGCGACAATAGATGACAATATCGATAGTCGGAGATTCTTCCGGTTGTGGTGGTGGTGGCGATGGTGGGGACCGCCGCCCTGCAGGGCCGCGCACCCCACGAAGCTTTGTTTGCCACCGACGGACGTCCAACCAGCAGTGGGGTTGAGAATGAAAGAGGAAGGAGATCAACCTTCCAAACCCTCTAATAAAAGAAAAAGAAAAGCAAAAAAGAAAAGAAAAGAAAAAGAAAAAAATTATTAAAAAGAGTTCACAAAGGGGAACAAGTTTGATCTAGGTGAAAAAAAAAGAGGTAGGAAAATGATTTCCTCTTTTCAAAAAGAATAAATCATTTTCCCTATTTTTTAAGGTATTTTTTTTAGATGGAAAATGTCTTGATTATTGATTTTCTGTGAATTGAATGCCCGAAAATTTGAAAAATATTATCATTAGAAGTTGTTTTCCACGAAAGGAATAAAGTCTGAATCTCATATCTTCCTTCTTTTTTCCGGAATGTGTAAAATGTATGTAGCTGTTGCCGAAGGATTTTATGTATTTCTATTCTAAAGACATGAAGAGACAAAGACGTGATAAAATCGAACTGCTTGTATTGTTTTTCTATCCCTGCTACTTCTCTTTTCAAACAAAAGCAAATATAATTTCTCTCCTGACTCCCTTATACTCTGGAAAAAGCTTCTTTTTTACTGTTCATTCATTAATTTTGGCAAAAAAATAATAATATCGTCTAGATTTTTCGGAAACTCTAGTTCCGGCATTGGGGAAATAATATTTTTACAAAATCTATAAGTAACTGGTTTGTATATTATAATCAAATTTATAGTTGGCAGCCAAAAGCGAAATCCACGCTATTATTCCACCTGAAATTTGTTAAAAAGCGAAAATTGAGCCCCCCAACGGTAATTATATGAACAAGTAGATTCTACGGGCAGTACCCAACAACGTTTCAACTTTGACTGCAAAAGTTTTAGGGATGAAGGCATGGGACCTTCCAACTTTTTTGGGTTTGTGCAACCTCGTCTTTAAATTATTATTATTATTATTTACAATTCCATCCTTGAACTTCTTCGAATTTGCCCATTAGTAATCCTTCCGTTAGGTGCTAAGACAAAAATGCTGATGTGACAATTAATTACGCGTGAAGCACTTACATGGTGGCTTCACGCCGCTAACACACTGCTTACGTGGCTTTATGAATTTAAGGAATTTAAGCAATAAAGTTAAGGATTTTGAAAAAAGAGAATTGAAAATTAGATAGAGGAAAAACCATCTTCAGCTCGCTTCAACAAGAGAGGGTGATCACTATTTTACCAGCCATCGACGAGGGTGGCCAAACCATTGCTGGCCACAAGCCATGGTGGCATCGCCGTCATAGATCACACGAAGTGGAGAGGGCGGCAGCCGTCATGAATGTTTGCCAAGGGCTTGCCACCCTTACCAGCAACGGCCAATAGAGACACCGATCAGGGCCATAGCCTTACCTAGCGCAACCTCTCTTTCTCGCGCAAGCACTTCATCCGTCTCTACTATGTGCGTTGCCCTCCATTTCTGTTTGTTGCTTGTAGTGTTTACAAGCGACGAGATCAGGCGTCTAGATGCCGGCAAGGGTCTGGCCACCGTCGCCAGTGGCTGGCGACACCGCGAGCATTCTTTATTTGTGGGGGCAAGGTGAATACGGTTCTCTTTATTTTTATCTTCAATCTTCTTCATTCAGAAACCTCAACGTAATTTATTTTTTAATTTTCTAAATTTGTAAAAAGCAATGTAGGCCCCGCGCTAGCCACATGGGATTGCCACATAAGGACTTAATGACCATTTGGCTACCACGTTAGGGTTTATCCAACCTTCTCACGGATGGAATAACATTGCACAAATCGAAAAATCTGAAGTACTCAATTTTGCAAAACTCAGAAAAGCTCGAGAACTCACGCGACATCATCCCTAAGCTTTATTACAAAAGGGGTTACTATTTTTTTCTTTGCACTTCCTATACGTTCGGAGTTCTTCTTTTTAGTTGATTTCTTATCCAATCCATCAGTAAATGTTTTATTTCTTGATCAAAGTACATATAGTCTTAATTAGTGTGCAACTTTTCGGAGAAGAAGAACAGCACAAGTACTATTACCTTCGTATGATTCTCACTTGAGTGGCATAACATTTTTTCACTCGCTTAAGTACCCCATCGAAATAAATCAATCATTTGAGTATCATTTCTAATAAATCATCATACATGGATATTTTTATTAATTTCCCATCCGATGTGAATTTTTTATTTAAAAAAAATTGAATTATCTATTTTTTTATTTTTGGTTTTCCTTGTTTTAGGGTCCGTCACTAACGACCCTCCCTCTCAACCACGGCCAATGAGGCCACGATGCCCTCCTCATCCAAGGCCTTTGCGGCCACACTGGGCAAGGGCCGCCTCATCCAACAAAATATCTTTATTCTTTGAAGATTTAAGATGAGCATCCATGCTCCTAATGAATCGAATTGAACTTTTGAAAAAATGTAATAAGTTATTAGGTTTCGCTATATTGTACCTCGCAATAAGCGACACTTTTTAAATTTAGCTTAGTATATAGCATCATGTAAGTGTATGCTTTCTCCTCGGTGAATCCTATAAGTAAAGATTTACGTGTCTCGTACATATTTAAGATGTATAATGACCCGCAAACTGTCATAATAGCATTTAACTAGGGTCGAATTATCATGAAAGAACAAACGAAAAAGTTATCTTTCGTCGGCAGATGTGGCATCTCGACATTTTGGATAAATCCTCGACTAATCATGCAATCGAGTAAATTTGTTATTAGACATAAATTCGTAGAATTGAATATTGAGAGAGAGACAATGTCAAGCGCCACTACGGGCTACCTGCTCCCATGGTCAAAAGAAAAAAAAAAACTAACCCCTAATTTACTAAGAATTTAAAAAGAGCGGAAACAAAAATGACGACGAAAATACAAGCATTGAATATAGCTGGAACAGAGAGACTGATGCTAGAGAGATATAGAGAGAGGAGTGACGCATAAGCTTCTCCTCCTTCTTCAACAAGTGTTCACTCTCTCTCTCTCTACACTTCTTGTTGGATTTTATCCCATATCAGTTGTGAAAGGAGCGGATAGTCAGTTTATAAGTGTAAGAAAAAAAATCTTACTTTTTAAACTAATTTTTGGAGAGAAACCCAAGACCACCTAACACTAGTATTGCAGTCTAGGTTACCAACGAGGTTGGACCTAAATGTCACACATGAGATACGAGTAGTTGCTGCTCCAACCCGGGGCCCAATATTTAAGGTGGAGATTGTATTACTTACCAATAAGTATAGACCCAACAATCATACATGAGATAAGAATTGTCAAACTTCAACCCAAGACCCAATATGTGAGGGAGAGATTGTTGGGTTATCCCACATTGATTATGGAATGGCTTGTGCTTGGTTTATAAGTGAGAGAAAATCTCACTCTTTGAGCTAGCTTCTAGGATAAGAGAGGCCCAAGATTACCCAACACGAGTATTATAGCTTAGCTTACCAAATCTAGACCCATAGTTACTTAGGAGATACAAGTTGTTGCTCCTCCAATTTAAGGCCCGATGATTGAGGAGGAGATTTTTAGGATTATCCCAAATCGGTTGTGGAAGAGACAAGTTGTCAATTTATAAGTATAAGAGAAAGTCTCAGCCTTTTAGCTAATTTAAGGATGAGAGAGACTGAAAACCACCCAACACTAGTATCAAAGCTGATGGTTGATTGGTAGCCTACTCCCAATGTGTATAGATGTTTGATGAATATCTCAAGGAGAATCTAGTGACCAATGTGGTTTCTAGGTAGGTAGGCATTGTAGTGTAGTAATACGGGCTCGATAGTCAACTTCATGGTTTGATTTGGAGAAAAAGACTAGGGATGAAGTTGGGCATTGATATATATATTCAAGTTGAGATAAGTTCATCTAAAATGATTCCTAAATTAAAGGGTAGCAAATCTAACACTGAGCTCATATGTGAGGTGAAGATTGTTAGGATGCATGTATGAGTTGTATTAAAGTTATCCATATTAGAGAATTTGTATGGTATTGAGCGGTTAATGTATACTAATTCTCTATGAAGAAATGTGTTCTTAACATCCATTTGAAACTAAAACCAACCACGATTGACAACAATTGTCGTGAGAACTTTGATGGTTAATAATTACTATAGTAGCAAATGTTTCTTTGTAGTTTATTCGGTATGTTTCGATGTATCCCTTGACTAATAATCTAATTTTGTGCCTTTCAATTCAACCATCACTTTTGTACTTGTTCTTGTAAATCCATTGATAACCTACAGGGACATTTCTCAATAGGTTATGGAATAATATCTCGAGTTTGATTTATGTCAAGGGCTTGGAATTCCTTATCCGTGATCTTTCTCCACACAGCTGATTGTTACCCCTTAAGAAAGTTTGTAGACTCAATGTTTGTAACTATAGCTGATAGAAAGGTACACAAATCTGAAGAAATTTAATTATAACAAACGTAATCCTGTATGGGATGGATTGTCAACAAATGATATGTGACAAAATCCAAAGACAAGTTGAGGGTTGAGAAGCTCAAATTGATCGATAAACTGGAGCTATATCCTGGATAGGGTTGGAAGTAAAGCAGCTATGTCTAGATTAAGAGCGTCTTCCCTCTCTCTCTCCAGTTCTTGTCAATCACAAAATCATCAGAAACAATTTGCAAGGGAGCAAAATCCCTATCAAATCTACTATAATCATAGTTGTTAGTATTGCCGCCACTATTCTCCCCTTGAATTTGATCCACGGGAGGAAAATACACGAGTTTCATCAAACGTAACATCTTGAGAAAGAAGCATTATTTTCGATGAAGAGATCAAAACATTTATGAACCTTTTTAACACTAGAATATCCCAAAATATGCATTTGTGTGCACGAGAATCTAATTTAGTCCCCAACGAGGTGTGAGTGTAGCACATACTACCGAATACATGAACATAGGAGAGTTTAATCGACCAGCCAAGGAGCATTTCCATGGGAGATTTGTATTGCAACACTTTACTAGGAATATGATTGGTCAAATAGCAGCTTGTTAGAACCGAATCCGACCAAAAATGTAGGTAAGTTTCCATGGAAGGGATCGTGTTACCTTAAGAAGATGACAATTTTGCCTCTTCGCAACCCTATTGTGTTGGACAGTTTTGACACAAGAAGTCTATATACAATACCTAGACTTTTGAGGAAAGACTCAAATGGGGGATTGGTGTATTTAGTCTCATTGTCAGTGTGCAGTATTTTAATTTAAGCACCATACCATGTATTATCCAAGTAAATTTCTTGAAGAAAATCTATACTTCACTTTTAGAGGTAAGCAAATACAATGAAGTAGTTTGAGATTTATCATCTGTAAACATAATAAAGTACTTAAAACTATCTCGAGATTCAATTGGTGCATTACCCGAACATCATAATGAATCAACTCAAATAGTTCATATGCATAATTTGGCCTTTGATAAAAAAGCAATCCATGCTGTTTAGCAGAATGGCAAGTTTTATGAGAACTTGAATCTAAAGAAAATATAAGATCAATAGACTATAACACCCGATTTGATGGATGCCTCATATGCCAATGCCATAGTTGAGATGTCGAGACTTTATTCTAACTAGCAACCAAAACTGTAATAAAAAAATCAAGAAGTTCATAGCCCCTTTTGCAACCAGACTTCACCAATCTTCCTTCCTGTGGTTTTGTCCCGAAAGATAACCTTATCACAGGAAAAGATAATGTTGCAATTTAGATCCAGTAATTTTTCTACTAGATAATAAGTTAGACGATATTGAGGGCACAAAAAACATATCAGAAGAATTAGAAAATAAATCCAATTTCCTATCCCCGTGAATAGGGACCTTTTCACCACTGACAACCATAATAGGAGAGTAGAAACTAGTAGGAATCTCATGCAAGTAAGTTATCTAAGGAGCACTACCACACATCTAGTTAATAGCTCCTGAATCAATTATAAAACAGTCCATAAATTATGTAAATAAGACAAAGACTTGGACAAGTACAGTATGAGCACCATAGCTTTTGTACAACGCTTATTTGAGTGCTATAACTTCTTTTTATTCACTTAATTGTCACATCAAAGTAAAATCGATCATTCGAGTGTCATTCCAGACAAATTATCCTATGTGGAATTTTTTTTTATTAATTTGCCATTCAAACATGGATTTATATTTTATTTTAGAATTTTTTATTGATTTGCCACGTTAGTGGTGGCGATGCCATGTAAGACAACCAACATCCACATCGAATTTTTCAAAAAGGCAAATTGCTTATAGCACTTAAGTGATTGAATTTTTAAAATTGTGGCAAAAGTTATGGTACTCCCAGTGTACTCATCCCAAAAATGCTTATACATGGGTCCATTGAAGGAGTGATTATTTGAATATTTGAGAAAATTCTCAATTTAGTCTTAAACCTAAGTTAAGGATGTCAATTCAATTTTAACTTTCTAATTTTATTGATATAGTGCTACACATTTGCGTAATATTTAAATGTAGTCTTTCTTGCCTATTCTCGTTCCAAATTGTGACATGGAAATCAACCAATTGCCTATGTTAGCATGCCATTTAGGATGGCCGGCAATAACTAGACGCCATGTCAATGATTTTCAATGGTAATTGGTGAAAAGGACTACATTGGAATATCACCTAAAAGTTTAGGACTACATTTACAAAACTTAAAAGTAGAGCTAATTAAGTGGAATAATTAGTTGTTGACAAGAAATTATGACAGTCGTAATTGCATTATAAGACCATCCAATCAATCTATTGGCAAATACGATATTTTTTTGTCAATTCTAAATGCATTAGAATTTCCAAAGAAAGAGAAGAAAAAAGTAAAAAAAAAAAATCTTAAATTTGGCACATGTAAGAGATATTGAAGTCAATCTGAGGTAATAGGGGGCATCAGAAGTCAAAAAGTGGATGGAAAAAGCGCGAGCCTTTATGCATTTATCATTTTCACATAATTGCTCATTTAAATGTTAAACTTAATCTATTTATTTATATTTGAGTTAATGAGAGTAAAATAAGGATAGAGTATGATAGATTTTCAGAGTCAAGGGCATATGGTGATTAGGAAAAAGGAGAGGCGAAGGAGGTAATTTATAATTAATACTACTTATTTACTAGTGCATAATAATTGCTTTGGTGATATTTAATTTCAATCTATTGAAAATTAAATTTAAAATATTTTTGGATTTTACATGTAAGGGGCCTAATTTATGGAAAGTGCCTAGTTTTATATATATGGCATCCACTTCTATTAATATGTCTTACAAAGAATTAATTAATGCAAGACATATGTTCGTAAGACCCTTATGATAAAGTTTAGAGGGATAACTACAATGATTGGCCCTCCCTAACCTTCACTTGTAAGTAAAAATGCTTGGGATGAAAATAGTAGAAATGCCATAACTTTCGTATGGCATTCACTTGAGTGTTATATATATATTTTCACTCACTTACGTGCCACATCGGAATAAAATTAATCATTTGAATGCCATTTCCAACAAATCATCCTATGTGGATTTTTTTATTTATTAATTTCCCATTTTGATGTGGATTTATTTTTTATTTTGATTTTTTTATTAATTGTCTTCATCAATGCCAACAATGCCACAAAAGATACTCGGCATCTACATTAGACTTTTTGGTGAGGCAAATTGTTAATGGCACTCAAGTGATTGATTTTTCAAATTTGTGGCATTGAACTAAGTGAAAAAAAAAAGAAGAAGTTATATTACTCAAGTAAGCGCCATATAAAAGTTATGGCACTTGCACTGTTTTTATCTCAGCAAATACATTACCAGAAGTTTAAACCATGTTTCTTGAGTCAAAACTCTGCTGAGACACACCGCTGGAGGACATTAGTTTTTGGAGTTGCAAAGTTATTTATCCTAGAGATGTTTGCATATATGTAATAATGACCTAACTAACAACTCTAGGATCTGTAGCCCTGTCCTTATTAGGTCGCAAGTGAGGGTAAAAATCCCAACAACAGTCCTATATATGCCCATTTTTGCTACAATACGACAGTGAAACTTGGTATTACGACCGCAGCCTTTCCCTTTGACACCATTAAAACGAGTGTTGATACTAGTTTGGTTGCCAAAATTAATTTTATCAGCCAAACTCTCTACCAGTCTATCCCTCGATTTGGGTTCAATATCCATCAACCTTCGACAAGTGTCTTCTCGTTGAATAATGGCACAGACATTAGCAAGCGATGGTAGAGTAGCGCTCATAAGAATCCATCTCTTTAACATCTTCATATCCAGGACGAATACCAGCAAGCAACTGAAATATGTGATCTTGTTCTTCTCACTGAGTATACACATCAATAGATTAAACTAGGGGATGTTACTGTCCAAGTGCATCCCATTTTTGCTTAAAATCGCGAATATGTTCAGTGAAGGATTGACCATAGGCTTGCTCAGTATGCGCACTCTCCTACTGCAACTCAAAATCTGGAAAGCATTGTCTTTATGTCCATACATATCACGAAGAGAGTCCCACAAGGCTTTTGCAATCTTAGAATATGCAAAAAAATCTTCCAGGTCTGAGGTTCATGGAGTCAAAAATCCATTACATGAAGAAATTGTAAATAGCTTGCCACTCGGCATATTTAGAATTAGAAATAGGAAGGGGTTCGATCAAGCCATTAACATGCCCCTACTTTGATCTTGTTGGGATATAATATGCAGAAACGACAGGATCTTGCAATTTACGTCAATGTGAAATCACCCCAGAGAAATAAATAAGAAAAATAAGGACACCAGAAATTTATGTGGTTCGGTCGGAGTATCGGTACCTACATCCACGGGGAGAGCCAGCAGCAAATATAATCCACTAAAATCGGAGAATCAGAATTTACAATCGCTCAATTACTCAAGTGTTTCTCACACCTAGATTTAACCTAAAACCCAAAGTGTTTATAAATAAATAACTCACTTGGGTATAAACTTACGGCACAAAATTACTGCGCGTTCAAGCTCAAAACAATACACTCTTCGTACGGCTTTGCGTATTTCTTCAAAGCTTCGCGTAGAATCTGCCTTGGCAGACGTGCGGCTTCACGCTCGCTTCTTCTATGTAGGGTTTCTTTCTGCCGCTCGCGCCAAAACCCAAAGAAGGAAATTATATCAGTTTTATATGTGTGCCCAGGTCAAAGTTTGACCTGGGCCCACCACCACGTTTGGATTCTTACACAAGCAGAAGACTTCACGCCAAGATGCAATGGAATTCGGCCATCGACGTGGAGTGTGCGCGCGTGCGCCCAAGGTCAAACTTTTGACCTTGGGCCCCACCAACTTCCTCTTCACGTGTAGACTCCATGAGGAAATTCGCTTCTTATACGTGTGCCCACTTGGGCCCACGGCCAGATTCCTTTCTCAACTTTATTTCCTCTCTAGTAAATCCGTCGCGAGTCTAGCAAATCTCAAACTCGAGTCATAAATTTAACAATTCTCCACCTTGGCTCGATATTTGAAGCCAAGTTATAGTGCTCATCATCAATGCTGCTCTCCCAATGCCTCGATGGGTGCTCACTCTTCACATACGCCAATAGAGCTCAAGCAAAGCTTGAGCTTTGCCAAAGGAACAGACTTAGTCATCATGTCTGCTGGGTTATCTGCTGGGTTATCTGCTGTAGCAATCTTTTTAATAGTAACAATACCCTTAGCTAAGACATCTCGGATGAAGTGGTACCCGACGTTGATATACTTCGTTCGCTCGTGATAAACTGGATTATACGCCAAATATATCGCACCTTAGTTATCACAGTGTATATCCACACTTTTCTGTTCTAAACCAAAGTCTGAGAGCAAACTTTGTAATCATATCGCCTCCTTCGCTACAAAGGTTAGTGCCATGTACTATGTCTCAGTCGAAGACAAGGCAATGCGATCCTGTAAGGACGCTTTCCAACTAACTGCACCACTTGTTAGCGTAAACACGTACCTTGCTAAAAACCTGCAATCATCCAAGTCACCGGCGTGATTCGAATCCATTAAACTAGTGGTCTCACTGCCATTGCTGTCCCTCCGGTATACTATACCCACATCTGTTGTCCCCTTCAAATATATGAGAATCCACTTTACAGCTTCCCAATGAGCTTTACCAGAACGCTTCATGTAGCGACTAACCACACTCACAGCTTGTGAAATATTAAGCCTAGTGCACACCATATCATACATAATACTATCCATGACATTAGAATAAGGAACACGGGACATATACTCATCCTCCTCCTTAGTCTACGGTGATAATTTATTTGAAAGTTTAAAGTGCTTCGCTAAAGGTGTACTTACAGATTTTGCTGACTGCATATTAAAACGTGCCACTATCTTCTCAATATATTTCTTTTAAGATAGACGTAAAACTCTTGTAGTCCCGTCACTCAAAATCTCCATACCCAAAATTTTCTTTGTAGCACTTAAATCTTTCATCTCAAATTCAGCATTTAACTGCCTCTTCAGCACATCAATATCAGACATATTTTTAGTTGCTATCAACATATCATCAACATATAAGAGTAGATAAATCAAAGAACCGTCATCCAATCTCCTAAAGTAAACGCAACTATCCATCCGACTCTTCTAATAGTTTTGACTAGCCATGAAAGCATCAAAACGTTTATACCACTACCTAGGAGACTATTTCATCCCATACAAAATATTTTTTTAACAAGCAAACATGATATTCCTTACTTGGAATAGCAAATCCCTCCAGTTGCCTCATGTAAATTTGCTCCTCCAACTCACCGTGAAGAAACACAGTTTTTACATCTAATTGCTCTAACTCGAGATCCTGCGAAGCAACTAAGGCGAGTAAAACATGAATAGAAGTATGTCTTACCACAGGAGAGAACACCTCATTGTAGTCAATGCCCTCATGCTGTGTATATCCCTTCGCCACAAGTCTCGTCTTATACCTCGCTGCTTCGACACCGGGAATGCTCTCTTTCTGTTTGAAGACCCATTTATTTCCGACAATCTTTTGGCTCTTAGGTACTTTGACCAGCTCCCATGTCTGATTTCGATGGAGTGATTCCATCTCTTCACGTATAGCCCCTAGCCATTGCGACGACTCTAAACTAGCCATCGCCTCAGAGTAAAACGAAGGCTCATCTATCTCCACCTCATCACCTACAGTTAATGCATAAGCAATATTTGTATAACCATAACGTACCGGTGATTTAATTTGCCTTCTTTGTCTATCTGCGGCTATAGTGTGCTGCGGCTTTACTGGTTGTTCACTATCACCGACTTCAAGAATTGCGACTTCATCTGCAGTCTCAACTTCAATTACCTTTGAGGTTTCCGGAGTCTCCACCTAAAGCTCCACCTCACTAATGACACCATGATTTGTCTTCTCTGCTGGTTGTGTCTCAAAACTCCTCTGTTGAAACATTGTAGTCTCGTCGAAGATTACATCTTTGCTGATTAGAAATCCGGATGATCTGGGATCAGTGCATCACATCTGGTAGCCTTTCACCCTATGTGCATAACCCAGAAATATGCACTTCTTCGCTCTCGGCTCAAACTTACCATCACTCGCATGAGCATACGTAGGACATTCGAATATTCGTAATTCAGAATAATCAACAGGTTTCCCTGACCATACTTCCTCAGGAGTCTTTCACTCGATAGCAGATGATGGAGATTGATTAACCAGGTAACACGACATGTTCACTACTTCGGTCCAAAATTCCTTGCCAAGTCCTGCATGTGAAAGCATGCATCGAGCTTGATCAAGTAAAGTTTTGTTCTTTCGTTTTGCCACGCGATTCTACTGTGGTGTCCCAGGTACTGTGCGGTGTCTTACAATACATTATTTCTCGCAGAACTCGGTAAAATCTTTACCACATAACTCCATGCCATTATCGGTTCTCAGGCACTTGATCTGTTTATTTTACTGCTTTCAATCAATACCTTAAATTTTTTGAACCGATCAAACATATCATATTTGTACTTCAGAAAGTGAACCCATACCTTCCTGGAATAGTCGTCGATAAAAGTCAGCATATATCAGGGACCTCATTTCGAAGGAACCGAAGATGGGCCCCAAACTTCTGAATGAATATATTCAACTGGTTGTTTGGTCAAATGAATAGTTGTAGTAAATTTAACTTGGTGCTGTTTCCCATTGATGCAGTGCTCACATAAGTCTAGTTTCCCTGTTTTCTAACCCTTCAATAACTCCCTTTCACTCAGCATCGTTATACCTGTCTCACTCATGTGCCCCAAACGCATATGCCATAATTGAGTCAAGTTAGAGTCTGACTCACCTAATGAAACTGCAGTAGTTCCGGTCACGGTCTCTCCTAATAGATGATAGACAGTATTCACTTTCTTCCCCTTCATCATTGTCATGGCACCTCGAGAGATCTTCAGTACTCCATCTTCAGTGGTGTACCTACACCCGATATCATCGAGTGTCCCTAGAGAAATAATGTTCTTCTTGAGCTTCGGTACATGCCTTATATCTGTCAATGTGCACACTACCACATCGTGCGTCCGGATCCGAATTGTCCCTATCCCCACAACCTTATAGATTGCATTATTCCCCAAAAGAACTCTACCACCATTTGCAGTTTGGTAAGTAGTAAACCAGTTCTTATGAGGCGTCATATGATAAGAACACCCTGAATCCAGCACCCATTCATCTCTTGACGAAGTAGCAGTCACAAATAAAACAACTTCTGCATCCCTAGTGCTCCCCTCAGCAACGTTTGCCACACTAATTGTGGCATTCTGCTTATCAACTTTATTTCTCCGCTTTGGACAATCTCTCCTAATGTGCCTCTCCTCGTGACACTCAAAGCACTTCACACGTCCCTTAGACTTTCTATGGCGTGATTTTGATATGCTTTTACCTCTGCTGCTACTAGGCTCTTGATGTTGTTCTCTACCCCGAATCGACAGTGCTTGCGCTGCTCCTTTCGCCAGATCGTCATCTCGCAACTTTCTCTACCACTCCTTAGAGAATAAGACGGACTTTACATCTTCTGAGGTGATTGTAGTACGCCCCTACAATAGTGAATCAGTAAAGTGCTCTCATGACTTTGGTAAAGAGGCTAACAATATCATGCCCTACTCTTCATCATCAAGTATCTTACCAACGTTCTTCAGATCCATCATGAGTTTATTAAATTCATCTAGGTGGGTTTTGATAGACGTACCTTCAGTTTATCTAAATTAAAACATTTTTTTTCAGCATGTACAAGCGATTGTTCAAACCTTTCTTTACATAGAGTGCTTGAAGGTTTGCCCATAATGTTGTGGCATCCTTCTCCTCAGCAACCTCTATTAAGACTTCATTCGTCAAATTTAACAGGATTATGCTCTTTGCTTTTTCCATTAGCTTTACCCTTTCAGAGGCTTTCATTATAATCGGTAACTCATCTTCACCATCCAATGTCTTGACCAAACCTTGTGTTGTCAATAAAGCTTGCATCTTGATGCTCCATAACACAAAGTTGTTGCTCCCATCAAACTTCTCAATTTCAGATTTCCTCTCAGACATAATTGCAATAACATAATTTTTAGATAATAATCAGACAAGCAAAAGCTCTAAATCACAATCAAGAAATCCAACCCCAAGCTCTGATACCAATTGTTGGGATATAATACGCGGAAACGACATGATCTTGCAATTTACGTCAACGTGAAATCACCCCAGAGAAATAAACGAGAAAAATAAGAACACCAGAAATTTACGTGGTTCGGTCCGAGTATCAGTACCTACATCAACGGGGAGAGCCATCATCAAATATAATCCACTAAAATCGGAGAATCAGAGTTTACAATCGTTCAATTGCTCAAGTGTTTCTCACACCTAGATTTAACCCCAAATCCAAAGTGTTTATAAATAAACAACTCACTCGGGTATAAACTCACGGCACAAAATTACCGCGCGTTCAAGCTCAAAACAATAGACTCTTCATATGGCTTCGCATATTTCTTCAAAGCTTCGCGTGGAATCTGGCTTGGTGGACGTGCGGCTTCACGCTCGCTTCTTCTACGTAGGGTTTCTTTCTGCCGCTCACTCCAAAACCCAAAGAAGGAAATTATATTAGTTTTATATGTGTGCCCAGGTCAAAGTTTGATGTGGGCCCACCACCACGTTTGGGTTCTTACTCAAGCAGAAGACTTCACGCCAAGGTGCAGTGGAATTCGGCCATTGACGTGGAGTGTGTGCGCGCGCGCCCAAGGTCAAACTTTGGACCTTGGGCCCCACCAACTTCCTCTTCACGTGCAGACTCCATGAGGAAATTCGCTTCTTATACATGTGCCAACTTGGGCTCACGGCCAGATTCCTTTCTCAATTTTATTTCCTCTCTAGTAAATCCCGTCGCGAGTCATCGGTGACTTTTGTTGATACTTGATGACGGTGGGGTTAGGTAACAGCGAAAATTGAGCCCACCAACAGCAATTAGATTTAACAAGTAGACGCTATCGGCAGCGCCCAGCGACGACCCAATTTGATTGCAATAAGAACGACATGGCTTTTCCGGTTTGTGCAATGCCACGTTTGAAATTTGTTTTTAATGCAATTAAGCCCTTAAATCTTTTTCTTTTTGTGCAATATTAATCATTTCGCAGATGTTTGGAAGAAAATGTTGATGTCGAAATCAAATAGCAGTCGAGTGCTTACTGGCAGCCATTTTTCGCTAACATGGGAAATGACATTAGCAGTACTATAACTTTTGTATAGCGTTTACTTTAGTATCAAAACTTTTCAATGGATCAGTCAAGAGTCAACTTGGAGAAAAAAATGATCACTTAAGTGGCTTTGATGACAAATTTCGACCAAAAGTCTTATGTGGCTTTTTTAATTATTCCAACGTGGCTATTTTAATTAGTAATATACAATTTCAAGGCTCTCTTTATGAAAAAGAAAATCCAACTTGGAAATTCTAGCCACTCTCTTTCTTATAACCAAACGACGTCATTCCAATTGACCCATCCATCTTCCCCATGGCCACCATCTTCGTCACCTCCAGTTTTCCCTCGCTTGGCTTCATCTCCTTTCGTGCATCATAGCCGTGACACACCTTATCACTACTCAGCCCTCTTTCAGTTCCGACGCTACCTCCTGTGGGTCTCCAACAGTCGGCGACTATTGTTATTGTCCATGGAGAGGCGTGACCGAGAGGCTCTAATTAATTAAGGACAGTTTGGCAACTATAAAGGTCTTAGGCAAGGATAATGTAGATGTTGAAATGTTTCCTATATGGCTAACTCTCATTTGTGAATTATAATGTGTGAATAGTAGGGATGGGCAATGAATGACTTTGACTAAGATAAATTAGAATTAGAAATCATACGATTGCAACAAGCTGAGTAAGAAAACCAATAATTTATTTACATTAAGTGGCAAAAATAAAAGAAGAAACAAGAAGCTAGAAGTACCAAATTCTCAAAGAATGGCATGAAGATCCTCTAATTAGAGTGACAGACTATCTATTGGAAGAAGCCTTTATGTTAGCAATAGAGTAGACTTGCATGTGGACCTCAGTTTCGAGGTCAATTGTCTGTCCCCGAAAGTTGCTTAGAACGTAGTCCATAAGATGCACTTTACTAGTTTCAACACAGCTGGTGGACAAGAAATGCGAAAGAAACTAGTACCTAAAGAGCAAAGTTTGGAGAAAATAAGACAATAGATGGACTCAAAACTTCAAAATACCTTGAAAACTAGTCTTAGATCGCCAAGAATCGGTCGAAAAGTTCTCAAACCGGTTAGAAAAGTGCCTCAGAACCAGTAAATTGGGTTTAACTGAACCGTTCATCACCGGTCCTATCAACAATCAACGGTCAGATGTTGACGTGGCAGCGCTGATGTGGTGGATGACATCAGCACGCAGGAGGAGCTTTTGGCTCGTAGAGCTCTGGTGATGCATGGATCTCACGTACAATGGCCTCTGGCGGTGCATATGGGCGTGTGCGACGGGTTATGGCAACAAAATTTGAGTGGCTGGCTCCGGTGACGATGGCGAGTTGAGTGGTGCTGTTATTTTTTCGAAAGAACAACCAAAATGTGTCAAAATAGTGCTGAAATGTGGTAGGCTCAGTAGATTAGGATCTGGTTCGTCTAAGGCCGGTGAGTCTGGTGACGTTGTATGTCTTCCCAGATGAGCAACGAAAAGAGTCACGAACAGCAGCTGAAGTTGAGGGCTTGGCAAAGAAATGAGAGTGACGTGGCCGATGTGGTTACCTTTGTGATGACCACCGTGGAGAAAAATATGGCCGATGCAGCTGGTATTATTATGATTCAGACTCGATGAACGCTCCCTCAAAACACAATGAGAATCTGATACCAGATGAAAATTGTGATGAGAAAAAAAAAATGTAATATTTTATATATTATCCAATATGGAGTACTGAGTGGTTTATAAGCTTTACTAGATAACTATCTAATATAGCACAATATCAGTTACAATTACTATGTACCAATCAAGGAAAATATACAGAATCTCATGAATATACTAAAACGCGGTTGGTCTATAGTGTCTTTTGTTTGTTTCCAAGCTTCTTCTTTCGCTTCAATTTTGGTTTGGTCTGCTTTAAAATTTGAAGTTAGCAGTCTAGATCCCAGCATTGCTGTTGAATTAGTTCCGAGATTCCATAAATTATTGGAAAATCTAGTGGTGGAGCATACTTTCCGAAGATCGGTAACTCCTTACAAGCATTATTGGAAAGACCGAGCATTTCTCGTAATTACTGTTCTGGATCTGAATCAGCATTCTCCATTCCTTCCATTAGATGGTCAGTGATCCTGCTTCTGTGGTCAATGACCTGACATTTTGATTGTTCTCTTTCTGGTGATTGCTCGTTCCATTCACCCGTTACTTTCATGAGCGTTATTGTGTTCTAGTGTATAGTCAACCTTTCTGGCAGCGAAGAAACTCAAGTCAGTAGTTATACTGGGCTTCATTAGATCTCTTTCGTGGTCTCAACACTTTATTTCGTAAATGATGCGGCCATTGATAAGTATGTTTAGGATATGCAAATCTAGTTTGAGACTTTCTATTCCTTGGATCTAGTAATGGCTTTTGTGCCTACGGAACAATCTCTAGGCGTCACCCGCGTATATATCCAAAAAGGAACACGCAGTTTGAAACAAGGTCAGAACGAGCAGCACCACCGCAGCGACCATGGAGATCCCAGACCACGGGTTGCTGAAGTAGTCTCGGTGGAGGATGACCCTCCACCGGTACCAAGCAGCCTTCCACTGGTGCCACCGGTTCCTGCTGTACGCGTTCAGTTTCTGGCACTGGCTCGAGTAGACGAACTTGCTAGAGTCCCTCATGGTCTCCTTGTACATGCTGTTGAAGAGATGAGCCACATCATCCGCGCTTCCAAGCCGATTTTCCAAAATTCCACAGCTGATTAGAATGTCGATGTCTTCGGGCGTGTCAATGAGGCTGTCCATGAGAATGGCGTAGCTGCTGATGTACTTTTCATCATGGTGGCACTGCTCATACGCAATCATGTTCCTGAAGTACGGCTCGGTCCACTTGTGCACAACCACATGCCGCATCACAAGGATACCATCCTTGAAGTCAACATCGAGCACGGAGGAGGTTCCCTCGCCCTGTCTGAACTTGACCCCGGCCTCTTGCAGCTCCTTTGCACTCCGAGTCAGCTGGAATTTCTTGCCCTCTTTGTGCGTCACGCGCCGAGGGAATGCAGGCAGTTGCAGGGCTCGCACGTAGTCCACCAGGTGCTTCACCTGAACTCTCGTGCTTGCAAGCTCATGCCCGTGCAGGACGTCTCTGAAGTACTCGTAGCTAAGCTTGAAGAATGTGACAGTGGTACTCAATGTCGTGAGGCTGTATAGATACTCGAGGACAAAGAACGGGACTTGATTTTCCAGCAGCAGGAGGTCGTGGAATACAGCGTTGCTCATCCACTGCTTGCTGAATATCTCGTCGTTCAGGTCTCGGTGCTCAGGGTCGTGGTTCCAGTAATGGTTCGTTATGAACAGCTCGACTAAAAAAACTGCGTCCACTAAGATAATTTCTACGAGCTCATAGCTGCCTTGGGTGAGCTTTTCTTGGTAGCATTGCCGAATGCGGTCTTCCGATTCGCTGATCATTCTGGTACAAGCTGGGAGGTCGGCCTTGCAATGGCGAAGGAAGCCTGTCACGTACCTCAGTTTGATCTCCTCCGTCAACTGAAGCTCTTTCTTACCATAGTGGAACGGCCCGATAGAAATGACTTGAGGCGTGTAGGCCTCTGCGTTTGCTTTATGCAACTTCTCAGGCACTCGATAGATGCAACACTCTTCGGACACGAGAGGCAAGTTGTCCATCTTCGTCTTCATAGTAACCAGAACTTCCTTGGCAATCGGACTCATTTCTAAACGAGTGAAAGAAGAAGGTGACAAGTCCATGAAACTAGAAAGAGTGAAAGGGTACATTTGGGCATAATTCTATCGACATTCTCATTCGTGTCGCGGTGATTTGGTGCCTAATGATGCGAATGAATTAAGCACATGTTCTTTTTTTTTTCCATTTAACAGGACTCAAAGACCCGTCTAAAAGAAAAACAAAGCCAAAAAACAACGGAAAAATGATTTTTTCTTTTCTTTTCCTAGTAGAACGGAAAACATGCCCCAGCTCGCGATGCATTCACTGAGTTCTAGATTTTACCTGCGGCACCTTGCTGTGTTTCTGCCATTGGGCGAATCGGAAATGTCGTTCAGTTTTAGGAGGCCTTGTGCTACAACTAGTTGAGGAAATAACTGAAAGAATCTGCAAAAGCTTGAGAAACGAATAATGGAAGACCGTCAGCTCCCCAGATCCCCCACGGCCGTGCAGCAAAGTTAATTTGCCGTTAAAATCACGTGGCTACAAATAATACAAGATCATAGCTCCATAAATTCTACTGGAACTTGCATAATCTAACCATCCATTTCTCTATCAAATGCATATGTAGTTTCTATACTATTTGATGTGAAAATAATTGCAGCATGTAGTTATTAAACAAGAAAAAGTCTTAAACCTATTGTATGGTGGTCAATTGTTCTAAACCTTTTAATTGTACAAATTTAGTCCTAGACTTTTTGATAATTATTAATTTAGTCATAATCCTTTTAACAGTTTGTCAATTTAGTCCTTTTGGTCAATTTTGGCTGAAAATCACTGATGTGGCGATTTAGTCAAGGCTAACTATCGTACATGGCACGACAGTACTACCGCGTTATAGTTTTTACAATTTTTGTATTTTATGATTTTTTTTTCTTTTTTCCTTTCCTTTCCTTTTATTTTCTTTTACTTTTTTTTTTAAATCTTTTTCCCTTTTTCCCTACACTAGCCTTAGGTGAGGGCCCTCGTTGGCCCAAGCACAAATGTCCCTCGCTCGATGCCAACGGAGGAAAAAGGGCAAAAAAAAAAAAAACCAAGAACATGATAAAAGAAATGGTAAAGAGATAAAAAAAGATTTTAAAATTCATAAGATAAAAAAAAAAACCCACGCCACTGTTGGCTGTATCACGTAGGATGGCCAGCATTAACTAGATCATGGTCAGCAATTTCAAACCAACATTGATCGCAATGACTAAATCGACAAATCGTTAAATGTTTGAGACTAAATTGATAAATCATCAAAACATTGAGTACTAATTTGGCAAAATTAAAAGATTTAGGACTAAATTGGCAAGTTGTCAAAATGTTTATAATGGAAGACCATCAGCTCCCCAGATCCCCCACAGCCGTGCAGCAAAGTTAATTTGCCGTTAAAATCACGTGGCTACAAATAATACAAGATCATAGCTCCATAAATTCTACTGGAACTTGCATAATCTAACCATCCATTTCTCTATCAAATGCATATGTAGTTTCTATACTATTTGATGTGAAAATAATTGCAGCATGTAGTTATTAAACAAGAAAAAGTCTTAAACCTATTGTATGGTGGTCAATTGTTCTAAACCTTTTAATTGTACGAATTTAGTCCTAGACTTTTTGATAATTATTAATTTAGTCATAAACCTTTTAACAGTTTGTCAATTTAGTCCTTTTGGTCAATTTTGGCTGAAAATCACTGATGTGGCGATTTAGTCAAGGCTAGCTATCGTACATGGCACGACAAGTACTACCGCGTTATAGTTTTTACAATTTTTGTATTTTATGATTTTTTCTTTTTTTTTTCTTTTTTCCTTTCCTTT
The DNA here is from genome assembly GCA_017140185.1 of Eucalyptus polyanthemos subsp. polyanthemos. Taxonomy (NCBI): domain Eukaryota; kingdom Viridiplantae; phylum Streptophyta; class Magnoliopsida; order Myrtales; family Myrtaceae; genus Eucalyptus; species Eucalyptus polyanthemos. The sequence continues at coordinate 27,761,599 of CM029459.1, forward strand.
CCTTTTATTTTCTTTTACTTTTTTTTTTAAAATCTTTTTCCCTTTTTCCCTACACTAGCTTAGGTGAGGGCCCTCGTTGGCCCAAGCACAAATGTCCCTCGTTCGATGCCAACGGAGGAAAAAGGGCAAAAAAAAAAAAAAAACAAGAACATGATAAAAGAAATGGTAAAGAGATAAAAAAAGATTTTAAAATTCATAAGATAAAAAAAAAAACCCACGCCACTGTTGGCTGTATCACGTAGGATGGCCAGCATTAACTAGATCATGGTCAGCAATTTCAAACCAACATTGATCGCAATGACTAAATTGACAAATCGTTAAATGTTTGAGACTAAATTGATAAATCATCAAAACATTGAGTACTAATTTGGCAAAATTAAAAGATTTAGGACTAAATTGGCAAGTTGTCAAAATGTTTATAATGGAAGATCGTCAGCTCCCCAGATCCCCCACGGCCGTGCAGCAAAGTTAATTTGCCGTTAAAATCACGTGGCTACAAATAATACAAGATCATAGCTCCATAAATTCTACTGGAACTTGCATAATCTAACCATCCATTTCTCTATCAAATGCATATGTAGTTTCTATACTATTTGATGTGAAAATAATTGCAGCATGTAGTTATTAAACAAGAAAAAGTCTTAAACCTATTGTATGGTGGTCAATTGTTCTAAACCTTTTAATTGTACGAATTTAGTCCTAGACTTTTTGATAATTATTAATTTAGTCATAAACCTTTTAACAGTTTGTCAATTTAGTCCTTTTGGTCAATTTTGGCTGAAAATCACTGATGTGGCGATTTAGTCAAGGCTAGCTATTGTACATGGCACGACAGTACTACCGCGTTATAGTTTTTACAATTTTTGTATTTTATGATTTTTTCTTTTTTTTCTTTTTTCCTTTCCTTTCCTTTTATTTTCTTTTACTTTTTTTTTTTAAAATCTTTTTCCCTTTTTCCGTACACTAGCCTTAGGTGAGGGCCCTCGTTGGCCCAAGCACAAATGTCCCTCGCTCGATGCCAACGGAGGAAAAAGGGCAAAAAAAAAAAAAAAAAAACAAGAACATGATAAAAGAAATGGTAAAGAGATAAAAAAAAGATTTTAAAATTCATAAGATAAAAAAAAAAACCCACGCCACTGTTGGCTGTATCACGTAGGATGGCCAGCATTAACTAGATCATGGTCAGCAATTTCAAACCAACATTGATCACAATGACTAAATCGACAAATCGTTAAATGTTTGAGACTAAATTGATAAATCATCAAAACATTGAGTACTAATTTGGCAAAATTAAAAGATTTAGGACTAAATTGGCAAGTTGTCAAAATGTTTATAACTAAATTAGCATAATTTATGGTCTATAACTGATTCCCCCCCCGCGGGTACAATAACTTTAGGACTTTTCAAATAATTTTTCCTGTCACTAAATATAATGCTCTAGCTGACACAAGAAGAACTGAATTGAATGATGTTGAATGAAATATTAAGAAGGCTTACCTGAGATTCAAGATCAAGAATGCACTCTTCCTTCTTGCCGTCACTGGAGAACTCCGGTTTGCTTCCCAGACTTATATAGTGAGAAACAGTGCGATACACGAAAAAATAGCTATAGGGGGACAAAAGAAAGATACAATATTCTTTTACCCTCTATGAAGCATTATTATCTTATACGCACGAAGGAAGGTCTGACCATTACTATCAACCGTAAAGGAAAAAGAAAAAAGGGCACAAAACATAGTACAGAGTTATTTCATTTCTTTGCCATTAAGCCAAAAAGATTCCCCTTGGTCCAACTTTATCTAGATTGTTTGAGAAGTTTTTGATCAGAAAAAAGGCATAATTCTTTGGTCACAATTACACTACACTATGAAGTACTTTAGTTATTCGTAGTGATGCAACAGCGAAAGCTAAATTCTTCTTGTCATAATGTTTGTTCTAAGACTTTTTCTGTGGTTACATTTATCCATACGACTATTTAAGGCTTATGGCATGGATTAGCTCCCCTGTGCTTGTTGTGTATCAATAAATACTCTTTACTTATATATAGAAAGAGCATTATGATTGTTATGAAATACATGAATGAATATTCATTATATTCATCTTATCTAATGTACTTATTATGGTACATTTGTATCATACATTCTAAGTGCATCTCCCTATACGATGAATGTTAATCTCCCTATTAAATGTATGTATTATTCAATACATTGATATTAATGATAAGTACATTCTTGTTTTCCTATAAATAGGAGCTTAGTTTTTGTTGTAGACATAACAGTGATATACTAGAAATAAAATCTTCTCCTCTGACTTTCTCTACTATCTTTGGTGTTTACCTACTTTATCTTCTCAATCTCTTTATTCTCTCTATTACATATTTGCAACGCAATAGCACGAAGATCTACCGACTGAGTAAGTAATTTTTGCAAGGTATGTATTCTTTTTATTAATCAACTTATACTTCATATTCTTCTATCAATTATTCGTTTTTATTTTTCCTGGACCGAAGCCAAATTTCAAATCTAAAAGTATCCTCTTGCTCCTGAAGTGGTAGTGGATATTTGGAAATCATTTTAATTAATTTAAGGGTTTATGTTTGCAAGGATTATGACAAATATTGAAAAGCCCAAATTCCACATCTTGGAAGTGAGTGGAAAGAATTATCTATCCTGGTGCATTGACATGGAAATGCACCTCCAAGGGCAAGGTCTCGCTAATGCAATATAGAGGATGGAACCTCAAATGCAAAAGATAAAGCAAATGTGCTGATTTTTATTCGCCGTCATTTGCATGAGAGCCTGTAGACTCAATAATTTATCCGTTCGAGACCCTCAGGTTTTGTGGAGGAGGTTGAAGGATAGGTAAGATCATACCAAGACCGTTATCCTCCCTTAAGCACAATATGATTGGCAAAATCTCAGACTACAAGATTTTGAATTAGTGTCTGACTATAGTTCTGCTTTATTTGATATTGTTTCTCGGCTTGAGTTATGCGGTATCAAACTCGCTAATGCGGAATTGTTAATGAAAAATTTCTCCACCTTCCATGCTTCGAATATTGTATTGCAACGGCAATATTGATAGCGTCAGTTTGCCACATACTCTGAATTAATTTCTGTGCTTCTTACTACCGAGCAAACTAATGAATTGTTGCTAAAAAATCATGATCTTAGACCTGTTGGCTCAAAAGCATTGCCTAAAGCACATGCTAACTTTGAAAAAAATACTAGCTATTTTAAGGGCTATAAGCGCAGGCAATGACATAATCTTATAAAGGATGGTAGGAAATTTAACCGTCCTAGGAAATATAACTTTGGCCTGAATCATGGCAAAGAAAAGAAGCCAAAGAAGGTGATTAATGAAAGTATTTGTCATTTTTGTGGCATGACTAGGCACTGGTCACATACTTGTCATACGCCAAGCATCTTTAAAAAATACGGACAAATGTGGTGAATCTCATACCATTGAAATCAATCCTACTGCCATAACCACTATTGATGCCAACAATATCTCCGTTGGTGGGACTCCTTTTGCTGCTAAAGTAGCAAATGCATCCCTGGATGTCTCTGATTTCTTTGAGGACCTCTGATTACTTTGATAAGGCATTAGTTTGGTGGATGATAATTTAAACTTCGAATTCTATGATTCTAATAATTTTTTTAGTTGTTTTGCTTTAAATGTATTATTTTTTTTTATTGTTCTTTAATATGGTTATGAAATGCTTATGAACCTTATATAATATTTACTTTGAATTTTTATTTAACTTTATAACTAATATACAAATTTTATGATACTTAACACCTGAAGTTGTCAATATAAATGCAAATGAAAAATACCGAGAAAAATGAAGATGTTTGTATACTTGATAGTGCAACAACACATACTATATTTCATAGTAGATACTTTTTTTTTTAGTATGACATTGTGTAAGGCATAAATCCATACAATATTAGGTCCTATTCCAATTATTGATGGTTTTGGGAATGCTAGAATTGTGTTGCCAAATGGCACCATCCTGCATAGAGGATGCGTTTCTAAGCATTAGATCAAAAAGGAATCTGCTCAGTTTCAAAGATATGTATCGTAATGGGTACCATATTGAGACTATTTATAAGCAAGATAAGGAATATATTGGCATTTCCTCTTATAAGATAGGCTTAAAGACCATCCATGAGAAGCTAGAAGCTTCTTCTATGGGTTTGTATTGTGTCATGATTAAGGCTGTTGAAACTTATGCCACCACATCCTGGAGATTAGTAAACCCAAATCAGTTTGGACTATGGCATGATCGCCTTAGTCACCCCGGCGCTTCAATGATGTGTAGAATTATTCAAAATACAAAATGGCATATTTCAAAGGATATAAAGGTATTGTTGTCCAAAGATTATAATTGTGAGGCTTGTTCACAAGGAAAGCTCATTATCAAATCTTCTATAACAAAGGTTAATTTTGAATCTCCTTTATTCTTGCAAAGAATTCTGGGTGATATTTGTGGATCAATACAACCACCAAGTGGACCATTTCGATATTTTATGGTATTAGCGGACACATTCTGTAGATTGTCTCATATTTGCCTATTATCTACGCGTTTTGCACGATTACTTGCGCAAATTATAAAGCTCCGGGCACAATTCATTGATTATCCAATTAAGAGCATAATGATGAATAATGCTGGTGAATTTATATCAAAGAGTTTTGATACCTATTGTGTTGTTGAGAACCCAGTTGCATATATTCATACTTAAAATGGGTTAGCAGAATCCTTGATTAAACATATCTAAATCATTGCCCGCACTCTATTATCGAGAGTGAATCTCAATGATACGGCATGGGGTCCAGCTTTAATAAGATTACGCACCACTGCTAGTCTTTTACAACCTCCCATTCAAATGGTTCTTGGTTATGAACCAAATAATTCACATTTGCGCACCTTTGGTTGTGTAGTACAGGTACTTGTAGCACCGCCAAAAAGAACGAAAATGGGTCCCCAACGCCGTTTGGGCATTTATGTTGGATTTAATTCACCGTCTATCATTAGGTTCTTGGAACCAACTACCGATGATCTTTTTACTGCTAGATTTGTAGATTGTCCTTTCGATGAGACTAGGTTTCTATCAATTGGGATACCTACAACTTCCATGATTGCAAAACAAAAACCAGTTAAGGTTTTCTCCTAGAATGAGAAAAATTTATCTCAATTAGACCCAAGGACTCCTGAATGTGAAAACGAGGTGCAGCGCATAATCTATTTACAGGCTATGGTCAATAGACTTCCTGACGCATTTAATGATGCTACTAAGGTAGCGAAGTCTCATATTCCAGCTGTAAATGCTCTAGCTAGGATAGCTATTCCCGAAGGACATGCTAAAATGGATCAAAATCCCCCGCACTGGAAGCGTGGTAGACTGATAGGATCAAAAGATATTGTTACTCGAAAACGAAGGGGAAAGAATTAGGAATCCACTTCAGAAGAGCCTGGCGTTGTGCTTGCTCTTAAGGAGCTTATTGCCCTTGAAGAGGTGCAAACCCATGAAGGAACACCAATCCTGGGAATACTGAGAATTCTATTACATATTGTAATGAAATTTTGGATCAAAATGAAATCATCATTGATGATACTTTTGCATTCTTAGTTGCTCATAAAAATAGGGATGATGATTGCGAGCCACAATCTATTATTGAATGTCATTAAAGGTAAGATTGGCCTAAGTGGGAGGAAGCAATTAATGCTGAATTAGCTTCTCTAGCTAAACGAGAAGTTTTTGGACCTGAAACTCGTATCCCCAATAATGTAAAGCCCGTTGGATATAAATGGATATTTATTCGGAAATGAAATGAGAAAAACTAAGTTGTCTGGTATAAAACCCAACTCGTTGCCCAAGGATTCTCCTAGAGACATGAGATTGATTATAATGAGACATATTCACCTGAGATGGATATGATTACATTTCGTTTTTTCATTAGTGTAGTAATCTCTGAAAGATTGGAAATGCATCTTATGGACGTTGTGACGGCATATTTATATGACTCATTAGACTATAATATTTATATGAAAATTCATGAGTGATTCAAAATGCGAAACATGCACTCCCCGCAATTTATTCTCAATAAAATTGCAAAGATCCTTGTACAGGTTAAAGCAATCTGGTCGCATGTGGTATCAATGCCTAATTGAGTACCTAATTAAGGAAAGACACAAGAATAATCCTATCTTCTCATACGTGTTTATTAAGAAATCAGAAATCGGATTTGCTATTGTAGGAGTTTAGGTCGACGATATAATTTAATTGAAACTCTAGGAGAGTTAGCTAAAACTACTGAGTATTTGAAAAGGGAATTTGAAGTTAAAGATTTGGGTAAAACCAAACTTTGTCTTGGTCTAGAGTTTGAGCATAAAGCAAATGGAATAATCGTCCATCAATCAGCATACATTGAAAGATTGCTTAAGCGCTTCAACATGGACAAAGCTCACCCATTGAGCACCCCTATGGTTGTAAGGTCTTTAGATCCCCAAAAGGACCCATTTCATGCTAGAGAATCCAATGAAGAGATACTTGGTCCTAAAGTACCATATCTCAATACAGTTGGGGCTTTGATGTACTTGACATAATGTACGAGATCAGATATCGCTTTTGCGGTAAATTTATTAGCACGTTTTAGTTCTGAGCCAACTCGAAGACATTGGAATATAGTTAAACATATTTTCCGTTATCTCCAAGGAACCATAGATTTGGGATTATATTATTCCAAGGATTCCACTAACTTTGGTTTAGTTGGATATGCTGATGTTAGATATAGATTTGATTCATATAAGGCTTGCTCTCGAACTTGGTATTTATTTTTTTATAACAGCACCGCTATTTCTTGGCGTTATACAAGCAATCACTACTAGTTACATCTTCTAACCACTATGAGATTATTGCTTTATATGAAGCTCGAAGAGAGTGTGTTTGGTTAAGATTGTTATAACGCATATTCATAATTTTTGTTGTTTAATACTGGTTACAAATTCTTCCACTATAATTTATGAAGATAATACTATTTGTGTTGCACAAGTTAGGGGAGGATATATCAAAGGTGATAGGACCAAGCATATCTCGCCGAAATTTTTCTATATTCATGAACTCCAAAAATATCGACAAATTGATGTTAAATAGATTCGATTAATAAATAATTTTGTAGATTTTTTTACGAAATGATTGCCAACGTCAACTATTGAGAAATTAGTATATGGCATTGATATCGGCGAATTCACAAAATGCAAGATTGACTAGCCCCATCAGTGGCTATATGGCTCAATTGAGGGGGAGATATTATGAACTATGCATTGCACTCTTTTTTCTTTCTGTTTGGTTTTTTCCCACAAGGTTTTTCCAACTTAAAGTTTTTAACAAGGTTATTAATGCATCCATAAAAGGGAGAGATCATAAAATTTGTGCTCCGTACTCTTTTTCCCTTTTGTTTGATTTTTGTTCCACTGGGTTTTTCTGGCTTAAGGTTTTTAATGAGATAATATCATTCGATGCACATTCGTAATGAATACAATAAATATTCAAGGGGGAGTGTTACGAAATACATGAATGAATATTCATTATATTCATCTTATCTAATGTACTTATTATGATACATTTGTATCATACATTCTAAGTACATCTCCCTATATAATGAATGTTAACCTCCCTATCAAATGTATATATTATTCAATACATTAATATTAATGATAAGTATGTTATTGTTTTCTTATAAATAGGAGCTTAGTTTTTGTTGTAGACACAATAGTGCTATACTAGAAATAAAATCTTCTCCTTTGACTTTCTCTACTATCCTTGGTGTTTACCTACTTTATCTTTTCAATCTCTTTATTCTCTCTATTACACATTTGCAACTCAATATTTTATAACAATGATGAGTTTTTTTTTTTTTTTTTGGTAATAAATGGTTTAAGGCTTGAGCTGCATATTTTTTCAATTTATTCAATCTCATCCTTGAACCTTTTTTTTTTGTCAACTAAATTCTTGAACTATAAATTCTTTTGTTTAACTTGTTGACAATTGCTAACTATTTAGAAATTGATTGCGTAGAAAATAAGGAACTAGCCTTTAGCCCATAAATTGAAATAATATAATTAAAATGCATAGCATACAGTTTTTAGGAGCATTCATCCTATAGTTTAGGTCATTATATCCATTTTTATCGGATCGGCGGTAATGGATAGACCTAAATTAAGTCATGTCAACTGGCCCGCACTTGAAGCAAATTTGGCCAACCGATGGAGGAGAGCTAACTGAAAGTTCCATACGTGGACCAAGTTATGAACTTTAATTGAGTTGGATTTAGCCCGTTGGAGTTAAAGGTTGTGAGTTTAATCATAATAGGCCCTTGTGACACCTCGAATTTCACCTAACCAATTAGTGAGCCACGAAGGATTATTTTAGTACCGATGATCGAATTTAATTAGTTAACGCATTACTAATGGCCAATTGAGGAAATTTAGGGACGACAACTTTTAACCAATGCCTTGTGTGGATATAATAAGTACCTAAGATTTATAACATAAGGCACAATTAGAACCCTAATATGTACACATGCATGGCTGGCCACCCTTAGCTTACTTTGCATGCAATTAAGTTAATTTGTCTTGGCTTTTAATCATTGCATGCCGAAACTTCATCCTTCATGCAAGATGAAAACTTGCCAAGCACACTTCCAGCTAATGATGAGAGATCAATTGTCATTTTTACCTCTCTCTCTCCTTTCACTCTTGGCCGACCCCCCCTCTCTCTCTTTCAAGCTAATAATGAGAGATCAATTGTCATTTTTACCTCTCTCTCTCCCCTTTCACTCATGGCCGACCCTCTCTCTCTCTCTCCCTCCCTCCCTCCCTCCCTCACTTTCATTTCTCAAATCTCCCTCACCTCTCACTGTCTCTCGGCCGTGCTTCCTCTCTCTTCATCTCAAGTTTTTCTTCCATTCCTTCCATAGATCACACGGCTAGCACTCAAGCAAGAAGAGGTTGGGTCCAAGCGACATTAAGGCAATGAGAAGTGGCCAGATTCTACTCCTCTTGATCCTCTAGACCCTCGGTTTTGTGTTGTTGCGAACTATGATTTGGTTTTTCTTGATTGCATGTGAGATTTGTGGGTTTAGTTGGTTGTAGTGAGTTTGTTTGCTGAATCTTGTTGGAAATGGATGGTTTATGTGGATGATAGCTTCTGGTTTTGGATTGTTTGTAAATAAAAATTCATGGGTTGTAAGTTTTGGGTTATTTCCTGAACTTTGGCTTTGATTTCTAGACTCGAAAACTGCTGAGACCCTTCCTATTTTCCAATTTTATAGAGCCTTTGGTGATTCGAATACGGTAAAGCTTCCTTCAAAAAAGTTGTGCAAAACATCTTGAATTATGACATATTTTAATTTTAGATTTTTCTGAGTTGAAATGGTTCACAAGAGCACCTAATTACTTACCATGTTAAACCTGCCCAGTGCAGTAAAATTTTTGACCTTGGTATATTCTTGATTTTTTATAAAATATTCCAGTTATAATTTTGACGTGATTTCTTCACAATAGTTGTAAAAGAGATCCATCTTTAGAACATAGCAAAATTTCAAAGTGTTTTGAGAAGGTTTGTTTTGCAAAATGGGTAGTTCTTGAGGGTCACTCATTCTGTTCCAGTGGACAAGTTTTTGCTTTATATTGGGCGATCTGTTTCTGTTTATACAAAATGATTTGGACTAGTGCCCTTCATGAAAAAGTTATTTGGGTCTTTTCTATAACATATTAAATTTTCATAATTTTTTAAATTCATTTACTAAAGTAATGGTCTTGATTTCCAATGTTGTTCAAAATTGTTTTGTTTTACCTATTGTCGGAAATTCACGAATTTCTAACTAAGGATGATTGAATCTTGAATTTTGGTCTACTAGAGATAGTAACCACACTCATTAAGCTTTCCAATGATGTATGTTTGGCTTTGATATGACATCAAATGCTTGTGCAATCTGGGCTACTTTTGTGAGTATGAATTCTGGAAATTGTAGTTGTGAATAACTTGGACTTGTTAATGGGGGCATCTAATCGCTCGATGTGGCATGGTATCATTTTGTGTGAAAGGTTTGCTGAATGAAATAAGTTACATGGTGTATGAATGTCATGTCATTGTATATGTGTAATACACTTGAGGTGCTTGAGAAATGATAATGTTATGTGATGCCCAAGGCTAGGAAACCTTGGAAATCTTGGCTAGCAAACCAAGAACCTAGACAATGTCAGGTTGGGTGTCGAGATGGGTGCCTTGGCTAACAACCAACATGCCTTGGGATTAGGGATGCTTATAGCTAAAAAATTGTGGAAGTCTTAGCTAGCAATCCAAGAACCTCGACGATGCTAGGTTGGGTGTCGGGGTGCATGCCTTGGCTAACAATCAAGATGCCTCAAGGTTAGGGATGCCTATAGCTAGCAAACAAGAAGTGACCCACACAAGCTGGCTAGCAAACCGGTTGAACTATGAGATGGGTGTTGACATTTCAATTTTAGTTTTTATTTTTATTTTGGTGAAAACATTTGATTTTTAGTTGATGCATCTAAAAAGTTCAAAAAAAAAAAAATGGAGATTTGGGATCCTGATTGCGACAGAGCCCATTTCTTGATAAAAAAAATACTGTTTTTCAATTTTTTTCTTTTACATTGTTGTTTTTAAACGATTTTAAACTAGTTTTCGAAAAAAAGCTAGAAAAGTCGAATAGTTGACTTTCAGGTTGACTTTTTAGTCAATCATTTGAACAAAAGTCAACATCGGGTCAAAAATTGACTTTTTATTCAAAAAGATGCCATTAAGCTTTAATTTCACTTTTCTTAAGTCAATTTTCTAAAAATCCAAGGATTTGACCAAGAAATCAATCTTTTAGAAAAAAAAGTCAATTAAATGATTGACTTTTGGTCAATTATTTTATGAAAAAATAAAAAATCCGCAAAAAAAATTTTTTAGTCTCAATTACACTATACTATAATATTGAAAATTTCACAAAAATCGATTGAAAACTTTGTTTTTCCGAATTTTTCGATTTTCGGTTCTGAATTGACCAAAAACAAAATTACTTTTGTTTTAGCTATAATTAGGTGTAGTTCCTTTTTCAACATTTGGTCTAGGGACTATTCTAAATCCGCTCGTGCATTCAATTTCGCGAATTGTTGCGTCGAAAGACAAATTGCCATTTTAAACTCTAATTAGGGGGTCAAAATCGTTTCTTCATGGTTTACAAACAGACGATTGTTTTCTACTCATTTTCTTAAGATAAATTTAAATCTAAAGTCAATTTTGAGAAATTCAAATTAGAACTTCCCAATTTGAGAGATTTTATTCTCTTGAAGGCAAACAAACCAAGCCATCATGATTCAATCAAAGAAATTAGAATTGATACATTCAAGACTGAGGTCTAATTACATGAATCTAGGTCCAATTTTAATACTAGACCCCGATTCATTTTTATTCTAAGTCTCGGCACCTCAATTCAAAGTCAATTCGAATAATTTAGGTAATCTTAGACATGGGAAATTAGCTAGATAGGTCAATTACAACACTAATTGAATCCAATTTTCATTAATTTGCAATTTTGGCTATTGAATTGCAAATTTGTGCATTTTAGCCCTTTAGGCTCAATCTTAAGTAACATGGTTTTAGTGCATTTTTTTTCACAATAATTGCTCAATTAGGTCAATAGAGAATCCATAGATCACATTTATAAAACCTAATTGGCTTAATTGAATTGAAATAGGGAAATTTCCCCTTAAATTGTGCAAGTTTTCTCTTCATTTGGTCATTGAGGGACCAAATTGCATGAATTCTAAACTCACAGGAACCACAAGCAAGCGAATCAGCTTGAATCGGACTAGCCTAGTCGAGAACCAGTCAAGAACTGGTCAAACCAGAGAGAATCGATTTGACTAGTCCAATTGACCGCCGGCAAGGGAAGCCAGTTCGGCCCTTTATCGATTGGTTCCAGACCTCGGCGATCGATTCCAGGATCCTCATTACGCCAATTTTACTTTTGTACCCTCAATTTCTCAAGATTTTGCATATTGATCCTTAGATTTAGCAAAATTACATTTTAACCCCTAATTGGACCTTTTAATGCAATTCTCGATTTTGGCTCAGATTTTTGTGAATCGAACCCATTGGATCGATTACCCGACACCTCTAGATCATAATTGAAGTCTTGAAATCAAGTTTTTCCCATTCGATTACGATTTCGATCATTGGATCAAACCGATAGCCGAGATTGATTGATTTGAGGGCAGTATAAATACCTATTTCCCTCCAATTTTGGGGGGGTCATTATTTTTAGGATTCTCTCTCTCTCTAAAAATAGTTTTCTCTCTCTCACTATGAAATCTCTCTCTTCCTGCCATCCCTCTCTCTCTTCCCTCTCTCAAGCGTGCAGCACTCCCCTCATTGCTACGCCTCACCGCCGTTCACCGGAGCTTCTCTGGCGGCATGCCTACATCCCTCAGCTTCTATGTTGCTTGACCGTCCCCATCGTGGTCCTTTTGCTCATCGGCGGTCACTGGATTGGCTTGTCCCCAGGCCGATATCTTCCTCGGTTGAAGACCGGCATCCACACTGGTCTTCCTTGCATCAAATCCAATCGCTAAACCAGCGATCGACGGTGGCTCTTTGGACTTCCGATCACCTCAACCTCCTCTATTAAGTTGTGTTTGAAGTCCAAGTGGGTGGAGTGTGGCTGGATTCTCTTTGTTAAGGCCTCAATCGACTAATCCTTCACCAAAGGTCCAAACCGATTGGATTTGGATCGAATCTGTTGTTACTGATTAAAAAACAGTAAACCAGAATCTATATTTTTCAGATGAGGAAGAGAAGCACAGAGAAAACAGAGCACAAACTTGCATACGTCAGTTTTCTAAAGAAACTGTCAAGTACAACCACTAAATACAAAGCAAAAACTGCTCATGTACGTGCAACACATAACTGCACACAAACGTGCTATTAACTTCCTAGAAAATAACAAAAACACTAAAACAAATAACTAAATGAATTTGGCTATTTTTTAATTAAAAAAAAAGTAAAAACAGAGTAAAAAAAAAGGAAAAACGTGACAGAAAATAGCAATTGAGACATTCTATTCCAACAAACTCCTCCTTGGATCAGTTGCTCTTTGCATATTCCTATTTTTCTTTCTTAATACTCAAATATTCCAGCTTGAAGTGGTTTTGTGAACATATCTACAAGCTGATCTTCAGATCTGCAATAGACCAACTTAACTTCGCCACTTTGTTGCACCTCACGCAGAAAGAAAAATTTGACTTTGAAATGCTTGGTTTTGCCATGGAAAACTGGATTCTGTGATATTGCTAAAGCAGCCTGATTATCCACATTAATTTCAATGCAATCACTAGAATTCAACCACATATCCTTCATTATCTTCTTCAGCCACAAAGCTTGATTTGCAGCTGCAGTAGCTGCTATAAACTCAACCTCTGCAGTAGACTGAGCTACAATCTCTTGCCTTTTAGAACACCAAGAGAAACAAGCAGAACCAAAACTGAAACAATATCTAGATGTACTCTTCATGTCATCTACTGAACCAGCCCAGTCACTATCAGAAAATCCTTGCAAATTAAACTTCTGATATTTCTTAAACTTCACACCAAAGAGTTCCTTTGTGATATCTCAAAACCCTTTTTGCTGCAATCAAAAGTAACTTACTAGGACTACTCATAAACCTGGATAAAACACTTACAACAAATAGAATATCATATCTGATTGTTGTAAGATACATGAGACACCCAATCAGACTTCTATACATAGAAGCATCTACTGCATATGTTCCATCATTCTTCTGCAGCTTCTCTTTAGCAGCCATAGGAGTGCTTACACTTAGACAATCTTCCATCTGAAACTTCTTTAGAATTTCCTTCATGTATTTTTTCTCGACAGATGAAGATCTCATATGAAGCCCGTTTGACTTCCAAACCCAAAAATAAGACATCTTTCCCAAGTTTGACATCTCAAAAACGCAAATAGATCTTGCTTCACCTTCTTTATCAATTCTATATCATTCCCCGTCACTAATAGATCATCTACATAAAGTGACAGAATTACAACATTGTGATTCACCTTCTTGACATAAAGAGTGAACTCACTTAAGCTTTTTACAAAGCCAAAATCCTGCAAATATCGATCTATCTTCCCATACCAAGCTCTTGGAGCCTGCTTCAGTCCATATAGAGCTTTCTTCAACCTGTATACACTCTCTTCTTGCCCTTTTGATACTGAAGCCTTCAGGTTGTTCAACAAAAATCTCCTCCTCATGCTCTCCATTCAGAAATATAGACTTGACATATAACTGAAATATAGGCCACCCCTTCTTTGCTGCAATAGCTAACAGTAACCTTATTATATCAAGTCGTGCAACGGAAGCAAATGCTTCAGAATAGTCTACTCCCCATATTTGTGCATAGCCTTTCACCACCAGTCTAGCTTTGTGTTTATTGACAGAACCATCAGGATTAAGTTTTGTTCTAAATACCCACTTAACCTCAATCATATTCTTATCAGATGGTCTGTCAACAAGCTCCCATGTGTGGTTTTTCTGGATCATTGCAATCTCCTCCTGCATTGCTGCAATCCACCTCTGATCCTCCTTACTTCCACAAAGTTAGATGGTTCGAGCATTGCCACATTGCTTCTTTCATAGATTTCAGCAAGTGACCTTGTGCCTCTTACTGGTAAATCATCCACACTATCTTCCAATCCATCTATAAATTCATCAACCTCTACATCTGTTGCAGGTTTTTTTTCGAACTGCTGCTGTTCTGCACTCTTTGCTTCCATCCAATTCCACTCATCTTCCTCTAGAAAAACATCTCTGCTTACAGTCACCTGCCCTATCATAGGGTGAAAAATTCTGTAAGCCTTTGATTGGAGACTGTACCCAATAAAGATTCCAAGCTCTACTTTCTTATCCAGCTTGTCCCTCTTGACCTCAGGAACATGAGTGTAACACAAACACCCAAAAACCTTCAAATTTTTCACAGAAGATTTAACACCATACCAAACTTCAAAAGGTGTTGACCTCTCTAAGGCCTTTGTGGGTAATCTGTTCAACAAGAACACTGTAGTATTAGCTGCTTCAGCCTAGAACTTCTTAGGTAACTTCTTCTCCTGCATCATACATCTAGCCATCTCCATAATGTTTTTGTTTTTCCTCTCACTGACCCCATTCTGTTGAGGTGAATAGGGAACAATGAACTGCTGCATAATTCTGGTGGACAAATCTATGTGGACTAATTGCTTTGTTGGAGAAATCTTTCGAGAATATTTTGAAGCCGACAAAACGTTTCTTCGTCTAGTCGGATATTTCGAGATAGTCTAATTTAAAGTCCGAAGACTTTCGATCACTCAATATTCAAGACTCAAGATTCAAGACTAAGACTCAAGACTCAAGACTATTCTCATTGACAGTCTTTCTAATCCAAGTGTCGAAGGAAATCCGAGCCAAATATATGGTTGAGGATTAAATCCTATCTCTCGGAGAAGATCTTTTGGTTGGATAATCATAACGGATTCTTTTGTTCGTATCTAGATTGATTGAAGATCCGATGGTCGACGAAATATTCTTGGAATGTTCTATTCTTGGAAACCAAGATCCCGATTGTATGGGCGAATAGGATTGATGGGTTATCGTCAGTTCCTTTAATAGCTCGAATGATCTTCTTAATTGATTCCGTCCAACGGGTAGATTGGAGGAATTCATTTGGTAAGTGCCAACGGTATGATGGCATAAAGGAGTATAAAAAGGAAGACATTCTAGTTGTTTGAAGTGCGTGATCGATATAAAATTCCAGTCGAAGCTCCTTGATTATTAGTCGATACAGTCTGAGCAAAATTGTATACACAAAGAGTGTCTATACTTGGTGATACCTTGAGTGAGTGCGGTAGATCATCTACTCCTAGAAATCAAGGAAGATCAACACTGTAACATCTCTTTGTTCATAGTGAAATCCAGCCAATTGGCTGTCAGTGCAGAAGAGTGGACGTAGGCTTGGATCATGCCGAACCACTATAAACCACGTGTTTATTTCTCTCTTTCCTTTACTTAGTCTTACGTTGATTATTAATTATTGCAAATCCTTCAACCTGTCTAAGTATTGTGCAATTATCAAGAAAAATCTTTCGTATACCTATTCACCCCCCTTTAGGTACTCGTACTAGCTATATCAATTGGTATCAGAGCTTGTGTTCTTACTTTATTTGAAGTGTTTTTACTTCACAGTAAAAGATCCATGGCTAGTATGCTGGCACCAAGGCTGGTTGAAGGGCAAAGCAATACCTGACCACCCTACTTTGATGGAAAGGATTACAACATCTGGAAGAACAAGATGAAAGCTTTCCTACGATCAAAGGATCCTCTGGAATGGGACGTTGTAGAAAGAGGAATTACCCCTACAGCTGCATCAGCCTCTGAGAGAGGGAAAGAAACTATTGAGACCAGCGGAATGACTCAGGAAGAGATAATCAAGAGACAAGCACTCAATGCAAAAGCAATTTATTCTTTATATTGTGCTTTGTCACCAACTGAATATAACGGAATATCTTCTTGTGTTACAGCAAAAGAAGTTTGGGACAGACTACACATCACCTATGAAGGAACATATCGAGTGAAGGAGACCAGAATTAACATTCTCCTCGGTCAATATGAAGCCTTCAAAATGAAACCAGGAGAATCTATAACTGACATGTTTAGCCGTTTTATAGATATTGTCAATGGCCTTGAGAATCAAGGACAAAAAATTTCTGATCCCATGAAGGTAAACAAGCTACTGCGTGGACTCTCCAAGGATTGGAATCACATAAAGACTTCAATAAGAGAGACGCAAAGAATTATGCCACTATCTGTCGACAAGCTGATTGGAACTCTTCAGTCTTATGAAGTGGAACGAGTTAATGAAGATGAAGATACAAAAGGTAAGAAATCCATTGCATTAAAATCAAATGATGATTCTGATGAGACAGATTCTGAAGATGATCTGGATGATGAGGAGCTTTCTCTTATGATAAGAAGATTCAGAAAGCTGAATAGAAGAGGAAGAAGGTTCAACTCAAAGAAGCAAAGTTTTTCAGAGACAGCAAACCAAGTCTGTTGATGATGAGGAACCAAACAAAGATGTAGTCTGCTTTGAATGTAAGAAAAAAGGGACACATCGGACCTAACTGTCCTCTTCGAAGAAGAAAAGAGGAAAAACTGAAAAGTCTCGAAAAGCTCTCAAAGCCGAAACCCGGAGCGTCTGAGTGTGAAGAAAGTGATGATGAATATGCCAACATATGTCCGATGGCACATTAGACTCAAACGGATCGATCGACTCAGAGTGAATTCGAGGTAAGTGATTTTAAAATTCTGTCAAAGTCTCTAAATACATTGATGAACTGTGTTTTAGTCTTAAGACTTCTCTCAAAAGAATTTCCGAACTTAAAAAGGAAAACTCAGCTCTAAAACAAAAGGAAAACGTTTTAGAATAAAGAGTGAAAAGTTTAGACTCAAATGTTTTTACTCTTAAAGAAAATGAAGATAATATTTTGAAAGAAAATGCTTCTTTAAAAACTGACTTATCAAATATTTCAAAGAAATTTTCGAAAGGATCCGAAAAACTTGAAAAAGTTCTTTCAGTTCAAAGACCTTACTTCAATAAGTCTCGGTCTAGGTATGATAGCGGAAACAATTCTCTTAATTGATTTTCCTAAAGTAAAAGAAAGAATTAAGAAAAGACCGTCGAGAGAGGTTTACAAAAATCATTTCAAAAAGTTTTTGTAAAGTCTCGTAGGTCAAAATGCTCTAAGGTGTTCAAAGTGTAACAAAGAAGGATCACTTTGAAAATGAGTGTCCTATGGTTTGGAAGCCTATTAAGAAAGTATGGCCTAATAATGTTTATCCTTCGACACCAAAGGACCCAAGAAAATTTGGGTACCAAAGAAAGCTTGAGACTCTCTTTTAAATGCGCAGGTCTCCGTCAAGAAAAAGGTAAAGTGGTATCTTGACAGCGAATGTTCAAGACACATGACAGGAGACTCAAATTGCTTCATAAAACTTGTTCAAGTAAATGGTGGAAATGTTTCATTTGGAGGAAACGGCAAATGAAACATTGTGGGATTTGGAACTGTGAAAATTGGAAATCTCACAATAAGCAATGTTTCTCTAGTGGAATGACTCAACTATAACCTTCTTAGCATTAGCCAATTATGTGATACTGGTTTCAAGATCTCCTTTCAAGAAGGAATATGTTCTGGAATTAGTAAAGACTCTACTTAATCTTTCATGGGTCGAAGACATGGAAATATCTACCTCTTAGACGTAAAACCAAATGAATCACAGTGCCTAATCTCAATTCAAGATGAAGCAAGCTTATGGCACAGAAAGCTTGGTCATGTCAACATGAAGCAATTAGCCAAAATCTCATCAAAGCAGCTTGTTCGAGGTCTACCCAAATTACCATATCAAAAGTCCGATCCATGCACACCATGTATTCTCGGGAAAGCGGGTAAGAAATTCATTTAAGCCAATAAATCATGTTTCTACTAATCATGTACTACAGTTGCTGCATATGGATCTCTTCGGACCAACCGTAACCCGTAGTATAGGAGGTAAGAAATATTGCCTAGTAATTGTGGACGATTACTCCCGCTTTACTTGGGTATATTTTCTTGCAAGTAAGTCAGAAACCTTCTCGTATTTTGAAAAATTTGCTAAAAATGTTCAAAATGAAAAATGTTGTGTTATCTCTAGTATAAGAACAGATCATGGAGGTGAATTTGAAAATCAAGATTTTACAAAATTTTGTGATAAATCTGGTTTTAATCATATGTTTTCTTCTCCATATACTCCAGAGTAAAATGGAGTTGTGGAAAGAAAGAATAGATCTCTTCAAGAAATGGCTAGAACTCTTTTAATTGAAAGTAAAATTTCTTCACGATTTTGGGCTGAAGCTGTGTCAATAGCATGCTATATCATTAATAGAGTCTTCTTAAGACCTATTCTAGAGAAAACCCCTTATGAGTTTTTCAAAGGTAAGAAGCCTATTGTTTCATACTTTCATGTGTTCGGTTGCAAATGCTTTATATTGAAAAATGCAAAAGATCGAGTTGGTAAGTTTGAAGAAAGATCAGATGAAGGCATCTTCCTTGGATACTCTACGTCAAGCAAAGCCTATAGAGTCTATAACAAGAAAAGCCAGTCGATAGAGGAGTCAATTAATGTCAAATTTCAAGACTCTACGCAAGATGAATATAGTCTGACTCATCATGAAGAGTCTGAACCTGCTCCAGACCCTCCAAAGCTTACAACTCAAGAAGCATCTCAGACTCTAGAAGACCAGCATCAAGCTGTTCGTGAAGATTCAAATAAAGAAAGAGATCATCAAACAGACAAATCAACCAGTAACTGGAAGCATAAGTCCAGTCATCCCAAAGATCTCATGATCGGCGAAATCAATGAAGGAATTCGCACCAGATCTAAAAGGCGTGAAGAGTCTAGTGTGGTGGCTCTCATTTCTGAAATTGAACCAAAAAGCATAGAAGAAGCTTTATCTGATGAAAGCTGGATCGAAGCTATGCAAGAAGAGCTCAGACAGTTTAACATTAATGATGTCTGGGAATTGACATCTAAACCAAAAGGCAAAATTGTTATTGGAGCCAAATGAGTGTTCAGGAACAAGATGAATGAGAAAGGAAAAGTCGTACAAAACAAAGCAGGACTCGTGGCCAAGGGATATACGCAAGAAGAAGGAATAGATTATGACGAGACTTACGCACCAGTAGCAAGGTTAGAAGCTATTCGTCTATTGCTTGCGTTTGCCTGTTATAAAAATTTCAGGTTATTCCAAATGGATGTCAAAAGTGCCTTCCTAAATGGATTTATCCATGAGGAAGTTTACGTGGAACAACCTCCAGGGTTTGAAGACCCAAAGAAGCCAGACTCAGTCTTCAGACTGAAAAAGGCCCTGTATGGTTTAAAACAAGCACCTTGAGCTTGGTACGACAGACTAAGTAAGTTCCTAATACATAATTGTTTTGTCAAAGGTAAAGTAGATACCACCTTGTTTATCAAAAAGGAAAACAAAAGTTTTTTACTTATTCAAATATATGTAGATAATATTATTTTTGGATCCCCTAATGAAAGTCTATGCAAGAAATTCTCAAAGTCTATGCAGGATGAGTTTGAAATGAGTATGATGGGAGAGTTAACATTCTTTCTCGGACTTCAAGTGAAATAAATGGAGGAAGGAACTTTCATTCATCAATAAAAGTATGCAAATGATCTTGTCAAAAGATTTGGACTGGAAAAGTGCAAAAAGACCGACATACCAATGTCATGTTCTCTAAAGATAGACAAAGATGAAGAAGGGAAGAAAGTACATCAAAAGCTGTACAGGAGCATGATCGGTTCACTTCTTTATCTTACCGCTTCTAGACCTGATATTTTGTTTAGTGTTTGCATCTGTGCTAGGTTTCAATCAGATCCTAGAGAATCACATCTCAGTGCTGCAAAACGTATTATCAAATACGTTGCCTTATCTTCAAGCATCGGTCTTTGGTATCCCAAGAAAGGGAGACTTTAATCTTCTAGGATACTTAGACGCAGATCTGGCCGGTTGCAGAGTCGATAGAAAGAGCACTTCGGGAACTTGCCAATTGCTTGGAAATAGGATAGTGTCTTGGTTTTCAAGGAAACAAACAACTGTGGCTCTCTCAACAACAGAAGCTGAGTATGTAGCTCTTGGAAGCTGCTATTCGCAAATTCTATGGATAAAACAACAGCTACAAGACTTTGGATTTGAAGACTCATGCACAGAGATTAGATGTGATAACACCAACGCAATCAATCTTACTAAAAATCCAATCCTTCATTCAAGAGCGAAGCATATAGAGATTCGACATCACTTCATTAGAGATCATGTTCAAAATGGAGAAATCTCGATTCAATTTGTTGATTCAAAAAGTCAACTAGCGGATATATTCACAAAGCCTTTGGAGAGAAATCAATTCGATTTTATCCGTTCCAAACTCAACATTTTGAAGCTTGAAGAAGTTAAAGTCTAGAGACTCACCAACCCTCAGACTCTAATTTCTCAAACTATAAATCCTCAGACTCAGACATTCATGGATATAGACTATAAGTTGCTATTTTATCTAAACTCGAAAAGGTACGATCTTTCGTTCAGTTATTTTATAGTCTCCGTGAAAAACGAAATCTTGTCTTTTCAAAAGGATTAATTTTGGCAGTTAATGATTTTAAAAAGAGGCGTCCGTACACTTTCCTTGTGCCAATTGAACTTCCTTTTTTAAAAACTGAGTTATATATACAGTTTTCTCTTTCACCCAATCTTCAAAACCCTAAAAGGCATTCTACTCCCAATCCGGTTTCTACTTCGTGTTCATCTTCAAGAAAGTTGTCATCTTTTCTTGGGAAAGCAAGTAAAGGAATCTTTCAGCGACAAGAAAGGATGTCTTCTTCGAGGAAGTCTTCAAGAATCGCAAACAGGGGACCACAGAGGATGAAGGAGGGACCTTCCCATTTCGATCTCACCGAAGAGGAAGAATTATCAAGTTAGCAACAGAGTCCAATTCACTCTCCACCACGTCACTCAATGCCATCTACCCCACAAGGTGTGAGTCAACATCCGGAGGAAGACATAATTAAGGAGGCAGACCCTGTAAGAGTCCAAAAACCCTCTTATATTTATAAGCTCTATCGTGCGTTGAAAAGCACTGGTACTCCGTTGAACTATATAGATGAATTCCTTAAAGATAAGAATTATGGGAATGAGTATATCTTTCTGCGAAAAATGGAGGATTTGGGAATTGCTCCCAAAGGAAGGGCTGAGGAAGCACTTGCAAACATTCCGAGTGACCCTCGTGTAGGAGGATTGAATCCCACTGATGGGAATGATGATGATAAAATGTTTAGTGATTTTCAACCTAGAATGGGTGTTGCTGCGAAGGTAAAGGGAAAGAGAATGGAGTTGTTTAAATCAAAGGAACAGGAGAATCTGTTCTTCAGACTGCTGAAACGAGGGGTGATAAACCCTAGGAGTGTTGATTTCGATTTCTTGGATGCCGTTAATGTGAACTTAAGGGAGAAGTTCAATCTGCTTCAACTTGAGCAATTTTGCACCGATACCACAGACAGTTATGCGCAATTGACAGCATACTTCTATTCGAATCTCAGCTTTTTAGATACGAATAGAATATCATTCAGTGTTCGAGACCAGGACTATGTGGTAGACGTGGACATGTTGGCGGACATAATTGGAGTTGAATGAGGATGTTATCAACCAATCAAAGTCTCAATTGCTCGTGCCTCATTGGAACTTGTCAAAGATAGAGATGTAGAGGGAAAAATCATCTATTCAAGGATGCGTGCCATCAATATCGTGCTGCACAAAATTGTGATAAATTGCATCAGGCCCAAGTCTACATCAAAGACTGACGTGTCTAATTCCGAGGCAAAATTGATGTATGCAATCAACTCAGGGAAGAAGTTCTCTCTCCCTCACACTATTCTCTTTCACATGTACAGAGCAATGTTGAAGGACAAGAGACAATTGCCTTACCCAGGTCTGGTGACCAAGATCTTCAGACACATGAATATTGAACCACCACATACACTTTGTGTTCGACTGTGCGATAAGATGGTGGTGGGTTTGAAGATGTTGACGAAGATGCGTCTGAAAGAACTTTCCGAGGCAATGGAGAAATTCAGAGTGAAGACTCTAGTACCATCTGCTTCAAAGAGAAAAGGGAAGGAGGCCATTGGTGCCCCATCCAAAAAGAAGAGAACTCTCATCTTGGATGATGAAGATGAGGAGGAAGATCTCACAATCACTGCCTTGATAAGGACCAGACGTTCTGTACCTCAATCGACAGAACATCAGAAGAAATAGAGAGAAGAAGAGGAGCAAGCAAAGGACAGAGAAGAAGAAGAGCAGCGAGAGAAAGAGAAAGAAGCTGAAGAAGAAGGAGAAGAAGAGAAAGAAAAGTCTGCAGCTGAATCTGGAGAGAAAGGGAATCAAGATATATAAGAGCATGATCATCACTCTTCCCCTTTTGATGTCCTCGAGATAGGGGGAGTTGGCGAGCAAGAAAGGTCCACACCTCATGCTGCCAATAGTGAAGGTCTAAGACAATCTCCAGCAGAACCAGAAGAGTTTCATGTTTCTCAATTGCCTGAAGAAGGACACGATACGTCGACACCAAATCTGCAAGATTATACAGAAGCTCCATCGTCTGCATTCACTCCATCCGAGAAAGCAAATGCAAGTACTCAGACAGACAATCCAGTAGATTTTCGTCGTATTCTTGATGTTCTTCTGGAAATGCGGGGCCAAATCTATGCTCTGGACTGTGAAATTCAAACCATAAAGAATGCTGGACAAGCATCTTCGGTTACCCTAGAGGACAAAATGAAAGACCTCGCTCTACAACTTCAAGCCAATACCAAAGGAGAGGAGGTAGCTCAACTAAGGGAAGACTTGAAGAGGCTAGAAGGCATAGTCCAGTCCATGGGAGATTTCCAGATCGTGCGCATTCCCAAGCAAACCTGACTCCTTTCTCACCTTTTTTAATGATGACAAAAAGGGGGAGAAGCAATTTGAATCAACCAACTTTAAACTTTGACCTTAAATTTGTTTATGCTTGTTTTTGAGTATGACTTGAGTGAACTTGGGTGTGAACTTGAATTTGACTGAATTGGCTGTGGATTTTGATGCTTGACTGTTTGCATTTGTATCAAGTGTTGTTATATGGTATTACTCATGAAAGACTAACCAATTTTTCGTGGATGCGAGTCTGGTTGTTTTATTAATCTTTATGAGATAGCCATATTGCTTGAGAAATGTTTTTGCAGGTCAAAGTTGTTCAAATCTACGGAAAAGTTTTGTCACCATAAAAAAGGGGAGATTGTTGGAGAAATCTTTCGAGAATATTTTGAAGTCGACAAAACGTTTCTATCGGTCTAGTCTGGATATTTGTAGACCATCTAATTTAAAGTCGAAGACTTTCGATCAATATTCAAGACTCAAGACTCAAGACTCAAGACTCAAGACTCAAGACTATTCTCATTGACAGTTTTTCTAATCCGTGTCGAAGGAAATCCGAGCCAAAGTATATGGTTGAGGATTCAATCCTATCTCTCGGAGAAGATCTTTTTGGTTGGATAAATATAACGGATTCTTTTATTCGTATCTAGATCGATTGAAGATCCGGTGGTCGACGAAATATTCTTGGAAGGTTCTATTCTTGGAAACCAAGATCCTGATTCTATGGGCGAATAGGATTGATGGGCTATCATCAGGTTCCTTTAATAGCTCGAATGATCTTCTTAATTGATTCCGTCCAACGGGTAGATTGGAGGAATTCCTTTGGTAAGTGCCAACGGTATGATGGCATAAAGGAGTATAAAAAGGAAGACATTCCAGTTGCTTTAGTGCGTGATCGATAGAGAAATTCCAGAGTCTGAAGCTCCTTGATTATTAGTCGATACATTTTGAGCAAAATTGTATACACAGAGAGTGTCTATACTTGGTGATACCTTGAGCGAGTGTGGTAGATCATCTACACCTAGAAATCAAGGAAGATCAACGCTGTAACATCTCTTTGTTCATAGTGGAATCCAGCCAATAGGCTGTCAGTGCAGAAGAGTGGACGTAGGCTTGAATCAAGCCGAACCACTATAAACCGCGTGTTCAATTCTCTCTTTCCTTTACTTAGTCTTACGATTGATTATTAATTATTGCAAATCCTTCAACTGTCTAAGTATTGTGCAATTATCAAGAAAAATCTTTCGCATCATACATCTAGCCATCTCCATAATATACCTATTCACCGCTGCCCCCCTCACAATTCAACTAGGTACTCATACTAGCTTTATCAATTGCTAAGGCTTTCTCACATGCTCTCATCCTAGTCTCCTTTGAAAGGAAATGTGTGGACTAATTGCAGCTTCTCACATGCTTGCTTGCCAAGAAGACAAGTTATGCACTTGTGGAAATTCATCCTCCAAACTTGGCAAGTCATCTGCCAAGCTATTTATCTGCATAAACAATATGCTCTTCCTGTGAACATGCCCAAGTCTTTTATGCCATAACTCTGCATTTTCTTCTTTTCACTTTAAAGCCATTTGTTGCATCTCTTGTGCCTTGAACATGAAACTCTTGTCCCTCATTGGAATTCTTAGCACTTCTTTGCTATCTGCATTATTAATAAGACATTCCTTCCCTTCAAACTTCACTTTATAGCTTTTCTCAACTAATTGACCAACACTTAACAGATTCTGGTCAATGTTTGGCACAAAAAGAACATCACTGATCAGCTTCACCTCCTGATTTCCTTCAATAACCACTGTACCATTCCCTTGCACTTTGATATACTATCTGTTGCCAATTTTGACTCTAGACTTAACTGACCTGTCTAGACTCCTAAATAACTTTGAATTGCCAGTCATATGATTGGTACAGCCATTATCCACTAGCCATGCATCATTCCCAACAGAAGATTCAGAAAAAGAAGCTACAAACAAGTGCTCTTCCTCAGTTTCATTCACTGCTACCCATGCTTTTCTTGCTTGTTGGTAATTTTTTTCTTTGCAGATGGCTTCCATGTGACCCAACTTGTGACATCTTCTGCATCTAGCATCAGGTTTTCTCCAACATCTAAAAAAACTGATAATTAGTTCCACCACAGTATTGACAAGGCTTTTTGTTCATCTTCCATTTGCTAGACCCACCAGAATTTCCTTCTTTTGCTACAAACTTGGAGTCACCAGCATTTTCTTTGGACTGAATCCATTTCTTCCCTTTGACTTCACTTTAGCTTACAGCGCACCCTCTACAAACTCTTCTCTTCTCATCAGTCTTCTATGCTCCTGTGCCTGCAGAGCATTTAACAATTCTACAAGCTTTATACCAGGTAAGTCTCTTGTATTTTCCAGAGATGCTATGGTGGCTTCGAACTTCTCTGGAAGAGACACTAGGATCTTCTGAACAAGCCTTTCATCCTTCAAGTCAGTCCATAAAACTCTGATTTTTTCAGCTATCCCAACCAGCCTATCAGAGTACTCCTTCACTGACTCTAAATCCTTCATCTGCTGTCTCTCAAACTCCCTCAAGAGATTCAGCACCTTCATGCTTCTTATCTTTTCATCTCCCTCGTATTCATCCTTCAAGAAATCCCATATTGCCTTTGCAGAATCACATCTCATGATCCTTGTGAAGATAGTGGGTGAAACAGCAACATACAGGCAAGACTTTGCCTTAGCCTTCCTTGTGATTCTCTCTTTATGGTACTTTATCTAATTCAAGGTCGGATTGTGTAGAAGTGGAGCAACCTCATAATCATTCTCCACAACCTCCCATAAATCATGACCCTTCAAGAATGCCGTCATCTTGACAGCCCAAGCCTGATAATTTTCCCCAGTAAAGACTGGAGTAGCCATTGCAGAGAATCCACTCGATCCTGCCTCCATAAGCTTTTTCTTTGTAGATTGGAAGCAATCCTCACTCACTTACCCTCACTTCACAGTCCCTTAAGATCCCACAAACGCTCTGATACCAATGTTAAAGCTCATAAAAACATCAATCAAAACAGAAAAATTTATGTTGTTTGAGAGATAACTGCACAAAAGATAAATAAATAAATAAAAACACTAAACATATAACTAAATGCGTCTTGTGTTTTTTAATAAAAAAAAAATGTAAAACAGAGGAAAAACAACTAAATATAAAGCAAAAATTGCTCACATACATGCAACACATAACTACACACAAACGTGCTATTCACTTCCTAGAAAATAGCAAAAACACTAAATACATAACTAAATGAACTTGGCTGTAAAAAAATAAAGGAAAATCATGTTCAGGAAAAACTCATCCGATCGCGTCAAAATAATTTCGAATGCTCTGTGACTAGCTCGCCATTCTGGCTAAAATGAGGTCTTAGATGGCCTTATCTCGGTCAAGGCCTTCTAGAATTTAAAAGTACACTCCGAACCCTTTGAATTGATAGGTCGCACGGCCCGATAGGATAACATTTGGCCCCTGAAAAACACTTCACGATCTGCACGATTCTGCAGATTTTTTTAATCTATTTTAGGTTCTATCTTTGGTCCGCCTTAGAGTTTTGCTATTTTTGCTCTGCCGTCTGGTTGTTTGGCAAATTTCTTCATAAAAATTGTTTGTCGTTGTCTCAAGAATGTCATATAAAGCCATTGGTCTGTCTGCACTATTTTGATCTGAAGTGGATTTAAACAATTTTGAACATGAAATCGAGTTTGTTTGACCTTAAAGCCTTCGTGAAAAGGAAATACATGGCATATGCTTCCTATTGATGTAACACTTGCATAATTTTGATGCCATGCAATCCATCAATTGCATGCTTAAACGTGCATGGGTGTTGCTGCAATTAGAGAAACTAAGAACGTGCATCTGTTTTTGCCATTTTTGTCATCATCCATGTGATCATAATTAGCTTGCAAGTCCTTAATGAAAAATAATTGTCAGCATCCATTCCCTATGGCACATTTTTGGTAGGATTTATGCATATCTTCAAGTGGTCAAAATTTAATATATTCTTAACCTTTGACATAGGTTCATGATCTTATCATTTGCATCCTTTGCATGTTTTTTTTTTTGGGACTCTTAGAGATCAAGATTCATGAGAGTGCCCTCTCGACACTTGAACTACATGTTACAAGCTTTATGTGCATGTGTGGTTCACAATATTTGAATATCATTTTGCATGTGTAAATCATGTCATAATAGTGCTAGTAACACTTAGAAACATTCAAGCATGTCATTATAGGTCTTAGATCATCTTGTGATGACGTCAAATCGTATGACATTTTCGCATGCTGACTTAGGGTTAGATGATTACCCAAATTGATTGTCACATCCGATTCTAAGTCGTGTGTGACTTTTCATGCCATTTATGCATTACATACATGATTTTGAGGTCTAATGATGCATATCTATGTTCTGATTCTCTTTTGGCTGATATGCACACTTTTAGAAACTTCGGTCTTAGAGCACCAAGTTGACCTTAATTGGACCCAAGCCCTTCTAGAAAATTGTAAAACACACCTCGAACTTTTAAATGCTATTGACTTCATGCAAATTGATCCCTGTCAGGTCCATTTTTCATTTTTCTTAGCTAGACTAGAATCTGGACTTGGGGTGAAATTCGGACCCCCATTTTTACGTTTAGTTAGACAGACATTTGCCATTTTTGTACCATTTTTTCTGTAAGGATTCTAGACTTAGTCCCTTTATAAGGTTTGCTTGTTATCATGTTAACTATGTTTGTGAAAATTTCGTGATTCTCATACTTCATTTGATAGGTTAACCTTGGTAGTAATAACTGAGTCTCTTGCTGCTTTGATAATTTCTTGATGCATTATTGCTTGTTGTCCAATTTTTATAAAATCGTACTTAGCTCGTTTAGGAAAAATTCTTCATGAAAGTTGTTTCATATCATGTTATGCTTGTTAGGAAAGTTTATCATAGATAGATAATTGTCACGACCTCTTTTTTTCCTCCGAAGGAAAAGGAAGAAAGGTTTAGGGGTATTTGCCTAAAGAAGCGGACCAATGGCTCTAAATTAGGCGCGGGCTCTCCTAGGCCCATACCTCGCGCGACATTGGATTTCATATTTCAATTCTTAACAACCTAAATATTTCTAGGAGTCGCCACTAGCCTATTGGGGTCGGCTAGAAACCAATCGAGACATGGGAGTGGTGTCTCGATTCCTATGCAACCAGAGATTTCTAGAAACGGGGACTTGTTTACGCCAATGTTTCTATTAGCGCCCTTGCGGTACCACTAACTTGGAAAGTTATTTATCTAAATGGCCACACATTCTTGATTACTAATTATAATCTTTATGAAACCACTAAGTGTCCATGCAAATGTTTTTGTAGTTTTTTTTTTTTTAATGTCGAGACTAATCCTAACATAATTTAGAAGAGAAATTTACACTCAAATTAATGAAAAGCGGCGCGTAAGTAAACATCCAAGAAATTGAAATGACTTGAAAATAAACGTGGAAAAGGTAAACCAGATACAAGTCGAGCAAATAATATTACATGGCCTTGTTATCACGCCCGGGACAGGACCCCATGAGCAAAATGAGAATTCAAATATGCATGAAATTCTTTAAATAGTTTTAATCTACACAAAATGGATTATTTACAAAAATGGTTATAAAATACCAAAATAGCATTAAATTAGGAAAATGACCTTTTAAAATTAGGAAAATTTCATATATGTCATTTATATCCTAATTTGATGCTATCTAACATTTTTTGATATTTTCGAAATTTTCATATTTTTCTCTTTTTTTAATTATTTTAAAAAAATTAATAATAATTCCTTAAACCGATCTATGCTAACATGGAGTAACACAACACATGAATATCACAATAATCAAGGTCAAATCGACCGTTTCAAGATTGAAGCTTAGTTTGGGCATTTTGTCGAACGTTGGTGTGCATTAAACTAGCCCCAATAGCCTCCTCGAGCCATATTTGCGGCATTCAATCTCAACGTATGAGCAATATTATGTGGAACTAAAACATCAAGGTTAAACTACCACATACAAGGAGTAAGATTAGATAGAAATCACAGCTTAAAACACACGAAAACCAAGCTGGAATCGTCATCAAATATGCGGGTTTGATCTGATTTTGCAAATTTGGGTTTGAACCCAGGTCAAGCAAACTGGTTGAATGCCCATATTCAAGCCCCGACACCCATCACATACGAGATCTAAGGGAAACATTACTTGATTCGAATGAAAGTAGGTAACATGAGCTTTCAAATG
Organism: Eucalyptus polyanthemos subsp. polyanthemos; assembly: GCA_017140185.1. Lineage (NCBI taxonomy): Eukaryota > Viridiplantae > Streptophyta > Magnoliopsida > Myrtales > Myrtaceae > Eucalyptus > Eucalyptus polyanthemos. The sequence continues at coordinate 27,791,478 of CM029459.1, forward strand.
CAACAAACATCATAGAAAATGACCAACCAAACACATCAAAATAGCCTCTTCAAAAAGCACACATGCAAAACTCTTGAAGAGATTTCAACACAAAAATTCCAGTCTCAAAATCAGTTTCTTGGACTAGTTTTCCTCTTAATTTTTCACTATTAAAACATGTTCAAACTTGAACAAAAATACATCTAGGATACTTACCTTGCTTCATAGTATCTTTTGCAAGTGGTTCTTGGCCAAGGAAACCGAGAAATTGTCCTCTGGAAGCACGTGGAAGTTGGCTTCTTCAATTGGAAATGAGATCTGCAGAAAAGAAGAACTGACAACGAAAGTTTTCGTTGACCTCTAAAATTAGACTTCAAGATGTCTTTTGTTGGAAAAATTGACATAAAAACAAACTATATTTATTCTAGTTTGGGGTAAAAATCAATATTTTCCTCATTTGTCTCTCAAATTTCTCAAAAAACACTGGCTTTCCCTCACTCGTAACCAATCGGGCTCAACACTAGAAAAATTTCTAGTGTTTCTTGGCCCGCCAGGAGGGTGTACTTTCGGGGGGCTTTAGGAGGCCTTCCCGATCTCCATTTGGATCGTACAACCTATGGATGGAAAGATCTTTGAATGAAGTTTCACTCTCTAGTTGAAGTTTTTGGTTAATTTTGGTCGAAGGGTTGTGAAAATCTCACTTTTCTCTCTCAAGGTCGGTCTGGATTTTCTGGGTTTTTGCTTTTCTGGAGTTGCTTCTGAAGGTGTCTTTGGGTAACGATTCCCAGCTCTTTCCTCTCTCTCTCGTCTCTTTTCTCTCGTCGCCTGAAAAACCTTGCTTCAGTGATCTTATCCCCTGAATTAAGGGATTTTTGGTCGGTCTCTTGTCCACCTACCAAGCCTGTCAATAGGGCTACTCCACCCACTCTCTGACTTAGCCAATTTTTTCAACTTCTGCAGCTGTTGAGTGTGCGGATTTTGCTGTGATTTTCCGGTGCTTTCAGCGGCTTATCCCTGGCAAATTTTTGTCCACTTGCACTACTATATACAGTCTTTCAGCACGTGTAAAGATCGAGCTAAATGGGCGGCTGAGTGGGATATGGTGGGGCCACCAATATGCCTACTTAGCAGCTCCGAATTAAGACTTAATCGTGGACTGAGATTTGACAGTTGGTTTGGGTGCTTTAATCCATCAATTTGGCTGCAATTTTTGATCAATTAGCAGGTTCATGTATATTAGTTTAAGGTCTCGACCATATTTCACAATTGTGCCCACCCAATTTTGCAAGAAAGTTCCTCAAAGTTGGCCATTTTCTTATCCAAAAATACCCAATTCAATACAAATGTGGTCTTTTTGGCTCGATTTGATTGATTCGACTTGGCCCAAATTCAATTTCAACTTAATTAGTGACCAAGATGATGATTTAAGGGCTCGGGCGCAAATTTTGCAAAATTTGTGAATTGGTCCCTCAACTTTTGGAAATTGCATTTTGGCCCCAACTTACCATTTGAATTCCAATCTGACCTCCTGGGCTTGGCTAGTCACATTTAGATCATTGGCCCCAACTTGCTTTTTTTTTTTTTTTTTTTGATTATAGGAAAAAACATCTTTCATTTAAAACACTATATTAAACACCTAGATAATCTATATGCCGGAATGAAATATTTTTGGGCAAAAATTTAGGTGTCAACAATAATCAATGGGTACCATCCAATTTTTTTGATTCCTCATGCTTGGTCTGAAATTTCTTGACATGAACTTCTTGTTGTGATTGTTTAGCTAAACCTTTTAGGCCAGTTTATGTATGAAATTAAGTCATGTTATTTTCATGAAAATTGTTTTAAATTTTTTGATCTTTGCTGTCAAATGATTTTCAATGAATTGGCTTTTCAAATCGTATCTTGAAATCGTTTTGGTACATGTGATACTTCTAAAAGCAATCTCTTAGAAATGCTTTTCAAAACTCGATCCGATTTAGGAAGAGTCATGGTTTGGACCATACTTAAAATACTTGCAATGCTTGTGAGTGCATAGATGTGGGCCCTTGGCTAACCTTGACAAGTCAATGTATTCCATAGCCTAGATATTCTTTGGTCCAAAATGTTTTCAAATCTCTTTAGATCCTAATTTGGCATCGTGAAAGTCATGGTTTGGATTGTATTCAAAATGTTTACAATGCTTGTGAGTGCATTTATACGAGCTTCGAGCTAGCCTTGGCAATTGAATGTCTTCCATAACTGAGATATCATCTTGTTTGAAAAACTTTATCGGTGACTTCAAATCTGTCTTTGAAACATCACATGTACCCCTCCATGCATAAAATCACGTCATTCATTAGAAATTACTATGTTCGTGATTGGTGAATGCCTTTGGTAATAAGTGACCTGCCGTTGATTCACTCACTTGGTTGGTTAGTCCAAAAGGCTTGCCTGTGTGTTTAATTCATACTCGTGCATGTGACTTCTAGATGAATGTTAGGAGCGATGCAAGGCATCAAAGGAAAATCTTGGGGATCGCATAGAACGCCTTGTTAGGGACTTACAAGCTTTATTGGCCATGCGAGAATACAATTGGTCAATAATGACTATAAGTCATAAAATAAATTGGATAGGAGTCTAGAGGGAACTACGCATGAATTGCAAAGGCCGACCCCGAGACCCAAATTTGGTTGATTTTTGAGCTTTACTTCTCTTGATTGATTGGTCTTGGTCTTATGTCATGTTTTTGGTTGTTTTGATGTGTATGTTTGTTTTTTTCCATTATACGGACCTAGTTGTAATTCTTACACTAGGTTTAAATTAGAATCCCAAAGATGAAGATGATGTGAAGATGGTGAAAGGTCGATGTCCATTCCAACCATACTTTTACATCATTCATTCCCGATGTATGTCTCAGGTTTTCTCTATTTGTATAAATACCTGATGAGTTATAGGTTTTTCCTTCTCGCTTTTCACTTACTTTTTTTGAGTTTTCATGTTTCTTAGGTTTGCATGATAGATTTTCTGCTTTCCTTGGTTGTTTACTTACCATTCTGCATTTTCAATTCAATTGAGTGTTTTTTTTTTTCTCTTCTCTAGAACTAAAATGGCACGAAAATGATTATCTACGAATCATCGCCTAGCTTAGAACAAATGATCCTGAAAAAGTAAACAGAAATGCATGGACACCTTAAATAAATACAACATAATGTTAGGTATCGAAAGGGTGCAAATAGAAGTATTAGGGTAACTTAAGTCTCCAAACCTAGATATTTAGTTACATAGAAATCGAGAGACAACTCCCGACCCTTAATTGGGTTTTCTAGCCGACCCCCAAAAACGAGGCCGGTGGTGACTCTTGTCTTATTTCTAGGTTGTCTTAAACAACTAGACCGTATAAATAAACCCATCACAAGGAGTATGGGTCTTGATAAGGCTCACTGCGATTTAACATACTTGATGTGGTAGTACCCCAAAAGATGAAGTGATGCCATCCTTATGGCGAAGCGTACTATTGAGAGGGCTACATAATAAAGGTACCCTTAAATTCAATATCCACACCTGACATCCTTTCCCGAAGTGTGTTGCTCATGTGGGTATGGATTGTGACACACCACTATCACGCGGGGTATGAATTGTGAGAACTCATGATCGTGTACGAGAGAACTCACAAGGAGTTCGATTTGAAAAGCAAGGTGATGATGTCTTTCGAATGCAAACCTTGAGGGAACTCTTATGGTCAAGTACCCCTAAATCCAACATTCTCCCCCATCTTTCTCATGGGTGGCAATGAAGGTCGAGTCGCGACAGGCTTAGAGACTACGCTAGGGACCAGTTACTAAATTAAGAAACCTTGAAGCTGTTTAAAAATGGTTGTTGTGTTTAGCTAACATATCTTTGTGTAGAATTGCCTATATGTCAAAGTCATGTAGAAAAAGAGGTGAGTCGCTAACAAAGTGTTAAATGGTCTTCCATGTGAGAGTTATAAGGGGTGAGATGCTTGTAAACCCATTGTTTTGCAGGTGGAGTAAGGATGTATAAATGTATGAGGGTTTATATTGAAGTGTTGGATGTTTAGGTTCAAACATGTGTTTATGGGCATTAACATGACAGCACACACATAATCTCAGTCTAAAACCTCGATTACCCAATTTAGGATGTTATGAGGGTTTATGGGTGGAATCCGCGAGTGAATACTCGTGGTAATCCATTACTTCCATAAATCCCCTCATCCCAATTAATAAAAATAGCACTGACCAACGATAGTAGCAGTGGGTAAATTATTTTTATCCTTTGGGATGAGGACCATGAGCCTTTAGTACCCTCACCTTAGATGTCAAAACCTCACAAGTTCCATGCAACATGTGATTTGTGCTTGGCATGTGTTTGGTGGGTAAGATATCGTTCCTTTCTTATCATTGTTATCTTCTTACTTTCTATACTTTAATTATGCGCTTTATATTTCAACGACAATACGTTTTAATCATGGATGCCCCTTTAGGTTTAGGCTTAGATGGGTAGGCCTGAATTGGCCTTTATCCCTGTGCCGAGGAATCTCAAGGCTATATGGGAGAATCTCAACTCAAGCCATTAGGATTATGTAGAGAAACGTGTGAGCTTTCTTTCGACCTTGCTAAAGGTCGAGCCCGAAATTGCGACAGTGAAAGCATTGGCCCATTTTTGGAATCCCTTGACTTCTACCTTCGTGTTTAACCAATATGAGATAACCTCTAGAATTGAGGAGTTTCAGAAAGCCATTGGGTTAGGCAAAGTCTCCTTAGGTTTTGTCACCCCTCCGATTGGTCAAAATCCAATTTCCCTCCTAAGTCAATTCCTCAATATCCCTACCAACAAAATTAGGGCTAATCTTAAAGGAAATTTGAATTCCATGCCTTATGCATTCCTTGAACAACACCTTCTTAGCCTTGCGCCTAAATTTGTGAATCAAATTCCTTGTGTCTTTCTTCTTATATTCTTCGACTTTGTAGTATTCCTGCATACTCGAAAAATAATGGATCATTTAGTGACTCACATTGTTAATCAAGTATGTGCTTTTAGTTGCTTTACACACATGATCCTCGTCAAAACTTTTGTGTCCCTTAATTGATTCAAAGCAAGTGGTCAAGGAACTCTTAGAGCCCCATTAGGACTTCCCCAAATTTGGCTCATTTCACATATCAAACAATTTGCCCCTCACATGAGGATTGTTGATGTCACAAAGTATCATCATCATATTCTTAGGTTTCACCAAAAAAATGAATTCTTTCCATCATGGTCTTTCTCCATATGGTTCCATTTTCTCAAGAACCTCACTCTAAGCTTAATCCAATGGCGCGTCTAATGGCTTGGCAATCCTGAGGTGGACCTTGTTAGTGGAGTTGACGACCCACTCCTCCTTGTGGGATTGATAGGTCTAATGTCGTATTACCCTTTAAGGGTGCTACACCAATATTGTGCATTTCAAACAATCCCGCTAATCCTCAAGATGAGGTTGTACTGTATTGATTATCACAATGAGGTCATCGAGCAAACCAAATTGGCCATGTTCAAAATGCGATTCAAGCTACTATTGGAATTTGGTATTTCCATTCCTCATATCATGTGGTCGCCGTTAATGAAGTTAACTTGGAGGGAGAGATGAAGACATGGCACGTATGTATTAACTCTATCTACCGCCAAGTGAAACCTGAACTCGAGGTTGAGTTGCCCAACATTTTTTAGCCTCAAGGTTTTCGATAAGCTCATGTTGAGGAGCATGGAGATGAAGCCTTGATTGATAAGGATCGCTTGGCCCATGATAACAAGCATCTCCATACGATCCCACCTAGTCCTTAGGATTCTTACTTAATATTCTTTTCTTGTAAAGGGATTTCCTTTGTACTTCCCTCCTTTCCATTGAGATTTCCTTGTATTCATATTACATGTAAAATCGAACCGCTTTTTAAGATTCAAATATGCAAGCTTCTATTTCCCTTATAATTGTTCGATGTGATCAATAAAAATTCATGAAGCTTTTCATTTTCATGTAATTTTTAGAAAAGGGGCGTTTTGATTAAATATTTGTCATCGTTCTTTCCAATTGTATAATTTTCAAAGCAATTTTGATGAGAGGACATTATATGATACTGGGATCATATATGCTACTTATCACTATTTCGTCTCAAGAAAATATAAAATTGATAAGGTTTCCTATTTTCTTGATTTTTCTTGACTCGTGTACTAATTTGAGTTCTTTTCTTTAACAAAGGTACCGAAAAACAGCTGAGAAATGTTCAATCATACATATTCGCCACCAAGCAAGGATGGGGAATGAAGATACCTACACTTGCATCATTAACATGGAGAACCAAATGACGCAAATGATGGTGTTATTAGCTGACCTCTCTAATCAAGTTAAGAACTTGACACCTATGACTCCTGCTACTCCTACTACAAGCCTTCCTACTGCACCTACTAAGGTGCCAGTAGCTGAACCTCTAGGGAAAGGGCCCGTTGAAGAGGTTCCTACTTCTACCCTAATAGTCATTAATCTAAAGGCTCCATCTAAGGAGACCCTAACTTCCTAGTTTGATGAGGAGCGCCTTTGCATGCTGCAAGGTTACCAATTTTAGGGATTTAGCAAGTTGTCACCCATCGCTAAGGTGAAGGTCCTTGAATTCTATAAGAAGCCTGAGTTCACAAGGAAGTATGATGGTATCGGGTGCCTAAAGATGCATTTGAAGTACTATATGGGCAAGATGGCCTGCTATTTCGACAATCCTCATCTCTTTATCAACTCATTTCAAGATAGTTTGGTTAGTCATGCATTGACATGGTTTATTGAATTGGACTTAGGAAAGATCCAAACCTCGGAATATCTTGTAGACAAGTTCCTACAGCAATACAAATTTAACACCGAGATTGCCTTTACTCAAAAGGAGTTGCTTCGAGTCAAGAAGAGGAGGACCAAAATGTTCAGGGCGTGTGCTCAAAAGTGGAGAGCCATCGTTTCTCAAGTAAAACCCTCTTATATAAGAAGGAGGCAATGAAATTGTTACTTTAAGCCATGCCTTGGGACTTCTTTGAGAAAATGTATAACAACACCTACATCAACTTTGCTGCATTGGTGGAGTTGAGTGAATGTATCGAGGGAATCATGTGAGAAGGACAGTTGATTGAGACCACAAATCGCAAGTATGCTCCAAAGGGGGACAAGGAGTCAACAGTGGAGATTACCTATATACAGAACCCCTCCTCTCAGAAAATGTACAATCCTCTTGCTCATAAACTTACTATGGAGGTCAGGAGTTCTTCCCAAAGCCTCGATCACAAAGGAAAAGTTCCATAAAGGCAATTTACTCCATTGCCCAGACTAATGTCTTAGCTACTTCTAATGCTGATCAAAACCATCCGGTGGCTAGAGAAATTCCAAGGCATAATCCGCCAAAGTTCCTTAATTCGGCCCTAATTAAACCTGTGAGTATCACATGGGCGAGAAAGGATATCACGTGGATAATTACTATGTCTTCTATTAGAAGATCTAGAACCTACTTGATAAGAATTTGCTTACATTCAAGGACTCAATGCCGAATGTTCAACAAAATCCCCTCTTGAAACATGCCGAGGATGACAATATAATTTTTGGGGATAGTGACAAGCGTCCACTCTTGATAGATACGCAAAAGTTGAGGCCATTTATGTCCTTTATTGATCACCAAATGAAAGGTGACATCACTCATCACGAGCAAATAGCCTCCCTGGCTGATCTGGCTGAGCTGGAAATTCTCCATTATAAAGGTGATGGAGCTATCCAAGAACCGATGACTTTAGTTGAAGTTGATATATCTAGTAGAGACGGATCTCAAAGGTCATAAAGGAGGTTGAAAGCCCGAGCAAGGACGACACACGAGAAAATGTTAGTTGTGCCTTAAAAGGAAAGGCCCTGATGTATCAAGACAAAGACTCAGACACTGAAAGTGAAGATGAGTATAAAGCTTCCTGCATGGATGGTCAGTAAGAAGTTCACTACCTTCGAGGTCAGAAATTTCGAAGTAGAAAAGACGTGTATAGCCTTGATTTGGATTTTACATTGATTGAGACAATATACTCTGCACCACCACATCTTACAATTGATTGAGGACAACCCGATCAAATACCTTTTGGAGAAGCCTACATTGATTGGGAGGCTAGCCAAATGGCAAGTAGTACTCTCTGAATTTAACATCCAAAGCATGGCACATAAATCCATCAAGGGTAAAGCCATGGCTGATATGCTATTTGAACATCCTGAGAAGTCTGATGATTGGGATGAAGTCTGTTGACATCTAATTTTTAGTCGATGCATCATTAAAATGTAAAAATCGAGATTTAGGTTTCTGATTGCGATGGAGCCCTATCTCTGAACAAAAATGTGTGGTTTCTTTGTTTCTTTCTTTTCTATTGCTGTTTTAAAGAAGTTTCTAGCTCATTTTCAAGAAAAACCCGAATGTCAAACGGTTGACCTTTGGATTGACTTTTTAGTCAACTCTTTGACTAAAAGTTAACCCCTGGTCAAAAATTGACTTTTTACCCAAAAAAATTCCGCTTAGTTTTAATTTCACTTTTTTCAAATCAATTTCTTGAAAATTCAATGATTTTACCAAAAAATAAACTTTTTAGGAAAAGTCAACTGAATGGTTGATTTTTTGTCAAACCTTAGACAAAAAAAAAAGGACAAATCCTTTTATTTTAAGGGTTAATACCCTGAAAAACCCCAAACTGGTACACTTGTGACAAATTTACCCCAAACTATTTTTTTGACCACCAAAAACCCCAAACTAGTACACTTGTGACAAATTTACTCGATGTTAGTTTTTGTTAAATTTTATTCTCAAATTATTAATTTAAATGACACATGGCGAGTTTAGGGTTTTTTATAGTCGGTCGGGATAAATTTGTCACGGGTACCCAGGTTTGGGGTTTTCATGGTCAAAAAAATAGTTTGGGGTAAATTTGTCACAAGTGTACCGGTTTGGGGTTTTTCGGGGTATTAACCCTTCTTTTAATGCCAATTTGACTTTTGTGTAAAATTTTTTACAAAATTCGATTAGGAACCTTAATTTTTGAATTTTTCAGTTTTGGGTTCTAAATCGACCAAAAATAAAATTACTTTTATTCTAGTCATAATTAAGTGTAGTTCTTTCTTTGACATTTGGTTTATGGACTATTTGAAATTTGTTTGAGCATTCAATTTCACCATTTATTGAGTCAAAATATGAATTGCTGTTTTGAGCCCTAATTAGGGCACCAAAATTGAACATTCATAACTTGCGATCGGACAATTGTTTCTCACTCATTGTCTTAAGATAAATCCAAATTCGAGATTGATTTTGTAAAATTCATAGAAGAACTCACCAATTTGAGGAATTTTATCCTCCTAAGTATTAGAAAATCAAGCAATTAAGCTTCAATCGACAAAATTCAAATTGACCAATTCATGGCTATGGTTTAATTTCATGAGTCTAGGTCCAATTTTAATATTAGGCTTAGATCCATTTTTGACCTAAGCTCGAGCACATCAATTCAAGGTCAATTTGAATATTGTAAGTGATCTTACATATGTGTAGCTTTTTAGATAGGGCAATTGTGACACTAATCGAGTTCAATTTTAGTTAATTTACAATTTTGCCTATTAAATTGCAAATTTTACCATTTTAGCCCTTTAGGGCCAATTCAAAGCACCCATGGTTTCGACTCATTTTTTCCACTATAATCATTCAATTGGGTCAATAAAAGACCCCTACATCACATTCATAAGGTTTGATTAGGTTGATTGTATCTTAATTGTTCAAGTTCTTCATAGAAAGGATAAAATTTCTTTTCAATTTGGTCCTTTAGGGTCAAATTGCATATATTTTTGACCCATAGGAGTTCCAAGTGGACAAAACAATTGGAATCGGATCAAACCAACCAAGAACCAGTCAAAATCAGGCCGAACTGGACCGAACTGGTTCGGCCGGTCTGACTGGCCGTCGGCGGGACTAGTCGGTTCAGGCCCTTGCTGGCTAGTTTTCGGCCTCCGACCACCGATTCTGGAACCCTCTCACTCCCTATTTCACTTCTACAACTTCAATTTCCCAAAATTTTACAAATTGGTCCTCGAATTTCGTCAAATTACAAATTAACCCCTAATTAGACATTTTGATGCAATTCCCGATTTTTGCTTGGTTTTTTGCAAATCAAACCCACTAGATTAATTACCCGACACCTCGAGATCATAATAGAGCATTTGAAATGGATTTTTGACCGTTCGATCGAGATTTCGACCGTCGGGTTGAACTGACGGCCAAAAACGCTTAATGTGGGAGTTCATTTTCACAAAATTTCCTCTTTGCTTTTTTCTCTCTCTTTTCTCCCTCCAAAATCCTTCCCAAAAAAATCGCACACTTTCTCTCTAGAGTTGGTTCGCCTCTTGGACCGGTCTCGTTTTAGGCTCAAACCAATGGTCGTCGGAGTTCCCAAGCCTTCAAGCTGCTGGTAATCTATAGTACCAGGGGCCTTTGACATTGCTGTGGATAGAGGAGACCGGATTGGTTGCGAGATCTTCACCGGCGGCCAGATCTTCACCGGTGAGGCAAGGCCGGTCCATTTTGGACTGGTTCTTCCCTTTTTCCTTAAAACAGTGGTTCGATTGGTCCCAATCCGAGTCGTAGTGACCTGATCTAGGTTCTTGGAGTCCCGATCGTGATCCAGCGACTTGATGGGATCAATCACGTAAGAAACCGTCGAAAATCGTGACGAAGGTAATGATTCAAAACTCAAATCCGATGAAGCGAGATCGAGTTAGTCGATCGGGGCTAGGATTCAAGATTAGGAGCTTTTACATGCTTAAGATTGATGAGTATGAATATTGCAATGATCTATTGATGATTTGGATGATGATTGTGATTTTGAGCCTAATATGTGATTTTCATAGGCCTGTACATAAGTTACTATTTTGGCCAAAACGAGGTTTGAGACGACCTTGTTTTAGCTCGAGTCCTCTTAGGATTAGATAATAAATAGCCCGAGCTTTGAAACGATAGATCGAACGCCCAAAACGAACATCGTTTGGCCCTCCAAAAACACCTCTGAAGATTAACGATTCTGCAGCAGTTTAGGTTTTTTTTAGTTCTAATCCTGTTCCGCCTTTTGACTTTGTTATTTTTGTGCCAACTTTCATGTTATTATTATTATTATTATTATTTTATGATTTTTTGATGTGTTCAACTAGGTTAGATCTACTTAGATCTATGCTTAGGTTAATCTGTTCCATTTCAATCTTTGATTTTGCTATTTTTTTGATGATTTTTTTGCTGAGTTCTGGAACAACTTTCCTTCATGAAATTTTCCGTATAGGTGTTGTGTATGTCTTGTATTTTTTTTTTCAAAAATTTTAGACATGTTTAGCTAGGTCAAAATCTCTTAGATCTGAACATAGGTCAGTCTGTCCTACATTGGTCTGAGATTTGTTTTGATGAAATTGAGTCTATAAATGCATTTATTTGGTCTCAAATCCTTCATGAGAGTCGAAATAAATGATATACATGTTCAATTGATGCATGCTTTGCAAGGTTTTTACATTGGCAATGTGAATCAATTGCATGTATTATAGTAAAAGGTACTGTAGCAGTATGTGTTGGATGTATAGATTGGTCTGTTTTACCATTTTTGCTACGACTCATGTGATTTTAATTGAGTTTTGATCTCTTAACGAGAAATCTTCATCATCGTATGTGTCACGACCTAAATTTTTCGGGGTGCACCACCTAAGTTTAGGCTGATGGATTGTTAAGCATAGACTTAACTCGAGCTCCCAAGCCTATACCAATTCGTGACTTAAGTTCAAATTTCTTAACATGCAAATAGATTTTATCTAGGAGTCGCCACTAATCAATTTTCAGTAGGTCGATTAGACACCTAAATAAAATAATGGGAGGATTATTTTACTCCTATGAACAAGAGACTTTGGTTACGGGGACTTGGTTACACTAGACTTCTCTAATGCCCTTTCGGTACCATTTCTTTTTTAGTTTCAAAAATATTTTTGCATGCAGTTTGGATTAATTTTAAATCTATTTCCCTAACATGTGAGGTGACCATATGGGTGCGCAATCCACCAATTTAATATCCAAGGAAAGCAATGAATAAATTGTAGGAACTTACCTCAAAGCAACGAAAGCATCTGCATTGTTAGATCAAAATTCACATCAACAAACCTAGATATGATTTCTAATTAACACGCAATTTCTTTTTGTTTTTATTTAATTAATGAAAATCATGCGATATGCAATGCAATATAACCAAATGACCTAATTCTAATGACAGGCAATTGCTAATTAAATGAACCTAGCAATAATCACTAAATGACATGGATTTCGTGAATTTAATTCTAAATGACATGCACATAATATTTTTTGTGTTTTTTTTTTAAAAGAATGCAATCTATCATAGGGATTATGTCGCGACCAATTTTTCGAGTGTGAACCACCTAGAATTTGGCTAATGGATTATTAAGCCTAGACTTAACGCAGACTCTCCCAAGCCCATACCAATTCACGACTTAGGTTTAAGTTCTTAACATGCAATTGATTTTTTAATCAGGAGTCGCCACTAATCTATTTTTGGTGGGTTGATTAGAAACCCAAGTAAAGTAACGGGAGTTTTACTTTACTCCTACAAACCAGAGATTTGGGTACGGGGACTTGGTTACGTTAAATTTCTCTAAGACCCTTTCGGTACCATTTCTTTTATTTTGAAAAAATGTTTTTTGCAAGCAGCTTGGGTTTATTTTAAATCTATTTCCCTAACATGTGAGGTTATCATGCGCGTGCACAAACCACCAATTGAACACTCAGATAAACAATAAATAAATTGCAAAAACTTACCTCCAAGCAACGAAAGCATCTGCAATGTTAAATTAAAATCCACATCAACAACCTTGGATATGGTTTCTAATTAACACACAATTTCTTTTTTTGTTTTCACTTAATTAATGAAAATCATGCAATATGCAATGCGATATTAACTAAATGACCTAATCTGTTGACATGTAAATGGGCCTAGCAAAATTACTAAATGACATGCATTTCAATGAATCTAACCCTAATGACGTGCACATGACATTTTTTCGTTTTCCTAAAAGAATGCATTTTATCCTAAATAATAAAACTAATTTAACCTATGACATTTTTGGTATTTTTCAAGAAATTCGAAATTAGGTGAAATGTGAAAATTACCTAATTAGATTAAGATCCTATTTAATTTATTTTAGGAATTAGGTTGAGCCAAATCCTAAATTAAACTAAAATATTATCTTAACCTAGATAATCCTAAAATGCAATCTATTTAATAAAATACCTAAACCTATGGCAAATTAAGAAAAATATGATCTAAAATTAAACTAAACGCAATTTTACCCTAATATGCTACGACGTGCAAAAGATGCCCTAATTTTACATGACATATGCATAATGACTTTTTTGTGTTTTTCCTTTTTGTCCCTTTTTTTATTTTCGAAATTAATAATTGCTAAGTAATTAAGCATGCAACCTAAATTAAAATCTAGCAACCTAAATTGATTTATTTGAATTTTTTTTACTTTTATGAAATTCGAAATTAAAATTCCTATTCTAAATATGCAAACCCCAAAACAAGTAATATCCTAACATGAATCTAATCTAACCCGATTTTTATTTCGAAAATTCATGATAAATAGAATGCTTTGCCTAAATATGCAAATAACCCTAAAACATGTGATATTCTATCTCAAACATATTTCAAGATAAATAAAAACGATCAAATCCATTCAAAATTACCCCAAAAAGGACATCACATATCGCTCAGATCAAGGGATAATATTTCGCTAGTAAAATCGATAATTTGATCTTAAGCCTTAAAGATCAAAACATCAATTTTATTCCCGCTTAATTAATTATTTCATCTAAAACCTTATAGATGAAATAAAAAACCCTGGCGCGGTTGCGAATCGGGTGATACATTGCATAGATAGGTATTTCAACTAAAGAAAACAACATATGAAGAGATAATAATAAACAAGAAAAAAAAAAAAACCTAAACTTGCCTAATAAAATAAAGTAAAAATACCTAATTTAATTTTTCTTTTTTTTTTTTTTTAAATAAAAAAGAAAAAGCTTGGCCGGTTCGGAGGTCCGGCGAAGGAGAGCTCGTCAGCAAGGGTTCCGGCGAGGGCGAGGGAGGCAGGGGCGGCACGTCGGCGGCGCGGCACCGGGGCTTCGGGATCGGCACGGAGCTGGGTGCGAGCGTCGCAGGGGGTGGATTCGGCGGAGGCGAGGCGTCGCGGGCGAAGCTCGAGCTTCCGGGTTCCGGCGAGGGCTCTTGCGGACGCCGGATCTGGCGCGGGCGTCGCGGATGGCGGATCGTGCGGCGAGGGGCTCGACGCTGGCGGTGCTGGCTCTGGGTCAAGCGGATTAGTGACGGGGCGGCACGGCTATGTGGGGAATTGGATCGTGGCCGCTGCGGGGACCTCATATCTGCAAGCAGAGTGGCCTCGGCGTCTGGATCTCGGCTCGGCGGCAGCGGCGACTTCACGGGCGGAGCGAGGCGTCGCTCGGAGCTAGGCGGGCTCGGGGGCTATTGTGACGTCGCAGGTGGAGGCGTCGGAGGTGGCCGGCGCGGGCAAGCGCTGCCTCGCGGAGAAGATGAACAGTGCTAGGGTTTTTTTTTTCTATTTCTTTTCTCCCTGCTCTCACGTCACTTCTCTGTCCTTTTCTTTTTACTTTTGTGTTCTTTTTTCACCAAAAGAAGCCCCCCAATTTACCGTACGTGACCTCTTTTATAAGCTCAAAAATTGTATCTTAGGGATATATTTCATTTCTAATTTTGATTGAGCACGATACCCCTAAATATATCGATAAAATATTTTTTTGCATATTCCATCAAGAAAAATTCCCTTTTTAGGCAAAATACACCCCGCAGTGTATATTACTTGAATATGTGAAAAATCTGAACGGAATATGTGAAAAATCCTCGTTTCACCGGCAGCCTAAAATAAAACAAAATAAAATAAAATGTTTCTAAACTATATGCCATGTGTGTGTGTGTGTGTGTGTGTGTTTTTTTTTAAGCAAAAATTAACCCTAAAAATTATGCAAAAATTTAGGTGTCAACAGCTGCCCCTCTTTGAAGGTGAGCTCGAAGAGGTTGCTTTCAAAGACAAATTGAGACCTAAATTTTGGTCATGCACATGCAATGAATGATTTTTTGTTGGAAAATGAATTCCATTTTTTAATGCAGTTTATATGATGCATGGAAATGCTAATGCAAATGATAGATGAACCTACCTGGGATAACTTACCTTCGAGGAGGATAAAGTAATTCGAGGTAGTGAGTGTTACCTGTCCAGGACCCGTACCATTCTACGGTCACCTAGAATAGTAACATGACTTTGTAAAGATGTTGCTTTCCTAGGAACCGTACCATTCTACGGTCGCCCAGTATTGTAAGGAACTGCTTTCCCAGGACCCGTACCATTCTACGGTCGCCCAGTATGGCAAAAATGTTTTGTCTAGGACCCGTACCATTCAACGGTCGCCTAAACGGGGATTCATTTTCCAGGACCCGTACCATTCTACGGTCACCTGAAAAAGGAATAGGTGTTGTCAAGGACCCGTACCATTCTACGGTCGCCTCGACGAAGAAAATTGTTTTTCCAGGACCCGTACCATTCTACGGTCACCTGAATGAGGAAATTACTTTTCCAGGACCCGTACCATTCTACGATCGCCTGTTAGAGCAATAAATATTGTCTAGGACCCGTACCATTCTACGGTCGCCTAGACTGAGGTTTTGCTTGGCTAGGACCCGAACCATTCTTCGGTAGCCCAGCCTTGCGACAGAAATCATCCGACGAGGACTCGAACCATTCTTCGGTCGCCTTAATCAGATTGAATCTGGAGGAAAATCTTTTGGGGACAACTCAATTGAGTGTCGGTGTAAAGGACTCTGGGCTACGAAAGCACGCCAGGTCGATAAAAGAAATCTGGGCTACGGAAGCATACCGGTTCAATAAAATGGACTCTAGGCTACGAAAGCACGCCAGGTCAAGAAAGAGACATCGGGCTACAGAAGCACGCCGAGTCGGTGAAAATGACTCTGGGCTACGAAAGCACGCCAGGTCGATATAACTGGACAGCTTGACCAAGTCAAGTGTCGATGCACTTGAGAGAGAATACCTGCACAATGACAAGTATTTTAGAGTACGGTAGAGATATACTTACCTGGTGATATCTTTGATTCTTGGGGATATGTCTTTTGAAATTTAGATATCCTGTGGAGGTCTTTTACCTCACGGTGGAGGTTTCTCATCTCCTAATATCATGAAACATTCTGAAAGGAACTTGAATTACCTGTCAGACATGATTTAGAGCAAAAAAATGATATACATTCATCAAAGAGATAGACAAACTGAGCTACTCAAGAATGCACATTTCAAAATTTAATAAAGTTTTCATCAACTTAATCGGGGTTCATGCATAATAACATTTGCATCACCCAAATTTCCACTGGAGAGAATTATCATTCAAGACAATCTTCACTCATAACATGGATTTCCTAAGAATACCAAATGAGAGACCTTAGTTAGAAAGGACTTTCACTCACTCTCATTTAGAGACTATTTTATGAGAATCACTCCATCTCACTATCATCATACCAACAAGGGTCCAAGTATTCTCGCAAGCGGTACAACCTTACCAATTTGAGAGGTCTTTAACAAGGACCGTAATGTGGGCTTGGTCAATGGTTTAACAAAGAGACTCTTTGAGTCAAGGCTATTGAAAGAACAACTCTTTAATCATCTCCCGGTTTACAAATCAAGAACCCTGCAAAATGAGAAAGGAATAATCTTGCTCGCACTCCTTCGAGCGATGCTTATGACATGTGAATTCATACGCTAATTCAAGTGCCCTAATTAAAATAGACTTTACAAGGGACGTAACATAGGCTGGGTTCATGGGTTGAGAAATGAAATGATCATTAGGCTCAAAATATGTGTTAAGGGTGAGAGTTGATGATCATCTTGGCATTGCCACCAGTTTTCTTTTTCACCATCAGGGATTGTCTTCATGAAATGCCCCATTGATTGTAAAAACTCAACATTTGAGCTCTTTGAGTATTACTCCATTGGGATTTAATTCTAGCAATTGACAGTCATCTATCTTGACTCTTTTTTTTTTTTTTTTTTTTTTTTCATTTATGGGCATTGACCTTACTTTTACCAAGCACACTGCTTTTTCATGCCCCAAGTTCTTGTTTATTTTTCTTCACTTTTTTTTTCATGGGCATTGGCCTTGCTTTTACCAGGCACATTGCTTTTTCATGCCCCATAGTTCTATTTTGATTTCTTTGCAAGTGTCAAGCAATTACACTTTGAATGACATTCAAACTTTCAAAGGTTTTCATTTGTCTTTGCCTTGCCCCGGTGTGGGGGATGATCACCAACCGGGTTTAAAAGAAATGAAATTGCATAGGCTCAAGTGGGCTATGCAAAGGATATAAGTATGTAGGATAGAGAAAGAAATGCTCTTCGTCATCCTAAGGCACTTAAATTACCGCATGAATTCAATGTAATAGCATGACTAGAAGATTGATGCAAGTGAGAGTAAGAAAATTTCAATCCATTTTCTTGACCTTATGGTGTTGTCTTACCCTCTGATTTGCCCCAATGTGGGGTGGTTTTTGACAGGGGTAATTTGAAAGGAATTTTCATAAGTGTATGAAGCTCAAAGTGGAATTGCCCCTCATCATTTCGGTTATCGTACCTTTTGCGAGAGAACTCTTTACCTTGTAGATATCGAACTTTCTACACTCATCTCACAAGTGTATAAGTAGGGCACTGTGTATAGGATAAGGCTTGCCTTTCATCATCTTGACACATCTCATTCAGCATTCTTAAGCATTGATGTCACTCCATTAAATTGTCTATCTTGACAAATCTCCACATGAAATTGGTGAGCTAAATCAATATGAAAATTCTCTTTTCAAAAGAGTCCAGCAACTTTAAGCATGAAAAGTGTTTGTGACTTCAAAACAAACAATTTATTGCACTCAAAACATGGTTTTAAGCATTCATTCAAGGAATTGTCCCACGAAGGGATTGTCTTAGCAATGGATGTCCTTGGATTGTCTCTATCAATCAAAAGTGAAAATTTGCTTTTTAATTTGATGAATACTCTGTTCTTGCTTTTGCCCCTGCACAAGAGAACGTGCATGAATAAGATACTATGCAACTCAAAGTAAATTCAAATTGCCCAACCATTTTGGCTCGGATCGAGATTTTGTCTCAGTCATGTCATTACTAGAATCTGTAGTGTTCCCAATTTGTCATCTGCAAGGAAAAGAACAAAGCGTCATCTCCCAAAATTATTTATGTTCAAAGACGAGATGTACCTCTTTTACCAAAGATGGATGATCCTCTTTTAACTTGCCCCTCATTTAATGGGCGAGAATGAAAATTCCGTCAAGCATGGAAATGGAACACACTTTGTTTGGACCGACATTAACTCGAAATGTTGAGTAACAATTTTCAAATGCTTTTTTTCTTATTGGGTCAAGAAAGTAATGCTCTGAAATATAAAGTAAATGAGTTAGAAAATTAAACAAGGCTAATCTAATGCATGCTTTTTGGAAATGGCTTGAAAAATGATTTTTTTTGTTCTTTTGGAATTTTTTGGATGAGGAAGCATGAAGAAGCCTAGTCCTCAGAATTCTCCTTGGATGATATTTTCTTTTCATTGTTGGATATCGTCACCGAGCTGGTTTGGAATACCCCGTCATGCCCTCAAAAATTGGAAATAAAATTGTAATTTCATTGAATAGAATCAAATGAATTACATTATTGGAATGGAAATTATGATTCCTAACCCCTAAAAAGAGAAGAAGTCAAAAACAATTTCTCGAAAGCAAAAACAATTCCTAAAATGCAATAAAAATTCCCGCGTGGGGGGAATGTGCAACTGAACATGCCCCTAATTAAATAAGGAAAGCGATCTACTTAAGACCATGAATTATGTGCGCTTGAGTTCTTCACCCTCCTTGATCTTGTGATGCGAACCCTCCAAGTTAGAGATTCTTCCTTCTAGATAAGTCACTAGTCTCTTCATGGTGGCATCAAATTCAGCTACCTCAGGAAAATGAGACAATTCAAAAGTTCTTTTGGCTCTCTTCTTTGAGTTGTAGTTTCTCATTGAAGATAGAGTACCTATGTCATCACAGCCCTTTTGCTTGATGAGAAAAGCCATAGTAGCAGACAATTCATCGACTTGACTTTGGTGGTGTGCAATTCACTTGTTCATATTGTCAATGATACGGTCCAGCACCTCATTTTGATCTGCCATTTTAGCCCTCGGCCGTGTACGGATGGGTGAGCGAGATCGCTCCATAATCACTTAAAGGAAATAAACGGGAACATGTAAGCATGAGGTGTAAATGGAGAGTCAATCCATGACAATGATCTAATCGATTTTTTTTCTTTTTTTCTTTTTTATGAATGAAAAGTTCGTACAAGAACGACATTTCCTAAAGAGAGTTAGAAAAGTGGATACCTTAGAAAGATCAAATTTTCTAAACATGAATTGAAAACATATTCTCCAAAGTTTTTTATTTTCCAAATGATTTATTGCATCCAAATGATTTATTGCATGGCAATTTCCTCATTTCATCTCTAATTGACAAAGAAGTTAAATTAATGATTGACCTAAATTATCATGGACCGACCAAAAACATTACAAAATAAATTGCATGGTATAAGAAAGAAGACTTACTTCCCCAAGGTAAAACGACGGCAATCACATAGACAAGCGCATGAAGTGTGAGGTTTGATTTCTAACTAAAAAGGCTAAACAAGGTGGAGTTAAAAGGGTGGGATGACTTAGTTGCAGCCTCGCATACTAAGTCAAGTCCTCCTAACTCCGGCTCAGTTAAGAATGATACCCCAATGCGACGCAGCCTCGCGGGCAGAGGTAAACATTCTTAACACCAAGAAAAACTTTCGGGATTGAGTTGGGCAACCTCTACTACGCGGCCTCGCGGTCGAAGTCGTATCCAACTCAATACCATCCTAAATGTCCTAGTGCGGCCCAGGTCCGGCGGCAGGTTATGTGTGCAAAAGTGTAGTGTTAAATGCAGGGCATGCACAACAATTCAAACAAACAACACTTCAATAGCTTGAATTTAAAACATTCATCCCCAACTCCAACCTGCAAGACAAGGGTTAGCAAAGACTACTCCCCTTATATCTCCTCATCTGCAAAAACATTTAACACCTTAAATGTTAGGGACATACCTGGGATCCTCGCTGCCAAACAAAAACATTTTTCCAAAAAATAAAATTGGCCTAAGTCTACTAAGAGTTTCAACTCAAGTCCCCAGCGGAGTCGCCAAGCTGTCGCGACCAATTTTTCGAGTGTGAACCACCTAGAGTTTGGCTAATGGATTATTAAGCCTAGACTTAACGCAGACTCTCCCAAGCCCATACCAATTCATGACTTAGGTTTAAGTTCTTAACATGCAATTGATTTTTTAATCAGGAGTCGCCACTAATCTATTTTTGGTGGGTTGATTAGAAACCCAAGTAAAGTAACGGGAGTTTTACTTTACTCCTACGAACCAGAGATTTGGGTATGGGGACTTGGTTACGTTAAATTTCTCTAAGACCCTTTCGGTACCATTTCTTTTATTTTGAAAAAATGTTTTTTGCAAGCAGCTTGGGTTTATTTTAAATCTATTTCCCTAACATGTGAGGTTATCATGCGCGTGCACAAACCACCAATTGAACACTCAGATAAACAATAAATAAATTGCAAAAACTTACCTCCAAGCAACGAAAGCATCTGCAATGTTAAATTAAAATCCACACCAACAACCTTGGATATGGTTTCTAATTAACACACAATTTCTTTTTTTGTTTTCACTTAATTAATGAAAATCATGCAATATGCAATGCGATATTAACTAAATGACCTAATCCTGATGACATGTAAATGGGCCTAGCAAAAATACTAAATGACATGCATTTCAATGAATCTAACCCTAATGACGTGCACATGACATTTTTTCCTTTTCCTAAAAGAATGCATTTTATCCTAAATAATAAAACTAATTTAACCTATGACATTTTTTGGTATTTTTCAAGAAATTCGAAATTAAGTGAAATGTGAAAATTACCTAATTAGATTAAGATCCTATTTAATTTATTTTAGGAATTAGGTTGAGCCAAATCCTAAATTAAACTAAAATATTATCTTAACCTAGATAATCCTAAAATGCAATATATTTAATAAAATACCTAAACCTATGGTAAATTAAGAAAAATATGATCTAAAATTAAACTAAATGCAATTTTACCCTAATATAATATGACGTGCAAAAGATGCCCTAATTTTACATGACATATGCATAATGACTTTTTTATTGTGTTTTTCCTTTTTGTCCCTTTTTTTTATTTTCGAAATTAATAATTGCTAAGTAATTAAGCATGCAACCTAAATTAAAATCTAGCAACCTAATTGATTTATTTGAATTTTTTTTTTTTACTTTTATGAAATTCGAAATTAAAATTCCTATTCTAAATATGCAAATCCTAAAACAAGTAATATCCTAACATGCATCTAATCTAACCCGATTTTTATTTTGAAAATTCATGATAAATAGAATGCTTTGCCTAAATATGCAAATAACCCTAAAACATGTGATATTCTATCTCAAACATATTTCAAGATAAATAGAAACGATCAAATCCATTCAAAATTACCCCAAAAAGGACATCACATATCGCTCAGATCAAGGGATAATATTTCGCTAGTAAAATCGATAATGTGATCTTAAGCCTTAAAGATCAAAACATCCATTTTATTCCCGCTTAATTAATTATTTCATCTAAAACCTTATAGATGAAATAAAAAACCCTGGCGCGGTTGCGAATTGGGTGATACATTGCATAGATAGGTATTTCAACTAAAGAAAACAACATATGAAGAGATAATAATAAACAAGAAAAAAAAAAACCTAAACTTGCCTAATAAAATAAAGTAAAAATACCTAATTTAATTTTTCTTTTTTCTTTTTTTTTTTAAAAAAAAAAAAAAGCTTGGCCGGTTCGGAGGTCCGGCGAGGGAGAGCTCATCGGCAAGGGTTCCGGCAAGGGCAAGGGAGGCAGGGGCGGCACGTCGGCGGCGCGGCACCGGGGCTTTGGGATCGGCACGGAGCTGGGTGCAAGCGTCGCAGGCGGTGGATTCGGCGGAGGCGAGGCGTCGCGGGCGAAGCTCGGGCTTCCGGGTTCCGGCGAGGGCTCTTGCGAATGCCAGATCTGGCGCGGGCGTCGCGGACGGCGGATCGTGCGGCGAGGGGCTTGACGCTGGCGGTGATGGCTCTGGGTCAAGCGAATTAGTGACGGGGCGGCACGGCGATGCGGGGAATTGGATCGCGGCCGCTGCGGGGACCTCGGATCTGCAAGCAGAGAGGCCTCGGCGTCTGGATCTCGGCTCGGCGGCAGCGGCGACTTCACGGGCGGAGCGAGGCGTCGCTCGGAGCTAGGCGGGCTCGGGGGCTGTTGTGACGTCGCAGGTGGAGGCGTCGAAGGTGGCCGGCGCGGGCAAGTGCTGCCTCGTGGAGAAGATGAACAGTGCTAGGGTTTTTTTTTTTCTGTTTCTTTTCTCCCTGCTCTCACGTCACTTCTCTATCCTTTTCTTTTTACTTTTGTGTTCTTTTTTCACTAAAAGAAGCCCCCCCCCCCAATTTACCGTATTTGACCTCTTTTATAAGCTCAAAAATTGTATCTTAGGGATATATTTCATTTCTAATTTTGATTGAGCACGATACCCCTAAATATATCGATAATGCATATTCCATCAAGAAAAATTCCCTTTTCAGGCAAAATACACCCCGCAGTGTATATTACTTGAATATGTGAAAAATCTGAACGGAATATGTGAAAAATCCTCGTTTCACTAGCAGCCTAAAATAAAACAAAATAAAATAAAATGTTTCTAAACTATATGCCATGTGTGTGTGTGTGTGTGTGTGTGTGTTTTTAAGCAAAAATTAACCCTAAATATTATGCAAAAATTTAGGTGTCAATGATTAAAACTAATTTATCCTAAGTCATTTTTTTGTATTTTTTATGTAATTCGAAATTAGAAAAATGTGAAAATTATCTAGCTAGATTAAGATTCTATCCAACTTATATTAAGGATTAAGTCAGGCTAAACCCTAATTAAAACCAAATATTATCTTAACTTAGCAATCTCTAACCTAAGATGCAGTCTATCTAAATCAATTGAAACTTAAAATGAAATATGCAATTTTATCCTAATGTGCAATGACGAACAAAGGATGCCATAATTCTATATGACATATGCATGATGATTTTTTGTGTTTTTCCTTTTTTCCTTTTTTTTTTCGAAATTAATAATTGCCAAATAATTAAACATGCAATCCAAGTTAAAAAAAACTGGCAACCTAAATTAATTGATTTGATTTTTGATTTTTTTGATTTTTTCGAAATAAAATTTCTATTCTAAATATATAAACCCTAAAACAGGGAATAAACCTAATTCTAACCTACATTTTTGTTTTTTTTTAAAGAAAATTAACTTAAGCGACACGGCAGCAAATCAAGCAATGTTGATACCCAAATTGACGAACCATATCTCTCACATGAGATTGGGTTGGCCAATTTTACATAAATCGCGAATCGAATCTCGGGCGGGAGATCGGATTAGTGATTTTTTTAAAGTGATTGTGAGTCAGATTTCGGGCGCGAAAATCGGACTGACAATCACAAATTTCACATGCTATTTCATGTCGGACAATTCATCATTGCATCACGGAATAATTGTACTAAAAAAGAACAAAAAAAGTAAAATAACAAAAATAATAAAATGAGATAAATAAATAAAGGGAAAAACTACCTAGATTGATTTTTTTTTCTTTTCCTTCCAAGCAAGGCTTGGGCTTGTGCAGCTTGTGGTTGGTTACTAGAGGTGATGGGTCACTGGCATCGGAGCTCCGGCGGCGTTGGCAACTTGACAGCAAGGGGCTCGACTGCTGAGCAGCGGCATCGGGCTGTGGGTGTCGCTTGGAGAGGAAGTTTGAGCGGCGTGTAGGACCGGTGGCTCGCTGACCAGCGGTTGCTGGAGTGATAGAGTAGAGGAGGAGCTTTAGGCTGCACTCAGAGAGGGGGGGTGTGCGAGTGCAGGCGCACGGAGATGGTGGCAGGGCGTTGTGGGCGGAGACGAGTCGTGTGCGGGCGGCAGGCAGATCTGGCTCGGGTTCGGCCTTGGCAAGGTAGCAGGCCAGAGGTTGCAGTCAAGGTGGTTTGCAACGGCAGGGACGCAGATCGGGTTCAGGTTGCATGAGGCGATGCAGCGAAGTGGTAAGGGTCAATGGCTTCGCGGCTCTTGGGTAGACCAGATGAAGGCTGGTGAAGGTGCGAGAGTCTCACTCGGTGGTGGAGTTGCTCGCTGGATCTACAGCGGAGGAGGCATGGGCCGGTGGAGCGCTGTCACAATAGTAAGGTCTGGGGCGCGAGTCGATAGTGCCTTCGTGGGTTGCTAGTGTTGCGGGCTCGCGGTGTCACAGGAGTGGTCGTCGTGGGTTGGCGTGAGCAGCAACTGGCAGGCTTGCTGGTCACTATGGTGTGGTGGCATGCGGGCTCCGGCGGGGCAATAGAACGGCTTAGTCGCGGCCATGGGAGAGCAGAAACGGAGCAGGCAGGTGGCGGATCCGCTGGAGAAGAAGAAGAATATTCTTCTCTTTTTTTAGTTCTCTCTCGCTCCTCCAGTCTATCTCACGTCTCTTCTCTGCATTTCCTTGCTGACTTTTACCCTAAAAGCTTTTTCTTTTGTTGTCTTGTGCAGAAGGCACAAACGAAGTAAACCCCAAAAGCCTTCCTTCTTCTTCTTTTCAATGGAGCGAACGGAAAATCCAAGATAAACTTTTCTTCTTCTTTTTTGTGTTGATATATTTTTTTTTTCACCCAAGAGAAGACGAAGAAAAGCTCCGCTCAATGTGGCCGTATGTATTAATTGTGTGGCCCCTCTTAAAACCCTATACGATTAATCTATTTATAAGCCTCAGACTAGGGTTTTAATTTTTCCAAATTGATATCCACGAAGATTCTCTTTTCAAAATGTAATATTCACTTTTCACATTTGCCCTGTCCGAAAAATTCATCATATCCCAGAAAATTTCAAATTCTTATTTTCTCACGAGATAATTACCGATTACTTTAAAAAAATGGCTTGGGCCAATTTGCCCGCTTCATGGGCTTAGTCCGGGCCTGTCAATTTAAAGCTCAGAACCACTAATTCAAATCCACCCGTCACCAGTCCAATAAATAAATGCAAAACATGTAAATTAAAAATAAATGCACCTACATCTATATGCTATGCAATTAATATTTTTTCAGGGATAAAATTAACCCCTAATTTTCTATGCAATAAATAAATGATCAGATTGCCAAAATTTAGGTGTCAATAGTATGCTCTGTATCTGAGATTTTTGGTAGGATTTATTCATGTCCTAAGGATGGCTGAAATCATGCTTGTTGTGTAAACTTAATGCTGAAATGAAACATTATCATATGTGCACATTTCCCTGCTTATTTGAGTTATCTAAGGATCAAATCTTACAATCATGCCTTCTTGATGATTGAACCGCATGTTACAAGGTTTGCATACGTGTTTAGGTCATGTCATTTGAGTTTCATCTTGCACATTAAATTGTCTCACAAAAACTGTTAATCACACTTAGAATTCCCAAGCATATCATTAGGAATCATGAATCATCTCATAATGACATTTTGCATGCCAACTTAGGATTAGATGACTATCCAAAATTTTTGTTGCATCCAATCCTAAGTCTCATGCGATTTCTTCATACCGTTTGTGCATTTTTTGAGTGATTTTAAGGTTTTCTAATGAATGCTTATGTTCTGTTTTCTTAATTATTGATGTGCACACTTTTAAAGATCTCGATCTTAAGATACCAAATTGACCTAGTTTGGACTCGAGCTCTTCTAGGAAGACGTAGGGCATGCTTAAAATTTTCTAATGCTACTAATTTCATGCCATCGTTTGGACCAATTTTCCATTTTTTCAAAGTCAGACTACAATTTGGATAAGGGATCAAATTTGGACCCCTATTTTAACCCCTGTTTGGATAGACCTTTGATATTTTTGTTCCACTTTTTCTATTTGGAATCTGAACTTGGCCTTTGAATGAAACTTTCTTGTCATCATGTTAGCCATGTTTATTTTATTATTATTATTATTATTTTTTGTAAATTTGATAATTTTAGACATGTTTTGATAGGACAAATCCTCATGACATTAGCTGAATGTCCTGTTGTCTTGACAGATTTCTGATGTGCTATTGCTTGTTGTCTGAGTTTTGTAAATTCATGTGTAGTTGTTCAAGAAAACTTTCTTGATGAAAGTTGTCGCGACCTAAATTTTCGGGTGTGAACCACCTAAGCTTTGGCTAATGGATTGTTAAGCCTAGACTTAACTCGGGCTCTCCCATGCCCATACCAATTCGAGACTTATGTTCAAATTCTTAACATTCAGATAGATTTTATCTAGGAGTCGCCACTAATCTATTTTTGGTGGGTCGATTAGAAACCCAAGTAAAGTAATGGGAGGACTTGGTTACACTAGATTTCTCTAATGCCCTTTCGGTACCATTCTTTTATTTTGAAAAAATGTTTTTCGCAAGCAGTTTGGATTGATTTTAAATCTATTTCCCTAACATGTGAGGTGATCATGTGAGTGTGCAAACCACCAATTTAGCACCCAAGTAAAGCAATAAATAAATTACAGGACTTACCTCATAGCAACAAAAGCATCTGCGTTGTTAGATCAGAATTCACATCAACAGTCCTAGATATGATTCCTAATTAACAAGCAATCACTCAATTTTTCTGTTTTCACTTATTCGATGAGAATCATGCAATGCATGCTACTAATCTAATATGAAATGATATGGCATGGCAATATGACCTAAACTATATGACCTGAGTAAAGTAATGCAATAATTAAATGTGCAATCTAAATTAACCAAATGACCTAATTCTAATGACGAGCAATTTCTAACTAAATGAACCTAGCAACAATCACTAGGTGACGGGCATTTCTTGAACCTAACCCTACATGACATGCGCATGATTTCTTGTTATTTTATTTATGAAAAATTCGTAATTAAAATCACTAACAATAAAATCTAACTAAAGTGAAATGCTAACTATTCTAAATGCCTTATAAACATGCATTTTAAAAAAAAAATAACTAACCTATCATGCAATCAATTCTAATCTACATGGAATGCAAATGCAACTTTTTTTTTTTTTTTTTGTATTTTCAGGATAAATAGAACAATTAAAAGATAAACACCAAATCATTTACGATCACCAAAGATATTATCCACCATTCAAATTTGGAAACGATATCTAATCAAACTTGATTATTTCGCTAATAAAATCGATAAATTGATCTTAAGCCTTAAAGATCAAGATATCGATTTTATTTCCACGTGATTAATTATTCCATCTAAAACCTTATAGATGGAATAAAAAATCGAGTTGCGGCTGCGAGAAAGGGTTAAATTACCACATGAATTCTCTTCGTCATCCTAAGGCACTTAAATTACCACATGAATTCAATGTAATAGCAGGACTAGAAGATTGATGCAAGTGAGAGCAAAAAAATTCCTTTCATTTTCCTCACCTCATGATGCTGTATTACCGCCAACTTGCCCCAATGTGGGGTGGTTCTTGACAAGGGTAATTTGAAACAATTTCCACAAGTGTATAAGGCTCAAAGGGGTTAAGCAATGGATCATATGAAGTGTTAAGGATAGAGTCATGAATAGCCCCTCATCATTTCGGTCATCGTACCTTTCGCGAGAGAACTCTTTACCTTGCGGATACGTAACTTCCTACACTCATCTCACAAGTGTATAAGTAGGAGACGGTGTATAGGATAAGGCTTGCCTTTCATCATCTTGACACGTCTCACTCAGCATTCTTGATGTCACTCCATTAAATTGTCTATCTTGACAAATCTCCATTTGAAATTGGTGAGTTAAATAGACGAAATCATTATCAAAATTCTCTTTTGAGAAAAGTTTGACAATTTAAGCATGTGAACCTTTTGTTACTTCAAAACAAACAATTTATCACACTCAAAAATGTTTTCATAAGCACGATTTTGGCCATTCATTCAAAGAATTGTCTTACGAAGGCACCATCTCAATAGTAGGTGTTCCTGGATTGCCCCTATCGAAAGGGAACACACACAATAATTGATCAATCAAGACTGAAAGTACGGTATTCAGCTTGATAGACACTCCATTCTCACTTTTGCCCCGATGTGCTTGTTCAAATTCTTTCTCATCAGGCCAAGAAAGTAATGCTCTGAAATATAAAGTAAATGAGTCAAAAAATTAAACAGGGCTAACATAATGCATGTTTTTGGAAATGGCTTGAAATATGATTTTTTTTTTTTTGGAGAATTTTTTGGATGAGGAAGCATGAAGAAGCCCAGTCCTCAAAATTCTCCTTGGATGATATTCTCTTTTCATTGTTGGATATCGTCATTGGGCTAGTTTGGTGTACCCCATCATGTCCTCAAAACAAAACTTGTAATTTTATTGATGAATATCAATCGAATTACATTTATTGAAATGTGATGTTCAAGCATAGAAGAAGGTAAAATCAATCCCTAAAAAGTGATAAAAATTCCCACACAGGGGAAGGTGTAACTGAGCATGCCCCTCATTAAATAAGGAAATCAAACTACTTAGAATCATGTATGCTTGAGTTCTTCACCCTCCTTGGTCTTGTGATGCAAACCCTCCATGTCAGACATTTTTCCTTTTAGACATGCCACTAGTCTCTTCATGATGGCATCAAATTTGACTACCTCAGGAAAATGAGACGGTTCAAAAAGTCTTCTTGGCTCTCTTCGAGATAAGCTCTTTTTCACTTGCTTTGATCCATCATTTTAGCTCTTGACCGTGTATGGATGGGTCTGTGAGATCGCTCCATAATCACCTAATGTAAATGAACGGGAACGTGTAAGCATGAGGTGAAAATAGAGAGTCAATCCATGACAATGATTTAATCAATTGTCATTTGTTTTTTTGGTTTTTCATTTGTCCATGAAAAGTTCATACGAGAAGGAAATTTCCTAAAAAGGAGCTAGAAAAATAAAAATCGACACCCTAATGAGACCAAATTTTCTAGACATGAATTGAAAACAAATTCTTCAAAGCTTTTTTTTTTTTTTTCAAAATGATTCATTGCATGTCAATTTTCTCATTTCATCTCTAATTGACAAGTGAGTTAAATCAATGCTTGACCTAAATTGTCATGGATGGACTAAAAGCACGACAAAATAAATTGTATGGTATAGGGATATAAGACTTACTTCACCAAGAAAAATCGACAGCAACCACATAGACAAGCACATGAAATGTGGGGTTCGATTTCTACTCTAGACAGGATGAGCAAAGTGAAGTTAGCAAGGTGGGATGACTAGTTGTAGCCTCGCATACTAAGTCAAGTCCTCCTAACTCCGGCTTAGTCAAGAATGATACCCCAATGTAACGTAGTCTCGCGGGCAAAGGTAAACATTCTTGACACCAAGAAAAAGCTTTCGAGATTGAGTTGGGCAACCTCTACTACGCGGCCTCGCGATCGAATTTGTATCCAACACAATACCATCCTATGTATCCTAGTGCGGCCTAGGTCCGGCGGCAGGTTGTGTGTGCAAAAGTGTAGTACAAAATGCAAAGCATGCACAACGGTTTATATCAAGCAGCACTTCATATATGAAAGTAAACCATACATTCCTACGCCTCCCTACAAAACAAAGATTAACAAACACTTCCCCTTATACCTCCCATCCTGCAAGAACATTTAACACCTTAAATGTTAGGGACGTACCTAGGATCCTTGCTGCCAAACAAAAATATTTTTTCAAGAAGAAAATTGGCCTAAGTCCACTAAGAGTTTTAACTCAAGTGCCCAGTGGAGTCACCAAGCTGTCGCGACCTAAATTTTCGGGTGTGAACCATCTAAGGTTTGGCTAATGGATTTTTAAGCCTAGACTTAACTCAAGCTCTCCCAAGCTCATACCAATTCGCGACTTATGTTCAAATTCTTAACATACAAATAGATTTTATCTAGGAGTTGCCACTAATCTATTTTTGGTGGGTCGATTAGAAACCTATGTAAATTAACGAGAGTTTACTTTACTCCTACGAACCGGAGACTATGGATACGGGGACTTGCTTACACTAGATTTCTCTAATGACCTTTCGATACCATTCTTTTATTTTGAAAAAATATTTTTCGCAAGCTGTTTGGATTGATTTTAAATCTATTTCCCTAACATGTGAGGTGATCATGCGAGTGCGTAAACCACCAATTTAACACCCAAGTAAAGCAATAAATAAATTGCAGGACTTACCTCATAGCAACGAAAGCATTTGCGTTGTTAGATCATAATTCACATCAACAGTCCTAGATATGATTCCTAATTAACAAGCAATCACTCATTTTTTTTGTTTTCACTTATTCGATGAGAATCATGCAATGCATGCTACTAATCTAATATGAAATGATATGGCATGGGGCAATATGACCTAAACTATATGCCATGAGTAAAGTAATGCAATAATTAAATGTGAAATCTAAATTAACCAAATGACCTAATTCTAATGACGAGCAATTTTTAACTAAATGAACCTGGC
This sequence comes from Eucalyptus polyanthemos subsp. polyanthemos, assembly GCA_017140185.1. Classification (NCBI taxonomy): domain Eukaryota; kingdom Viridiplantae; phylum Streptophyta; class Magnoliopsida; order Myrtales; family Myrtaceae; genus Eucalyptus; species Eucalyptus polyanthemos. Next base: position 27,822,225 of record CM029459.1, read on the forward strand.
AACAATCATTAGGTGACAGGCATGCCATGAACCTAACCCTACATGACATGCACATGATTTTTTTATTTTTTTATTTTTTTAATGAAAAATTCGTAATTAAAATCACTAACAATAAAATCTAACTAAAGTGAAATGCTATCTATTCTAAATGCCTTATAAACATGAAATTTATAAAAAAAAAAAAAAAAACTAACCTATCATGCAATCAATTCTAATCTACATGGAATGTAAATGCAATTTTTTTTTTTGTATTTTCAGGATAAATAGAACAATTAAAAGATAAACACCAAATCATTCACGATCACCAAAGATATTATCCACCGTTCAAATTTGGAAACGATATCTAATCAAACTTGATTATTTCGCTAATAAAATCGATAAATTGATCTTAAGCCCTAAAGATCAAGATATCGATTTTATTCCCGCGTGGTTAATTATTCCATCTAAAGCCTTATAGATGGAGTAAAAAATCGAGTTGCGGCTGCGGATTAAGCAATAAAATATGCTTATTAGGCAATAAAATATTCAAATCGAATTTAGATAAGATAATTATCTAATTTCGCAAATAATGTTACCAAATTTGAACCGAACGGAATCCGCTTTACAGATGACCGAGAAAGGGTTGTGGCACTCGATGGTGGAGGTTGGTGAGCAGCGATGCGGGTGGGTGATAGCCGATGAACCTGTGAAAGTAGAAACTTTAATGAATTGACTTGAAGAGAAGATCAACGCTGGCTCGAGCTTGGCTTTCCAAATCCTTTGTGAACTCATTGCCAGAAAAACCGTTCTTTTGCTTGCATGAAACAAAATCATAAAGCCCACAATATTATATTAAAATCTGGACATAACTTAAAAGGAAGACAAATCCACCACTCAAAATTATCCAAGCGAGATTATAATAACTCTTTTTGATCGTGGACTTCAAGCTTGCAAGCGGTGGCTGCCTTATCTCTTCCTCTCTCGATGTGTTGTCGTGTCTATTATGTGGCCCCCTATCTTTTGACTACTGACCTCTGAACATGAAGACTTTCCCACATGTATTGGCCCTCTGCTCTTACGATTTATCTTTCCTTCGTGTACTCTCTCTACTTCTTCATGTGTCACTCACGAACCACACAACACTAAAGGGTTGCGGTAGAGGACGCTTGGCGATGTTCGGCGAGGCAGCAGTTTCTCGGCTTCGTCGGGCAGCAGCGAATGGCAGCGTTTGGGTAACAGTCAAGAAGCGGAGCTGCAGGGACGTTGTCGATGAAGGGGCTGCGGGGGAGTTGTCAGTGATGTGATGAGCAGCGGCGGCATAACAGAGTGGCAAGCTCGGTTGTCGTCGGTTCGGACTGTGGATCAAGAATAGCATCAACTTGGTTTGCGGCAGCGGTGCGAGTGGTAAATTAGCAACAGGGTCTCGCAGTGTTGCGTTGGCGTGAAGCTTATGGAAAAAAAAACATCCGTCGAGTCACCGAGATGTAGGAGCTCGGTAGCAATCTGTGGCATCCCAGAAATTCAAAGCCGAGCCATAAGATGTGTTAAAGTCTTTAATTAGGTGATAGAATTTCCATGGCTTATGTTTTAGCCATTAGTCTTTTAATTTGATGAATTGTGCTTTTGATTGTGGAAATTTAAATTTAATAAGATTAATAATCTATGCTTGGCCATATGATTTAAATTTCAATGAGCAAAAATATCCTAAGACTTTGGCCAAGATTGAAAATTGAAAATTAGAAATATTTATAGAAGGAATTCAAAAAAAAAAAAAAAAGGGAAAAAGAGGGTTATTTTTGAAATGGGCCTTGGACCCATTCGCCTAAAGCTTGGTGGGCCAAGCTAGTCGGCCCATTAGAGCCCAAGAAGAGAATTTGACCAGCCCAAGGGGAGTGGCCGGATGGGCATAAGCCCAAGCCCAATCAAATTCAAATTAAAAACCCAAGGAGACAAGTGGCAAATGGCAAGAGCATGCATTGGTTAATCTTTAGGCAAAGAAATGATTGCTAATCATGGGATTAAGGGAGTATAGAAGGGATGAGGAGAGAGAGATGGCCGGTTCTTTGCTTCATTCGGCCGAGAAAGAGAGTGAGAGAGAGAGAGAGTTCGAGCGAAAGGGAGAAACCGAGAGGGAGAGGAGGCGGAGCCGAGGGGTGCCGCCGTCCGTTCGCCGTCCGATCGCCGTGTCCCGCCGCCGTTCGTCGTCGTTTGTCCATCTTGGAGGCAAGTGGAGTCCTTAACTTCTCTTGCATGTTTGTTTTGTTGGTTGCATGTTCGATTTTAGGTGTGATTTGTGCAAAAAACCGAGGTAAGAGTTGGTTATTTGTAAACCGTGTGACTGTTCTTGTTCTGTTTGTTGGAGTCAGTAGCTTGTTTGAGCTTGCATGTGTGTTTGGAGTTCGATTTTGGCTTCGATGTCTTCATGAAATTTGTAGCTAACGTCTTGTACTATAACATACTGAAATTTCGTGGAAAATGATGGAGATATGAGGGGTTAAAGTTCCATTATACGGAGACCCTAGATCTGTGAAGTTTTCCCTGACCTCTTGCTAGATTCTTGTTTGCATGTTGATTTATATTGAATATTTGACTTCGATGTCTTCATGAAAGTTGTAGGTAACACCTTAAAATACAACATAATCAAATTTGAAGCAAAAAGAACAAGTGTAGCTTGGTGAATCGGCTAGATCTTGGAAACAATGGTTCTGGTGAAATATTTCGAGACACCCGAGATTTCGTGGACTTAAATGGTGACCACACTTTGGTTATTTGGCCTAGATCTCTTCATGAAACTTGTAAAGGACACCGTGTTACATAACATACTCAAATTTCAGAGGAAACGAAAGAGAATAGATGGGTGAAATCTAAAAATTTCGGAGATGTGTGTTCTGGACGACGCGGTAGTGGTTCCAGAAGTTTCGTGGGGTTGTATAAATTAATCTAAAAAGAATTTGGCTTCGAGTTCTGAATGAAAAGTACACGAAAATGTGTTAGCTATCACCCTATAAAATTTCGTAATTTTTGAAGGCCATATGAGTATTTTAATCGAATTTATTTGGAAACTGTGCAATTCTGGTCATTATCCGAATATCATGTGCTATTTTGTGGAAATTGTGAAATTATGAGAAATTCAATTTGGCCATGAATTTTGTATGAAATTGTGATCCTATTGATTTTTTTAGTGATTGTTTGAACATTATGATTTTGGGAAAATCATAGATATTAAATTTAATATTTATTTATGAAAATAAATAAATATAATAATAAAATAATAAAACAATAAAATAATAAAATAATAAAATAATAAAAAGGGATTATTTTATTGGCCATGAATTTCATTGAATTTATTATGCATTGTTGTATGACATTGGTGTATGTATGATCATAAATTGTGATGCATGTGTGAAACATATGCCATGTAATAATAAGATTAAAAGGACGGTGAATGTGGAAAACGATATGTGAGTAAGAGGTTGTGGTGGAGGATGATGTCTGGTGGCCTAGTGGCATAATTCCAGAGATTCCTTGGAGATTCGGGATGCCCGGAATGTGGGGGCCGGAAGCCCTGTCGGAGGTTTCTCGCCCGAAGGGAATGCCTCGCGATGCCGGGGATGTGGGTGCGGGATGCCCGGCTAGAAGGGTAAAGGCCGAAAGCCCCGTCGGAGGTTTTACGCCCGAAGGGAATGCCTCGTGATGCTAGTTGAGATGCGAGATGCCGGAATGTGGGGGGCCGGAAGCCCGGTGGCCATGGGATGGCTGGAATGCTGGGAACCCTGTCGGAGGTCTTTGCTCGAAGGGATGATGATATTGATGATATGAGAAGTGGTTGATGTGGTGATCAAACTTAAAGTTAAAAGATGAAAAATGAACCTACGATATATGATATGCATGATGACATCCATGATGATGATGATGATGATGTGATGTGACATGATATGATGATCACCTATGATAAGATATATGATATGCATGATGACATGCATGATGATGATGATGTGATGTGACATGATATGATGATCACCTATGATACGATATATGATATGCATGATGATGATGATGATGATGATGATGATGATGATGATGTGATGTGACATGATATGATGATCACCTATGATACGATATATGATATGCATGATGACATGCATGATGATGATGATGATGATGATGATGATGATGATGATGATGATGATGTGATGTGACATGATATGATGATCACCTATGATACGATATATGATACGTATGATGACATGCATGATGATGATGATGATGATGATGTGATGTGACATGATATGATGATCACCTATGATACGATATATGATATGCATGATGATATACATGATGATGATGATGATGTGATGTGACATGATATGATGATCACCTATGATACGATATATGATATGCATGATGATATACATGATGATGATGATGATGTAATGTGACATGATATGATGATCACCTATGATACGATATATGATATGCATGATGATATGCATGATGATGATGATGATGATGATGTGATGTGACATGATATGATGATCACCTATGATACGATATATGATATGCATGATGATGATGATGATGATGATGTGATGTGACATGATATGATGATCACCTATGATACGATATATGATATGCATGATGACATGCATCATGATGATGATGATGATGATGTGATGTGACATGATATGATGATCACTTATGATACGATATATGATATGCATGATGATATGCATGATGATGATGATGATGATGATGTGATGTGACATGATGATGCATGATAGTGTGTGCCTGGCTTCAAGGTAAGTAATGCCTGCAATGCATGTGAAATTGCATGATGCATTGAGTTGTTATTGGATTTCCCTATCTGCTGAGTGGTTGTACTCACCCCTTTTGGGGATAACATTTCAGATTAGCAAGTATGCCGCTACCTGCCGTCATGCGTGGTACGTTTTACGGGATACCGTCCGATGTAAAGGTCGAGTGTGTTGAGATAGACTGTCCCTCTGTTCCCGGACTGACTTTTATCCGAGTACGTTGTGTAGTGATGTATGACATGGGCCTGGCTGGGGGTCCTGTCATTTAGGAGTTCATTTCTGTGCACGTTCGTCGGGATGGAGCGATGTGAGGGATGTTGCCGCCGCCACCGCCTGATGCACCGGGTTGGGTGTGAGACTTGCGCGCGATGAGTAGGAGCTGGATATCTTTTTGATGTAGATAATCGACACTTTCGATGGGGGTTCGTACTCGTATGATGTTGAGGGTCGAGAGTTTCTTTTTGAGGTTTTAATTTGGACGTGGTCGAGTCCTAGCTTTTCCTTTTTGATGTACCGACCCAAAAGAAATCCCATCTTGAAAATATATATGTAAGCAAAGTGTCGAAGTTGTTTATAAAATCCTGATGTTAAGCTGATGTGTATTTGTATCATGGATTGGTAGGGGGATAGATGGTGATGTTAAATTTGCTTCCGCTAATGAGTCGCGCTGGGACCGTTTTGTTTAAAAATAAATAAATAAATATGTGTCTATAAATTACGACGCATCTTCTAAGGAGAAAGGTAATAAGGAGTAACATTGGCGCTGGTGACGACCTGCGAAAGGTTCGGGGTGTCACAGCCGTCCTTTTTGGTATCAGAGCGAATGGTTATGGGTGGAGTGATAAGGAGCCTCATTTGGAATTAAGGAAACCTGATGACAATGCACACCATAGGTTCTAAAATGAAATAATTGAATAACGGGTGATGAGTATTCACTCGTAGATCCCTAGTAGTTTATTTTGGATTGCCTTTAGGTGCCAGTAACATGTATATGTTACTTATGTAGTGATAGTAATTGCTTTGAGTGGAGACAGTGAGTCTCAGATTATTCCTGAGGCAATGCTTGGAAATTGCAGGAAAGTCGTGGTGCGAGCTGGAAGTGCTCATCCATCAATGGCTGAAGCCTCTGCTGCAAGGGCTGAACCCCGAATGGAAGATATCCTGCAGGCATTAGCCAATATTGGAAATCTGATGGAGAGGCAGGCGCAGCAACAGCCCGGAGCAAAACGCCGTACTCAAGGACTAGTGGAGCAGTTTTTAAAGCTGAAGCCGCTTAAGTTTAATGGAATGGGAAGTCCTGAGGAGGCAGAGCAATGGATTGATGGAATTGAAAGAATTTTCCGGCTGTTGGACTGCACTGATGCTGAGAAAATAGTCTTAGCAGAGTATCAATTGGAGGGAAACGCGAAGTTTTGGTGGAGAGCTTTGAAGGACATAATCTTTCCACTAGGTGTTGATGTGAGCTGGGAGGAGTTTGTTAGAGCCTTCAATAGGAAGCATTTCTCCGATTGTGCTAAGGATAGAAAGATTACTGAATTTGTTCAGCTAGAACAAAAGGGGTTGACTGTAGATCAGTATGAGGCTAGATTTTCTGAATTGTCTAGATATGCTCCTAGATTGATTGAGGATCAGGAGGAGAAGGCCAAGAGATTCCTGAAAGGGCTGAGGACTGACATTAGAAAGCAGCTGGTGCCTTTGAACATAAGGGATTATAATGAGATTTATGAAAGGGCGCAGTTAGTGGAGCAGGAGCTGTTGAGGGAGCGGTCGAAGTTTAAGAAACCGTTGAATTTTAGTGATGTGAAAAAGGGGAAGAGGCCTTATTCTGGTCAAGGTCAGACCTGGAATGTGAAGAAGAAGAGTAATTTTGGAAATTTTGGAGGGGCAAGGAGTGGTCTGAATATAGGGAAAGCACCCTATATCACTGGTATTTGTCGAGGTGTAATGGGAGACATGGCCCAGGACCTTGTACTGGACAGCAGAAATGTTTTGGCTATGGACAAGTAGGTCATCTTAGGAGGAATTGCCCACAAGAGAGGTCGCAAGTGAGTGTTGGCTCGGTGCGACAGGGATATCAGAGTGCTGTTAGGTCAAACCCGCAAGGAAATCCTCAGAGACCACCTGCACAAGGAAGGGTGTATGCGATTACCCAGGAGGAAGCGGAAGCTTCCAAAAATGTTATCTTAGGTACGATTCTTATTAATGGTGAAAAGGCATATGCATTGTTTGACACGGGTGCAACCCATTCGTTTGTGTCTGAAAGATATAGATGTTTGAATAAGATAGAAGTTATGCCTCTTGAGACGCCTCTTTGTGTTTCCACGCCTCTAAAGGATATGGTATTGTCTACGTTGGTGTGTGAAAATTGTAAGATATCAATGGGAGGAAAGGACATGGAAATAGACTTGGTTGTAATGGCTATGTATGATTTTGATGTTATTATAGGAATGGACTGGCTTCGTAAGTATCGGGCTAGAATGGATTGTTATAGAAGAGTGATTCAATTCGTCTTACCTGATCAGTCTAGTTGTGAATTTTTAGGAGGTCAGACCCATTTTCCTGTAGCTCTTATTTCGGCAGTAGAAGCATGTAAGTTACTTGACGAAGGATGTCAAGGGTACCTAGCCATAGTTAGAGATTATGCAAGGGAGGAGCCTAATCTCAAGGAAGTTCGTGTAGTTAACGAATTTCAAGATGTATTTCCTGAGGAATTGCCTGGATTGCCGCCAGAGCGGGAAATTGAATTTGAAATTGAATTAATGCCTGGAACAGGACCAATATCAAAAGCCCCGTATAGAATGGCCTTAGTTGAATTGAAGGAGTTGAAAGTGCAACTACAAGAATTGCTTGATAAGGGATTCATTAGACCAAGTGCTTCACCTTGGGGTGCACCGGTCTTGTTTGTGAAAAAGAAAGATGGATCGATGCGCTTGTGTATTGACTATAGGCAGTTGAATTAGGTGACCATTAAGAATAAGTATCCTTTGCCTAGAATTGATGACTTGTTTGACCAACTCCAGGGAAGTTCAGTTTTCTCTAAAATTGATTTGAGGTCGGGATACCATCAGTTGAGAATTAAAAAGGAGGACATTCCTAAGACTGCGTTTAGAACTCGTTATGGACACTATGAGTTCCTTGTTATGCCATTTGGATTGACTAACGCCCCTGCTGCATTTATGGATTTGATGAATAGAATATTTCAGCCTTATTTAGACCAGTTTGTGATTGTGTTTATTGATGATATTCTAGTATATTCAAAAGGACCTAAAGAGCATAAGCAGCATTTGAGAATAGTTTTGCAGACTCTGAGAGAGCATAAGTTGTATGCCAAGTTTAGTAAGTGTGAATTATGGTTGGATCGGATAATATTTCTAGGACATGTGGTGTCAGGAAAAGGAATTGCAGTAGACCCGGCAAAAGTTGAAATGGTAGTGAATTGGCCGAGACCGACAACACCTACTGAGATACGAAGTTTCTTAGGACTGGCTGGTTATTATAGGAGATTCATTGAAGGATTTTCAAGACTAGCAGGACCTTTAACTAAATTAACCCGAAAGAATGTGAAATTTGAGTGGAATGGAGAATGTGAAAGGAGTTTTCAGGAGCTCAAAGGGAAATTGACTTCAGCTCCAATTCTGACTATACCTACTGGACCGGATGGTTTCACAGTGTATAGTGATGCATCTCACAAAGGATTAGGATGTGTGTTGATGCAGCATGGCAAGGTTGTAGCCTATGCATCTAGACAATTGAAAACTCATGAGCTAAATTACCCGACGCATGATTTAGAGCTAGCAGCTATAGTGTTTGCCTTGAAGATATGGAGACACTATTTGTATGGGGAAAAGTTTGAGATCTACACGGATCATAAAAGTTTGAAGTATCTGTTCTCACAAAAGGAGTTGAATATGAGACAAAGGAGGTGGATGGAGTTATTGAAGGATTATGACTGTGAGATAAGATATCATCCAGGAAAAGCGAATAGAGTAGTAGATGCTCTTAGTCGAAAGTCGGCCGTAGAAATGGCTAGTTTGAGGATGGCAGAATGGGAATTGTTGGAATCTGTGGCAAATTCCGAATTTAAATTGGAAGTGGATTGTCTTACTGGTATGCTTAGTGCATTAAGGATTGAGCCAGAGATTATCCAGAAAATTAAAATTCTGCAAGAATCTGACCCAGAGATTTTGAAAGTGAAGGATGCTGTATCTTTAGGGAAAAGATCAGAATTTCAGATCCCTGATGATGGAATAGTGAGATGTCAAGGACGACATTGTGTTCCCGACAATGAGGAATTAAAGAAGGAAATTCTGTCGGAGGCACATAAGAGTAATTATAGTATCCACCCAGGTAGTACAAAGATGTACATAAATTTACGTCAGCAATTTTGGTGGAATGGTATGAAGGCAGATACGGCTAAGTACGTTTCTCAATGTTTGACGTGTCAGCAAGTAAAAGCGGAGCATCGTAAACCCGCAGGACTCTTGAGACCATTAGATATTCCAGAATGGAAATGGGAACATGTAACGATGGACTTTGTGCAAGGATTTCCAAGGACATCAAGTAGTCATGATTCAATTTGGGTTATAGTGGATCGTTTGACTAAGTCGGCACATTTCTTAGCGATTTGCATGGACTACCCAATGGATAAATATGCAGACATGTATGTAAGTCAAGTGGTACGCTTACATGGTGTTCCAGTGACCATTACTTCAGATCGAGATTCGAGGTTCACTTCGAATTTTTGGAGGAGTCTTCAAATTGCGTTAGGATCTAAGCTTCAGTTTAGTACTGCTTTTCATCCTCAGACAGATGGTCAATCGGAAAGAGTAATCTAGATATTAAAGAATATGTTAAGGGCTTGTGCAATCGATTTCAAAGGAAATTGGGATGAAAGGTTGCATTTGGTAGAGTTTGCCTGTAATAATAGCTTCAAAAAAGTATAGGCATGGCACCTTATGAAGCATTATATGGAAGGAGATGTAGAACTCCTGTCTATTGGAGTGAAGTAGGTGAAAGGAAGTTGACAGGACCTGAACTGGTACAAGTTACCGCTGAAGCTGTCGATATTATCAGAGAAAGGCTTAGAGCAGCTCAGAGTAGACAGAAAGGTTACGCAGATAGACGTAGAAGGCATTTGGAATTTAGTGTAGGAGACCATGTATTCCTTAAGGTATCTCCTATGAAAGGAATATCTCGATTCAGGATGAAGGGTAAGCTAAGACCTAGATTTGTTGGACCTTTTGAAATTATGGAGAGGATAGGTGACGTAGCTTATCATTTAGCATTACCTCCTAAGTTAGGAAATCTGCACGATGTGTTTCATGTATCGATGTTGAGGAAGTACCAGCCGGATCCTGGTCATATACTCGATCATGAAGCCATCAAAGTGGATGAGAAGGTAAGGTATATTGAGGAGCCTGTGCAAATATTAGATCGAAAGGAGCAAATTCTTAGGACCAAAAAGATCCCATTGGTTAAGGTGTTATGGCGACATCATGATGTGCAGGAAGCCACATGGGAGAGTGAGGATCAGATAAAAGAAAAGTGTCCTTATTTATTTCAAGAAGGCGCGAGTAGTGCTTGAATTTCGAGGATGAAATTCTCTAAGGAGGGGAGAATTGTGCCATCCCAGAAATTCAAAGCCGAGCCATAAGGTGTGTTAAAGTCTTTAATTAGGTGATAGAATTTCCATGGCTTATGTTTTAGCCATTAGTCTTTTAATTTGATGAATTGTGCTTTTGATTGTGGAAATTTAAATTTAATAAGATTAATAATCTATGCTTGGCCATATGATTTAAATTTCAATGAGCAAAAATATCCTAAGACTTTGGCCAAGATTGAAAATTGAAATTTAGAAATATTTATAGAAGGAATTCAAAAAAAAAAAGGGGGGGAAAAGAGGGTTATTTTTTAAATGGGCCTTGGACCCATTGGCCTAAAGCTTGGTCGGCCAAGCTAGTTGGTCCATTAGAGCCCAAGAAGAGAATTCAACCAGCCCAAGGGGAGTGGCCGGATGGGCCTAAGCCCAAGCCCAATCAAATTCAAATTAAAAACCCAAGGAGACAAGTGGCAAATGGCAAGAGCATGCATTGATTAATCTTTAGGCAAAGCAATGATTGCTAATCATGGGATTAAGGGAGTATAAAAGGGATGAGGAGAGAGAGATGGCCGGTTCTTTGCTTCATTCGGCCAAGAAAGAGAGTGAGAGAGAGAGAGAGAGTTCGAGCAAAAGGGAGAAACCGAGAGGGAGAGGAGGCGGAGCCGAGGGGTGCCGCCGTTCGTTCGCCGTCCGATCGCCGTGTCCCGCCGCCGTTCATCGTCGTTTGTCCATCTTGGAGGCAAGTGGAGTCCTTAACTTCTCTTGCATGTTTGTTTTGTTGGTTGCATGCTCGATTTTAGGTGTGATTTGTGCAAAAAACCGAGGTAAGAGTTGGTTATTTGTAAACCGTGTGACTGCTCTTGTTCGGTTTGTTGGAGTCAGTAGCTTGTTTGAGCTTGCATGTGTGTTTGGAGTTCGATTTTGGCTTCGATGTCTTCATGAAAGTTGTAGCTAACGTCTTTTACTATAAAATACTGAAATTTCGTGGAAAATGATGGAGATATGAGGGGCTAAAGTTCCATTATACGGAGACCCTAGATCTGTGAAGTTCCAGAAGTTTCGTGGGGTTGTATAAATTAATCTAAAAATAATTTGGCTTAGACTTCTGAATGAAAAGTGCACGAAAATGTGTTGGCTATCACCCTGTAAAATTTCGTAATTTTTGAAGGCCATATGAGTATTTTAATCGAATTTATTTGGAAACTGTGCAATTCTGGTCATTATCCGAATATCATGTGCTATTTTGTGGAAATTGTGAAATTATGAGAAATTCAATTTGGCCATGAATTTTGTATGAAATTGTTATCCTATTGATTTTTTTAGTGATTGTTTGAATATTATGATTTTGGGAAAATCATAGATATCAAATTTAATATTTATTTATGAAAATAAATAAATATAATAATAAAATAATAAAATAATAAAAAAGGATTATTTTATTGGCCATGAATTTCATTGAATTTATTATGCATTGTTGTATGACATTGGTGTATGTATGATCATAAATTGTGATGCATGTGTGAAACATATGCCATGTAATAATAAGATTAAAAGGATGGTGAATGTGGAAAACGATATGTGAGTAAGAGGTTGTGGTGGAGGATGATGTCTGGTGGCCTAGTGGCATAATTCCAGAGATTCCCTGGGAGATTCAGGATGCCCGGAATGTGGGGGGCCGGAAGCCCTGTCGGAGGTTTCTGCCCGAAGGGAATGCCTCGCGATGCCAGGATGTGGGTGCGGGATGCCTGGCTAGAAGGGTAAAGGCCGGAAGCCCTGTCGGAGGTTTTTGCCCGAAGGGAATGCCTCGTGATGCTAGTTGAGATGCGAGATGCCCGGAATGTGGGGGGCCGGAAGCCCGGTGGCCATGGGATGGCTGGAATGCTGGGAACCCTGTCGGAGGTCTTTGCTCGAAGGGATGATGATATTGATGATATGAGAAGTGGGTGATGTGGTGATCAAACTTAAAGTTAAAAGATGAAAAATGAACCTACGATATATGTTATGCATGATGACATGCATGATGATGATGATGATGATGATGTGATGTGACATGATATGATGATCACCTATGATACGATATATGATATGCATGATGATGATGATGATGATGATGATGATGATGATGTGATGTGACATGATATGATGATCACCTATGATACGATATATGATATGCATGATGATGATGATGATGATGATGATGATGATGATGATGATGATGATGTGATGTGACATGATATGATGATCACCTATGATACGATATATGATATGCATGATGACATGCATGATGATGATGATGTGATGTGACATGATATGATGATCACTTATGATACGATATATGATATGCATGATGATATGCATGATGATGATGATGATGATGTGATGTGACATGATGATGCATGATAGTGTGTGCCTGGCTTCAAGGTAAGTAATGCCTGCAATGCATGTGAAATTGCATGATGCATTGAGTTGTTATTGGATTTCCCTATCTGCTGAGTGGTTATACTCACCCCTTTTGGGGATAACATTTCAGATTAGCAAGTATGCCGCTACCTGCCGTCACGCGTGGTACGTTTTACGGGATACCGTCCGATGTAGAGGTCGAGTGTGTTGAGATAGACTGTTCCTCTGTTCCCAGACTGACTTTTATCCGAGTACGTTGTCTAGTGATGTATGACGTGGGCCTGGCTGGGGGTCCTGTCATTCATGAGTTCATTTCTATGCACGTTCGTGGGGATGGAGCGATGCGAGGGATGTTGTCGCCACCACCGCCTGATGCATCGGGTTGGGTGTGAGACCTGCGCGCGATGAGTAGGAGCTGGATATCTTTTTGATGTAGATAATCGACACTTTCAATGGGGGTTCGTACTCGTATGAAGTTGAGGGTTGAGAGTTTCTTTTTGAGGTTTTAGGCTGGACGTGGCTGAGTCCTAGCTTTTCCTTTTTGATGTACCGACCCAAAAGAAATCCCATCTTGAAAATATATATGTAAGCAAAGTGTCGAAGTTGTTTATAAAATCCTGATGTTTAGCTGGTGTGTATTTGTATCATGGATTGGTAGGGGGATAGATGGTGATGTTAAATTTTCTTTCGCTAATGAGTCGCGCTGGGACCATTTTGTTTAAAAAAAATAAAATAAATATGTGTCTATAAATTACGACGCATCTTCTAAGGAGAAAGGTAATAAGGAGTAACATTGGCACTGGTGACGACCTGCGAAGGGTTCAGGGTGTCACACAATCATCTAAGGAAGAAGACGACCCACACCCTCTCTCTCCATCTCTCTTTCTTGTATGTGTTCACTTGGTCCTATGCTGATATGCTAGGCTTAACTCTTGATTTGAATATCTTACCTAAGAAGCATGGGCTTAAGAGGATAAAATCGAAATTATCCAAGAAAGTTAAAGAAGAGGTCATGAAACTCTTGAGAGTAGACTTTATTGCAGTCACCTGTTATGCCGATTGGACTACAAACATTGCCTTGGCTATGAAGAAAAATGAATGATTTCAAGTGTTCATTGACTATCGCAGCTTGAACAAACCAAATCCGCATGAAGGAAGAGGATAAAAGCAAGACATCTTTTATCACCCCATGAGGAACTTTCTATTACAAGGTGATACCCTTCGGCCTGAAGAATGCTAAGGAAAACTATCAAAAATTCATAGTAACCTTATCCTATGACATGATGTACAAGGAAATCGAAGTGTATGTTGATGACATAATTCCTAAATCAAGACAATGCAAAGACCATGCTGAACTCTTAAGGAGACTCAAGTTGAGGCTTAACCCCGCAAAATGCATATTTGGGGCAAAGTCTGGGAAGCTTTTTGGATTTATGATTAGTAACAATGGTATCGAGACAGATCCCTCTAAGGTGAAGGCCATATGTGACTTGAAACCTCCTTCCACTGTTAAGGGAGTTCAAAGCTTACTAGGAAGATTGAATTATGTTGCGAGATTTATTTCTCAATTGTCAGAAACTACTAAGCCGTTCTTTAAGCTGTTAAGTAAGAACGCCAAGGTCAACTGGGATGAAGAATGTAAAAAATCATTTGAAGAACTTAAGTGATATCTTTCGCAATCTCCTGTACTCGTATCGCCTATCCAAGGTGTAGCTCTGAACTTGTATCTCACCATTCACAGAGTCTTTAGGAGCCATATTAGCAAAAAAAAGACCAAGGGATGGAATAGAACGTGACATATATTACCTCAGTAAGAAGTTTATATCCTCAAGTGGAAAAGACTTGTGTAGCCTTGATTTGGGTTTTACACTGATTGAGGCAATACATTTTGCACCACTGCATCCTTTTGGTGATTAAGAATGACCTGATCAAATATCTTTTGGAGAAGCCCACATTAGTTGGAAGGCTTGCTAAATGGGAAATATTACTCTTTGAGTTTGATATTTAAAGCATGGCATAAAAGTCCATCAAAGGGCGAGCCATAGCCGATATGTTAGTTGAAAATTCAAGGAAGTCTGATGACTGGGATGAAATTGATGAGCAAATTTATTTGGTCTCACCTGATAAGTGGACCGTGTATTTTGATGGTGCAGTTAACCTTTCTGGTTTTGGCATTGGGGTAGTTTTAATATCCCTAGAGGGTCAACATTATCCAGTAATTGTAAAGTTGGTATTCCCTTGTACCAACAATATTTCTGAATATGAAGCTTGTATCCTTCATTTGCAATTAGCCATTGATATGAAAGTTAGGAAGCTTCAAGTTTATGGTGATTCTACACTCATCATCCTCCAGACGGGAGGTGAATGGGAAACACAAGACTTAAAGTTGATTCCTTACCATGAATATCTCAAAGACTTGGTCAATGAATTTGACAAAATCTCTTTTGATTATCTGCCGAGATCACAAAATCAGTTTGCTGATGCCTTGGCAACTTTATCTTCAATATTACAAGTAACTAATGGTTTGAGCATTGATCCTTTGCAAATCGACGTCTTGAAAAAGCATGTTTATTGCTTGATGATTGAAGAAGAACCTGATGGCCAACCCTGATATTATGACATTATGAATTACCTTCGAGAAGGCAAATTCCCCCAAGGGAGTCAAGCCAATGATCGAAAATACTTGATGAAGTTGGCATCCAAATTCTTCCTCAGTGGATGAGCCCTTTATAAAAGGTCTTTCGATTCAGTATTACTGAAGTGTGTGGATGCACAAGAAGCTAAAATCTTGATGAAAGAGATACATGAAGGAAAATGTGGTCCTCATATGAACGGTCATGTCCTAGCAAGAAAAATTATGAGACTCGGTTACTATTGGTTGACTATGGAAGCCGATTATATTCAACATGTGAGATGTTGTCACCAATACCAAGTCTATGGAGACAAAATAAATGCTCCTCTTAATGAGCTACATCAAATGTCCGAGTCCTAGCTTTTTTCAATGTTGGGCATCGACATCATCGGACCAATTAATCCTAAAGCGTTGAATGGACACTGTTTTATCTTAGTAGCCATTGATTACTTCACCAAATGGATTGAAGCTAGTTCTTATGCCCATGTTATTGCAAAGATTGTGGCAAAGTTCATTCGTCGTGATATCATCACTCGATATGGAGTTCCTGAAGTGATCATCACATACAATGGATCAAATCTAAACAACAAGGTGGTAGATGAATTGCTTGTAGAATTCCACACTCGCCATTTGAATTCCTCTCCTTACCGCCTACAAATGAATGGAGTTGTGGAAGCGGCAAATAAGAACATCAAGAAGATTTTAGCCAAAACGGTAGAAAATTATCGTGATTGGCATGAACGATTATCATATGCTTTGCTTGCTTACCAAACTTCAATTTGCATTTCAACTGGGGCAACACCATTCTCATTGGTTTATGGGATGGAGGCTGTGTTACCCGTGGAAGTGGAAATCCGTTCACTGAGGGTACTTTCTCAAATCAAGCTCTCTGAAGTTGAATGGGTTCAACAAAGATTTGAACAACTTAATATGATTGATGAAAAGAGGGTAAAAGCCTTATGTCATGGAAAAAGCTATCAGAAAAGAGTAGCTAGGTCATTCAATCACAAGGTTAAGCCAAGACATTTCGAGATCAACGATCTTGTCTTGAGAAAGGTGTTACCTATCATTCTCGATCCTCGTGGGAAGTTTACCCAAAACTATGAAGGTCCATATATTGTAAGAAAAGTGCTATCTGGTGGGGCACTAATCCTTGTAGAAATGGATGGTCAAGAATTACCAAGACCTGTAAATGCTGATGTTATCAAGAAGTATTATCCATAAATAAAAGTGAAAGGTCTTTGAGCTACTTTTGGATTGAATCCGAGCCACTTTAGGATGTTTGCATCATGCATCTCATGCATACATATTGCATTTGCATGTTTGTTCATTTTGCAGGATCTCTGAAGAAGATTCTACCTATCAATAAGAGGTTGATCTCAGAAATGCAAAACTTTTTAAAATGCCCATCTTCTTTAGAACTTAAAAGTGACCATGTCCCTTAGAATGCCAAAAGAGTCAGTTAGAACTCTAAAGTCGGTTAGAATTCTAGAAGTACAGCTAGAGCTCTAGAAATAAACCCTTGTGCTGAGCAAAGCCTGTTTTATCCGCAAATTTTATTCAACCTTAATTCCAAAAGTCTCCCTAGTAGGGTCAAATGAACATGTCTTTTCAAACAAAATTTCAATACACTTTCATTCCCCAGGGAGTTGAATTTAACCAAAGTGTGCTTTGGAAAACCTGAAAATGATTATTAAATATGCCAAGTGGCAATGCCTAAAATGATGAGAGGCAACCTCTTTACTGAACACGTCCTTATACATTCTCTAAGAGAATTGAGTGAAAAGAACCATGTCTAAGGGCATAGGGTTCATTCACAGTGAATACATGGTTTGAGATAATAAAGGCATTTCATTTCTCAATCCCAAACACTATTGATATCCCTTGCAAACCACTTTGAGCCAAATAGGGAGCATTTCTAAAATAACCCTGTCAAGAACAACCCACATTAGGGCAAAATAGGGGGTCTTGGTTGAAAATTATGGAGCAAAAGTTTAAGAATTATTTTATTGCTTTCACTTGTATCAATTTAGGTGATTTCTTATCGAAACTCGAAGCATCTTGAAGTGACGAAAAACATTCCGTTCACTACCCCAAACACAATTTGTGGCACCCCGAAGTGCCCAAGGTCGCCACATCTTACCAAAGAAGTACCTTAGTTCCTAGGCATTTTTTATTATTTTTTTTAAATGGTCCTAGCGCATCTCATTTGCGGAAGCATAATCGAGTCTTACTATTTCCTCCCTTCAACAACCATGATACAATGGTACACCACTAACATCATAAGATAAGATAAAGCCAAGACACTTTTATTTGCATATTTTCATGATGGATTTTCTTGGGTCGGTACATCAAAAGAAAGGCCAAGACTTTTAGCTATACTTGGCCATAACCCCCAAAAAGAGACACTCGACCCACTATGTCTACCGTGTAAGATCCCCCATCAACTAGTGTCGGCTATTTCCCAAAAAGTTACAGCTCCTACTCTTCAAGAATGGGCCGTCACACCCATCCCGGTGCATCAGGCGGTGGTGGCGGCAACATCCCTCGCATTGCCCCATCTCGATGGACGTGGACCGATATGAACTCCTGAACGACAGGGCCCTCAGCCAGGCCTACATCGTACATCACTATCGCACGAACTCGAATAAACATAAGACTAGGGATGGTGGGACAGTCGATCTCCACGCACTCGACCTCCACATCTGAAGGAAGGCCCTAAAAGACGCCCCGCATGACAACAGGGAGCGACATCTCTCTAATCTAAAATGTTGGTCCTCGAAGGGGTGAGTACAGCCACTCAGTAGGTAAATGATCAATAAACCACTCAATGCATCATACAATACAATCATCACAACCATAGCACGACACATGTCAATCGAGCATCCATGCACAATTTATCTTGATATCATGCACATGTCATCATACCGCATGTACATACATCATCATATAGTCATCACCATCATTTCATACACTTACATCATCATGTCACATGTACCATCATGCCATAGGTGCACATACATCCATGCACTCACCATCATCATGCATCCATGCACTCATCATCATTATATCACATGTACCATCTTGCCATGGGTGCACATACATCCATGCACTCATCATCATATCACATGTACCATCTTGCCGTAGGTGCACATACATCCATGCACTCATCATCATCATGCATCCATGCACTCATCATCATCATATCACATGTACCATCATTATCATGCATCCATGCACTCATCATCATCATGCCATACATATGCCATCATGCATAATTCTATTTCAAATTTCCCAATTTCATCCTCTCATTTTGGGCAGCCACATTTCTCTTTCTTGGGACCAATGGTTGCATCCCACATTTATCACTCGCACTCCACTTGGCATCGCGAGAACCATCCGTGTGGCATCCCAAATTCAATGACAAGCCATAAGGTGCGTTGAAGTTCCTAATTAGGTGATAGAATTTCTTTTGGCTTATGCCTTAGCCAATTTGTCTTTTAATTTGATGATTTGTGTATTTAAATTTATAGATTAATAATTGGCCATGAGATTTATAAATTTAAATCTTAATAAACAAAGTATCCCAAGACTTTGGCCAAGATGAAATTTGAATTTGGAAATATTTATAGAAAGGAATTTCAAAAAAAAAAAATGGGAAAAAGAGGGTTATTTTTGGAATGGGCCTCGGACCCATTGGCCTAAAGCTTGGTGGGCCAAGCTTGCCGGCCCATTTGAGCCCAAAGGAGGAATTCGACCAACCCAAAGGGGAGTGGCCGGATGGGCCTAAGCCCAAGCCCAAATCCAATTCAAAAAAATAAAAATGACAAGTGGCAAGGGGAAAGAGCATGCATTGGTGGGATTATAGGCAATCTCATGATTGCAAATGATGGGATTTAGGGGATATAAAAGGGATGAGGAGAGAGAGTGACCGGATTTCTTGCTTCAATTCGTCCAAAGAGAGAGGTGTGCGAGAGAGAGAGTTTGTGGGAAAGGGAGAGAAACCGAGAGGGAAGGAGGCGGAGCCGGAGGGGTGTGCCGTTCGTTCGCCGTCCAATCGTCGTCGTTCGTCGTTGCTTGTTCATCTTTAAGGCAAGTGGAGTCCGTAACTTCTCTTGCATGTTTGTTGTGGTGTTTGCATGTTAGATTTTAGGTGTGATTTGTGCGAAAAACCGAGGTAAGAGTTGGTTATTTGTAAACCGTGTGACTGTTCTCGTTCGGTTTGTTGAAGTCAGTAGCTTGTTCGAGTTTGCATGTGTGTTTGGGGTTCGATTTTGGCTTCGGTTTCTTCATAAAAGTTGACGCTAACGTCTTGTACTATGACATACTAAAAATTCGTAGAAAACGATGGAGATTTGAGGGGTCAAAAGTTCTATTGTACGGAGACCTTAGATCCGCGAAATTTTCACTGACCTCTTGTTTGTATGTTGATTTCTGTTGGAGATCTCACTTTGTTGTCTTCTTGAAAGTTGTAGGAAACACATTAAGCTACAACATACTCAAATTTGAAGAGGAATTAATGAGTGTAGCCTAGTAAATCGGCTAGATCTTGGAGATGATTGATTCTGGTGAAGTATCTCGAGACACCCGAGACTTCATGGACTAAAATGGTGACCATAATCTGGTTATTTGGCCTATATCTCTTCATAAAATTTGTAAAGGACACCTTGGTACATAACATACTAAAATTTCAGAGGAAACGAAAGAGAATAGATGGGTGAGATCTAAAAATTTCGGAGATGTGTGTTCTGGACGACGCGGTCGTGGTTCCAGAAGCTTCGTAGGGTTGTAGAAATTAATCTAAAAATAATTTGGCTTATAGTTCTTCATGAGAAATGCACGAAAATGTGTTGGTTATCACCCTGTAAAATTTCGTAGTTTTTGAAGGCCATATGAGTATTTTAATCGGATTTATTTGGAAACTGTGCAAGTCTGGCCATTATCCGAATATAAGGTGCTATTTTGTGGAAATTGTGAAATTATGAGAAATTCAATTTGGCCATGAATTTTGTATGAAATTGTGATCCTATTGATTTGTTTGAATATTATGATTTTGGGAAAATCATAGATATTAAATTTAATATTTATTTATGAAAATAAATAAATATAATAAAATAATAAAATAATAAAAAAATAATAATAAAATAGATTTTTATTTGGCCAAGGATTCAACTTCATTTGTGTGGCACTTGTGTGATGAGGTCTTTGTACATCTATTAAGTTGAAATGCATATGTGATAAAGCTTTGGCATGTGTATGACATGTGAATTGGAATGCAAGTGTGATTTGTTTGATGACATGCCAATTGCCATGTTAAATTGAGATAAAAGGATAAATGTGGATGAGAAAGAGGTTGTGGTGGAGGATGTTGTCCGGGGTGGCCTGGTGGCGTAATTCCAGAGATTCCCTGGGAGTTTTAGGATGCCGGAATGTGGGGGGCCGGAAGTCCGGTTGTATCTTGGATACATGCCCGGAGATTCCTCGCGACACCAGGATTGGGGTGCGGGATGCCCGGCTAGAAGGGTAAAGGCCGGAAGTCCGGTTGTATCTTGGATACATGCCCGGAGGTTCCTCGTGATGCTAGTTGGGATGCGAGATGCCCGGAATGTGGGGAGTCGGATGCCCGGAATGTGGGGAGCCGGATGCCCGGTTGTATCTTGGATACATGCCCGGAGGTTTTTCTCGCATGAGATGCGAGTGTAAAATATGAGATAAAATTGATGAATCGAGGAAGGGTGATGTGGTGATCAAATTTAAAGATAAAGATGAAAATTAACTCATGGCATGATATGGTATGATATGCATGATGATATGCATGATGATGGAGATGATGATATGTGATGTGATATGATGATCACCCATGGTATGATATGCATGATGATGGTAATTATATGTGATGTGAAGTAACGATGATCACCCATGATAATATGATATGCATGATGATATGCATGATGATGATGATGATGATGATGATGACGGTATGCATGATGATATGCATGATGATCATGATATGATATGCATGATGATATACATGATAATAACGATGATATGACATGCATGATGATATGCATGGTGATGATAATGATGATGATATATGATATGACATGTGTAATGTGATGATGTCATGATGATGATGACATGTATGATACGATGATGATACACATGTATGTGTTATAAACTGTTATAATGATGCATGATAGTATTACGCATGGCTTCAAGGTAAGTAATGCTTGCAATGCATGTATGACTTGTATGATGCATTGAGTGGTTATTGGATTCCTTTATCTGCTGAGTGGTTGTACTCACCCCTTTTGGGGACCAACATTTCAGATTAGTAGATGGTTTGAACGGTTGGATATAACCGTGAGGAGGAGAATAGCAAGGGAAGGAGCTTTTGGACGCCGACACTGATCGATGGACTTTAAGTGTATGACTGTTGGAGGAAATGTCGGTCATCTTTTGGAGTGTAGCCGAATATAGAAGACTACGGCAATTTGATGTACCGATGAACAATGTCCATCTGGTTTAAGTAAATAAAAGGTGTACGGCTTTTACTTATAAATATTTAGTAGGTGTGCATCGTTTTCTGAATATAGGGAAGGGAGTTGTTGGATGTGCTTCCGCATATAAATTGCGCAAGGGACCGATCGATAAAAAAAAAAATGTGTAAACCCCCAAGTTGTATGGACCCGCTGCAACTAAAAATGGTATCAGAGTGACTTGTTAATAAGGAAAATGAAAGGTAAGCGAACTGTGGTGACTCTAGCGGATCGGGGGCCGTCGAGGGGTGCCACAATTCGGCACAATACCTGCCGGGCATCCGGCACAATACCTGCCAGGCATCTTGTACCCTAACTGGCATCACGAGGCATCCCTCGGCACAATACTTGCCGAGCTTCCGGCTCCCCCACTCCTTGGGCATCTCGAAACTCCCGAGGACCCTCCGGCATTCAACCATTTAAGGCCACCGGGCAACCGGCCGTACCCTTCTAGCCAGGCATCCCGACACTCCCGGGGCATCGTCGACTCACACTTCCGATGGCCTTCTCATTTATCTTAATTCACATCTTCAATTATAATTCAATTTTAACATGGCATGTGACGTGATGGCAATCAAGATCATTTTCATCCTTTAATTCATTTATGCATTTCCAATCATCATCAGTCATGCAGCAAAACACAATCATTCATAACAGTACGATTCATGGAGTCCATACAATTTAGAATGGTCCATATATCTTGACTTTTCGAAGTTTACTAAATTACAGCTTGTACCATTTTTGAAAACATTTAAATTAAATATCCATATGATTCTCAAAATCATGAAATCAGGACATGTGATAGACAAGACAATAAGGTAACAATTTCATGAAGAACACATGCCCAAAAGAGTTTCACACAAGAAGATATAATTCACACAAATACAGCATGTAATTTCGGATAGAAACAGATTGCGCAGTTTTTGAAATATTTCGATTAAAATACCCGAATGACCTCCGAAAATTATGAAATTTTACCAGGTTATAGTCAAGACCCTAAAGTAGATTTTTCATGCAGACATATAGGCCATATTCGTTCTAGATAAGTTTTTATAGACATCCGAACTCCTGATTCTAGCACCGAAACGTCCAGTATAGCTATCTCCAAAATATCGAGTTTTCACCTACTTATCCTTCTTCGTTTCCTCTTAAATTTTGATATGTTTTGTCTCAAGATGTCCCCTACAACTTTTATTAAGGGATCTAAGTGAAATTTCCAAATAATAGTCACCATATGGGTCCAAAAAGTCTCGGGTGTCCAGTACCGTGTTTCCTGATTAACCGTCTTCAAGAGAAAGTAGATTCACTAGGATAAACTTGCTCATTTTACCTCAAATTTGAGTATGTTAGTATTTAGGATGTTTTCTACAACTTTCTTGAAGAAGTCGAAGTGAGATTCTCAATAAAAAGCAACATGCAACACACGAAACCACCAAGAGGTCGACAAAGCAGTTCCAGATCTAATGTCTTCGTAAGAGGAGGGTTTCACCCCTTAAAAATCAACCTTTTCATCTCAAATTTTAGTATGTTATACTTTGAGATGTTGTCTACACCTTTGATGAAGAAGTCGAAGCCAAAATCCAACTCGAAACACGCATGCAAGCATCCACAAATTTCTGGGTCAGGCGGTATACACGAAATCAGCAAGCTCTTTCAAGAACAAGTCACAATAGCTTCGGTTCCTTACCTCACATGCAAAACACACATGCAAGACACACATGCAAGAGTAGAAATTGATCCTAACTTGCCTCTAAGATCAAGCGGACGACGGCACACGGACGGTGAACGGGCGGTGAACGATCAGACAAACGGGCGTGCGGGCGAGCGGCTCCTTCTTCTCCTCTCTCGGTTCCTCTCTCTCGCAACCCTCTCTCTCTCTCTCTCACTCTCTTGGACGACAGCCCCCCCATCAACCGGCCACTCTCTCCCTTTTGATTCCCCACAAAGCCATCTTTGGCAATCATGAGGTGCCTCCCCAATAGCCAATGCATGATCTACACTTGGCAATTTGGGAGAGACACATGGCCTTCTTCATGCAAAAAATGGGCCTCATTCTCGGCTGGGCTTTGGGCCAGCAAGTGGGCCGGTTGACAGCCCCTCCTTGGGCTCCAATGGGCTGGCCATTTGGCCCACCAAGAGTCCATGCTATTGGGCCTAAGGCCCAACCCTAATTAAAAATCAAATTTTAACCTTCTTTTTAAATACTAATTAAATCCTTATTGGACTAAAGTATGTAGGGTAAAATTAAATAACTAACACTCAAAATCACAAATCCATAGATTCTAATTCACAATACATATGGCCAAAGATAAGTCATCCTCTTCCAAGATTTATCCATTTAAACTCGACCATATATCTTTATACAAAACACTAATTGGAGCACCCCTAATGACTGGCAAAGAATTTCAGGATGCCACAATTCTTCCCTCCTTAGACACCACTCTTGCCTTCTTAAAACAAGTTGTGGTACTTTTCTTTCATCTGATCTTCACTTTCCCATGTGGCTTCCTCCATATCATGATGTCGCCATAATACCTTAACCAGAGGGATCTTCTTAGTCCTAAGAATTTGTTCCTTCCGATCCAATAGCTGTATAGGCTCTTCGACGTACCTCACTTTCTCATCCACTTCAATGGCTTCATGATAGAGTAGGTGACCAGGATCCGGCTGGTACTTTGTCAACATCGATACATGAAACACATTATGCAAATTTCCCAACTTAGGAGGCAGCGTTAAACGATAAGCTACATCCCCTATCCTTTCGAGTATCTCAAAAAGTAGAGATACCTTAAGGAATACATGGCCTCCTACGTTAAACTCCAAAGGCCTTCTACGCCTATCTGCGTAGTCCTTTTGCCTACTCTAAGCTGTTTTAAGCCTTTTTTCTGATAATTTCAACAGCCTCGGTGGTAACTTGTACCAATTCAGGTCCTGTCAATTTCCTTTCACCTACTTCATTCCAACAGACAAGAGTCCTACATCTCCTTCCATATAACAGTTCATAGGGAGCCATGCCTATACTTTTATGGAAACTATTATTATAGGCAAACTCCACCAAATGCGATCTTTCATCCCAATTTCCTTTGAAATCAATCACACAAGCCCTTAACATATCCTCTAACGTCTGGATTACTCTTTGTATTTGTCCATCTGTCTGAGGATGAAAAGCAGTACTAAACTGAAGTTTAGTTCCTAATGCAATTTGAAAACTTTGCCAAAAGTTCGAAGTGAACCTCGAATCCCAATCTGAGGTAATAGTTACTGGAACACCATGTAAGCATACCACTTGACTTACATATATGTCCGCATATTTGTCCATTGGGTAGTTCATGCGAACAGCTAGGAAATGAGCAGATTTAGTCAAACGGTCCACTATAACCCAGATAGAGTCATGACTACTTGACGTCCTTAAATCCTTGTATAAAGTCCATCATTATATGTTCTCATTTCCATTATGGTATGTCTAATGGTCTCAAGAGTCCTGTAGGTTTACGATGTTCTGCCTTTACCTGTTGGCACGTCAAACATTGAGAAACATGCTTAGCTGTATCCACTTTCATACCATTCCACCAAAACTGCTGACGTAAGTTCCTGTACATCTTTGTACTACCCGGATGAATACTATAATTACTCTTATGTGCCTCCGACATAATTTCCTTCTTTAATTCTTCGTTGTCGGGAACACAAATTCGTCATTGGCATCTTACTACTCCATCATCAGAGACTTGAAATTCTGGTCTTTTTCCTAAAGACACTGCATCTTTTACTTTCAAAATCTCCGGGTCAAACTCTTGTAAGATTTTAACTTTCTGAATAATTTCGGGCTAAACCCTTAATGCACTAAGCATACCAGTAAGACAATCTACTTCTAATTTAAATTCTGAGTCTGTAACGAACTTTAACAAGCTCCATTTTGCCACTCTTAAACTGGCCATCTCCATGGCTGACTTACGACTAAGAGCATCCGCTACCTTATTCGCCTTCCCTGGATGGTATCTTATTTCACAATCATAATCCTTTAACAATTCCATCCATCTTCTTTGTCTCATGTTCAACTCCTTTTGTGAGAACAAATATTTCAAACTCTTATGGTCCGTATAAATCTCAAACTTCTCCCCATACAAATAGTGTCTCCATATCTTCAAGGCAAACACTATAGCTGCTAGTTCTAAATCATGCGTTGGGTAATTTAGTTCATGGGGTTTTAATTGTCTGGATGTATAGGCTACGACCTTGCCATGCTGCATCAAAACACATACTAGTCCTTTATGAGATGCATCACTATACACTGTAAAACCATCAGGTCCAGTTGGTATAGTCAGGATTGAAGCCAAGGTCAATTTCCTTTTAAGCTCCTGGAAACTCCTTTCAGATTCCCCATTCCATTCAAACTTCACATTCTTTCGGGTCAACTTAGTCAAAGGACCTGCCAGTTGTGAAAATCCTTCGATAAACCTCCTATAATAACCAGCCAGTCCTAAGAAACTCCGTATTTCAGTAGGTGTTATCGGTCTCGGCCAATTTACTATCATCTCAACTTTCGCTGGGTCTACTGCAATTCCTCCTCCTGATACTACGTGCCCTAAAAATATTATCTGGTCCAACCAGAATTTACACTTACTAAATTTGGCATACAGCTTATGCTCTTTCAAAGTTTGCAAAACTATCCTCAAGTGCTGCTCATGCTCTTTAGGTCCTTTCGAGTATATCAGGATGTCATCAATAAAAACAATCACAAACTGGTCCAAATAAGGTTTAAATACCCTATTCATTAGATCCATGAATGCAGCCGGCGCATTGGTTAGTCCAAATGGCATAACAAGGAACTCGTAGTGCCCATAACGAGTCCTAAATGCAGTCTTAGGGATGTATTCTTTCTTAATTCTTAGCTGATGGTACCCCGACCTTAAGTCAATCTTAGAGAAGACCGAACTTCCTTGGAGTTGGTCAAAAAGATCATCAATTCTTGGCAAATGATATTTATTTTTAATGGTTACTTGATTCAGCTGCCTATAGTCTATGCACAAGCGCATCGATCCATCCTTCTTTTTCACAAACAAGACTGGTGCACCCCAAGGTGAAGCACTTGGCCTAATGAATCCTTTGTCAAGTAACTCTTGTAGTTGCACTTTCAATTCCTTTAATTCAACTAAGGCCATCCTATATGGGGCTTTTGATATAGGTCCTGTTCCAGGCATTAATTCAATTTCAAACTCAATTTCTCGCTCTGGCGGCAATCCAGGCAATTCCTCAGGGAATACATCTTGAAATTCGTTGACTACCCGAATTTCAACAATCTTAGGCTCTTCCTTAGTATAATCTCTAACCATGGCCAGGTACCCTTGACATCCTTTGCCAAGTAACGCACGGGCTTCTATTGTTGAAATAAGTGCTACGGGTAGGTGGGTCTGACCTCCCATAAATTCACAACTAGACTGATCAGATAAGGTAAATTGG
This sequence comes from Eucalyptus polyanthemos subsp. polyanthemos, assembly GCA_017140185.1. NCBI lineage: Eukaryota > Viridiplantae > Streptophyta > Magnoliopsida > Myrtales > Myrtaceae > Eucalyptus > Eucalyptus polyanthemos. Next base: position 27,849,645 of record CM029459.1, read on the forward strand.
ATCACTTTCCTATAACAATCCATATTGGCCCGATACTTATGAAGCCAGTCCATTCCTATGATAACATCAAAATCATACATAGCCATTACGACTAAGTCTATTTCCATATCCTTTCCCCCCATTGTTATCTTACAATTTCCACACACCAGCGTAGACAATAACATATCCTTTAGAGGCATAGAAACACAAAGAGGCGTCTCAAGAGGCGTAGTTTCTATCTCATTCAACTGTTTATACCTTTCAAACACAAACGAATGCATAGCATCCGTATCAAACAATGCATATGCCTTTTTATCATTTATAAGGATAGTACCTGAGATAACATTTTTGGAAGCTTCCGCTTCCTCTTGGGTGATTGCATACATCCTTCCTTGTGCTGGTGGCTTCTGAGGTTCCTTGGTAAGTTTGGCCTAACAGCATTCCGCTGTGGCTGTTGCACCAAGCCAATACTCGCGTGCAACCCTTCCTATGGATAGTTTCGCTTAATATGACCTATTCGTCCACAACTATAACATTTTGGTTGCCCGTTACAAGGTCCTGGGCCATGTCGCCCGTTACAAGGTCCTGGGCCATGTCGCCCATTACACCTTCGACACTCCTCATTTCGATAAGGTGTTCTTTCCAAATTTAGATTACCTCTACCCCTTTCAAAGTTCCCGAAATTGCCCTTCTTCTTAGGCTTCCAGGTCTGACCTTGACCTGCATAGGGTCTCTTACCCCGTCTCACATCACCAAAAGACAATGGTCTCTCGTCCTCCGAACATTCCCTTACCAACTCTTGCTCCACCAACTGTGCCCTTTCATAGATCTCATTATAATCTCTTATGTTCAACGGCACCAATTGTTTCCTAATATCAGTCCTCAATCCTTTCAGAAATCTCTTAGCTTTTTCTTCCTGATCCTCAATTAGCCTAGGAGCATATCTAGACAGTTCAGAAAATCTAGCCTCATACTGGTCTACTATCAGCTCCTTTTGTTCTAATTGAACAAATTCTATAATTTTCCTATCCTTAGCATAGTCAGAAAAATGCTTTCAGTTGAAAGCTCTCACAAACTCTTCCCAGTTAACCTCAGTACCTGGTGGGAAGATTATGTCCCTCGATGCTCTCCACCAAAACTTTGCATTTCCCTCCAGCTGGAACTCTGCCAAAGTTATTTTCTCGGCATCAGTGCAGTCCAACAACCTGAAAATTTGTTCCATTCCATCAATCCAATGTTCTGCCTCCTTAGGACTTCCCATTCCACTGAACTTAGGTGGCTTCAGCTTCAAAAACTACTCCACCAGTCCTTGAGTACGGCGTTCTGCTCCAGGTTGTTGCTGCACCTGTCTTTCCATCAGATTTCCAATATTGGCCAATGCCTGCAGGATGTCTTCCATTCGGGGTTCAGCTCTAGCAGTAGAGGCTTCAGCCCTTGATGGATGAGCACTTCCAGCTCGCACCATGACTTTCCTGCAATTTCCAAGCATTGCCTCAGGAATAATCTGAGACTCACTATCTCCATTCAAAGCAACTACTACTACTACATAAGTAACATATACATGTTACTGGTACCTAAAGACAACTCCGAATAAACTACTAGGGATCTACGAGTGAATACTCATCACCCGTTATTCAAAGTTATTCAATTATTCCATTTTACATCCTATGGTGTGCATTGTCATCATGTTCCTCAATTTCCAAATGAGGCTCCTTATCACTCCACCTATGACTATTGCTCTGATACCAAAACAAAGGATGTGGCACCCCGAAGCGCCCAAGGTCACCACATCTTACCAAAGAAGTACCTTAGTTCCTGGCATTTTTTTTTTTTAAATGGTCCCAGCGCATCTCATTTGCGGAAGCATAATCGAGTCTTACTATTTCGCCCCTTCAACAACCATGATACAATGGCACACCACTAACATCATAAGATAAGATAAAGCCAAGACACTTTTATTTGCATATTTTCATGATGGATTTTCTCGGGTCGGTACATCAAAAGAAAGGCCAAGATTTTTAGCTACACTCGGCCATAACCCCCAAAAAAAGACACTCGACCCACTATGTCTATCGTGTAAGATCCCCCATCAACTAGTGTCGGCTATTTCCCAAAAAGTTGCAGCTCCTACTCTTCACGAACGGGCCGTCACACCCATCCCGATGCATCAGGCGGTGGGGGCGGCAACATCCCTCGCATTGCCCCATCTCGACGGACGTGGACCGATATGAACTCCTGAATGACAGGGCCCTCAACCAAGCCTACATCGTACATCACTATCGCACGAATCCAAATAAACGTAAGACCAGGGATGGTGGGACAGTCGATCTCCATGCACTCGACGTCCACATACAAAGGAAGGCCGTAAAAGACGCCCCGCGTGACAGCAAGGAGCGGCATCTCTCTAATATGAAATGTTGGTCCCCAAAGGGGTGAGTACAGCCACTTAGCAGGTAAAGGACCAATAAACCACTCAATGCATCATACAATACAATCATCACAACCATAGCACAACACATGTCCATCGAGCATCCATGCACAATTTACCTTGATATCATGCACATGTCATCATACCGCATGTACATACATCATCATATAGTCATCACCATCATGTCATACACTTACCATCATCATGTCACATGTACCATCATGTCATAGGTGCACATACATCCATGCACTCACCATCATCATGCATCCATGCACTCACCATCATCATGCATCCATGCACTCATCATCATCATATCACATGTACCATCTTGCCATAGGTGCACATACATCCATGCACTCATCATCATATCACACGTACCATCTTGCCGTAGGTGCACATACATCCATGCGCTCATCATCATCATGCATCCATGCACTCATCATGATCATATCACATGTACCATCATTATCATGCATCCATGCACATACCATCATCATATCACATGTACCATCATTATCATGCATCCATGCACTCATCATCATCATGCCATACATATGCCATCATGCATAATTCAATTTTAAATTTCCCAATTTCATCCTCTCATTTTGGGCCGCCACATTTCTCTTTCCCTGGACCAATATTTGCATCACACATTTATCACTCGCACCCCACCTGGCATCGCGAGAACCATCCGGCACAATACCTGCCGGGCATCCGGCACAATACCTGCCAGGCATCTCGTACCCCAACAAGCATCACGAGGCATCCCTTGGCACAATACCTGCCGAGCTTCCAGCTCCCCCACTCTCCGGGCATTTCAAAACTCCCGAGGACCCTCCGGCATTCAGCCATTTAAGGTCACCGGGCATCCGGCCGTACCCTTCTAGCCAGGCATCCCGACACTCCCGGGGCATCGTCGACTCACACTTCCGACATCCTTCTCACTTATCTTAATTCACATCTTCAATTATAATTCAATTTTAACATGGCATGTGATGTGATGGCAATCAAGATCATTTTCATCCTTTGATTCATATATGCATTTCCAATCATCATCAGTCATGCAGCAAAACACAATCATTCATAACAATATGATTCATGGAGTCCATACAATTTAGAATGGTCCATATATCTTGACTTTTCGAAGTTTACTAAATTACAGCTTGTACCATTTTTGAAAACATTTAAATTAAATATCCATATGATTCTCAAAATCATGAAATCAGGACATGTGATAGACAAGACAATAAGGTAACAATTTCATGAGGAACACATGCCCAAAAGAGTTTCACACAAGAAGATATAATTCACACAAATACAGCATGTAATTTCGGATAGAAACAGATTGCGCAGTTTTTGAAATATTTCGATTAAAATACCCGAATGACCTCCGAAAATTATGAAATTTTACCAGGTTATAGTCAAGACCCTAAAGTAGATTTTTTATGCAGACATATATGCCATATTCATTCTAGATAATTTTATATAGACATCCGAACTCCTGATTCCAGCACCGAAACGTCCAGTATAGCTATCTCCGAAATATCGAGTTTTCACCTACTTATCCTTCTTCGTTTCCTCTTAAATTTTGATATGTTTTGCCTCAAGAGGTCCCCTACAACTTTCATTAAGGGATCTAAGTGAAATTTCCAAATAATAGTCACCAGATGGGTCCAAGAATTCTCGGGTGTCCAGTACCGTATTTCCAGATTAACCGTCTTCAAGAGAAAGTCGATTCACTAGGCTACACTTGCTCATTTTACCTCAAATTTGAGTATGTTAGTATTTAGGATGTTGTCTACAACTTTCATGAAGAAGTCAAAGTGAGATTCTCAATAAAAAGCAACATGCGACACACGAAACCACCAAGAGGTCGATAAAGCAGCTCCAATGGGCCGGCCATTTGGCCCACCAAGAGTCCATGCTATTGGGCCTAAGGCCCAAACCTAATTAAAAATCAAATTTAACCTTCTTTTTAAATACTAATTAAATCCTTATTGGACTAAAGTACTATAGGGTAAAATTAAATAACTAACACTCAAAATCACAAATCCATAGATTCTAATTCACGATACATATGGCCAAAGATAAGTCATCCTCTTCCAAGATTTATCCATTTAAACTCGACCATAGATCTCAATACAAGACACTAATTGGAGCACCCCTAATGACTGGCAAAGAATTTCAAGATGCCACACAATTACCCTTTACTTAGCCAATTTGAGCCTTATGCAATTCTTTCATAACCCCAGGTGATGATGATCTCCCTAAACTAGGGCAAGGCATGTGATTTACCAACAAAATTAAAAATGTTGGTCATATTTGTAAATGCCACTCGAGAGTCCTAGATATTCAAAAGAGAATGAAAACTATGGGGTATGAAAAAGCAGTGTGCCTAGTAAAAGCAAGGCCAATGTCCATGAAAAAATGCAAAGAAAAGCAAAAATGCAAAGAAGAGAAAAATCAATTGTCATGCAAAAGAAAACATGTATTGCAAGCAATGTCATAAGAACAAAGAGCAAAGCTCTCATGTCTCAAGACAAATAATCAAAAGGACTCTCGAGATAGGTTAAATTTTAAGAGTCAGATTTCTGAAAAGTCGTATGATGGTAATGATGCCAAGATAATCACTCACTTTTAACTCTTCGGTATCTAAAACTTTTTCAAGCCTTTTTAAGACTCACCCGAACCAACATTACAACCCTTATCCAAATTCTCTTCCGATTGGGATGGTTCGAGTTGAAATGAGAGTATCACCTAGGAGCTACTACTAGAAAGAATGGAAGTAATCCCATCTTATCTTATCTTCAAGGTTCTTGACTTGTAAACCTGATGAATATATTGATTGAATATTCATTTCTTGGCCTCAAAGTACATACCCTTTGTGTAAGCCCATGACCAATCCATCATTACGGTCCCTTCAAAAGACCTTTTGATCAATGGATTGTATTCACTGTGAATGTTTCCGAAAGCTTTAGATATAGGTTGAGTGAGACTTCTCCGGTGAGATTTAAACAATTTTCCCATATCGATGGTTGGGAATAAAAACCCTTTTTGAGAGTCAGTGTGAAAGACCTCTTTTGATTAGGTTATTTCCACTTGGGATATTTGACTTAACTCTTAGATGGTTAATCAAATCTCATTTTGTTAAAATCCTCTTTGAAGGGATTTGACAATCGACATCATTTTGCAAGATTGGCTCTCAAGCAATCTCGAAACCCTTTTTCAAAATATGTGTTCCTTAGTGAATCGGTTTTTGGCCATCCGAAACCATAATCCTTGCGTTTGGCTTTTGATCATCCTAAACCATATCATTGTTTTTTGTTTTTGGTCATCCTAAATCATAACTCTTGCTTTTGATTTTTGGTTACCCTAAACCATACCCCTTGTCTTTAGGTTCCTAGTCAACCTTAAACCTCGTCCCTTAGGTTTTAGGTTATCCTTAAACCTTGCCTTTTAGGTTCTATGTTATCCTTAAACCTTATCTCTTAGGTTCTAGGTTATCCTTAAACCATGTCTTTAGGTTCTAGGTCATCCTTAAACCTTGTCTTTTAGGTTTTAGGTCATCCTTAAACCTTATCTTTTAGGTTTTGGGTCATCCTTAAACCTTGTCCCTTAGGTTCTAGCTCATCATTAAACCTTGTCTTTAGGTTTTAGGTTATCCATAAACCTTGTATTTAGGTTCTAGGTTATCCTTAAACCTTATCTTTTAAATTCTAGGTTATTCTTAAAACCTTGTCTCTTAGGTTCTAGATTATCCTTAAAACCTTGTCTCTTAGGTTCTAGGTCATCCTTAAACATTGTCTTTAGGTTCTAGGTTATCCATAAACCTTGTCTCTTAGGTTCTAGGTTATCTTTAAACCTTGCCTTTAGGTTCTAAGTTATCCTTAATATTGTCTCTTAGGTTGTAGGTTATCCATAAACCTTGTCTCTCAGGTTCTAGGTTTTTCTTAAACCTTGCCTTTAGGTTCTAGGTTATCCTTAAAACCTTGTCTCTTAGGTTCTAAGTTATCCTTAAATCTTATCTTTTAAGTTTTGGGTGATCCTTGAACTTTGTCTTTAGGTTAATGGTTATCCTTAAACCATACATATTCATTCAGTAATTTCATTTCCTTCATTCCATTCCACGAGAGAGAGAGAGAGAGAGAGAGAGAGAGAGAGAGAGAGAGAGAGAGAGAGATAGAGTGAATAAACCCCAACAAGAGTTTAGATACCCGGATGAGTAAAGGTAAGTATCAAGTATGTCTCTAACCAAATATCATTGCTTTTGTCTTTTTCTATTTCCAAAGTGGGGTCGACTAAAAATTCCATATATCAATTTTGTCTTTGAGTGCAGCCTCTTTGAGCTCTCACTTAAAGAGGGGCAGTTGTTGACACTTAATTTTTAGTCGACGCATCATTAAAATGAAAAAAAAATCAAGATTTAGGTTTCTGATCGCGATGGAGCCCTATCTCTCAACCAAAATGTGTCGTTTTTCATTTATTTCTTTTGCATTGTCGTTTTTAAGAAGTGTTTAGATCATTTTCAAGAAAAACCCGAAAAGTCAAACGGTTGACCTTCGAGTTGACTTTGTAGTCAACTCTTTGACCAAAAGTCAAACCTTGGTCAAAAATTGACTTTATACCCAAAAAAATTCCACTTAGTTTTAATTTCACTTTTTTCATATCAATTTCTTGAAAATTCAAAGATTTTACCAAAAAATCAACTTTTTTGGAAAAGTCAACTAAATGGTTGATTTTTGGTCAAACCTTTGACAAAAAAATAAAAATTAAAAAATACACAAATCCTTTTCTTTTAATGCCAATTTGAATTTTGTGTCAAAAATTTTACAAAATTCGATTAAGAACCTTAATTTCTGAATTTTTTAGTTTTAGGTTCCTAATTGACCAAAAATAAAATTACTTTTATTCTAGTCATAATTAGGTGTAGTTCCATCTTTGACATTTGGTTTAGGGACTATCTAAAATCTGTTTGAGCATTCAATTTTGTGATTTACCTAGTCAAAATACGAATTGCCATTTTGAGCCCTAATTAGAGGGCGAAAATCAATTCTTCATAACTTACGAACAGACAGTTGTTTCTTACTCATTTTCTTAAGATAAATCCAAATTCGAGATAGATTTTGTGAAATTCACAAAAGAACTCATCAATTTGAAGAATTTTATCCTCCTAAGTATTAGAAAATCAAGCAGTTAAGCTTCAATCCACAAAATTCGAATTGACCCATTTATGGCTATGGTTTAATTTCATAAGTCTAGGTCCAATTTTAATATTAGGCTTAGATCCATTTTTTGACCTAAGCTCGAGCACTTCAATTCAAGGTCAATTTGAATATCGTAAGTGATCTTACATATGGGTTGCTTATTAGATAGGGCAATTGTGACACTAATTGAGTTCAATTTTAGTTAATTTGTAATTTTGCCCATCAAATTGCAAATTTGACCATTTTAGCCCTTTAAGGCCAATTCAAAGCACCTATGGTTTCAACTCATTTTTTTCCACGATAATCATTCAATTAGGTCAATAAAAGACCCCTAGATCACATTCATAAGGTTTGATTAGCTTAAGTGCATCTTAATTGGTCAATTTATTCATAGAAATGATAAAATTTATTTTCAATTTGGTCCTTTAGGGGTCGAATTGCATAAATTTTTTATCCATAGGAGTCCCAAGTGGACTGAACCGGTCAAGAACTGGTCAAAATCAGGCCGAACCGGTCTAGCCGGTATGACCAACCACTCCCGGGATTGGCTGGCTCAGACCCTTGCCGGTCGGTTTTTTGCCTCCGGCCACCGGTTCTAGAACCCTCTCACTCCCAATTTCACTTCTACACCTTCAATTTCTCAAAATTTTACAAATTGGTTCTCAAATTTCGTCAAATTACAAATTAACCCCTAATTAGACATTTTGATGCAATTCTCGATTTTGGCTTAGTTTTTTTCAAATCAAACTCACTAGATCAATTACCCGACACCTCGAGATCATAATAGAGCATTCGAAATGGATTTTTGACCGATCGATCACATGCTTTCTCTCTAAATTCGGTTCGCCTCTTGGATCGGTCTCATTTTAAGCTCAAACCAGCGGTCGCCGAAGTTGCCAAGCCGTCAAGCTGCTAGTGATCTACAGTACCAGGGGCCTTTGACATTGCTATGGAAAGAGGAGACCAGATTGGTGGCTAGATCTTCATCAGCAGCCCGATCTTCGCCGGCGAGTCAAGGCTACTCCATTTTGGACCCGTTCATCCTTTTTTCCTTAAACTGGCAGTTCAATTGGTCTCGATCCAAGCCGTAGTGACCTAATCTAGGTTCTTGGAGTCCTGATCGTGATCCAGCGACTTGATCTGATCAATCGGGATAGAAACCATTGAAAATCGCGACGAAGATACCGATTTAAAACTCGAATCTGATGAAGCGAGATTGAGTTAGTCAATCAGAGCTAGGATTCAAGATTAGGAGCTTTTACATGCTTAAGATTGATGAGTATGAATGCTGCAATGATTTGTTGATGATTTGGATGATGATTGTGATTTTGAGCCTAATCTGTGATTTTCGTACGCTCGTACATAAGTTACTATTTTGGCCAAAATGAGGTCTGAAACGACCTCATTTCAGCTCGAGTCCAGTTAGGATTAGATAATAGACATCCTGAGCTTCGAAACGATAGGTCGAACGCCCAAAAAAAATATCTTTTGGCCCTCCAAAAGTACCTCCGAAGATTAATGATGCTGTAGTAGTTTAGGTTTTTTTTTTTTATTCTGATCCTATTCCGGCTTCTGACTTTGTTATTTTTATGCTGACTTTCTTGATCATTTTTTGATAAAATTTTCTTCATAATTTTTGTTTCAAATCATCTCATTCATCTTCTGTAATTTTTTCATGATTTTTGGATGTGTTCAACTAGGTCAGATCTACTTAGATCTAGGCTTAGGTTAATCTGTTCCATATCGATCTCTAATTTTGCTATTTTTGTGATTATTTTTGTGCTGAGTTTTGGAACAACTTTCCTGCATGAAATTTTCTTTTACAGGTGTTTTGTATGTCTTGTAATTTTTTTCAAATTTTTTAGACATGTTTATCTAGGTCAAAATCTCTTAGATCTTGACATAGGTTAGTTTGTCCTGCATTAGTTCGAGATTTGTTTTGATGAAATTGAGTCCATAAATGCACTTATTTGGTCTCAAATCCTTCATGAGAGTTGAAATACATGACATATATGTTCAATTGATGCATGGTTTGCTCGGTTTTTACATTGGCAATGTGAATCAATTGCATGTATTAGAGTAAAAGGTACTGTAGCAATATGTGCTGGACATATAGATTTGTCTGTTTTGCAATTTTTTCCACGACTCATGTGATTTTAATTGAGTTTTGATCTCTTAACGAGAAATCTTCATCATTGTATGCTCTGTATGTGAGATTTTTGGTAGGGTTTATGCATATCTTGAGGATGGCTGAAATCATGCTTGTTCTGTAAACTTAATGCTGAAATGTAACCTTGTCATATGTGCACATTTCCATGCTTATTTGAGTCATCTAAGGATCAAATCATACAATCGTGCATTGTTGATGATTGAACCACATGTGACCTTGCATACATGTTTAGATTATGTCATTTGAGTTTCATCTTGCACATTAAATTGTCTCACAAAAAATATTCATCACACTTAGAATTCCCAAGCATATCATTAGGAATCATGAATCATCTCATAATTTCATTGAAATTGTATGACATTTTGCATGCCGACTTAGGATTAGATGACTATCCAAACTTTTTTATGCATCCAATCATAAGTCTCGTGTGATTTCTTCATACTGTTTGTGCATTTTTTGAGTGATTTTAGGGTTTTCTAATGAATGTTCATGTTCTATTTTCTTAATTATTGATGTGCACACTTTTAAAGATTTCGATCTTATGATACCAAATTGACCTAGTTTGGACTCAAGCTCTTATAGGAAGACGTAGGGCACACTTAAAATTTTCTAATGCCGCTAACTTTATGCCAATCGCTCATCGTTTGGACCAATTTTCTATTTTACAAAGTCAGACTACAATCTGGATAAGGAATCAAATTCAGACCCCTATTCTAACCCCTGTTTGGACAGACCTTTGATACTTTTTGTTCAATATCTTTCTATTTAGAATCTGAACTTGGCCTTTGATTGAAACTTTCTTGTCATCATGTTGGCCACGTTGTGTGTAAATTTGATGATTTTTAGACCTGCTTTGATAGGACAAATCCTCGTAACATTAGCTGAATGTCCTATTGTCTTGACAGATTTCTAATGTGCTGTTGCTTGTTGTCTGCATTTTGTAATTTCATGTGTAGCTTGTTCAAGAAAACTTTCTTCGTGAAAGTTGTTTATTATCATGTCGTACATATTAGAAATTTTTCCATAGTTAGATTGTCAATGTGTATTACTCAATTTTGCTGTCCTTATATGTTTGTTCTGAAAGTTCTTGATATAAACATGATTTTGATTGTTTAGTTATACCTTTTAGGTTAGTTTGTGTATGAAATTAGGCCATGCCATCTCCATGAAAATTGTTCTAAATGCTTTGATCTTTGTTGTTAAACAATCGGCCTTTTCAAATTGCATTTTTTTTTTCAAAAAAAAAAGCTTTGGTACATGTGATGTTTCCTGGAAAATAACGATTTCTAAAAAAAGTTTTTCTCTAAAACTCAATTTGGCTTAAGGAAAAATCGTGGTTTTGGACTATATTCAAAATGCCCACGATAATTGTGAGTGCATTTATGCGAGCTCTGGGCTAGCCTTGGCATATGAATGTGTTCCTTACCCTAAATATTCCTTAATCCTAAATATTTTCAAACATTTTTAAAATCATGTTTTGACATCGTGAAAGTCATGGTTTGAATTGTATTAAAAATGCCTACAACGCTTGTGAGTGCATTTTTGCGAGCTCTAGGCTAGCCTTGGCAATTGAATGGCTTTCATAGCTGAGACATCACATTGTCTCAAAACTTTTCATGAATGATTTTGAGATGTGTTTTTGAAATATCACATGTACCCTTCATACATATAACCCAATCATGCATTAGAAATTGATTGTGTTTGTGATTGGCACATGCCCTTGGTAATAAGTGACCCGCCAATAGTTCACTTTCTTGCTTGATTGGTTGAGAAACAAGGTTCAAAAGACCCGCATGCATGTTTACATTTTTGCAATGCATGTGATTTTTAGATGAATGATATGGTCGATGCATGGGAACGAGGGAAAACCCTGGGATCACATAGATCACTTGATTATGAGACTTATAAGCGTTATTGGCCATGCGAGAATACAATTGGTCATCAATTGCTATAAGTCACAAAAAATGGATTGGGTAAGTGTCTTAGTAGGACCTTCGCATGAAATACAAAGGCCGACCCCAAGGCCTCAAAACTTGACTTTCGTATTGCACTTCTTTTAAATTATGGATCTCGACATGATGTCTTGTTTTTGATAGTTTTGATGTGTATGCTTGTTTTGTTCCATTGTATGCACCTAGTTATAAGTTTCTTAGATTATGTTTAGATTAGAACCCCGAAGATGGAGAAAGCGCAAAGACGGTGGAGGTCGATGTCCATTTCAACCATTATCATGTACTATGCATTTTCCCAACATATGTCTCGGGTTCCATTTGTTGTATAAAGCCCGACGAGTTGCGGGTTTTCTCTCTTTCTCTCATCTTTTTCAATTGGATTTCTATTTTATTTTTTCTAGGATTGCATGGTAGATTTACTGCTTTCCTTGATTGTTTACTTACTATCTTGCAATTTTAATTCCATTTATTGCTTTCTTTTCTTGTTTTTCTAGAAATAGAATATAAGGAAAATGACCAACCACGCATGATCACTTAGTGTAGAACTAATGATCCCGAAAATGTAAAAAGAAACACATGGACATGTTAGGAAAACACAACATACTATTTAGGTACCGAAAGGGCGCTAATAGAAATATTAGCGTAACCCAAGTCCTGGAACCTAGATATTTGGTTGTGTAGGAATTGAGGGAATACTCTTGACCCTCGATTGGGTTTTCTCGCTGACCCCCAAAATGAGGTTAGTGGCGATTCCCGTCTTATTTTTTGGATGTCATAAACAACTAGACCGTATAAATAAACTCGTTGCGCGGGATATGAGTTTCGTTGAAACTCACTATGGTTTAGCATACTTGATATGGGAGTACCCCAAAGGATGAAGTGATGCCATCATTATGAGCGAGGTGTATTGTCGAGAGGGCTACCATGGTAAAGGTACCCTTAAATCTAATATCCACACTTGAGCCTTTCTTCTAAAGTGTGTTGCTCGCGTGGGTATGGATCGCAACACTCCGCTGTCACGTGGGGTACGAGCTTGGGAGAGCTCGTGATCTCATGGAGGGAACTCACGAGAGGCTTGATCCAAAAATCGAGGTGATGATGTCTTTTGGAACGCGAGTCGTGAGGGAACTCTCGTGATCAAGTACCCCTAAACCCGACCTTTTCCCCTTTTCTCTCCTCACGATGATGAGGGATTCAAGGGCGGCGAGATCGGGTTGTGACAAAGTCAATGAACGGATCCATCTAGTCTCACATGACAAGTGGATCATGTATTTTGATGGTGCTATTAATCTTTCTGGTTTTGGCACTGGGGCAATTTTAATATCCCTAGATGGTCAACATTACCTAGTGGCCATGAAGTTGGTATTTCCTTGTGCCAATAATATTTCTAAATATGAAGCTTATATCCTTGGTATGTGGTTGGTCATTGAAATGAAAGTCAGAAAACTTCAAGTCTATGTTGATTCCACACTCATCATTCTCCAAAGGAAGGTGAATGGCAAACGCAAGATGCAAAACTGATTCCTTATAATGAATATCTTGAAGACTTGATCAAGGAATTTGATGAAATTTCTTTTGGTTATTTGCCAAGATCACAAAATCAATTTGTTGATCCCCTAGCGACTTTATCATCGATGTTACAAGTAACTGATGGCTTGAGCATTGATCCCCTACAAATCCACATCTTAAAGAAGCTTATGTATTGCATGTTGATTAAATAAGAACTTGATGGCCAACCCTAGTACTACGATATCATGAATTACCTTTGAGAAAGTAAGTTTACCTAAGGGAGCCAAGCCAATGATTGAAAATACCTAATGAAGTTGGCATTCAAATTCTTTCTCAATGGAGGAGCCCTTTATAAAAGATATTTTGATTTAGTTAAGGAGAATGTGGTCCTCATATGAACGATCATCTATTGGCAAGAAAAATCATGAGGCTTGGTTACTATTGGTTAACCATGGAAGCCAATTGTATTCAACTTGTGAGGTGCTATCACCAATGCCAAGTCTATGGGGACAAGATCAATGCTCGTCCTAATGAATTGTATCAAATGTCCGAAGTCATACCTTTTCTCGATGCCCTCGATGTGGGGCATCGACATTATCGGACCAATTAATCCTAAGGCATCGAATGGACACCAATTTATCTTGGTGGCCATCGATCACTTTACCAAATGGATTGAAACTAGTTCTTATGCCCACTTTATTAAAAAGAGCATAGCAAAGTTCATCCGTCATGATATCATCGCTTAATGGTTGTCGAGCTTTGCTTAATCAGAAAGGCCCTAATCCGAACTCGATTACCTTCCAATCACATGGAATGGCTCGCACAGAGAGAGAAGACCGTCGAAGGGGCTAATTGGCAATCAACAACTCCCTGTGAGAGGCCGGCAAGCTTGGATCGATAAATAGCCAACTCGGCTAGAGAGAGAGAGAGAGAGAGAGAGAGAGAGAGAGAAGGGTTAGAAACCAGAGAGAAGAGAGAGAAAATTAGTTTAGAGAGAGTGAATTTCATGTAGAATAAGCCCCCCCCCCGTCAAAATGGAAGGAAAAGTTGTATATATACCATCCCTAAATCGAGCAATCTTGGCCATCGGTTTGATACGATTGTCAAAATTTTAATCCAACGGTCAAAAGTTAATTTCAAAGGGTCAATTATGATCTTGAGATGTTGTGTAATGACTTTAACTCCATCTCTCGAGTCTTCAGTAGTAGGGATTATTTTTGCGACGTCCTAGGCTCATCGCCATCTCGATTCTTTTTATCTTGTTAATAAACACGTGCGGAAATGTGAAAAAATAAACTCCTTAAACAAACAATAGCTGGAAGATTGGGACATACATCAAACAGAACACGTTACTTTATATTACAACAATTCATTTACAAGCCTTTTTGTCTATGGGCCCTTTTTTCCTTTTTTCATCATACTACAAGTTTCCACATAGGCCAGGGGAAACTCCTACCTCCTCTAGCATGAATGCAGCTTCCAATACTTACGTGACTCTTTCTTGCCTACAAGTCTGAAAAAAAGGAGTTAGTCCAATACTTAGTAAGTAAAAAACCCATAATCCTCTACTAGGATGACAACTCATCATCAAATATAGCGTGAACATTACTCGTATAATAATATCGATGGCAGATAGTAATATTACTGCTTCACCTCGACTACACATATGTATCCCTTTGGTGTAACTTCCATGCATGCTTACCTTTGGAATATCCATGAGCACACCAAGTCAAGTGATAATAAACATATCAACATGCATAAAAGGTTCATTAAAATACATCTTGGCTCAACTAGGGCATCCTCGCTTAACCGAGGAATCTAGCTTCAAGTTAGGCATTCTAGCTCAACTAGGGTATCCCAGCTCAACCGAGGCATCTTGGGGGCTAGCTCACTCGAGGCATCCGGGCGTAATTTAGGCATCTTGGCTCAACTATGGCATCTCGTTTTCATAAACGAGGCATCGGCACCAACGCTATGTGACGACAGCCTTCTTCCATCTTATGTGTCGCATAAGCTAGTTTATTTTCTTCCATCTTAACTCACCTATGAGCAAACCAGACAAAACGAACTGGTGACATAAAAACGACTACTTGCAAGTAAGCACATGACTAAGACTCGACGACATAGCATACCACCCTAGCCAAGGGTTAGAAATTCTACACATCAAGAGAAAGTTGTCCTATGAGGCGGTGGGCGAGCAAGGCCAATAGAGAAAGAAGGGGCGACGGTGAAAGGGTATGAGAGAAAATGGGAGAGAGAGAGAGAGAGCAAGTGAAGAAGAAGAGATGGGGTGGCCTGTGTGGTGTGAAATTGAGTGGGGAAATGCCTCTATTTGTAGGCAAACCCCTCATAATTTCCCTTCCAAGTGGACGAATCGCATTTCTTTTGGTGGACAACCTAGGATGAAGATGTGGCGAGCTAAAGAGATGGGTGGCAAGTCTAGTTCCTAGGGGGGACACTTGCTTCTCTTTCCATTTTGGTCCACTTAAGGAATTGAGTCATCATGGAATGATTTTATGTAATGATTGTGGGGACACTTTAACCATATGATTCACCTCTTCATCAAATGCATGTAATCATTAGGGAGACACCTAAGTATATGACTCACCTCTCTCATTAATGCACTAAGGTTCAAAAGTATATAACACATCATTATCCCAATGCAAGAAGATTCTAGATTGGCTTACGCCTTAAGTTGGGGGGGCAGCCCCCTTTCCTTCCAAGGTAGGCGTGTGACCTTCTTATCTTGGGGTGAAAAATAATTTTGAGTAATTCTCGAAATCAGCATTGTTACCTTATCAAACGGACTCAAAAAATTACAAAATTTTAAGTTGTTGTAAAGAAGATCTCCAACAACTTTTTTCATGAAAGAAGCCTAGAAGATTCATTTTGTGGAAAGAGCAACAAATCACTTAACACAACCCAGGAATTCATCCATTGAGCAGGTTCAATGGTTGGAGAGAAAGACCCATTTCAAAATCTGAACCTTCACAAAACTCTTTGAAATTTTTATATGTTGTAGATATGGATGTCCTTTAAAACTTTTATGTCCAAATTCAAAAGGAAATTTTTTATTAAAAATCGAGAAGGCAACTTGGTCACTACTTTTACTATACTATGCAAGTTCTGATTGATAAATGATCGGGTTCTAGTCCCAACCATTTCACCTCAAAAAAATCTAAAATTTAAGTATGTTATAGATCAAGATGTTTTGAACAACTTTTACGTGGGAAGTTTCTCCAAATTAGAAACACAAAAAGCTCGACAAAATTGGAAAGCGGCGAAGGTCTAGCAATTTTGAAAAAAAAAAACTAGAAAGTCAAAACCTATAAAACCCTAGGTGGCTAGTCTATGGAGGAGAGGTGGCACCTTGCTTAACTTCCAAGATCACTTGCCATCATTCTTTTAGGCCATGAGTCACCCCCTTTCATTAATTACTTGGGACGCCTAAGCCTCCATACTTATTACTCTCATTCAATGCATTTGACTCTTGTTCTTCAAAAAGATTGGCCTATCTAGCTTAGTCTTCTAGTTGGGAGCAAAAGAAGGGTCGAAATCAAGGATGTTACAACTCTTCCCCCCAAAAAAATTTCATCCCCAAAATTTAAATGCGTACCTAGGGCTTCACTTCCTTTTCTTTCCAAAGTGCGATACTCCTCTTCATGGGCGACACCTTAAGAAAGACATAGTTGCTTACCTAAAACTCTAAAGGTTTCCTTCACCTATCCACATAACTTTTTTGCCTACTTTGGGCTGTCCTTAGCCTTTCCCTAATTACCTGCACCATATCTGCTGTAAGTTAGATAGACTCTAGAGCAGTGATCTTCCTTTCCCAACCTCATTCTAACAGACTGGATTTCTGCAACCTCGACCATACTATGCCTCAAATGGAGCCATACCAATGCTCTACTAGAAGCTACTATCATAGGCGATCTTGACAAGATGTGGGTGCTCATCCGTACTTCTCTTAAAGTCGATAAGACAAGATTGTAACATGTCTTTTGGAGTTTGCATGGTTCTCTTGATTTGACCATCTATTGGTTGTAGCACCTTAATTTTCAGTAGTATTTATAGCTCGATCACACTTTCGCTACGTACTTTGATAAAATAAGGTATTCCTTAAAGATAGTCTACTCTTATAATAATGTCAATGTAGTACATGGCCAACACAACTAGATCCATTGTTTTGTTTTATTTACTTATAATAGTCTTATACTCATTGCATTTTATGGTGAATAAACAGTGTTGGAGTTTTCGCCTTCCTCCTAAGTGACCACATAAACCCTTCCTTGCGTTGGCGAATGTTGGAAATTCCCATACCGCAGTGCTTCATTTTGCAGCATCCTTTATGGTTGCTATAGTGGCGTCATTTGCCGCCATTGTTGGCAATCTCTAATAATGTGGCCTTGCTGACCATAACTGAAATAAGCTTATGTTCGAGTCAAGCATGGAGCGTTGCCATGTCATTTTTCGCAATTGTGACATACATCACTTGGAACAAAGGTCGGCCTCAAGGTATTATTCTTCTTGTTGGAAGCAAATTGACGTTTTTCTTCCTATATCGGCCTCTTATCATGATGCTAATTAACTTGAGAGGTTGGATGATAAGGCCTTCCTTGATAAGTTGTTGTGGTAGCTCGCTCTAGGAAATCTCTTTCTATTAGTTGGGCTCGTTCATACAACTCGTTGTAGTTCTTGAGGTTCAGTGGCACTAATAAACTCAGGATATCAGGTTTCAGGCCATCCTGAAGTCTCTTTACTCTATCCATTGGATCCTCAATCAACTTGGGGGCATATGTTCACAGCTCGGCAAATTTTGCTTCGTACTGATCAATGGTCAAGTTGTTTTATTGGAGTCATAGAAACTCCACCCTCTTTTTGTCACAAGCACATTTGGGAAAAATATTTTCCATTGAATGCATCAATTAACGCATTTCAAGTTACAACAATATTAGTAGGGAGCACCATTCCTTGTGTTGCCTTCCACTAGTGACTAGTGTTACCTTACAGCTGGTACACCACCAAGGTCACCTTATCTTCATTAGAACACCTTAAAAGTGCGAATATCTTTTCTAACTTATTGACCCATGATTCGGCTTCTTCAAGATCTCCTGTCTCGACAAACCTCGAGGGTTGCAACTTTAGGAATTGCTCCACTAGCCTTGCATAGGACGTTCGCCATTTTCGCTTTTATTTCTAGATGTAGAGGCATTCGTAGAAGTAGAAGCCACTTGGTGTCGTGCTTGTTACCCCATTATGCTTTTAATGGTCTCAAGAGCTTGTAGAATTCCATCAAGTCGGGAGTCCTCTGTCCTTTGGAACTTGTTTGGCCCTGAGTCGACTTTCCTCTTATGGCTACCTGGTCTTGAGCACTCATGTTGTAGCTACAGGAATTCTAAGGAAGATTTTCTTCCACACAATAAGGGGTTAGTGGTCATGGATTTCCGTAGGAACATCAACCAAATAACAAATCACATGCACAAGTGTTTTCCTAGCTAACTATCCCATGACTCCCAGCGCACCTTATTACTCCAAGTAATAACCTCGCTTTGATACCAAAACTGTAACGACCCCTACTCCATCTCCAGGGTCTTCAGTAGCAAAAGTTATTTTCATGACATCCCAGCTCATCGCCGTCTGAATTCTTTTTATCTTGTTAATAAACACTCGCGGAAACATGAACAAATAAACTCACCAAACAAATAACAGTTGGAAGACTAAGACATACATCAAACAGAACAAGTTACTTTATACTATAACAGTTCATTTACAAGCCATTTTTCTACTGTTCACACCTGATCTATAGTCGACACATTGAAAATGGTTAAAAAATTGAGATTTAGGTTTTAGATTGTGACTAAGCCCATTTCTTAGACAAAAAATGTTGTTTTTCATTTTTTTTACTTTGCATTGTCATTTCTAAGAAATTTCGAAGTCACTTTTAAGAAAAATCTAAAAAGTCAAATGGTTGACTTTTCAGTCAACTCTTTGACAAAAAGTTAACCCCGGGTCAAAAATTGACTTTTTACTCAAAAAAGATTCCATTTAGCTTTAATTTCACTTTTATCAAATCAATTTCTCAAAAATTCAAAATTTTGACCAAAAAATCAACATTTTAGAAAAAGTCAACTAAATACTTGAATTGTTTTGTGGTCAAACCTTCAAAAAAATGAAGAAAATAAAAAAAAAAATGCACAAATACATTTCTTTTAATACCAATTTGACTTTTTTTATAGAAAATTTTATGAATTTGGTCAAAAATCAAATTACTTATGATATAGTCATAATTAAGTGTAGTTCTTTATTCGACATTTGGTTAGGGACTACTTCAAATCCACTCATGCGTTCAATATCACAATTTACCAAGTCAAAATGTGAGTAGTTCATTAGATAGGGTAATTGTGACATTAATTGAATTTATTTTAGTTAATGTGCAATTTTACCCATTGAATTGCAAATTTGATCATTTTAGCCATTTAGGCTCAATTCAAAGCATCCATGATTTTGACCAGTTGTCTTTCATGATAATCATTCAATCAGGTCAATAAAAGACCCCTAGATCACGTTCATAAGGTTGATTAGCTTAATTGAATCTTAATTGGTCAATTTATTCTTAAATAGGATAAATTTCCTTTTTAATTTGGTCCTTTAGCATAAATTTTGGACCCATATGGGTCCCAAGTGGCGAAATAGTCAGAATCGAGCCAAACCGGTCAAGATTCGGTCAAAACTCGGTTAAACCGAAGTAAACCAGTCTGATCGGTCTGACCGATCTAACTGGCCGTCGGTAGGGATGGCTAGTTCAGCCCTTTTCCGACTGGTTCTTGACCTCTAGCGACCGGTTTCAGGATCATTTCGATGTTAAATTCACTTTTGCACATTCAATTTTCTCAAAATTTTACAGATTGATCCGTGGATTTCATCAAATTGCAATTTAGCCCTAATTGAATATTTTGACACAACTCTCAACTTTAGCTCGGGATTTTGCAAATCAAACCAATTGAATAGGTTACTTGACACTTCGCGATCATGATCCAACCTTTGAAATCAAATTTTAACTGTAGGATCAAAATTTTGGCCATTGGATCAAATCGACAAACGAAATTGGATGGTTTGGGGGTAATATATAAGCCCATTTTCCTTCCATTTTTGAGGGGGAGCTCATTTGCACCAATTTACAAAAACAAATCTCCAACAAACTCTCTCTCCAACTCTTTGTCTCTCGCTAATTTTCTCTTCTTCATCCATCTTGCGCACGGTTTTCGATCGCCAGCATACGCCTCTATGCCGGCAACCTTACCGTCACTGATCATCCCTTCGACTTGTCCCAATCTGTCCACTGGCCTTTGCTTGATAACCAGGTGACCAGAGACTCATTGATCAACAGTCGGAAGTCCTCTAGTTTCCAGAACTTCCTTGGTGTCTTCAAACCAGTCCAATTTAGACCAGTTGTTTAGCTAGGCGGCCTAGTAGTCACCAGTGCTTCCATAGCCATCCAACTTGCTCTAATCTGGAATCTGTGCTGTCTCTAATAAGATCTTGGTTGGAGTTCATGCCGTTGATCAACGGACCACTTTGGCAATCTTGTTTTCCCTCTAATGGTCTTGTATCGGTCCTAATTAGACTAGTTTTGTCTTGCTGAACCAGGGGTTTGATCCACCTTTGTAGGTAGTTCAAGATGTCTGGCTTGATTTCTCAAAGTTAGATCTAGCCTCAATCAAGTTCTGATGAAGATCAAATAGCTCGATCATGTAAAAATAGACAAAAACGCGTAAAAGGTAACAATCTCGATCTCAAACCTCGTGAAGCGAGATTGAATTAATTGGTCAGGGCTAGGGTTCAATTTTAGGTTAATATACTATGTTAGATGTTGGATTAATGGATTTGGATGATGATTTACTATAATTGATTGTTCTTGAATGATGAACTTGAATGATTAACTTGATTTGGCCTTAAGCCTGCATTTTCGTATCCTTGAATTGACTTATTGTTTTGGCCAAAATGAGGTCCGAAATGACGTTATCTAAGTTTGAGTCCTTCTAGACTTTGATAATACATATCACAAGCTTCGAATTGATAGGTTGCATGCTCACCTCCAAAGATGAGAGATTTTGTAGTAGTTTAGGTTAGTTTTCAGTTCCGTTCCATTCTACCTTCTGTCTTTTCTATTTTTTGTGATTACATTTTAATGAATTACATTTTAATGAGAAATCTTCCTCATTACATGTTCTATGTGTGGGATTTTTCATAGGATTTTTGCATGTCTTGAGATGGCTGAAATCATGCCCGTTTTGTGGAATTAATGCTGAAACAAAATCTTACCGTATATGCACCTTGCCATGTTTGTTTGAGTTATCTAGAGACCAAATCTTGCTATTATGTCTGCTTGACAATTGAACCGCATAATACAAAGTTAGTATACATGTTTAAGTCATATCATTTAAGCATCATTTTGTATGTTAAACTTGTTGATCTTGGGGTATTAAATTGACCTAGTTTGGACTTGAGCCCTTCTAGTAAGTTGTAATACACACTTAAAGGTTTCCAATGTCACTAATTTCATGTAGATCACTCATCATTTGGACCACTTTCCCTTTTTTTTTTCAAAACTAGATCAAAATCTGGACATGGGATCAAAATTCTGACCCCAGGTCTAACTTTTGTTTGAACAAACCTTTGACATTTTTGTTTTATTTTTTCTATAATGATTCTACACCTGATTCCTTAATGAAACTTGTTTTTCATTATGTTGGCTATATTGTGTAAAAATATGGTGATTTTTAGATCTGTTTTGGCAGGTCAAATCCGTGCGATATTGATTGAATGTCCTATTGTTCTGACAATTTTCTAACTTTTTATTGCTTGTTGTCTGATTTTTGTAAAATCATGTGTAATCTATTTAGGAAAACTTTCTTCATGAAAGTTGTTTGTTATCTTGTCGTGCATGTTAGGGAATTTTGTTATTGCCAAATTATCATTAGGCATTGCCCAATTCTGCTGTCTTTACATGTTTGTTTTGAAATTTCCTAACACGAACTTGATTGTGCTTGTTTAGATAAACTTCTTAGGTTAGTTTGTTCATGGACTTAGGTCATTTCATCTTCATAAAAGTTGCTTTAAATACCACAATAATTCATTGTTAAATGATTTTTGACGAGTCTTCTTTTCAAATCTAATTTAAAAATGCTCTGGTACATGTGATGTTTCCTAAAAATAATTTTTTAAAAAGTTCCTTTCCAAAAGCTTGATTTGGCTTAAGGAAGAGTCATGGTTTAGACCACATTCAAAATGCCTGCGATGCTTGTAAGTACATTTATACAAGCCTTAGGCTAGCTTTGGCAATTGAATGTGTTCCATAACCTAGATATTCTTTAATCCTAAATATTTTCAAACCTTTTGAAAATTTTTATTTGACATCTAGAAAAGTCATAGTTTGAATTGTATTCAAAATGCCTACGATGCTTGTGAGTGCATTTATGCGAGCTTCGAGCTAGCCTTGGCAATTGAATGTCTTTCATAGCTGAGACATCACCTTGTCACAAAACTTTTTGTGGAGCATTTCGAAAGATGTCTTTGAAACATCACATATACCCCTAT
Organism: Eucalyptus polyanthemos subsp. polyanthemos; assembly: GCA_017140185.1. Taxonomy (NCBI): domain Eukaryota; kingdom Viridiplantae; phylum Streptophyta; class Magnoliopsida; order Myrtales; family Myrtaceae; genus Eucalyptus; species Eucalyptus polyanthemos. Next base: position 27,872,484 of record CM029459.1, read on the forward strand.
GAATACAAACACATTATTCATTTAGAAATGCTTGTGTTTGTGATTGGCACATGTTATTGGTAATAAGTGATTCGTTGACAGCTCACTCATTTATTTGATTGGTTGAGAAATAAGGTCAAAAAGACCTATATGTATGTTTAATTCTTGCAATGCATATGATTTTTAGATGAATGATAGGGTTGATTCATTATATCGAGAGAAATCCTAGGATCATATAGACTGTTTCATTATAAGTGCTATTGGCCATGCCAAAATACAATTGGTCAATAATGGTTGTAAGTCACATAAAATGAATTGGGTATGTGTCTTAGAGGGACCTACGCATAAAAGACAAAGGCCAACCCTGAGACCCAAATCTGATTTGTGAAATTGAATTTATTTTGAGAATTGACCTTGGCATGATATTATGTTTTTGATTATTTTGATGTGTATGTTTGTTTATTTCCATTGTATGTACCTAGTTATAGAGTTTTTTAGACTAGGTTTAGATTAGGATCATGAAGATGGAGATGACATGAAGACAAGAAGGTTGATGTCCATTATGACCATTATTATGTACTATTCATAACCCTAACATATGTCTCGAGTTCCTTTTGTTGTATAAAGCCCGATGAGTTGTGAGTCTTCTCTTCCTCTTATTCTTTTTAATTGTGTTTCTCTTTTTTATATTTTCTAGGATTGCGTGGTAGATTTACCATTTTCTTTGTTTATTTACTCACTACTTCACAATTTTCAATTCAATTTGGTGTTTTCTGTTCATTTTCTTTAGAAATAGAATAGCATGAAAATGACCAACCATGCATGATCACCTAGTTTAGGAGAAAAGATCCTGAAAAAGTAAAGAAGAAATGCATGAACATGTTAAGTAAGCACAACATATTATTTAGGTACCGAAAGGATGCTAATAGAAATATTGGTGTAACCTAAGTTCCCGAACCTAGATATCTAGTTGCGTAGGAATTGAGGGAACACTCCCAACCCTCGACTGGGTTTCTAGCGGATCCCCAAAAACGAGGCTAGTGGCGACTCCTGTCTTGTTTCTAGGATGTTTTAAATAATTAGAGCATATAAATGAACCCGTCATGCGAGGTATGAGTCTTGATAAGACTCACCATGGTTTAGCATACCTGCATGTAGAAAACTCCCAATGGATGAAGTGATGTTATCCTTAAGGAAGAGAGTACTAAAGGGAGGCTACCATGGTAAAGGTACTCTTAAATGCGATATTCACACCCAACCTCCTCTCTCGAGGTGTGTTGCCCATGTGGGTACGAGTCACGACACTTCGCTATCACGTGAGGTACGAGTTTGGGAGAACTTGCGACTTTGTAGAGGGAACTCACAAGAGGTTCGTTTGAGGGGTGAGGTGATGGCATCCCTCTAGTTGAGAACTGTGAGGGAAATTTCATGGTCAAGTACCCCTAAATCCAACCTTTCCCCCATTTTATTTCCTTGCAAAAGGGATCGGGCAACGAGATCGGGTTGCGACATCTACGAGCCCTTTCCTTTTTCATCATATTACAAGTTTTCACATAGGCCAGGGCTTGCCTACAACTCTAGAAAAAAAGGAGTGAGTCCAAGACTTAGTAAGTGAAAACCCTTAATCCTCTACTAGGATGACAACTTGTCATCAAATCTAGCATGAACGGTACTTGGACTACATTATTGATGGTAGATCGATAGCAATATTACTAGTTCACCTCGGCTACACAAATTTATCCCTTTGGTGTAACTTCCATGCATGCTTACCTTTGGATTACCCATGAACACACCAAGTCAAGTAGTAATAAACATACCGGCATGCATAAAAGGTTCATTAACATATATTCTGGCTCAACCAGGACATCTCGGCTCAACTGAGGCATTCGGCTTCAAGCTAGCCATCCTAGCTCAATCGAAGCATCCCGGGGGCTAGCTGACCCGAGGCAATTAGGCTCAACTTAGGAAACTAGGCTCAACTAGGGCATCCCATTCTCACAAATGAGGCATCGCCACTACGCTATGTAGCGATAGTCTTCTTCGTTCATCTAATGATCACATATCATGTGTTGCACAAGCTAGTTCATTATCTTCAATCTTAACCCACACATGAGCAAACTAGACAAAACAAACTGGCGACATAAAAACGAATACTCATGAGTAAGCACACGACTAAAACTTGACGACGTAGGATATCACCCTAACCAAGGGTTTGGACTTCTACTCACCTTCGATGAACCTTGATAAATTATAAGTGGCTTTACCAAGAAAGGGCCATCTTGTGAGGCAGTGGGTGAGCAAGGCCAAGAGAGGGAGAGGGGGCAACGGTGAGAAGGCATGAAAGAAAAGGAGAGAGAGAGAGAGAGAGAGAGAGAGAGAGAGAGAGAGAGAGAGAGCAAGTGAAGGAGAAGAGATGGGGTGGCATGTATGGCGTGAAATTGAGCAAGGAAATGCCTCTATTTATAGGCAAACCCCTCATAATTTCCCTTCCCAGCAAACGAATCACATTTGTTTAGGTGGACAACCTAGGATGAAGATGTGGCGAGCTAAAGAGATGGGTGACAAGTCTAGTTCCTAGTGGGGACACTTGCTCCTCTTTCCATTGGTCCACTTAAGGAATCGAGTCATCATGGAATGATTTCATGTAATGAATATGGGGACACCTAAACCATATGACTCACCCCTTCATTAAATACATGCAATCATTAAGGGGACACCTAAGCATATGACTCACCTCTCTCATTAATGCACTAAGGTCTAAAAGTAATTAATGCATCCGTATCCCAATCCAAGAAGATTCTAGATTGGCTTACTCCCCAAGTTGGGTGCACAACCCCCTTCCCTTCCAAGTTGGGCGTGTAACCCTCTTATCCTAGGGTGAAAAATATTTTGGGGCAATTCTCAAAATCACATCGTCGCCTCATCAAACGGACTCGAAAAATTATACAATTTTAATATGTTGTAAAAAAGATCTTAAAAAAAAATTCATAAAGGAAGCCTATTCAAATTCGTTTTGTGGACAGATTAGGAAATCACTAAACACAACCAAAAAATTCATCCATTGAGCAGGTTCAATGGTTGGAGAGAAAGACCCATTTCGAAATCCAAACCCTCACAAAACTCTTTGAAATTGTATGTTGTATAAATGGATGTCCTTTAAAACTTTTATGAAGGATCTATGTCCAAATTCAAAAGGAAAATGTTTATAAATAATCAAGAAGGCAACCTGGTCTTGCTTTTACTACACTAGGCAAGTTCCAATTGGCAAATGATCGAGCCCTCATCCCAACCATTTCACCTTAGAAAAATATAAAATATAAAATATGTTATAGACCAAGATGTTTTGAACAACTTTCATGAGGGAAGTTTCTCTAAATTCGAAACATAGAAAGCTTGATAAAATTGGATTGCGGAGAAGGTCTAGCAGTTTCGAAAATATTGGAAAATCAAAACCTATAAAACCCTTGGTGGCAAGTCTATGAAGGGGAGGTGACACCCTACTTAACCTTTAAAATCACTTGTCATCATTTGTTTAGGTCATGAGTCAACCCCTTTCATTAATTACTTGGGAAACCTAAGCTTCCATACTCATTACTCTCACTCAACGCATTTGACTTTTGTTATTCAAGAAGATTGGTCTATTTAGCTTACCCTTCTAGTTGGGACCAAAAAAAGGGTCGAAATTGAGGATTTTACATGTTGGGTAATCAATCTAGTTGGTTTGATTTGCAAAAACCCAAGCTAAAATCGAGAATTGCATCAAAATGTCTAATTAGGGATCAAATTGCAATTTTATGAAATCCAAGAACCAATTTGCAAAATTATGGAAAATCGAAGGTGTAAAAGTGAAATTGGCGCAAAGAGGATCCTAGAACCAGTCATCAGAAGTCCAGAACCAATTGGCAAGCAGCTAAACTAGCCAGCACTGCCGACAGCTGGTCAGACCGGTTAGACTAGCTCGCTCTAATTTGGCTGATTCTTGATTGATATGGTCGGTTCTAGCTAATCCACTTGCCTAGGGCCCATATGGGTTCAAAATTTATGCAATTTGATCCTTAATGGACCAAATTTAAAACAAAATTTACCCTATTTCAAAAGAAATTGCTCAATTGTGATTCAATGAAGCCAACTTAACTTTATGAATGTGATACAAAGGTCTTTTATTGATTAAATTGAGTGATTATTAAGAAAAATAACTGGTTAAAATCATGGGTGCTTTCAATTTAGCCTAAAGGCTAAAATGATTAAATTTGCAATTCAATGGATAAAATTGCAAATCGATTGAAATTGAGTTCAATTAGTACCATAATTGTCTTACCTAATTAACCATCCATGTCTAAGATCACTTATCACGTTCAAATTGGCCTTGAATGAAAGTGTTGGTGTAAAAAAAGAAAAAGAAAAAAGGGCCCGTAGAAGAAAAAAAAAAGGGGCTTGTAAATGAACTGTTGTCATATAAAGTAACGAGTTTTGTTTGATGTATGTGCCAGTCTTTTAGTTGTTATTTGTTTGGAGAGTTCATTTGTTTGCACTTTCGCCTATGTTTCTTAATAAGTTAAAAAGAATTGGGACGGCGACGAGCATGGGACGTCACGAAAATGACCTTTGCTACTAAAGACCCTGAAGATGGAGTTGGGGTCGTTATAGTTTTGGTATCAGAGCGAGGTTATTACCTTGAGTGATAAGGTGCACTAGGAGTCATGGAATAGTTAGCTGGGAAAACACTTGTGCATGTGATTTGTTGTTTGACTAATGTTTCCAATGGTAGTTCGTGACCACTAACCCCTTGTTGTGTTTAAGAAAAGCTTCCCTAGAATTCCTATAGCTATAACATGAGTTGTGACATTTTGATTTTCGAACTTGCTTTCGACTAGATGAATTGGGCTTTTTGTCGATGCACCTATGGCCTTTTTCTCTGAGTTGGCCACTCATGAGATCATTGGCCTATCAGGTGAAGCCATTAAAGAATATAAACGCGATCAACCTGAGAATTCGACTAGGAATCGACTGCTCGATCGTGCTAATCTGGAAATAGGTTGATTCGACCAAACCATGTGATTAAGTGTGGGTGATTCCACCTAATTGCAAATTTTTTGTTGATCGGCACTATATTGATTTTTTTGTCGTTTTGGTACCCTGTGTTCGTATTTGAAACCTTGAGATTTTCACAACAACCGAGAGTCGCTGATGAGTCGAAGATGTACAATATGGTTTGAAAATAATCGACCAAGGGTCAATTGCGCTAAAAATTCCTAAAAGCTATCTTGTAGGTTAGGTCATGCTAAAATTGCGTCAGATTGAAATTAAGCACAAAATTGAAAGTTCTGTCATGTCACGATTTATTTTAGAAATGTCGAGTTAACCTCCAAAGAATTTTTGGCGAGCACGAGATTTTTACGAAAAATCAACTTCGGATGATTTGGAAAATAAAGGAAATTCGGTTGGCCATTTTCAAGGGGATGTTTGGCCTCCAAAGTGAGCTCATTGGTGAAGGGAAATTGTGGAATTTGTGTGGGCTTCCTCCTCAGCAAAATTGGTCATCAATTTGGAGAGATTTGTTAAGAAATTGAATTTCAGACATTTCGGAAAAACGAAAGAAATTCGGATGGGAGAGGGAAATGGCTATTTTGCTGTCCAAATTGAGTTTTGTTGTGGAGATTTATGCAAGAAAGTATTATGGAGGACAAAGGGGATGAACATGTGGATTTTTGGGGGACCAAGCATTGATGAAGATAGATATTTATATTTGACTTTATGCCCCCCTCTCCAATCTTCTCGATCACGCCTGTTGGTTGCTTCCCCTTCGCAGCTTCTGCTTTCCCTTCATTTCTCCTCACTTGGACGAGCTGCTTTTGCTTTCCTTCATTTCCTTCGAAAGAACGCACCACTAATTGAAACTACCGCTTCATCTCACCGTCCTATGCACGAATTCAGCTGCCAGCCCTTCCTTCACATGGTCTCGTTTGTTGCCAGCACGTCCGCGAGAAATCCTCCACCAAGTCAGCGCCACATAAACCCCCACCAGTGAACAAGACTCCTTCGCATGCCTACAACCGCCCATTCCCATCAACTCCATCTCCACTTTCTCTCTCTCTCTCTCTCTCTCTCTCTCTCTCTCTCTCCTCTCTCTCTCTCTCTCTCTCTCTCTCTCCTCTCTCTCTCTCTCTCTTTCTTGCTGTTGCTTCACCCCCATTTCCTCATGTCTTCACTTCGCTAAGTCAACCCCAGCAACACCACTGCCACTGACTTTGCCGCGCAACCCCTCCCCCTCGTCTGCTTTCCCCTTATGGCCAGCATTCCTGTCGTAGCCCAGTTGAGTCCTGCATCCACCACCAAACAATCGTAAAAAGCCAGCAGCTCCTCCATCTTCGTGTTACACCCACACCACCACCCACGGCCACCAAGACCAGCCTAAACGGCGCCCATCCAGCCACTATTTTCACCTCCTCATAAGCAAGTTCGAGTCTCAGCTTTGGCTGAGACGCGTTGGACCGTTTTCAGCTTGGTCCAAGCTTCATTTGGTGCCGCCATAGGCCCAAGTTTCGGCCACCGTCACGCCACTGTCACCGTGAACTGGTTTTTGCGCTAAACCGGTGAGTTTACTCACTAAACTCTACTTGGGGAGTTAATGATGTTTAAGGGGTGATTAGTTTAGGTTAAGCATGGATTAGGTGGTTAGTTAAAATGGATTAGTGATGTAATTATTCGTTTGTGCTTGTTAGGTGGTTAGAATAGACTAATTAGAGACTAGATAAGTTGTAATTTTTTTTTTTGGTGAAAAGATAAGTTTTAATTTATCTAGATAGGTTCGGAAATTTTCCCGGCCCGTTTGGGCGGTTAATTAAGCATTTCCGGCCTAAGTTTGCATTTTTGGTAATTAATTGTATTTATTTAATTAATTATTTATTTTTGGGAAATTATATCAGGATAGTTGGTGACCGGAATTTTGTGCTGATTGCATTGGTGTGCTTAGTTTATGCAATTGAATGTTATATTGTGCAAATTGAGTGGAAATTGTAATTTTGGTTATTTATTCAAAAATTGTGTAATTCTGGTATTTTGTTCAGAAAATACCGGGCGTCGGTTTTTAACGCCAAAAATGTTTTTAGGCACTATAATAAATAGTGGGACTTTTGAAAAGGAAGATATAGTATTTTTGGCTTAAACTGACCGTGTACCCACATACGATTATTTTTATCGGGTATTTTTAACACGACGAAAATAGGCCAAGTTCATTATTTTAATTGAGGAATTTATGTGCAAAGCACAATGTTCTTGGTTGACATTGGATGATCGTGTGATGGTTTATTGTCATGGCAAGGTGACTAGTGAGAGACGAAGTGACATATGTTGTGTTGAGGGAACCCAATGGGTTGTGAGCTGGTAAAGAACTAAGTGCTACATGATAAGGAAACCTCGTGTGAGCCACCTCTAGTATCTTGTACCGTTGCTTATAGTAATCATGGTCCAAGTGCTACATTGTGACTTGAGTCACATGGGAGCCACCTCTAGAAGCCTTGTAATATTGTTATGCATAGTAAATGGGCTAAGTGCTACACGATAGCGAGACTTTGTGTAAGTTACCTCTAGAACCTTGTACTAGTGTTTTTTATGGTCAAGAACTAAGTGCTACATGACAGCATGACTTCGTGGGAGCCACCTCTAATACCTTGAGCTATTGCTTAGTATAGTCGAGAACTAAGTGCTACACGACAGTGTGAATTTGTGGGAGCCACCTCTAATACCTTGTACTACGACTGATTGTGGTTAGGGACTAAGTGCCACGCGATGTCAGAACTTCGTGGGGAGAGGGCACCTCTAGAACCTTGAGCTTGGTATTGAGTATTAAGTCAAAATATTGAATGGGGATGTTGAGGTTGGATTGTGAAATTTGAATATTGAGAGTGAATATCGGGTGTCAATTGAACCACCGATATGAATTGTCCACGCCTGATTATGGGACAAAATTGTGTGACACAGTATAGGATGTGTCATAATGATTTGGCCTTATAATCGGGACTCCTGTGAGCGATTGTTTGGTTAAATGATGGATTAACTGTGTTGATTCAATTAAGTGATTGATTGATTGACTAAGATTGAAATGAGACGTTCCAAGTGCTCGAGTGTTATTACTACACTTATGTGACATATGAATTGTGCTAACATGCAGGAGGGATTGAGGCGAGGTAAGTCTTCTGTATTGTGTGCATAGACTGCCTCTAGGCATATTTCCTTCTTAATCGGGGTTTAGGGGGTGAACTTGCTGAGACATTGTCTCACCCTGTCGTGAGCTTAACTTTTCAGGTCCTTAGTGTGAAGAACTCAAAGCTTGAGGCGGAAGGGTCAGGAGCATGGGTGGCTCGAAAGTTCCTTTTTTGGAGATAGACCTCCTATACTTAGACCCTAGAGTTCTCCTCTGTTTGTAAACCAGATTCTGGTTTTTAATAATGTGTTTGGTTTGAAATTTGTTGTCCTGCTTTTCTATCCCATGTATGTTATTGTCAACAAATTAGTTTATATGCTTCTGCATGTGCATTAAAACGAATGGGTCAGCGGCGCGTCTTAGGATGTCGCAAATTTTATCGACCACCGAGGGATGGGCACACACTCAAGGTTTGGGGTGTGACATGAGTGCTTAGGGCTAGGTGGCCACAAGTGGAAAGTCGACTCAGGGCGAAGTGAGTTCCAAGGGAAAGTCAAAAGAGGACTCCCAACTAGATTGAATTCTGCAAGCTCTTAAGACCATTGGAAGTATAATGGGGCAACAAGCACAGCACCAAGTGGCTTATGCTTCTAGGAATGCCTCCATGGCTGGAAATGGAAGCGAAAATGGCAAATGTCCTAAGTAGGGACTGGTGGAGCAGTTCCTAAAACTACAACCCCTGAGGTTTGCTGGGACAGGAGATCCGGAAGAAGCCGAATCACGGGTCAATAAGTTAGAAAAGATATTCACACTTTTAAGGTGTTCTGATGAAGATAAGGTGACCTTGGCGGTGTACCAACTTGAAGGTAACGCCGGTCACTGGTGGAAGGCAACGCAAGGAATGGTGTTCCCTACTAATACTACTATAACCTTGGAATGCGTTTATTGAGGCGTTCAATGGAAAATATTTTTCGAATGTGCTCGTGACAAGAAAATGGCAGATTTTCTACAACTCCAACAAAACAACATGATCATTGATCAATACAAAGCAAAATTTGCTAAGCTGTCAAGATACCCCCCAAAGTTGTTTGAGGATCCAGTGGATAGAGTGAAGAGATTTTGAGATGGCTTGAAACCTGAAATCCAAAGTTTATTAGTGCTACTGAACCTCAAGAACTACAACGAGCTATATGAGCGAGCCTAGTTAATAGAAAGAGATTTCCTAGAACGAGCTACCATAACAACTTATCAAGGAGGACCTTATCATCCAACTTCTCAAGTCAATCAGCATCGTGACAAGAGATCGAGACAGGAAGAAAAACGTTCATTCTTTTCCAACAAGAAGAATAAGACCCCAAGGCCAACCTTCACTCCAAGGGATGTTTGCCACAATTGTGGAAAACAACATGGTAATGCTTCATGCTTGACTAGAACAGGAGCTTGTTTCAATTGTGGTCAGCAAGGCCACATTATTCGACATTGCCTATGGCGATGGCAAATGATACCGCTGCAGCAGCCGCAAATGATGTTGCAAAATGAAGCATTGCAATATAACAATTTTCAACGTCCGCCGGTGCAAGGAAAAATTTATGCGGTCACTCGAGAGGAAATGGAAAACTCCAAGACTGTTGTTACAAAATGAAGTATTATTCATTATAGAATGTAAATAGTGTAAAACTATTATAAATAAATAAGGGGAAGCAATGGATCTAGTTGTGTAAGCCATATACGACACTGACATCATTATAAGAATAGACTATCTTTTAAGGAAGGACATATTTTATCAGAGTGCATAGCAAAAGCGTGATTGAGCCAAAAATATTACTAAGAATCAAGGCGCTACAGCCGAGAGATGGTCAAGTCGAGAGAACCATCCAAACGCCGAAAGACATGTTACGAGTTTGCGTTATCAACTTCAAGAGAAGTGAGGATGAGCACCCACATCTCGTCAAGTTCGCCTATGATAGTAGTTTCTAGCAAAGCATTTGCATGGTTCCATTTGAGGCACTATATGGTTGAGCTTGCAGAAATCTAGTCTATTAGAACGGGGTTGGGGAAAAGAAGCTTACTGGTCCTAAGTTGATGCAACTTACTACCGAGGTAATGCAACTAATTAGAAAGAGATTTAGAGCCGCCCAAACTAGGGATAAGAGTTATGTAGACAAAAGATGAAAGCCTCTAGAATTTCAAGTAAGAGACCATGTATTCCTCAAGGTGTCTCCATTGAAAGGTATGCTCATTTTGGCGAAAAGGGTAAGTTAAGTCCACGGTACATAGGACCCTTTGAAATCCTATAAAGGATAAGGAATATGGCTTATCGGTTGGCATCGCCACCAAAACTTGCTCAGGTACACAATGTATTAAATGTGCCTATGCCAATAAAGTATGAGCCAAATTCGGAACATGTGCTCAACTTTGAAGAGATCGAGGTAGATGACTAAGGGTCGTATATTAAGGAGCCAGTGTGTGTTGATACCTGATTAAGTCAATGCGTCATTAAAAGGTGAAAAATCGAGATTTCGATTTCTGATTGCAAAAGAGCCCCATCTTTCAATAAAAAAGTGTTGTTTTTCATTTCTTTCTTGTGTATTGTCGTTTTTAAGCAATTTCTAGCTCATTTTAAGAAATACTCGAAAAGTCAAATAGTTGACTTTCAGATTGACTTTTTGATCAACCTTTTGCCTAAAAGTCAACCCAGGGTCAAAAATTGACCTTTTACCCAAAAATATTCCATTTGGCTTTAATTTCACTTTTGTCAAATCAATTTTTTGAAAATTCAAAGATTTGACCAAAAAATCGACCTTTTAGAAAAAGTCAACTAAATGGTTGATTTTTGGTAAAACCTTTAACCAAAAATGAAAAAAAAAATCAAAAATACACAAATATATTTCTTTTATTGCCAATTTGGCTTTTGTGTCAAAAATTTCACAAAATTCAATTAAGAACCTTGATTTATGAATTTTTCAGTTTTAGATTATAAATTGATCAAAAATAAAATTACTTTTATTCTAATCATAATTAGGTGTAGTTTTTTCTTTGAGATTTGGTTTAAAGACTATATGAAATCTGCCTGTGCGTTTAATTTTGTGATTTACCAAATCAAAATGCAAATTGCCATTTTGAGCCCTAATTATTTGATGAAAATGGATCATTCATAACTTGTGAACGAACAATAATTTCTCACTCATTTTCTTAAAATAAGTCAAAATTTGAAATCGATTTTATGATTTTCACACCAAAACTCATCAATTTGAAGAATTTTATCCTCTCGACCATAAGAAAATCAAGCAATTAAGCTTCAATCATCAAAATTTGAATTGACCTATTCATGGTTATGGTTTAATTTCATAAATCTAGATCCAATTTTAATATTATGCTTAGATCTGACCTAAGCTTGAGCACTTCAATTCAATGTCAATTTGAATATTATAAGTGATGTTTAGGTAGCTCATTAGATAGAGCAATTGCGATACTAATTGAGTTCAAATTTAATTAATTTGCGATTTTGCCCATTGAATTAAATTTTTTACCATTTTAGCCCTTTAGGCTCAATTCAAAGCACCTATTGTTTCGACTCATTGTTTTTCACAATAATCATTCAATTAAGTCAATAAAAGACTCATAGATCACGTTCATAAGGTTTGATTAGCTTAATTGTATCTTAATTGACCAATTTCTTCTTCAAAATGATAAAATTCTTTTTCAATTTGGCCCTTTAGGGACCAAATTGCATAAATTTTAGACCCATAGGGGTCCCAAGTGGACAAAACAGCTGGAACCAGACCAAACTGGTCAAGAATCAGCCAAACCAGATCGAACCGGTCTGACCAATCTAACCGACCGCCGGCAAAATTAGCCGGTTCAGGCCCTTTCTAGCCGATTCCTGACCTCCAAAGATTGGTTATGGAATCCTTTCAATGCCAATTTCAATGATGCACCTTCAATTTCCCAAAATTTTACATATTGATTCTCGAATTTCATCAAATTGCAAATTAACCCTTAATTGGACATTTTGAAGCAATTCCTGATTTTGGCTTGGATTTTTGCAAATCAAATCCACTAGATTAATTTCTTGACACCTCAAAATCATGATGGAGCCTTGAAATCAATTTTTGATTGTTGAATCGAAATTTGGATGGTCGGATCGAACCGACGAATGAAATCACTTAATTTAGGGAGTATATAAATGAATTTTCACTCCATTTTTAAGGGAGGTACATTTGGCATGAAACCTATTCTTTCTCTTTAGATTTCTCTCTCTATCTCTCTCTCTCCTCTCTCCATTTTTCCTGCCTAAACCAATCCTTCTCTCTCTCCCACTCCTCGTGAACCAAACCAGTTCATCGCCGGTTTAGGCTCGCCGGCCTCACGCCGGCGGTTTTCCGGCTGCTGCTCAGCCTTGCGACCATCTCCTCCTCTTTGCTGATCTGTTTGTGGCCGAAGATTGACTAGATTTTGATCGGAAGTTGTCTGATCCAGCTAACTCCCCTCTTGGCATCCATAGTCGGTCCAACTTAGACAAGTGGTTTCGGCAATCCTAGCTGGAGGTTACCAACAATTCTGAGGTCCTAGGCCATTCAGATTTGAACCTCAGGTAATCGCTGGCTTGTGTGTGGTTGGGATAAAGACAATCGGTCACTGGAAAAGCTCCGGTGACCTTGATCTCTTAGCGACACACCAAAGCCGGTCCAATTGGATCGGTTTTGCCATGATCCAAGCCGGCAATCCAATTGGTCTAAAGCTAAATCAAGCGATTCAGATTGATCCTTGGTGGTCCGTGGAGATTCAAAAGTGTTCTGGTGTTTTGATCTAATTGGTTACAATAGAAATCCACGAAAATCGCGATGAAGGTAACAATTCGAAACTCGAATCCGATGAAGTGAGATCGAGCTAGTCGATCGGGGCTAGGATTGAAGATTAGAAACTTTTACATGCTTAAGATCAATGATTATGAATGCTGCAATGATTCGTTGATGATTTGAGTGATCATTGTGTTCTTGAATCTATTATGGAAATTCATATGTCTTTGGAACTGTCTTTCTATTAAGGCAAAGCTAAGGTCTTAAACCTTAGTGTTTTACCTCGAGTCTCTCTAGACTTTGAAAATACACATCACGAACTTCGAATCGATAGGTTGCATGCCCCAATTGAGGCATGTTTGACCCTCGAAAAATACCTCCAAAGATGAGCAATTATGTAATAGTTTAGATTTTTTTTTTTCAATTCTATTTTTGTTCTGCCTTTTGTCTTTGCTATTTTTGTGCCAAATTTCGTGGTCACTTTTTGACTAAATTGTCTGAATGAGTTTTGTTCCAAATCATCTTGTGCATTTTTTGTAATTTTTTCATGATTTTTGGATGTGTTTAATTAGGTCAGATTTACTTAGATCCAAGCTTAGGTCAATTTGTTCCGTATTGATCTATGATTTTACCATTTTTGTACTAAATTTTGTGTTGAGTTCTTAAATAAATTTCCTCATAAAAGTTTCCCATATTAGTTTTGTGCATGTCTTTTTTTTTTTTTTTTGAAATTTTTAGACATGTTTAGCTAGGTCAAAATCGGATAAATTTGAACATAGGACAGTCTACCCTGAATTGATTTGAATTTTGTTTTGGTAAAATTGAGTCCACAAATGAATTTGTGTGGTCTCAAATTCTTCATGAAAGTTGAAATAAATGATGTACATGGTCAATTGATGCATGCTTTGCAAGGTCTTTATGTTGGCAAAGTGAGTCAATTGCATGCATTAGAGTAAAATGCACTATAGCAACATGAGCTGGGCATTTAGTTAGTCGGTTTTTCCATTTTTTTCACAACTCATATGATCTTAATTGAGTTTCAAACTCTTAACGAGAAATTTGTATGTGAGATTTTTAGTAGGATTTATGCATATATTGAGGATGGCTGAAATCATGCTCGTTCTGTAAATTTAATGTGTGGCATCCCAAAATTTCATGGCAATTTCTGAAGGCATTACGACCTATGGAAAAGTGAATGGTTGTGTCGTTAAAGTATGTTGTGGCCTCTAAACCGAAAAATTGTAATAGATTAAGGCCGAACACTTTAATGGAAATATATCTTATGTTTTTGGGTTATCAACGTTGGTACTATAGAATAATTTGATAATGAGAATTTTGTTCTTGGCTATGCACCTTATGGATTTGATTTTTTTTATTTATTTATGTTGCAAGCTTTATGGCCTAGTGAATAAGTGTAATTAGGTATTTATATAAGTAGGAAATTAAGGTGGGATTATTAGGAATGATGGTGGGCTGGATAATTAAGGACCAAACCAGCCCATAGCCCCACCATTTGGCCCTTTTGGCCTGGCCCGCGAAGCCAAAAGGAAAGGGCTATCATCCGACTGGCCCAAGGAGCCCAATGGGCTGTTGACCGAAGGGGAGAGGCCAGCCCAACCAGCCCATCCTCTTGCATGGCAATTACCAAGTGTCATCTTGCATGTTTTATGATAATTACATGCTAATCATGAGGGGGAAGAAAAGAAGAAGGGGCGGATTAAGCAAGGGGGCGTCGCACGAGAGAAAGAGAAAGAGAAAGAGAGTGACCATCCGAGAGAAAGAGAGGAAGAGAGAAAGGGAGAGAGCGAGCAAGCAAGAGAAGAAGGGGAAGAGGGAGGCCGTTCCCTGCCGTTCGTCGCCACCGTCGAGCCACTGAGTCCCGCCTTGCCCTACCGTTTTTGCTTGCTGTGTTGTGCTTGGATTAGAGGCAAGTAGAGTTTATCAATCTATCCTTTGCTTGTTGTGATGTGTGTGTAGAAAATGGTAAATTTCGGATGTTATGAAGTGTGAAATCTCGAAGCCACAAGAGTTGTGTTCTAGCCTAGTGTTCTATTTCTGGAAAAACCGTCCGACCTTTGTTGATTTCTTGAGTTGCATGCAATTTTATAGTGGGAATTTGACTTTGACTTCTTGATAAAAGTTGTAAAGGACTTCTTGGAGAGTAACATATAAAAATTTCAGAAGAAATTAACAAGTATAGACCGGTGAAACTATTTTCCTTTAAAGAAGTTATATCTGGAAATCGTAATGCTGACCTAGTGTATTTTTTTTATTTTATAAAATTCTCCGGTTGAAATTAGATCTCGTGTTCTGAATGAAAGTTGAAGATGACATGTTAAGGAATAAAATAATAAAAATTTAGAGGAAATGGATGATTTTACGTTGGTGAAACAATCTTTATTCAAAACAGTTAGAACTGGAATTCGGTGCAGAGGGTTATGGACGGTTATGGTTATTATATTTTTTAATATATCAAAAATATGGTTTTTAGTTCTTCATGAAATATTTAATTTTATATTTCTTATATAACATATAAAAATTTCAGAATTTTTGGAGCTGATTTAGAATTTTTACCGAATTTGTGAATAAAACTGTGTAAGGCAATATTCCGAAATTATAAAGACTGTGATTCGTGGACTGTACCGAATTATATGATGTTCCTTTGATATGGTGTCCTGCATGGAATATTTTCCTCTAGATCTTGTACATAACAGGTCGAATTTTCAGAATTTATTAAGGCTGTTTACTAATTTTTCAAGAATTGTGACCAAAGGAGTGCAATCTGTTTTTATCCGGAAATTTGCTGCATTTTCAAAAATAAATGAAATTTGCTCCATGTGATATAATGTCTTGAGTGGTTGATTATGCTGTATATGTAGTGACACATGGCATGTTATATGACATCAAAAGCTGGTTGAGACATTTGATATTGTTGTATCAAATACCATGTTGAAATTAAGAAAAATGTGTAAATATAAATTGAGATAATAACAAGACCGTCGGAGGTGTGAGCCGACGATGCCTTGGGAGTTTTGAGATGCTTGGAGTGTGTGTGCCGGATGCCCGGAGTGTGTGCGCCGGATGTCCTCGGGAGTTTCGAGATGGCCGGAGGTGTGTGCTGGAGGTTCCTCGCGATGCCAGGTTGGATGCGAGCGATAAATTGAGGGATGCAAACATTGGTCCCTGGAAAGAAAAATGATGTGATCTAACTGAAAGATAAAGATCGAGAATTGAATCATGTGCATGGGTGTGTGCTTATGGCATGGGATGAACCTCATGGGAATGCAAGCTTGGAGTGAATAGTGGTATGTGCACGTTGCATGATGATATATGCATGGCTGCTTGATGATATAGGTACAAGTGCATAGTGATATATGTACGTCGTATGGTGATATATGCATGGCTGCAAAGTGAGGTATGCTTGAATGCATGAATGATATGAGTTTTATTCATGATTCCTTGATTGTTTTGTTTGATGCATTGTGTAGCTTGGTGGATCTTTACTGCTGAGTGGTTGTACTCACCCTTTTTGGGGATTAACATTTCAGATTAGAAAGATGCCTCTTTCACCAATTGTGCATGGTACCTTCTATGGCATACCTACTGACGTTGAGGTGGAGCGCACAGAGCATTCCTGTATTAGTATACCTGGTCTGGAGTATGTCTGAGTCCGTGTCTTGGTGATGTACGACGTGGGTTCTGCTGATGGCCCTATTATCCAAGAGTTTTTGTCCGTTCACGTTCGACGCAATGGGGTGATGCTAGGGATGCTACCGCCGCCGCCGCCCAATGCACCGGGTTGGGTGTGATGGCACGTATGATTGGTGGGAGCTGACACTTTTTGGGAATAACCAACGCTTGTTGATGGACGGGTGTACATGTTTGATATAGAGTCGAGTTCTCTTTTGGGTTATAGCCAAGTATAGTTAAAAATCTTGGCATTTTTGCTGTACCGACCCGAGATGTCCATTGTTAAAATGTAAATAAAAGTGACTCGGCTTTGTCTTTTCTTTTGGTGCGTAGTTGATGTGCATTGCATTATTGTTAGTGGAGTGAGGGATGGCGAGACTCGTTTATGCTTCCGTTGATGAGCTGCACTAGGACCTTTACAAAAAAAAGAAAAAAAAGAAGGAGAAAAGGGGAGAAGAATTTTATTGATTAACCCCTATGAACTATGGTTTCACTTTAATTAAAAAGCTTCAAGGACTGGCATGTAGTAGTATAAGTGACAAGTACCTGTGGTGACCCTAATGGATCGGGGGCTATTAAGGGGTGCCACATAATGCTGAAATGAAACCTTGTCATATGTGCACCTTTCCATGCTTGTTTGAGTCATCTAGAGACCAAATCTTACAATCATGCATTCTTGACGATTGAACCGCATGTTTAAAGGCAAAAGAACGCTTTTAAGTGCCAAAAATTGGTACAAAGGGACACTTAAATGTCAAAACATACGAAAGTGACACTTAAATACTACTTTTTATAAAAAATGGGACACTTGAGTGCCACATTCTGCGAGCCTCGCCGGAAATCCTATGTGAATTTTTTTTATTAATTTTCTTGCTTACGTGGCTCTCCGGAATGTCGAATCAGAAAAACACACGCAAAAACGTCATCATTTTGGCATAATTTAAATTTTAATATAATATAGAATTAGTTAAATTAAATTAATAATAATAATAATAATTTATTTTTATTTAAAAAAAAACAGGAGGAGGAGGAAGGTAGCTGGCGGTTGAGGGTTGAGCCCTCGCCGTCGTCATTGCCAAAAGGTGAGGGAGTGTCGGCCGGGGGCGAGGGCACACAAGCCCTCGCTGCCGGTCGGCTAGCCTAGGCTTGGCGGCCCCAGTCGACACTCCCCCACCTCCCCGGCGACGAAGGGGAGGCGATGGCAGCGGCGGCGAGGGCAAAGCCCTTAGTCGCCGGTTGCCTCCCTCCTCCTCCTTCCCCCCTCCTTTTTTTAATTAATTGATTAAAATTTAATTTAATCAATTATTATATTAAAATTCGAATTATACCAACATGACGTCATTTTGTGCGCAGCTCGCCAGAAAATTGCCACATCAATGTTTTGGCCGGATTTTTTCGCTAGTAAACTTAAGCGATTCATTTTGCTCCGATTTTGCCACTTAAGTGTCACTTTTTTAACTTTTGACACTTAAGTGTCCATTTATGCCAACTTTTAGCACTCCAATGGTCCGGGTGTCCATGTTTAGGTCATGTCCTTTGAGTATCATCTTGCACATTTAATTTGTCTCACAAAAGTGTTCATCACACTTAGGATTCCCAAGCATACCATTAGGAGTCCTAACACATTTCATAATGTCATTTAAATTGTATGACATTTTGCATGCTGATTTAGGATTAGATGATTATCCAAGCATTCATCGCATCTAATTGTAAGTCCCATGAGATTTCTTCATGCCGTTTGTGCATTCTTTGAATGATTTTTATGTTTTATAATGAATGCTTGTGTTTTGTTTCCCTAGTTAATGATGCACACACTTTTAGAGATCTCCATCTTAGGGTGCCAAATT
Organism: Eucalyptus polyanthemos subsp. polyanthemos; assembly: GCA_017140185.1. Classification (NCBI taxonomy): domain Eukaryota; kingdom Viridiplantae; phylum Streptophyta; class Magnoliopsida; order Myrtales; family Myrtaceae; genus Eucalyptus; species Eucalyptus polyanthemos. Next base: position 27,890,942 of record CM029459.1, read on the forward strand.
GTCCTAGTTTGGACTTGAACTTCTCTTGGAAAATATAAGGCACACTTAGAGGTTTCCAATGCCTCTAATTTCACATAGATCACTCATCATTCCCACCCCTGTCCTAACCCCTGTTTAGACAGATCTTTGATATGTTTGTTCCATTTTTTCTATTTGGAATTTGCACTCGGCCTCTTAATGAAACTTGCTTGTCATCATATTGGCTATGTTGTGTGTAAAGTTGATGACTTTTAGATATGTTTTGATAGGACAAATCCTTGTGACATTAGTTGAATGTCTTGTTGTTTTGACAAATTTCTAATGTGTTGTTACTTGTTTGATTTTTTGTAAAATCACGTGTAGATTGTTTAAGAAAACTTTCTTCATGAAAGTTATTCATTTTTATGTCATACATATTAGGAAATTTTTTCATAACTAGATTGTCAATGGGTATTACTCAATTTTGTTGTCATTACATGCCTGTTTTGAAATTTCTTGATATAAACATAATTGTGATTGTTTAGTTATACCTTTTAGGTTAGTTTGTGCATGAAATTAGGCCATGCCATCTTCATGGAAATTGTTCTAAATGCTTTGATCTTTGTTGTTAAACAATTAGCCTTTTCAAAATTGCATTTTTTGAAATAAACTTTGGTACATGTGATATTTTCCAAAAAACAATTTCTAAGAAATTTTTTTCCAAAGCTCGATTTGGCTTAATGAAAAGTTGTTGTTTGGACCATATTCAAAATGTCTACAATGCTTGTGAGTGCATTTATGTGAGCCTTGGGCTAGTCTTGGCAATTGAATGTGTTCCATAGCCTAGATATTCCTTAATCCTAAATATTTTCAAACCTTTTTAAAATCCTAATTTGACATCGTGAAAGTCACGGTTCGAATTGTATTCAAAATGCCTACAACGCTTGTGAGTGCATTTATGTGAGCCTCAGGCTAGCCTTGGCAATTAAATGTCTTTCATAGTTGAGACATCACTTTGTCTCAAAAAATTTCATGGATGATTTTCGATTAGAAATGTGTGTTTGTGATTGGCACATGACTTTGGTAATAAGTGATCTGTCGACGACTCACTCATCTATTTGATTGATTAAGAAACAAGGTTCACAAGACTTGCATACATGTTTAAATTTCTACAATGCATGTGACTTTTAGATGAATGGAAGGGTCGATGCATGTTATCAAGGGAAAACCCTGGGATCACATAGATCACTTAGTTAAGAGACTTACAAGCGTCATTGGCCATGCAAGAACACAATTGGTGAACAATTGCTATAAGTCACAAAAATGGATTTGGTAAGTATCTTAGTGGGACCCTTGCATAAAAGACAAAGGCCAACCCCGAGACCCCTAAACTTGAATTTTGCATTGAACTTTCTTTAAATGATTGATCTTGACATGAAGTCGTGTTTTTTACTGTTTTGACATGTATGCTTGTTTCTTTCCATTGTATGCACCTAGTTATAGATATCCTAGACTAAGTTTAGATTAGGACCTTGAAGATGGAGAAAGCGAGAAGACAGTGGAGGTCGATGTCCATTCCAATCATTATCATGAATTATTCATTCCCCCGACATATGTCTCAGGTTTCGTTTGTTATATAAAGCTCGACGAGTTGCGGGTTTTCTCTCTTCCTCTCATCTTTTTTAATTGCGTTTCTCTTATATATTTTCAAGGATTGCATGGTAAATTTATTGCTTTCTTTGACTATTTACTTACTGTCTCATAATTTCAATTCCATTAATTGCTTTCTTTTCTTTTTTTCCTAGAAATAGAATAGTATGAAAATAACCAACCATGCATGATCGCTTAGTTTAGGACTAATGATCCCGAAAATGTAAGAAGAAATGCATGGACACATTAAGAAAACACAACATATTGTTTAGGTACTAAAATGGAGCTAATAGAAATATTAGCGTAACTCAAGTCCCCAAACCTATATATTTGGTTGCGTAGGAATCGAGGGAACACTCCCGACCCTCGATTGGGTTTTCTAGTCGACCCCCAAAACGAGGCTAGTGGTGACTCCCATCTTATTTTTAGGTTGCCATAAACAACTAGACCATATAAATAAACCCATTGCACAGGGTACAAGTTTCGAGAAAATCCACCATGATTTAGCATACTCGATATGAAAGTACCCCAAATGATGAAGTGATGCCATCCTTATGGGTGAAGCGTATTGTCGAGAGGGCTACCATGGTAAAGGAACACTTAAATCCAATATCCACACCTGATATTTTCTCCCGAGGTGTGTCGCTCATGTGGATATGGATCGTGACACTCCACTATCACGCGAGGTACAAACTTAGTAGAGCTTGCGATCTCGTGAAGGGAACTCACGAAAGGCTTGATCCGAAAGACGAGGTGATGACATCTTTTGTAATGCGAGCCGTGAGGAAACTCTTGTGATCAAGTAGCCCTAAATCCGACCTTTCCCCATTTTCTCTCCTCATGGTGGTGAGGGATCGAGGGCGGCGAGATCGGTCGCGACAATGCAGATTGTGGACATATATGAGCAAGTAAATAGAAAGAGGGTCATTCCCTTAGTCAATGTCCTATGAAAACACCATGGAACATAAGAGGCTACTTGGAAAAGTGAAGAAATCATGAGATGCAAGTACTTACACCTATTTTGAGTGCCCAAGTACGTTATTAAAATTTCAGGGACGAAATTTTTAAAATGGGGAAGAATTATAACACCCTTGATCCCGACCCCTTAAAGATCAGCCATAAGGTCTTAAATAGATCGACCATAGGCCATTGGCAATGGGATCAGTTGGTTCAATCGGTAAGGAATCAAGGATCGGTCATGCTCCGATCGACCAACTGGTCATGAACTGGTCGAGGTGTCGACTGTGAATTATCCGTTGACCATACTGATGGAATTGGATCACCAGCTCATAAGATGACTTTTGGATCATGAGGATTGGTCATGGGATAATTTTGGATCGGCAGATGGTCATGGGTTGATCTGACTGGTCATTGCGCTCGACCGTAGGTGATTTCGCCCGTCTATGCATCTATACACAGATGATCCAACTCGATCAAATGTGATCATTTTTTGACCAAAGATGCATCATTCCCTATTTAATTCTTAGTGATCAGAAAATAATATTGAATTGGTGATGTCCGATCATGGATCGGTAATTCATTGACCATGAGCCATACGGATGGATCAGGTGCCGATCAGAATGAGTTCCGGGATAGACCTGGCTATCCCGTCACTAATTCTAAGGTCTATGAGTGCCTTGAATTAGTTTTAGGCTATGGATAGTATTAGGATTGGCCTTGACCGACTAAAAGACCAAGGACTGCCCTTTAGGTCGACTGGCCATCCAAAGGAATGGTTTGGCTGAGCATAGGGTACGATGACCTAATGATCCCTTTTTTGGCCTCGAAAGCAACTTAGATGACAGAATTCTTCAAATTACCTTCTTGAGGAAGAAAAGGATGAAATAGAAAAAACTCTAGAACAACCTCATTAAATGAATGGGGTGATGTGTTCTTTGACTTTTCAAAAGTTATGATGAAGCCAAAAATATCCTTGAAGGGCAAGTAAAGGACAGCACACATGTGGCCCAATCGGAGGGCGATACCTAAAGCCCTCATTAATGACCTGAAAACCTAGATGCTGAGTTGGCAATCTTGATGGCCTTATCCTTAAGCTTCCTTAAATGCTCATTAAATGCGGGGTACAAATGGTCCAATAAAAGGGGAAAAAGCAGGCTATCATCAATGATGTCTTCAAGCTAGATTGCGAAGCAAGATCTTTTAGCCATCCAACTCATCTTATAGGTGTAATTATTGGAAAAATACGCTTGTCACCTAAGGACCATAAGCTAGACACTTGGAAAAATTAGAATGAACCGTTTGGCTTGGTAATGATGGCGCTGAGTAGTATAATAGGAGGACTTCTCTTCATTTTTCACCTTGCCATCCACTTTCCCCTTTCCCTCTCCTTTTGGACGCCATCTCCTCCTCATGCCTCTCTCTCTCTCTCTTTCGGCATTGTTCACCCATCGCCTTATAAGATGGTCCTCTCTTGGTAAAGCCACCTATAATTTACTGAGGCTCATAGAAGGTAAGTAGAATTCCTAACCCTTGGCTAGGGCGATATGCTTCATCGTCAAGTTTTAGTCATGTGTATTTGTTTTAATGTTGCGGGTGCACTTTGTATGGTTTGCTCATGTGTGGGTTAAGATGGAAGACAATAAACTGGCTTGTTCGATACATGATATGTGATCAATAAATGAAAGAAGAAGATTGTCGTCACATAGCATTGGCAGCGATGTCTTATTCATGAGAACGTGATGCCTTGGTTGAGCCTGGATGCCTCGGTTGAGCTAGGATGTATGTTAATGAACCTTTTATGCATGCTTGTATGTTTATTACTACTTGACTTGGTGTGTTAATGGATAACCAAAGGTAAGCATGCATAGAAGTTACACCGAAGGGATACATATGTGTAGTCAAGGTGAAGCAATTATTGCTATCAATCTTCCATCAATATTTTAATACGAGTACTGTTTATGCTAGATTTGATGACAAGCTATCATCCTAGTAGAGGATTAGGGGTGTTACTTATTGAGTCTTGGACTAACTCCTTATTTTTCAGACTTGTAAGTAGGAAAGTGTCACGTCAATTTTGGAAGCTGCAGTCATGTTAGAGGAGATAGGAGTTTCCCTTGGTCTATGTGGAAATTTGTAGCATGGTGTAAAAAAGAAAAAAAAAAAGGGCCCATAAAAGAATAAAGGGGCTTGTATATGAACTGTTGCAATATAAAGTAACGAGTTTTGTTTGATGTATCTCCAAGTCTTCTAGCTATTATCTGTCTAGGGAGTTCATTTATTCACACTTCCACTTGTGTTTCTTAATATGATAAAAAGAATCTGGATGGCGATGAGCTTGGGACGTCGCAAAATAACTTCTACTGCTGAAGACCCTAGAGATGGAGTTAGGGTTGTTACATAATAGGACAACTATAGTGTGGCACCCCTAAACCACCTAAGGTCGCCATAGTTACCTATCGCTACACCTAATGAACACTAGTTACATCTCTTAGTAGGAGAATCGTAGTTCATAGGCATTTTTTTTTTTTTTGAAAACGGTCCCAGCGCAACGTATTAGCGGAAGCATAATTCAATATCACCATCACTCCCTCCAACGATCATGATACAATGCACACCACTAAGTACCATAGGAAAAGATAAAGCTGAGCCTCTTTTATTTACATATTATCATGAAGGATTTTCTCGGGTCGATACAACAAAAGAAAGCCAATATTTTTAGCTACACTTGGCCACATCCCAAAAGGATATTTTGACCCCTATAGTGATCATGTGTCATTCTCCATCTAACAGTGGCAGCTACTCCCAAAAAGAAACATCGGCTCTCTACCCCTCACGCGGCCGTCACACCCATCTTGGTGCGTCGGGCAGTGGTGGCGGCAACAACTCCCTAAACACTCCATCTTGGCGGACATGAACTGACAGAAACTCCTGAATGACAGGACCCTCAGCTAGGCCCACATCGTACGTAACCAGCACTAGCACTCGCACAAATGTCAGTCCAGGGATGGTGATGCAGTCGATCTCCGTACACTCTACCTCTACATCCGATGGGAGGCCATAGAAGGTGCCCCGCGTGACGGTAGGGAGCGGCATCTTTTGAATTTGAAATGTTGGTCCCCAAAGGGGTGAGTACAACCACTCAGCAAGTAAAAGATCCAATAAACCACTCAATGCATCACAAAATTCAATCATAACAATCATAGCATAGTACATGCCATTCATGCATCCAAGCATTATTCACATTGCAGCCATGCATATGTCATCATACCATATGTACCTACATCCCCATGTACTCATCACTATCATGTCACACACATATCATCATGCCATAGGTGATCATCATCATGTCACACATATATCGTCATGCCATAGGTGATCATCATCATGTCACACACATATCATCATGCCACAGGTGATCATCATCATATTATACACATATCATCATGCCACGGGTGATCATCATCATGTCACACACATATCATCATACCATGGGTGATCATCATCATGTCACACACATATCATCATGCCATAGGTGATCATCATCATGTCACACACATATCATCATGCCATAGGTGATCATCATCATATTATACACATATCATCATACCATCGGTGATCATCATCATATTATACACATATCATCATGCCATGGGTAATCATCATCATATTATACACATATCATCATGCCATAGGTGATCATCATCATGTCACACACATATCATCATACCATGGGTAATCATCATCATATCATATATGCATGATTTAATTTCCACTTTTATCTTTCAATTTGATCACCACATCTCTCTTTCCCGGGATCAGTAATTGCATCCCACACTTTATCACTCGCACCCAACCTGGCATCGCGAGAAAACCTCCGGCACACACCACCGAGCATCCGGCACCCCCACATTTCGGGCATCTCGCATCCCAACTGGCATCACGAGGCATCCCCTCGGGCACAAACCTCCGAGGCTTTCGGCACCCAACCATTCCGGGCATCTCGAAACTCCCGAGGACATCCGGGCATGTATCTCAATACAATCCGGGCATCCGGTAGCCCCCATCCCGGGCATCCTGACACTCCCAAGGCATTATCAACCGCCTCCAACAGTTTCCTCATTTATCATAATTCATGTTCACCAATTTATGTCTCAAAATCAGCATGGCACATGATGTAATGGCAAACACGATCACTTTCATCATTCTAATTCTTATATGCATTTCCAATCATCATCATACATGCAGCAAGATACAACCACTAATGACAATACAATCCACGGGGTCCATACAACATAGAATAGTCCATATATCATGCCTTTTTGAAATTTACTAAATTCCAGCTTGCACAATTTTGGAAAACATTTAAATTAAATATCCATATGATCCTCAAAAATCACACAATCAAAGCATGTAATAGACAAGACATAAAGGTAACAATTTCATGAAGAACGCATGCTCAAAAGAGCTTCACACAAAAAGATATAGCTCACACATTACAACATACAAAATTCGGACAAAGTCAGATTGCGTAGTCCTTGAAATATTTTGATTAAAATACCCGAATGACCTCCAAAAATTCTGAACTTTTACCAGGTTATAGTAAATACCCTAAGGTAGATATTTAATGCAGACAGCTAGGCCAGATTCGCTTTAGATAATTTACTATAGACGGTCAAATTTCCTGTTTCTAGTACCGAACAGTCCAGTTTAGCTATCTCCGAAAAATCAAGGTTTCGCCTACTTATCTTTCTTCGTTTCATCTGAAATTTTGATATGTTTTGCCTCAATAGTTCCCCTACAACTTTTATTAAGGGATCTAAGTGAGATTCTCAAATAATAGTCACCATATAGTCTAAGAAATCTCTGGAGTCCAGTACCGTACTTCCAGATTTGCCGTCTTCAAAAGAAAATCGTTTCACTAGGCTACACTTGCTCATTTTACCTCAAATTTGAGTATGTTAGTCTTTAGGATGTTCTCTACAACTTTCATAAAGGAATAGAAGGAAGTGAAATTCTCGGTAAAAAGTAACATGCAACACAGAAAACCACCAAGAGGTCAACAAAACAGTTCCAGATCTACCGTCTTCGTAGAAGAAGGGTTTCACCCCTTAAAACTGAGCCATTTTGTCTCAAATCTTAGTATGTTATACTTTGAGATGTTTTATACAATTTTTATGAAGAATTTGAAGTCAAATTCCAACTCAAAACACGCATGAAAGCCTCTACAACGTTCGAGGTCAGGCGGCACACTCAAAAACAGAACACATTTTCAAGAGCAACACATTCTAGCTTCGGTTTCTTAGACCCTAAACACCCAAGATTCAACACCATTCTAAAAACACATGAAAGACACACATGCAAGAGCAGAAAATGGATCCCAACTTGCCTCCAAAATCAAACAAACGACGGCACGCGGACGGTGATGGACGAGCGGACGGACGGACGACGGGCGGGCGAGCGGCTCCTTCCTCCTCTCTCTCGGTTCCTCTCTCTCTCTCTCTCTCTCTCTCTCTCTCTCTCTCTCTCTCTCTCGCAACCCTCTCTCTCTCTCTCTTGGCTTGGGCGACAGCCGCTCAACCGGCCACTCTCTCTCTTTTGTTTCCCCACAAAGCCATCGTTTGCAATGATGAGAAGCCTCCCCCAATGGCCAATGCATGGAGTCTTCTTTTAGCCACTTGGCAAGACACATGCAAGATGGGCTTGGGAAGAAGTGGGCCGGCCTCTCCCCCTCTCCTTGGTTGACAGCAGCCCTATCCGTGGGCTTCATGGGCCGGCGACAGCTCCTTTTCTTGGGCTTCGCGGCTAGGCCCAAATGGCCGAAAATAAGGTGAGGTCATGGGCTGGTTTCAAGCAATTTCTTTGGCCCCTATCTCATCCTATTAATTTACCTAATCCTTAATTATATAAACTCCTAGTTGAAATTCATAAATCACAAAACTCTGCGACCTATCTTAATAAATTCCAAATCCATAATCCTTCATGGCCAAAATAGAAATTTTTATCAAATAATTATTCACCATAGGCTTAGCCAAAGTCTTAATGCAAGACATTAATTTGAGCACCCCTAATGACTGGCAAGGAATTTTAGGATACCACAATTCTCCCCTCCTTAGAGAATTTTGTCCTCAAAATTAAACGTTACTCATGTCCTTTTGAAACAAGTAGGGGTACTTTTCCTTCATCTGATCTTCACTTTCCGATGTGGCTTCTTCCATATCATGATATCGCCATAATACCTTAACCAATGAGATTCTCTTGGTCCTGAGAATTTGTTCCTTCCGATCCAATACTTGCACAGGTTCTTCAATGTACCTCACTTTCTCATCCACTTTGATGGCTTCATGATTGAGTATGTGATCAGGATCCAACTGGTACTTTCTCAGCATCAATACATAAAACACATCATGCAAATTTCCCAACTTAGGAGGCAGCACCAATCGATAAGCCACATCTCCTATTCTTTCAAGTATTTCAAAAGGTCCAACAAATCTAGGGCTTAACTTACCTCTCATTCCAAATCGAGAAATTCCTTTCATTGGAGATACTTTCAAGAATACATGATCTCCCACACTAAATTCCAAAGGCCTTCTATGCCTATATGCGTAGTCTTTTTGTCTACTCTGAGCTGTTTTAAGTCTTTTCCTAATAATTTCAATAGCTTTAGTGGTAACTTGTACCAGTTCAGGTCTTGTCAATTTCTTTTCACCTACTTCATTCCAACAGACAGGAGTCCTACATCTCCTTCCATATAATGCTTCATAGGGAGCCATTTCTATACTTTTCTGAAAACTATTATTATATGCAAATTCTACCAAATGCAATCTTTCATCCCAATTTCCTTTGAAATCAATTACACAAGCCCTCAACATATCCTCTAATGTCTGGATTACTCTTTTTGTTTGTCCATCTGTTTGAGGGTGAAAAGCAGTACTAAACTGGAGTTTAGCTCCTAAGGCAATTTGAAGACTTCGCCAAAAGTTCGAAGTAAATCTTGAATCCCAATCTGAGGTAATAGTCACTGGAACACCATGTAGGCGTACCACTTGACTTACATATAGATCCGCATATTTATCCATTGGGTAGTCTATGCGAACTGCTAGAAAATGAGCAAACTTCGTTAAGCGGTCTACTATTACCCAGATAGAGTCATGACCACTTGATGTCCATGGCAATCCTTGCACAAAATCCATTGTTATATGTTCCAATTTCCATTTTGGTATGTCTAACGGTCTTAAAAGTCTTGTGGGTTTATAATGCTCCGCTTTTACTTGCTGGCACGTCAAACATTGAGAAACATACTTAGCCGTATCTACTTTCATACCATTCCACCAAAATTGCTGTCGTAAATTCCTGTACATCTTTGTACTTCCTGGATGAACACTGTAATTACTCCTATGTGCCTCCGACAAAATTTCCTTCTTTATCTCTTCGTTGTTAGGAACACAGAGTCGTCCTTGGCATCTTACCACTCCATCTTCAGAGACATGAAATTCTGGTCTTTTCTCTAAAGACACTACATCTTTCATTTTCAAAATTTCTAGGTCAGATCCTTGTAATGTCTTAACTTTCTGAATAATCTCGGGTTCAATTCTTAATGCACTAAGCATACTAGTAAGACAATCCATTTCCAATTTAAACTCTGAGTCTGCTACATACTTTAATAAGCTCCATTCCGCCATTCTTAAACTTGCCATCTCCATAGCTGACTTACGACTAAGAGCATCCGCTACCTTATTCTCTTTCCATGGATGGTATCGTATCTCACAATCATAATTCTTTAACAACTCTATTCACCTCCTTTGTCTCATGTTCAACTCCTTTTGTGAGAACAGATATTTCAAGCTCTTATGATCGGTATAAATCTCAAACTTTTCCCCATATAAATAATGCCTCCATATCTTCAAAGCGAACACTATAGCTGCTAACTCTAAATCATTCGTTGGGTAGTTCAGTTCATGGGGTTTTAATTGTCTGGATGCATAGGCTATGACCTTGCCATGCTGCATCAGAACACATCCTAGTCCTTTGTGAGATGCGTCACTATACACTGTAAAACCATCAGGTCCAGTTGGTATAGTCAGGATTGGAGCCGAGGTCAATTTCCTTTTAAGCTCCTAGAAACTCCTTTCACATTCCCCATTGCATTCAAACTTCACATTCTTTTGGGTCAATTTAGTTAAAGGACCCACCAGTCGTGAAAATCCTTCAATAAACCTCCTATAATAACCAGCCAGTCCTAAGAAACTCCGTATTTCAGTAGGTGTCGTCGGTTTCAGCCAATTTATTACCATTTCAACTTTTGCCGGGTCTACTGCAATTCCTCCTCCTGACACCACATGCTCTAAGAATATTATCTGGTCTAGCCAGAATTCACACTTGCTAAATTTGGCATACAACTTATGATCTCTCAAGGTTTGCAAAACTATCCTTAGATGTTGTTCATGCTCTTTAGGCCCTCTTGAATATTGCAGAATATCATCAATAAACACAATCACAATTTGGTCTAAATAAGGCTTAAATACCCTATTCATTAGATCCATGAATGCAGCCGGCGCATTGGTCAATCCAAATGGCATAACCAAAAATTCATAATGTCCATAACGAGTCCTAAACGCAATCTTAGAGAAGACCGAACTTCCTTGGAGTTGGTCAAACAGGTCATCAATTCTAGGTAAAGGATATTTATTTTTAATGGTCACCTAGTTCAATTGCCTATAATCAATGCACAAGTGCATCGACCCATCTTTCTTTTCACAAACAAGACTGGTGCACCCCAAGGTGAAGCACTTGGCCTAATGAATCCTTTCTCAAGCAACTCTTGTAGTTACACCTTTAATTCCTTCAACTCGACAAAGGCCATCCTATACGGGGCTTTAGATATTGGTCCTATTTCAGGCATTAATTCAATTTCAAACTCAACTTCCCGCTCTGGTGGTAATCCAAGCAACTCCTCAGGAAATACATCTTGAAATTCATTAACCACTCGAACTTCCTCAAGTTTAGGCTCCTCCCTAGTATAATCTTTAACTATGGCCAAGTATCCTTGGCATCCCTTGTCAAGTAACGCACAGGCTTCTATTGCGGAAATAAGTGCTATAGGTAGGTGGATTTGACCTCCTAAAAATTCACAACTAGACTGATCAGGCTTCTATAACAATCCATTCTGGCCCGATACTTACAAAGCCAATCCATTCCTATAATAACATCAAAATCATACATAGCCATTACGACCAAGTCTATTTCTATGTCCTTTCCTCCCATTGATATTTTACAATTTCCACACACCAGCGTAGACAATACCATATTCTTTAAAGGCGTGGAAACACAAAGAGGCGTCTCAAGAGGCATAACTTCTATTTTACTCAAATGTCTATATCTTTCAGACACAAACGAATGCGTAGCACCCGTATCAAACAATGCATATGCCTTTTTACCATTTATAAGGATCGTACTTGAGATAACGTTTTTGGAAGCTTCCGCTTCCTCTTGGGTGACCGCATACACCCTTCCTTGTGTTGGTGGCCTTTGAGGATTTCTTGAAAGGTTTGATCTAACCGTACTCTGTTGTCCCTGTCGCACCGAGCCAACACTCATTTGTGACCTTTCTTGTGGGCAACTTCTCCTATGGTGGCCCGCTTGTCCACAACCAAAACATTTTAGTCGTCCATTGCAAGGTCCTGGGCCATATCGCCCATTACACCTTTGACAAACATTAGGTTGATAAGGTGCTTTCCCTATATTCAAGCCATTTCTTGCTCCCCCCAAACTTCCAAAATTGCTCTTTTTCTTCACACTCCAAGTCTGACCTTGACCAGAGTAGGGTCTCTTACCCCTTCTCACATCATTGAAGTTTAACTGTTTCTTAAACTCCGATCGCTCTCTCACCAGCTCCTGCTCCACTAATTGTGCCATTTCATAAATCTCATGGTAATCCCTTATGTTCAAAGGCACTAGTTGTTTTCTGATATCAGTCCTCAACCCTTTCAGAAATCTCTTAGCCTTTTCTTCCTGATCCTCAATTAGCCTAGGAGAATATCTAGATAATTCAGAAAATCTAGCCTCATATTGGTCTACTGTCAACTCCTTTTGTTCTAACTGAACAAATTCTAAAATTTTCTTGTCCTTAGCACAGTCAAAAAAATGCTTTATATTAAAAGCTCTCACAAACTCTTCCCAATTAACATCAGTACCTGAAGGAAAGATTATGCCCTTCGAAGCTCTCCACTAAAACTTTGCATTTCCCTCCAGCTGGTACTCTGCCAAAGTTATTTTCTCAACATCATTGCAGTCCAACAACCGGAAAATTCGTTCCATTCCATCAATCCAATGCTCCGCCTCTTCAGGACTTCCCATTCCACTGAACTTAGGTGGTTTTAGCTTCAGAAATTGCTCCGTCAGTCCTTGAGTACGGCATTCTGATCCGAGTTGTTGCTGCGCTTGTCTTTCCATCAGATTTCCTATATTGGCCAATGCCTGCAGGATATCTTCCGTCTGGGGCTCAGCCCTTGCAGCAGAAGCTTCAGCCCTTGATGGATGATGACTTCCATATCGTACGATGATTTTCCTGCAGTTTCCAAGCACTTGCCTTAGGAAATATCTGTGACTTAATGTCTTCATTAAAACAACAGCACTAAGGAAAATAAGTAACATAACCATGTTACTGGTACTTATAAGCAACTAGTAATAATTACTAGGGATCTACGAGTGATTACTCATCACCCGTTGTTTAGAATTACCCAACTATTCCAGTCAATATCCTATGGTGTGCATCGTCATCATGTTCCTCAATTTCCAAATGAGGCTCCTTATTACTCCAACTCATAACCATTCGCTCTGATACCAAAAAGGGCGTCTGTGGCACCCCTAAACCACTTAAGGTCGCCACAGTTACCTATCGCTACACCTAATGAACACTAGTTACATCTCTTAGTAGGAGCATCGTAGTTCATAGGCATTTTTCTTTTAAATGGTCCCAGCGCAACGTATTAGCGGAAGCATAATTCAATATCGCCATCTCTCCCTCCAACGATCATGATACAATGCACACCACTAAGTACCATAGGGAAAGATAAAGCCGAGCCACTTTTATTTAAATATTTTCATGATCGATTTTCTCGGGTCGATACAACAAAAGAAAGCCAAGATTTTTAGCTACACTTGGCCACATCCCAAAAGGATATTTCAACCCCTATATTGATCACGTGTCATTCTCCATCTAACAGTGGCGGCTGCTCCCAAAAAGAAACATTAGCTCTCTACCCCTCACGCGGCCATCACACCCATCCCGGTGCGTCGGGCAGTGGTGGTGGCAACGTCCCCCTAAATACTCCGTCTCGGCGGACATGAACTGACAGAAACTCCTGAATAACATGGCCCTCAGCTAGGCCCATATCATACATAACTAGCACTCGCACTCGCACAAATTTCAGTCCAGGGACAGTGACGCAGTCGATCTCCGTACATAACTACCTCTAAATCCGATGGGAGGATATAGAAGGTGCCCCGCGTGACGGTAGGGAGCGGCATCTTTCTAATCTGAAATGTGGGTCCCCGAAGGGGTGAGTACAACCACTTAGCAGGTAAAAGATCCAATAAACCATTCAATGCATCACACAATTCAATCATAACAATCATAGCATAGTACATGCCATTCAAGCATCCAAGCATAATTCACATTGCAGCCATGCATATGTCATCATACCATATGTACCTACATCCTCATGTACTCATCACTATCATGTCACACATATATCATCATGCCATAGGTGATCATCATCATGTCACACACATATCGTCATGCCGTAGGTGATCATCATCATGTCACACACATATCGTCATGCCATAGGTGATCATCATGTCACACACATATCGTCATGCCATAGGTGATCATCATCATGCCATGGGTGATCACATATTATACACATATCATCATGCCATAAGTGATCATCATCATGTCACACACATATCGTCATGCCATGGGTGATCATCATCATGTCACACACATATCGTCATGCCATGGGTGATCATCATCATGTCACACACATATCATCATGCCATGGGTGATCATCATCATATTATACACATATCATCATGCCATAGGTGATCATCATCATGTCACACACATATCATCATACCATGGGTAATCATCATCATATCATATATGCATGATTCAATTTCCATTTTTATCTTTCAATTTGATCACCACATCTCTCTTTCCCAGGATCAGTAATTGCATCCCACACTTTATCACTCGCACCCAACCTGGCATCGCGAGAAAACCTCCAGCACACATCACCGGGCATCCGGCAACCCCTAATGACAATACAATCCATGGGGTCCATACAACTTAGAATAGTCCATATATCGTGCCTTTTTGAAATTTAATAAATTCCAGCTTGCACAATTTTGGAAAACATTTAAATTAAATATCCATATGATCCTCAAAAATCACACAATCATAGCATGTAATAGACAAGACATAAAGGTAACAATTTCATGAAGAACACATGCCCAAAAGAGCTTCACACAAAAAGATATGGCTCACACATTACAACATGCAAAATTCGGACAAAGTCAGATTGCGCAGTCCTTGAAATATTTCGATTAAAATACCCGAAAATTCTGAAAGTTTACCAGGTTATAGTCAAGACCCTAAGGTATATTTTTCATGCAGACATCTAGGCCAGATTCACTCTAGATAATTTACTATAGACGGTCGAAGTTCCTGTTTCTAGTACCGAACAGTCCAGTTTAGCTATCTCCGAAAAATCGTGGTTTCGCCTACTTATCTTTCTTTTTTTCATCTGAAATTTTGATATGTTTTGCCTCAAGAGGTCCCCTACAACTTTTATTAAGGGATCTAAGTGAGATTCTCAAATAATAGTCACCATATAGTCTAAGAATTCTCGGGAGTCCAGTACCGTACTTCCAGATTTTCCGTCTTCAAAAGAAAATCATTTCACTAGGCTACACTTGCTCATTTTACCTCAAATTTGAGTATGTTAGTCTTTAGGATGTTCTATACAACTTTCATGAAGAAATAAAAGTGAAATTCGCGGTGAAAAGTCACATGCAACACACAAAACCAGCAAGAGGTCAACAAAAGAGTTCCGGATCTAGCGTCTTCGTAGAAGAAGGGTTTCAGCCCTGAAAACTCAGCCATTTTGTCTCAAATTTTATTATGTTATAATTTGAGATGTTTTCGGGGTCAGGCGGCACATTCAAAAACACACATGCAAGCCTCTACAACGTTCGGGGTCAGGCGGCACATTCAAAAACAGAACACATTTTCAAGAGCAACACATTCTAGCTTCGGTTTCTTAGACCCTAAACACCCAAGATTCAACACCATTCCAAACACACATGCAAGAGCAGAAAATGGATCCCAACTTGCCTCCAAAATCGAACAAATGACGGCACATGGATGGCTATGGACGAGCGGACGGACGGACAACGGGCGGGCGAGCGGCTCCTTCCTCCTCTCTCTCACAACCCTCTCTCTCTCTCTTGGCTTGGGCGACAGCCCCTCAACCAGCCACTCTCTCTCTTTTGTTTCCCCACAAAGCCATTGTTTGTAATGATGAGAAGCCTCCCCTAATGGCCAATGCATGGAGTCTTCTTTTTGCCACTTGGCAAGACACATGCAAGATGGGCTTGGGAAGAAATGGGCTGGCCTCTCCCCCTCTCCTTGGTCGACGACAACCCTATCCGTGGGCTTCATGGGCCGGCGACAGCTCCTCTTCTTGGGCTTCGCGGCTAGGCCCAAATGGCCGAAAATAAGGTGAGGTCATGGGCTGGTTTCAAGCAATTTCTTTGGCCCCTATCTCATCCTATTAATTTACCTATTCATAAATCACAAAAATCTGTGACCTATCATATTAAATTCCAAATCCATAATCCTTCATGGCCAAAATAGAAATTTTTATCAAATAATTATTCACCATAAGCTTGGCCAAAGTCTTAATGCAAGACATTAATTTGAGCACTCCTAATGACTGGCAAGGAATTTTAGGATGCCACATATAGGAACTCTAGGAAAACCTTTCTACGCCACAATCAAAGGTTAGTCATGAACTACTACCATACAAGAAATCAATCAGGCAAACTATCACATGCATTCGATGTTTTCTAGCTAACTATCCCATGATTCCCAACGCACCTTATCACTCCAAGTAATAAACCTAGTTTTGATACAAAAAATGTAATGACCCCCACTCCATCTCCAAGGTCTTAAGCAGAAGGGTTATTTTCACAATGTCTCAGGCTTGTTGCCATCTCGATTCTTTTTATCTTGTTAACAAACACATGCGGAAGCGTAAACTAAGAAACTCCCCAGACGAACAATAACTGGAAGACTGAGACATACATCATGCTTAACACATTATTTTATATTATAGCAGTACAATTACAAGCCCCCCCTATTTTTCTGTGGGCCCTCTTTTGTTTTTACATCATCCTACAAGTTGTCGAGATTTCATGAATCATGTATAGGCAAAATTAACATAAACACAGTGGAAACAAAGATGAAATATTTCTATACATGTATCTCCAGAGGTGTTGTTCATGCGTTTTAATAAAAAATCTGAATATAAAAAGGGAGTTAAACGAATTACCTCTCGAAGTGCGCTTTAAACGAATTGGTTCGGATGTTCTTTAGTTCAAGCCCCACAAACGTCGAACCTCTAGTTCAGACACACCACCAATGGATGTCAAATGGAAGAGAGAACTTACGGATAATCATCACTATGATTGTGCTAGAAATCTCATGGAGACAATCCTCCATATCCTTGATATTTTAGCCACAGCTCAAATGAGAGAGAATCCATTTTCTCTCTGGCGTACACCAACACACAAAAACACACACACTTTTTAGCAACCATTGCTTATGCCCTCCTTTTACGCAGCATCTAAAAATGCCCTACAATTAGCAACGGTTACTGATCGTGAGAATTAGTAACCGTTGCTATGTGTGGGAAACCATCCAATGATTAGTGATCGTGGGACAATCAACAACCGTTGCTGATCATTTATGCACGACGGTTCATGCATGATAGTCAACAATGGTTGCTGACCATTATGCCATACACTTTTAAAAATAAAAAATAAAAACAAGCACATGTGATTTGCCATGTGCAGGTTTTAATTAATTAAATAAATGAATAAATAATTAATTAATCAATCTTTTTTTTTAATTCTATAAATAAAAAATGAAAATGACATAATCTTTATGTGTGCGTTTGGGGTACATTAACATATATCCACTTTAGGCATGCGTGTGCATCATATGCACGTAGGCTCATGACTATAATACAAATTAAATTAAATCCCATTTAATTTAATTTCAGGTCGACTCAATTCGATTACAGTAATTGCAAACACATTCGCAACATTATTTCTCTCTTCTTCCACGTTATCCTAATTGTTTATGGTGTGTGACATCTGTAGGTTCATCACTAAGTTGGCAGTGTGACTTATACTAACACATTAGTACTCCCAAAAGTATTAATTGTCCCGATTAATATTTGGGTCTTACAAGTAATGATTGACATCTAGCAATGTGTAATGACTACCCAGATAGTGTCAATATTTTAAGAACATAATGAACCCATAAGCTCTGGTTAAAGTATAATTCAATCCCTCTATCTTACTATGTCCTGATCAAATAAAGACCATGGAATATTTGTCAAGTCACAAATTCAATCATATGCACAAATCTAATTGACATGCACTTTATTCGAGGCATAAACAATTTATTCTCGGTTTCAATTCCGGTCGAGGATTTCAATGCATTGTCATAATCAAATTGCATAGGAGATCATTATTATACCTTGCATGTAACAAAGAGATAGATTTCATATTGCGTACACGGCAACTTCATATATGAACAAACTATGACCATCAGGTATAAAGATGGATCGACGACCTGGCATTATATGCACCCATGAACCATAATTGTTTGACACACAAGTTAACACTACGCCTCAACTCTAGGGATTATTTACACAAGACCAAAGCATGAACAATTAGACAGTGACCACGCTAAAAGCTTCCATGTCGCTAATCGTTCTATATGCATCACGTTCAGTGAACTTGTCTAATATAAATACCTATGTTCTAACTTGGGCATAACAATACCCAATGACTTGCGACTCATCATTCCCTTAAGTATCCAATACTTAACTATGAAGTTAATAACACACTAGTCTCAACAGGATTATTAATATTCATTCAATAATCCATCGATCGGGAATGGTTTAAAAATTTAGTCTAACTATGAACCCATCACATATATTCTTAATATCTCAAGAATAGGTCTAGTCACAATTGATTTTATGGAATCATTCATAAATATATAATAATTGGACAAATGAATAAATACGTCATTGTCATTAATTAAAATAATAATAATGATAGTACAACTGAAATCCCTAACATATAACTATTACATGGTAGTTTTAGGGCATACATCCAACAATCTCTCATTTTCACTAAAGCCAACTTCTCTGGTACCTCAAACCCATTTTGTCAATATGCCTTTCAAAAGAAGACTGAGGTAAGGCCTTAGTAAAAGGATCTGCCACGTTTTTCGCTGATGCAATTTTCTGTAATGCGATATCACCTCTCCCAACAATTTCTCTAATCGATGGAAGCGTCTCTCAATGTACTTGGACTTCTTGTGAGACCTTGGTTCCTTAGCTTGAGCTATCGCCCCATTGTCGTCACAAAACAATATAATCTATTGCTCAATTGAAGGAACGACTCCAAGGTCAAAAATAAACTTCTTCATCCAAGCGCCTTGTTGACACTTGATTTATAGTCAACGCATCATTAAAAGGTAAAAAATCGAGATTTATGTTTCTGATCGCGACAGAGCCCCATCTCTCGATCAAAAAGTGTTGTTTTTAATTTCTTTCTTTTGCATTGTCGTTTTTGAGCAATTTCTAGTTCATTTTTAAGAAAAACCTAAAAAGTCAAATAATTGACTTGCGGGTTGACATTTTGGTCAACCCTTTGACCAAAAGTTAACCCTAGGTTACAAAATTGACTTTTTACCCAAAAATTCCATTTAGCTTTAATTTTAGTTTTGTCAAATCAATTTCTTGAAAATTTGAAGATTTGACTAAAAAATCGACCTTTTAGGAAAAATCAACTAAATGCTTGACTTTTAGTCAAACCTTTGACCCAAAAAATATCAAAAATAAAAAATGCAAAAATATATTTCTTTTAATGCCAATTTGAATTTTGTGTCAAAAGATTCACAAAATTTGATTGAAAACATTGATTTCTGAATTTTTCAATTTTAGGTTCTAAATCAACCAAAAATAAAATTACTTTTATTCTAGTCGTAATTAGGAATAGTTTTTTTTTTGGTCATTTGGTTTAGGGACTATATGAAATCTATTTGAGCATTGAATTTCGCGATTTATCGAGTCAAAATACGAATTGCTGTTTTGAGCCTTAATTAGGGACTAAAATCGATCATTCATAACTTGCGAATGGATGATTATTTCTAACTCATTTCCTTTAGATAAGTCTAAATTTGAGATTGATTTTGTGAAATTCACACCATATTCATCAATTTAAAGAATTTTATCCACCTAGACATTAGAAAATCAAGCAATTAAGCTTCAAACGACAAAATTCGAATTGACCAATTTATGGCTATAGTTTAATTTCATTAAAACTAGGTTCGATTTTAATATTAGGCTTAGATCCATTATTTACCTAAGCTCGAGTGCTTCAATTCAAGGTCAATTTGAATATGATAAGTGATCTTACACATGGGTAGCTCATTAGATAGGGCAATTGTGACACTAATTGAGTTCAATTTTACTTAATTTGCAATTTTGCCAATTGAATTGCAAATTTTATCATTTTAGCCCTTTAGGCCCAATTCAAAACACCCATGGTTTCGACTCATTATTTTCATGATAATCATTCAATTATATCAATAAAAGACCCCTAGATCACATTTATAAGGTTTGATTAGCTTAATTGTATCTTAATGGGCCATTTTCTTCTTAAAAAGGATGAAATTTCTTTTCAATTTGGTCCTTTAGGGGCCAAATTGCATAAATTTTTGACCCATAGGGGTCCAAAGTGGACAAAATAGTAAGAACGGACCAAACTGATCAAGTTTTGGTTTAAATCCAGCCAAATCGGACCAAATCGACCTAGTCAATCTAATTGGCCGTTGGCGGGATTGGTCGGTTCAGGTCCTTGCTGGCCGGTTCTTGGCCTCTGGTCACCCGTTTTGGAACCGTCTCAATGCCAATTTCACTTCTACACCTTCAATATCCCAAAATTTTACAAATTGATCTTGGAATTTCGTCAAATTGCAAATTAACTCCTAATTGGACATTTTGACGCAATTCCCGATTTTGGCTTGGTTTTTGGCAAATCAAACCTATTAGATCAATTACCTAACACCTTGAGATCATGATGAAGCCTTCGAAATGGATTTTTGACTGTTGGATCAAAATTTCGACGGTCGAGTCGAACTGACAGCCGAGATCGCTTAATGTGAGGAGTATATAAATGAAATGTCTTCCATTTTTAGCTATGGCTTCATTTTGCACGAAAATTCTCTCTCTTCTCAATCTCCCTTTGTTTTTTCTCCCTCTAAACTCCCACCCAAAATAGATCACTCTTTCTCTCTCTCTAGTTTAGGTTCATCTCTTGGATCAATTTTGTTCTAGGCTCGAATCGGCGGTCACCAAAGCCCTCAAGCATCCAAGCTGCTGGTGATTTGCAATTCCAGAGGTCTTTGACCTTGTTGTGGACAGAGGAGATTAGATCGGTTGTTGAATCTTCACCAGCAGCCCGATCTTCGCCAGTAAGACAAGGCTGGTCCGTTTTGGATTAGTTCTTCTTTTTTTCCTTAAGCTGGTGGTTTGATTGATCCCGATCCGAGCCATAGTGACCTAATTTGTATTCCTAGAGTCTCGATCATGATCCAGCGGCTTGATCTAATTGATCACAATAGAAATCGACAAAAATCACAATGAAGGTAACGATTCGAAACTCGAATCCGATGAAGCGAGATCAAGTTAGTCGATCGGGGCTAGGATTCAAGATTAAGAGCTTTTATATGCTTAGGATCAATGATTATGAATGCTGCAATGATTTGTTGATGATTTGAATGATGATTGTGTTCTTGAGCCTAATCTGTGATTTTCGTAAGTCTATACCTAGGTCACTGTTTTAGCCAAAACGAGATCTGAAACAACCTCGTTTCAGCTCAAGTCCTAATGGGACTAGATAATAGATATCCTAAGCTTCAAAACGGTAGGTTGCACGTCCCAATCGAGCGTCGTTTGACCCTCGAAAAATACCTCTGAAGATTAACGATTCTGCAGTAGTTTAGGTTTTTTTCGTTTTTGATTATGTTTTGCCTTCTATTTTTGTTATTTTGTGCCGACTTTCGTGATCATTTTTTGATAAAATTGTCTTCATAAGTTTTGTTCCAAATTTTCCTATGCAGTTTTTGTATTTTTTTTTAATGATTTTTAGATGTGTTCAACTATTTCAGATCTACTCAAATCTAAGCCTTGGTCAATCTATTCCGTATTGATCTTTGATTTTTCTATTAAAGTTGCTCGTATAAGCGTTGTGCATGTCCTGTATTTTTTTTCAATATTTTTAGACATGTTTAGCTAGGTCAAAATTGTTTAGATCTAAACATAGGATAGTCTCTCCTGCGTTGGTCTGAAATCTTTTTTTGATGAAATTGAGTCCATAAATGCACATATTTAGTCTCAAATCCTTAATGAGAGTTGAAATACATGATACATATGTTTAATTGATGCATGCTTTGCAAGGTTTTTACATTGGCAAAGTTAGTCAATTGCATGCATTAGAGTAAAAGGTACTATAGCAACATGTGCTGGACATATAGTTTGTCAGTTTTGCCATTTTTTCCACGACTCACATGATCTTAATTGATTGTCAAATTCTTAACAAGAAATCTTCATCATCACATGCTCTATATGTGAGATTTTTGGTAGGATTTATGCATGTCTTGAGGATGGTTGAAATCATGCTTGTTCTATAAACTTAATGTTGAAATGAAACCTTGTAATATTTGCACATTTCCATGCTTGTTTGAGTCATCTAGGGATTAAATCTTACGATCATGCCTTCTTAGCAGTTGAATGCCTTTTAAAGCCGAGACATCACTTTGTCTTAAAAAATTTTATGAGTGATTTCAAAATATCTTTTTGAAATATCACGTGTACTCCTCATACATATAATCCCATCAAGCATTAGAACTTGCCTATGTTTGTGATTGGCGCATGCCCTTAGTAATAAGTGACTCACCGACGGTTCACTTTCTTGCTTGATTGGTTGAGAAATAAGGTTCAAAAGACCTGCATGCATGTTTAAATTTTTGCAATGCATGTGACTTTTAGATGAATGGTAGGGTCGATGTATGATATCGAAGGAAAACCTTTGGATCACATAGATCGCTTGATTATGAGACTTATAAGCGTTATTCGCCATGCAAGAGTAAAATTGTTCAACAATTGCTATAATTCACAAAAATGGATTGGGTAGGTGTCTTAGTGGGACCCAGACAAAGGTCGACCCCGAGGCCCCAAAAATTGACTTTCGTATTACACTTCCTTTAATTGATTAATCTCGAAATGATGTCATGTTTTTTATTGTATTAATATGTATGCTTGTTTCTTTCCATTGTATGTACCTAGTTATAAGTTTCTTAGGTTAGGTTTAGACTAGGACACCAAAGATGGAGAAAGTGCGAAGACGATGGAGGTCGATGTCCATTATGACCATTATCATGTACTATTCATTTCCCCGATGTATGTCTTGGGTTCCATTTGTTGTATAAAGCCTGACGAGTTGTAGGTTTTCTCTCTCTCTTATCTTTTTCAATTGTATTTCTCTTTTATATTTTCTAGGATTGCATGGTAGATTTACTCTTTCCTTGATTGTTTACTTACTATCTTGTAATTTTAGTTCCAATGATTGCTTTCTCTTCTTGTTTTTCCAGAAATAGAATAGAATGAAAATGACCAACCACGCATGATC
This sequence comes from Eucalyptus polyanthemos subsp. polyanthemos, assembly GCA_017140185.1. Classification (NCBI taxonomy): domain Eukaryota; kingdom Viridiplantae; phylum Streptophyta; class Magnoliopsida; order Myrtales; family Myrtaceae; genus Eucalyptus; species Eucalyptus polyanthemos. The sequence continues at coordinate 27,914,561 of CM029459.1, forward strand.
GCTTAGTTTAGGACTAATGATCTCGAAAATGTAAAAAGAAACGCATGGACATGTTAGGAAAACACAACATATTGTTTAGGTACCAAAAGGGCGCTAATAGAAATATTAACGTAACCCAAGTTCTCGAGCCTAGATACTTGGTTGCGTAGGAATCGAGGGAACATTCCTGACTCTCGATTGAGTTTTCTAATTGACCTCCAAAATGAGGCTAGTGGTGACTTCCGTTTTATTTTAAAGTTGTCATCAACAACTAGACCGTATAAATAAACCTATCATGTGGGGTATGAGTTGCGATGAAATTGTGGCACCCCCGATCCGGCTAGGTCGCCACAGACACCTATCACTCCACCTAATGAATACCAGTTGCATATCTTTGATATAAAGGGGTTTAAAGAAGGACCGAGGTCCATTTGCATTTTTTCTTTTTAAAAGAGTTTAGTGCAGCTCATAGCGAAATTAAAGACGAGTTTCACCTTCCCTGTACTCTCTTAATGATGGTACAATGCACACCAACTACACATCGAAAGAAAACATAAGCCGAGCTTCTTTTAGTTACATTTTAAAGATGGACATCTTGGGTCGATACAACCAAAAAGCCAAAACTTTTAGCTAAACTTGGCTACAGCTCAAAAGAGAGATCTCGACCCCCTACATCAATCATGTATAACCCTCTATCTACAAGTGTCGGGTATCCTAAAAAAAAACGTCAGCTCCCACTCCTCACGCGGGCCATCACACCCATCCTGGTGCATCGGGCGGTGGCGGCGGCAACATCCCCCGCATCACTCCGTCACGGCGGACGTGGACAGACAAGAACTCCTGGATGACTGGGCCCCCAGCCAGGCCCACATCATACATCACCAGCACCCATCCAGGCCCACGGTCAGAAAAATGCTTTCTATTGAAAGCTCTAACAAACTCGTCCCAATTAACATCAGTACCTGGTGGAAAGATTGTGTCCCTCGAAGCTCTCCACCAAAACTTTGCATTTCCCTCCAGCTGGTTCTCTGCCAAAGTTATTTTCTCAGCATCATAACAGTCCAACAACCGGAAAATTCGTTCCATCCCATCAATCCAATGCCTCGCCTCATAAGGACTTCCCATTCCACTGAACTTAGGTGGTTTCAACTTCAAAAATTGCTCCACCAGTCCTTGAGTATGGCATTCTGCTCCGGGCTGTTGCTGCGCTTGTCTTTCCATCAGATTTCCTATATTGGCCAAGGCCTACAGAATATCTTCCATCTGGGGTTCAGCCCTTGCTACAGAGGCTTCAGCCCTCGATGGATGATGACTTCCATATCGTACCATGATTTTCCTGCAGTTTCCAAGTATTTGCCTTAGGTAATATCTGTGACTCAATGTCTTCATTAAAAACAATAGCAACTAAGAAAAAATAAGTAACATAACCATGTTACTGGTACCTAAAAGCAACTCATAATAACCACTGGGGATCTACGAGTGAATACCCATCACCCATTATTCAAAGTTACCCAACTATTCCAGTTAATATCCTATGGTGTACATTATCATCATGTTCCTCAATTTCCAAATGAGGCTCCTTATCACTCCAATCTATAACCATTGATCTGATACCAAAACTGTTGTGGCACCCCCGATCCGGCTAGGTCGCCACAGATACCTATCGCTCCACCTAATGAATACCAATTACATATCTTTGATATAAAGGGGTTTTAAGAAGGACCGAGGTCCATTGGCATTTTTTTTTTTAAAAGAGTTTAGCGTAGCTCATAGCGAAATTAAAGACGAGTTTCACCATCCCTCTACTCTCTTAATGATGGTACAATGCACACCAACTACACCTCGAAGGAAAACATAAGCTGAGCAACTTTTATTTACATTTTAAAAATGGACATCTTGGGTCGGTACAACCAAAAAGCCAAGACTTTTAGCTAAACTTGGCTACAGCTCAAAAGAGAGATCTCGACCCCTTATATTGATCATGTATAACCCTCCATCTACAAGTGTCGGCTATCCTAAAAAAAAAACGTCAGCTCCCACTCCTCACGCGGGCCATCACACCCATCTTGGTGCATTGGGCGGTGGTGGCGGCAACATCCCCCGCATCACTCCGTCACGGCGGATGTGGACAGACAAGAACTCCTAGATGACCGGGCCCCCAGCCAGGCCCACATCATACATCACCAGCACCCGAACCCGTATGAACGTCAAACCAGGGATGGTGGCACAATCAAGCTCTATACACTCGATCTCCATGTCAGATGGAAGGCCGTAAAAGGTACGCCGCGTGACCGGAGAGAGAGGCATCTTTCTAATCTGAAATGTTGGTCCCCAAAGGGGTGAGTACAACCACTCAGTAGGTAAAAGATCCATTAAACTACTCAATGCATCACATAGAACAATCATGACATCATAGTAGAGTACATATCATTCATGCATCCAAGCCTAACTTACTTTGCAGCCATGCATATGTCATCATACCATATGTGCATACACCATCATGCACTCATCATCAAGCATTCATGCATATACCATCATGCCATAGGTGCATATACAACCATGCACTCATCATTAAGCATTCATGCATATCCATGCCTTATGTGTACATACCACCATGCACTTATACATATTATATCATACAGCATGCATCCATGTCACAATACCATGCATGATTCAATTTCAACTTTTTATCTTTCAATTGGGTCACCACATTTTTTCTTTCCCGGGACTAGTAATTGCATCCCACATTTTATCGCTCACACCCAACCTGGCATCGCGAGGAACCTCTGGCACACACCTCCGGGCACCTGGCACCTCCACATTCCGAGCATCCCGTACCCCAACTGGCATCACGAGGTATCCCCCGGCACACACCTTCGAGGCTTCCGGCACCCCCACATTCCGGGCATCTTGAAACTCCCGAGGACATCTGGCACACACACTCTGGGCATCCAGCACTCACCTCCGGGCATCCCGACACTCCCGGGGCATCGTCGGCTCACACCTCCGACGGTATCCTCATTTATTATAATTCATATCCACAATTGTGTCTCAAATTCAGCATGGCACATGATGTGATGGCAACAAGGTCTATTTCAACTTTTCACATTATGTACCATGCTATATGATATCATATATGCAACACAATACATCACATCACATGAAACAAGTTCTTTTATTTTTCTAAAAACATATAAATGTTCGGATGAAGCATCATACACAATTCCAAAAATACTTCCAATTTAATGCATAAACGGACTCAAAAAATTATGAAATTTTGATGGATTATAAACAACACCTAAAGGTAGTTATCTCGTAAATACGTTATGCCAACAGAACTCTACAAGATTGAGTACGGTCCATGCATTGCAGATTTCGAAATTCGAACAATTCTGTTTGCACAGTTTCAGAAAACATTTCAATTAAACACACAAATGAACATCAAAAATTACGAAATTACAACATGTGATAGTAAAGACATAAAGGCAGATATTTCATGAAGAACACTACACCAAAATATCTCCATATAATTCGGTATAGACCATGCATCACAGTACTACTATTCTAACAGTTCAACTTGCACAGCTTTTGAAACATTTTTGGTTAAATAGGCAAATGAACTTCAAAAATTACGAAATTTGAATATTTTGTAGGGAAGACACAAATAAATATATTTCATGCAGAACACTTTTCCAAAAGAACCTCATACAAAATTATATAGTCCACGTATTGCAACTTACAAGGTCAGAACACATCAGATTGCACAGTTTTAGAAACATTTCCGATTAAATACCCAAATGACCTTCAAAAATTATGAAATTCGACTACGAGATAGCCAAGACCATAAGGTAGATACTTCATGAAAACATTAAAGTCATATTCGTCCTAGGTATTTAAATATGGACGGTTAAAACCCCTGTTCCTAGTACCGAAATTTCCAGATCCAGTCTTTCCAAAGAATAATGATTTCACCCACTTGTACTTGTATTTTTTGTCCCAAATTTGAGTATGTCATACTACAAGAAGTCCTTTACAACTTTCATCTAGAGATCAAAGCCAAATTTCAACTAGAACATCACATACAAGTCACTAGAACATCCAAGGTCGAGCTGTTTTTCTCAAGAACAGTACACTAGGCTAGAGCACCACTCTTATAACTTCAATTTTTTTCACATTCTATGCATTCAAAATTGTTACCATTCAATCACACACACAAAGCACAGCATGCAAGAGTAGATCAAAGGATCCCACTTGCCTCTAGACCGAGCGAACGGCGAACACAACGGCGAGACACGGCGACGACGGACTGCGATGCACGGCCCTTCCTCCTTCCTTCTTCCCTTCTTCCTTTCTTCATTTCTTCCTTCTCTTTCTCTCCTCTCTCTCTCTCTCTCTCTTGCTTAAACTGGCCACTTTTCCCCTCTAATTTTCCTTCCCTCCATCATTAGCCATCATTAGTTTTGCATGGCTTGACACTTGGCTAACTTCAAGGACAAATGGGGAGGCATGCAAACCGGTCTCTCCCCCCCCCCTTCTTCGTGCAATCGACGGTCCCTTCATGGGCTTATGGGCCAGCCATTTTGGCCCATCTTGGGCCCAAAACTCTTGGGCCTAAGACCCAAGCTTAAATAAATCCAGAATTAACCCTTTTTTAAAAACTAACTAAATCCCTATTAAATCAAAGTACTTAAATTACAAATTTAAATGGCTATAATGCTTTGTAACATAGATTAATAAAGTCCAACTTATAAAACTCATGGCCAAAAACATAATTTCCTCATCAAATAAATCTAGATCTCACATGGGCATAGAACATGTTTCCAACAAAATATTCACCCATTAGGTGCACGGCCATTAATTCTATTACACTTCTTTGGTCTAAAAACCTTAACATAGATCAATGATGCGTCCATCGCCCTTCCAAAGGGTGTAAGGCATCTAGAGGTTGCCATGGAGTTTTAGGATGCCACAATTCTCCCCTCCTTAGAGAATTTCGTCCTCGAAATTAGACATCACTCATGCCTCCTGAAACAAGTAGGGGTACTTTTCCTTCATCTGATCTTCACTCTCCCATGTCGCTTCCTCCACATCATGATGTCGCCATAATATCTTAACCAAAGGAATCTTCTTAGTCCTAAGAACTTGCTCCTTTCGATCTAGTACTTGCACAGGCTCTTCGATGTATCTCACTTTCTCATCTACTTTGATGGCTTCATGATCGAGCATGTGACCAGGATCCGGCTGGTACTTTCTCAGCATCGACACATGAAGCACATCATGTAAATTTCCCAATTTAGGAGGCAGCGCCAAACGATACGCTACATCTCATATTCTTTCAAGTATCTCAAAAGGTCCAACAAATCTAGGGCCTAACTTACCCTTCATTCCGAATCGAGATATTCCTTTCATTGGAGATACCTTAAGAAATACGTGATCTCCCACATTAAACTCTAAAGGTGTTCTATGCCTATCAGCATAATCTCTTTGCTTATTTTAGGATGTCTTAAGTCTTTTCCTGATTATCTCGACCGCTTCTGTAGTAACTTGTACTATCTCCGGTCCTGTCAATTTTCTTTCACCTACTTCATTCCAACATATAGGGGTCCTGCATCTTCTTCCATATAATGCCTCATACGGAGCCATGCCTATACTTTTCTGAAAACTATTGTTATAGGTGAACTCTATTAGGTGTAAATTCTCATTCCAATTTCCTTTAAAGTCAATGACACATGCTCTCAGCATATCTTCTAGAGTCGGAATCACTCTTTCTCTTTGTCCATCTATTTGAGGATGAAAGGCAGTACTAAATTGAAGCTTTGTCCCTAAGGCATCTTGAAGACTTCGCCAAAAATTTGAAGTAAACCTAGAGTCTCGGTCAGAGGTGATCGTTACAGGAATACCATGCAAGCGTATTACCTGGCTTACATACATCTCAGCAAGTTTACTCATCGAGTAGTCTACGCGGACAGTTAAGAAATGAGCAGACTTCGTCAAACGATCCACTATTACCCAAATAGAGTCATGACCATTTGATGTCCTTGGCAGTCCTTGCACAAAGTCCATCATTACATGTTCCCACTTCCACTCTAGTATATCCAATGGTCTCAAAAGTCCTGCGGGTTTGCGGTGTTCCGCCATTACTTGCTGACACGTTAAACATTGAGAGACATGCTTAGCTATAACCTTCTTCATGCCATTCCACCAAAATTGCTAACGCAGATTCCTGTACATCTTTGTACTTCCTGGATGAATACTATAATTACTCCTATGTGCCTCCGACAAAATTTCCTTCTTCACTTCTTCATTGTCGGGAACACAAAGTCATCCTTGGCATCTTAGCACTCCATCTTCAGAGACTTGAAATTCTGGTCTTTTTCCTAAAGACACTGCATCTTTCACTTTCATAATTTCCGGGTCAGACTCTTGCAAGATCTTAACTTTCTGAATAATTTCAGGTTCAATTCTTAATGCACTAAGCATATTGGTAAGACAATCCACTTTCAATTTAAACTCTGAGTCCGCTGCGGACTTTAACAAGCTCCATTCCGCCATTCTTAAACTGGCCATCTCCATAGCTGACTTACGACTAAGAGCATCCGCTACCTTATTCGCCTTCCCTGGATGGTATCGTATCTCACAATCATAATCCTTTAACAACTCCATCCACCTCCTTTGTCTCATGTTCAAATCCTTTTGTGAGAATAGATATTTCAAGCTCTTATGATATGTATAGATTTCAAACTTTTCTCCATACCGATAGTGCCTCCATATTTTCAAAGCGAACACTATAGCTGCTAATTCTAAATCATGCGTTGGGTAGTTTAGTTCATGGGGTTTCAATTGTCTAGATGCATTGGCTACGACCTTGCCATGCTACATTAAAACACATCCCTGTCCTTTGTAAGATGCATCACTATACATCCCAGTCCTTTGGGCCTAAGACCCAAGCTTAAATAAATCTAGAATTAACCCTTTTTTAAAAACTAATTAAATCACTATTAAATCAAAGTACTTAAATTACAAATTTAAATGGCTATAATACTTTGTAACATAGATGAATAAAGTCCAACTTATAAAATTCATGGCCAAAAACATAATTTCCTCATCAAATAAATCTAGATCTCACATGGGCATAGAACATGTTTCCAACAAAATATTCACCCATTAGGTGCTTGGCCATTAATTCTATTACACTTATTTGGTCTAAAGACCATAACATAGATCAATGATGCGTCCATCACCCTTCCAAAAGGTGTAAGGCATCTAGAGGTTGCCATGGAGTTTTAGGATGCCACAAAACTCACCATGATTTTGTATACTCGTTATGGGAGTACCCCAAAGGATGAAGTGATGCCATCCTTATAGGCAAAGTGTATTGTCGAGAGGGCTACTATGGTAAAGGTACCCTCAAATCTGATATCCACACCCAACCCCTTCTTCTAAGATGTGTCGCCCATGTGGGTATGGATCGTGACATTTCGCTGTCACGCGGGGTATGAACTTGGGAGAGTTCCCGATCTCATGGAGGGAACTTACTAAAGGCTTAATCTGAAAGGCAAGGTGATGACGTCTTTTGGAAAGCGAGCCGTGAGGGAACTCTCGTGATCAAATACCCCTAAACTCGACCTTTCCTCCTTTTCTCTTCTTGTGATAATGAGGGATTCGAGGGTGGAGAGATCGGGTTGCAACACGGCTTCTTTTGCTGCTTTAAAAGTGGCTACATACTCTGCCTTAGTGGTGGAATCAGCAGTTATGCTTTGTTTGGAACTCTTCCAATTAATTGCGCTACCATTGAATGTAAAGACAAACCCAGACGTAGACTTATAATCATTACGATCCGATTGAAAATCAGAATCAGTATAAGCTACAACATTGAATTTTCCTTCTCCATATATCAAGAATAAATTCTTAGTCATTCGTAAGTACTTAAGAATATTCTTGACTACTATCTAGTGCTCTTCTCTTGGATCAGACTGATATCTGCTAGTAATACTTACAGCATGGGCAATATAAGGTCTAGTACATAGCATAAATACATTATGCTTCCAATAGCAAATGCATATGGTATCTTCGCCATCCGCTCTCTTTCTTTAGAAGTGTTAGGACACATTTTCTTTGAAAGATGAATCCCTTGCCTAAAAGGCAATAATTCTGTATTAAAACATTGCATGTTAAAACGTGTTAACACTTTGTCTATATACATAGACTATGAAAGGCTAATCAATCGTCTTGATCTATCTCTATAGATCTTGATACCTAAAATTGCCTCTCCTAAATCTTTCATGAAGAATTTCTATGACTGGAATAGTTTTATCGATGATATTATTGGTACATCTGTGGCATCCAAAATTTTAGACAACCCTTGGATAGGTGACAGTCACCGAACTGTGACTTTGTTTTTATTTTATAGGCATTGATTTGTATTTGGAATAGTATTTCAATTTTATCCTTTGAACCAAAAGGATGGGATTTGATCTTGCATAGAATTATATGCACTAAAAAAAAAATTAGAGAATTAGAACTTGAGGATATTGAGTGGGCCGCAAGAATTTGGAGTATATATATGTGTGTATATACTTGTATATAAAGCAATCTGAATTTTTAAGTAAATTTGATAAAAATAAAATGCTAAGTTATATAAAAAGAAAAGGGGATTAGGGCCTTATTTTATAGACTCTTGGGCCCAGATTTCGGGCCCAAGCAGGCCCAAGAAACACCCCCAAGGGTGTCACACGAACCAAAAGGGGAGGAGGGAGTGCATGTCCTCCAACACTTGTCTTCAATTTTACCACTTGTTCTCTCCTTTTTGCCACTTGTTCTCCTCATGAGAACACTTGTCTCTTACATGCAAAAATAGAGATAAAATTGTTAATCAAAGAGCAAAAAGGAAGGGGGTTTCGGAAGTGAGAGGGAAGGAGAGAAAGGGAGGTGAGCCGAGGGAGAGAGAGAGGGAAATCGAGAGAGGGAGAGGGAGCGTGCGAGAGAAGAAGAGGAGGTCCGTTCACCGCCGCTCGTTCGCTGCCGTTCCTTCGCCACTTTGCCCGCCGTTTGTCGCTGTTTTGTGCTTAAATTTGAGGCAAGTGAAGTTCTAAAACCTACCCTTTGCATTACTGTGTGTATGTGTAGTATATGGTAAGTCTTGGTTGTGGTAGATGGGATGAAATTTCGGAGCTTTGAAGAGAAATTCGTTGGCCATGCATGCTGTTTCTGGAAAGACCAGTCCAACCGTCCATGAGATTGTGTGTTGCATGTGACTTTTTAGTCGGAATCTTGTTTCGATTTCTTCATGAAAGTTGTAGAGAACACCTTGAAGAACAACATAATAAAATTGGAAGCAAAAATAACAAGAAATGGTTAGTGAAATGATTTTTCTTTGGAGAGACTAGATCTGGAATTCGTCGTGATGATCTTCAGTGGTTTCGTGGTCTGTAAAGTAACGTTCTTGTTGAAATTTCACTTCGATTTCTTAACAAAATTTGTAAAGGACATCCTGAGGTTTAACATATAAAAAATTTAGAGAAAAAAAAAACAAGAATAGGTAGGTGAAATCGTGGTCCTTTGGAGATGGTTAGATCTGGAAATTTCGGTACTAGGAACAGAATTCTTAACCGCCAATATTTAATTACCTAGGATGAATCTGACTTTGATGTCTTCATGAAGTATTTACCTTATGGTCTCGGCTATCACATAGTCAAATTTCATAAGTTTTGAATGTCATTTGGGTATTTAATCGAAAATGTTTCTAAAACTGTGTGATCTGATGTGTTCGGACTTGGTAATGTTGCAATGCGTGGTCTATACCGTTTTGTATGAGATTCTTTTGGAAAATTGTTCTGCATGAAATATATTTTTTTATTTATTTCCTACAACATATTCAAATTTCGTGATTTTTGAAGTTCATTTGACTATTTAACCAAAAATGTTTCAAAAACTGTGCAAGTGGAATGGACAGAATTAGTAGTGCTGTGATGCGTGGTCTGTATTGAACTATATGGGGATCTTTTGGTGTAGTATTCTTCATGAAATATCTGAATTTATGTCTTGACTGTTACATGCTTGAATTTCATAATTTTTAAAATTCATTTGGTATTTAATTAAAACGTTTTCTAAAACTGTGCAAGCTGGATTGTGCGAATTTCAAAAGCGGTAATGCATGGACTATTCTATTTTGTATGAGCCCCATGAAATATATTGTTTTAAGTGATTGAATCTTGCTGCACATGTGATGATATTTTGCATTACATATAAGATCAAAAGCTGAATTGACTTCGTTGCCATTACATCATGTGCCATGTTGATATTGAGACACAAATGTGAATATGAATTATGATGAATGAGGATACCGTCGGAGGTGTGAGCCAACAATGCCCTGGGAGTGTTAGGATGCCCGGAATGTGGGGGTGTCGGATGCCCGGTTGTATTACGATACATGCCCGGATGTCCTCGGGAGTTTCGAGATGCCCGGTGGTATACGGTACGTAATTCCAGGGGGGGATAGTTGGTGGTATGGCGGTACGTAATTCCAGAAGCCTCGGAGCTGTGTGCCGAGGGGGATTCCTCATGATGCTAGTTGGGATACGAGATGCCCGGAATGTGGGCGTGTCGAATGCCCGGTTGTATTTTGAATACATGTCCGGAGGTTCCTCGCGATGCCTGGTTGGATGCGAGCGATAAATTGTGGGATGCAAACATTGGTCCCTCAAAAGAAAAACTGATGAGATCCTTGTGAAAGATAAGAATTGAAAGTGAATCATGTGCATGGGTGTATGCATATGGCATGATGCATGATCTGTTTATGAAAGTAAATTAATGCTATTTGATATTGAAAATGCAATCATGAAGGCATGAATGGATCTCATGGTGATGTATGCTTGATAGCATGGATGATATGAATCATGGTAGTATATGCACGATGGCATGTTAAGATATGCATGACTGCATGGTGGTATATGCACATATGGCATGAATATGCATGAATGCTTGATGATGAGTGCATGGTGGTATATGCACATATGGCATGGTGATATATGCACGAATGCTTGATGATGAGTGCATGATGGTATATGCACATATGGTATGATGACATATATATATATATGGCTGCAAGGTAAGTTATGCTTGAATGCATGAATGATATGTGCTTTGTTATGATGCCTTGATTGTTCTGTTTGACGTAATGAGTAGTTTGGTGGATCTTTACTGTTGAGTGGTTGTACTCACCCCTTTTGGGGAATAACATTTCAGACTAGATAAGATACCTCTACTGCCACTGCCACTCGTAGATGGATAAAGTGTTTGGATATGACCCTGAGGAGGATAGCAAAGGAATGAACTTTTGGACGCCGACACTAATCGATGGACTTGAAGTATACGACTGTTGGAGGAGATGCCGATCATCTTTTGAAGTATAGCCGAATATAGAAGACTATGGCATTTTGATGTATCGATGAATGATGTACATCTGGTTTAAGTAAATAAAAGTGTACAGCTTTTACCTATAAATGTTTAGTTGGTGTGCATCATTTTCTGAATATAAGGAAGGGGGTTGATGGATGTGCTTCTGCCATATGAACTGCGCAAGGGACCGATAATAAAAGATGTAAACCCCCATAGTTGTATGGACCTACTGCAATTGAAATGGTATCAGAGTGACATGTTATTAGGGAAAGTGAATGGTAAGCGAACTGTGGCGACCCTAATGGATCGGGGGCCGTCGAGGGGTGCCACAACATCATTTCCAATCAAAAGTATATCATCAACATACAAGACTAGAAATGCAATTGCACTCCCACTGATCTTCTTGTATACACAAGGTTCTTCCGGATTTTTGACGAAGCCAAATGATTTGACTACCTCATCAAAACATATATTCCAACTTATGGAGGCTTGTTTGAGTTCATAAATGGATCTCTTAAGTCTACACACGTTTCAATTTTCACCGTTAAATTTAAAACCCAATGGTTGTTCCATATAGATGTCCTCCTTGAGAGAACCATTTAGAAAAGCCGTTTTGACATCCATTTGGAATATCTCATAATCAAGATGTGTAGCTATAGCTAACATAATCTAACTTGATTTTAGCATGGCCACAGGTGAGAAAGTTTCATCATAATCGATTCTTTCTTTCTAACGATATCCTTTCACCACCAGCCGTGCTTTGTACGTTCCAATTTGACCTTTATCATTCATTTTTCTCTTGAAGATCCATTTACAGCCAATTGGTACAATACCATCACATAGGTCAACTAAGGTCCAAACATCATTGGAATACATTGAATCCATTTTGGATTTCATGGCTTTTAGTCATTTACTAGAATTGATGTACGACATCGCCTCCTCATAGGTTTTAGGATCACCAGGTTGATCATTATCATTTACAATGAATAATGGTTCAATAAGTTCAACCAAGTGTTTATAACGAGAACGTGGGCGAGACATTCTTGCACTTCTCCTAAGAGGTTGTGAATTAGAAGCTTCCATTGAATTAGATATTGGTTTTTGAATTCGGTTGTTGGTACTTCATTACTTTCTTCTTGTAAAACTATTTTCCGCCCAGCACTACCTTCTTAGATGAATTGATTCTCTAGAAAAGAAGCATGCCTGCTCACCAAAATTCTTTCGTCTGAATGAAAATAGAAATAATATCCAAGATTTTCCTTTGAATATCCAATGAAGCGACCTTGTTTAGATCTTGCCTCCAATTTTTCCATTTTCAGTTTTTTTATGAAAGCTGGACAATCTCAAATCTTAATATGATTAGGACTTGGTTTCCTACTATGCCATATCTCATAGGGCGTAGTTAGAACAGATTTGGATGGTACTTTGTTTAGTATATATACAACTGTCCCAAGGGCATATCCCTAAAGGAATATTGGCAAATCGGTGTAACTCATCATAGATCGCATTATATCTAATAAAGTACAATTTCTTCGTTTAAATACACCATTATGTTATGGAGTTCCAGGAGGTGTCCATTGTGATAAAATGCTATTCTCTTTAAGATAGTCTAGGAATTCAGTACCAAGGTATTCACCTCCTCGATATGATTGAAGAGACTTAATACATTTTCCTATTTGTTTTTCAACTTCAGCCTTGAATTCCTTGAATTTTTCAAAGGATTCAGATTTATACTTCATTAGGTATAAATAACCATATCGTGACTGATCATCAATGAAGGTAATGAAGTAATAATAACTACCTCTAGCAGTTTCATTAATTGGCCTACATATATTTGTATGTATTAATCATAATATGTCAGCAGCTCATGCATTATGTCCCACAAAGGATGCTTTGATCATTTTTCCTAGAAGACATGCCTCACAAGTTGAGTACGACTCAAAATGGATCAATGTACTCATCATTACTCAACTTGTTAATTTTGTCTTCTCCAATATGACCTAATTGAAGATACCAAACATACTTTTTATTTGGACTGTCTCTAAGGCGTTTATTAATTATGGCATCCATATCAATTCTATTTGATTATTGACAATGGTAATCGCATTACCGGACATTGTAATGATATAAAGATTATTGGTTAATAAGCCAGACAACACATTTTCTACTATGATAAATAGTACATACATTATCAGCAAAAGAAAATTTATAATTCTCTTTACCCAAATGAGGTATAGAGATGATGTTCCTAATAACATTCATATAATGCAAACAGTTCTTTAGAACCAATACATGTCCAGAAGGAAAACATAAATGAAAAGTCCCTATAGCTAACGTAGCAACTCTTACTCCATTAGCAAATGTCAAGACAATCTCATTTCGCCCCAGCATCCTGTTTGTTTCTAGATTTTGCATAGAAATACAAATATGTGAAGTTGCACTAGAATCTAGAACTATGAGCTAGATTCAGCACTAACCTTCAATAAGTATAGACATCATACCTTCATAAGGTTAGTCCTTGGGCTTGACCTTCAAGTTCGCGAGGAACTTCTTACAGTTCCTTATCCATTGCCCCTTGACATCATAGTAATGACATTTCCCTTTTTTCAATCTTGGGTTTTGGTTGCACAATAGGCTTGACAGGCCTCTTCCATTTATTTTTCTTTAAAACAATCTTACTAATTGAAGAAAAAGCCTTAGCCATAGCCACTACATTTGGCCTCGTGTTGTGCATTTCCTTCTCATAAACTACCAGCATGCTATGCAACTCAGCAAGAGTTTTCTCCATCTTATGCATGTGAAAGTTTTGGACAAAACCAGAGAAGGAATCGGGCAAAGATTAGGGGATCGAATCCACAGCTAACTCGTTGTCCCTAATGAGATTCAGCCTAGCCAATTCTTCAATGTGCCAGATCATTTTCAACGAGTTAACTGATGACCCTCTAGCCATCCTCATACGGTACAATGCCTTACATATCTCATATCTAGAGGTACGACCATTCTCATCAAAGTATTCCTTTAAGTGCAAAATGATCGACCTAGCATATTCCATATATTCATACTTCTTATGTAATTCATTATTCATGGAAGCAAGCATATATAACCTAACTTTCAAGTCATCGTCATGCCACTTATCATAAGTGACACATCCTTCTTGGGTCCCACCCTCAGGAAAGGAGTTTGGCATCTTTTCATCAAGCACATACCCAATATTTTTTTTTTGAATTGAGAACAATTTTCAATTTCCTCACCCAGTCAGTAAAATTGGGTCTGGTCAAATAATTCTTGTCAAGTATAGAAGCGAGTGGGTTTGTAATCACTATTTTCAGAGTAGTAATACATTTGTTACAGAAAATAAATTGTTAACCATTGTATCTTTCAAAATAACTATTTCATTTTGGCCTTTAAATGAAATAGATCCTCCCACTAAATTTATATTCGAATCCCATACTCCTTAAGGTGGGAAGCGGTAATCTTTGTTGGGTAAAGATTACCAGTGGGGATTGGAGTCCCACCTCACCTAACAGTTATTGGCATCCTATGAACTTAGTGAGTGAACCAACTTGTTCAACGCATCATATGTGAGTCATAATCATAACTTCGGCCTTTAGACCATGAAAGCCTTACCTAATAGTTTTGGCATCATGATCATAGTTAAGTTTAGCCCATCATCTCATGCAAGTATTGAAAGCACAAACGATTCCCTCACCTAACAGTTATTAGAAATCATTTGGCTCCAACCCATAGCATCACATGCATAATGGAGTGGTCCAATATTATGAATAGTAGTTAACCCCCATGTATCCATAGCTAGTCAATTAACCACTATAATATTGGATCAAACCACGATGATGGAAAGCCACGAGTCCGAAACCCATTTCGACTTTATATTATTAATAAGGAGATTTTGGTCGTTATAAACGGTCTCACTTTGCACATTAACCAGTTTAACATGCATGATAACATAAACACAATAAATAAATAGATATCACATAAACATCTATCCTATGTGGTAATCATGGAATTATGGTTAAATGGGTCTTGAGCCAATGAGACCTATTTAACCATTTTAATGTTTTAATAATAGAGACATGCTCTTCACTTCTTCTTGAATCTTTGAACTCTTCAAAGACTGGGCCCATAGAGCTCTTCGGCTTAATGGCTCCTCCAATGGCTCCTCCTCTCTTGTAGCATTTACATAGACAATTGATATACTAAATTATGCTAAAATTACATTTCGTGAAAATAAATATAAAATGAAGGATGACGGGGACATCGAGCCATATCGAGGAGGAGGTGCTAGGGACATCGAGTGCAAGCCAAGCAATTTAGGCAAGCTGTTGGCATCAGGGTTCGTGATCTTTGGCATGGAGATGACCTTTGACAAATCTTAAAGAATCTTGGAAATCTTGGCGTAATGTTTGGCGTGGAGACGACCTTGGATCGAATCTTGAAGAATCTTGGAAATCTTGGCACAATTTGATTATCTGGTCACCAAATATTTGACCAAGTCAAAAAAAAAATTATCTTCTTATTTAGATATTTTCTAGAATATGACGCATTAGATTTCTAGGGCTGGTTTTAGGGTTTGTGTGGCAACTAGAAGGCCTATATTAAGGACTGGCCGACTTTCTTTGGAAGATAGATATATTTTATTTTTGAGGAAAAGAATTGAGAGGTTCTCTTCTACTGTTCTTTTGAGGACTTGACCTTATCAAGATTCTCTCATGATGATCGATTCGACTTCTCGAGCGAGATAGCGAATTCTTTCGCTCATGGCGTCTATAACGTTGGTTGGTTGACACTTGTTCGTCAACAAGTCACGTTCATACCGAGATTGCCAATCACAGGTTCGATTAGAGGTCGAGGTTCGCAATTCGCACCATTCGGGCCTTCATAGAATGATCATTTAAGGCAACTATTCACATCATTTGGTATCAGAGCTTGCTTCTACAAGGTCTATTTATCTTTAATTTTATGTTTATATTCAACAATTTGAGATTTATTGAGCTAGGGTTTCGATTCTAGCCAATTTAGCGATTCGATTGCTTTTGTGCTTTCATACATAGTTGTTTGCTGTTAGTTTTAATTTTTTTCCTAACATCTTAAATTGTATCTGAGTTCATAAAAAAAAAAAGAAAAAAACGAATAAGTTCGTCAAACAAAAGAAGAGAAAGAAAATGCACAAAAAATAAATAGATTCAACAAAAAATAAATAGCCAAACAAAAAAAAATCAACAATGTGACTCGTTTGTTAGTAGACCTAATTGAAACAAAATTAGTAGTGATTTGCGTTTCAATTGGAATTTTGAAAGTTGTACTTGTTGATTTGAAATTGTTACTTGCTAAAACAAAATTAGTAGTAATCTAATCTTGTTTGATTAGTTTGATTGATTGTCATGAGGGGGTTGAGAGACGGGTTTTGAGTCCAATAAAGAGCTTGTGAAAAGAGAATACAAGAGGAAAAAGGCAAGAGTGTGTAAGCTTAATTGAGGGTGGAAAAAGTATAAACTTGAGTTAAGCACGAGGGGAGTGACAAACACCTTGAGAGAAACACGTGAGGGGGTGATTGGTGAGGATTTTTGTGACTAATGTTTACTCGCAGGTCTAAAATATGTCACGTGAAGAAAACATGAATCAAAGGGAGGTTGACTCCATACGAAGGGATGAAGCGCTCGTGAAAAGCGTCCAGCAATTGAGGGCTGTAGTGGAGGAGCTTAGTGGCCGAATGATGGGGAATGGCATGAGGGTTGATGGTGACCGAGAGCTACCTCGGGGAAGGCCGCAACATCAGCGAAACACCCTAGAACATGACATAGAAGGCGGCGGCATTATGATGATGATGAGGCCGACATAGATGATTATCGAGATGCTCAATTTGAAAGGTGGGATGGAGCCCGAGGGTTTAGACACCGAGAAGATAATGAACTTGGCAATATCAAGATGAAGATTCCTTCCTTTCAAGGGAAGAATGATCCTGATGTATATCTAGAATGGGAGAAACGCATGAAGATGGTATTTGATTGCCAAAGATACTTCGAGCTCAAAAAGGTAAAAATTGTAGCTGTTGAATTTACTGATTATGCTATAATTTGGTGGGATCAACTTGTGACTAATAGGAGGCGCAATGGTGAAAGACCGATAGAGACATGGGATGAGATGAAAGCGGTGATGAGGAGGCGTTTTGTACCAAGTCATTACCATCGAGATTTGTTTCAAAAGTTACAAAATTTCACATAAGGCAATAAGAGCGTGGAAGAGTATCACAAAGAGATGAAGATTGCCATGATCAGTGCTAATGTGGTGGAGGATGGTGAGGCCACAATGTCAAGATTTTTGAGTGGTTTGAGCTGAGACATAACAAGGATGGTGGAGCTGTAACACTATGTTGAATTGGAGGAATTGGTGGACAAAGCCATCAAAGTTGAGCGGTAACTGAAGTTGGACTGAAATCATAAGAGTAGAGGAGGTTCAAATCATAATTGGAGATCCAATTGGATGAGAGATGAGAAGCCAAATTGGAGAGTAAACAACACCAAAACCGAAACCTCAAAGGAGAAGGAAAGAGATGGTAAAGTTGGAACAAATCCGGCTTCAGGTAAAGCCGAAAACCCTAACACTAAAACTCGTGAGATTAAATGTTTTAAGTGTTTGGGCAGGGGTCATATGGCGAATCAATGCCCCAATAGGAGGGTGATGATCATGACTGGACATGGTGTTATTGAGTCCGAAAGTGAAAGGGAAGAAGAGGATGATGAGATGCCACTGTTGGAGGATTGTAGTGATGGAGAAGTAGCTATAAAAGGAGACTTATTATTGGTTAGGCATTCTCTTAGTGTGCAAGTAAAAGAGAAGGGGCATCATCAACAAAGAGATAACTTGTTTCATACAAGATGTGTGGTGAATGGTAAGATTTGTAGTTTGATAATTGATGGAGGTAGTTGTGCAAATGTGGCAAGTTGTATTATAGTGGATAAGTTGGGTTTGAAGACGACAAAGTACCCTAAACCTTATAGACTTCAATAATAAAATGATAGTGGTGAGGTGAAAGTGTGAAACAAGTTCGAATCCCATTTGAGATAGGGAGATATAAGGATGAGGTAAAGTGTAATGTTGTACTTACGCAAGCTGGTCATATCTTACATGGAAGACCATGGCAATATGATCAAAAGGTATATCATGATGGGTGTACTAATCGTTATTTGTTGGTGATGAATCAAAAGACTTATACCTTTGTACCAATGACACCTAGTGAGGTGTATCAAGATCAGTTAAAGCTATAACGAGAACCCAAGAGAGAGAGAAAAGGTGAGAAATCCGAGGGCTTGCGTGGTGTGTCTAAGACGCAAGGAAAAGGAGAGGCCGAGAGAAGGATTGTGGTAAAAACCGAGGGAAAAGAAGAGAGCAAAGAAAATAGGCAAAAGAATTTTTATGCAAAATTGAGTGAGGTGAGGAGAGCTTTAGTTCTAGACTAACCGATCCTTGTACTTTTGTACAAGGAGGTTTTGTTTTCTATTAACGATCTTGACCCAAGTTTGCCTAGTCCTATTGTGTCTTTATTGCAAGAATTTGAAGATGTCTTTCATGATGAACTTCCTGGAGGGATACCACTGATTTGAGGCATCGAACATCAAATCAACTTGATTCCTAGTGCACCATTACCTAATTGACCCACATATCGAAGCAATCCCGAAGAGACAAAGGAACTTCAGTGGCAAGTTAGCGAACTATTTGAGTGAGGGTATGTGAGAGAGAGTCTTAACCCGTGCACCGTCCCTGTTTTGTTGGTGCCAAAGAAGGATGAAACTTGGCAAATATGTGTTGATTGTTGAGCAATTAATAATAGTACGGTAAAGTATCGACATCCTATTCCTAGGTTAGATGACATGTTGGATGAGTTGCATGGTTCTTGCATTTTTACTAAGATCGATTTGAAAAATGGCTATCATCAAATTAGGATGAAAGAAGGTGATGAATGGAAAATAGCATTTAAGACCAAGTATGGACTATACGAGTGGTTAGTCATGCCATTTAGATTAACTAACGCATTGAGCATGTTTATGCGACTTATGAATCGTGTTTTGCGTGCTTTTATTGGTCGATTTGTGGTTGTCTATTTTGATGACATCTTGATATATAGCCGAAGCCTTGATGACCATATTAAGCATGTGCGAGCTGTCTTGTAGGTTTTAAGGGCCGAGCAATTGTACGCTAATCTAAAGAAGTTCTCTTTTGTTACTAACAAATTAGTATTTCTAGGATTTGTTGTTAGTGCTAATGGTATACAGGTTGATGAAGAAAATGTCAAAACAATCCGTGAATGGCCAACACCTAAAACCATAGGAGAGGTGCGTAGCTTTCATGGATTGGCGAGTTTTTATCAGCGATCTGTGGGAAATTTCAGCACCATTGCCGCACCTTTGACTGAGGTTATCAAAAGGCATATGGGTTTCACGTGGGGAGAAGAGCAAGAGAGAGCATTTAATTTGCTAAAAGATAAGTTGACTAATGCCCATTTGTTATCTTTGCCGAATTTCAGTGCTACTTTTGAGATAGAGTGCGATGCTTATTGTGGCATCCTAAAATTTCATGACAACCCATGGATATACCATGAACCATGAATAGTTGATGGAAGCGCCATCGGATTATACTATAGCCATTAGACTAATGAATTACAATAGATTAAGGCCGAGCATTTTAATGGACAATTATTCGGTTGGAAATATATTCTATGTCCATGAGTGATCAAGGATTGTACTAAGGGACAAATTGAATGGAAAATTTTTATTCTTGGCCGTGCGCTTTATAAGTTGGATTTATATTTATTTATGTTAGAAAGTTTAAGGCCATATAAATTGTAATTAGGTATTTATATAAGTGGGGATTATATAGAAAAATTGGAGAAGGTGTGGACTGATTTTCTTAAGGCCGAACCAACCCAAAAACCAGCCCACAGCCCCCACCGTTTCCCCCCATTTGGCTGACCAAAAGGCTGGCCCAAGCCCGGCCCAAAGGAGGCCCATCAACTTGCGTGAAAAATGACAAGTGGCGTGAAGGGTGCTCCAAGTGGCTCATGCATGCAAGCTAATGATTACTAATCATGAAGGGGAAGAAAAGAGGAGGGGCGGAGTGAGCAATGGGGAGGAGTTGTCGCGCGAGGGAGAGGAAGAGAGGAAAAGAGAAAGAGAGAAAAGGGAGAAAGCTGAGAGAGAGAGAGAGGGTTCGTGTGGGTGCTTCGGCGAAGGGAGAAGAGGACCGGCCCCGCTGTGCGTGCAACAGCAGCCACCGTCGATGCTGCCTAGTACCGCCGTCGATCGAGCCCACCAAAGCCCCAAGTCACCATTTGCTTACTCGTTTTCGTTGGATCTAAGGCAAGTAGAGTCCGTTAGCCTACATTTTGCTTGCTGTGGTTGTGTGTGAAGTGTAATGGGTGTTGGAGATACTTTGTTTGTGATGATGGATGCTAAAATTCCAGTGAGTGGTGCTAGTCTTCCTAGAACAATCAAGCTGTTGCATGTAAGGACAGTCCGACCCCTTGTGGTTCCGTGAATGTTATAAAATTATACAGTTAGAATTTGATCTTGTGTTACTGATGAAAGTTGTAGATGACATCTCGAGGAGTAACATCCTAAAATTTGAGGAAGAACAGATAAGTATTGGTTGGTGAAACGATTTTTCTCTAAAATGGTTAGATCTGGAAATCGTTACCGAGGGTTAGGGGTAGTTTTGGTGAATGTATCTCATGATCTATAACGAATCTGACTTCTAGTTCTTCATGAAACTTTTTCCTCTAGGTCTTGAATATAACATATCAAAATTTCATAATTTTCTGAGTTGATTTAGGATCGATATCGAATTTGTGAATAAACCTGTGCAATGGTGATGTTTGAAATTTTAAGGCTGCAATGCATGAACTGCAGTGACTCGTATAAAGCTCTTTTGAATGGTGTTCTTCATGAAACCTTTTTCTCTATATCTTGTTTATAACATGTTAAATTTTCAGAATTTATTGAGATTGTTTACTAATTGTTCCAGAATTTTTATTAAAGAAGTGCATTCTGCTTTATCCGAAAATTGTTCTATTTTCAAAAACAAATTAATTGCTCTATGAGATATGATATCTTAGGTTGATATTTGTACTGCATATGTGGTGATATTTGTACATTTCATATGACATCAAAATTGATGAGATTTATAAATTTCATGAAACTTTTAGCATAATTGCATCAAATGGTATCTTCCAAAATGATATATATATATATATATATATATATATATATATATATATATATATATATATATATATATGTTATGATGATAATACTATCGGAGGTGTGAGCCGGCGATGCCTCGGGAGTGTCGGGATGCTCGGAGGTGTGTGCCAGATGTCCTCGGGAGTGTCGGGATGCTCGGAGGTGTGTGCCAGATGTCCTCGGGAGTTTCGAGATGCCTGGAGATATGTGCTAGATGCTCGGAGGCATGTGCCGAATGGCCTCGTGATGCCAATTGGGGTGCGAGATGCCTGGAGGTGCGTGCCGGATGCCCGGAGGTGTGTGTCGGAGGTTCCTCGCGATGCAAAGTTGGGAGCGAGCGATATATGAGGGATGCAAACACTAGTCCCTGGAAGAAAAATGAGATCCTTTTGAAAATTAAAATGGGAATTGAATCATGCGCATGTGTGTGCACGTATGGCATGATGCATGAATTGCCTATGAAATTGAGTTGGTACTATTTGGCATTGAGAATGTGATCATGAAGGTATTGAATGGATCTCATGGGGATATATACATGATTGTATGGACGATATGAATCATGCGCATGTATGTGCATATGGCATGGAACATAAATTGCCTTAATGAATGAACCTCATGGAAATACAAACATGATTACATGAATGATATGTGCATTTCAAACGAAAATTGTGGTTGTCCTGCCTGTTGCATTACGTAGTTTGATGGATCTTTACTGTTGAGTGGTTGTACTCACCCATTTTGGGGATTAACATTTTAGATTGAGAGATGCCTCTGTCACCTGTCATGCGTGGTACATTTTATGGCTTACCGTCTGATGTTGAGGTCGAGTGCTCGGAGCACCCCTGCATTGGTGTTCATGGTCTGGTGTTTATCCGTGTTCGTGTTTTGGTTATGTATGATGTGGGCCTACCTAATAGCCCTGTAGTCCAGGAGTTCTTGTCCGTCCATGTTCGTCACGATGGGCGGATGATGGGGATGCTGCTGCCACCACCGGCCGATGCATCGGGCTGGGTGTAATTACAGCGTGTGACTGGTCGAGGTTGACACTTTTTGGATGGCTGACACTGGGATGATGGATTGATGTATATGTCTGATGTAGAGTCAGGATCTTTTGGGTTATAGCCTTTTGTTGTATCGACTCGTTATGTCCATCAAAGTATGTAAATAAAAGTGGTTCGGCATTAGCTTATATATATATATATGAAATGTGTAGTTGGTGTGCATTGCATTGTATTAATTAGTTCGAGTACGGGTTAGGGAGATGTCGAGTATGCTTCCGTTATATGAATTACGCTGGGACCAATTGAGATGATATAAACCCCTAGGATTTATGGACCCACTACAATTCAAATGGTATCAGAGTGACATGTCATTAGGACAAGTGAAAGGTAAGCGAACTGTGGCGACCCTAGTGGATTGGGGGCCGTGTCGAGGGGTGCCACGCTTATGGTACAGGAATTGGAGCCGTGTTGATGCAAGGAGGGCGTCCCATAGCTTATTTCAGTGAGAAATTGAGTGGAGCAACATTGAATTATCCTACCTATGATAAGGAGATATATGCTTTAGTGTGAGTTTTGGAGACTTGGCAACATTATTTATGGCCGAAGGAGTTTGTGATCCACACCGACCACGAGACCTTGAAGTACTTGAAAGGGTAGCAGAAGTTGAATAAAAGACATGCCAAATGGATGGAGTTCGTCAAGACTTTTCCATATGTGATTAAGTACAAGAAAGGTAAGGAGAATGTGGTAGTTGATGCACTTTCTCGAAGGTATGTGATTCTAACTACTTTAGAAGCAAAGTGTCTAGGTTTTGAGCATATCAAGGGCATATATATTGATGATGATGACTTTGGGAGAGTATTTGAAGCATGTGAACATACTGCATTTGATAAATTTTATAGGCATGAAGGTTATCTTTTCCATGAAAATAAACTATATTTGCCTAAGTGTTCTTTGCGTGAATTGTTGGTGTGAGAAGCGCATAGTGGTGGTTTAATAGGGCATTTTGGCATTAATAAGACTTATGAAGTATTGCATGAACATTTTTATTGGCCACATAAGAAGAGAGATGTCACACGTGTCTGTGAGAGATGCATTGCTTGTAAGTAATCGAAGTCTACAATTAAACCGTATGGCGTGTATACACCATTACCTATTCCAATGCATCCTTAGACTAATATTTCCATGGATTTTGTGTTAGGATTGCCTAGGTCTAAGTATAGTAGAGATTTTATTTATATGCTTGTTGATCGGTTTTCAAAGATGACTCATTTTATACCTTGTCATAAAACTGATGATGCATCTCATGTGGCTGATTTGTTCTTTAGGGAGGTTGTACATTTGCATGGCATGCCTAGATCAATTTTTCATATTGAGATTCTAAATTTCTTAGCTACTTTTGGAAAACATTGTGGGAAAAACTAGGAACAAGGTTGTAATTTTCTACTACTTGTTATCCACGGACCGATGGTCAAACTGAGATAGTTAATAGAACTTTAGGGGTATTGTTGCGTGCTATAATTAAAAAGAATATAAAATCTTGGGAAGATTGTTTACCACATGTTGAGTTTGCATATAATAGAAGCATGCATTCTGCTACTAAATTTACACCATTTGAGATTGTCTATGGTTTTAATCCGTTAACTCCGTTAGATTTAACCCCTTTACCTATTGATGAGCGTATGGATTTAGATGGAGCAAAGAAAGCCGAATTTGTCAAGGCGTTGCATGAGAAGATGCGCACAAATATTGAGTGCAAGACTAAGTAATATGCAAGGCAAGCCAACAAAGGGTGCAAGGAAGTGGTGTTTGAACTCGGCGATTGGGTTTGGGTTCATATGCGCAAGGAGCGATTTCCTGAGCATCGACATTATACGTTATTACCATGAGGGGATAGACCATTCATGGTGTTGGAAAGAGTTAACAATAATGCCTATAAGCTTGATCTTCCAAGTAAGTATGACGTTAGTGCTACATTTAATGTTTCTGACTGGACTCTTTTCGATGCAAGTGATGATTTGAGGGCAAATCCTTTGCACGGGGGAGGGAATGATGTGGACATCGAGCCATATAGAGGAGGAGATGCTAGGGACCCATAGTCTATTTCGATTGGTTCAATCACTCGAGTGCGGGCCAAGCAATTTAGACAAGTTGTTGGCATCATGGTTTGTGATCTTTGGCGTGGAGATGACCTTGGATCAAATCTTGAAAATCTTAGCGTAATTTTTGACGTGGAGATGACCTTGGATTGAATTTTGAAAAATCTTGGAAATCTTGGCACAATTTGATTATCTATTAACCAAATATTTGACCGAGTCAAAAAAAAAATTATCTTCTTATTTAGATATTTTCTAGAATATGACGCATTAGATTTCTAGGGCTGGTTTTAGGGTTTGTGTGGCAACTAGAAGGCCTACATTAGGGACTGGTCGACTTTCTTTGGGAGACATATATATTTTATTTTTTAGGAAAAGAATTGAGAGGTCTCTTCTACTGTTCTTTTGAAGACTTGACCTTATCAAAATTCTCTTATGACGATCGATTCGACTTATCGAGCGAGATAGCGAATTCTTTTGCTCGTGGCGTCTATAACGTTGGTTGGTTGACACGCATTCGTCAACAGGTCACGTTCATACTGAGATTGCCAATCACAGGTTCGATTGGAGGTCGAGGTTCGAAATTCACACCATCCGGGCCTTCATAGAATGATCTTTCCACAATGATTCACATCAAAGGACGCAGCCTCCATTTAATAATTACAACCAAAAAAAAAAAAAAACTGTAATCATCATACATTCATCAATATAACAATCATAATGATGAGGGCTTTTTCCATGATCACCACCCTACCTTCCGAGCCATAAATTCAAAATTTAAAGCTCCGGAAGGCATAAATAAAATTATGTACTTAATCAAATTTAAAGCTGAACAACGCAAACGATGTCAAGAAATCAAAATCGATGAAACAAATTTTACAAACATGATTTCAAATGGAAGTTGTGTTGTCATCTTTAAATTCACAATCGCAAATCATTTGCAGAATATAAATGCAAAGTATAACAAGTTATTGATTTTTGATTCAAAATTGATTTAGTTCCAATTTTTGCTTAGTTGATTAAATTTATCACATAAAATTAATCAACTTCTATTGGCCACATAAGAGCAAGAGATTCTCTTAACAAAAATAAATGGGCCATTAGAAAACAAAAATATCTATGAATTATAAATCAATTAAACACACAAAAAATGCCTAAGGTTGGCTCTAGTACCATTGTTGGGGTTTCATGAATTATGTATAGGCAAAATTAACGTAAACACAACGGAAACAAAGATGCAATATTTCTATACGTGTATCTCCAGAGGCGTTGTTCGTGAATTTCAATAAAAAATCTGAATATAAAAAAGGAGTTAAACGAATTACCTCTCGAAGTGTGCTTTAAACAAATTGGTTTGGATGTTCTTCAATTTGAGCTCCACGAACGTTGGACCTCTAGTTCAGACACACCACCAACAGACGGCGAATGGAAGAGAGAACTTGCAGATAATCACTACTATGATTGTGCTTGCAATCTCATGGAGACAATCCTCTGTATCCTTGATATTTTAGCCACGGCCCGAATGAGAGAGAATTCCTTTTTCTCTCTTGCGTACACCAACACACAAAAACACACTTTTTAGCAACCGTTGCTTATGTCCTCCTTTTATCCGGCATGTAAAAATGCCCTACAATTAGCAAAGGTTACTGATTGTGACAATCGGTAACCGTTGCTACATGTGGAAAACCATCCCACAATCAGCAATGATTGTTGATCGTGGGACGATTAGCAACCGTTGCTGATCGTTCATGCATGATGGTTAGCAACGGTTGCTGACCATTATGCCATGCACTTTAAAAAAAAAAATCAAAAACACGCACATGTGATGTGCGTTGCACATTGCTGACCGTGTGCACATTTTAATTAATTAAATAAATGAATAAATAATCAATAAATCAATCCCTTTTTTTAATTTTATAAATAAAAAATGAAAGGACATAATCTTTATGTGTGCATTTGGGGTACATTAACATATATCCACTTTGGGCATGCGTGTGCATCATATGCACGTAGGCTCATGGCTATAATATAAATTAAATTAAATCTCATTTAATTTAATTTTAGGTTGACTCAATTCGATTGCAGTAATTGCAAACACATTTGTGACATTATTTCTCTCTTGTTCCACGTTATCCTAATTGTTTATGGTGTGTGACATCCCTAGATTCATGACTAAGTTGGTAGTAAGACTTGTACTAAAAAATTAGTACTCCCAAAATAATTAATTATCCCGATTAATCTTTGGGTCTTACAAGCCATGATTGACATCTAGCAATATGTCATGGCTACCTCGATAGTGTGAATGTTTTAAGAACATAATGAACCTGTCAGCTTTGGCTATAGTATAATTCACCCTTTGTCTTACTATGTCCCGATCAAATAAAGACCATGGAATATTTGTGAAGTTACCATTTCGATTATATGCACAAATCTGATTGACATGCATTTTATTCGAGACAAATAATTTATTCTCAAATTCAACCTTGGCCAAGGATTTCAATGCATTGTCATGATCAAATTGCATAGGACATCATTATTATACCTTGCATATAACAAAGAGACGGATTCCATATTGTGCACACGTGCAACTTCGTATGAACAAACTATGACTATCAGGTATAAAGACGGATCAATGACCTGGCATTTTCTGCACCTGTGAACCATAGTTGTTCGACACACAAGTTAACACTGTGTCTCAGGTCTAAGGATTATTTACACAAGAAGCATGAACAATTAGACACTGACCATGTTAAAAGCTTCCATGTCGCTAATCGTTCTATATGTGTCACGTTCAATGAACTTGTCTGGTACAAACACCTATGTTCTAACTCAGGCATCACAATACCCAATGACTTGCGACCCATCATTTCTCTACGTATCAAATACTTAATCGTGATGTTAAGAAAGCAGGATTATTAATATCCACTCAATAAGCCATCGACCGAGAACGGTTTAAAGATTCAGTCTAAATATGAACCCGTCACATATATTCTTAACGTCTCAAGAATAGGTCTAGTCACAACTGATCTTATGAAATCATTCATAAATATAAAATAATTGGACAAATGAATGAGTACATCACTGTCATTAATTAAATAATAATAATGATAATACAACTGAAATCCCTAACATGTAACTATTACATGGTAGCTTTAGGGCATACCTCCAACACAAGCTTCCACATATGCTAGGAGAAATCCTATCTCCTCTAGCATGACAATAGCTTCCAAAGCTGATGAGAGACTTCCATGCCTATAAGTCTGAAGGATAAAATAGTGAAACAATAAACTTAGTAAGTAAAATTCGTAGTTCTCTACCAGGAGAGCATCTCATTGTGAAAGTCTAGCAAGTATAACACTTGCAAAAAATGTTGATGTCGGATCAATAGTAAACTTATTGCTACACCTTGATTATATGTAACCCACTTTCAACTTACCAAACAAGCTTATCAACAGCACATAGTAACATGCACAATAAGTTCATTAACTATATCAAATGGTTCTTCTATACTTTCAAGGGCTTCTAGCGTCAAGATGGGCATTCAGCTTCAAGCTAGGCATCCCATACTTTCAGAGGCTTTCTGTCAACTAGGGCATCCCGTTCTCATGAACAAGGCATCGCCACCAATCTTATGTGGTGACGAGCGCTTTTTCCACTCTAAGTTCATACACAAGTGCATTACATATGCCGATTCTTATCTTTCTTTTTAACTAACTTATAAATGGCCTAAATGTGTGCTCATTCATGCATGTTTGACATGAATTTTTGTACTGCACTAACAAACATGTCGGGAACAACCCTTAGTTCGTGACTTGAACTGATCACTTTACATCGATCCCCACATAGATGAAGGCTTTGAAATGGCACACCTCAATGCTAATTCAAGACCTTGAGGCTTGGGTACATGTCGCTTTCGTGAAGATTCTAAGCTCGATGGACCTTGGTTTCGACCCGATATGAACATACTTCGTGCCATGAATGACCCTTGGTTCGTGGCTTGATTCAACGCTAAGCGCAAAGTCACTACGCCAAATCGAACTATAGGATTGGCACGCTTTAATGCCTTACCAAGACCTCCTAAGCCTAGGTGATCCTCATGTCGATCAAGACTTGGAATTAACATGCCTCAATGTCGATCCAACACCTTGTGGTCTGAGATGGTCCTTAACTAGTATGCTATTTATGCCGATCCAAGGCCTTATGGCTTGGGCGACCTTGCCTCGTGATGAACTCAACCCAAGCGAATGTTCGCTTCATTCCGAACATGACTGACTGAAGCACATGACCAAGCACAATTGTAAGTAAAGCCAAATAAAAGATTCCACATACTACACACGGCTTGATGGGTGAGAACCTAACTAGCCTTAACAATGGGATCTACCCTCCTAGAGGAGAAAGAGGAATCTTACTTACCTAGATGAACCTCGAGAACTACCCTAAATGACTTGATGAGGGGCAATGGTGTGAGGTCGATAGAAAGGGAAAAAAAAAAGGGAAGGATGGTGCGTGAATGGCAAGGGAGCTCAAATGGTGGAAATGAATGAGGGGTCCTCTTATTTGTAGGCCTCATCCTCTTAGATTTTTATGCGAGCTCATGATTACACCTAGATGACAAGTCGGCCTCTCTATCCTCTTGAGTTGATGCCTATGTCCCTTGGTGTTCGCTTGTGATTAGTCCACCTATTGGCTTGCTTTCCAATTGTATCATCCTCGATTCTAAGCCATACAAATAAGGTATGAAGGTTGATCATAGGAATCAATGACATAAACCTTGGATGGACCAAGGCATGACATGTTCAGCCATGGACTCAGTCCACCCGACTGAGATTGGTTAAGGCAAATAACCAACACTAACTTCGTGGTTTATTTTAAGACATCAAATGGACCGATTCTAATTGAAAATGGTCATGGACAAGTTTAAGAGGGCTACCGACTTAGGCACACTCATTTGGTTAAAGTTTAGTAAATTTTGGCATGAACCTTGATTCTCATAGAACCGTCGATTGTGTACAAATATGAATAGCTTTCCCACTAGGTGACACCCTATGTTAGTCTCATGATTGCCTTGGATGAGATTTTGACATAAATCAATTAATGTAGGGATGAATCATTGGACAAGTGTCACACGTCCATCCTTATCCATGTAAATGCCACATGTCCACTTCAAGAGAGAATGAGAAAACTTACTTCTTAAGTAGCTCGGCAAAAATATCTAGGCCTCATTTAATGATTTTGGACATTAGTTCATTAATGACTATGATGAATCATCAACTTAGGTGTCCTCTAGAATCTTAGGTAAATCTTAGGGTGTGATGGCCCTAAATTATAGCCTTGGTGAACAAATCAAGAACTAGCAAATTAGAAGAGGACATGATGCATCAAAAGGCTGATGTGTTTCCTTAGGCACTATAGGCAATAACGAACCTAAGATGAGCCTTGGAGAACAAGTCAATATGTGAACCAATCACAAGTGAACACCAAGGGACTTATGAGGATAGATAGGCCAACTTGCTTCTTAGGTGTAATCATGAGCTTGAAATAAAAATCTAAGAGGAGGAGGCTTATAAATAGGATGTGCCATCCACACATTTTAAGGCTTGGCCTTTCTCTCTTTTCCTCTCCCTTCCTCTCCTCTCTTTCACGTCCTTCTCTTCCAAGCAACCCTAGAAGCCAACCGACCACCAAAGAAGCAACTTAAAGCTAGGTCAAAAAAGTAGTAAGTAGACTTTTCTAACTCTTTGATAAGGCGATGTGCTACGCATATCGATTTAGGATCTTGTCATCGCTTGCTTGTGTTTGCTTGCATGTTGTGCTTGTTGCGTCATGTTGTTACTTGGGACAAGCATCAGGTTGATGCCCAAGCCAAGGAAAACGATTCTAAGTCAAGGCCATGAGCTCAAATCACATCCGGCATGAGTCTAGTTTAATAGGGCACAAATTTCATTGATTCACTTTGTATGGCACGCTTTCGGGCCTTTCATTCGGCTAATGATTCAAGATAACAAACTAGATTGATTGATGCTTGAACGTATGGACACACAATGGACTTTTATTGCCGACGTTGGGGTATGCTGGGTCGTTGCCTGGGGTAAAGCCTCGGATGTCATCCCGATATTGAGATCGTGGACAATACCGGCCCAAGTGAGGTCGATGCTTGGGGGTCACCTTGTAGCCATCCTGATTATGAGATCAAGACAATGTCGGTTGCCAAGGGGGGACTAATGCCTAATTGATATCGGATGAGTTGATGGATTTCAACTAATTGAACTGATTGAAATAAACAGAAAGTTCACGTGTGGTTCATGACTGATGCATGTGTGATGCCTGAATTGATGCTTGCACCGATACTAGAATTGAGGCTTGCAAAAGTTGGGTTTTTTTTTTTTTTATATGTACTGTTAAGTCCTTGCATCAATTTAAGCATATGTTTGCATCAGGTTACTTAGTGCTTGAATGAGTTTTATGTGATGCACGCATCCCTTTTAGTGACTAGAATGATCGTAAGCCACGAATCATTGGAGGGCTTGTTTTTATGCACTAACTCCTTATCTTTGATGCTTGAAAGCACATAGCTGATTGAGAGCCCTTCATATGCATAAGCAAGGCAAGGCACGAACATTGGTATTGATTAGCGATCGACAAGTGGGTGGTGATCTTGTATCTGAGGATCGATAGTGAGACATGCTCCTATAGGAGAATTAGGGATTTCTACTTACTAAGTCATCAACTCACTTTTGTTGTTTTCAGCATTTCGAGTGTAGGATAGGTGAACTAACCCTACTGCCCATCCGTCCTGATCTTCGAATTAATATGGTTACTACCATGACAGATATAGTAGACTTAGAAGAGGATGTCACTTACCGGAAGTATATTACCACTATATGGGTCCAAGAAGCGGTAGACACCTTGGTTCCCCATGTATAGGAGGCTTAGTGCCTCAATTTTTATGGTGACATTTTAGGTCCCATCCGAAGCCTCGTCCTTCTAGTGGATCCTACGGGAGCATCATAGAAGAAGGGCTAAGATAGCAGCCATTTTGGAGGAGCTAGGCTACCCCAACCTTTTAATCGTCAATGTGTGGTAATGAAGATAAGTAGCCTAGGACTAAGAGGGGCATATAATCATAATAACTTTTTATATGTGTATATATGTATGAATATATGTTGCTTTTATTTGCTTGGCTTGTATACATGTTGCTCGACTTTCACGTTTGTTTGTGTACCAAGATTGTTTTTAATTCGCTTCCATATGTACTTAATCAAAGATAAAATATTTTTGGATGCTGACCCATCGGGTCACGCTCTCATACTAGAGGTGGGGCGAGAGTGTGACACCAAGACTCAATTTAAGCTCATGATGTGCCTATGGCTTTAAGGGACACATAAGCCCCTTTGATGCCTAATGTCTTCTTCTAATTGGTTGGCCCTTGCCTTGTTCACCAAGGCTATACTTTAGGGTCATTATGATCTAACATTTTAGGGGACACCTATACTTATGAGTCACCATCGTCATCATTACTTAGCCAACTTTTTCTAAAAGCAAGATTTTCTAAAAGCAAGATCTTAGGTGTAATGATGACCAAATCTTTAGAGGACACCTAAGTCTATGACTCACCATCTTCATTAATAACTTGGATATGGGCAATCATGAGGTTTGGATACTTATTACATGTCAAGAACTTGCTCTCCAAGCATTTTAGAGTCTTCTATTATGTTTTCTTTTTACCGGGCTACATAAGTACTTGATTTATTATTAAAAGAAGAAATCATCATGAACAGGTGGAACTCTAAGAAGTTAAGGTGGCCTCTAGACCATCGGATAGCCATAATTTGCCCCAAAGTATCTCATTTTTATTGGGACATTTGGCATGGATCCCTTAATTAATTTTCAAGGCAAATCTTTGGTAATTATTACCAAATCTAGAAGGATCCATCAAAAATGGTGAGTCATCCTCCTTTGTAAAGAAGATATGGTATTCTAGAAGCTTCTCTTTTATCCATTTCCAAGCAATATGGCACCCATGGGAAATAGGCCATTGGAAGTGTAACCGAAACTGGGCAAGGGCTTTTTGTGTAAATCCTCTGACGACCATTCCGACATACCGAGGTTCGTGGTAAAGCCATCCTCGATGTAGTTATCATAGGCAAAGTTTGCCTTATCGGCTAGGTTAATGGCCCTCATCGTGAGCTTAATGGTCAGGCTTCAAACCAAGTAGGCGATCCCTTGGCCAATCCGCAAGCCAGTCCCTCTAGCCAGTCCTTAGGCTAGTCTTTGGGCCAGTTGACTAGTCTCATGACCGGTCCTATGGCCAATCTAAGGTCCTACGCCACAAGTCATGGCCAATATGAATTTGCATCACGTTCAGTTTATTCAATCCGTGGTCCGTTATCAGTTGTCATGTAATCGTGTAGGGTTGACCAATCTATCTCAATTCATGGTCGCATTAGATCGATTCATGGTCATTGACGACTAGTGCAATGACAGGGCAGAATCAACCATGAACGATACATTAATCAAGTGGAATCAAGCAATGACAATCTGTCGATCCATGATGGTAAGTGATCATCCCACAATGATCCTTATGGCTTAATAACCTTTCCATGGTTGAACAATCTAGGACCAATCTTATGGTTGCCAATTCCCGAATGGGCTAATTGATTCATGATCGACTTTTGAGCCGGCTCATGGCCTAGTGTCACCATTGATTTACCGATTCTTAGCCTATTAGTCAGGATCAAAAGAATGGTCGAAATCAACGATGTTAGATAGTTCTTGCTGCTTGCGATGGATTGGGAATAGTTGAAACAGGGTTAAACGTCAATGACATTATGCATGGGCTATATGAAATTAAAAGCATGCTGTTATTGTTCATGGTATTGTATGAATGTATGTGAGATAGCTAGTATAAGCACCTAGAGGGGGGTGAATAGGTGTAAAAATAGTTTCTCGTGATAACTGAGCAATACTAAATAGAAAATAGAAAGGAAGTTTGCCTTTTGTTAACAAAACGAATTATGATCAAAGTAAAAGAGAGTAAGGAAGAGAAAATGAACACATAAATTATAGTGGTTCGGCTTATTCCAAGCCTACGTCCACTCTTCCGCACTGACAGCCCACCGGCTGGATTTCACTACGAACAAAAGAGTTGTTACAGCAAAGCTCTCCCTTGATTCCACAGTGTATATACTCTACCACACTTCCTCAAGGTTTCTCAAAGATATAGACTCTCTTTTGCGTACAAGATTTCGCTCAACAAATGAATTAACTAAGAACAAAGAGCTTCAGACTTTGGAATTCTTCTATCACGCACACACTCAAAACAACTGGAACGTCTTCCTTATTTACTCTTTCATGCCATCATACCCGTTGACACTTACCAAAGGAATTCCTCCAATCTACCCGTTGGACAGAATCAATTAGGAAGATCTTCGAGCTATTTAAGGAACATGACGATAGCCCATCAATGTTGCTCACCCATACAATCAGGATCTTGGTTTCCATAAGTAAAACGTTCCAAGTATACTTCGCCAATCAATGGATCCATAATCCCTAAATCAATCTTGATTTGAATAATGGATTCCGACATGCTATATCCAGCGAAGAGATCTTCTCCAGTCGATAAAGTCAAATCCTTAATGAAACATCCAATTCTGGATAAGTCTTCTTCGACAGACTAAAAACTGTCAATGAGGATAGACTTTGAATCTTGAGTCTGGCAGTCCGGAGGTCTTCAGACTTTGATGAAAGAGTCTACAAGTCATCAGACTAGACTGATGGAAACGTTTTGTCAGATTCAAAGCACCCAAGGAATATTTCACCAACAATCTCCTCATTTTTTATGGTGACAAAACTTTCCTGCAATTTGGATATCTTTGACCTGCAAAACATTACTCAAGCAAATATGGATATCTCACATAGATAAATGGCTTAATAACACTAGAATCTGCATCCACAAAAGGTAGATTAGTTCTTTAAATAAGCAAAGCCATGAGATATCAATAGTGCTTAAGATAAACAAACATTCAAACAGTCAAACCCAAATCCAGTCCAAATCCAAACAACCAAACACAAAAGTCAAGTCAAAACATCATAAAAGTCAAGATTTCAAAAAAAATTCTAATCAAATCTGCACCACATCTCTCCCCCTTTTTGTCATCATTAAAAGGGTTGAGATGAAAAGAAAACGGAATTTAAGATTGCTTGGGAACACGAACAAGCTGGAAATCTCCCATTGACTGGACAATGCCTTACAGCTTTTTCAAGTCCTCCTTCAGTTGCGCCACATCTTCACCCTTAGCATTTGCTTGAACTTGAAGAGCAAGGGCTTGAATTTGATCATTCAAAGAAACTGAAGAAGCTTGACTTGTAGTTTGCAAGTTTTGTACTTCGCATCCCAGAGCATATATTTGACCCCGCATCTCTAAGAGAACATAAAAAATTCTGCGAAAATATGCTGAATTATCAGTCTGAATATTGGCTTCTGCACGATTAGATGGTGTAAAGGCAGATGATGGTAAATCAGCATAGTCACGCAGATTAGGTGATGAAACATCATGTCCCTCCTTAAGAAATTTAGATGCATAGATGTCCTCTGGATCTGCTGGAGAGCGGCTTACTCCTTCACTGGTAGCAGGGTATGAGGACATTCCTCTTTTCTCGGGATCTCCCCCTGTTTCCATGCCTTCAGGTGGAGAACAATGTTCCTCATGCGCTGCTTCCACTTGATCTCCTCTCTCCTCTTCTTCTTCTTCAATTCTTTCCTCCTCTTCATCTCCTTCTTCTGCTTCTTTCTCCTCTGCTTGTCTTTCCTCTGCCTCCAAATTTTCTCTTTCTCTAGTCTCTCTGTTGATTCTGGAACAGAACGACTCAAGTTCTTCAATGCAATTGCAGAAATGGTGATATCATCCTCATCATTTTCATCCTCAATGATGAGAGCTCTTCTTTTCTTGGATGAAGCAACCATGGGCTCCTTCCCTTTTTTCTTTGCAGCCGAAGAGATTTGATGAGTCTTGACAGGGGTTTTCTCATTGAATTTCTCCAACGCCTTGTTGAGTTCCTTCAGACGCATTTTGGAGACCATTTTCAGTCCCACCACCATTTGATTGCACGTTCGAACACAAAGAATTCGGGGAGGCTGAACGTTCAAATGTCTGAATAACTTGGTCATAAGAGCTGGATAAGGAAGTTGACCCTTGTCCTTCACCACTGCCCTGTATATGTGGAACATAATAGTGTGTGAAAGAGAGAATTTTTTTCCCAACATTGATGGCATATATCAACTTTGCCTCCGAGTTTGAAACGTCGGTCTTTGAAGTAGATTTTGGTCTGAGGCAATTAATCACAATCTTGTGAAACAGAACGTTGGTCGCATTCATTCTCATATAGGAAATCTTTCCCTCTGTCCTTCTATCTTGAACAAGCTCCAACGTTGCACGAGAGATAGACACACTAATAGGTTGATATCTCCCTCTTTCAACCCCAATTGCATCAGCCAATGTATTCATGTCAACCACATAATCTTGATCTCGAACACTAAAAGAGAATTTATTCGCATCCAAGAAACTGAGATTTGAATAGAAATAAGCAGTAAGTTCAGCATACGCTTCGATAGATTCAGAACAAAACTGTTCAAGTTGAAGAAGACTGAATTTCTCTCGCAGATTGACATTCACAGAGTCAAGAAAATCAAAATCCACACTTCTAGGGTTTATTACCCCATGCTTCAGCAACTTAGAGTACAGTTGCTTGTGTTCCTCCGATCGAAACAAGTCTGTCCTTTTGCTCCGAATTTTTGCCGCAACACCCATTCTCGGTTTAAACTGACTGTACATCCTATCATCATCATTCCCATCTAGTTGATTAAATCCTCCAACCCGTGGATCACTTGGGATATTAGCAAAGGCTTCTTTCGCCGACCTCGCAGGGGCAATTCTCAAACGTTCCATTGTGCGTAAAAAGAATGTTTCATTTCTATACCCTTTGTCTTTCAGAAATTCATCGATGTGGTTCAAAGGAGTACCACCCTTCTTCAAAGCACGATAAAGCTTGTAGGTAAAAGAGGGCTCATGAATTCTTACAAGTTCTGCGTCTTCGATTATCTCTTCCTCTTCTCGATGTACAACATCTTGAGGTCTAGAGGGAGGAGATGGACACTGCTGAGAATGTTGAGGACTCTGTCTGATTAAAAGATTCTTCTTCTTCGGTTAGATCAAAGTGCGTAGGCCCCTCACGCATTTGCTGTGGTCCCCTGTTCGCGATTCTTGAAGACTTTCTTTGGAAAGACATTTTTCACAGTCTTTGAGAGATTTCAAACTTGTTTTCCCAAGAAAGATGACAACTTTTCGAGGATTAAACAAGAGAAGAAGACAGAAATGGAAGATCGGTGCTCTTTTAGGGTTTTTGAGAGTAAAGCGAAGAGGAACCAACAGTATATAAGACAGTCGAAGAGAGACATACGGAACGTCATAAAAGAAAGTATAAAGATGCCTTTTAAAAAATAACTGCCGTTTTCAAAAAAATTAGATAACTGTCATTTAAAAATTAACCCATTTTTCGAAAAAGAAAGATTGCAATAATCACGTAAATTAAAGATAGCAATAATCAATTACGGGTTGATGATCGTACATTTTCGAGATGAGATTCGAGAGATAATAAAGTAAAATAACTTACGAAAGAAAATATTGATCGTCTAAGTCTGGGTATCTTTAGACTTTCAGTCCTAGGTCTGAATTTCCTCAGACTTTAAGAATTTGAGTATGGAACGAATAGCTTCAAATTGATTTTTCTCCAAAGGCTTTGTAAAAATGTCCACCAGTTGATTTTTTGAGTCAACAAACTGAATCGAAACTTCTTCATTTTGAACATGATCTCTAATGAAGTGATGTCGAATCTCTATATGTTTTGCTCTTGAGTGAAGAATTGGATTCTTAGTGAGATTGATTGCGCTAGTGTTGTCATACTTAATCTCCGTGCATGAATCTTCAATTCCAAAGTCTCTTAGCTATTGTTTTATCCACAGAATTTGTGAACAATTCCCAAGAGCTACATATTCTGCTTCTGCTGTAGAAAGAGCTACAGTACTTTGCTTCCTTGAAAACCAAGATACTATCCTACTTCCAAGTAGTTGACAGGTACCCAAGGTGCTCTTTCTATCAACTCTGCATCCGGCTAGGTCTGCGTCTGAGTATCCAAGAAGAGTAAAGTCTCCTTTTTTAAGATACCAAAGACCAAAGTCTGAAGTTGATGCAATGTATTTGATAATATGCTTTGCAGCACTAAGATGAGATTCTTTAAGGTCTGCTTGAAATCTGGCACAAATGCAAACACTAAACAAAATGTTAGGTCTAGAAGTAGTAAGATAAAGAAGTGAACCAATGATACTCCTGTATAACTTCTGATCAACTTTCTTTCCTCCTTCATCTTTGTTTATCTTCAAGGAACTTGACATTGGTATATCAGCCTTTTTGCAATTTTCCATTCCAAACTTTTTGATAAGATCATTAGCATATTTTTCTTAATGAATAAAAGTTTATTCCTTCAGTTGTTTCACTTGAAGCCCGAGAAAGAATGTTAGTTCACCCATCATGCTCATTTCAAATTCATCCTGCATAGACTTAGAGAATCTCTTGCACAGACTTTCATTAGGGGATCCAAAAATAATATCATCAACATATATTTGAACAAGTAGAAAACTTTTGCTTTCTCTTTTGATAAACAATGTAGTGTCTACTTTGCCTTTGACAAAGCCCTTTTGAATTAAAAACTTACTCAACCTGTCGTACCAAGCTCGAGGTGCTTGCTTTAAACCATATAAAACCCTTTTCAGTATGAATACAGAGTCTGGTTTCCTTGGGTCTTTAAAACTGGGTGGTTGTTCCACATAGACTTCCTCTTGGATAAATCCATTTAGGAAAGCACTTTTGACGTCTATTTGGAATAACCTGAAATTCTTATGACAAGCAAAAGCAAGTAATAATCTAATTGCTTCTAACCTCGCTACTGGTGCATAAGTCTCATCATAGTCTATCCCTTCTTCTTGCGTATATCCCTTGGCCACAAGTCTTGCTTTGTTTCTTACGACCTTTCCTTTCTCGTTCATCTTGTTCCTGAAAACTCATTTAGCTCTAATAATAGATTTACCTTTCGGTTTAGGAGTCAATTCCCAGACATCATTAATACTGAATTGCCTGAGTTCTTATTGCATAGCTTCAATCCAGCTTTCATCAAATAAAGCTTCTTCTATACTTTTGGGTTCTATTTTAGAAATAAGAGCCATAGCACTAGACTCTTCACACATTTTGGATCTTGTGCGAATTCCTTCATTAATGTCGCCAATAATGAGATATTTGGGATGACTGGACTTATGCTTCCAGTTGCTGGTTGATTTGTCAGATTGTTGATCTTTTTCTTCATTTGAATCTTCGACAATCATTTGTTGCTAGTCTTTTGAAGTCCGAGCTGCTTCTGAAGATTTAGACTTTGTAGAGTCTGGAGCAGGTTCAGATTCTTCAAGATGAGTCTGAATAGATTCATTTTGCATAGAATCTTGGAATTCGACATTCATTGATTCCTCCACAAATTGAGTCTTCTTGTTGTAGACTCTATAAGCTTTGCTTGTGGTTGAATATCCAAGGAAGATGCCTTCGTCTGATTTTTTTTCAAACTTGCCAACTCGATCATTTGCATTTTTCAATATAAAGTATTTATATCCAAACACATGAAAATATGAAACAATAGGCTTCTTTTCTTTGAATAACTCATAGGGGGTTTTCTCCATAATAGGCCTTAGAAAAAATCTATTAATGATATAACATGCTGTAGAAACTGCTTCAGCCCAAAATCGTGAAGAGGTGCTATTTTCAATTAAAAGAGTTCTAGCCATTTCCTGAAGTGATCTATTCTTTCTTTCCATGACTCCATTTTGCTCTGGAGTATATGGAGAAGAGAACACATGCTTAAAACCAGATTCATCACAAAATCTTGTAAAGTCTAGATTTTCAAATTCGCCTTCATGGTCAGTTCGTATACTTGAAATAACATACCATTTTTCATTTTGGACCTTTTTAGCAAATTTTTTAAAGTAAGAAAAGGTTTAAAACTTACTTACCAAGAAATATACCCAAGTGAATCGTGAGTAGTCATCCACAATTATTAGGCAATATTTCTTACCTCCAATGCTCTGAGTTCTGGTTGGTCCAAGGAGATCCATATGCAGAAGTTGCAGTACACGGTTAGTGGAAACTTGGTTTATTGGTTTAAATAAGTTTCTTACTAGTTTCCCCAACACGCATGGTGTGCATAGATCAGTCTTTTGGTATGACATATTGGGTAGGTCCCGAACATGCTTCTTTGCTGAAATTTTGGCTATTTGTTTCATGTTGATGTACCCGAGCTTTCTGTGCCATAAGTTTGCTTCATCTTGTATTGAGATTAGACATTGGGTTTCATCTGGTTTGACATCCAAGAGGTAGATATTTCCATGTCTTCGACCCATGAATGATTGAGTGGAATCTTTAGTGGTT
Source organism: Eucalyptus polyanthemos subsp. polyanthemos (assembly GCA_017140185.1). Classification (NCBI taxonomy): domain Eukaryota; kingdom Viridiplantae; phylum Streptophyta; class Magnoliopsida; order Myrtales; family Myrtaceae; genus Eucalyptus; species Eucalyptus polyanthemos. The sequence goes on from CM029459.1 coordinate 27,954,808, forward strand.
CTTGAACATATTCCCTCTTGAAAGTTGATTTTAAAACTGGTGTCGCACAGCTGACTGATACTAAGCAAATTGTAGTTAAGTCCTTCCACTAAGGAAACATTACTGATTGTGAGGCTTCCAATCTTTACAGTTCCGAATCCCACAATTCTTCCTTTACTATTTCCTCAAAATGAAACTTTTTCACCATTTACTTGAACGAGCTTTATGAAACAATTTGAATCTCCTGTCATATGTCTTGAGCATCCACTATCCAGGTACCATTTAACCTTTTTCTTGATAGTGACCTGCATTTAGAAAAGAGACTCAAGCTTTCTTTGGTACCCATATTTTCTTGGGTCCATTGGTGTTAGCATAATATACGGTCTTTGCCCATACTTTCTTAACAAGTTTCCAAACCATAGGACATTCTTTTTCAAAATGATATGAGCTATTGCATTTATAACATTTAAGAGCATTGCGACCTACTGGTTTTACAAAAACTCTTTGGAAATGATTTTTGTAAGCATCTCTTGTAGGTCTTTGCTTAATTCTTTCAGAGTCTGAATCTGAGTCTGATTGTGCCATGAGACAAATGTTGGCATAGTCATCATCACTTTCTTCACATTCTGTATCACTCCAAGTTTCTGCTTTGAATGCCTTTCGATATTTCTCAGCTTTTCCTTTCTTTTTCCTCATAAGGGGACAGTTGGGTCTGATGTGTCCATTTTTCTTACATTCAAAGCAGATTACATCTTTATTGGATTCATCATCCTCAACAGAATTACTCTGTTGCTTTTGAAAACTCTGTTTCTTTGGATTGAATCTTCTTCCTTTTCTGTTCAGCTTTCTGAATCTTCTTATCATGAGAGCAAGCTCTTCGTCATCCATATCATTTTCAGAATCTGTGACATCAAAATTATCATTAGATTTTAATGCAATGGATATCTTACCTTTAGGATCTTCATCTTCGTTAATTTGCTCCACTTCATAAGACTGAAGAGTCCCAACCAATTCATCAACCAAAAGTGGCATAATTCTTTATGTCTCCCTTATTGAGGTCTTTATGTGATTCCAATCCTTGGAGAGTCCACGCAGTAGCTTGTTTACTTTCATGGGATCAGAAATTGGTTGACCTTGATTTTCAAGACCATTCACGATTTCTGTAAAACGATTAAACATGTTAGTAGTAGATTATGCTGATTTCATTTTGAAGGCTTCGTATTGACCGAGGAGAATGTTGATTCTGGTTTCTTTCACTTGATCAGTTCCTTCATAGGTGATATGTAATCTATCCCAAACTTCTTTGGCTATAACACAAGAAGATATTCTGTTATATTCAGTAGGTGACAAAGCGCAATATAAAGAATAAATTGGTTTTGCATCAAGAGCTTGTCTCTTGGTTATCTCTTCCTGAGTCATTTCACTAGACTCAACAGCTTCTTTTCCTCTTTCTGAGACATATGCAGCTTTAGGAATGATTCCTCTGTCTACCACATCCCATTCCAGAGGATCCTTTGATCTTAGAAATGCCTTCATCTTGTTTTTCCAGATGTTGTATTCCTTACCATCAAAGTAAGGCGGTCTGGTATTGCTTTGCCCTTCTACCAGCCCTAGAGCCAACATACTAGCCATGAATCTTTAACTCTGAAGTAAAACACTTCAAATTAAGTAAGTACATAGGCTTTGATACCAATTGAGATAGCTAGCATAAGCACCTAGAGGGGGGTGAATAGGAGTAAAAATAGTTTCTCGTGATAAGTGAGCAATACTAAATAGACAATAGAAAGGAAGTTCGCATTTTGTTAACAAAACGAATTATGATCAAAGTAAAAGAGAGTAAGGAAGAGAAAATGAACACATAAATTATAGTGGTTCGGCTTATTCCAAGCCTACGTCCACTCTTCCGCACTGACAGCCCACCGGCTGGATTTCACTATGAACAAAAGAGTTGTTACAGCAAAGCTCTCCATTGATTCCACAGTGTAGATACTCTACCACACTTCCTCAAGGTTTCTCAAAGATATAGACTCTCTTTTGCGTACAAGATTTCACTCAACAAATTAATTGACTAAGAACAAAGAGCTTGAGACTTTGGAATTCTTCTATCGCGCACACACTCAAAACAACTGGAACGTCTTCCTTATATACTCCTTTATGCCATCATACCCATTGACATTTACCAAAGGAATTCCTCCAATCTACCCGTTGGACAGAATCAATTAGGAAGATCTTCGAGCTATTTAAGGAACATGACGATAGCCCATTAATCCTGCTCGCCCATACAATCAGGATCTTGGTTTCCATAAGTAGAACCTTCCAAGTATACTTCGCCAATCAACGGATCCACAATCCCTAAATCAATCTTGATTTGAATAATGGATTCTGACATGCTATATCCAGCCAAGAGATCTTCTCCAGTTGATAAAGTCAAATCCTTAACGAAACATCCAGTTCTGGATAAGTCTTCTTCGACGGAGTAAAAACTGTCAATGAGGATAGACTTTGAATCTTGAGTCTGGCAGTCCGGTGGTCTTCAGACTTTGATGAAAGAGTCTACAAGTCTTCAGACTAGACTGATGGAAACGTTTTGTCAGCTTCAAAACACTCAATGAAGATTTCTCCAACAGTATGTTGCAACCAACGCGTGTTGTCATGACATGTGAAACTATATATGATTAAAGGTATGTCATGTGCCCATAATTGTGTGCTCGTGTGCTTGGATGTTAGCTTGTGTCATAATAATTGAGTACTAATTAGATTGAGTGATTTTATGAGTTTATTGTTTCTTTTGCTGAGCATTAGCTTACCCTTGTTGTTATTTTTCAAATCAATAGATATGCCAATTCTTCTTGCGACCCCTACCACCTGCTATGAAGTACCCATAGTCCTAAAGAGCAATTGTTAGGAATTCTCCAACTTGGATTTCCTGGGCACTGCTTTTGTTCGTTTCACTACTAAGTTATGCATGGATATAGGACAAGCCAACATGATCACTTGTCACTTTGTTGCGATTTTTGTGAAAGTGGGTGATCGTATGATAGAACCCATTCTGTGCCTAAGGGCCCCTGGCATAGGCGGTGGTGATGAAAGTGGCGAAGAGAACTAGGCATGGATGTAGGACAAGCTTGGAGGGATCATACCAACTTAGGTGCGGTGGGAACTTTTTGGTTGAGATGCCATGTAGATGGGTAGGCTAGATGGAGGACGTATTTATGTTCAAGGAACTGTAGTGGTGAGCTTAGGAAGATAGGCCTCTTTTTGTTGTATTTTCCATTGATAGATCCTTCCCTTTTGGTTGTATAGTTCATCTCCCGTTGTTAACTACAACAATGTAATAATAAAAGCATGATCCCCTTTCTAGTTGTGTCTTGAGACAAGCTTTATAATTCATGTTATACATACTAACCTATAAAAAAGGTTTCCGCTCGAGTGGTAACTCAAATAATTAAGGGACATGATTAATGATTGGCGGCTCGGGACATCACACAATGTCCCCACGCCAATGGGATGTCGTCACTAATTGAGATTGCTACGATACCTCCTTCTTAAGAATGAGTCGCCTCCACGTAAACGTAATGCTTCGTTAATGAAAACGAGATGTCCCCACATTAATGAGATGCCTCATTCATGAGAACGAGATGCCCTAGTTGAACCAGGAAGCCCTGGAAAGTATGGGATGTTGGCTTGATGACCAGATGCCCGACTTAAGGCTGGAAACCCTCGAAAATATGGGAAGACCCGTTTGAGACGGTTAATGAACCTTTATGCATGCTACTTGCCACAACCCAACCCCGTCAGCCCTAATGATGGAAGGGGGAAAATGACAGGTTTATGGGTACTTGACCATGAGAGTTCCTTCACGGTTCACATGCACAAAGACGTCATCACCTCGCCTTTCAAGACGTACTATTTATGAGATCACTCGATCATGGTTGCGAGCACTCCCAAGCTCATATCTCACATGACAGCGGAAAAATGTGCTGATCCATAGCAAATGGGCGACACACCTCGAGAGAGGTGATCGGGTGTGGATCTCGGATTTAAGGGTATCTTTCCCATAATGTGTGACGTCCCGACAGCATCACCATACTAAGTGCAAGCGGAAACTATACGGATTATCATCATGACAGGACCTGTTGGTTTCAATTATCGCACTACAGCATCCAAAACTAATTGGTTAACATGTATAACATGGATATTTTATGATTTGAGGCTTTGTAACATATGATCACCCTATAATAGTCTTGTCACCTAGTATTAGACAATCCAACTAAGAACATATATAAGGATCATGAGAAGCTTCATTAACTTTTCATTTAAAACACATTTGGGCTTACACACGTCGACCTGGATTTACGTACAAGTCCTTTACCTATGTACAACATATATTTACATGTTCATAAACAAAAGTGTAAGTACTCAGCCAGGGAAAAAGGATGAGAGGGGTTCCTAACTTCACTACCCGCACATTAGCCCACGTCCATAAAAAAAAAAAAAAAAAAAAAGACATCTTCTTTGGCTTCATCATGATTTGGGTGCCTATGCACCTCTTGCCTTGGCTCTAGGTCCTCCAGCACCGAACTAAAGAGGGCCAAACAACTCCCCTTCATGGTTTATGAACCAAGCAACGAACCTCATAAGAATTCAGTCTACCTTGTCATCATCCATCCAAAGCGTAGCCTCATATCTCTTGTAGGTCAGCTTGATATTAGGGTCATATACGTCATGGAAAGAAACATCAATGTACGCTATCACCCCATAACGAGCGATCGGTGGTACATCCATACTAACGATCTAAAAAATAGAAAGGAATGAGCAATGTCCAGTAAAGAAATAATAAGACCCTAAGCTAGACAATCCACAGTCTATGAAGCATGGACACGTTCGGAGGGTCTCTGTGTCATGTTGGACACAGTCGGACACGTTCGGACATGCGGTCAACACGTGTCGGAGTTTTCAACATGTGGCCAACTCTTTCCAACACGCTCCGACGCGCGTGTTCAAAGGTTTGTAGGCAGGTCTGCAGGTGTGAAAGGAAGACGGTGATGGAGAGTGGAGGCAAGGGTGAGGCAGCAGAGGCGATGCCGCGAGCGACGGCAAGGGAGGGTAAAGGAAGAGCAAAGACCAAGACCATCGAGCAGGTTGCAATCGCTGACTGCAACGCTGTGATGGAGGGCTAGATGCGAGTCTACGACGGCAAAGGGGGGAACGGAGGAGGACTGCAACGCCGAGATGGAGGGCTGGAACGCTACAATGGAGGGCTGGACACAAGGCTACAACGGCAAAGGGGGGAACAGAGGCGATGCAATAGCAAGCGTTTATGATGAGAGGAGATGACAGGTTTGCTAGGGTTTTTGGGTTGTTTTAGTTTTTAGGAAGAAGAGGAAGGAGAAGAGAGGAAACGATAGCTTATGGGGAAGAAATGAAAGCCTCGTGCAGTGTGAATTCAATTTTGGGAAGGGACAAGGCGCAGGGGGTGAGTAGGGTTGGGGAAGAAAGCAGATGGTGAAATAAATGGGTGGGACCCATTTAGCCCCAAAAATATATATATAAATTTATTAAAAGGTAAGGCTAATAAATAAATAAATAGGTGGGTTAAAAAGTTATTTCGAAAAATAAAAATACTAGATGTTAAATAATGATAAATTTTGATCACCGTAGAAAAATATAAATTTATTTTGACTTTAATCAATCATTAGTTATTTATTTCATTGATAACTTTTGTTAAAATAAAAAAAATGTATTTCTAGTTTTTTATGAATAAATTTATCAATGTTATTCGTATAGATTCATTATAGGCTCTTTTTTATTAGTTATTTATTTATGAATTTGAATAAATTAATTTAAATATAATAATTTATCATATATATATATAAATATTCATTTAATATATAACGTGTCCCAACGTGTTGGAATTCCTTTTTTCTAAAAAATAACGTGTCGGAGTATTGTGTTGTGTCGTGTCGCGTGTCCGTGTCGGTGTTACTTAGTCCATAGTGGCCAAAGCAAACAAGAGAACACAACTAAATAGCTCAATATGCTAAGGCGGGATTGTCACAAATATAACTAAATGAATACTAAAATATCACATAATCTGAGCTAAGATGTAATGCAACAATAGTAGGTGAACTCCCACGCCAAGTGGAATTTACATTATAGTGTGTATATCAAAGTCCACCCTCGATCAGTTTACCCACCGGAACGCAAGCTGGCCCGATCAAGTCACTTCCGGAATCCAACATCCGGACTTCCACGATATTGATATCATGGGCATCTCACTCCGAGGCATCCCGGTATCACATAACTGAGGCATCCAAAATCACACAGCATGGGGCATTTAACTCCAAGGCATCTCGGTATCTCACAACCGAGGTATCCCTGATCACACATAAGGGCATCTCAACTCTGAGGCATTCTGGTATCTCACTCAACCGAGGCATCCAAGATCACACAGTATGGGCATCCCACTCCGTGGGGCATCACCAACATCTCAGTACAGATGGAAATCTCTTACTCATTTAATTCAAACATCCACACATCACACCTTTGAATTATATCACATCACAGCATGCATAAGACCTCAAGAACACACGATTACTTCAAGCAGGACTCATGCTCACACAACATTTCATTCATGTCACACTCATTGCACACACACGCCACAATTGGTAACCATACAACGACCACACTTCGAATTATGGAAGAGGCATGCTCATTCACAAACTAGCCATTGTTACAAGGCCATTAGACTCCCTACATTCCATGAAAATCAGGTACAAGAGGCACAACATCCATTGCACAGTCTTGGATTAAGGCAGGATACAAGCTGACACGGGCAGTTTCAATCACGGAAGCAAAAAGTGCATCAAAGCTCATCGAAAAGCTACGCAATTTTAGTATGTTATAGAAGAGACATATATTAACATTTTTCATGAAGAAACCTAAGCCTATATCGCATTTTATAAAGAGCAGTAATTTGCTGTCTTTACCCCTAAATTCTGCAGCAACTTCCAGATTAAGTGCCTACTGAAGAAGGATCATTTCACTACCCAAATCTCAACCGTTTGTTCTCAAATTTTGATATGTTGTTCCCAAAGATGTTTCCTACAACTTTCATGAAGAATTTAAGGTCCAAATCCATCTAGAAAATTACAGAAAATTCGTAGAACTACCTAAGGTTCTGTAGTTTTCTACAGGTCAGTTTGTTGTTCTAAGGGAGAATGTTCCCGCCCAGCACATTTTCGCAAGAAACTCTCTACAACCAGTGGCTGAAGCCTAAAATAGTTAGTGCACTCTTAAGAAAATTAGTTCTTTCCTTTAACTACACCTTTAAAACCCCAAGTAATGCATAGACTAGTAAATTTCCATCTCTGTCTTTCCCAAACAGAATATCCCAAGCCACTGTCCCCATCTACAGCTCAATCAGATTATTTAGTTCATCGACAACTTCTTTTAGTACCTCGACACCTCTCCAAGAGTACACAAAAGTGATCTCATTAGCTCATCGACTACACACAGCAACCCATAGCTCAGCATTCGCATCTCAACCCCTCAAAAGCAACATGCAACGCCCATCTATCACTCAGCAGTCGTCTACCCACCAACTCGACCAACTCAGATCCCTCGCACTCGGTTCTTTGACCCTCCGAACCCCGATCATCACATGCAAAGACTAACAGCTTCATTTGAGTGCCCATCTAACCTATTCCAACTCAAAATAGAAGCATCAAACTTAATCTTCCACCATTCAGCATGCTCCACAAGTTCCCTTGACAAACAACAGATAAATTCTAGTTTAAGACCTCATCATTTCCTTATCGGTTGCTTGGCTTTGCTGGTGGGTTGCTGCTCTTTGGAATTCTGCCCTCAAATGTGCACAAAAAGAAGAAGAAGAAGTCGAAGTCACTGAGTTATTCTTTTGTGCAAGACACAAAAGAGAGAGGGAGGGAGAAGAAAATGGAGAGAGAGAGTTTTGGGTCTGTTTTGGGGAGGAGAGAATGGCGTGAATTCTGAGGGAGTTTAGCTTGAGTGTGCAGATTTTTGTTTTAAATTCCAAGGAGAGAAGTAATCATTAGAAATGATTAATAATGATGTCTCCTCTGAAGCTTCGGGTTGGGGAGAAACCAAAAGGGAAGAGAATGGTGTGGTGGCTCCCATGCACTCCTTATTCTTCATGGTCGACACCTGGCACTCGAGAATAGTTAACTTCTAATTCGTGTCATTAGTTAGTCTATTAGTTTCTAATGTCTTCTACTTAGTTTCATTTCAAATTCACAAAATTTTCGATCCTCTCGTAACTATACAAATCTATGAGTTCGCACGAATCGAATTGACGCGTTAACATCTCGGCACTAATCTACGAACAAGAATTTATTGTGAGAAATTACTAAAGTTAGTGGTCGACAATAGAATTACAATCGCTTATAAGTTTTTAATAAAATTTCTAATTAAATCCCTCATAACAATAATCTATAAACTTAATTGAAAATGAAAGCGCTCGGTCCTAAATACCCGTCTCTGGCCCACCGGACTCTTCCCACGATATTTCACAACCCACTAGACTTAATTCACAATTTTAATGAACCTGACTCTTTGCCCGCTCCAAGCCAAGCCCAAGTCCATATCCTAACCTTTGGCCGATCAAGCCCATACTCAATATCTTTGTGTGGCCCGTTAACTACTTAAGCCGATACTTTCCTCACAACCCATCAGGCTTGTCATTTGGCCAGTTTTAAAAATAATCCAAACCTTTAACAGTCCGATTACACTTATAAGGTTGAAAAAATTTAGGATGTCACATACTAGCCCTCTTAATAGTACGCTTCACCCATGAAGATGGCATCACTTCACCTTTTGGGCTACTGTTACATCAAGTATGCTAAATCGAGGTGAACCTCATTGAGGCTCATATCCTTCACGATGGGCTTAATCATTAACTAGTTGTTTAGACAACCTAATAAAGATGAGAGTCGCCATTAGCCTTGTTTTTGTGGGGTCGGCTAAAAAACCCAATTGAGGGTCGGGAGTTGTCCTTCGAGTTCTACGCATCTAAATATCTAGGTTCAGGAACTTGGGTTATGCTAATATTTCTATTAGTGCCCTTTCAATATCTAACAGTTTGTCATGTTACCTAAGGTGTCCATGCATTTCTTTTTACTTTTTTAGGTCAATGAGCCTAAACTAAACGATGATGCGTGGGTGGTCATTTTCGTGCAGTGCCATTTCTATGAGATAGAAAAGAAAATACACAATTGAATTTAAAGATGAGGTGGAAAGTAAACAACCAAATAGGTATTTAATGGAAAATGGTAAATCTAACATGCACCCTAAACAATGAATAAAAAATAAAGGACAAGAAATAAAACCCACACCTCATCAGGTATTTATACAAATGAAGAAAACTCGAAACATATATCGGGAAAATGGTACAATAATATGATCGGAATTGACATTGACCTTCCACCCTCTTCATGTCTTGATGAACTTCCACTTCTAGGGACCTAATCTAATTCTAAACTAACAACTAGAACTAGATACATATATTGAAAAAGAAATAATCATTCATGACAAAACAATCAAGAGCACCAGAAACAATCGAGATCAATCAAACAATTGAAGCAAAGTTCAAAATTAACTAAAGTTAAGCCTTAAGGTCGGCCTTCACAATTCATGCATCGGTCTCTCTAGATGCCTACCCAAATCCATTTTTATCACTTAGAGCCATTAGTGACCATTTATGTTTTTGCATGGCCACTAACACTTATAATTTCCTAGGATGTGTTCTAGATGAATCCCAAGATTTACCCACGAAATCAGGCATTGCACCTAACATACATCTAAAATCCACATGCATTAGCAAGAATTAAATAGGTAGGCAGGCCTTTGAGCCTTTATTCTCAAACAATCAATCAGTTTGAGTGAACTTTCGGTGGGTCACTTATTCAATAAATAGGCACCAATCACTACCACATGCATTTCTAACAAATGGAATAGTTTCACGCATGAGTGGTTCATGTGATACTTCAAAAGATGAGTTTGAAATGTCAAGAAAGGAAAGTGAGATCTTGGGACAAAGGAACGTCTCAGTTATGGAATGCATTTAATTGCCAAGGTCAATCTGGGGCTCGGATATCATGCACTCACAGATGTCATAGGCATTTTAAATACGGCCCAAACCTCGATAATCTCAATGTCAAATCTAAACATTTGAAAGGTTCTAAAACATTTAGACAAAGGAACATCTTAGCTATGGAACGCATTTAATTGTCAACGCGATTCTGATGCCCATATATCATGCATTCACATATGTCGCAAGCATTTTAAATACGGTCCAAGCTTCGATAATCCCGATGTCAAATCTAAAAAACATTTGAAAAGTTCTAAAACATTTAGACAAATGAGCATCTTGGCTTTAGAACGCAGTTAATTGCCAAGGCAAGTCTAGTGCTCGCATATCTTGCACTCACATATGTCGTTGGCATTTTAAATTCAGTCAAATCCTCGTTGATTCCAATGTGAAATCTAACATTTGAAGGGTTTTAAAACATTTAATGTTGGAAGCATCATATGTACCAAAGCCATTTTGATATACAAAATTGACATTTCAAAGCAAACTTGAAGGAAATGTGATCAAAAGATCATTTCATTTATTGAAAATTTTTAACAATGAAGATAAAAAAAATTGGAATGGATTTCATGAGGATTACAAATCCTAATTGCACACACGAATTGCCCTAAAAGAAATCCTAATATGAATTCACAACTAGAACTTACAACAGAAGATCACAAGTATGGCAAAGAGAATCAGCCAAATTAGGAAGGACCCATTGATCATTTGTACTTAAGAAAATGACACAACATGCACAACATCACGAGGCACAAACTTTATTAAGAAATTTTTCTAAAATGAGCTATGGAAGTATTTTTAAAAATATAGCGAAGTTCAACATTGCATCAAAATTTTCACAACACAGCAGAGTAAAGTAACATTGCAACTGAGATTTGTCCTATCAAATAAGTTCTAAAAAATGCAAAACTTCACCACAACATAGTGCAAAGAGTGAGAAACAAAATTCGTTAAAGGTCCGATTAAGAATCCCTCACTAAAAAAATCATACAAAAATCGCAAAAGATTGACTAAGCAGGGATAAAACTGGAGTTCCGAATTCACCCTAAGTCCAAATTCTAGCCTAACTTGGTAAAAATGAAAAAGGGGGGCAATGATAATCAAATTGCACAAAATTGGTGGCGTTTGAAAGATCTAGATGAGTACTATGACTTCCTAGAATGGTTCAGCTTAAATCGAAGATGAATCGAGAGTCAAAAGTCAAGATTTGTGAAAACGCGCATATCAGCCATTAAAACGCCAGAACATGATTTATGATTAAAAGTTCTATAAATCACTTAAGCAATACATGAATGGCATGAAATTTGCATACAACAAAGAATTTGATGTGACAATAATTTGGGTAAAACATCTAACCCTAGGTCAAGATGTGAATGATCATACAAGTCATTGACATCGCAAAATGACTTAGAACTAAAATGACGTGCTTAATAATGTTCAAGTGCAACTAGCCTGATTAACACATGACGTTCACATATCAAATGATTTCCAATCATGACGTGCCATATATGAACGTGAACCATATAATGCCACAATTCAAAAGTCAAGAAGGCATTGATGTAAGATTTGGTCTTTAAGAGACCCTAACACATGTGTTTAAGTATGCTCGTGGTAAACCCCTAAACTAAGGCAATCATCGCTGAACATGCTCCATTTCAGATATTTCGTGACATTAAAAAATCTAATGAAAAATTCAACATGTAGAATGCACGATGATGAACAGAACCTGTTGAGACATCGAAAGCTAATTAAGATCACACAAATCTTGATGAAAATGACAAAAGTCTTAGTTATATGGGCTTAGGAAATCTTGGATCAATCCAAGGGCTAGGATGTCATCTTATCTTCAATAAACCCTAGATGACATCCCAATTAGGCACATGTTAATTTCAACAGTCATGATGTCTTCTTAATGGACAGTGATGATCTAAACTTGAGATAATGGGTTAGTTGGGGTCTTTTTCTAATTTCACCAAACTTAAAGGGCAAATTTGCAATTTTTGTAAAATCCAGGGAAAAATTGGAAATTTGAAAATTAAGGGCATAGATGCATTGGCTATGAGGTGGGCCAATTGAGGGTTGATTTTCACCAAAAAAATGACCTGAAAAATTTCGCCGATCAACGCTAGTCAAATTTGGTCAATGCTGATCAATGACAATCAACATTGGTCAATGCTGGGTTGATCGGGTTGAATTTTTGTCCGAATTTTGTTCTGATTTTTCTGATTTTACAAAATTTAAATAAAATCAAATATTTCTACATGAATCAGATATAAAGAGATCCAATTGGACTATCTTAAGTCGACTAATAGTGCACAAAATATTCAAATTTATTGAATTCCTACTGAAGGGAGGCCACAAGCTAAACTCATATTTTCAATTAAACTTTAGTTGACCAAATTGACTGTCAATTACTTCAATTACGTTCTAGTCAAGAATAGACCAAGTTGAATTACATCAATTGAAGCACCTTAACTGGGCTTTCTAAATTTTAAATAAGCCAAATCGACCAAATTATAATGTACCCAAGTAAATCTCCCAAAATTGACCTCAGATTTGGAATGTCACTAAGAAAAAAAGTTGAATGGAAGTGTCGATATGCAAATCATGAAGAATCGATCCAAACCCCTAATTTGGGGCAAAAGCGGCAATTTACGCCTAATAGGCCCGATCTTGAAATTAGTTGAACTAGTGAATAGGTAATTATTACTAGATCAAATGTCAAAAAAAGAACTACTTAATTAAGACTAGAATGAAAGTACTTTTATTTTTTGTCGATTTTGAACTTGAAACTGAAAAATTCAGAAAATAAGGTTCTTAATCGATTTTAAAAAAAAAATTCCCTACTAAAGTTAAATTAGCACTAAAATGAAGTGTTTTGAAGATTTTTTATTTTTTCCAATTTTTTTGCCAAATGTTTGACTAAAAGTCAACACTTAGTTGACTTTTCCAAAAATTCTTATTTTTGATTCAAAACTTTGAATTTTTGAAAAATTGATTAACCTAAAGTGAAATTAAGGTTATTTAACATCTTTTTAGGTGAAAAGCCAATTTTTAACCCGAGGTTGACTTTTGGTCAAAAAGTTCACGAAGAAGTCAATCCAAAAGTCAATCGTTTGACTTTTTGGGTTTTTGTTGGAAACGAGTAGAAAACTACTTTAAAATGACAATGCAAATGAAAGACATGAAAAAAGAAACTTTTTGGTTGAGAAACGGTCTCCGTCATGATCGAAAACCCTCATCTTGATTTTTTTACCTTTTAATAACGTATCGACTAAAAATCATGTGTCAACAATTGCCCCTCTTTGTGAGGGAGTTCAAAGAGGTTCTACTCAAAGACTAATTGATACTTGTAATTTTTAGTCGACTCTGTTTGGGGAAATAAAGAAAAAAAAGGACGTTTTATCTAAGACATACTTGGGTACTTACCATCATTCCTTAGAAATGTTTAGCTCATTCATGGGGATCTCTCTCCATCTCTCTCATGGAATGGAAATTGACAAAAGTAAAGAAAGTAACAGTAAAGGATACCTACCTGTGATAAACGAATTGGAAACTTAAAGGTTGTAACCTCTTAGAAGGTGAGAGACAAGCTATTCAAACTTACCATTTCCAAAGCCATGACTCGTGGTACCTCGTGGAGGGTGAAGCTCTGATGCTATCTGCTCATATATTTTGGAAAGCATAAGAAATTTTGAAATGACCATACCTAAAGCCACAAGTCACGGTCCCTCGCAGAGGGTGAAGTTTCGATGCTACGAACTTGTGATTTGCTTTAAGATATCATATTATAAATCACCAAGTTCTAAAGCTATGAGACATGGTTCCTCGCAAAGGGTGACACTTCGATGCTTCAAACTCGTAATTTGCTTTAAAACACCTATGAGAAGAATCTAGACGTCATCATTTTGGAAAAGGGGTTCCGTGATTGCGTATAGCAAATCAGATGGAAAGGTTTTGAAAGAGTTCCATGGTTATGTATGATGAACCAACAAAAAGGGATTTGACAGAATTCCATGACTATGTACGGCGAGTCTATAGAAAGGGAATTAAAAGAGTCCCATGGTTATGTATGGCGAACCTACGGAAAGGGATTTGAAAGAATTCGGTGATTACGTATGGTGAGTCAACGGAATGGGTTTTGAAAGAATTCCACGGTTACGTATGGTGAACCAATGGAAAGGGATTTGAACAATTCCGTGACTACATATGGGGGGTCAACGGAATGGGTTTGAAAGAATTCTGAGATTGCGCAAAGCTAATCAACGGAATAGATAAAAGGGGAATGCACTAGAAGCCCTTAGCGTACTAGGCAAAAATTGTATTATCATAGAAAGAATTCACCCGGGATAGGTTTTGGAAAGAACCTTGAGTGTGTATGAGTAAATCAAAATGTAGACAAATTGTTCCTTAGGGAAAGTTAATTTTCGAGAAAAAGATTCCAAGATTGCACAAAACTAATTTAATGGAACTTTGGTTTAATCCGTGACACGAAGACTTTGAATGTCATTCAAGCATTTTTGACAAATGTCATCAATCATCAAATTCCTTAGGGAAGAAACTTTGGTAAAATGATTTTGTAAAACTTCAAAGAGTTTATTAAACATGCCAAGTTGAAGTACCCTAATCGAAAAGGTCTTCTCTCGATGGCTCTCAAAAGGTTTTTGTTCCCATCCATTGATGTGGGAATCTTGTTTTATCCATTGGGAACATCTCACCTTACCTATGCCATTGGCTTTTGGAAACAATCACAATGAATACAATATGATCGATCAAGAAGGTCTTTAGATGGGACAATAATGTAGGTTTGGTCATGGGCTTACACAAATGATTGGTTGTTTTGAGGCCAAGAAAAGAATTTTCATCAATATTTTCGTTGGGTTTACAAGTCAAGAACCTTGAAGATAATATAAGATAGGATTGCTTCCACTCCTTTCAGCAATAGCTCTTGTGTTAAATTCCTATTTCAACTTGAACCATCCCAATCGAAAGAGACTTCGGATAACGGTTGTAATGTTGGTTCAGGTGAGACTCTTAAAGGCTTTGAAATTTTTCGAATATTAAAGGTATAAAGTGAGTGATTATCTTGGCATCATTATCATCCCACAAATTTTCAAAAGTCTAACTATTGAAATTTAACTTATTTCAAGAGTCCTTTTAACAATTGTGTCACAAGACATGAGAGCTTTACTGTGACACTATTGATCTGTCCCCGATTTTCAGAATGGAATTACATCAGCTGCCAATCTTTGGAAAGGATTTAAATGAGGTTCTTCAAACCAGGAAAATGCTGAGAGGGCCATTTTGGGGTGCAAGTGCAAATTTTCATCGATAGTATGTGGAATTATGGAAAAGTGGAAATGGGTCATGGATGCCCAAGCCCACTAGTTGGGCCTAATAGGCTGAAGCCCACGAAGGACAGCCCAAATGGGCCCACGCCCATGAAGGGCAATAGGAATCTCAGACTCTGAAGGGGGCCTTCTTTAGGTCCATTTAACTACGATACCACAATCTAAATTTATGGGGTACCTTATAGGGTAGACCCTCATCAACCCAGACAGTGGATCTCACGAGTTCGTAGACTCAGGCTCCTAGGCTCCTAGGGACGGGAATCTAAGAGTGCTGTTCGGTGACGTTCTTCGATTGGCCAAAACGTTCAGGAGGTACAACCATCTAAGGACCTATAAATGTTATCCCATAATGGGGTAAGACAATGTCTCAGCAAGTTCACCCCCTAAGCTCCGACTAGGAAGAAACTACACTTAAAAGCCGCCTGAGAACACACGAGATAGCGGACTTACCTTTGCCTCAGTTCCTTCCTGCAAGTCAATATAGTACAAGAACTCATTCATTCAACTCAATTCAAATCGAACATCAATCAACAAGTCAATCAGCTCAAGTCCACATCAACCATACTATCTATCCCTTCAATACCATATATCTATCCTCTGATACTACCACTATTCCCAATAGTTACAATATATGGTCTTAGCTCACTTAAGCTGATACTTATAGATCGTGCTTGCTCAAACTGATAAAACGATCATAAGGATATATATATATATATAGGTCGTGCTCACCCAAGCTGATAAATCCCCACATTGAAAATACCCGCTAAAATAGTCGTGTGTGGGTACACAGTGGGTCTGAGCCAAAACTTTAATATCTTTCCTTTAGAAATTCCCACTAGTCATAATAATCCAAGAACACATTTTTGGCACTGTAGACTGACGCCTAGTAATTTCCAATTAAATACTGAAATTACTCAATTTTGTAATAAATACCCAAAATTATAATTCTCACTCCATTTGCACAATCTAGCATTCATTTAAATAAACCAAACACACCATTGCAATCAGCATGAAATTCCGGTCACTGGCTATCTCGGTATAATTTCTAGAAAATAATAAATAATTAAATAATTACCAAAATTGATTAAATAAATAACAATAAATACTATAAGTGCACACTTAGGCCGGAAAAAGCCTAATTAAATCCCAAAACGGGCTTGGAAAATTTCCGAGCCTATCTAGAGCCATAAACGAATAATTAAATTGCTAATCCGTTCTAACCACCGAATTCCTAATTAGCCTAAATTAATCAACCCTTAAGCACAATTAACTCCCTAAGTGGAGATTAGTGAGTAAACTCACTGGTTTTGAATTTTGATGAGTTCATGAGGACGGTGAGGCGTAGATGAGCAACAAACTCTGAAGCAGCAGCACCAAGCGAGGCCGAGAAGGGGTCCAAAGTGGGCCTCAAAGCCCACAGGACTTGCTAGGTTTCGAATTTTATGGCTGGGCCGAAGGAGGCTGGACGGTGCTAGCTCGGCGCGAAAATAGTAGGTGGCGATAGTTGCTAAACGATGGCAAGCTAAGCTCCAATGACCTCCATGATGGTTCAGGCGACCTGTTGGATGGTGAGTAGGGGTGAACAACGCAGCTAGGATGGTGGTGACACACGGGCAGGCGCACGACTTGCGAGCGTGCTCGGGCGTGCGACGATGGCATTCTGACAATCCGACGAGCTGCAGGGGCATCAATGGTGGAGGGGCAGCTACTGGTTGAAATTTCTAGTCTTTCAAGCTCTCTTCTGACCTCAGCAATGGAAAAAGTAGGTTGAAATGGAGAAGAAAGGGTACAACTGCTATGAAGGGTCCCAATTGCTTAATCCTCGCCCCTTTGTCCCCTTGACCATGCCCCACCATGGCTGGCTGGCTCCCTAAGCCTTTACAGCCCACAAAAATTCCTTTGGAAGCTATTGAAGAGATTGAAAAGTTGAGGGACCATGGGGGGCTACGAATTTTGAAGACATTTCCCCCAAATCCTCTTTAATTCTCTCTTGAATTGATTCAATCCAGCCCTAAAAAATTCCACCATCGTGTCCTCGATCAAATTGACATTTTTCATCTCTAATAGATCCAACTTGCATCCCAAAAACGCGATAAAAGACGGTCCCCTGAATTTTCCGGTCGAAAACGACCCTATATTGACTTTTCGCCAAAAATCTTGGTTTGCAGAAAAATCTTCGGAGTAAGAGTCAATGTTCCTAAAATGACTCGTGACATAACAGAACTTTCAATTTCTAAAATCTGATTCAAATTCGTAGTTAATTTCAATCTGGTGCGATTTTAGTGTGACTTAGCCTACCGAGTAGCTTTTAGAAATTTTTGGTTCAATTGACTCGTGATCGATCTATTTCGAGTCACATTGTATATCTTCAACATATTGGCGACTCTCGGTTGTCGTGAAAATCTCGAGGTTTCAAATATGGGCACAGGGTACCAAAACGATAGAAAAATCGATATAGTGTCAATCGACGAAAATTTTGCGATCTAATGGCATCACCCACACTTTGATCACCTATCTTAGTCAAACGACCTATCTCTGATCTCTAATCGATTTTTAACTATGCCGTAATCATCTCTGCAGATGAACATGGTCGAGCAATTGGTTTCTAGTCGAATTCTCAAGTATATTGCCTTGAAATCCCTTAACAGTTTCACCTGATAATCTAGTTATCTCATGAGTGATCAGCTCAGAGAATAGCACTATAGACGCGTTGATGAAAGGCCCAGTTTATTTAATTTAAAACAGGACTGAAACTTCATAATGTCACATCTTCTCTCGAGGTGTGTCGCCCATGTGGGTATGGATTGCGACCCTCCGCTGTCATACGGGGTACGAGCTTGGGAGAGCTCACGATGTTGTGGAAGGAACTCACAAGAGGCTTGATTCGAAAGGCGAGGTGATGATGTCTTTTGAAACGCAAGCCATGAAGGAACTCTCGTGATCGAGTACTCCTAAACTCGACCTTTCCCCTTCCTCTCCTCGCGAGAAGGGATCAATGGATGGTGAGATCGAGTCACGACAATCGGTCCAGTTCTGCAATCCACTCAAGGTTTGACCACCACCAATTGGTTCCCAAGCTAATACTCGACCAGTCAGTGGTCAGGGCTTCATTGGAAAGCCACCAGAATAGCTCTTGTGGCTAATCTACTCGCTGAAGGTCTTTACCAGTCTTAATCAGACTAGTTTGACTTGGAGATCAAATTGGTGACCAATCTGGTCCCTAGTCAATTTTGCAGTGGTCCAAATATTATCTCTAGGATTCGAAGTTCCAATCGAACTCTGGTGATGATCTTTTTGTCCGATTACGTCTAAAATCAAAGAGAATGCAAAAAGGTAGATTCTCAAACTCGAATCCAATGAAGTGAGGTTAGCATATCAAATCGGAGCTAGCATTCAAGATTAGATCTATGTTATATGTTTCGATTTGATGATGATGAGGTTATTTGATGATTTTCTAAGCTTGAAGTTCAATGAGGATGAGTTTGTGGTTGATTGGATGAGTTTGTGCTAATTTGCAATTTTCATGTATCTGTGGCCAGGTTATTATTTGGCCTAAAACGAGGCATTAGATGACCTTATTTGATCTCAAGACCTTTTAGAATTAGAAAGTAAGTTCTGAGACCTTCAATTTGATAGGTCTCACATCTTGAATGGGCGACATTTGACCATTGAAAAAGTCTCGCAATATGCTTGATTCTATAGTTTTTATGGTTGAATTTCGGTTTTGTTTTGGTTCTGACTTTTGTCTTTGCTATTTTCATGTTGATTCTTGGGATCGATTTTTGAACAAGTTTTCTTCATGGGATTTGTTTCAAATCGTCTCGAGTATGTAATGTATTTTTCTATATTTTTTGGAAATGTTTTAGTTGGTCAAAATCACCTGGAACTTAACTTAGGTCAATTTATCCTGCACCTAATCCGAGTCACACTTACGTGAATTTGAGCTTGTAAACAAGTTTATTTGGTTTCATGATCTTCATTGGACTTGAATGTATGATTCACATGATTTCATCACTATTTGCTATGTCAATTGCATGTTCAAATACATGTAAGTTCTGCTGCAATTAGGAAGTTACACGTTACACATCTATCAATTAGGTTTCGAGTCCTTAATGAGAAATGTTCGTCATTGTGCATTCTATATGCCAAATTTTTCGTCAAATTTTTGCATGTCCTTTGGTGACGAAAAGTCGTGCATGTTTTGTGATATTGAGGTTAGATTAAGGACTTATCATATGTACATTTTACCATGCTTGTTTGGGTCTCTTAAAGACCAAATCTCATGTCAATGCCTTTCTTGACTTTTAAAGTGTTCATTCCAAGGTTCGTGTTTATATGTGATACGTCATGGTTAGGCATCATTTTGTCACAACCCCAACTCCATTCCCAAGGTCACGAGCAACAAGGGTTATTTTCGCGACATCCCAGGCTTGCTGTGCGATTCTTAATGCTCATTAAAGCTGTGCGATACTTAATGCTCACCAAAGCTGTGCGATACTTAGGGTATACTACTCACTCTAAGCTGATATATCAAAGCCATCAGGCTAATCAACCACCAATTTTACCACTTTTATCATACACGATAAAATAATCGTATGTGGGTACACAGTTGACCTTAGCCAAAATACAATATTTTCCCCTTTTGAAAATCCCATTAATTCCAATAGTCCACAAACACATTTTTGGCATTGTAAATCGATGTCTAGTACTTTTTTAATTAAATATGGAAATTATTAAATTTTGGGATAAATACCCAAAATTACAATCAACACACAAATTACACAAATTATCATCTAGATAAATAAACCAACCACACCATTGCGATCGGCCACATTTAATTCCGGCCACTCGGCTATCCCATTCTAATTTTCAAAAAATAATAATTAATTAATAATTACCAAAATTAATTAATAAATGCCAATAAATGCAACTTAGGCCGGAAAAGCCTAATTAAAAGTTGAGATGAGCCCAAAAAATTTCCGAACCTATCTAGATAAATACTATAGCTTATCTAGTCTCTAATTACACTACTCTAACCTCCTAACATGCAATTACGAGTAATTAAATTGCTAATCCATTCTAACTAACCACCTAAACCATAGTTAGTCTAAACTAATCAACCATTAAGCATAATTAACTTCCTAAGCGAAGATTAGTGAGTAAACTCACTGGATTAGTGTTTCGGCGAGTTCACTTCAATGGGGACGTGGAGGTGGGCCACAAACTCCAAAACGAGGGCACCAAGCAGGGTCAAGAAAGGCTCGGAAATGGGCCTTGAAGGTCCAAAACCCTTGCTGGATTTCGGTTCTGGATGGTGGGCCGAGCAGGAGGCTGAGCGGCTGGCTGGGGCTGAAATAGCGAGGAACGAGCAGTGGCTGCAACGGCGGGACTTCCGATGGCTAGATGTTGACGTACGGCTTGGTGGATGGTGAGCAGCTACTAGATGGCGCACGAAGCAAGATTGCGTGCGGGCGCGAGCAAGCAACAGCTGGCGGACAAGCAAGCTCAGGTGGCGCAAGTGGTGGCTTCGGCGAACAGACAAGCTGCTCGATGGTGGAGAGAGGCTGCTAGTCGGTCTCTCTAGTTCTTGGAGGCTTTAAGCTTGCTGGAAATGGCGGAACCAACCGGAAGGGAGAAGAAGGGGATAGCTAAAGTCTTGAGGGTCCCTCCATGCTTCATCCTAATTCTTTTGTCTCCTTGAAAAGGCCCCAAATGGATGGCTGGCTTCCTCAGCACACTTGCAACAACCAAACTTCCTTTAGAAGCTAATGTAGAGGTCCAAAGGTGGTGGACCAAGGGGGGCTACGAATTTTGGACAAGTTTCCCCAATTTCACTTCAATTCTCTCTTGAATTGATGCAATTCGGCCCTAAAATATTCTAGCATTGAGTCCTCGACCAAATTGACATTTTTCCTTGCCAATAGAACTAACTTGCATCCCAAAAACAAAATAAAAAATGGTCTCCTGAATTTTCCAGACGAAAACAACCCCTATTTTGACTTTTCGCCAAAAATCTCAGCTTGCAGAAAAATCTTCGGAGGATGAGTCGACGTTCCTAAAACGACTCATGACATGACAAATTTTCAATTTCTGAAATTGGATTCAAATTCACAATTAATCTCAATCTAGCGCGATTTTAGCGTGACCTAGCCTACCGAGTAGCTTTTAGAAATTTTTGGTGCAATTGACCCGTGGTTGATTATTTTCAAGCCACATCGTACATCTTCAACACATTGACGACTCTCAATTGTCATGAAAATCTCGAGGCCTCAAATACGGACACAGGGTATCAAAAAGATAAAAAAAATCGGCTTAGTGCCAATCGATGAGACTTTCGCGATCTGGTGGCATTACCCAAACTTTGATCATCTATCTCGGTCGAAATGACCTATCTCTAATCTCTTATCGATTTTTATTTGTGTCGTAATGATCTCTGCAAATGAGCACGGTCAAGTAGTCGGTTCCTAGTCGAATTCTCAAGTCTATTGCTTTAAAATTCCTTAATGGCTTTCCCCGACAATATGGTTATCTCATGAGTGATCAGCTCAGAGAATAGTATTATAGGGGCATCAATGAAAGGCCCGATTTATTTAATTGAAAACAGAATTGAAATTCCAGGATGTCACAATTTGGGAACTTTTTGTACAAAATGCCAAATTTTGACTTGGGTTGACTCTTTCGTCAAAGGGTTAACTTTTTTAGTTTTTGATGAAAATGACTAGGAAATTAATCACAATTGAAAGGCTCATGAAAATGAAATGAAAAACGACACCTTTTTGCTTGAGAAAAAGGTTCCATCGCAATTGGAAACTCTAATCTCGACATTTTACCTTTATTGATACGTCAACTAAAAATCATGTGTCAACAAGATTCACCAATGGATGTTAGTACAAGATCTTCTAGAAATAAGTCCACCGAAGGATTGGTAAAGAAAGGGACATGAGAAGAAGATTCGAAGGGATGAAGGAATGAGAACATCTTTTGTTCCCAAATTGAAACATGATGAGACACACAAAGACAATTAGAGATAGGGTCCCAACATTTACATCCATTATGCTTAATGTGATACCCAACGAAGCAACATAAATGAGCATTGGGTTCTAACTTCCTGTGTTCATGTGGAAGAAGGTGCACAAAACAAGCACTACCAAAAACTCTAACACTATTTTAAAAGGGAACCTTGCCATATAAGCACTCACAAAGAGAGATGTTGTCTATGTCAAGAGATGGGTTATGATTAATAGTATAAACAGTAGTAAGACAAGTTTTCCCCCAAAACTTTTATTAAGAAGAGGCAGAGATTAAAAGAGTTTGTGAAACATATACGACATGTATATATTTATGTTCTACGTGACCATTTTGTTAGGAAGTGCTTGGACATGATCGATTAATAATAGTACCTCGTTGCGAGAGAAGTCTAAGAAATTATGTGTCTCGGTATTCCATGGTATTATTAATACGAAAAACCTTGATGTCTTTTAAAAAATTTTACTTTTACCATGGCAACAAAATCATGGTAGATATGAGTAAGCTCAGATCGATTTTTTTTATAAGATAAAGCCAAGTATAACAAGAGTAATTATCAACAAAACTGACAAAATAATGAGAGTCTCCCATGGTATGTGTTGGAGAAGGTCCCCAAATTTCAGAGTGAATTAAATTGGTTAGACCATAAAAGATAGATTCACTGAGATCAAATGGCATGGCATGATGTTTTTCTAATTGACAAGGCAAGCAATAAAAATGTTTGTCATTAACAGATCCTCAATGAACATTGGATAATAAAATTTTTAATCTAGAAGAAAAAGGATGACCTAACCAAATTGCCAAGTTTCAGATGACATTGTGGCAGCACAACCAATAAAAGAGTTGGGAATATTTTAAGAAAACAAGCTCAAATAGGTGTCCCACTCCACAACCAATTCAATAGTCTATCCCTTTGTGGATCCTACACATGACAACCATAAGGAGAAAAGTGAACTTTAAAGCCAAGTTCACAAAATTGTCCAACTGGAATTAAATTTAGAGAGTTTGGGAACCATAAAAGTGTTAGGTAAGGACAAGATATATGTGGAAATGTGTCATTTATGGCTGACTTGCATTAGAGAATTATAGGCTGTATGAATAGTAGGTGCTTGTGAATAGAGGTGTCACGACCCACCCTTGACGACCATCCCTAGGCAAGGGGCGAGTTTAGAAGCACTTGTTTATAAAGTCAATCCGAATGGTAAGTATAAATGGAAATCTCAAATAAGTCACCACTCAACCCCACAAACGGATATATAATTCGAATGGTACATACAAACGATAGTTTCAAATGAGCTTCCAATTTGCTAACACCGCAAGCACAAACGGATTGTTAATTATAAACTCGAGTCATCTCAAACTCATGCTTCATGTGACAGCAGTTCATTTTAAGTTTTTAGACAACCTAAAAACAATATCTAGGAGTGGCCACTAGCCTTTTTGTTGGAGACCGGCTAGAAACCCAATCAAGGGTTGAGAGACCACCTTGATTTCCATAAAACTAGAGATTTTGTGAATTCAAGGACTTGGATTACGCTAAAGATTTCTATTAGTGCTCTTTTGATACCTATTAGTATGGTTGTTATCTAAGGTAGCCAAATAGTTTTTTTACATTTTTCGTACAACTTGAATCCTAATGCAAAATGATCACACATGGATGGTTTGTTCATGCTATTTCTATGCTAATTATCATAATGAAAAGAAAAGTAATCAAGTAAACAAAATTGCAATACTTAAAAGTAAACACTCAAGACAGAATATGAGCATATATTCTAGGTCCGAGAAAGGGAAAAAGAAAAGTAACCCTACAACTCATCAGATATTTATACAATTGAGTCGAAAACCCGAGACATATGTCAGGAAAATGAATGGGTACACATTATTAAAGCCAGGTTGGACATCAGCTCTTCCACCATCTTCAAGTTCCTTTAGCCAACTCCTCCAAGGGTCGCCTTTGAGCTATTCTAATCATAAACTAATGCTAAACTAGCATTCAAAAATGCAATCACAAACATCAAAACAAGTGTAAATATCTCAAAACAATTCATGACACAAAGAATGACCTCGGGATCAGCCTTTCAAATTTATGCATAACGAGCCGTCCTATGTCCACTAATTGAGTGATTATTGTGATGCCCCCGTACATCACGACTAATGCAGCTTCTAAATCTCTTCACTTTTTAAGCATGCAAAAGCGTGTATGGTCAAAGAACATGTAGGACATATAAAAATCAAAGGAAAACACGCAGAAATGCAAACCAGGCAACCTCATTTCATTTCTTACTTATGTACATGAGGTGATAGGGTCGAGTAAATTGGGGGAATAACAAAAGACACCACTACTCCAGACCATGCCAAAAATTTTACCAGTTGCATCACCCTAACCTAGATATCACCTATGTATAGTGTCACCTATCTCTCATCCACAGCACGTCCAAAAATTTGCTGTCTAGTCTTCTTAAAAATGCTGCGTCCACCCTCCTGTCCTCAGTCTACTCCACTCCACTACTTCCGTTGTCGTCATCACCGGGAAGCGGGAGAGGTCCCACCAAATGGTCCCCAACATGGGCATACACGGCGACGAACCCTAACAGTACCGGGCCCGATGGTGATCCAATATCTACCATCAATATCGAGATGACCTTGACAAAGACAACGTCCGGGAAATCATGGTCAATGAACTTGGTCTGGTGCCATGTGAAGTCCACCAGGGCACCATAACTAGTCATGGGGGCAATAGGCGGGAGTGGTCATGGCTATTAATTTGAAAGAGAATAGTCAATCATGGGTGAGCATAAAACTCAACAGGCAAATTGTCAACCAGTCTATACTACATACGTCAATAGCGGCACAAGTGAAGAATTGCAAATATGAAATATAGAAGATCGTTTTAAAATAAGTAGCAAGTCAAAAAATATTTCCTCTGAAATCAATAAACCAGCAAATCTCAAATGGAATATGAAAATGCCAATAATCACATTTGCTATGAATTTAGCTGGCACCATCTTCTAGGGAGCCCCGTTATCCCCTAGGCATCTTGCACCCACCTGACATCGCGCGGACATCTTGGGAACTGTGTTACACCCCCCAAGCATCCGGAGGAACCCAGTTACCCCTCCAGGCATTTCTACTAACACTTGGGGCATTGTCGTCGCGAAGACCAATGACATTCCCACACACTTATACCATGGTGCATCAATTCAATAATTCAATTCAAAAATGACATTCATTGTGCTAGTGAACAGTAAAAAATTTAATTTCGGAATCAACCATCCTTTATCCATTTGTAAATCAGAGAAATGGTACAAATTAGTTAGTTGGAAATACTGGTTTATATAGACGAGTTACCAAAAGGAATTTATCCAAAATCTGAAATTGACCCTAAAAGGGCAGTTTGCATGCCTTTAGAAATACCAGCATTTACAAGGTAAATCAGTTCTAAAAATTACGAAACTTTAACACAATGTGAATGAGATCTCGAGAAATGTCTTTCATGGAGAACTCAAAACCCAGTTTCGCCTGTACAACCCTCAACAATTCGTGTAAATCGGGCCAAAAAAGAGGGACGGATCACAGAACCAAAACAGATAAAAAAAAAATTGGCGTTTCACTGCCCTAAATGAGTTCCAAAAATCATTGAAAAATTCAATATTATATTTTAGAATGTGCTCTACAACTTTCAATTGTCCAAATTTCTTGTTGAAAATTCTGTAGAAAATCAAATTCGATTAAAGGTCAGTAAATTTCTAGGAAAAGCTTATTCAAACCCGTGTACTTTTCCAAATATAATTTGAACATATGAAATTCGAAAAAATTGAAATTAAATTATTTTATAGAAAAGAGTATAATGTGCAACTTTTGTGAAGAAAGCCTTATAAATTCATACTGTATAAACCGGTATAAAATTGACAAAAGTGCAAGTGTACGGTGAACCGAACCTTTTATATTTGGAAAAGTACACGGGTTTGAATAAGCTTAGGTCCTACGTGTGTCGTTGTGACTTGAACAGGGTCGGGAGGTCCCGAGTTTGCAGCTGGTCTTCAATGGTCTCAAGTCAAGTTGAGAAGATGGTGCAGTGCAAGTGGCTTGACCGAGTTGAGGAGGCATCGCCGGCGGTTGAACGGTGTGGCTTCGACTGTGCGTGCGAGCTCAAAGAGAGAGAGAGAGAGAGAGAGAGAGAGATGGTTTGCACGAAGCAGGACTAGACGGAACGGACGAGTGCTGTCAGCAAAAGAGGAAGAAGGGAGACTTCGGCCCTTTTATATTTTGGTCCTTCTCTCCACCGCTTGAATTCGCTCGTTCCTTCTTTGTGCAGCCATGGTTGTTGACTCGACAGCCAGGATGAGCGATAGCTGGGTAGACGTATTGCGGCTTGGAGGGGCCGAGTGGCATCGTCGTGCTAAAGTGGCATGGCTAGGAGGCTGAGGTGGCACGGTCGTTTGAGGTGTCACCGAAATGGCTCGGCTCAGTGGTGTGACATGGTGATGCGGCGGTGCAACTAAGGTGTCATAGTGGTGAGAGGGACAAGCTGAGGTGTCAGTCCTTGCGATGGTGCTGTAAGGCACAATGACTAGGTGACACAGTGGCAAGATACGGTAGTGGTAGCGCGGGTGGCATAGTCCGATGACAAGTTTGGTGGCACGGCGATGACTGTTAATCACTTGAGGTTCATGATTCCATCGAGTAATGACCTGAATGTCACAATTATAGCCATCGATACTTGGCCATGCCTTATGTTCAAAAGCAATGGTCAAGATCGAACAACTCCTAAATTCAGGTCTAGGTGTGGTCCTTTGATTTAGCCGGCGAACATGCATTGGTCATGAACCATTCATCTAGAAATCACATGCAAAGAGAATAGGATTTCATGCACTTAGGCCACGAGACCTTGGTTCTCAAACAATCATTCAAAGAAAGAGAACCAAAGAAGGTCACTTGTTCAGTCAAGATAATTGCAATCATCCAGGTATGTACACATCATGACCAATGAAATGAAACACAAAGAAAGCAATCCAAAAGATTGAACTTTCAAGAATTTGCAACTAAGGACACGAGTTTTGAATAATTACAAACAAGTCTTTCGAAGGGAGATTTTCAATTTTTGAATTGTAACAAACAAGGACATCATCTTTATTGGAATTTTGGAACAAGCTCGATGTGTTTTGGGAAATAAATTTCAAAACTTGGGTACCGATAAATTGGCACACTAATCGTGTTCTTTGAACGATCAAACATGTCTCGATTCCAAAAAATTGATATTAAAAGAAAGCTGACACCGTTGAACTTTCTTATTTTGAAAATTTTCAGAAAAGGACACTAAAATCATAAAAATAATGAAACACTTTCAGATGTTTAACAAGAACCTAGGTGCGGAATTAACAGCACTCTGATCAGGCCCTTTTAAACATCCTAATGAATTTCAAATTTAATGAAACTTGTGTCAAATCAAAGCATGAAATTCTTTTGTAACTTCTGAAGAACCCATTTCAAAATCTGCATCACACGAATTTATAAAAGTTGAGCAATGACAAATTAGTTCTGGAAAACAGAGTTTCTAAATGACCTGCAAATTTGTGATACTCATGAAAAATAGCAAACACACTTTTTATTTATTTTTATTTTGAAAATTTTGATAATAAAGTTCAATAGCAACTTCCATGAAAACAACTTCATCTAATCCAGCATGCATGATTTTATAAAAATCACCAAACACGCAATGGTCATTCTGGAATATCAGCATTAAGGAAGCAAGCAAGTTCAGTTCAAAGCATGTTTTATCAATCTAATGAGCTTCTTTTGATCTAAGGATTTCACGCATCAAATATCACATCATGATGAATAAAATTCAAGAATACATTGACCCCTAATTGTTATCACATGAATTTACAACAATCATCAAACACACTTATGTCATTCAGGAAATATTAATTTCAGACAATAACAGTTTGGTTCAAGTCGATTCATGGCAACCTAATGGAATCTTTTTGACTTGAAAAACATTATGCCATACAGATCATCATGTGACAAACAATGTTCATGAAGACACCAATCTCTAGGTCTAAACGCATGATTTTATAAAAATCATGAAGCATACGAATATCACTCAGGAACTAACAATTTAAAGATAAAGGAAATTATACCTTGTTTTTCTTCAACTTAAGCTCGATTGAGCAAGGTGATCATCACTCCGGGCTCTAGGATATGTTGAAGAACCTTGTCACGTGCCAAGGAACGTCCAAGGAAGTCATCGGACACCAGCTTTGGCCACCGAAGTCACATGAAAGAGGATCAACAATGGACACAGGATGGACACCCAAGAGGGAAGGCCACCGGTTCAAGGTTGTCCGGTGTAACATCCTCGATTTCGACTCCTATTTTGGCCCCGACTAGTAGGCCAAATGCCAGTATGTCAAGGGCGAGACTAGGCCATGAGCCGACCCAAGGGTCGGCCATGAGCCGATTAGCCCATTTGGGAATTGGCAACCAAGGGATTGGTCTTGGAGTGTTCGACCATGGAAAAGTTATTTGACCATACAGATCGATCGTCGAATGATCACGTACCATCACGGATCGATAGACGGTCATTGCTTGATTCCATGCAGTCATCACAGTGGTCGCAAGTGATTCTGCTAGATCGTTATGCTGGTCATAGATGACCATGAACCGATTCCATGCGACTGCAAGTTGATACGAATCAATCAATTCCACACAATTATATGACAACCGATAATCGACCATGGATTAAATAAACTCAACGTGGTTCAATTTCGGACTAACCATGTGGCACCCCTCGACACGGCCCCCGATCCGTTAGGGTCGCCACAGATTACTTACCTTTCACTTGTCCTAATAACATGTTACTCTGATACCATTTCAGTTGTAGTGAGTCCATAAATCCCGGGGGTTCGTATCATCTCAATCGGCCCCAGCGCAGTTTGTATAACGGAAGCATACTCGACATCTCCCTAACCCGTACTCAAACTAAATGATACAATGCAATGCACACCAATTACACTTTTCGTATATATATAAAAGCTAATGCCGAACCACTTTTATTTACATGCTTTGATGGACATCATGAGTCGGTACAACAAAAGGCCAAGGCTTTAACTAAGCTCGGCTAAACCCAAAAGAACCCAACTCTACGTCAGACGTGTACATCAATCCATCATCTGTGACACCCCGAACCCTTCGCAAGTCGTCACCAGCGCCAATGTTACTCCTTATTACCTTTCTCCTTTAGAAGATGCATCGTAATTCATAGACACATTTTTTTTTTTTTACAAAACGGTCCCAGCGCGACTCATTAGCGGAAGTAAATTGAATATCACGTCTCTCCCCCTACCAACCATGATACAAATACACACCACTAAACATTAGGATTTTATCAACAAGCGATGACACTTTATTTACATATTCTTTCAAGATGGGACTTCTTTTCGGGTCGATACATAACAAGGAAAAGCTAGGACTCTGCCATGTCCAGCCTAAAACCTCAAAAAGATCCTTGACCCTCTACATCACACGTGTACAATCCCCCATCATATGTGTCGGCTAACTAACTCCTAAAAGGATCCAGCTCCCACTCGTCGCGCACCGTCTCATACCCAACCCGGTGCATCAGGCGGTGGCGGTGGCAACATCCCTCGCATCGCTCCATCCCGACGAACATGTACGGATATAAACTCCTGAATAACAGGGCCCCCAGCCAGGCCCACATCGTACATCACTAGACAGCATACTCAAATAAAAGTCAGTCCGGGAAGAGAGGGACAATCTATCTTAGCACACTCGACCTCTACATCGGACGGTATCCTGTAAAATGTACCCCGCGTGACGGCAGGGAATGGCATACTGCTAATCTGAAATGTTATCCCCAAAAGGGGTGAGTACAACCACTTAGCAGATAGGGAAATCCAATAACAACTCAATGCACCAGGCAAATCATACATGCATTGCAGGCATTACTTACCTTGAAGCCATGCGCATACTATCATGCATCATCATCATGACATCATCACATTACACATGTTATCATACCATATCACCATATATCATTATCATCATCATGATCATGCATATCATCATATATCATCCTCGCCATCATCATCATGCATATCATCATGCATCATGTCACACATATATCACCATGCATGATTTAGTTCCAATTTCATCTTGGACCGCCACATTTCTCATTCCCGGGACCAATGTTTGCGTCTCACATTTATCCAAGATACAATTACAGATCATCCGGCTCCCCCACTCTCCGGGCATCTCGTACCCCAACTGGCATCACGAGGACCCTCCGGTATCCAGCCACTTAAGGCCACCGAGCAACCGGCCGCACCTTTCAGGCCAAGCATCTCGCACCCAATCCGACATCGTGAGGTATCCCTCGGCATAATTTACCATGCCGAGCTTCCGGCTCCCCCACTCTCCGGGCATCTCGATACCACTCGGTCTCCCAAGGACCCTCCGGTATTCGACCATTCATGACCACCAGCCAACCGGCCACACCCTTCAGGCCAGGCATCCCGACACTCCCGGGGCATCGTCGGCTCACCTCCGACGGCTTCCTCATTTATCTCAATTCACATCATTATGATTCAATTTATCATGGCATATGATGTGATGACAAATCAAGATCATACTCATCATTGAATTCATACATGCATTTCGATTCAATGCCATACACATACCAAGACTTTATCACACATGCACCTCGATTCAATGCCATACATATACCAAGACTTTATCATTCATGCAACAAGATAAAATTATAAATTTAATGGAATTTATGGCCAATAAAATAATCTATTTTATTTTATTTTTTCTTTTCTTTTATTTATTTATTTATTTAAATTCCAACTTTTGTCATTTCCATAAATATTAAATTTAATATCAACAAATTCCCAAAATTATAAAAATTACAGCAAATATTAAACAAGCCAATAGGATGATGATTTCATACAAAATACATGGCCAAATAGCATTTCACACAATTTCTCAATTTTCACAAAACATATAATTTTCGGATGAAACCAGAATGCACGGTTTCGAATAAATTCAATTAAAATATTCATATGGCCTCCAAAAATTATGAAATTTTACTGGATTATAGCCAAGACATTTTCCTACAACTTCCATGAAGAACTCCAAGCCAGATTACTTATAGATTATTTTATTCAACCTCACGAAGCTTCTGGACCCATGACCGCATTGTCCAGTGCCTCCATCTCCGAAATATGAAGTTTTAACCTGCCTATTCTCTTTTTTTATCTCTGAAATTCGGATATGTTATGTTTCAAGATGTTATTTACAAGTTTCATGAAGAGATCTAGGTCAAATAACCAGAGTATAGTCATCATTTAGGTCCTTGAAGTCTCGGGTGTCTCGAAACACATCACCAGAATTATCGTCTTCAAGATCTAGTCGATTAACCAAGATATACTTGTTCTTTTCACTTTAAATTTGGGTATTTTGTATTTTAAGGTGTTCCCTACAACTTTCATGAAGAAATCGAAGTAAGATTCTCAACAAAAACCAACATGCAACCATGAATCCAGCAAAAGGTCAGTAAAACCTCTCTAGATCTGAGGTCTCCGTAAGATGAGACTTTAACCCCTAAAATCTCCATCATTTTCTACGAAAGTTTAGTATGTTGTAGTACAGGATGTTAGATACAACTTTCATGAAGACATCGAAGCCAAAATCGGACTCCAAACACACATCCAAGCTCAAACAAGTTACTGACTCACACGATCCGAGCAAGAACAGTCACACCACTCACACACAACTCATCCATGCTTCGATTTTTTCCCATCTAACAACCAAAAGTTCAACATGAAAACAACATACAAGCATGCAAGAGAAGCTAGAGGACTCCCACTTGCCTCTAGGACGGACGAACGACGGCGTACGGCGGCGAACACGGCGGCTCCTCCTCGGCTCCGCCTCCTCTCTCTCTCGGCCTCTCCTCCTCTCTCGCACAACTCTCTCTCTCTCTTTTTCTCCTTGGGCAAGCAAAAGGGCCGGTCACCCTCTCTCTCTTCCTTCTTATACCCCCCTAGAGCTCATCATTTGTAATGATTGTTTTGCCTACAAATCAACCAATGCATGGCCTTCCCCTTTGCCACTTGTCACATTGGATTTTGAATTGAGTTTGGGCTTCTTGGGCTTGGGCCATCCAGCCACTTCTTGGGCCTCTAATGGGCCGGTCGACAGCCCACTTGTGGGCTTTAATGGGCCGGCTAACTTGGTCCATTAAAGTTCCACTCTTGGGCTTAAGGCCCAATCGAATTTTGACCTTCTTTTCGCTTTTTTTTTTTTTGAATTCCTTTTATAAATATTTTTAAATTTCCATTCTCAATCTTGGCCAAATTCTTGGGACATCTTGTCTATTGAAATTTAATTTATAAATCTTATGGCCAAGCATAAATTATTAATCTGTCAAATTTAAATTTTCACAATCATATGCACAAATCATCTAATTAAAAGACTAATGGCTAAAGCATAAGCCATAGGAAATTTTATCACCTAATCAAAGAATTTAACACACCTTATGGCTTGGCTTTGAATTTTGGGATGCCACAATTCTCCCCTCCTTAGAGAATTTCATCCTCGAAATTCAAACACCACTCGCGCCTTCTTGAAACAAATAAGGGTACTTTCGCTTCATTTGATCCTCACTTTCCCACGTGGCTTCCTCCATATCATGATGTCGCCATAATACCTTAACCAATAGGATCTTCTTGGTCCTAAGAATTTGCTCCTTACGATCCAATATCTGCACAGGCTCTTCAATGCACCTAATTTTCTCATCCACCCTGATGGCTTCATGATCGAGTATGTGACCAGGATCCTGCTGGTACTTCCTCAACATCGATACATGAAACACATCGTGCAGATTTCCTAACTTAGGAGGTAACGCTAAACGATAAGCTACATCCCCTATTCTCTCGAGTACTTCAAAAGGTCCAACAAATCTAGGGCTTAACTTACCCTTCATCCCAAATCGAGATATCCCTTTCATTGGAGATACCTTAAGGAATACATGGTCTCCTACATTAAATTCCAAAGGCCTTCTACGCCTATCTGCGTAGTCTTTCTGTCTACTCTGAGCTGTCCTAAGTCTTTCTCTGATAATTTCAACAGCCTCAGTGGTAACTTGTACCAGTTCAAGTCCTGTCAACTTCCTTTCACCTACTTCACTCCAATAGACAGGAGTCCTACATCTCCTTCCATATAATGCTTCATAAGGTGCCATGCCTATACTCTTCTGAAAGCTATTGTTATAGGCAAACTCTACCAAATGCAATCTTTCATCCCAATTTCCTTTGAAATCAATTACGCAAGCCCTTAACATATCTTCCAATATTTGGATTACTCTTTCCGATTGACCATCCGTCTGAGGATGAAAAGCAGTACTAAATTGAAGCTTAGTCCCTAATGCAATTTGAAGACTTCGCCAAAAATTCGAAGTAAACCTCAAATCCCGGTCTGAAGTAATGGTCACTGGAACACCATGTAAGCGTACCACTTGACTTACATACATGTCTGCATACTTATCCATTGGATAGTCCATGCAAATTGCTAAGAAATGTGCCGATTTAGTCAAACGATCCACTATAACCCAAATTGAATCATGACTCCTTGATGTCCTTGGCAATCCTTGCACAAAGTCCATCGTTATATGTTCCCATTTCCATTCGGGAATATCTAATGGTCTTAAGAGTCCTGCGGGTTTACGATGTTCCGCTTTTACTTGCTGGCACGTCAAACATTGAGAAACGTACTTAGCCGTATCTGCCTTCATACCATTCCACCAAAATTGCTGATGCAAATTCCTGTACATCTTTGTACTACCTGGGTGGATACTATAATTACTCTTATGTGCCTCCGACAGAATTTCCTTCTTTAATTCCTCATTGTTGGGGACACAAAGTCGTCCTTGGCATCTTACTATTCCATCATCAGAGATTTGAAATTCTGATCTTTTCCCTAAAGATACAACATTTTTCACTTTCAAAATCTCTGGGTCAGATTCTTGCAGGATTTTAATTTTCTGGATAATCTCTAGCTCAATCCTTAATGTACTAAGTATACCAGTGAGACAATCCATTTCCAATTTAAATTCTGAATCTGCTACAGATTCTAACAGTTCCCATTCTGCCATCCTTAAACTAGCTATGGAAATGGCCGACTTACGACTAAGAGCATCTGCTACTCTATTCGCTTTTCCCGGATGATATTTTATCTCACAATCATAATCCTTTAATAACTCCATCCACCTCCTTTGTCTCATGTTCAACTCCTTTTGTGAGAACAGATACTTCAAACTCTTATGATCCGTATAAATCTCAAATTTTTCCCCATACAAATAATGTATCCATATCTTCAAGGAAAACACTATAGCTGCTAATTCTAAATCATGCGTCGGGTAATTCAGCTCATGGGGTTTCAATTGTCTGGATGCATAGGCTATAACCTTGCCATGCTGCATCAACACACATCCCAGTCCTTTGTGAGATGCATCACTATACACCGTAAAACCATCAGGTCCAGTAGGTATAGTTAGAATTGGAGCCGAAGTCAATTTCCTTTTGAGCTCTTGGAACTCCTTTCACATTCTCCATTCCATTCAAATTTTACATTCTTTCGGGTCAATTTGGTTAAAGGTCCTGCCAGTCGCGAAAATCCTTCAATGAATCTTCTATAATAACCAGCCAGTCCTAAGAAACTTTGTATTTCAGTGGGTATCGTTGGTCTCGGCCAATTTACTACCATTTCAACTTTTGCCGAGTCTACTGCAATTCCTTTTCCTGACACCACATGTCCTAAAAATATTATTTGGTCCAACCAGAACTCACATTTACTAAACTTAGCATACAACTTATGCTCTCTCAAGGTCTGCAAAACTATTCTCAAATGTTGCTCATGCTCTTTAGGCCATTTTGAATATACCAGAATATCATCAATAAAGACAATCACAAACTGGTCTAAATAAGGCTGAAATATTCTATTCATCAAATCCATAAATGCAGCTGGCGCGTTAGTCAATCCAAATGGCATAACAAGGAACTCATAGTGTCCATAACGAGTCCTGAACGCAGTCTTAGGAATGTCCTCCTTCTTAATTCTCAATTGATGGTATCCCAACCTCAAGTCAATCTTAGAGAAGACCGAACTTCCCTGGAGTTGGTCAAATAAGTCATCAATTCTAGGCAAAGGATACTTATTCTTAATGGTCACTTGGTTTAGCTGCCTATAGTCAATACACAAGCGCATTGAACCATCCTTCTTTTTCACAAACAAGACCGGTGCACCCCAAGGTGAAACACTTGGTCTAATGAATCCTTTGTCAAGCAATTCTTGCAGTTGCACTTTCAACTCCTTTAATTCAACTAAGGCGATCCTATACGGGGCTTTTGATATTGGTCCCGTTCCAGGCGTTAATTCAATTTCAAATTCAATCTCCCGCTCTGGCGGCAATCCAGGCAATTCCTCAGGAAATACATCTTGAAATTCGTTAACTACGTGGACTTTCTCAAGTTTAGGCTCCTCCCTGGCATAATCTCTAACTATGGCTAGGTAACCTTGACATCCTTTGTCAAGTAACTTACATGTTTCTACTGTCGAAATAAGAGCTACAGGAAAATGGGTCTGACCTCCTAAAAATTCACAACTAGACTGGTCAGGTAAAACAAATTGAACCACTCTTCTATAACAATCCATTCTAGCCCGATACTTACAAAGCCAGTCCATTCCTATAATAACGTTAAAATCATACATAGCCATTACAACCAAATCTATTTCCATATCCTTTCCTCCCATTGATATCTTACAATTTCCACACACCAGCGTAGACAATACCATATCCTTTAAAGGCGTGGAAACACAAAGAGGCGTCTCAAGAGGCATAACTTCTATCTTATTCAAACGTCTATATCTTTCAGACACAAACAAATGCGTTGCACCCGTATCAAACAATGCATATGCCTTTTCACCATTAATAAGAATCGTACCTGAGATAACATTTTTGGAAGCTTCTGCTTCCTCCTAGGTAATCGCATATACTCTTCCTTGTGCTGGTGGTCTCTGGGGATTTCTTTGTAATTTTGGCATAACAGCATTCCGCTGCGGCTGCTGCACCGAGCCCATACTCGCGTGCGATCTCTCTTGAGGGCAATTTCTCTTAATATGGCCTATTTGACCACAACCATAGCACTTTGGTTGTCCAATGCAAGGTCCTAGGCCATGTTGCCCATTACACATTTGACACTCTGCATTCTAATAAGGTGTCCTTCCCAAACTCAGGCTACCCTTGCCTCTTCCATAGTTCCCAAAATTTCCCTTCTTCTTAGATCCCCAGGTCTGACCTTGACCTGTATAGGGTCTCTTACCCCTTCTCACATCACTAAAGGACAATGGTTTCTTATCCTCTGAATGTTCCCTCATCAACTCCTGCTCCACCAATTGTGCCCTTTCATAAATCTCATTATAATCTCTTATGTTCAAAGGCACTAGTTGTCTCCTGATATCCGTCCTCAGCCCTTTCAGAAATCTCTTAGCTTTTTCTTCCTGGTCCTCAACTAGCCTAGGAGCATATCTAGACAGTTCAGAAAATCTAGCCTCATACTGATCTACCGTCAGCTCCTTTTGTTCTAGCTGAACAAATTCAGTAATTTTCCTATCCTTAGCATAGCCAGAAAAATGCTTTCTATTAAAAACTCTAACAAACTCCTCCCAGTTAACATCAGTACCTGGTGGAAAGATTATGTCCTTCGAAGCTCTCCACCAAAACTTCACATTTCCCTCTAACTGGTACTTTGCTAAAACTATTTTCTCAGCATCAGTGCAATCCAACAGCCGGAAAATTCGTTCCATTCCATCAATCCATTGCTCCGCCTCCTCAGGACTTCCCATTCCATTAAACTTAAGTGGCTTCAGCTTCAAAAACTGCTCCACTAGTCCTTGAGTACGGCGTTCTGCTCCAGGCTGTTGTTGCGCCTGCCTTTCCATCAGATTTCCAATATTGGCTAATGCCTGCAGGATATCTTCCATTCGGGGTTCAGCCCTTGCAGCAGAGGCTTCAGCACTCGATGGATGATCACTTCCAGCTCGCACCATGACTCTCCTGCAATTTCCAAGCATTGCCTCAGGAATAATCTGAGACTCACTGCCCCCATTCAAAGCAACTACTACTACTACATAAGTAACATACACATGTTACTAGTACCTAAAGGCAATTCAAAAAGAACTACTAGGGATCTATGAGTGAATTCTCATCACCCGTTATTCAATTATTTCGTTTTACATCCTATGGTGTGCATTGTCATCATGTTCCTCAATATCTAATTGAGGCTCCTTATCACTCCACCTATAACCATTCGCTCTGATACCAAAAAGCGCGGCTATGACACCCCGAACCTTTCGCAAGTCGTCACCAGTGCCAATGTTATGCCTTATTACATTTCTCCTTTAGAAGATGCATCGTAATTCATAGACACATTTTTTTTTTTTTTACAAAACGGTCCCAGCGCGACTCATTAGCGGAAGCAAATTGAATATCATGTCTCTCCCCCTACCAACCATGATACAAATACACACCACTAAACATTAGGATTTTATCAACAAGCGACGACACTTTATTTACATATTCTTTCAGGATGGGACTTTTTTCGGGTCGATACATAACAAGGAAAAGCTAGGACGCTGCCATGTCGAGCCTAAAACCTCAAAAAGATCCTCGACCCTCTACATCACACGTGTACAATCCCCCATCATATGTGTCGGCTAACTAACTCCAAAAAGGATCCAGCTCCTACTCGTCGCGCACGGTCTCATACGCAACCCGGTGCATCAGGTGGTGGCGGTGGCAACATCCCTCGCATCACTCCATCCCGACGAACATGTACGGATATAAACTCCTGAATAACAGGGCCCCCAGCCAGGCCCACATTGTACATCACTAGACAGCCTATTCGAATAAAAGTCAGTCCGAGAATAGAGGGACAATCTATCTCAGCACACTCGACCTCTACATCGGACGGTATCCCGTAAAATGTACCCCGCGTGACGGCAGGGAGCGGCATACTGCTAATCTGAAATGTTATCCCTAAAAGGGGTGAGTACAACCACTCAGCAGATAGGGAAATCCAATAACAACTCAATGCATCAGGCAAATCATACATGCATTGCAGGCGTTACTTACCTTGAAGCCATGCGCATACTATCATGCATCATCATATCATACATGTCATCATCATCATGACTTCATCACATTACACATGTTATCATACCATATCACCATATATCATTATCATCATCATGCATATCATCATGCATATCATCATATATCATCCTCGCCATCATCATCATGCATATCATCATGCATATTATCATATATCATCCTCACCATCATCATCATGCATACCATCATGCATATTATCGTGCATATCATCATCATGCATATCATCATATATCATCCTCGCCATCATCATCATGCATATCATCATGCATCATGTCACACATATCACCATGCATGATTTAGTTCCAATTTCATCTTGGACCGCCACATTTCTCATTCCCGGGACCAATGTTTGCGTCCCACATGTATCCAAGATACAATTACAGATCATCCGGCTCCCCCACTCTCCGGCCATCTCATACCCCAACTGGCATCACGAGGACCCTCCGGTATCCAGCCATTTAAGGCCACCGGGCAATCGGCCGCACCCTTCAGGCCAGGCATCTCGCACCCAATCCGGCATCACGAGGTATCCCTCGGCATAATTTACCATGCCGAGCTTCCGGCTCCCCCGCTCTCCGGGCATCTTGATACCACTCGATCTCCCGAGGACCCTCCGGTATTCGGCCATTCATGACCATCGGGCAACCGGCCGCACCCTTTAGGCCAGGCATCCCGACACTCCCGGGGCATCGTCGGCTCACCTCCGACGGCTTCCTCATTTATCTCAATTCACATCATTATGATTCAATATATCATGGCATGTGATGTGATGACAAATCAAGATCATACTCATCATTGAATTCATACATGCATTTCGGTTCAATGCCATACACATACCAAGACTTTCTCACACATGCACCTGGATTCAATGTCATACATATACCAAGACTTTATCATTCATGCAACAAGATAAAATTATAAATTTAATAGAATTTATGGCCAATAAAATAATCTATTTTATTTTATTTTTTCTTTTATTTTATTTTATTTTATTTATTTATTTATTTAAATTCCAACTTTTGTCATTTCCATAAATATTAAATTTAATATCAACAAATTCCTAAAATTATAAAAATTACAGCAAATATTAAACAAGCCAATAGGATGATAATTTCATACAAAATACATGGCCAAATAGCATTTCACACAATTTCCCAATTTTCACAAAACATATAATTTTCGGATGAAACCAGAATGCACGGTTTCGAATAAATTCAATTAAAATATTCATATGGCCTCCAAAAATTATGAAATTTTACTGGACTATAGCCAAGACATTTTCGTACAACTTCCATGAAGAACTCCAAGCCATACTAATTATAGATTATTTTATTCAACCTCACGAAGCTTCTGGACCCGTTACCGCATTGTCCAGTGCCTCCATCTCCGAAATATGAAGTTTTAACCTGCCTATTCCCTTTCGTTTTCTCTGAAATTCGGATATGTTATGTGTCAAGATGTCCCTTACAAGTTTCATGAAGAGATCTAGGTCAAATAACCAGAGTATAGTCATCATTTAGGTCCTTGAAATCTCGGGTGTCTCGAAACACATCACCAGAATCATCGTCTTCAAGATCTAGTCGATTAACCAAGATATACTTGTTCTTTTCACTTCAAATTTGAGTATGTTGTAGTTTAAGGTGTTTCCTACAACTTTCATGCATAAAACGAAGTAATATTCTCAACAAAAACCAACATGCAGCCATGAATCCAGCGAAAGGTCAGTAAAAACTCTCCAAATCTGAAGTCTCCGTAAGATGAGACTTTAACCGCTCAAATATCCATCATTTTCCACGAAAGTTTAGTATGTTGTAGTACAAGATGTTAGCTACAACTTTCATGAAGACATCGAAGCCAAAATCGGACTCCAAACACACATCCAAGCTCAAACAAGTTACTGACTCACACGATCCGAGCAAGAACAGTCACACCAGTCACACACAACTCATCCATGCTTCGATTTTTTCCCATCTAACAACCAAAAGTTCAACATGCAAACAACATACAATTATGCAAGAGAAGCTAGAGGACTCCCACTTGCCTCTAGGACGGACGAACGACGGCTACGGCGGCGAACACGGCGGCTCCTCCTCGGCTCCGCCTCCTCTCTCTCTCGGCCGCTCCTCCTCTCTCGCACACCTCTCTCTCTCTCTCTCTCTCTCTTTCTCCTTGGGCGAGCAAAATGGCCGGTCACCCTCTCTCTCTTCCTTCTTATACCCCCCAGAGCTCATCATTTGTAATGATTGTTTTGCCTACAAATCAACCAATGCATGGCCTTCCCCTTTGCCACTTGTCACATTGGATTTTGAATTGAGTTTGGGCTTCTTGGGCTTGGGCCATCCGGCCACTTCTTGGGCCTCTAATGGGCCGGTCGACAGCCCACTTGTGGACTTTAATGGGCCGGCTAACTTGGTCCATTTAAGTTCCACTCTTGGGTGTGGCATCCCAGAAATTCAAAGCCGAGCCTTAAGGTGTGTTAAAAATCTTTGATTAGGTGATAGAATTTCTTTTGGCTTATGCCTTAGCCAATAAGTCTTTTAATTTAATGAATTATGCCTGTGATTGTGGAAATTCAAATTTAATAGGTTAATGCTTGGCCATATGATTTAAATTTCAATAATTAAAAATATCCCAAGACTTTGGCCAAGATGAAATTTGAATTTGGAAATATTTATAGAAGGAATTTCAAAAAAAAAAAAAAAAAAAGAAAGAGAGAAAAAGGGATTAATTTTCGAAATGGGCCTTGGGCCCATTAGCCTAAAGCTTGGTGGGCAAGCTAGTCGGCCCATTAGGGCCCAAGAAGGGAGCTCGACCAGCCCAAAGGGGAGTGGCCGGATGGGCCTAAGCCCAAGCCCAATCAATTCAAAAATAAAAATTACATGTGGCACAAAGGAGAGCATGCATTGGTTGGACATGAGGTGAATCAATCATTACTAATCATGGGCTTTAAGGGGATATAAAAGGGATGAGGAGAGAGAGTGGCCGGTTACTTGCTTCAATTCGTCCAAAGAGAGGTGTGCGAGAGAGAGAGGGTTTGAGAGAAAGGGAGAGAAACCGAGAGGGAAGAAGGCGGAGCCGGAGGGGTGTGCCGTTCGTTCGCCGTCCGATCGTCGCCGTTCGTTGTTGCTTGTTCATCTTTAAGGCAAGTGGAGTCCGTAACTTCTCTTGCATGTTTGTTGTGGTGTTTGCATGTTAGATTTTA
Organism: Eucalyptus polyanthemos subsp. polyanthemos; assembly: GCA_017140185.1. Classification (NCBI taxonomy): domain Eukaryota; kingdom Viridiplantae; phylum Streptophyta; class Magnoliopsida; order Myrtales; family Myrtaceae; genus Eucalyptus; species Eucalyptus polyanthemos. Next base: position 27,996,744 of record CM029459.1, read on the forward strand.
GGTATGATTTGTGCGAAAAACCGAGGTAAGAGTTGGTTATTTGCAAACCGTGTGACTGTTCTTGTTCGGTTTGTTGGAGTCAGTGGCTCGTTCGAGTTTGCATGGGTGTTTGGAGTTCGATGTTGGCTTTGGTGTCTTCATGAAAGTTGAATCTCACGTCTTTTACTATCACATACTAAAAATTCGTAGAAAACGACGGAGATTTGAGGGGTCAAAAGTTCTATTGTACGGAGACTTTAGATCTGCGAAAGTTCACTGACCTCTTGCTAGATTCTTGTTTGCATGTTGATTTATGTTGAAGATATCACTTTTTTGTGTGCTTGAAAGTTGTAGGAAACACTTTAAGCTACAACATACTCAAATTTGAAGCAAAAATAACGAGTATAACTTGGTGAATCGGTTAGATCTTGGAAACGATGGTTCTGGCGAAATATACCGAGATACCCGAGACTTCACGGACTTAAATGGTGACCATAGTTTGGTTATTTGACCTAGATCTCTTCATGAGACTTGTAAAGGACACCTTGTTACATAACATACTCAAATTTCAGAGGAAACTAAATAGATTATATGGGTGAGATCTAAAAATTTCGGAGAAGTATGTTCTGGACGACGCGGTCGTGGTTCCAGAAGCTTCGTAGGGTTTTAGAAAATAATCTAAAAAGAATTTGGCTTAGGGTTCTGCATGAAAAGTGCACGAACATGTGTTGGCTATCACCCTGTAAAATTTCGTAATTTGTTAAGGCCATATGTGTATTTTAATCGAAATTATTTGGAAACTGTGTAAGTCTGGCCATTACCCGAATATAAGGTGCTATTTCATGGAAATTGTGAAATTATAAGAAATTCAATTTGGCCATGAATTTTATATGAAATTGTAACCCTATTAGTGATTGTTTGAATATTATGATTTTGGGAAAAACATAGATAATAAATATTGATTTATGAAAATGAATAAATATAATAATATAATATAATAATAATAAAATAATAAAATAGTAAAATAAAGTCTTGGTATGGGTATGACATTGAATTGAGATGAATATGTGATGAAGTCTTGGTATGTGTATGACATGGAATTGAAATGTATGTATGTATTCAATGTTGAGCATTGAGAAGACCGTCGGAGGTGAGCCGACGATGCCCCGGGAGTATCGGGATGCCTGGCTAGAAGGGTACGGCCGGTTGCCCGGTGGTCATGAGTGGCCAAATGACGGAGGGTCCTCGGGTGACTGTGTGGTGTCGAGATGCCCGGAGAGTGGGGGAGCCGGAAGCTCAGCTGGTAATTATGCCGAGGGATACCTCGCGACGCCAGATTGGGTGCTAGATGCCTGGCCTAAAGGGTGCGGCCGGTTGCCCGGTGGCCTTAAATGGCTGGATACCGAAGGGTCCTCGTGATGCCAGTTGGGGTACGAGATGCCCGGAGAGTGGGGGAGCCGGATGATCTGAAATTGTATCTTGATGCATGGGGGACGCAAACATTGGTCCCGGGAATGAGAAATATGATGGTCCAAGATGAAATTGGAATTAAATCATGCATGATAATACATGATGATGACATATGCATGATGATGTGCATAATGAGGAGGATATATGCATGATGATATGCATGATGATGTGTATGATGAGGATGATATATGCATGGTGATATGCATGATGATATGCATGGTGATATGCATAATGATAATGACATATGCATGATGATGTGCATGATGAGGATGATGATATGCATGGTGATATGCATAATGATAGTGACATATGCATGATGATGTGCATGATGAGGATGATGATATGCATGGTGATATGCATGATGATAATAACATATGCATGATGATGTGCATGATGAGGATGATATATGCATGATGGTATGCCTGATGATACATGATGGTATGCGCATGGTTACAAGGTAAGCAACGCCTGTAGTGCATGTATGAATTGTATGGTGCATTGAGTTGTTATTGGATTTCCTCATCTGCTGGGTAGTTGTACTCACCCTTTTTGGGAATAACATTTCAGATTAGAAAGATGCCGCTTCCTACCGTCACGCGAGGCACCTTCTATGGTCTCTCGTCAGATGTAGAAGTAGAATGTACGGAGATCGATTGCGTCACTATCCCTGGACTGACTTTTGTGCGAGTGCGTGTGCTGGTCATGTACGACGTGGGCCTGGCCGAGGGCCAGGCCATCCAGGAGTTTTTGTTCATGCTCATGTCCGCCGAGACGGAGTGTTTAGGGGAATGTTGCCGCCACCACCACCCGATGCACCTGGATGGGTGTGATGGTTGGGTGAAGGGTAGAGAGCTGGTGTCATCTTTTTGGGGAATAGCCGCCACTGTTGGATGGGGGATGTCATGTGATTTTCCTTATGGGTCATAGTATCTTTTTGGGATGAGGCCGAGTGTGGCTGAAAATCTTGGTCTCCTTTTTGTTGTATCGACCCGTGAAAAACCCATCGCGATAATATGTAAATAATAGTGGCATGGCTTATCTTTTAAATCCTGATGATTAATGGTGTGTATTTGCATCATGGATTGGTAGGGGGATAGATGGTGATGTTTAATTTGCTTCCGCTATGAGTCGCATTGGGACCGATTCGTTTAAAAAAAAAAATGCCTGTGATTAACGACACTTGTTTTAAGTACAAGATAGAAAGAGGAAAGAAAGTGTAACATCGGCGCTGGTGACAACCTGAGAAGGGTTCGGGGTGTCACAGCCGCCCTTTTTGGTATCAGAGCGAATGGTTATAGGTGGAGTGATAAGGAGCCTCATTTGGAATTGAGGAAACATGATGACAATGCACATCATAGGATGTAAAATGAAATAATTGAATAACGGGTGATGAGAATTCACTCGTGGATCCCTAGTAGTTTATTTAGGATTGCCTTTAGGTGCCAATAACATGTATATGTTACTTATGTAGTGATAGTAATTGCTTTGAGAGGAGGCAGTGAGTCTCAGATTATTCCTGAGGCAATGCTTGGAAATTGCAGGAAGGTCATGGTGCGAGCTGGAAGTGCTCATCCATCGAGGGCTGAAGCCTCTGCTGCAAGGGCTGAACCCCGAATGGAAGATGTCCTGCAGGCATTAGCCAATATTGGAAATCTGATGGAGAGGCAGCGCAAAGAACAACCCGGGAGCGTAACGCCGTACTCAAGGATCGGTGGAACAGTTTTTGAAGTTGAAGCCACCTAAGTTCAAATGTGGAATGGGAAGTCCCGAGGAGGCGGAGCATTGGATTGATGGAATGGAGCAAATTTTCAGGTTGCCGGACCGCACCGCCGTTGAGAAAATAGTCTTAGCGGAGTATCAATTGGAGGGAAATGCGAAGTTTTGGTGGAGAGCATCGAGGGATACGATCTTCCCACCAGGTACTGAGGTTAACTGGGAAGAATTTGTGAGAGCTTTTAATAGGAAGCATTTTTCCGACTGTGCTAAGGATAGGAAAATTACTGAGTTTGTTCAGTTAGAACAAAAGGAGTTGACGGTAGATCAATATGAGGCTAGATTTTCTGAATTGTCTAGATATGCTCCTAGGCTAGTTGAGGACCAGGAAGAGAAAGCTAAGAGATTTCTGAAAGGGCTGAGGACTGATATCAAGAGACAACTAGTGCCTCTGAACATAAGAGATTATAATGAGATATATGAAAGGGCACAGTTGGTGGAACAGGAGTTGATGAGGGAACATTCAGAGGATAAGAAACCATTGTCTTTTAGTGATGTGAGAAGGGGTAAGAGACCTTATACAGGTCAAGGTCAGACCTAGGGATCTAAAAAGAAGAGTAATTTTGGGAATTATGGAAGAGGCAAGGGTAGCCTGAGTTTGGGAATGACACCTTATCAGAATGCGGAGTGTCGAATGTGTAATGGGCGACATGGCCCAGGACCTTGCATTGGACAACCAAAGTGCTATGGTTGTGGACAGATAGACCATATTAAGAGAAACTGCCCTCAGGAGAGATCGCACGCGAGTATGGGCTCGGTGCAAAGAACCGCGTGCACGTCGTTAAGCCAAACTTACCAAGGAATCCCCTGAGGCCACCAAAGCATAGGGAAGAGTGTATGCGACATCCAAGAGGAAGCGGAAGCTTCCAAAAATGTTATCTCGTGTACGATCCTTATAAATGATAAAAAGGCATATGCATTGTTTGATACGGGTGCTACGCATTCGTTTGTGTCTCGAAAGATATAGATGTTGAGTAAGATAAAAACTATGCCTCTTGAGATGCCTCTTTGTGTTTCTACGCCTAAAGGATATGTTATTGTCTACATTGGTGTGTGGAAATTGTAAGATAACAATGGGAGGAAAAGATATGGAAATAGACTTAGTTGTAATGGCCATGTATGATTTTGATGTTATCATAGGAATGGATTGGTTTCATAAATATCGGGCTCAGATGGATTGTTATAGGAAAGTGATCCAATTTACCTTACCTGATCAGTCTAGTTGTGAATTTCTTGGAGGTCAGACCCATTTACCTGTAGCACTTATTTCGGCAATAGAAGCCTATGCGTTACTTGACAAAGGACGTCAAGGATATTTGGCCATGGTTAAAGATTATACTAGGGAAGAGCCTGAGATTGATGAAATTCAAGTAGTTAATGAATTTCAAGATGTATTCCCTGAGGAATTGCCTGCATTACCGCCAGAGCGAGAGATTGGGTTTGAAATTGAATTAATGCCTGGAACAGGACCAATATCAAAAGCCCCGTATAGGATGGCCCTAGTTGAATTAAAGGAATTGAAAGTGCAACTGCAAGAATTGCTTGATAAAGGATTCATTAGACCAAGTGCTTCACCTTGGGTGAACCGGTCTTGTTTGTGAAAAAGAAAGATGGATCGATGCGCTTGTGTATTAACTATAGGCAGTTGAATCAGGTGACCATTAAGAATAAGTATCCTTTGCCTAGAATTAATGATTTATTTGACCAACTCCAGGGAAGTTCAGTTTTCTCTAAGATTGATTTGAGGACGGGATATCATCAGTTAAGAATTAAGAAGGAGGACATTCCTAAGACTGCGTTCAGGACTCGTTATGGGCACTATGAGTTCCTTGTTACGCCATTTGGATTGACTAACGCCCCTGCTGCATTTATGGATTTGATGAATAGAATATTTCAGCCTTATTTAGACCAGTTTGTAATTGTGTTTATTGATGATATTCTGGTATATTCGAAAGGACCTAAAGAGCATGAACAACATTTGAGAATAGTTTTGCAGACTCTGAGAGAGCATAAGTTGTATGCTAAGTTCAGTAAGTGTGAATTCTGGTTGGATCATATAGTATTTCTAGGACATGTGGTGTCAGGAAAAGGAATTGCGGTAGACCCGGCAAAAGTTGAAATGGTAGTAAATTGGCCGAGACCGACAACACCTACTGAAATACGAAGTTTCTTAGGACTGGCTGGTTATTATAGGAGATTCATCGAAGGATTTTCAAGACTGGCAGGGCCTTTAACTAAGTTGACCCGAAAGAATGTGAAATTTGAGTGGAATGGAGAATGTGAAAGGAGTTTCTAGGAGCTTAAAAGGGAATTGACTTCAGCTCCAATTCTAACTATACCTACTGGACCTGATGGTTTTACGGTGTATAGTGATGCATCTCACAAAGGATTAGGATGTGTTTTAATGCAACATGGCAAGGTTGTAGCCTATGCATCCAGACAATTGAAACCTCATGAGTTGAATTACCCGACGCATGATTTAGAACTAGCAGCTATTGTGTTTGCCTTGAAGATATGGAGACACTATTTGTATGGGGAGAAGTTTGAGATCTACACGGATCATAAGAGTTTGAAGTATCTGTTCTCACTAAAAGAGTTGAACATGAGACAAAGGAGGTGGATGGAATTATTGAAGGATTATGATTGTGAGATAAGATATCATCCAGGAAAAGCGAATAGAGTAGCAGATGCTCTTAGTCGAAAGTCGGCCGCAGAAATAGCTAGTTTGAGGGTGGCGGAATGGAAATTGTTGGAATCTGTGGCAAATTCCGAATTTAAATTGGAAGTGGATTGTCTTACTGGTATGCTTAGTGCATTAAGGATTGAGCCAAAAAATATCCAGAAAATTAAAATTTTGCAAGAATCTGACCCAGAGATTTTGAAAGTGAAGGATGTTGTATCTTTAGAGAAAGGATCAGAATTTCAGATCTCTGATGATGGAATAGTAAGATGTCAAGGACGACTTTGTGTTCCCGACAATGGGGAATTGAGGAAGAAAATTCTGTCGGAGGCACATAAGAGTAATTATAGTATCCACCCAGGTAGTACAAAGATGTACAGAAATTTGCGTCAGCAATTTTGGTGGAATGGTATGAAGGCAGATACGGCTAAGTACGTTTCTCAATGTTTGACGTGTCAGCAAGTAAAAGCGAAGCATCAAAAACCTGCAGGACTCTTGAGACCATTAGATATTCTTGAATGGAAATGGGAACATATAACGATGGACTTTGTGCAAGGATTGCCAAGGACATCAAGTGGTCATGACTCTATTTGGGTTATAGTGGATCGTTTGACTAAATCGGCACATTTCCTAGCGATTCGCATGGACTACCCAATGGATAAGTATGCGGACATGTATGTAAGTCAAGTGGTATGCTTACATGGTGTTCCAATGACCATTACTTCAGATCGAGATTCGAGGTTCACTTCGAATTTTTGGAAAAGTCTTCAAATTGCATTAGGATCTAAGCTTCAGTTTAGTACTGCTTTTCATCCTCAGACAGATGGTTAATCGGAAAGAGTAATCCAGATATTAGAGGATATGTTAAGGGCTTGTGCAATCGATTTCAAAGGAAATTGGGATGAAAGATTGCATTTGGTGGAGTTCGCCTATAATAATAGTTTTCAAAAGAGTATAGGCATGGCACCTTATGAAGCATTATATGGAAGGAGATGTAGGACTCCTATCTGTTGGAGTGAAGTAGGTGAAAGGAAACGCGGGACTGAAATGGTACAAGTTACCACTAAAGTTGTGGATGCTATCAAAGAAAGACTTAGAACAAACTTAGTAGACAGAAAGACTACGCAGATAGACGTAGAAGGCCTTTAGAATGTAGTGCAGGAGACCATGTATTCCTTAAGGTATCTCCAATGAAAGGGATATCTCGATTTGGGAAGAAGGGTAAGTTAAGCCCTAGATTTGTCGGACCTTTTGAGATACTTGAGAAAATAGGAGACGTGGCTTATCGTTTAGCATTACCTCCTAAGTTAGGAAATCTGCACGATGTGTTTCATGTATCGATGTTGAGAAAGTACCAACCGGATCCTGGTCACATACTCGATCATGAAGCCATCAAAATGGATGAGAAAGTAAGGTACATTGAGGAGCCTGTGCAGATATTAGATTGAAAGGAGCAAATTCTTAGGACCAAAAAGATCCCATTGGTTAAGGTGTTATGGCGACATCATGACGTGGAGGAAGCCGCATGGGAAGGTGAGGATCAGATGAGGGAAAAGTATCCCTATTTGTTTCAAGAAGGCGCGAGTAGTGCTTGAATTTCAAGGACGAAATTCTCTAAGGAGGGGAGAATTGTGGCATCCCAGAAATTCAAAGCCGAGCCTTAAGGTGTGTTAAAAATCTTTGATTAGGTGATAGAATTTCTTTTGGCTTATGCCTTAGCCAATTAGTCTTTTAATTTAATGAATTATGCTTGTGATTGTGGAAATTCAAATTTAATAGATTAATGCTTGGCCATATGATTTAAATTTCAATAATTAAAAATATCCCAAGACTTTGGCCAAGATGAAATTTGAATTTGGAAATATTTATAGAAGGAATTTCAAAAAAAAAAAGGGATTAATTTTCGAAATGGGCCTTGGGCCCATTAGCCTAAAGCTTGGTGGGCCAAGCTAGTCGGCCCATTAGGGCCCAATAAGGGAGCTCGACCAGCCCAAAGGGAGTGGCCGGATGGGCCTAAGCCCAAGCCCAATCAATTCAAAAATAAAAATTACATGTGGCACAAAGGAGAGCATGCATTGGTTGGACATGAGGTGAATCAATCATTACTAATCATGGGCTTTAAGGGGATATAAAAGGGATGAGGAGAGAGAGTGGCCGGTTACTTGCTTCATTCGTCCAAAGAGAGGTGTGAGAGAGAGAGGGTTTGAGAGAAAGGGAGAGAAACCGAGAGGGAAGAAGGCGGAGCCGGAGGGGGTGCCGTGTGCTCGCCGTCCGATCGTCGCCATTCGTTGTTGCTTGTTCATCTTTAAGGCAAGTGGAGTCCGTAACTTCTCTTGCATGTTTGTTGTGGTGTTTGCATGTTAGATTTTAGGTATGATTTGTGCGAAAAACCGAGGTAAGAGTTGGTTATTTGCAAACCGTGTGACTGTTCTTGTTCGGTTTTTTGGAGTCACTGGCTTATTCGAGTTTGCATGGGTGTTTGGAGTTCGATGTTGGCTTTGGTGTCTTCATGAAAGTTGAAGCTAACGTCGTGTACTATGACATACTAAACATTCGTAGAAAACAATGGAGATTTGAGGGGTCAAAAGTTCTATTGTACGGAGACTTTAGATCTGCGAAATTTCACTGACCTCTTGCTAGATTCTTGTTTGCATGTTGATTTATGTTGAAGATATCACTTTGTTGTGTTCTTGAAAGTTGTAGGAAACACTTTAAAATACAACATACTCAAATTTGAAGCAAAAATAACAAGTATAACTTGGTGAATCGGTTAGATCTTGGAAACGATGGTTCTGGCGAAATATACCGAGATACCCAAGACTTCACGGACTTAAATGGTGACCATAGCTTGGTTATTTGACCTAGATCTCTTCATGAGACTTGTAAAGGACACCTTGTTACATAACATACTCAAATTTGAGAGGAAACGAAAGAGATTAGATGGGTGAGATCTAAACATTTCGGAGAAGTGTGTTCTGGACGACGCGGTCGTGGTTCCAGAAGCTTCGTAGGGTTTTAGAAATTAATATAAAAATAATTTGGCTTAGGGTTCTGCATGAAAAGTGCACGAAAATGTGTTGGCTATCACCCTGTAAAATTTCGTAATTTTTTAAGGCCATATGTGTATTTTAATCGAAATTATTTGGAAACTGTGTAAGTCTGGCCACTACCCGAATATAAGGTGCTATTTCATGGAAATTGTGAAATTATGAGAAATTCAATTTGGCCATGAATTTTATATGAAATTGTAACCCTATTAGTGATTGTTTGAATATTATGATTTTGGGAAAATCATAGATAATAAATATTTATTTATGAAAATGAATAAATATAATAATATAATATAATAATAATAATAAAATAATAAAATAATAATAAAAGAAAAATAATAAAGGGTTATTTTATTGGCCATAGATTTCATTTAATTAATTCATGTTATTATGTGATAAAGTCTTGGTATGTGTATGACATGGAATTGAAATGTACGTACGTATTCAATGTTGAGCATGATCTTGAATTGTAATCACATCATATGTCATGATAAATTGAATCATAATAATGTGAATTGAGAAGACCGTCGGAGGTGAGCCGACGATGCCCCTGGAGTATCGGGATGCCTGGCTAGAAGGGTACGACCGGTTGCCCGGTGGTCATGAGTGGCCGAATGCCGAAGGGTCCTCGGGAGACCGAGTGGTGTCGAGATGCCCGGAGAGTGGGGGAATCGGAAGCTCGGCATGGTAATTATGCCGAGGGATACCTCGCGACGCCGGATTGGGTGCGAGATGCCTGCCTAAAGGGTGCGGCCGGTTGCCCGGTGGCCTTAAATGGCTGGATACCGGAGGGTCCTCGTTATGCCAGTTGGGGTACGAGATGCCCGGAGAGTGGGGGAGCCGGATGATCTGAAATTGTATCTTGATGCATGGGGGACGCAAACATTGGTCCCGGGAATGAGAAATATGATGGTCCAAGATGAAATTGGAATTAAATCATGCATGATAATACATGATGATGACATATGCATGATGATGTGCATGATGAGGAGGATATATGCATGATGATATGCATGATGATATATGCATGATGATATGCATGATGATGTGCATGATGAGGATGATATATGCATGATGATATGCATGGTGATATGCATAATGATAATGACATATGCATGATGATGTGCATGATGAGGATGATGATATGCATGGTGATATGCATAATGATAATGACATATGCATGATGATGTGCATGATGAGGATGATGATATGCATGGTGATATGCATGATGAGGATGATATATGCATGATGGTATGCCCGATGATACATGATGGTATGCGCATGGTTACAAGGTAAGCAACGCCTGTAGTGCATGTATGAATTGTATGGTGCATTGAGTTGTTATTGGATTTCCTCATCTGCTGGGTAGTTGTACTCACCCCTTTTGGGGATAACATTTCAGATTAGAAAGATGCCGCTTCCTACCGTCACGCGAGGCACCTTCTATGGTCTCCCGTCAGATGTAGAAGTAGAATGTACGGAGATCGACTGCGTCACTATCCCTGGACTGACTTTTGTGTGAGTGCGTGTGCTAGTCATGTACGACGTGGGCCTGGCTGAGGGCCCAGTCATCCAGGAGTTTTTGTCAGTTCACGTCCGCCGAGACGGAGTGTTTAGGGGAATGTTGCCGCCACCACCACCCGATGCACCTGGATGGGTGTGATGGTTGCGTGAAGGGTAGAGAGCTGGTGTCATCTTTTTGGGGAATAGCCGCCACTGTTGGATGGGGGATGTCATGTGATTTTCCTTAGGGGTCGTAGTATCTTTTTGGGATGAGGCCGAGTGTGGCTGAAAATCTTGGTCTCCTTTTTGTTGTATCGACCCGTGAAAAACCCATCGCGATAATATGTAAATAATAGTGGCATGGCTTATCTTTTAAATCCTGATGATTAATGGTGTGTATTTGTATCATGGATTGGTAGGGGGATAGATGGTGATGTTTAATTTGCTTCCGCTATGAGTCGCATTGGGACCGATTCGTTTTAAAAAAAAAAATGCCTGTGATTAACGACACTTGTTTTAAGTACAAGATAGAAAGAGGAAAGAAAGTGTAACGTCGGCGCTAGTGACGACCTGAGAAGGGTTCGGGGTGTCACATTGGGCTTAAGGCCCAATCGAATTTTGACCTTCTTTTTCCCTTTTTTTTTTTTTTGAATTCCTTTAATAAATATTTTTAAATTTCCATTTTCAATCTTAGCCAAAGTCTTGGGACATCTTGTCTATTGAAATTTAATTTATAACTCTTATGGCCAAGCATAAATTATTAATCTATCAAATTTAAATTTTCACAATTATATGCACAAATCATCTAATTAAAAGACTAATGGCTAAAGCATAAGCCATAGGAAATTTTATCACCTAATCAAAGACTTTAACACACCTTATGGCTTGGCTTTGAATTTTGGGATGCCACATCATCCCAGTGTCGGCCATCCAAAAAGTGTCAACCTCCACTAGTCACACACTCCTATCACACCCATCCCGGTGCATCGACCGGTGGTAACGGCAGCATCCCCATCATCCTCCCATCTCGATGAACATGGACAGACATAAACTCCTGTACTACTGGGCCATCAGGTAGGCCCACATCATACCTAACCAAAACACGGACGCGGATAAACACTAGATCATGAACACCAACGCAAGGGTGCTCCGAGCACTCGACCTCAACATCAGACAATAAGCCATAAAATGTACTATGTGTGATAGGTGACAGAGGCATCTCTCGATCTGAAATGTTAGTCCCCAAAAGGGGTGAGTACAACCACTGAGTAGTAAAGATCCATCAAACTACACAATGCAACAAGCAAGACAACCACAATTTCGTGCGAAATGCACATATTGTTCATGTAATCATGCTTGCATTTCCATGAGATTCATTCATTAAAGCAATTCATGTTCTATGTCATATACACATTCATGCGCATGATTCATATCATCCATACCATCATGTATCTATCTCCATGAGATCCATTCAATACCTTCATGATCGCATTCTCAATGCCATATAATATCAATTCAATTTCATAGGCAATTATATCCCATGCCATATACACACACACACATGCGTATGATTCAATTTCAAATTTGATCTTTCAAAATGATCTCATTTTTCTTCCAGGGACCAGTATTTGCATCCCTCATATATCGCTCGCACCCAACCTAGCATCGCGAGGAACCTCCAGCACACACCTCCGGGCATCTAGCACCCCAACTGGCATCGGGAGGTCATCTGGCACACACCTTCGGGCATCCGGCACACACCTCCGAGCATCCCGACACTCTTGGGGCATCGTCAGCTCACACCTCCGACGGTATCATTATTATCACAATATGTATTCACATATGTCTCATTTTCAATGTGGCATTTGATGTAACAATGTCAAAGGTCTAAACTAGCTTTTTGATGTTACATGACATGCTAAGTGTCACCGCATATGTAGCATGATTAACCACTCAAGACATTATATCTCATAGAACAATTCATTTATTTTTGAAAATACAGCAATTTTCGGATAAAACAGAATGCACTCCTTTAGTTAGAATTCTGGAAAAATTAGTAAAAAATCTTAATAAATTCTGAAAATTTAACATGATATAAAAAAGATCCACAGAAAGATATTTCATGAAGAACACCATGTCTAAAGAGCTCCATACAAGTCGCTACAGTCCATATATCACAGCCTCTAAAATTTCATAACATCGCCTTTGCACAGTTTCATTCACAAATTCGGTATAAACCCTAAACTAGCTCCGAAAATTCTGAAATTTTGATATGTTATAGAAAAAATCTAGTGGTAAAAGTTTCATGAAGAACTAGAAGTCAAATTAATGATAGATTAAAATCTATAATCACCGTAACCGTCCCTAACCCCCGGCAAAAATTTCCAGATCTAACCATTTTGGATAAAAATCGTTTCACGGACCTACACATGTCCGTTTCTTCTCAAATTTTAGTATGTTACTCCACAAAGCGTTGTATACAAATTTCATCAAGTACATAAGATCAAATTTCAACCTAATAATTTTATAAAAATTCACAGAATCGCACTAGGTCAGCATAACTGTTTCCAGATCTAATTTCTTCAAAGGAAAATGGTTTCACCGACCTATACTTGTTCATTTCCTCTCAAATTTTGATATGTTACTCTCCAAGAAGTCCTATACAACTTTCATCAAGAAGTCAAAGTGAGATTCCAACTAGAACATTGCATGCAGCTCACGAAATCACCAAAGGTCGGACTGTTTTTCCAGAAAACATAATACTAGGCTAAGACACAATTCCTATAACTCCGAAAATTCTCACCTCTACCACATCCGAAATTCACTATTCATCACACACAATCACAGCAAGCAAAGTGTAGATCAATGGACTCGACTTGCCTTAAATCAAATGAAAATCACAGCAAGCAAAACGGCGGGGCTCGATCAACGGTCTCCTCCTCCCTTCACGGCTCACGGTCGGCCTCAGCTTCCTCTCTCTCGGTTCACTCTCCCTCTCTCTAGATTTCACTCTCTCTCTCTCTCTCTCTCTCTCTCGATCAAAAACCCTCTCTCTCAATCCGCCCTTCCTCTTTTCTTTCCCTTCAATGATTAGTTAGTAATCATTACTTTGCATGCAAGATGACACTTGGTAAGCTCCTCTTGCCACTTGTGGATTTTCATGCAAGTTGATGGGCTAAATGGGCCGGCCTCTCCCTCATTCGGTCGATAGCAGCCCCTTTGGGCTTCGTGGGCCAGGCCTTAGTGGCCGAACGGTGGGGGTTTTGTGGGCTGGTTTTGGGCTTTAAGAAAATCAGCTCACTCCTTCTTTTAATAATCTACCTTAAATCCCCACTTATATAAATACCTAATTGTAATTTATAGGGCCATAAAACTTTGTAACATAAATCAATAAAATCCAACTTACAAAGTGCATGACCAAGAATAAAATTTTCCTTATCAAATTATCCTTCAATACAATCCTTAATCACACATGGACATAGGATACATTTCCAACAAAATAATTGTCCATTAAATGCTCGGCCTTGATTGATTGAAATCCATTAGTCTAATGACCATAACATAGTCCGATGGCGCTTCCATCACCTATTCATGGGTCATGGTGTATTCAAGAATTGCTATGAAATTTTAGGATGCCACAAACCATGACGTGTGGTGCAGAACCTTGGACTAGTCACATGACCGCCTACAAGACTAGTCAATTGGCCCAAGGATTGATCACAGGACTAGCCAAGTAGAACTGACCCATGGGCTAACCCACGAATCAGTCAGAGGACCGACTGACCGGGTCAAGACCTAGCTAGCAAATCCAGTTGCAACCCCTTTTCTTGATAAAGGGGATTTTGAACTTGGTTTGGCCAATCAAGCCAGGTTGCGTCTGGCTTTGTTTGGGCATGGCTTAGGCATAAACATCAAGTCAAATAAGGTTGTCGATCATGATCAAACTCGATTAATCCTTACCCAATGACAAGGCCTTCTAAACTTAGATATTTTCCTAAGCTGCATTCAATGCCTTTGGCTTGTAGTTAATTAGTGCACATTAACTAAGGGTGGACACTTGGCATGAAAGGCTCTTGCCTTGAAAAACAAGTTTGAAACTTGGACTTTGGCTCATTAATGAGGAGACACCTAGGCCTTGGATTAGCCAAATCTTCCTATAAATGAGTGTGAACGAGTGTGGGCAAGTGTGAACGCAATAAATAAAGATAATGAATGTAGAGGCTTATGTGTCCCTATAGCTTAGCCTAGTTATAACCCTAAACTAAGTAGGAGATCTTGGAGGTCAAGAAATGGACTACACATCCATTGGAACAAAGAGCAAGTAAGTCAAACCTTCTTAGACAAGATAAGAGTCATTAATTACATTTGGCTTCTAATTATTCAATGCCGAGATGAAGTGTCCAAGCTAACCTAGGACCTAGTTGGAAACGTGGAAGATAAGGATGCCCAACAATTAATACTTCTTGACCAAGTGGAACGCCTCTTTTTTCCAACTAAGATTGCCACATTTGATTTTCGAAATTATTGGACCTCTGCTATTTGCCAATTTTATACAGATTTTTGTGGTGCGAATTTAAAGAAACTTCCCATATGAAAGTTGTTCTAAATATCTTGATCTGAGGTATAGTAGGGACAAAGGCCCAATCATTCACCGTTTAGAACCTATCCTGTGTAGTGAAAACAGTGACTAGGTTGCATTCTCGAATTTCTATAAAAAATTTCCTTTCAAATTTAATCATGCTTCTTTCATGAAAGTTTTAAAGGACATCCATTTTCATAACATATACAAATTTCAAATAGTTTTGTGAAGATTTGGATTTCAAAATGAGTCTCTATCTTCGACTGTTGAATATGCTCGACGGAGAATATTTGGCCTATGTTAAATGATTTTCTACTCTTTGCACAGCACGATTTTGACTTTACAACATATGAAAATTTCATAATTTTTTATCCCATTTGATAAGGTAAAGACACTAATTTCGGAAAATATTCAAAACTGTTTTTCTCACTTAGGAGGTGTGAGTGATACTCAAACTTGGGCTCAAGTCCTTAAATGCCATGTTGAGGTGTCTCAAGCTACTGAGCTAAAGCCCTATCCTACCTTGAGACTTGGTGACCAAGTTACCTTGCATTTAATGCTTCTTGACTTAGAGAGGAAGTCTTAACTTTTACGACTTAGAGAACAAGTTAGGATTGCCTATAAATAGGGGAGGGGCATCCCTCCCTCATTCCCAAAACACACCACCTCCTCTTCCTCCTTCTCTCTCTCAACCTCACCCTCACCGTCGCCCTCTCTCTCTTTCATGTGGCCGTGCCCCAATAGGGTGTCTTGGTTACAAATTATTATTGGTGAGTCAGAGGAAAGGATAGATTTGATTGTGCTGGCCATGTATGATTTTGACGTGATAATTGACATGGATTAGCTCACCAAGCAACGAGCTACTATAGACTGCTATTGTAAATCAATTCAGTTTAACCTGTTAACGCGTGAAAGTTTCGAGTTTATTGGAAGTTAAAAATGACCCTAATTACCTTAATCTCGTCACCCGAGGCAACCCGTTTGTTAGAGGTAGGTTGCCAAGGTTATTTGGCAACTGTTGTGGATATGATAGTTGTGGAGCCAAAGACAGAGAGCATCGCCATGGTACAAGAGTGTTCTGATGTGTTTCCTAAAGAATTACCTCGTTTGCCCCTAGAAAGGGAGATCGAGTTCGTGATTGAGTTGGCCCTTAGGACGAAGCCAATCTCTAAAGCTCCTTATCATATGGCGTTGTCAAAGTTAAAGGAATTAAAGGTGCAGATGCAGGAGTTGTTAGACAATGGATTTATATGCCTTAGTGCATCACCTTGGGGAGCACCAGTTTTGTTCGTACTGAAGAAGGATGGTTCATTGCGTCTTTGCATCGACTATCGACAACTCAATCAGGTGACGATTAAGAATAAATACTTGTTGCCAAAGATTAACGACTTGTTTGACTAGCTATAGGGAGCATCGATATTTTCTAAGATCAATCTAAGGACAGGTTACCATCAATTGAGGATGAAAAAAGAAGATATACCTAGGACGGTTTTTCGTACGCATTACGGCCATTATGAATTTACCGTGATGCCGTTTGGTTCAACCAACACCCTAGTTGCTTTCATGGATCTTATGAATCGTGTATTCAATGAGTATTTGGATCAGTTCGTGATCGTATTCATCAACGACATCCTGGTGTACTTGAGAAGTCCTGAGGAGCACGAAAGACATTTAAGGACAATGCTTTAGACTTTGCGAGAGCACGGACTGTACACCAAGTTCACTTAGTGCGAGTTTTGGCTAACTCGTGTGGCCTTCCTAGGTCACGTGATTTCAAGTGAAGGGATTTCTGTGGACCCGACCAAGATTGATGTTGTGATCAACTAGCCAAGACCAACGACAGTGACAGAGATTAGAAGTTTCTTGGGATTGGCAGGCTATTATAGACAATTTGTGGAAAGACTTTCTGCAATAGCCATGCCTCTGACTCGACTGCTTAAGAAAGAAGAGAAGTTCATATGGATAGATAAGTGTGAGCGTAGTTTCTAAGTACTTAAGCAAAAGCTGACTACCACACCCATGCTGACAATTCCGTCTGGACCCAGAGGATATGAGATCTACAGTGATGCGTCATTCAGAGGACCGGGTTGCGTTTTAATGCAACATGGAAGAGTTGTTGCATATTCGTCCCATCAGTTGAGGCCACATGAGTTGAATTACCTGATGCATGACTTAGAACTCGTTGCGAATATTTTCGCTCTAAAGATTTGGAGACATTACTTGTGCGAAGAAAAGTTCCAAATCTTTATAGACCATCAGAGTTTAAAGTACTTATTCTCTCATAAAGAATTGAACATAAGACAGCAACGTTGGATGGAACTTCTCAAGGACCACGACTGTGACATTCTGTACCATCCAGGTAAAGCCAATAAGGTCGTAGATGCGTTGAGTCGGAAGTCTTCGATTGTGCAAATGGTGATTAAGGAATGGACCTTACTTGAAGGAGCTCGAGATTCGGTTTTCAAATTTGAGGTAAGCCACCTTTCAAGTCTTATGGCAACCCTCAGAATTGAACTAGAAGTAAAGATAAGGATTAAGATGCTGCAGTTGACAAATCCTGAGATCCAAAAGATTCTGCAAGAGGATGTGGAAAAGAAAGGCTAACTTTTAGATTTATGAGGACAGAACACTAAAGTTTTGTGGACGGTTGTGTTTACTTGATGATGCAGAGCTTAAGGAGGAGATCTTGTCAGAAGCTCATCATAGCAGTTATAGTATTCATCCAGTTAGTACAAAGATGTATCAGAATCTACGTCAACACTATTGATGGACCGATATGAAAGCGAATATCACCAGGCATGTCGCCAAGTGTCTGACATGCCAGCAAGTGAAAAGACAGCATTGCAAGCCTAGAGGACTTTTGCAACCTCTTGAGATTCCTGAGTGAAAATTGAAACGTATCACAATGGACTTTGTGATGGGACTACCAAGAAGCCAACGAGGTAATGATTCCATATGGGTTGTGGTTGACAGATTGACGAAGTCTGCTCACTTCATCGTAGTACAAAAAGACTATGCATTGGAAAAATATACTAAGTTGTACGTGCGACAGATGGTTCATCTGCATGGAGTACCAGTGATAATTACGTCAAAACGAGACCCGAAGTTCATAGTAGCTTTCTGGAAAAGTTTATAGATTGCTTTGGGAACAAAGCTGCAGTACAGTATGACCTATCATCCGCAAACAGATGGCTAATCTGAGAGGACAATTCAAACCCTCGAGGACATGCTACGAGCTTGTGTGCTGGACTTCAAAGGGGGCTGGGAGGAACAGTTTCATCTAGTTGAGTTCGCCTACCACAACAGTTATTAGCAGAGCATTCAAATGACACCATTTGAAGCGTTGTATGGCAGAGCGTGCAGAACTCCAATTTGTTGGGATGAAGTCGGAGAGCGTAAGATTACCGGCCCAGAGTTGTTCCAGCAGTCAGTCAATGCCATCAAAGTTATTCAAGAAAGACTTAAGACTGCTTAGAGTTGCTAGAAAAGTTATGCGGATAAGCGGCGGAAACCATTGGAATTCCATGTTAGTGAACACGTATTCCTTAAAGTATCGCTGATGAGGGGTACTTTGTACTTCGGCAAGAAAGGGAAGTTGAGTCTGAGGTACGTCGGTCCCTTTGAAATTTTGGAATAAATTGGGACTTTGGCGTATCGTCTTGCCTTACCGTCAAGACTTGCACAAGTGCATGATGTCTGTCACGCATCGATGTTGAGGAAGTACGAGCCTGACCCGACCCACATGCTGAATTTTGAAGAATTAGATGTGGACGAGAGAATATTGTACCTGGAGAGACCGGTTCGGATAGTGGATGGAAAGGAGCAAGTGCTGCGCAACAAGACCATCTTTTTGGTCAAAGTAGTCTGGCAACACCATGGGACCAAAAGAGCTACTTGGGAAAGTGAAGAATCAATGAGACATCAATACCCCCACCTTTTTGAAGAAGAATTGTAATGGTTTAAATTTTGATGACGAAATTTTTATAAGAGATGAAGAGTCGTGACATCCTGAATTTCGACCCCATCTCGATAATATGAAATGAGCTTTTTGCCGACGTGCCTATGGTCCTTTTTCTCTGAGCTAATCACTCGTGAGTTAACTAACCTATTAACTGAAGCCGTTAAGGGATATAAACGCTGCAGACTCGAGAATTCGATCAGAAATCGACTGCTCAACCGTGATAATCAGCAAGGGTCAATACGACACCATTAGAATTGATTTGTGATCGGATATAGGTCGATTTGACGGAATCATGTAATGAATTATGGGTGATTCCACATGATTACGAAATTCGCGTCGAACAGCACTAACTCGATTTTCATCGATTTTTTACTCGGTGCCCATAATGGAAACCTTGCGATTTTTACGACAACTGAGAGTCGCCTATGAGCCAGAGATGCACAAACGTGGATCGAAAATTATCGACCACGGGTCAAACGCACTAAAATCGCGTCCGGTCGATTTTAACAACGAAATTGAATTCGTTTTCGGGAATCGGACGTTCGAGTGTATCATGATTTATTTTTAGGACCTCGTCTCATCTTTCAAGAAATTTCCGTCGAGCTCGGAACTTTTACGGAAAATCAAATTCGGCAAATTTAAATGGAAGAAATTCAGATAGGCAGAATTAAGGGACTTTTTGGCCTTCAAAATGGATTAAATTGTGAAGAAATGACAGGAATTTGGCCATTGGTTGATTGTTTTTTTTTTTGTTTTTTTTTGGGTAAAAGGTAATGATATATATTGAGCTTGAACCAACAAATATACAAGATCCGGCACCACAAAACTTGCACTCAACAAGACAAAAGCATCTTATCGAGTGAAAGGGCGCCAGACTCAAAACACCGCAACACGGTTAACTCAAGCAAGGGCAAAATAGAGAGTCCAAGGAACAGCCACGCAGGGCCGAGACAACTAACTAAAAGACAAACTAACCAAAAAGCCACGCAGGGCCAAGAAAAAACAACCCGCAAATGTAGCGAAATGCGGTTTAGGCGGGCGGCATAGTAGAGTTGAAGATAGACGGGTCAAGGCCCCAATTCCTTTGTAATCTCCTATTTCTCGAGCAATCTTCCACGCTTTTGAAGGTTAAGGCTTTATCTTTGACAACTTTAATAAGATGTTTCTTGATAGCCGCAACCACAACTGGATGCTCTCTAAAGAGGATGTCGTTTCTATACTTCCAAATAAGATGGCACAGAGCTCCAAAAGAAAAACGACCAATGGTATGATAGAAATCCTTACCTGAGAGGAATCTCATCGCCCATTGAAGATTTTCTGTCCAAGTCCCATTTCTCCACGGGAGGTTGCACCTGGCCGCCCAAAAGTAAGCCATGCTAGCTGTGATGCAGCAATCAAAGAAGAGGTGATTAATAGAGTCTGGAGTGAGCTTGCAAAAGGCACAAACTTCATTCCCAATTCTCCCATAAGACATAAGAAAAGCTTGTGTAGGAAGTCGATTTTTAGTAATCAACCAGAGATTAAATTGGTATCTCGGAGAGATGGCCTTGTTCCATATGAAGGATGACCATAGAACCCTATCCTTCTTTCTTCTTAAGATATGCCAAGCTGAGGCGATCGAGAATACACCAGAAGGATTATCCTTCCACAGAAATTTATCCGGGACCTCTGAGAGAACCGGAAGGGGCTGGTTCCAAGAATCTATCAATGATCTGAAGGCCTGACCGACCGGAGAAAATAGGTCTGCAACCACTGCATACCCAGGTAACCCCGAATTAGAGATAGTCTGCTCTGAACAAATAAGATCCAGCGGACCTCTCTGATGCCAATGGTCATACCAAAGGGATGTCCCCTGGCCATCTCCAATTTTCTAGAGGAAGTTGAGGCGGAATTCGGATCTTAGGTGGAGGATCCTCTTCCAAGCCCACGAGTAGCATCTTGGCGTCTTAGCCACCCAGAAGTTGGCCTTTTTCAGAAAAGTGGAGTGAATCCATTTGCACCAAAGAGACTCCTTGTCCGTGAAGAGGATCCAAATATGCTTTAGCATCGACACTTTGTTGCACTCTCGCAAACTCCGAATCCCGAGACCCCCTTCTTCCTTTGGGAGACAAACATCCTCCCAGGAAACCTTAGCTCCTCCCCTACCAAGGCTGGGCCCCTTCCATAAGAATTGCCTAAGAATCTGCTCAATACGATCCAGGACTGCTATCGGAATAATGAAAACACTAGCCCAATAAGCTTGGATTGCATGGAGCACTGACCTTATGAGCTGAACTCTCCTTGCAAATGAGAGAAATCGATGGGTCCAGGATTGCACTCTAGCCAGTATGCAATCGACTAGAGCTACACAATCCGCCTTGCCAAGCCTTGAGGAAATAATAGGCGCTCCTAGATAGCGTACCGGCAGTTTTCCTTCCACAAAACCGAAGGTATCCTTGATCTGACTCCTCAATGCATCTGATCCCCCTGAAAGGAATACCTCGCTTTTCCCGTTGTTCGGCTTGAGTCCGCTCCATTCCGAGAATGTATCTAAACCATCCTTCAAAAGGAGGATGGAGGCCATATCCGCACGGCAAAAGAGGAAAACATCATCCGCAAAGAAGAGATGGGATAAACGAGTGGCCTTGCACCTCCAAGAGAAGTTGAAACTCGGTTGCTCCGCACGAGACGTGATGATCCCTGAGAACACTTCCATAACCAAGGTGAAAAGATAAGGAGACATGGGGTCACCCTGTCGAAGGCCTCGGCTACTAGGGAAAAATCCATGGAGATCCCCATTCAAAGAGATAGAAAACATAGGAGTACGAACGCATATCATGATAAGACGAATAAAGTGGTCTGGGAACCGAAAGGTATGAAGAACCAATTTAAGGAAATCCCAATCCACCGTATCATACGCTTTCTGGAAGTCTACCTTTAGTGCACACTTGGTGAGATATGGCTGCAGGTGAAAACTGGCGAATAGTTCCTGTGCCAGGAGAATATTATCACTGAACCGTCGACCCTTAAGGAACGCATTTTGAGAAGTGCTTATGACATCCTGAAGCACTGCGGCGATGCGATTAGCCAGAACCTTGGTAATACATTTGTAGATCGTATTACAACAAGCAATGGGCCTATAATCATTTACCGAGGTGGCATTAGGAATCTTAGGGATCAATACAAGGATGGTGGAATTAATCTCCTTAACAGTCTCCCGTAACAAAAAATCTTTAACCTTCAACCGTCAAAGGCCCAACAAGATTCCAAGTTACTCTTGAAGAATTCGACACCAAACCCATCCGGCCCTGGGGCCTTTCCACGCGCTAGCGAGAAAATAGTGTCCTTAATTTCCGTCTCCGAAAAGGGGCGACCAAGAGAAGCGATTTGATCCTCTGAGAGAGGACGCCGAATGGCTTGCTGGAGGTCTCCCATAGACGGTCCAATAGGAGGGGTTCGTGATGCAAACAACTCCTTAAAGTGAGTGACAAAAGTATCCTGAACAAGGCTCGGCTCGGAGACAAGGTTGCCATTCCTATCTAAAATCGATATAATCCTATTCCTCAATTGCCTTGTAGTCACAGAGTGATGGAAGTACTTAGTGTTTTTATCACCCTTCTCGAGCCATTGGATCCTGGATTTCTGCCTGAAGAAGGCCTCCTCCTGACTCCTCAACTCAACGAACGTCCTACGATGACCTCTCTCTAGCTCCGCCAAGAGGACATTGGTCTGGTTATGCTGAAGGTCCACTTGAGCTAGTCTAAGAGCTTCTCTGGATTGAGCAACCCTCTCAGACAGGTTAGAGAAAGAGTCTCTATTCAGTTGCTTCAAACGTCCCTTAAGCACTTTCAATTTGGTAACCAGTCTGAAGATAGGTACTCCATCACCTGGGGCCTCCCACACCTGAGTGAGAATATCCTGAAAAGAAGGGTGTTCCATCCAAAAGTCAAAGAATTTAAAGGGCTTTCTTCGAAGAACTGGCTGGATCACCTTAACCACCATAGGAGAGTGGTCAGAAATACCAGATGGTAAAAAGGAGGCTTCTGAGTAAGAGAAATGCAAGCTCCAAAGAGCGTTAACTAGGACCCGATCAATCTTCCTCGCTTTACGATTAGCTCCTGAAGAGGTCGACCAAGTAAATCTAAGTCCAACATATCTCAAATCCTCAAGCTCTGCTTGACGGAGACATTGATTAAATTCATCAAAAGAGGGTGGCCAAGCATTAGTACCCCCTAGCCTGTCAGACGGGTATCTTAGGGCGTTGAAGTCACCCGCCACCATCCATGGTAGGTCGAAAATACAAGAACTCATCCTGATCAAGTCCACCCATAGAGGCCTCCGAGAAACAAAATAATTCTTAGCATAGACGACCAAAATACAACAACAAGAACCGGTTGAAAATAGTCTGACTCTTCCATGAATAACCTGATCATTGGAGGATATCACCTCAAAGCCGACCAATGACGGGTCCCAACCGATCCACACCCTGCCCCCCGGAGAAGAATCATAGTTGGCAATCCACGTCCATCCCGGTAAAAGACTCGACGACAGAGGGCCAAAAAGATAATCCGGGACCTTAGTTTCCAATAACCCAACTAGGCACAAGCCACTAGAGAGAGCCCATCTACGGACCTCGGCTCTCCTCAACGGATCTAGTAGTCCTCTAATATTCCAATAGCCGAAATACATCTAAAGCTATGTACAATCTACTCTAAGCAACAAAGAGCGAAGGGCAGCAAGGCCTACCTCGGTTTCTGAAGCTTGCGGCGCAAAACTCCAGACTTCTCAATAGTCTCCATCGGCTCCGGGTCAGGGGCTAAAGCCAGCAACCTGTCTTGGATTGTCTGGACTGATGTAGCTACTGTGCGAGGAGGCTGAGATGGCGATCCAGGGGAGGAGATATCATCATCTTCTGAAGAAGAGAGATCCACCGAGCTCTTCCCACGGTTCTTCAAGGAAGGGGCAGGTCGAGATCCCGCCGTGAGAGAGAGGACAATTTTAGGAGGAGCACTGACGCCTCTAGAGCCCTTACGAGTAGAAGCGGAAGGAGGGGGAGCCGCAACCGGCGGTCTGACCCGAGAAGGCTGGACGGCGACCTTAGAGATAGAGGGCTCTCCTATCTTATCGCCTTTATTCCTCCTCCTTCTATTCTTCACCTTTCTCCATGGTTGATCTTGCTCTAGCACCGGAGCTGGAGTCGGTTGAGGAGAGTCACAGGTATCTTCGGGGAGTGCCTGCTCTGAATCCGGTGAGGGCTGAAGCTGAACCGGTTCTATCTCAGATAGTGGTGGGACGGAGGCATCTACTGATCGAGACGGATCAGGAGCCACTTCTGGCCTGCACATAACTTGTTCCAGCATAACTGTCGGAGGAGGAGAGGCCGTTCTTTGCGGATTAGGAGCACGAATGGCCTGCTGAGTGGGGGCAATCGAAGGCTGCCTGTCTTGCATTCTGTGCGTGTCTCGTGGGGTTTTCCCAAGGGGGAGCATGGCAGTTATGGCTGAAAGTATTGCACTCTGGACATGCAATCGGGAACCATTCATATTCAATGTTAATGGTCCGAGAAACACCCTTCAAGGTGACTTTAGCTATCTCGATTTTCTTTTGCTTGGCCGTGATCTCAACACAAATTCTTGCGAAAGAGAGCATCTTCATTTGATCGGTCCGTTGATCAACATACAACGGCTTCCCCGCCCCACTTGCTATCGCACTCATCGTCGGCACCGTCCAAAACTCAAGTGGCAAATTCCGCAAGCGGATCCAAATGGGAATGGTGGCTTGGTCTTCTCTCTTAAGGTCCATGAGAGGCTTCCATTGCCGAAGTATTAGTGGCACCCTAGCAATTGTCACCGGCCCCTCCTCAAGGATTTTCCTCCTAAACCCGGGGTCCGGGATTTGAAGGAAGAGGAATCCTTGATCGTCGGCGAAGATTTCTCCAATTTTGGAGCCCCACGTCTTCCTCAGAACTTGCTCCACCAAACCGAAAGGTAGCCTCCTTTTCACAACCAAATGTCCAACCAAGAAATCATGCCACTTCGGGTCCATGCCATCAAGTGCTTCATCCGGGAGATTCACAATAGCCTGACCCTCCTCAAAAGTGGGCGGAACAAAAGACAATTCAGAACCTTTCACTGCCAATCGAGCCACATTCGCCCAAGAACGCACCGGAGCTTCATGGTGACCAGCTGGAGGTTGCCCCGGATGCTTGGAGGCTGAGCGAAATCGGCTCCGTCCTCTTGACCGACGAGGGCGAGTGTCAGTCTCTTTCAGAGTTTGCTGCTTGTCCTTCATTTCTGCAGGTCCGGATGAGGAAGCCGATGCCTTACTAGGCTGCTTTGACAGGGATTCAACACCAGTATAAGGGAGTGGAAGCCCTTCCGAGGCAGCAGCCAATGGTCGGGCTACTCCAGAATTGATTCCATCCCCAGCGGCAGAGACAGACATTCTCACCAATACCTTATTTACAACCCAGCTACAGCAAGTAAAATCACCATTGAACAGAGAGGACTTACCCGGATTGAGGTCAGCAGCACCCCTATGTCTGGTACCAGACCCAATTCGCACAGCAGCAGAAAACCGAAGCAGTTCGCAGCAGCAGTCCACAGGAGCCCGCAGAAACAAGTGAATCCGAAGCTGTAGTCCACGGAATAAGACACCGTTCGGAGGGCTGGATATAGGGTCCTATACGACCTTCCTGTCAAAAAATGGGGCCAAACGAACAACCAGAGCCGACGGAACACTCTTTTCCAGAAGCTTGTTGCAGCAGTTCACGGGAGCAGTCCGCAGGAGTCCGTGGAAACAAGGAAATCCGAAGCTGTGGACCACGGAATGAGACGCCGTTGGGAAGTCTGGATCTGGGATCCTATACGACCTCCCTTTCCAAAAATGGGGCCAAACGAACAACCATAACCGGCGGAGCACTCTTTTCCAGATTGCTGCAGCAGTTTGCGGGAGCAGTCCGCAGGAGCTCGTGGAAAAGAGGAAATCCGAAGCTGTGGTCCTCGGAATGAGACGCCGTTTGGAGGGCTGGATGTGGTAACCTATACGACCTCCCTGTCCAAATATGGGACCAAAAGAACAATCAGAACCGGCAGAACACTCGTTTCCAGTTGCTGCAGCAGTAGCAGATGCAGTTCGCAGGAGGCGACGGAAACAACGAAATCCGTAGTTTTAGGCCACGAAATGAGACGCCGTTCGGAGGGCTGGATGAGGAGTCCAATACGACCTCCCTGTACAAAAATGGGGCCAAAAAAACCAGCAGAACCACCAAAACCAACACCAGCCTCCCAAGACAGCACAGGCGAACGGTTTCTGGAAAAACAGCAGATCTGGAGTTCTAGCACGACCCAGGCAAATTCCTTCGGTGGGATGGAAGCTGATAGTGAGAGGAGGATATCCTCCAAAAATCAGACCATTCCGACCAGGGGAACTCTCGTGGATTGAAGAAAACCAGAAGAAAAACTAGTGCAAAAATCAGAACTTTGAATGCGGATATCTCTTGATTGAGACCAGCTTTTGCGAATTCCTTCGGTGGAGATGTAGAGGAGAGTGAGAGGGATCTTCCCTCCAAAAATCAGCCCATTCCGATGGCTACATCTCCGGGAATCAACATCTCAACCGGCTGATGAACAGTTGCTCGAGAAACCAGTAGAGAGAAAAGCCCGTGAACAGTACCCGCGAAGATTCTCACTCTTGTTTTTGCCATTGGTTGATTTGCCGACACCTAAATTTTTGATAATTTTTGGGTTAATTTTTACCAAAATAATTAAAAAAAAAATCACATGGCATATAGTTCAGGAACATTTATGTTATTTTTGTTTTGTTTTGTTTTATTTTAGACCGCCAATCGGGGAAGGATTTTTCACATATTCCGTTCAATTTTTTCACATATTCGGGTAATATACACTAGAGGATGTATTTTGAGTAGAAAGGAAATTTTTCGAATGGAATATTCAGAAAAAACAAAAGAGAATATCGCACAGGGTGCAACGATATATTCAAGGGATTATGCGCAGGTAAAATTGGAAATAAAATGTGTAACCAAGGTCTAATTTTTTCCCCTATAAAAGAAGTTGTTCGTGTACAGACGCGGGGAGTGGCGAAATTCAAAAAAATTAGAGCAAAAAAGGTGAGGGGCCTTTGGTTTTGAGAGGAAAAAAAAAAAGAGAAAAAGAGAAAGAGGGTAGAAGTGGTGTGCAGCAAGAAAAGAAAAAAGAAGAAAGAAAAAGAAAGGAGGAAGACGTCATCTTCCTTGCTGCTCTGCCCCTTGGTCTGCGCCGGCACCGCCTCTATCAAGCACCACCTACACCAGTAGCCGAGGTGCCAGCCACCGCTACTCCACCTGTGGCTTGTGAGTCGTCTCTACTTCACCGCCGTTGCGCCGGTCTCGCCCACAACACTCGCCAAGCTACCCCGCGTCCGACGCCGCTACTTCCCCATCGCGGCCCTACCCTAGAGCCTAACCCGAGCCGGATCGCAGCCCTTCCGCTTTGACGACGCTACTGCTGTCCCCATCTTGTCTCTGCCTGCAGATCTCCGCCGATGCTACTCTGGCCAACGACTTACCGGCGATCTGATGCCTATGCCCGAGCTTGAGCCGAGCCAATTCGCTTTCTGCTTGAGTCCTAGTGAGGCTACTTGCCACTGCTCCTCACGATGGCACCACTCGCCGCCGATCCACTCGCTGCTGGTCCTCATAGCCGAAGCTCCGACAACCAAATCCCGGTGAACCTCCACGAAGCTACCAAACCGTGAAAAGGGGGAGAAAAAAGAAAAAAAAAACAAAATCACTTTAGGTTCGACATGAATTGTCCAATTTTATTCTTTCTTTCTTTTATTTATTTGCCTTATTTTATTCTTTATTTATTTTTTTAGTACAATTATTCCTTGATGCAATGATGAATTGTCCGACATGAAATAGCCTGTGAAGTTTGTAATTGTCAATCCGATTTTCGCGCCCGAAATCCGACTCGCAATCACTTGTTAAAAAAATCGCTAATCGAATTTCCCGCCCGAGATTCGATTTGCAATTTATGTAAAATTGGCCAACCCGATCTCATGCGCAAGATATGGTTCGTCAATTTGGATATCATCTTGCTCGATTTGCTGTCGTGCTATTTAATTAAATTTGCTTTCATAAAAAAATCAAAAAATGTAGGTTAGAATTAGGTTTATTTTCTGTTTTAGGGTTTCCATATTTAGAGTAGAAATTTTATTCTAAATTTTATAAATAAAAATCAAAAAAATCAAAATATCAAAAATCAAATCAATTAATTTAGGTTGCTATTTTTTTTTTTAAGTTGGATTGCATGTTTAATTATTTGGCAATTATTAATTTCGAAAGTAAAAAAAAAAAGGAAAAAAGGAAAAACACAAAAAAATCATCATGCATATGTCATGTAGAGTTAGGGCATTTTTTTTACGTCATTGCATATTAGGGTAAAATTGTACTTAGTTTAATTCTAGATAATATTTTTCTTAATTTATTATAAGTTTAGATATTAGATAGATTGCATTTTAGGATTATTTGGGTTAAGATAATATTTTAGTTTGAATTAGGATTTAGTTCAACCTAATTCCTAATACAAATTCAATAGAATCTTAATCTAATTAGATAGTTTTCACATTTTATCAAATTCAAAATTTCATGAAAAATACAAAAAATGTCTTAGAATAAATTAGTTCCATTCTCCAGGATAGATTGCATTTTTTTAGGAAAAAAAAAGTCATGTAAATGTCATATAGGATTAGATTCATGAAATGCACGTCATTTAGGGATTGTTATTAGGTCCATTTAATTAAAAATTGCATGTTATTAGAATTAGGTCATTTTGTTATATTGCATTGCACATTGCATGATTTTCATTAAATAAGTGAAAATAAAACAAACAAAAAAAAAAGAAATTGCGTGTTAATTAGAAATAATATCTAGGACGTTGATATGAATTCTGATCTAACAACGCAGATGCTTTCGTTGCTATGAGGTAATTCCTGCAATTTATTTATTACTTTACTTTGGTGTTAAATTGGTGTTTTGCGTACCCACATGATCGCTTCACATGTTAGGGAAATAGATTTAAAATCAATTTAAGCTGCTTGCAAAAGCATTTTTGAAAATAAAAGAATGGTACCGAAAGGGCATTAGAGAAATCTAGTGTATCAAGTCCCCGTACCTAGAATCTCTAGTTCGTAGGTGTAAAGTAAATCTGTCATTACTTTACTTGGGTTTCTATTCGACCCACCAAAAAGAGATTAGTGGCGACTCCTAGTTAAAAAATAATTGCATGTTAAGAACTTGAACCTAAGTCGCGAATTGGTATGGGCTTGGGAGAGCCTGAGTTAAGTCTAGGTTTAACAGCCCATTAGCCAAACCTTAGGTGTTTCACACCCGAAAATTTGGTCGCGACAGCTTGGTGACTCCACTAGGGACTTGAGTTAAATACTCTTAGTAGACTTATGCCAATTTTTCTTTTCTTTTGAAAAAATTTTTTGTTTGGCAACGAGGATTCCAGGTACACTCATAACATTTAAGGTGTTAAATGTTTTTGCAGGATGGGAGGTATAAGAGGAAGTGTTTGCTAACCTTTGTTTTGCAAGGAGGTGTAAGAATGTATGGTTTATTTTCATAGACGAAGTGTTGCTTGATATAAACTGCCCTGCATGTTTTGCATTTACACTACACTTTTGCACAAACAACCTGTCGCCGGACCTGAGCCGCATAGGATCATCTATGATGGTATTGAGATGAATGCCACTCCGACTACCTGCCCGCGATACGAGTCACCCATCTTAATCCCGAAGTTTCTTTTTTGGTGTCTAGAGTACCCACCTCGGTTTGCATGTCCACAACCCAGGTTGGCTCTTTGACCAAGCTAGAGTCATGAGGACCCGACATAGTCCACACGCCCGTGGCTAGTTCGATCATCCTTGTAGCTCCACTTCAATAAGCCTTATAAATTAGAAATCGAGCCACTTACCATGCGCATGTCTATGTGATTGCCATTGATTTTTCTTGGTGAAGTGAGTCTTCTATCCCTATACCATGCAATTTATTTTGTCGTGCTTTTGGTTCATCCATGACAATCTAAGATAGTCATTTGTTCTAATTCCTTTAAGAAATGAAATGAGGAAATTGCCATGCAATAAATCATTTGGAAAATAAATAAAAAAACTTTAGAGAATTTGTTTTCAATTCATGTCTAGGAAATTTGTTCTTGCTAGGGTGTCTATTTTTTTTTAGCTCTCTTTAGGAAATTTCCTTCTTGTAAGAGCTTTTCATGAAAAAAGAAAAAGAAAAAAGTTGATAGATCATTGTCATGGATTGATTATCTATTTGCACCTCGTACTTATATATTTTCATTCATTTGATTTAGGTGATAATGGATCCCTCACCCTCGCCCATTATTACACAATTCAGAGCTAGGCCAATCAAGCTGAAATACGGGATCGTGTCTCCACTATGGAAGAACAACTTCAACAGTTAGCCGTCTCTATGCAGCTTCTGACAACTCAAATCCAATCACTCCAAGCGAATCCGACTCCTGCACTTAATCTCCCCGAGATAGTAGTCTTGAAGCAAACAAACAAGGCCTAAGTGGGTGATGATGACATGCCTAAGCTAGAAGATGACCCACCGTTGATCACCGCTGAAAAGGCTAAGCTTAATAACGTCCCTAAGATGGAGCAGGATGAACGCTTCGTAAAACTAGAAAAAAAAACTGAAACAACTGCAGGAGTCACATAATTCACTCCCGTTCGACCTCTCGGTCTATGAGAAAGTCAAGACATTGAAAAAGTTTAAAATACAAGACTTTGAGAAATACGATGATACTTCCTGCCTAAAGGCTCATTTGCAGATGTACCGCATACGCATGGCCCAATATGTCAAGAACGAGCCCCTCGTGATCCAATCATTTCATGCAAGTTTGACCGAGCCCGCACTGAGTTAGTATGTGATGAAGAATGTGAACCTTCTCGACACCTGGAATGAAGTGGCTGACGCATTCCTTAAGCAGTATAAGTTCAACATGGACATTGCACCTTCCCAAGAAGATCTTAAGAGGATGGAGAAAAAGAGGAGCGAGTTGTTCAAAGAGTATGTTGTAAGGTGGCGAAATCGGGCAGCTCAAATCACTCATGAACCTACTAACAAGGAGCTAATGAAGTTGTTTGTCAAGACTCTCCCATCTGAGTTCCGTACCCGAATGGCCAGCACGTACGTTGAGAACTTCAACCAACTTATCCCAGTGGGTGAACAAATCGAGATGGGGATAAGGGAACGATGGTTTACTGAACCATCGAGTAGAAGATTCTCTGCCAAGAAGGAGAAGGAAGCTGCTGTAGACGTGAATGTGGCTTATGGCTAAGAAAGTACCAATTGCGCCCCGGCTATCCAAACGAATCAAAGGCAACAACAAACTACCGGCCGTCAACCATTCGCCCAAGCAAGAAGGCAATTCACTCCTCTCCCTGGATCTCCATCCCAAGTGTTGGCTATCCTAAGAAAGAAAGGTTTGCTTACTAATGAACTGAAGTGTCCTAATCATGAAAGCATCCGAGGCTACGACCCGATGAAGAAGTGTGATTACCATAGCGGCGAACTGGGGCATTCAACTAATGAATTTTTCACTCTCAAGCATAAGATCCAAAACCTCTTGGACACAAAGACCTTCTCATTTCAAACTGCTCGGCTGACCGTCCAAAATAATTCACTACTAGAACATGAAGGTATGGTCAATGCTATCTTGGAGCCTAAAGTCGATTGGATCAAGACTCAAAGGTGCACGTGGCAGATGCTTACAATGGGCTGGTGAGAGCTGGATATTATCCAGATCAGGAGGATGTTCCTCTATCACTGATGAAGGAAAGAGTCACTAGATGTGCTCAATGCTGATAAGGAGGAAGTTGATCATTCACTCGTGGACATGCCCCCACTTGAAGATGCATTTGACGATGAGATAGTGATTGAAATGCCTCAACCGTATGAATATGTCAACAATAAGGTGGTCCCTTGGTCTTTTGATCTAGATGTTAACCTCATTACAAGGTCTGGTGGGACTTATCCTCAAGCCAATGCTCAACCCGCGAAACTTGTCATCGATGAAGAGGCTAAGGAGTTTCTTGCCGTGATCAAAGCAAGCGAGTATAATATGGTCGAACAGTTACGAAGATGCCCGCCCAGATTTCTTTACTTGAACTCCTGCTTACATCCCCTGTGTATCAAAAGTCGCCGATGAAGGTGCGAAGTGAAATTCGTGAACTTGAAACGGTCAAGGCGGACAAGCTAGAAGATTTTGTGGATCGATCCTTCTTAAGGACATGATTGCCTTTTCTAATGAGGAATTCCCTCTTGAGGATAGGGGGCATAACAAGGCACTCTATATATCTGTCAAGCATAAGGCTTCTCATGTGTCTCGAGTACTCATTGATAATGGGTTTGCCCTGAAGATATGTCCACTGGCCACTCTTCATTGCCTCAAGATGGACCCGTCCAAGATACATGTTGCAAAGACTTTAGTCCAAGCTTTTGATGGTACTAAGAAGGAGTGCTTGGGGAGATTCACCTCGATGTGCAAATAGGGCCAGTGGTTTTCAATGTCCCCTTCTAGGTAATGGATATCCCTATTGTCTTTAATTTTTTGTTGGGTCGTCCCTGGATTCATACTGCTAGAGCTGTACCGTCAAGTCTGCATCAAGCTATGAAGTTCATGATCAAGGGGAAACTGGTCACTATCTATGGTGAAGAGGATCACTGAATTTACCATGAGACGGCTATCCCCTATATAGAGCCAAACTCCGAGTTCGAGTCAAGTTACCACTCATTTGAGTTGGTGTCCACCATACATGCATCTCGAGACTCACCGCCACCCACTCTTGAAGTTTCAAATGCTACCCTTATGGTGGGAAGGATGATGGTTGGGAATGGTTTATTCCTGGTAGTGGCCTTAGAAGAAATGGTTAGGGGATTCAAAACCCCATTGAAGCCCCTCAAAGGTCCCGTGCTGTTGGATTAGGGTACCATGGAAGAGGTAGGGAAAGTTCTGAAGGACGACGACAGAAAAGGCAGAACCTGCCACCTGACCAAGGGCGAGGAAGGCAAAAACCCATTACCCCCAAACATTCGCGAGACATTCCCTGGTCCTCCGATAATGATGCAAGATGAAACAGAAATAATGGACACCCTAGGGCAGCCAAGCGGAAAATTCGACTATCTAGTGAAGTATTCGGCTCCTCCCAATTTCTACATTGATCCCCATGACATTGTCACAGATGGATGGGGTGGCATGGATGATCTGACACCCCTGGAGACGGAAAACCCCGAAGATGCATTGGAAGGAATCACTGGTCTCTTCGATGACCTCTTCATAAGGACCATTAATGAAGGACCTTCGGAGGAGATGGGCTCTGGCCCACAACAGTAACTCATTTACTGCTTTCTCACATTCCCCTACATGGGAATTTTTATCGCTTTCTAGGTCTTGTTTTTGATTTCTTCTTTTTTGCTTTCCTTTTAGGGCTTGAAAATCACATTTCCATTTAATAAATGTAATTGATTGATGAATATCAATAAAATTACAAGTTTTATTTTGAGGGCATGATGAGGTACACCAAACCAGCCCGATGATGATATCCAGCCAAGAAAAGAAAAAGAAAATCCAAGGAGAATTCTGAGGCTTGGGCTTCATCATGCTTTCTCGTGTCAAAATATTTCAAAAAAATTGTTTTTGGCAAGATTCTTTTTAAAAGAAATAATAATAAATAAAAAAGAAAAACAAAAAATATAGATTACTCTATTTGTCTTTCTAATTTATTTACCTTATGTTTCAAGAGCAATCTTACGGAAATGGTCCAACCCAATGCAACAAATGCTGACATTGACGACCTTGAGGACTTGAGTTAAGATTCCATTGAGGTGCAGCGAAGCTGGGAACAACATGAAAAAGCCAAGGCTCTCACATCCGAGCAGACTATCACTATTAATTTAAGTGACACTGAAGAAGCCAATGAGGTTAAAATTGGGGCGAATCTCCCCAAAGATGAGGCCGAGCGCCTAATTCAACTACTGAAGGAATATCAGGATGTCTTTGCATGGACCTATGCAGACATGCTTGGTTTAGACCCATCGATCGTCGAGCATTGCTTGCCTACTAATTCGGACGTGCCACCTAAGAAGCAAAGGCTCCGGAGAACTAAGCCCGAGCTCTCGAAGAAGATAGAGGAAGAGGTGATGAAGCTTCTGAAGGTGGGATTCATTGAATTCTCACAATACCCTAAATGGGTGGCTAACATCGTGCCGGTAATGAAGAAGGATGGTCAAGTTTGAGTTTGCGTCGACTATCGAGATCTGAACAAGGCCAGCCCAAAAGATGATTTCCCGCTGCCTCACATAGATGTCATTGTGGATAGTACTGCTGGATTTGAACTATTCTCATTTATGGATGGGTTTTTCGGGTACCATCAGATAAGGATGAAGGAGGAAGACAAGGAGAAGACTGCATTTATCACCTCGTGAGGGACCTTTCATTACAAGGTCATGCCCTTCGGACTCAAGAATGCAATGGCAACTTACCAACGAGCCATGGTAACACTATTCCATGATATGATGACGATATGATTGCAAAGACCCGGCCTGGGAAGAGTCATGCCGAAACCTTGAAGAAATTGTTTGATTGACTCTGTGGATTCAAGCTTCATCTAAACCCCACTAAATGCGCATTCAGAGCAACATTTGGTAAATTGCTTGGATTTATTGTCAGCAATAAAGGAATTGAGATCGACCCCTCTAACGTTAAGGCCATATGCGAATTGCAACCTTCATCAACAGTGAAAGAAGTTTGAAGCCTTTTGGGGAGATTGAATTACATTGCTTGGTTCATTTCCCAACTCTCTGAAACCGCTAAGCCATTCTTCAAGCTCTTAAAGAAGAATGCCTGAGTCAACTGAAATGATGAATGTCGAAAGGCGTTTGACAAGCTGAAGCAGTACTTGATGAACCCACCGGTGCTTGTCCTACCATCACTGGGGCATCCCTTGATTCTCTATCTCACCATCCATAGTGAGTTTTTGGGTGCGATGTTGGCTCAGGAAAGTTTTGTTGATAAAAAAGAACGAGCAATTTACTATATGAGTAAAAAGTTCACTATATCATAGTTGAAGTATTCTGATGTTGAAAAGATGTGCGCCGCATTGGTGTGGGTATTGTGTAGATTGCAACAATACACGCTGCATTACCAAATGCTCCTTGTGACTGAGAACGACCCCATCAAGTACTTACTTGATCGGCCAACTTTGGTGGGAAAGTTAGCCAAATGGCAAATTTTGATTTCCGAATTTAATGTGCAATTGATGCCACAAACGTCGATTAAGGGTCAAGCGATTGCTGATCTATTGGCCAAAATTTCAGGAGTCTCTAATGACGATGACAATTTTCTAGATGACCGTGTCTTGAGTATAAATGAAGAATCATGGAAGATGTTCTTTGATGGAGCTGTAAACTTGTCTGGTTTTGGTACTGGGGTAGTTTTGATATCCCCAGATGGACAGCACTATCTGGTAGCTGCAATTGATATTCACATGCACTAATAATGAGGCCAAGTATGAGGCTTGCATCCTCGAACTTTAAGCCACAATTGAGTGGGTGTGGCCAAGTTAATGGTATTCGGAGATTCAGCATTGATCATATTGTAGACTGTAGGTGAGTCGAAGACCAAGGATGCCAAGTTACTCCCGTACCACGAGTATTTTAAAGGTCTCGTGAAAGAATTCGAAGAAATTTCGTTTGAATACTTGCCAAGGTCTCACAATCAATTTGCTGATGCACTCGCGATTTTGTCATCTATGTTACAAGTCACCAACGGGTTAGAAGTCGAGCCATTGAAAATAAAGGTTTTGCCGAAGCCAGCTTACTATATGATCATAACTGAAGAGCCTGATGGAAAACCATGGTATTACGATATGATGAACTACATTAAAAGGCAGAAATTTCCCAAAGGAAGCACTCCCGCTGATAAGAAGTACATCCCGAAGATGGCCTCAAAATTCTTCATCAATGGTGAGAATTTGTACAAGAGATCTTATGATTCAATCTTGTTGCGGTGTGTGGATGCAACCGAAGCCACTCAAATCATGCAAGAAGTGCACGAAGGAATATGTGGCCCTCATATGAATAGGCACATGATGGCTAAGAAGATTATGAGATTAGGCTACTATTGGCTCACACTAAAAAATGACTACATCAAGCACGCACGAAGATGTCACCGCTGCCAGATTCATGGTGATAAAATAAATGTTCCTCCAATTGAGTTGCACCAGTTTTCCGAGCCATGGCCCTTCTCAATGTGGGGCATTGATGTAATTGGCCCAATAAATCCTAAGGCTTCAAATGGGCATCAATTCATCTTGGTGGCGATAGACTACTTCTCCAAATGGATCGAAGCTACATCATTTGCAAGCGTCACCGCCTGTAATGTTGTGAAGTTCATCAAACGTGACATAATTGCTCGCTATGGCGTTCCTGAAGCAATTGTCACCAATAACGAGACGAACTTGAACAATAAACTTGTTGATGAGTTGTTCAGTGAGTTCAGGATCAAGCATTTGAATTCGTCCCCTTACCACACTCAAATGAACGGGGCTGTTGCAACGGCCAATAAGAACATTGAGAAGATCTTGGCTAAGATAGCTGAGAATTATCGAGACTGGCATGACAGGTTACCTTTTGCACTAATGGCATACCGGACATCCATCCACACTTCTATTGGGGCAACCCCTTTTGCTCTAGTGTACGGCGTGGAAGCAGTTCTACCCGTGGAGGTGGAGATTCCTTCTCTGAGAGTTTGATCCTAAGTGGAGTTGTCTGAGACTGAATGGGTACAGCAAAGAGTTGAGCAGTTAAACTTGATAGATGAGAAAAGACTGAAGGCTCTTTGCCATGGCCAAACTTATCAGTGGAGAGTGGCCAGATCCTTTAACCGAAAGATATGACCGAGACATTTCGAGATAAATGATCTTGTTCTGAGAAAGCTATTGCTGATTTTTCCAGATCCTGAGGGCAAGTTCGCTCCAAATTACGGTGGCCCGTATGTGGTGAAGAAGGTACTTCTTGGAGGTGCCCTGATCTTGGCAGAGATGGATGGTCTTGAGTTTTCTACTCTAGTCAATGCTGATGCTGTCAAGAACAATTATCCATGATAGAATTTGCCATGTCTTGTCTTGAACTGCAAGTATTTTATGATGAACAAGATGCCTCAATCAGTTGAATTGTTCAAATTTGTCATAAATCTTGCATTTTTCTTCCTTGATGAATTGTGTGAGATAAATTGAATGTGTCAAATGGGATACCTTGGAATGATGAAAGGCAAGCCTTATTCCACACACTATCCCATACACTAATCCTCAGTGAGTTGTGTGGAGAAATTCCATGCCCGCAAGGAAAAGGGTGATCTCGCAAATGGTACGTCAACCGAGGTGATGAAAGGCAGTTTCTTCCTCTACCCGAAACACTACAGGTATACCCATTGTTTAGCCCTTTGAGCCCACACACAGGAAGAGCTTTTTAAATTATCCCTGTCAAGGATCATCCCACACTGGGACAAATTTGAAATGAATGGTAGGAATTTTCTTACTTACACTTGCATCAATCTTCGAGTATTGCTATCGCAGCGTAACTTGTACGATAATTGAAGTGCCTTAGGATGACGAAGAGCAGTTCTTTCTCTATCATATACACTTCTCTCCATTGCATAGCCCATTTGAGCCTATAAATTCGTTTCATATTAAACCCAGTTGGTGATCATCCCCCACACTGGGGCAAGGCAAGAAAAAGCAAATCATTCAAGTAGCAGGGTTTAGAATGCTGATAAAAGATGGAGGTTGTGCAAGTCCAAAGAATGTAAGTGCAAAAAATAAAGGGCATGAAAAAGCAGTGTGCCTGGTAAAAGTAAGGCCAATGCCCAGAAAAAAAACGAAAGAATAAGAGAAAAATCAAATCCTTGATATAGTGAGTTGTATCCCCAACAAGGCGGTACTAGAAAACTTGAATGTTGTTGCAATTAATGGAGATTTGATATAAAAAAAAAAGAAAAGAAAGAAATCTCCGACAATGGAGAAGGAAAGTGGTAGAAATGTCAAGATAATCACCAACTTTGACCCTCTAAACACTTTTTGAGCCTAATAATTCTTTCACAACCCATGAACCAAGCCTACGTTACGTCCCTTGCAAAGTCTCTTCAGATTATGGCACCTAAATTAACGTAAGAGTTCATATACTTGAAAGCATCGCTTGAAGAAGTGTGAGTAAGATAATTTCTGCCTCATTTCGTGTGTTTCTTGACTTGTAAATCCCAAGACAATTGCGAAATGTCATCTTTCAATAGCTTCGACTCAAGGAGTCCCCTTTGTTAAGCCATTGACCAAGCCGATAGTACGGTCCCTGTTAAAGACCCCTCAAATTGGTAAGGTTGTACTACTTGCAAGATTGCTCAAACCTTTTTCTGGCATGATGATGGTGAGATACAATGATTGTCGAGATCCTGCATCAAAGGTCACAATAAAACAGCCCCTTTTAAAGAGGATGAGTGAAGAGTCCTTTTAGACTGAAGGATCCCTCATTTGACACATCTATGACCCTCATATGTTCATATTAGAATCATCTTTCGAAATCATTCCTATTGGAATTAGGATGATGCATGGTTGATAAAAATCATTATGCATGGACCTTACTGGAATTAATGCAAGTTTGTGATTACAAATGCATGTTGCCTCTCCTACGATCATGTTTTACAAGAGACATATCCCCAAGGAACAGAGATGTCACCAGGTAAGTATATCCTATCCATACCTTAAATACATATCCCCTTTTGAATACACTGACACTCGATTGAGTTGTCTCAAAAGATTTTTCTCCAGATTCAGTCTGATTAAGGCGACCGAAGAAAGGTTTAGGTCCTGGTCAGATGATCTATGCTGCAACACTGGGTGACCAAAGAATGGTTCGAGTCCTAGCTAAGCAAAACCTCAGTTTAGGCGACTATAGAATGGTACGGGTCCTAAACAACATTTATTGCTTTAACAAGCGACTGTAGAATGGTACAGGTCCTAGACAACACTTATTTCCCCATTCAGGCGACCGTAGAATGGTACGGGTTTTGGGAAAGCAGTCTCTTTACAAAGTCATGTTACTATTATGGGCGACCGTAGAATGGTACGGGTCCTGAACATGTAAAACCAACTATCTCGAACTACTCTATCCTCCTTGAATGTAAGTTATTCCAGGTAGGTTCATTTATCATTTGCATTTTTAGCATTTCCATGCATCATATAAATTGCATTCAAAAATGGAATTCATTTTCCAAAAAAACAAAAAAAATTCATTGCATGTGCATGATCAAAATTTAGGTCTCAATTTATCTTTGAAGGCAACCTCTACGAGCTCACCTTCAAAGAGGGGTAACTGTTGACACCTAAATTTTGCATAATTTTTGGGTTAATTTTTACCAAAAAAAAAAAATCACATGGCATATAGTTTAGGAACATTTATATTATTTTTGTTTTTTTATTTTATTTTAGACTGCCGGTGAGGGAAG
This sequence comes from Eucalyptus polyanthemos subsp. polyanthemos, assembly GCA_017140185.1. Classification (NCBI taxonomy): domain Eukaryota; kingdom Viridiplantae; phylum Streptophyta; class Magnoliopsida; order Myrtales; family Myrtaceae; genus Eucalyptus; species Eucalyptus polyanthemos. The sequence goes on from CM029459.1 coordinate 28,036,300, forward strand.
GATTTTTCACATATTCCATTTAGATTTTTCACATATTCAGGTAATATACACTGGGGGATGTATTTTGAGCAGAAATGAAATTTTTCGAACGGAATATTCAGAAAATACAAAAGAGAATATCGTGCAGGGTGCAACGATATATTCAAGGGATTATGCGTAGGTAAAATTGGAAATAAAATATGTAACCAAGGTCTAATTTTTTCCCCTATAAAAGGAGTTGTTTGTGTACGGACGCGGGGAGTGGCGAAATTTGAAAAATTTAGAGAAAAAAAGTTGAGGGGCCTTCAGTTTTGAGAGAAAAGAAAAAGAGAGAAAAAGAGAAAGAGGGCAGAAGTGACGTGCAGCAGGAAAAGAAAAACAAAGAAAGAAAAAGAAATGAGGAAGATGTAATCTTCCTCGTTAGTCCGCCCCCTTGGTCTACGCCGGCTCGCAACTCGTCTCTGCTTCACTGCTGCTACGCCGGTCTCGCCCACAACACTCGCCGAGCCGCCCCACGCGTCGTGGCCCTGCCCTAGAGCATGACCCGAGCCGGATCACAGCCCTTCCGCTCTGACGACGCTGTTGCTGTCCCCATGTTGTCTCTACCTATAGATCTACGTTGGTGCTACTCTGGCCAGTGACCTGCCGCTAATCTGATGCCTCTGCCCCAGCCCAAGCCGAGCCGAGCCGCTCCGCTCTCTGCCTGAGTCCGAGCGAGGCCACTTGCCGCTGCTCCTCACGACGCCACAACTTGTCGCCGATCTACTCGCTGCTGGTCCTCATCACCGAAGCTCCGGCGACCAACTCCCGGTGAACCTCCACAAAGCTGCCAAATCATGAAAAGGGGGAGGAAAAAGAAAAAAAAAAAAAAAGCAAAATCACTTTAGGTAGTTTTGTTATATTTCTTTCTTTTATTTATTTGCCTTATTTTTTTCTTTATTTTATTTTTTTAGTACAATTGTTTCTTGATGCAATGATGAATTGTCCAACACGAAATAGCTTGTGAAGTTTGTGATTGTCGGTTCGACTTTCGCACCCAAAATCTCGACTTGTAATCACTTGTTAAAAAAATCGCTCCGATCTCCCGCCTGAGATTCGATTCGCGATTTATGTAAAATTGGTCAACCCGATCTCATGCGTGAGATATAGTTCATCAATTTGGATGTCATCTTGCTCGATTTGCTGTCGTGCCGTTTAATTAAATTTGCTTTCATAAATAAAAATAAAAAAAATGTAGGTTAGAATTAGGTTTATTTCCTACTTTAGGGTTTCCATATTTATAGTAGAAATTTTATTCTGAATTTTATAAATGAAAATCTAAAAAATCTAAAAAAAAAAAAAATCAAAAATCAAATCAGTTAATTTAGGTTGCTATTTTCTCTTTTTTTTTTTTAAACTTGGATTGCATGTTTAATTATTTGGCAATTATTAATTTCGAAATTAAAAAAAAAGGAAAAAAACAAAAAAAAAAAAAATCATCATGCATATGTCATGTAGAGTTAGGGCATCTTTTTGTACGTCATTGCATATTAGGGTAAAATTGCACTTAGTTTAATTCTAGATAATATTTTTCTTAATTTATTATAAGTTTAGATATTAGATAGATTGCATTTTAGGATTATTTGGGTTCGATAATAATTTAGTTGAAATTAGGATTTGGTTCAACCTAATTCCTAATACAAATTGAATAGAATATTAATCTAATTAGATAATTTTCACATTTTATCTAATTCCGAATTTCATGAAAAAATACAAAAAATGTCTTAGAATAAATTAGTTCCATGCTCTAGTTGCTGCCGCCACCACCTCACCATTTCCACGCTGCCGCCAACTACCACCCCTCTGCTCATCTCTGTTCACCAGCCCCATCATCGCCAACAGCTCCTTCTCTCCTGCTGCTACTCCATCATTGAAACCCCAACGACTTCAATCCAGCCGTCCAGACGTCCGGCAGTCCTGCCTGGCTGTCCACCAGCCTCGCGTCCAACCGAGCCATATCCTTCACCTCCAACAGCTAGTAGCCGCGGCCACCTTCACCATCCTAGCTCCAGTCGCTGTTCTTGCCCGTCTGTACCATCTCGTCCCACGCCTGCTATTCAGCCACTACACGGCCAGCTGCCATCAGTCTCAGCACCCACCTATCCAGCCAAGTTTGTCTACCACCCCAACCAAGACCAACTTAGCCCAGCAACTCCAGAATCGACCAGCCTTGGCCGAAGGCTTGTTGGGCATTTTTCTTCCGTCGTGGGCCTCTATTGGAGACTTAGTAGTTACAAGATCTCGCCGCCGCCGCGCCACCGTCGCCGTGAACCCATTGCTTCGCTAGTCCGGTGAGTTAACACCCTATCTTGGATTAGGAAGTTGATTTCACTTAGGGGGATTATTTAGTGTTAATTAACATTAGTGTAATCTAGTTAGATTAGCTAATTAGTTAGAATTAGTTAGTTACCTAGACTAGCTTAGTTAGGTTGGTAGTTAGCTCAATTAAGTTAATTTAGCTAGTCTAATTAGATTAGTTTAGTTAGTTCAATTAGGTTAGTCCGGTTAGTTATTTAAATTAATTAAGTGATTTAATTTAAATAATTTGCAATTCATTTAATTAATTATAATTAGCGTAAATTGTGCCGGGATAGCCAGTTAGTAGAATTTTACGCTGATCGACGTGGGTGAATTCATATGTGAAATTGATTGCTTATTTGTGCAATTGAATGCTTGATTGTCGTTTTGGACTATTATTGCCAAAAATTGATTTTATGGTATTTAATTAGAAAAATACCGGGTGTCGGGTTTTGACGCCAAAAATATTTTTTTATGTACTATATAAAATCGTGGAGTTTGGAAATGGGAGAGTATTACATTTTATGGTTCGATTTGAAGGTGTGACCACGCACAATTATTTTATCGGGAATTTTTAATACGAAGAAAATTGGTCAAGTCCATTATTTGAAATTGAAGTATTTGAGTGCAAAGCACGGTGTTCTTGGCCAAATATGTGTCGGTGTGTGATGACCTAATACCCTAATGCCTTTACACAGGGTAGTGAACCTGTCCTAATGCGTTTACGCATGACGATGCCTGATTAAGTTCGAATGCCTCTTGTCAACGGATGCCGATCGCAGTACAAGTTGGGCCGATGCTCCTTATGGAATGCCGTCTTGATGCGTTTAGGCGGGACGATGCCGTGCTCAATGGGGCGAGACTGCCGACTATTGAGTTGAACATGGCTGATGGGTCATAATAACTAGGACACGTGTGAGTGATTGAGATAGCCATGCCTGATTATGGGACAAAATTGTGTGACACGGAATGGGACGTGTCATAACAGTTTGGCCTTACAATCGAGACCCATGTGATTACTTGAAAGATAAATTGATGTGTTCTAATTATGAAATACGTTTGCTGTGTGCATATGATATATGTGATGAGCTAATGTGCAAGGAGGTGCTGAGGCAAGGTAAGTTTGTGTGTGACGCCTGTTTAGGCCACCTCTGAGTGAATTCTCGACCAAATTGGGATTTAGGGTGTAGACTCGCTGAGATTTATCTCACCCCGTCGTGGTTAACCCTTTTTCAGGTCCTTAGATGGAGGTACGTCATGTCCGTTTTGGGTGTCCACGGGAGTTGGAGACCGAGACTACCCTTCTCCCAATCCTCAGGACCACTTTGACCCTTGAGCTTGTGGTGACCACTATTTGGGTCGATGAGGGCCTACCTCACTTGGTACCTCATCACTTCAAAGTGTGGTTCCATAACAAGCCTAACAGGGTTCTGGAGGATCCTTTGGAGGGTTTTGACGAGCCTGCCGTTGAAACCGAGTATGTGGAGGTACTCGACCCCATCATGGATATCGATATACTGAATGATATCGCAGAGAACTCGGGGCCCGAGGCTAAAGGATCCAAAGCAGAGGTAGTTGATCCTTTGGACATCGATATCCCAAATGGTGTCGTAGAGGATCCGAAACTCAAGGCGAAAAGGTCTAGAGTGTAGGTGGCCCAATAGTTTTCTTTTGGGACATACTTTTGTACATAGACTTGTAGGGCTAACCTGAGGTGTTTATAAAGTGCAGTTTGTGAAAAAGGTGTTGGCATGTATTTTACTATCCCTGTGTTGATTGTTGTCTGGAGTTTGTTCACTTCCGCATGTGCATAAAACGAGTGGGTCGGTAACGCGTCCTGAGAACGTCGCAATTTTAGTCGACCGCCAAGCGGTGTTCGCGCCCTTGAAGTTTGGGGCATGACAATCCCTCTTGCCCATTTGCTCGCATGCACATTGCTCGGTCACCTAGGCCATCCCTTGAAGTGTAGTAAGTAGAACTTACTAATATTTGGCTAAGACGTTGTGTTACGCTATTCCGAGTGTGTGACGAGTCCTTAACTGAAGTTGGTTGACTTGTTGCTGCTTGAAGTTCGGTTGTATTTGCTTAGATCAGTTTAGACCTTATTCCTTGATTGAGTTCGATCCTTGTTTGATGAGCTTTGGCTTGTGCTTTAGCTTGAATTGTTTTGAAAGAAGCCTGGTTTGTGTGTTTATTTGATATGCTTTGGTTTTTGTTTTGATACAAACCTATTCAAAAAGCGTTTTTGTGAAAACTTATTATTTCCTTACAAAACTATTTCCAACCGCTTTCACAAGTGCATGTTCTAGTTCATGCTCTGAACTTTGAAAAAGGGCGTTGTCAGCCTTGACGTACATAGGATCATGACGGATCGGTCATTTCCTAGTCTTGGTGCGATATCAAGGTATATCGTTCCCAAGCCAACTTTGGTACTAGGTCGGTAAACATGTCATGACGAGCTAGTCCTTTCATGATCTCAGTACTTTATTGAGGCGTATCGCTCTTGAGCCAAGTATGGTACTAGGTCGGTGAACATGTCATAATGGGCTAGTCTTACCATAGTCTTGGTGTGATATCAAGGTATATCGTTCCCAAGCCAAGTTGGGTACTAGATCGGTGCTCAAACGTGTCGGATCAAGTTGTGATCCTTGATTCGTGCTTGACATGCCTAACGTCTCGATTTCGGTAAGTCATTTCACACACTTATGCATGGCATGCCTTCGAACCCTTGAACTAAAAGTGAAGATAAGAATCGGATTGTGATGCTTGATACATGGACACACGATGGACTAATTTATGCCATCGATCGATGGATTCGGCGACAATGCCCCCTTGCCAACGGGATGCCCCCACGCCAACAGTATGCCTCGTTAATAAGAACGAGATGTCCCTACACCAACGGATGCCTCATCGGAAGGACGGGATGTTGTAATAATTCTAGCCATCACCACTGGATTAGGGGACGCTGCCCGATGGATTTTGGATGCTCGATGGATTCCGGAAGAGCCGATGGATTTTAGCTGTTAATAAATGAACCTCGTGTACATGAGTTCCTCACGTTATGAAAGGGAATTTTGGTCATGCTTGCATATTATTGAGTGAGGCGTGAGTTTTTCATACTATGGAATGGATCTTGTTTATGCTTCTATAATATTGAGTGAGGCATGAGTTCCTCATGTTGTGGGTGAATATTGGTTTATGCTTACAAACTGTTGATTGAGGATTCCTCATGTTTCATCCAAGACAAAGCTTTTATTTTGCTTTTGATCTATCATCAACTAATGTTTTGGATGAGTTATATGCTTGTTGATAAGCGAACCATCCTTCTACCCGGAAATTAGTGGGTTTTACTTACTGAGTCAACGACTCACCCCATTGTATTTTAGAATTGTAGGCATTGAGGTCTCCCACTAATGCTAGAGTTGCAGTCTTTCTAGAGGAGCTAAGGTTTACCTAATCTTTGGAGCGTAGAGAATTTAGTGGTTGTAAATATAATGGCTTGTGACAATTGGGCCTGTAAATGTAACTAATGTAATTGTATATTTGTAATGGTTGTTTTCCTAGCTGCTTGTTGTTGTCCGAGTGTTATATATACACTTCCAGATGTACTTAATGAAAAGATAAAAAGAAATGAGACGGGGATGCTTCTGGGACGTCGCAAAAATAACCCTTGCTACTTGTGACCCTAGGAATGGAGTTAGGGTCATGACATATGGCGATGATCATTGCCGGCAACTCTTGCAAGGAGGAGGGGACCCCATGAGAGAGGTTGCAGCACCAGTGGATTTCCGAAAGATGACCACCAGACCACTGATCAAAGTGGCTAAAGATCTCGATCACTCATCGACAAGGGACGCGTCTTTGAGCCCGAGAGGAAAACAACACCAAATGGGAGGTTGTGGTGATGCTCTAGCTTGGCGGCAACTATGACTAGACCAGGGGGTGTTCGGTGTTCACCGGTACAACAGGCAATGATCAGAGCTTGGCCAGTATGAGGCCATGTGAGGCAATGAGAGATAGGCGATCGAGAGAGCTAGAGAGAGAGAGAGAGAGAGACCAAATCTCAAAATGGGCCCCCTTGGCAAAAAAATGGAGGGAAAATCCTTATAGGATCAGATCAAAAATGCTTAAAGATTAAGTAAGTTTATGATTGGCTAAAATTTTTAATCACATGGATTAGTGACATGGGATATTTAGCAGTCTAGATGAATCCTCAAATGAACATCAAAACGTATCCCTTTTACATTTTTTTAAAATTTTTTTTTTAAAGTCAAGGGCATTTTGGTCATTTTTGCCATGAAAGGGAAATTTTGTAATTTCAGTAAACCAAGGGCACATCAAAACGTATCCCTTTTACATTTTTTTTTAAAAAAAGGTCATGGTCATTTTGGTCATTTTTGCCATGAAAGGGCAATTTTGTAATTTAGTAAACCAAGGGCATGAGAAGGTTGGTCATGAGTTGGGCCAACTAAAGGTGGTCGTTGACCATCGGAAAGTCATCGAAGGCCTATTCCCCACCAACGGCCGGTCTAATCCAGTTTCGACCAGTTCGACTAGATTTGGTCAGATCTATTCGAAATTTTATGTAATTAGGTCCCTAACCTAATTGTAAAGGATTTCCACCCAATCAAAGAGAAAATGGGCTAAATTGAGAGGAAACGGTCCAAATTCGCACAAATTAAACCAATCAAACCCTTTTAACAATATCTCGATGGATTAAATTGGCCTAATTATCTCAAAAATATCAAAAATTATGCACGGATTTCATGGGCATGTGAACTCAGACCTTCCAAATCATTAATGCAATTTCCACAACTCCCATGCTCAATTGTCAAATTAATTGAAATTGAATATATTCAATTAATTGCACTCAATGTGGCCTAACACATTCAAATCAACATTGATATGATAATACAAACTAGGCGTCCAAATGAAATTGAAGTTCATTGAATCCCAATTTATCAAATTAAACCTTAGCCTAGAATGGGTCAAGTTCAATTGGCTCAATCGGGCTCAATCGGAACATATTAACCCTATCTCGCAACCGTTGGATAAGTTTGCTAAGTTGAGAAGTTCCTATGTGAATTTGCAAAAATTAACCCTAGATTTGGATTGACATTAAGAAAACAAGATGATTAGGGGTATAAGTGCACTAATCATGAAATGACTCGTTTATGATTTGATATGTATATTAAAGAGTTGGTTTATGAGTTTTTAGTATGGCTATATATATATATATATATATATATATATTATAGAAATTGTTTGATCCACTTAGAAGAGATGTGTTACTCACTAAGCTTGTGATTGCCCCCCTCTCTCTTTCCAAATCTTTTGGGTTCTCAGTTAGCAGTCAATGGAGCAAGAGCGACATCAATTGAGACTTTTGGGAGTTGGATTTAGTACTTTGAGATTGTGTCCTTTAGGATGAAAGACAGCTATGTCATCGCCATTTTTTTATGGTTTTGGGGTGTGACAAAATATTTGCCCGTCAAGTTGGGGCGAATCAGAAAAGTCAATTTGCAAGAGCCACGTCAATTGAGTTTTTGGGTTCTCAGTTAGTAGTCAATGGAGCAAGAGCTACATCAATTGAGACTTTTGGGAGTTAGATTTATTACTTTTAGATTGCGTCCTTTAGGATGAAAGACAGCTATGTCATCCCCATTTTTGATGGTTTTGGGGTGTGACAAAATATTTGCCCGTCAAGTTGGGGCGAATCAGAAAAGTCAATTTGCAAAGTTTGAGAAGGGAATAATGACAAACAGTCAGGTCCCTAAAGCTCTCACTCCCGTGCAACAAAGTCAATCTGCGATTAAAATCTCGTGGCCACGACAAGAATAGATCATAACTCCCAAAATCTCACTGGATCATGTATAATATAACCTTCTATTTCTCAGCTATTCTACGGGCAATCAGTATTGTCGACTGCACACATGGTTTTTGCACCATCTGATTCAAAAGTAAGTGCAGTATATGGTCACTAATCGTAATGCTCCATGTCTGCACAAGAAGCACTGAGTGGAAAGATGTTGACGGAAAAACAAAGAAGGCTTACCTGAGATTCGAGATCAAGATTGCGTTCTTCCTTCTTCTGTCATGAGAGAAGTCCCGCTTGCTTCCCAGAATATCTAGTGAGAAAACATGCAAACCTCGGAAACAGTAGCTATGGGAGGACAAAAGAAAGACATGACATTCTTTAACCTTCTATGAAGCAATATTATCTTATGCACACAAAAGGAGGTCTACCCCAAAGAAAAAGGAGAAGGGTAAAAGAGCACAGAACAGAGTTATTTGATTTCTTTGCCATTGACCCAAAAGGATCTCTTAGGCTCCATTTCGCAAAAAATAAATGATTTAGAAAAAATTCTTTTAAAAATGATCGCTTGTGCTACCTAAAAAATGAATGAATGAAAAATATTTTCATCTTTCACGAAAATTTAGATATAAAATTGTTGTTAATAATTAAAATATTTTCAATTGACTAATTACTTTAAGCGATAGAAACTAACATTTTTAGGAAAACTTTTTCCAAATCATTCATTTTTCGTGAAATAAATGGAGCCTTACTCTAACTTTGTCTAGACCATTAGAGAAGTTTTTGATGCAGGAAAAGTGACATTACTTTGGTCACAGTTACACTGCAACTATGAAGTGTTCTAGTTATTCTCAATGACGCAACAACAAAAGCAAAATTCTTGTTGGTATAATGTTTCTTCTAAGACTATCTCTATTGTTGCATGTATCCATATCGCTAATTTAAGGCTTACAACAGGGATTAGCTACCCCGGGCTTATTTCGCATCAATAAATATTCTTACTTATTTATATAAAAAAAAGGGACTAATACCACAAAAGATCTCAAATTAGTACACTTGTGATAATTTTACCCCCAAACTAATTTTTCGATCATCAAAAATGCTAAATTAATATATTTGTGACAAATTTACCCTCCGTTAGTTTCCGTCAAATTTGATTAATATCACATAAAATCACAAATTGATACATTTGTAATAAACAGGGGGTAAAATCCCAAAATAGTACATACATGTCAACTCAACAATTTGACGGTAAAGTTTATTGGAAACTAATTTAGGATAAATTTGTCACAAGTCTACCAGCTTTGAGTTTTTCGTGGTATTAACGAAAAAGAAAATTATGATAAGTTTCTTTGGTAATAAATGGTTTAAGGCTTGAATTATATATTTATTTTCAATTTATTTGGGCTAAGAACGGCACAAGTGTCATAATTATTGTACAAAGTGCTCACTTGAGTGTCATAACTCTTTTTACGCTTACTTGAGTACTATAAATTTGAAAAATCAATTACTTAAATACTATCAGCAATTTGCCTCATCAAATCTAACGTAGACGTCAATTACCTATATGACATCACAAACGCTGATGTGAATAATTAATAAAAAAGTCAAAAATAAAAAATCCACATCTAAATGGAAAATTAATATAAAAAAAATCCACATTTGATGATTTGATGGGAATAGTACTCAAATCATCAATTTTACTTTAATGTGACACTTATATAAATGCCTTATGAAAGTTATGGCACCCTTCTTGTTTTTATCCTGAGCATTTTTTTTTTTTTTAATAAGTGAAAAGGTTAGGGAGGGTCAATCAATGCAACTATCCCTCTTACTTTACCAGAGGGGTCAGTAGACAATGACTTGCATTAATTAATTATTGTAATAGAAGTGAGTACCATATTTATAAAACTAGATACTTCGTGGCCCATTGCATATAAAATCCAAAATATTTTAAATTTATTTTTCAACAAAGATCGAAATTAAGATATCGTCAAAATAATTATTATGTACTAATACATAAGTAGTATTAATTATAAATTACCTCATTTGGCTCTCCTTTTTCATAACCACCATATGACCATTGACGGTGGAACCCATCATACTCTCCTTATTTTACTCGAATCAACTCAAATATAAATAAGTAGGTTAGGTTTAACATTTAAATGAGCAATTATGTGAAAAGGATAAATGCATAAAACGTCATGCTTTTTCCATCTATTTTTTTACTTCCGACGCCCCCTATTACCTTAAATTGACCACAATATCTCTTGCATGTTTTAGATTTAAGATTATTTCTTACATTTTCTTCTTCTCTTTCTTTGGAAATTATGATGCATTTATAATTGACAAAAATTATGTATTTGCTAATGGTTTGATTGGATTGTCTTATGATGCAATTACAATTGTCGTAATTTTCTTATCAATAACTAATTATTCCACTTAATTAGTCATACTTTCCAGTTTCGTCAATGTAATCCTAATCTTTTGGACAATATATCAATGTATTCTTTCACGCCAATTGCCAACAAAACTTGCTAAGGTGGTGTCTAGTCATCGTTGGCTGTCCTAAGTGGCATGTTGACATGGGCAATTTGTTGATTTCCACGTTGCAATTTGTGATGGCAATTGGTAAAAGAGACTACATTTAAATATCGCACAAATGTGTAGAACAATATTGACAAAATTGAAAAATTAAGATTGAATTGACATCCATACAATAGGTCTAAGACTAAATTGAAAATTTTTACAAATATTTAAATGATCACTCCTTCAACAAGCACATGTATAAGCATTTTTTGGATATATACACTAGGAGTGCCATAACTTTCGTACGATGCTCACTTATGTGCCACAAGTTTGAAAAAACAACCACATAAATATCATCAGTGCTTTGCCTCACCGGAAAATTCAACGTCCACGCCGATTGTCCCACATGGCATCACCGGCGCTGATATGGACAATTAATAAAAGAATAAAAAAAAATCCACGTCGGAATATGAAATTATTTATAAAAAAAATCCACGTAAGATAATTTGCCGGAAATAACACTCAAATAATTGATTTTACTCGATGTGGTACTTAAGTAAGCGAAAAAAAGTTACGGCACTCAATTGAGCGACATACGAAAGTTATGGTACTCTTGCTATACTTATCCCAAATTTATTCAGTCTAATTCTTGACCTCTTTTTTGTTTTTTTTTTTTGTCCGACTAAATCCTTGAACTATAAATTATTTTGTTTAAGTTAATCCTTCGGTCAAATATATAAATAGAAAGGCTGAGGTGGAACCGCATTGATGGCATTTCGACGCATAGATATCCATGTGGCAAGTGAGGCAGCCCTCGTAGTTAGAGTGGCGAAAATTGCTTGGAACTTGCAAGTTCTAGGGCCCAAGTCCCAGTCCGATTTGCATGCTCGCTGTGTAGTCTTGGCGGACGTCGATAAGATGTTTTCATATATCGTATTCTCCACCTGGTGGTTTGGAAAATAATTTACTGAGATTCGGTCTATAGATTGTACTCTACGCGCAGCTTTTGGGGGGGATTTTTGCGACTTGGCATGCAGTCACATGTGCGTTTTGGGGACTTTGGAGAGTTTCTGAGTGAATGGTGAAAGAGAGCTATCGTCCATGGTGTTTGAGATTAGGGTATTTGAATCCTTCTCATTAACTTGTTGACTATGACCTGTTTGACAAAATGCGTCTCTGACATTTTCATAAAATAGCTCCTCAAAGCGTTCGAACTGAATGAGGGTTGATATAGTTTATACCTTGCCGATTTCTTCACTATTTATTAACCATGATTTTGAGTCAATGGCAGGCAATGAGAAAAATGACTAGGAGCTGTTTATCGGTGACCATTCACGATGATTCGTAGGGTCACATCTTGCTTCCTTATTTATAAGCCGTGAGTTTTTCTGAAGTTCATGATAGAGTGGGGATGGTGATTTCACTAGCTGTGAGTCAGATTCTCCGATGACGGTCTAGTGGTGGTGGACTGACGTAAATCGTGATGATATCTTGGTTGTGCTCTGCTTGAAGGTGCAAAGTGTTATACACTGATTAAAGCTATGAGTATTCTGAATTTACTGTTCAGTTTTGAGAATTCTTGGTCTGCAATTGGAACGAGGCGATAAAAAATGAATAAGGAAGGAGATAAAACACGGGGACAAAGGGGAGAGCAGAGACAGACCGTAGTTGTTTTTTCAGGAAGTTTGGGCTTAATTCTCGTTATAGTTTTTAGTCCAATTTTCTAGCTGTAAATTTTTTTGTCATGAAAAAAAAAAAAAATTATAGCTGTAATTGAATTGATGCTTTTGAGGCTTTGATCTGCCTTGATAGAAGCATCCGGTTATTGATGAGTTGAGCTTAATTTTGCTTCTCAATGGGGCCTGAATTGCTCTGAAAATGGGTTTTACTTAAAAGCCCAAGCATGTCCTTGGCCCGGGTCAATGAGACCAGCATACGGGGCCATATTCGGACCGAGTCCAAGGGCCCAGCCCGGGTTACCCGTCTTCCAGAACATAAAATGACTTTTTATTAAAAAAATTAATTAAATAAAATTTTAAAAAATTTTGGGAAAAAAATAAAAAAGGCAACAACAGTGAGGAACTGAAAAAAAGAAATAGCGAATTGAAGAGTGGTTGGGCGAAGTTTATTCCGACGAGCATTACTTGTGCCCAAGGAACAATCTCCCTACGTCGCTCGCATAGCATCCATCAAGGAACACGCGGTTTGCACTATGCTGAGAACGAACAGCACCCCACCGGCGAACGCGGAGATCCTAAACCACGGCTTGTTGAAGTACTCCCGGTTGAGGATGGCCTCCCACTGGTGCCACCTGGTCCTGCTGTACTCGTTCAGCCCCTTGCACAGCTCCGTGTAGTAGAAGTTGCTGGACTCCCTCATGTTCTCCTTGTACATGCCCTTGATGAGACTAACCGCGTCTTCTGTGCTACCGAGCTGATTTTCCAAAATTCCGCAGCTGATTAGAATGTCGATGTCTTTGGGGGTGTCAATGAGGCTGTCCATGAGGATGGCGTAGCTGCTGATGTACTTCTCCTCGTGGTGACACTGCTTATATGCAATCATGTTCCTGAAGTAGGCCTCGTTCCACCCGTGCACAACCATGCACCCCATCACGAGGGTCCCGTCCTAGGACTACATCGAGCAGGGAGGAGGTTCCCCCACCCCATCTGAACTTGACGCCTGCCTCTTGCAGCTCCTTTGCACTCCGAGTTCGACTGAATTTCTCACCCTGTTTATACATCACATGACGCAGGAATGAGGGCATTTGCAGGGCTCGCACGTAGTCCACCAGGTGCTTCATCTGAACTCTCGTGCTTACGAGCTCGTGCCCATGCAGGACGTCTCTGAAGTACTCGTAGCTAAGTTCGAAGAATGTGACAGTGGTCCTCCATCTGGTGAGATTATAGAGTTTTTCGAGGACAAAGAACGGGACTTGATTTTCCAGCAGCAGGAGGTCATGGAATACGGCGTTGCTCATCCACTGCTTGCTGAATATTTGGTCGTCCTTGTCTCGGTGCTCGAGGTAATGGTTCCTTATGAACAGCTCAACTACAAAAACTGCGTCCAACAAGATCATTTCCACGAGCTCCCTGCTGCTTTGGGTTAGTTTTTCTTGGTAGCATTGCCAAATGCAGTCTTCCAATTCGCTGATCATTCTGATACAAGCTGGGAGGTCAGCCTTGCAGTGGCGGAGGAAGCCTGTCATGTACCTCAGTTTGATTGCCGTCATCTGAATCGCTGTCTTATCACGGTGGAATGGCCCGATGGAGATGACTTGAGGTGTGTAGGCCTCTGCATTTGCTCTGCGCAACTTCTCAAGCACTCGATAGATGCAACACTCGGTGGACACGGCAGGCAAGGTGTCCATGTTCGTCTTTAGGGTAACCGCAACTTCCTTGACTATCTGACTCATTTCTAAACAAGTGAAAGAAAAAGATGACAAGCCCATGAAACCAGAAAGAGTGAAATGGTACATTTGGGCATAATTCTGTCGACAATCTCGTTCATTTTCAAGGTGATTTGGTGCCTCACGACGAGAATGAATTAAGCATATGTTCTTTTTTCCATTTAACAGGACTCAAGTCTCGTCAAAAAGAATAACAAAGCCAAAAGCAACATGAAAATGATGTTTTTTTTTCTAGTAGAACAAAAAACACACCACGGCTCGTGATGCATTCAATCTGTTCTAGAAATGGCACAAAGGTCTACATTGACAGAATAACGTGATCTGATTTTGATTATTATGAAGAAACACCAAGGACGAAAGAAAGTTGACCAAAAGCTTTACAAGAGTATTATTGGTTCGCTTCTTTATCTTACTGCTTCTAGATCTGACATTTTGTTTAGTGTTTACTTTTGTTCTAGATTCCAATTAGATCCCAAAGAATCCCATCTAAGTGCAGCAAAATGCATCATCAAATATGTTGCAACTATTTTAAAGCTAGGCCTGTGGTATCCCAGAGAAGGAGATTTTACCCTCCTTGGATATTCAGATGCAGATTTAGCAGGTTGCAAAATTGATAGAAAAAGTACTCCTGGTACTTGTCAACTGCTGAGCAACAAGCTAGTGTCTTGGTTCTCAAGAAAGCAAAGCATTGTAGCTCTTTCAACAGCAGAAGCTGAGTATGTAGCTCTTGAAAGTTATTGTTCTCAAATCTTGTGGATAAAGCAACAGCTAAGGAACTTTGGAATTGAAGATTCATGCACCAAGATCAAATGCGATAACACCAGTGCTATTAATCTCATAAAGAATCCAATTCTTCATTTAAGAGCAAAGCACATAAAAATTCGATATCATTTCATTAGAGATCATGTTCAGAATAGAGAAGTTATGATATATTTCATTGACTCGAAAAATCAATTGGAAGACATATATACAAAGCCACTGGAGAAAAGTCTATTTGAGTCTATTTGAGTCTATTTGCTCAAGACTGAACATTATATTTTCTATCGGTTAAAGTCTAAAGATGATCGTTAAAGTCCAAAAGTTGCGACTGTAAGTTAATTATGTGTTAGTAATTTAATTTTTGGATGAAGATTTTGAAAAGGTATGTTTACTTTTTAAATCGCTACTTACTTTTTTTTAGTAATTATCTTTTTAGTTTTAAATTTATGGCAGTTTTTCATTTTCAAAAAGGCAGTTTTTACTTTTTCCTTTATAACAATCCGTATACCCCGTTTCATCTGTTTTATATACCGTCAATTTTCTTTTTCTCCGTTTTCACTCACAAACCCTAGAATACAGAACTCCACTTTCTCACATTTTCTCTCTAATTTAATCTGAAAAGATTTCATCTTTTTTCGCGATCAAGTTCGAGGAATCTCCCAAAGAAAGTGACAATGTCTTCCCAAAGAAAGTCTTCTAAAATTGCGAGCAGGGGACCACAGCATATGCGTGAAGGTCCTACAAACTTTGATCTGGCCGAGGAAGAAACTCTCCTCAGTAGCATTGGCAAAGTCAACAACAACATTCTCAACCGCGTCACTCTTCACAGCAAGAGACTCAAAATCCTCCACAACAACATGCTAAAGAAGAAATCATTGTAGACGCTGAACCTGTAAGAACTCTGAAGCCCGAAGTCCTCTTTAAACTTTACTCCAAGTTAAAGGAAGGTGGAACTGCAATGTCTTTCATTGATGAGTTCTTGAGCGAGAGTGGATACAGAAATGAGACTCATTTTTTGAGGAGAATGGAAAGTATGGGCATTGCGCCTCTTGGTTTGGCAGCAAGGACTTTTGCAAATTTTCCAAGTAATCCACAGTTTGGATCCTTTAATCAACCTGAAGGGAAAGATGACGATGAAATAATGTACACAAACTTTCAGCCTAGGATGGGTGTCGCTACAAATGTTCGTGGAAAAAGGATGGACTTATTTCGTTCTAAGGACCACAAGAAAACTTACTCAAAATTGCTGAAGCGAGGGGTTATGAACCCTAGAAACGTGGACTTCGATTTTCTTGATTCGTTGAAAGTGAAACTGAGGGAGAAGTTTGCACTCCTTCAACTTGAACGTTTTTTCTCTGAGAAGATTATCGCCTACCCAGAACTTACGGCTTACTTGTTATGGCATCCGAGAAATTTTGTGACGACCCTTAGATATACGACCGTCCATAACTAAGTGATAGAAGCAGCGTCGAACTATATTGTCGATACCACAACAAACATTCTTTTATTTTCATCATTGGACCGATACTCTACATAATTTTTATGGTTTGATCGTTGAATAATTTATAGTCTCATTTTGATATACTACCATTGGTGAGACCAAGATTTATTTATATATTTGGCCGTCCAATTAAGTACCCTATGAACCGAACCTCCCACACACATGATAAATTAAGACGTTGGACCATGCATGAGGACCATGCAGCCTTGTCGATT
Organism: Eucalyptus polyanthemos subsp. polyanthemos; assembly: GCA_017140185.1. Lineage (NCBI taxonomy): Eukaryota > Viridiplantae > Streptophyta > Magnoliopsida > Myrtales > Myrtaceae > Eucalyptus > Eucalyptus polyanthemos. The sequence continues at coordinate 28,052,841 of CM029459.1, forward strand.
TCTTTCTTCATGCAAGAATGTCAGTCACGTACTTATATATGGGATGGATTGAATAAGAGAAGATTAGTAGAAAATGCTCCATATTTTTACAGAAATTTAAGAACTCATCATTAGAGGTATTGGACCATGAATTAGGGGCCGTGCGACCACAAGCCCATGGGCCCATGCAAAACTACCTTCTCCTTTAATTTTTGACAAGATGGAGTCTATGGGCTTGATGATGCTCGATTGGAAGAAGACCATCAATGGCCACGTTGCCTCCTCATGTAGCTACCTCCTATTGTGCCTCCAAGTGGCAAGCAAAGGGGACTTCTTGGAGGGAAGTGCGGCCACGTTGGTGCATGAGTTCTAGCAAGTGGCACAAATGGAAAGAAGGCTCCCCACATGAAGACACGGCTACATGTGGTGTCACCATTTCCTGCTACCACACCACTCTCCACCTGTCTCTCCCTTGAAACCACCCGTTAACCTGCATGCAAAAGTTCACTAATCAATTAATCAAAGAAAAAAAAGCATTCGGAATTGAGCAAGTGAGAGAGAGAGAGAGAGAGAGAGAGAGAGAGAGAGACCGAGAGTGAGCGGGCGAGCGGTCCAAGCAAGTGAGGGCAGAGAAGGAAGGCCGCCCTCTGCCCGTGCTCGTGATCGAGCTGCTGCCGTCGACACCGCCGATCTTCATCGCCGTTGAGCCAAGCCGCGACCCCCCGAGCCCTTGTTTTTGTTTGCAACTTAGTAGAAGAGCTTGAGGCAAGTGGAAGTTCATTAATCTATGTCTTTGCATGCTGCAATTATCTGTGAAATGCTGGTAGATGTAAGAAAATGCAGAATTGGGAGCTGCATGTGGATTTTTGGATGATTTAAATGAAGATTGAGTGCTGTTCTGTGGAGGACTAAATGTATTGTTGCTATGCTGTGTTGGATTGGGCTCGACAGGAACTAGATTGAAGTTAGAAATCATTGCATGTTGCTTTTGAGTCTTGCTTGTCTCGAAAATTTAGCGAAAGATGGTTGTGTTGATCGAGCAAGGTGAGGAAATGGTTGCTGAGTGGAAAGATGTGGTATATGTTGAGACGAGTGAGCTTAGGGATGAATATATGCTTTGAGCCAAGCCGTGGAAGGTTTCTCTGTTAATAAGAACTTGCTGAAAGTGTTCTTAGATGCTGTGGAAGAGACTTGAAGTGTTGTAAGATAGATTGGTAGAGAAACAAATGGTTTGATTGAATTAGAAATGAGGAAAACCATATGTACCGATTCTGTTTTAGAGAAATTTAGATAGAAAGTCTTTTTAATCGTATCGCTTTGATTTATAATGGTGAAGATAAGAAAATGAACCATTTTACATAATAGAACACCCATTAGATTAAGTTATACATCTAAATATAGCCATATGAATGTGAAAACATGAGGGTAGGAGTGAATCTATTGAAATCAGTATTCTGTTTTGTAGAGAACAGCTTGACCTTTGATGATTCCACAAATTTTCTGTAATTTTATACATAGAATTGGACTTCGAACCCTAGATGAAAGTGGTAGGGCACATTCTTAGGAATAATATATCAAAATTTGAAAACAAACGGACAAGATTATGTGGTGAAATGAATTTCCTTCTGTAGGTACTGAACCTGAAAGTTACTACAGAATTTCGAAGGAAACAGCAAACTAGTACTCTTTTAACACAACGAATATGAATTAGTGTCCTTCACAAAATTTCTTCATTTATGTCTCATATATACATACCAAAATTTCAGAATTTTCTGAGTTCATTTAGGGGTTATTCCGAAATTATTAATAAAACTGCGCATTGCGATGTTTGAGCTGTTTTGTTCCGAATTTGCTCAATTTATCCGAAAGGTGAATGCATCTTAAATTTCTATTTGACATGATGATACTGGCATTGGCATATTATGCAATATTGAGATTTGATGAAGGATTCTTGGGACATCTTGTCATTGCTTTTGAAAGTATTTTTGGAAATTAAGATGTTAATTGTTGCCATTGGACCCTCGGGTCAACAATGCCCCAGGAGTCGGGATGCCCAAAGGATCGAATGAGTCGATGCCCTTTGAATGCTTGGTTATATTATGAATACATGCCTAGAGGTTTTCCCCGGGAGCATCGGGATGCCCGGTTGTATGCTTGTCGATATGTAAATCCGGAGGTTAGGGGTAACCATGTCTATGGTCCCCAGTGATTCCTTGTGATGCCAGGTGGGGTGCGAGATGCCCATAGGTTCGAATGAATCGATGCCCTTTGGATGCCCAGTTGTATTTTGAATACATGCCTGGAGGCTTTAGCGACACCAGGTTGGGTGCAAAATCCCAAAAGGATGCAAACATTGGTCCTCTAGGGGGATAAAACCTTTTGAATGTTAAAAATGATGGTTCTACTAAAAGTGCGTGTGGTCTGGTTATGGGACTAAATTGTATGGCATGGAATGGGACGTGTCATAACAGTTTGGCCCTATGATAAGGACCTGTGTGAATGGACATCATGCATCTTGTTTGTTGGAACTGCACTGGTCATTGCACTAAAAGTTTTATGGTTCCGATACATACTCCTTCCTTGATGAACTGTTTTGTCTATCTTGCATAAAACTATATCGTGATGGCTTGCATAGTATAGTTTAATGGATCTTTTGCTGCTGAGTGGTTGTACTCACCTTGTTTGGAGACTAACATTTTAGACTAGACAAGATACATCTGCTGTCACCGTCACTAGCAAATGGATGGAGTGATTGAATATGACCACAAGGAGGAGGACAACAAAGGAAGGAACTTTTGGACGCCGACACTGATTGATGGACTTTAAATATACGACTGTTGGAAAAGATGTCGATCATCTTTTGAAATATAGCTGAGTATAGAAGACTACGGCATTTTGGTGTACCGATGAATGATGTCCATCCGGTTTAAGTAAATAAAAGTGTTCGGCTTTTGCCTATAAAAACGTTTAGTTGGTGTGCATTTTTTCTGAATATAGGGAAAAGAGTTGTTGGATACACTTCCGCCATACTTTTGCGCAGGGACCAATCAAGTATATGAAAGAACCCCCATATGACTTCTCGGAAGTCCATTAAAAAAAAAAAAAAAAGAGGGGATATCCAGGTAGAGGAAACAATGTAATGACCCTAACGGATTAGGGGCCGTCGAGGGGGTGGCACAATGAGAATGCAAACTAGGCGCAAGGACGCATGCGGGGGACGCACGATGCGAGCGAGCAGTGTGCGGCGGCTGTCTGGGCTTCGGTGGGCATCGATGGGCAAGGGGAGGGGCTGAGCTCGGTTTTTCTGGTCTTTGAAGCTCTCTCTCTGGTCTGGAAATGGAGAGTGCCGACTGAAAGGGAGGAGAAGGGGGGACAACAAAGCTTGGAGGGTCTCTCATGCTCCTTCCTATCCTTTTATCCCCCTTTGAAGAGGCCCCACCGGTTTGCTGGCATCCTCAGCCTAATTTTAGCTGCCAAAGTTTGTCTTAGAAGCCATTTAAGCGGTCCAAAGGTTGAGGACCAAAGGGGGCTACGAATTTGGACAAATTTCCCCCAAAACTACTTCAATTCCCCTTTGAATTAATTCAATTCAATCTCCATAAATTCCACCATCGAGTCCTCAATCAAATTAACATTTTTCCTTACCCATAGAACCAACTTGCATCCTAAAAACACGATAAAAAACGGTCTCCTGAATTTTCCGGTCGAAAACGGCCCTATATCGAATTTTTGCCAAAAATCTCGATTTGTAGAAAAATATTCGGAGGATGAGTCAACATTCCCAAAATGACTCATGACATGGCAGAACTTTCAATTTCTGAAATCGGATTCAAATTCGCGGTTAATTTCAATCTGGCGCAATTTTAACGTAACCTAGCCTATTGGGTAGCTTTTAGAAATTTTTGGTGCAATTGACCCATGATCGATTTGTTTCGAGTCACATTATACATCTTCAACACATTGGCGACCTTCAGTTGTCATGAAAATCTCGAGATTTCAAATACGGACACAGAGCACCAAAACGATAGAAAAATCAGTCTAGTACCAATCGATGAGAATTTTGCGATTTGGTGTAATCACCCACTCTTTGATCACTTATCTCAGTCGAACTGACCTATCTCTGATCCTTAATCAATTTTTAACTATGCCGTAATGATCTTTATAGATGAGCATGGTCGAGTAGTCAATTCCTAGTCGAATTCTCAAGTCTTTTGCATTAAAATCCCTTAATGGCTTTCCTAGATAATCTAGTTATCTCATGAGTGATCAGTTCAGAAAATAGCACTATAGGTGCGTCGATGAAAGGCCCAATTTATTTACTTGAAAACAAAACTAAATTTTCAGGATGTCACAACTCTTCCCCTCTTATAAAAATTTCATCCTTGAAATTTAAACCATTACAATCTTTAAACAAAAATGTGGAGGTACAATCATCTCATCAAATCCTTACTTTCCCAAGTTGCTCCTTCATTGCCGTGGTGTTGCCAAACCACTTTGACCAACGGGATGGTCTTTGTAGGTAGAATTTGTTCTTTCTGATCCACAATCTGAACCAGGCTTTCCATGTACGACACTCTGTCGTCCACATCCAATTCCTCAAAATTAAGCACGTGGGTCGAATTAGGCTCCTACTTCCTCAACATCGACACGTGAAAGACGTTGTGCACTCGCGTCTGTCTTGGCGGCAATGCAAAACGATACGCTAGGATCCCGATTCTCTCTAGAATCTCGAAGGGACCTACGTACCTCAGACTCAGTTTTCCGTTCTTGCCAAAGCGCGAAGTGCCCCTTATTGGTGATACCTTCAAAAAAACGTGATCACCAACTTGTAATTCCAATGGTCTTCGGCGTTTATCTGTGTAACTCTTCCATCAACTCTAAGTGGTCTTTAGTCTGCCTCTAATGACTACAACTGCATCCGCTGTTTGTTGAACTAACTCTATGCTTGTGATCTTTCTTTCCTCAACTTCATCCCAACACACTAGCATTCTGCACGCTTTATCATACGACACTTCAAAAGGAGCGATCTGGATGCTCCACTGATAGCTATTATTTTAGTCAAACTCAACAAGATGAAACTGTTCCTCCCAACTCCCTTTGAAATCCAACACACAAGCTTGCCACATGTCTTCGAGGGTTTGGATCGTCCTCTCAGACTAGCCATCTATCTGAGGATGATATGTCATACTATATTGCAGCTTCGTTCTGAAGGCAGCCTGCAAACTCTTCCAAAAAGCAGTTGTGAATCTCTGGTCTCAGTCTGAAGTTATTGTCATCAGCATTCCATGCAGACGAACAATTTGACGCACATACAACTCTGCGTTCCTATCCAAATCAAGGTCCTTTTGAACTGCGATGAAATGAGCCGACTTTGTCAGTCTGTCGACCACTACCCAAATGAAATCATTACCTCTCTGACTCCTCGGTAAGCCTGTCACAAAATCCATCGTGATGTGCTCCCACTCCTCGGAATCTCGAGAGATTGTAGAAGTCCTCCCGACTTATAATGCTGAGCCTTCATTTGCTGACACGTCAGACACTTAGTGACATGCTTGGCAATGTCCGCCTTCACACCAGACCACCAATAGTGTTGACGCAGATTCTGACACATCTCCGTACTGCTAGGGTGAATGCTATAACTGCTACGATGAGCTTTTGATAAGATCTCTCCAAGCTCTGCATCGTCAGGTACACACAATCGTCATCGGAACCTCATTGTTCCATCCTTATAAATCAGAAAATCAGCCTTTCTCTTATCGGTATCCTCTTGTAGAATTTTTTAAACATCTGGGTCTATCGGCTAAAGTAATTTGATCCCGATCTAAACATCCAGCTCAATTCTGAGGGTAGCCATAAGATTCAAAAGGTGGCGTACCTTAAACTTGAAAACCGAATCTCAAGCTCTCTCGAGTAAAACACATTCCTTAACCATCATCTGTGCAACTGAAGACTTCCGACTCAAAGTTGCCTTCCCAGGGTGATACAAAGTATCACAATTGTAGTCTTTCAAAAGTTCCATCCAGCAACGCTGTCTCATATTCAACTCCTTTTGAGAAAATAGGTACTTGAGAATTTGATGGTTAGTGAAGATCTAGAATCTTTCTCCATACAAGTAATGTCTCCAAATATTTAGAGTGAATATGATTGCTACGAGTTCCAAGTCATGCATCGAATAATTCAGCTCATGAGGTCTCAACTAACGAGAGGTGTATACAACAACCCTACCATGTTGCATCATTACGCAACCCAATCCCCTAAACAACGCATCACTATAAATCTCGTATCCTCCAGGACTAGATGGAATGGTCAGCACAGGTGTGGTAGTTAGCTTCTGCTTAAGCTCTTGGAAACTACGCTCGCACTTGTCTATCCACACAAATTTCTCTTCTTTCTTCAAAAGTCAAGTCAACAGCGACGCCAAAGCTGAAAATTCTTCCACAAACCTTCTGTAATAGCCTGATAAACCCAAAAAACTTCTAATCTCTGTCACTGTAGTCGATCTTGGCCAGTTAATCACTGCTTCAATCTTGGTTAGGTCCATGGAGATTCCTTCACCCGAAATCACATGGCCTAGGAATGCAAGACAATTGAACCAAAACTCGCACTTGCTAAACTTAGCACACAACTGATGAATCCTTAGGGTTTGAAGTACCATTCTCAAATGACTCTCATGCTCCTCAACACTTCTCGAATACACCGGAATGTCGTTGATGAACACGATCACAAACTAATCTAAGTACTCTTTAAATACTCGGTTCATCAAATCCATAAAAGCAGTTGGGGCGTTCATTAAACCAAACGACATTACAATAAACTCATAGTGGCCGTATCGAGTATGAAAATGCTGACTTCGGTATGTCCTCTTTTCAAATCCTCCACTGATGATATCTTGTCCTCAAGTCGATTTTTGAAAATATCGACGCCCCTTGTAACTGATCAAACAAGTCGTCGATCCTCGGAAGTTGATACTTGTTCTTGATCATCACTTGATTGAGTTGACGATAGTCGATGCACAAGCGCAACGAATCATCTTTCTTCTTTATGAATAGAATTGGTGCTCCCCAAGGAGATGCACTAAGACGTATGAATCCCTTATCTAACAATTCTTACATCTGCACATTTAGTTCCTTCAACTCAGATAATGCCATCCAGTAAGGAGCCTTAAAGATTGGATCTGTCCTAGGTGCTAACTCAATCATCGAAACCGTACTTGTAATTACATCAGGCACGTCCTCTGCCTGACCTTTTGTGATGGCGTACACAGTCCCTTGAGCTAGGGATCTATTTTGCCCACCCTACGGTGCGTTATGCGGTGCTAATCCCATGATCTAACCCCTTGGGGGCGACGGCAATAACTGATGTTGTTCCCCAGTCTTCTGGGGCAATCTCTGACCTGGTGACCCAGTTGGCCACATTCAAAACAAGCGCCAATTCTCTAGGGGCATGGAGTCATACCATGTTGCCTTCCATAAGAGTGAAATACACTATTCTGATTTGGTGCTGATTTTCCAACTCCACCCTTCCTATTGGGCAAAATATGGAACCTCTCTGGTCATGGGCCTCTTTCCATACCGATTCCCATCTCTATTCGAATTAAACCTTGATCCAGATGAGGCAGCTTGCTTGTTCAGACTTCTTTCTAACAACTAGGCTCGGTTGTAAACCTCACAATAGTCCCTCAGATCCAACGACTAGCGATTGTTTCAGCTCCAGTCAAAGGCCATTCCTAAACCTTCAAGCTTTATCTTATGGATCTTCTAACAATCTCGGAGCATACAAAGAAAGCTCCGCAAACTTGACCTCATATTGGTCAACAATCATCATTCTTTGGTAGAGGCGTTGAAATTCTTCCATCTTATGTTCTCGGGCGCTACCTGAAAAGTATTTGTCATTGAAGGCTCTAAGGAAAATGTTCCAAACCGAGATTACGCCTTCTGGAAATATTGTACCTCCGGCAGCTCTCCACCATGTATTTGCGTTACCCTACAGATGGTATACTGCTAGGACAACTTCTTATGCCTTAGTGCACATCAGTAGTGCAAAGGCCTTCTCCAGATCTTGAATCCAAAGTGACGCAGTCTCTGGATCTTCGGCACCAATGAACCTCGACGGGTTTAGCTTTAGGAATTGTTCTACCAACTTATGGATTGGTCTCTCCCTCTCCACAACTATGTTCCTAACTGGAACTTCGATAGGTGCGTCAACGATGGCAGCTTTAGTAGCGGCGATAATGGCAGCAGTAGCAGTAGCGGCAACAATAGCAATAGCAGCAACTTGAGCGGCAGTGGCAGTGGCGGCAGCTTGATTTTGGGTCTGCTGCCCTATCAGATCTCTCATTGCTTCAAGTGCCTATATGATCCCTTCAAACCTAAGATCACCAGGGGCTGCTACCCCAGCACCAACAGGAGGTGGTGCTATTCCACTAGCGCTAGCCTGAGCTGGCGTCCTACCCCAAGTCACAAGTCCTATGGTATGCTTCCTAGGAGTCATCTACTCCTGATCATTCATGACTCAAGTTTTCTACTAAAACCTGCATTCTAATTCCACATAGAATTAGAAGCTGAGTGATCCCAAACAAACAATCTACCAACCAACTATCACAAACATGCACCATTAAGAAATAAAGGCATTTCATACTAACTATCCCATAAACTTATCGCACCTTATCACTCCAACCACTAACCTACTCTAATACCACTAAATGGGGATGTCACGCCCCGATCCTCGAGCGCATGCCCATCCCTCGGTGGTTGATTAAATAGCGATGTCCTAGAATGCGTCACTGACCCATTCATTTTAATGTGCATGCAGAAGCGAATAAATAAATCCCCAGACAACAACAAGATGGGATAGAAAAGCATGACCACAAATTTTTCAAACCATAACACACTTATATACATATCAAACTAAGCCATGTACAATATTAGCCAATATATACAAGTCTGCAAAAGGTGGGAAAGCTACAAGTCCTCTAAGTATTCGAGTCTTCAACTGAATACTCTGGGTCTCGGGCTCCGAGGACTTTGGGTCTATTATTGCTCCGCCAGGAGGGTTTGCCATGCCCTTTCCGAAAGCAACCTCCAGCACCAACATAGGGACCTCAGATTCCAGTATGGCACCTTCTCTCTATCCATTCTGCTCACGACGGTACCATGATATGTATTTATGGGGTATCTTATGGGGTAGACCCTCATCAACCCAGACAACGGACCTTCTGAGTTCATAGACCCATCCCCTAAGGTTCCCATGAAGCGTAATATAAGATACCTGCTCCGTGACCTTCAGTTGGCCAAAACGCTCTTTAGGTACAATTATCTAGGGACCTATAAATGTTATCCCACAACAGGGTGAGACGGCATCTCAGCAAGTTCACCCCTAAATCCCGACTAGGAAGGAAATACGCCCGAAAGCTATCTAGTCACGCACGAGATAGAGGACTTACCTTTGCCTCAGTCCTTCCTGCAAGTCAGTACGATTCATATAATCATCAAATCACATCATCAAATCCATAAAAATCATCAATCAATCGATCCAGTCGATTGATACCAACAAGACCCTTTCTTGGTCAACCCATTCAATACTATCTATCAAATTCGATCACATCAAGAACTGCTCACCCTAAGCTGAAGATAGATAGTATAGCTCGCCAAAAGCTGATAACAAAGTATACAGCTCATCCTAAGCTGATATATTCAAGCCCGTAGGCTGATATAGTATACTCACAATGCTCACCAAAAGTTGCTAAGGTATACTTCTCATCAAAAGCTGGCATATCAAAGCCCTAAGGCTGATATAATATATCAATATACTGCTCACCAAAAGTTAACATATCAAAGCCTTCAGGCTGATATAGTATACCATTCTGATCATTCGACAATTTCACCACTTTTATCATACTCGATAAAATAATCGTGTGTGGGTACACGGTTGGCCTTAGCCAAAATACAATATTTTCCCTTTCGAAAATCCCACTAATTCCAACAATCCATAAAGACATTTTTGACGTTGTAAACCGACGCCCAGTATTTTCTAATTAAATACCGAAATTATCCAAATTTTGGATAAATTCCCAAAATTATAAATTACACACAATTAGCACAAAATAGCACTCAATTAATTAAACAAATCACAGCTTTGCAATCAATACAAAATTTTGGTCACCGACTATCCGAGACTAATTTTCGAAAAATAATAATTAATTAAATAATTATGAAAATTAATTAAATAAATACCAATAAATGCCTAAAATACAAACTTATGTTGGAAAAGCATAATTAAACACTAAAACGGGCCCGGAAAAATTATGAACCTATCTAGATAAATAATACCATATATCTACTTGCTAATTGCATTACTCTAACCACCTAACATGAAATATCGAATGATTAAATTGCTAATCCGTTCTAACTAACCACATAATCTAATCTTAACCTAAACTAATCAACCCTTAAGCATAATTAATTCCCTAAGCTGAGATTAATGAGTAAACTCACCAATTTTGAATTCCAATGAGTTCACAAGGATGGCGAGGTGAAGACGGGCAACAAACTTCAAAGCGGTGGCACCAAGCGAGGCCGGGAAGGGGTCCAAAGCGGGCCTCGAAGCCCACTAGACTTGCTTGGTTTCAGATTCTGTGGCTAGGCGGAAGGAGCTACATCGGAGGCCGGTTGGGCTGGAAACGGCCAAGGAGGAGTGTCGTGACTTCCCCGAAGCGGGTTGGACCACCTAAGGGTTCGGCTAATGGACTGCTAAGCCTAGACTTAGCTCGAGCTCTCCCAATCCCATACCAATTCGCAACTTAGGGTTTAAGTTCTTTATATACAAATGATTTTTATCATGGAGTCGCCACTAATCTATTCTTGGTGGGTCGATTAGAAACTCAAGTAAAGTAATGGGAGAATTACTTCACTCCTACTTGGTAGGGGACGCAAGTTGAAGTCAATGGTCAAGGGTGACTTTCGTTTGGCCTCAACCAAAGACAGCCCCACCAAGTGCTTGTTCCACGTGCCTCTCTTCCCTTCACTATTCAACTATATGAATTATGTTGTCCACATGTGAAAGCTCAACCTGCATGGAAAACATTCAAAAGAAAAACACGGCCGGTCGTGCGGCGAGGGTGTCAATAACAGGTGGCTTCATCGTTGACGCGGATCGGTGATCGTTGGTCAGCGTTAGCGCTTGGGCAGTGGCGGCGTTGTCAAACTCCTCGTAGTGTTGAAGGGCTGAGGCGCGTTGCCGTTAGAGTTTGAGCATCGTCGGGTTAGTCGTGATGTTGAGATGGGAACAAGTGCATCGGTCGATGAAGGAATGGCGGCCGCGGACGATGGGTTACGGCCACAAGGGGGCTCCCGGTGCAGCAACTCAGGAGGGAGAGCTGGTGGACTCGGCGGAGCAACGAGCAAGCCGGTGTTGAGCCAGCGAGCTCAGGACAGTGGGGGCGTCGTGGCTGGTGGTCCTTGGCGGACTGAGAGGCAGCGGCGCGACTAGCAGCAGGTGTGCCACAATGAAGGGGCGCGACTTAGCTTGGTCTGGACAACGAAATCAAGGAGCGGCAATTGGATCGGTAGAGATCAGCAAAGGTACAGAGACTCGGGACAACATCAATGTCGTCACCGGAACATGGAAAGCAGCCAAGTTGGTCGTAGCTCGCTCGCTGCCCAGGGAGTGGAGCAATGGCTCTATGGTGCAGCGACGGGCGAGCAGAGACGTTGCGACGGGCGGGTCGGAGACGTGGGTTGCTGCAGGAGGACTAGTAGCAGGTCGAACGGAGGCGTGGCTCTTCGTGGTCCTAGGAGTGGCAGTGGGTCATCGGCGTTGAGCGGAGACACGAGTTGCTGCGACGAGCGCTATAGGTTGCTAGCGTCAACGGCAGGGACGGTGGTGCGGCGTCGGAGACGGTGGTTAGGCGCGGCGGTGGGCTTGGAGCTCGCTGGAAGGAGGAAGTCGGTGGCAGCAGGCGTTGGTGACGGGCAGAGTGCAACGGCAGGGGCTTGGAGCTTTGTCGATGGGCATTGCAGGGACAAGCGGAGGTGCAGGTTGCAAGCGTTGCGAGCAGGGTGGAGCTCAGGTTGAGGGCTACAGCAGTGACGGCGTTCGGAGCTCCGGCGAAGGGCGGTGACTAGTGAGGTCGCTAGCAGCGACGGGTCTCGGACCAGCGCGGTGGTGCGGGCTGCAGTGAATACCAGGGCGGAGGTGCAGGCGTCACTCGAAGCCTCCCCTTGAAGAAGACAACCCCTCTTCTTCTTTTTTAACTTTTTCTCTCACGTTCTCCCTCTCTCTGTTGCCCTCTCTGACTTCACCTTCTTTTTTGGTTTTTTCTCTAACAGACTATTCATCTTCCCCCTGACTTCATTTTTCTTGTCCGAAGGAGAAGCCCCTTCCTGATGAATATTTTTTTGCCCCCCGACGAGAGTCTCTTCTTTTTTTAATCTCCTCCTTTCTCTCAACTCTTGTGTCTCTCTACGGGCTCTCTTTTTTTAATAGCTCTTTTTTCTCACAAACCTCTCAAGTGAATTTTTTCGTTCCCTCCTCCTTGACTTCACCTTCGGTTTCTCTCTAACGAGACTCTCTATCTCTCTTAATCTCTTATTTTCTCACTCATATGTATTTCTCTCAGCGGGCCTTTTTCATAGATTTTTCTCTTAACTCCTTTGACCTCTCCTTTACGTTTGCACTCCCAAGCCTTATTTATAGGCTCAGAATTCACCGCCTCACATTGCCGACTTCAGTGTGAACTGAGAACAGCCACAATTTTTTCTTTACGTCCAAGTATTAGTGTCACAACTTTCCCAAGGATGAATTACTTAAAGAATGCTAATGGATTACTAAGTCCGAAGACTTGGCGCGGACCCTCCCAAGTCCTACCAATCGCGACTTGATACTAATGAATTAACCCATTTAATCATGCAATTATACTCAATTTGGAGCCGCCAATAATCAATTAGGGTTGATTAGAAACTCAAATAAAGTATGGGAGAATACTTTATTTTCGCGAACTAGAGATTCAATAAGTCCGGGGACATGGTTATGCTAGATTAGTCTAACGTCCTCTCGGTACCTTTTTATTTTAATTTCAAAAAATATTTTGCAGGCAGTATGATCAATTTTAACCTAAGATACTAACATGCAAATTGTGTTATTGCGGGTGCACAATCAATGAAATAACATTCAATAAACCAAAATGACAAATTATAAGAAATCATAAACTACAACCTTATTAAGGTCTATCCTCTAAAAAAAAACTTCTCAAAACTGTTAATAAAAATGCATACCTTAAACATGACTTTCTAAATGACATGACACCTAATTTTTACTTTAATGATATGTGAAATGCGATTCATATGGCATAACTTGAACTATCACTATATGTATGCAATCTAATTTATATAATCCTAAAGATGCATTCGTTTCATGATATGGGATGAATGACATAATAATTCTATATGCATGTTCTTTTTATGATTTTTTTTATGATTCTTTTTTTAATGTATGCAACCTACACTAAACAATGATGACATAAAATGGTATTAATTATGAACTAACTTATTAACTAACCAAATAAATGACCTTTTGTGTTTTCTTTTTTTTTTAAATTACTTAATAATTCTTATTAAAACAACATAATGATGCAATAATAATCTTTGGCTTTTCTTTTTTTTTTATTAAAAAACAACTACACGACGGGAATATTAAAGTATTAACCTACGACCCAGTAATTAAAGCGCAACATATGGTGTGCACATTATGAAATCTATATAACCTAAATAACATCTTTTGTTCTTTTTTGTTTTGATTTTATTAAAGGAAAATTATCCTAATTCTATATGAATCTTAAAAATTAAAACGCGTTGATTTAAACATGATATGTTTATGGACCTAAATACCTAAATTCTAAATATGACATGTGACGCATGATATGCAATGAGCAAATAACAATAACACACCAAAATATATGTCTTATTGAAAATTTCTCAATGTAAATCAATAACATATTATCTCAATGATGCAAAGCAATTCATGAATTTACCATGAAAAAGTTGAAATAATCAAAAATCTAGTCAAAATAATCAAAAATCTAACCCGACGTCTTGCAGCTCAATATTTTTTATTATTATGACTTAATATGACAAATTTCCTAATGATAAAAATAAATCAAAACAAATCAAGTTAGAATATAAAAAAAACTATGAGTTCGAATACTCAAACTAAATTTAGCCTAAGAATTTTACCTATTCCCGATACGGCTTTCTCGAGGGGTGGCGCCGGCACAAGTGGTAGCCTGCGATGGTGGTTCACCGAGGGGTCGCCGTTCGAAACAGGGCTATCCGTCAGAGCTCCGGCGAGGTTTGGGTGGTAACCCAACCTGCAGCAAAACAGAGAAAGCAACAAGTGGCTCTGTTCAGGCGTGCAGCAGCGAGCAGAGGAGCAGCAACATCGTGTGCAGGGACGTCGAGCTACTAGGGTTGATTCGAGTTGAGGCAGAGCACTAGTGGAGAGCTCCCGAGGGTACGAAGATGGTTCAGCAGAGGTGGCGTCTCACGGGTGTGTGGCGGCTCAACGTTCAGTTCCAACGTCGTGGGTCAGCAAGCAGAGCAGCAACGGCGACCGGGTAGAGGTGTTGAGTGGAGACAGACCACTGGGTTGCTGGGCGCGAGTTGCAGGTCGTGGGCTTCGAGTGGTCGAACACGGCAATGCGGCGAGCATCGCGAGCGAGATCGATAGAGTGCCAAGGAACGACAGGAGTGCGGAGGTCGCTGAGTGGAGACAAGTACGTCGGTGCTCAAGCAGAGGCGCCGAATTTTGGTGTTGCTGCAGTCGGTCGAAAGGTGTTGCTTGGTTGCAGCACTCAAAAGGGGGAATCGCCTGGATCGGCGTCGGGCCGTGGGCGTCGCTGGCAAAGGGCACGTCGGAGGCAGAGTAGCATAGCAGCGGAGCAGACCAGCGATATGGACTCCGGTGGTGTAAGGCTACCGGTGACCGAATCTGGAGCGGTTGAAGCAGGTTGGTGGTCGCTCGGTTGAGACTCGGATCGGCACAGCAGCAGCTTCGTCAGGCGAAACAGAGGCAGCGTTCAAGCAGCAGGGACCGACGGAGTGGGGAGTGATGAGCAGCAGCGGCGGGTGGGGGGGGAGCTCTGGAGAAGACGAACAGTAGCTTTTTTCCTCTTTTTTTGACCTTTTCTCTCTCTCTCTCTCCATCACTCTCACATCTTCTCCCTTTGCTCTCTTCCTTTTCACTTTCACTTCACCTTTTGACTTTTCTCCCCTTCTCTTCTCTCTCTACATTCCCTGCACTCTCTCTCTGCATAAGCAAAAGCTTCTCTTGACTTTTCCTTTTTTTGTTTTCTTTTTCCCTCGACGAAGAGAAGTCGCCCCCCTCGGTTTCGAAACCTCGCCTTCCTCTTATAGAGGAAAGACTTGAAGTTGTTAAAGATCTGGCGATATTCACTCAACTTCTTCAACAAAAAAGTTGCTCCAAAATCTGACTGTTGAGTATTTCAATTCAAAATTTTTTTAAAAAAAATTTCCCTCTAATCAAAGATTATCTTCTATTTCTATTTTCTAAATTTAAATTAGGTGTCAACAATTAGCAAGTTGAACTTTGCTTCCTGCTCCTTGAAGGCTCCAGTAGCTACTATAATATTATAAAATGTGTGCCCCTTTCTTTTGACTTTCTTCTCCAGCTGATTTGCTCTCCAGGAAGGAGAGAACTCCTTCACAATAAAATGTTATAAAATTGTGAGCCCTTCTTCTTGCAGACATCTGTAGAATTTTCACGTCTTCTCCATTTCGTGCGTGCATGTTCATGCATTAATGAGGGGGAGAAAATGGACATTCATGGATTCTTCTTTTTTCTTCATGCTTGGGGCTTCTTATACGGCAATCCTATACTTTGGGCTCCTTTTGCTCCTCTGAGGCCTTCTCACGTCCGTCGAATTTGTGCATGCATGTGCACGCATTAATGAGGCAGAGACAACGAATGTGCAAGAACTTCTTTCCTTTTTTTTTTTGACTTTCGCTTTTGCGTGTTTAGACCAGCGAAGGGAGACCATCCTTTTGGGCATGTAATCGACCGCGAGCCCCCACTTCTGGGCATGTAATCGACCGCGAGCCCCCACTTCTTGTTGCCTTTTTAGTACCGATGCAAATGCGACTACATGAAATGCAATTTTACTTTTTTTTTCTAGGGGTTAAAGATTAATCCCTAAAATTTTTTATGCAATTAATTACTAAATGATTAGTCAAAATTAAGGTGTCAACAAGGAGGACTGACGGCTTGGACGAGTGGGAGAGGCCGACGGCGATGCTTCCGGCGACCACGGCAGCGACGTACGGTGGCCTTGAGAGCTACTGGACTTGTGACGCGTAGTTGGAGGTGTGGGAATGGTGAACTGGGCGCAAGGACACGCATGGGGGACGCACGGTGCGAGCAAGCGGTGTGCGGCAGCTGTTTGGGCTTTGGCGGGAGTCGACGGGCAAGGGGAGGAGCTAAGCTCGGTTTTTCTAGTCTTTGAAGCTCTCCTCTAGTCTGGAAATGGAGAGTGCCGACTAAAAGGGAGGAGAAGGGGGACAACAAAGCTTAGAGGGTCTCTCATGCTCCTTCGTATCCCTTTGTCCCCCTTTAAAGAGGCCCCACCGATTTGCTGGCATGCTCAGCCTAATTTCAATTGCCAAAGCTTGTCTTAGAAGCCATTGAAGGGGTCTAAAGGTTGAAGACCAAGGGGGGCTACAAATTTAGACAAATTTCCCCCAAAACTACTTCAATTCCCATTTGAATTAATTCAATTCGGTCCCCATAAATTCCACCATCGAGTCCTCAATCAAATTGACATTTTTCCTTGCCTATAGAACCAACTTGCATCCCAAAAACACAATCAAAAACGGTCTCCTGAATTTTCCGGTCAAAAACGGCCCTATATCGAATTTTCGCCAAAAATCTCGGTTTGTTGAAAAATCTTCGGAGGATGAGTCAACGTTCCTAAAATGACTTATGGCATGACATAACTTTCAATTTCTAAAATCGAATTCAAATTCACGATTAATTTCAATCTGGCATGATTTTAGCGTGACCTAGCCTACTAGGTAGCTTTTAGAAATTTTTGGTGCAATTGACTCATGATTGATTTGTTTTGAGTCACTTTGTACATCTTTGACACATTGGCGACCCTTGATTGTCGTGAAAATCTCAAGATTTCAAATACGGACATAAGGTACCAAAAATACAGAAAAATCAATCTAGTACCGATAAACGAGAATTTTGCAATTTAGTGGAATCATCCACTCTTTGATCACCTATCTCAGTCGAACTGATCTATCTTTGATCCTTAATCAATTTTTAACTGTGCCGTAATGATCTCTGCAGATAAGCACGATCAAGTAATCGATTCCTGGTCAAATTCTCAAGTCTTTTCCATTAAAATCCCTTAATGGCTTTCCCAGATAACCTAGTTATCTTATGAGTGATCAGATTAGAGAATAGCACTATAGGCGTGTCGATGAAAGACCCGATTTATTTAATTTAAAACAAAACTGAATTTTCAGGATGTCACACTTTATAAGAAAGCTCGAGAGCTGTGTCTCTGTTCCGCAATTTGTCTTCTCTTGGTGAGGCGATCGACTCGATCTAGCACAACTTCATCTACATCCACTTTCAAAAGTTTACCTTTCGTATTTTTCCAACCTTCAACAGAGTGCCTGAAACTCATTTTCCTCATCATCTGCTCATCTACCTTTAGTAGAGGTAATTGAATTTTACTCAACTTTCTTGGAATTTCAATGTTCGGTTCACAAAAATTCTTCATCATCAGAGAACCATAGGACAATTTCCCCTTGTTCTTCAAAATGGTTCTATACATGTGCAGTAGAACATGATGAGCTATAGAAAAAGAGTGACCATTCAAGATGGCCCACATCAATTTTGCTTCATAACGAGAAACGTCAGTTGTGGAAGATCCCTTTGGTCTCAAACGATTGATTATAATTTTGTGAAGAACAATTGGTCTCAAAGGAAACAATTGATGGGAAACATGGGACTTGTCATCTTTGGTAAAATAAAAGATTCCAAAGAGTTGTCTATAGGCAATATCAGGATTGATATCTATAGCTTCAAATTCTAAATACCTAACCCCCAAAATTTTTGCCAATTCCCATGCTTGGATCAAATATGACTTATCAAACACTAAAAGTGTTTAATAGAAATATGCAGTCGGGGCAGGGAATGTAAGATATTCAGCAACACAAAGATTAGTCAGAATTCAATCATCAAAAAAGTTGCTTAAGATGAATACTAGTAGACTCGAAAAAGTCAAAATCGACAATCCTCCGTTTAATTACTCCCATGTTTATTAGAGATCTGAAGTATTGGTGATGCTCTTTAGATTTAATCAATTTTTCTATACAATTTGAATCAGTGACATATCCAATGATATTCTTTCTAAAACTGGCATATAGTTTTTCATCGTTATCACCTCTTTGCACATCATCCTCAGTCTTTTTCTTACTAGTAGACGTTCTAGTCACTTTCTCCTTCCCTTTTCTAGATCTAGTAGCACTCAAACCACCTGCACTAGTGGGAGGCATGCTTATGATGGGATTAATGAATATTAACTCTAACGCCTCTTCACTATCAAAACCATACTTAGCCAGCAACTAAGAAATTACATCATCACTGTCTCTTAAGGCCTTAGAGTAGTAATCATTGATCTTTATTGAGAATAGTCTGAAGAAGTTTTCTTGTCAAACGTACCTTCAACGATGTCAGAAGAATCAAACAAGTCGAAGAATTCAGGGCTTCCTCTAACGTTAGATTGATGTCCCCCGATGCAATTCAATCACTATGAACCAGAAGGTCCGGGCTTCGACTTCAAAGCAATTTTTGGGGCCCTGGTTCAAAAAAAGAAGAAAAGTTTTGAACTTTTGGCAAAAGAGAACTACAGGAAGGGTTTTTCGCAAAGATGGCTCTCGAGTGTTTGAAGAAGAACAAAGAAGAAGAAAAAAATGTATATTTTTTTTGTTTTAGGGATATGAACCATCGTGACTAAAAGGGTTTAAAGAAGAGCTGATTTTTTTAGGGAAAATAAAGAAAATTTGTAAAACAATTTTGGAAAGAATAAATTAATTAATTTCCAGGTAAAATAATTTATTCTATAATAAATTAAATAAGGAAAAGATAAATCATACTTGATGTGCTTCCAAAAATATTCTTACCACCAAATTTTTTGAAAATGCAATAGTTGATCTACACATCATCATCTAATGTATCCTATATTTAGACACTTTGAGCAAATGGATTAATAATGCCAAGTTTATATTGAATAAAATCAAAAAAGCCTCTTTATCAAGAGGTTTCGTAAAAATATCAACTAACTGATTTTGAGAATCAACAAACTGAATGTTTACTTCACCGTTATTGAAATGATCGCGTATGAAATTGTGCTTGATTTCTATGTGCTTGGCCCTAAAGTGCAAGATTGGATTCTTTGTTAGGTTGATGGCACTAGTATTGTTGCATTTGATGGTTGTATTCGAGACATTTACTCCATAGTCCTTCAGTTGTTAGTTCATCTAGGGAATTTGGATGCAGCAACTAACCAACGCGACATACTCAGCTTCAGCAGTCGATAGAGCAACCGTAAATTGCTTTTTGGAGAATCAAGACACAAGCATGTTCCCCAACAGCTAAAAATTCCAGTCTAAGAATGATAAGAGGTTGCAACCTTATGTGTGACTCCATACTTACTCAAAAATGCTTCAAATTGTTTATTGTAAACATGTATCCCCTATCACTTACGATTGCCTTAAGAGTGCCAAATCTGGTAAAAATATTTTTCTTCAAAAGTTTGACCACAACTTTAGTATTATTCGTTGGTAATGCTATAACTTCTACCCACTTAGATACATACGCCACAACCGCTAAAATGTATAAATTCCCATGAGAAGGAGTAAAGAGTCCCATGAAATCAATAACTGAAACATCAAATAATTCACACACAATAATGTTGTCTAAAGGCATCTCATTTTTCCTTGAAATATTTCTAGTTCTTTGACATCGATCCCATGATGCTACGTAGGAGCATGCATCTTTAAAAAGTGTTGGCCAATAAAATCAAGATTGCAAAATCTTAGCCATAGTTTTGGTGGCACCAAAATGGCCACCTACCTCTCCGTCATGACAATGAATTAGAATGATTGCCCTCTCTTCGTGTGGAATACATCTCCTTATGACCTGATCTACACATACTTTATCAAGAAAGGTTCTTTCCAAAATAATTTTTACCATCAAAAACATATTTTTTTTTACTAATATGATAATTCAAGAGAAAGAACATTACTTGCAAAATAATTCTCAAAGTCAGCATACTAGGGAATTTTTGTGGATTTAATGGAAAAAATTTCTCATATGGGAGCTCTTCCAAAATTAGTCTTACTTCTTCCTTTGAATTCGAAATTCTTGACAAATGATCTGTAATTAGATTTTCAGTCACCTTCTTATCTTTGATTTCCAAATCAAATTCTTGTAGCAATAGAATCCACATGATCAACCGGAGTTTTGATTATTTCTTTTCAAGCAGATACTAAAGAGCAAAGTGGTCAAAATAAAATATATCTTTTGAACCAATTAAATAATAATGAAATTTTTTAAAAGAAAAAACTACCACCAAAGGTTCCTCTTCTAAAGTTCGACTAGCATAAATGGTTTGGAAAACTCCATTCTTCCTTTGTCCTAAAATAGTTCCCACTGTAGAATCGCTAGAATCACACATCAATTCAAAAAGTATATCCCAATCTGGTGCTGCCATAATGGGTGCCGACATTAACTTTTGCTTTAAAGTGTTAAAAGGCTGTATGCATTCATTAGAAAAATTAAATGGAACATCTTTTTTACCAAAAGATTCGAAAGAGATTTAGCAATTTTTGAAAATCTTTTATAAACCGCCTGTAGAATCCTGCATATCCCAAAAATCCTTCAACAAGTTTCAGAGATGTTAGTAAAGGCAATTTTGCAATGACCTCCACTTTGGCTCAATCAACTTCTATTCCCTTTCCAGAGATTTTATGCCTATGTATTATTCCTTCCTACACCATAAAGTGACACTTCTCTTAATTCAAAATAAAGTTAGTACCCTCACATCTTTGTAAGGCCAAAACCAAATTATTTAAACAAGAATCAAATGATAAGCCAAAAACAGAAAAATCGTCCATGAAATTCTCAATATATGTTTCAAATATTAAAAAAAAAAAATAGCCATAATGCATCTCTGAAGAGTAGCTGTGCATTATAAAGACGAAAGGGCATTCTACTGGTATTTTATTATTCAGAGTTTCCCCTATAACTGCATCAATCATAGAACGAAGATTTTTACTAGACCTATTATAAAAAGTTTGTACCTGCATTAGTATGGGTAGTTCATGATGTGGGCATCTCCTAAGAAACTCATTGAATCTTTAACATGCTTCATACAATGATTAATTATCCATATGCATAAAATTAATAATATCGTTACGCATCTTTGCATGTGGAAAGAACTTACCAAGAAATTTCTAAGTCATGTCATTTTATGTAATGAGCGATTCTACAAGAAGAGAAGAGAGCCAACCCTTAGTTTTGTCTCTAAAAGAGAATGTAAATAATCTCAATCTTAATAGCATCATCTACAACTCCATTATATTTAATGGTGTCATAGATTTGAAGAAAAGCATCAATGTGAACATTTGCATCATCGCTTGGTAGCTCACTAAATTGCACCGATTGTTGAAGCATCTAGATGAGTAATGGCTTGATCTCAAAGTTTTTTGCTTAAACTGTAGGTCTCCTAATGCTTGATGTGGTGCCTTGAATTGTCAACGCAGCATAACCTCACAAGAGTCTGTGGATTTTCATTCTTATCATTTGTCATCTTCTTACCATGATTTCTCTGTTCTCTTAGTCGCCTTTTAAATGTGTTTTCGATTTCTAGATCAAACTAAAAAAGTTTGTCATGTTGGCTACATGTCATAAATTGATGTACACCAAAAAAAAAAAAAACAAAAGCTAAATTAAAATTAAAATGATCCAATATTAAAATTAATTAGTGTTAAACAAACAATCCCCAGCAATGGTGCCAAAACCTTGTTCGTAAAATTAAACCCAAGTGAAAATGTCGAACAAGTAATATAATGATGAAAAAGAGTATTGCCCCATGAAGATTGTGTGGAACCCCTCGACACGGCCCCCAATCTGCTAAGGTCGCCACAGTTCGCTTACCTTTCACTTGTCCTGATAACATGTCACTCTAATACCATTTGAATTGTAGTGGGTCCATAAATCCTGGAGGTTTGTATCATCTCAATCGGTCCCAGCGTAGTTCATATAATGGAAGCATACTCAACATCTCCCTAACCCATACTCAAACTATATAATACAATGCAATGCACAGCAACTACACTTTTCATATATATATATATATAAGCTAATGCCCAACCACTTTTATTTACATACTTTGATGAACATCACGAGTCGGTACAACAAAAGGCCAAGGCTTTAGTTAAGCTCGGCTATAACCCAAAAGAACCCGACTCTACATCAGACATGTATATCAATCCATCATCCCAGTGTCGGCCATCCAAAAAGTGTCAACCTCCACCCATCACACGCTCTAATCACACCCAGCCCGGTGCATCGGCCGGTAGGGGCGGCAACATCCCCATCATCCTCCTGTCGCGATGAACATGGACGGACAGGAACTCCTGGACTACAGGGCCATTAGGTAGGCCCACATCATATATAACCAAAACGCGAACACGGATAAACACCAGACCATAAACACCAACACAGGGGTGCTCCGAGCACTCGACCTCAACATCAGACGGTAAGTCATAAAATGTACCACGCGTAACAGGTGACAGAGGCATCTCTCGATCTGAAATGTTAGTCTCCAAAAGGGGTGAGTACAACTGCTCAACAATAAATATCCATCAAACTACATAATGCAACAAGCAAGACAACCACAATTTCATGTAATATGCACATATCATCCATGCAATCATGCTTATATCTCCATGAGATCCATTCATTAAGGCAATTTATGTTCCATACCATATGCACACACATGCACATGATTCATATCCTCCATACAATCATGTATATATCCTCATGAGATCCATTTAATGCCTTCATGTTTGCATTCTCAATGCCAAATAGTATCGATTCAGTTTCATAGGCAATTCATGCATCATGCCAGATGCACACACACATGCGCATGATTCAATTCTCAATTTTACTTTGCAAAGGATCTCCTTTTTTTCCTTCCAGGGACCAGTGTTTGCATCCCTCATTTATCGCTCGCACCCAACCTGGCATCGCGAGGAACCTCCGGCACACACCTCCGGGCATCCGGCACATACCTTCAGGCATCTTGCACCCCAACTGGCATCACGAGGCCATCCGGCACACACCTCTGGGCATCCGGCACACACCTCCAGGCATCCGGCACACACACTCCGGGCATCCCGACACTCCCGGGGCATCGCCGGCTCACACCCCCGACGATATTATCATCATAGCGCTTATTCACATATATATCTCATTTTCAAATTAACATTTGATGCAATAATGTCATAGGTTTAAACCAGCCTTCTTGATGTCATGTGATATGCCAAATGTCACCATATATGCAATACAAATAACACCCAAGACATTATACTTCATAAAGCAATTCATTTGTTCTTGAAAATGGAACCAATTTTCAGATAAAGCATAATGCACTCCTTAAATTAAAATTCTGAAAAAATTAGTAAACGGTCTCAATAAATTCTGAAAATTTAACATTTTATAAAAAAGATCTAGATAAAAAGGTTTTATGAAGAATATCATGTCAAAAGAGCTTCGTTCGAGTCACTACAGTCCATGCATCACAACTTAAAGTTTCGGAACATCACCATTGCACAGTTTTATTCATAAATTCGGTATAAACCCTAAATAAACTCATAAAATTCTGAAATTTTGATATGTTATATTCAAGACCTAGTGGAAAAGGTTTTGTGAATAAATAAAAATCAAATTCGTTCTGGATTAAGAGTTATAGTCGATCTAATTCTCCCTACTCTCGGTACAGTTTTCCAGACTAATCCCTTTCAAATAAAATTCGTTTCCTCCATCAATACTTGTTAATTTATTCTCAAATTTTAGTATGTTACTCCTCATAATTTCATCTACAACTTTTATGAAGAACACAAGATCAAATGCTAACTGGATAATTTTATAAAATTCACGGAATCGCACGGGGTCGGATTGTTCCTACATGCAACAGCTTACTTGTTCTAGAAAACTACCACCATTCACACGAACTTCAGCATCCAACACCACAACTCAAGCATCTCCAACACCCATTGCAATTCACACACAACTACAGCAAGAAAAATGTAGGCTAATGGACTCTACTTGCCTTAGATCCGACGAAATCAAGCAAGCAACGGCGACACAGGGACTTCGAACAAAACACGGTCAATGGCGAAGCTAGGCGCACGCACGGCGGGGCTTGGTCTTCCTCTTCCCTCGCCAAAGCACCCACACAAACAACCCTCTCTCTCTCGGCTGTTCTCTCTTCCTCTCTTTCTCTCTTTCTCTTTTTCTCTCACACGAACACCCTCCCTCTCTCTCGGCTTCAATCCCTCGAGCAATCCACCCCTCTCTCTCTCTCTTTTTCTTCCCTTCAACCTCATGATTAGCTAGTAATCATGAGGTTTTGCATGCAAGAGCCACTTGTTTCCTCTCCCTCGCCACTTGTCACTCTTCATGCAAGATGATGGGCTTCAATGGGCCGGATTTGGGCCAACTTTGGTCGACCAAAAGGGGGGGAAAACAGTGGGGCTATGGGCTAGTTTTTGGGCTGGTTCGGCCTTAAGAAAATCAGCCCACTCCTTCTCCTATTTTTCCATTTAATCACCACTTATATAAATACCTAATTACAAATTAATATGGCCATAAAACTTTGTAACATAAATCAATAAGAATCTAACTTATAAAATGCACAGCCAAGAATAAAAAATTTTCCTTATCAATTTGTCCCTTACTACAATCCTTGATCACTCATGGACATAGGATATATTTCCAACCAAATAATTGTCCATTAAAATGCTAGGCCTTAATCTATTGTAATTCATCGGTCTAATGGCTATAATATAATCCGATGGCGCTTCCATCACCTATTCATGGTTCATGGTATATTCAGGAGTTGCTATGAAATTTTTAGGATGCCACGGATTGATGATTAATATAGACTAATTAAATACTAAAAATGGATTAATTCTAAAATTTATCTAACAGATCTAAATTGAATTGAGAATAAATTAAAACTTAGAATCTTAAAAGCAAAATTTGAAAACTAAATGCAATAAACCAATCAGATAAATATGCTAGAGCATCCGATTTCACCATAATCACTAGATGTGAATTTCATATTGTTATGTGTACAAGAACAATATCAAACATGTGATAGTAGAATTTCCTAATATATTACTATTCTATCTCTAAGTATAGCAAACCTACTCAATTTATTAATATACTATGTCTCTATGTGAATTGAAATAAACATAAATGTATTAAGATCTATGAATATTCCCAGCTTATAATGAGCATTTAGGAGCACCTTATCATCGAAAGCTACACAAATAATGTGGTATATCTCTATCAATGTTTAATTCATAGTTATACACTATAAAGAGCAATTGCATATTATCATTTCTCAATTTCAAACATGCACATCAAATCATTCAAGTGGTGGCTAGTCACTTAAAAACATTGTGCACAATAATATATAATTCACATGAATGAAATTACTTACATGCATAAAAATCATGAAATTGATATCATCATAGTCATGCTATATTATAACCCTAACGTTAGAACATAATAGAAGTAAATACGAAAATATAAATTAAACCCAACAATTTGAATCAACGAACAAAAATTCCGTCACCACTTTTGTCTTCTCTTCAAGATACTTGAAAAAACTTCAGAACAATGAAAAATGATCTTAAAAAAACCTCGTTGTGCCCCTAGGTTCTCAATGTTCTTCTATTATAGGATACATCTAATACCCTTATCCCTAGGCAAATGCTTATTTTTTTGCATAAAATTAGGGAGTAAATCAAAGAATATTTTATTTGATATCCATATTTCAAAGCTTGCAGATAAAATTAGGGAACAAAACTAAGGAATCCCTTATTTGATATCCACCTTCCAATGCTTTTTGATTTAAAGTCTTGGTTTTTTCCATTCTTTTCCTTATCTTCTTCATGAAAATACTTAACTAATTATAAGGGCAAGATGTCACATTCGGAATTTCCATATTTGAAATTATATAATATTCGGAAATTCGTGTAATGATAATGATACTTAGATTTTGAGCTAAGTATTATTTGCCTTAGTATTCGAACGAGCATGTGGAAACTTTAATTGAATCATAAACTTTTGTGGGACACGGCGGATAATTTTCGTAAACATGAATCATCTTGGGTTAGACGTGTGAACCGAATTATGTCTGTACTAATAGTAGAACGGGTTTAATTAAATTAACATTGTCTTAATAGTTGATTGTTGGTATTAATAATATAAACTTTAGTTAATTATTGGTAATAGTGGTTAATATATGCTAGTGAATATTGTGAGAAGATGGCTACGTGACTTACTCTATTTACCTTGCAAAGATTTGTTAATTTGAACTTAAGTGCCACTCGTCCTTATATTATGCATTTCATGGCCATGTGTACTTACAACATTATATTTTGTGGCAAATTTCTTTCACACTTAAACTAAGTGAGGATTATTTCAAGATGATTCACTTTTCTCTTGCATTTTCTTTGGCCCCGTGCAAGGGCCTTGCTTTGCATTATTGCCATATAAAGTCGAAGATTAACATGCAAATTTACACCTACCATTGCAAGAAATTAAATTATCTCAATTAATTTTGATAAAATTCATTTGATCTTGCCAAAGAACTCATTTTTTTCGTCCCTTTCAAAACTCAAACAGAAGCTACATGTGTAAGTTTTTTTTTTTCAATGCAAGAATTTGGAGAGCAACTTCTTATTCAAGAGCTACTAGGGTGATGAAGACAATTAGTGATTTGCGATTTGCGATTTGCGTTCATTTGAGGTAAGTAAAATTTCTAGTGTTAAGTTAGCTTAAATATACTTAGTTACTTCTATCTTGGTTGGTTAGATTAGAGGCGACATCTTGATGTGGGTATGGTGATTGTTAAATGGCTTGATAATTTCTTGCAAATTCGTTCTGCTTCGCTTTGGTTTGTTCTGGTTCATTATGTGATTTTGGGTAGTTAGAACGTGCTCATTTTGCTATATTTGTCTTGATAACTCATTGCATATTTGTTCTACTTCTTTCTACCTTATTATGGGTAGTTAAAATCTAGTCATTATGACATGATTGTCTTGATAATCAATTTCATGTTCGTTCTGCTTCTTTCTACCTCATTCTAAGTAGTTAGAATATGGTAATTATACTGTATTTGTCTTGATAATCTATTTCATGTTCATTCTGCTTTTTTCTACCTCATTCTGGGTAGTTAGAATCTGGTCATTATGCTGTGTTTGTCTTGATAATCCATTTCATGTCCGTTCTGCTTATTTTTGCCTCATTTTGGATAGTTAGAATTTGGTTATTATGCTGTGTTTGTCTTGATAATCAATTTCATGTTCATTCTGTTTCTTTCTATCTCATTTTTGGCAATTACAATCTAATCATTATGTTATATTTATCTTGGTAATCCATTGCATATTTATTCTACTTCTTTCTGCCTCATTCTGGATAATAGAATATGACCATTCTATCATCTTTATCTTGATGACTTATTACATGTTCATTTTTCTTTTTTGTGCCTTATTCTAGGTACTTAAAATCTTGTCATTATACTATATTTACCTTGATAACCGATAACATGTTTGTTCTGCCTCTTTTTATCTCATTCTAGGTAATTAGAATTTGGCCATTCTGCCATCTTTGTCTTAATAACTTATTGCATGTTCATTTTACTTCTTTTTCCCTCATTTTCGGTAATTAGAATATGGTCATTCTGTCATCTTTATCTTGATGATTTATTGCATATCCGTTCTACTTCTTTATGCCTCATTCTGGGTAGTTAGAATCTAGCAATTCTGCCATCTTTATCTTGGTGACTTATTGCATGTTTGTTATACTTATTTCTGTCTCATTCCGGATAGTTAGAATATGGTCATTCTAACATCTTTGTCTTGATAACCCATTACATGTTCATTTTGCTTCTTTTTGCTTCATTCTGAGTAGTTAGAATTTGGTCGTTCTGCCGTAATTATCTCGATGATCCATTGCATATTTGTTCTACTTCGTTTTGCTGGAATTCTACCAATCAGAATTTGTTTGTTTCACTTGTTTCTGCTGGAATTTCCTAAGACAGAATCTGTCCATTTGTGAGTTTGCTTGAATCTATTCATTGGTGAGTCTGTTCACTTCCTAAATCTGCCACTTGTGAATCTATTCATTGAATAGTCTATCTATTGGTTCAGATAGACTTTACTAAATATGAATCTACTTCTCATTGAATCCATTCATATGTTGATTTTGTCCATTGTTAAATCTATCCATTTGTAAGTCTATTTATTGTTGGATCTGTTCTTTTGTTCTATAAGTTTTTATCAAGCCAAAATTTACTCTTTTAATTGTCTAGACTTTATGATCATAATGTACTTGTTCATCCAAACTCAGAACATATCCATTTCATTTACTATATTTTGATGTCTAGAACCTGCTCAATGTTTAGACTTAGAACGTGCCAATTTGATTTACCAGATTTTGATGTCCAGATAACCAAAATATGTATGTGTGTTATTTCACATGCGATTATTTGACAAATGCATTAAATTGAGTTGAGATACATGTGCCATGCTTGAGAATATGTGTATATCATGACTTGAATGAAGTTAATGTGATTCTGTCACCTATATAACGGTGAGTGACAATGCCTCGTGTGTCAGGATGTCCTGAGAGTATTTCAAATGCTTCAGGAGTTGAGAAACCCCGTGAGTCGAGATGCCCTATGGTGGAAGTTTACAGGATGCCTCGGAGTTGAGATGCCCCATGAGTCAGAATGCTCCGTGTGTTAGGATAATGAAGCATTAATGAATAAAATGCATTATTATTAGTTGAACCAAATCATTATGTGAAACATGGTGGGCACGTGCATAAGTCTGGATTGATGTTTTGTTGGTTAACAATTTCTGTAGTAGATTAACATGAAATATAAAGTCTATTTATATTTGTATCATACATATCGGATGATTATGCTTTCATTTTGTGTACACCAGGTGAAGTGTTAAAACGATTTTTCTAAGTTAAAACTAGAGATTTCATTTACTGAGCTTCGACTCATCCCTTTTATTTTTCAGACTTGTAGGATGGACACCCCTCAACCCTTGTACTATGGAATTCTTGTGTATAATGAAGTTTTTTATGAAAGTGTGATGGAACTAGAGTCTGGAATAATATATATCAAGTGTAGTTCTTCGATATGACTTAACATGGAATGCTTCGCGGAGTGGGTTCCTTTCTGGTTCATTGCTTGGTACTAGAATCTTGATGGAGAGTTAGTCGGTCTGTTGAGTAGCTTCGATCTAGACATTGAAGACACAGTAGAAGGATAAGTTATCAATCCGTGGCTCAATTTGGAATGTTTGTATAAGAGACTTTTGAAAGTACAGTATAGTCTGGAGATAGATCTCCCTACCCCTACTCAGAATTTTGTCTTTTGCTTGAAATGTAATGAAGTTGTGAACTCACATGTGGTATAAATAAAAGAAGCAAAAGCATGTTTGTTATAATAGTGAGGTTTTAATCGCTAAAAGAATATTTGTAAATATTTGTTTTTGCTTTTGCAGGTTAAAAGAAAGTAATAAGATGATAAATACATATTAGGTGACGTTCCGGGATGTCACACAAGATGCCCTGGCCAATGAAGCAACAGGGAGCGCAAGAGCTTGATGTTGATCTTATTTACTCTAATACCATATAGTGCATTAATATGAAGATGGAATAGACAAAGAAAAGAAAAGATAAACAAATGTTTTATGCAGTTTAGTCGACCAAAAAAATTTCCTTAGAAGCTTACATCCACAATAGAAATCCTCATATTTTCTAGCTTCTTTCAAGAGATTCATTCATGTTGAATAAAGAAGAGTACAATGTAATCGCTAAACATAGCATATGATTTTTATGATATATGTGTGTGTGTGTGTGTATTTATATATAACTATTATACATTGGACTTTAATGAAAAATCTTGTCGTGACTAGGCAAGTTTATCTCGCCAACGATTGATGTTTTCTAGTGTGTAGTCAACCTTTCTAGTAGGAGAGAGACTCAAGTCAATAGTTATTGTTGGAAGAAAGTCGGCAGAAGACTAATTACCTGTTTCCAATGCGCAGTCAACAATTTACCATGGAACGCTTGTTGAATTGCAGATGAATCACGAACAAAAATACTTCACGTTGGTCTGAATGCAATCACGAGGAAAGCATCCAATTTCCACAGCGTAAATGCCAATTATTCTTGTAAAGGAGAGATGGAACACCTTTTTTTCTTTTGATGGAAAGGGAACAGGCAAAAGAAAGGAATTTCTGAGTGTACGTTTTGCCAACCATCTCAACGATTGTCTTCAGGAGTCTTTTATATGACTCCCTCAGACCCTTTCAAAAGGTGCCTTTCCATCGTAGCATATTAAGATGTAACGGTGTGTTCCAACGCACTCCATCATGGACGTATTAATAAAATACTACATCTCCCACTCGGACATAATGGGCTTGATAGCACTCTATCAAGAATATAAGGCATTCAACATTTATCAACTTTACAAAACAATTCATACTGGCAAATAAGCTGTGTAACCAGTGAGTACACCTGCACTTGGGAGCTCAAATTATGCATCTGTTAGGGATGACATAATGGCGATGACATAATGGCTACAACCTCGAAAAGAAATAAACAATCGATATCTCACAGTGCCCCAGACATATTTTGTTACATCAATTCAAATATGCCTATCCCTTAAAGACTATACTTGACTATTCTCAAAACACCATGTATTTATAATTATATCCGCAACTACATGAGGCGATATAATTGGTCGACCAATAAATACATGTGATAGATGTAAAACAATAATAGTCTTCCTTCACACTCATGTCTCTCTCCATTTCCGAACAACTGCTTTCCTAGACACGTCCCATAAGGCCATATCTATTCATGACCACCGGTAACATGTTAAAGTAGCAACATTGATCTTTCATTTCGAGAACATAGTCAGAAGTAACATAAGGCACAAAATGAGGTAAATTATAAATTACATCAAGGGCTCACATGATGAGTAAATAGGGATAATTTTACTCACATTTCCTTGTCGGTTGTACAATGTACATGTAGTATAAATTACATGTTATAGTGGATCTCTCTTTCTATAAGAATGTATGTCATTTATTAAATAATCCACTATACGAATCTTAGCTTAAACATAGTCACGTGCTTCTCACATACTCATGTTTAGCTCAAGTGCTATATCAGCATACATAATTGTGGGACTATCATGTTCGATCTTATTATAAACAAATCACAGGCCTCATCTTGACTCCAATCAAGGCGACATATTATTTTATGTACTAAACTTGCTCTTCAACATTTATTTGTACATAAAATCTCATCTCAACGTGCTAACTATAACACTTGAGGTGATTGCACGCGTGAGTGAGTCAATCATTACTAGCCAACATACTTTTCAATAATATATGTGTGTATATGCTAGTCTCAAAATGGATTTGTACTTATTGATAAAATATCAAGTCACTAATAAACAAATAAGTACATTACATATGTTCATATATACATAAACCAATGATCCTCTACAATAACACATATCACATTCTACGTAATCCTAATGATATTTTGTGGGTCAAGAATATGTTTCTAAAAATAGCCTTCATAAATGAATCAGTAACCATTCCATTGGTTGAAGTGTATTGTAGGATCACTTCTTTTTGTGTTATTATATTTCTAATCAAGTTGTTCTTTATGTCAATGTGCTTCGTCCTTCCATGATACTTGGGATCCTTCACATAGGCAATGGCTGCTTGACTATCGCAATAAACTATCAACAGTCTTGGAACTTTAGTGACAGTGGCTAAATTTTCCAAGAAATGCTTTAGTCATACTACTTCTTGCACTACGGCAGAGCATGCAATAAATTATGCCTCCATTGTAGATAAAGCCGTGCATGTCTGTTTCTTGTTATTCCAAGAAATCACACCTCCATTGAACAAGAACGCATTTCCAGAAGTTGATTTACACTCATCTGATTCTCCATCCCAATCAGCATCTGAATAGCCTAATAGGCATAAATCACTCATTTGGTATCCTCTTCACTGCTTTCCAATGTGCTTGACCGGAATTTGATTGATATCAGCTCACCAATCCCACAGCATAACATATGTAGGGTCGAGTACACATCATAGCATACATCAAATTTCCGACCACACTAGCGTAAGGAACAATTTCCATTACTTTAATTTCTTTTGGAGTCTTAAGACATATCTTAGTACTTAGGCATTCACCTTGCATGACAGAGGTATCAATGGGATTACAGTGTTGCATATTGAAACGTTCAAGAATCTTCAATATATGAGACTCTTGTGATAAAGCAAGGAGTTTCCTTGATCGATCTCTTTCAATCTTAACTCATAATATATAAGAAGCTTCTCCCATGTCCTTCATTTCAAAATTGGAGGATAACCATTCTTTCATGATGATAACCAAAACATTGTCATTTCCAACCAATAGAATATTGTCCACATAAAGTGATAAAATCACAAATTTATCTTCGGACCGCTTGATATATACACAGTGATCTTCTTCGATCATCGTGAAACCAAAAGTTGTTATGGCTCGATGAAAACAAAGATACCACTGTCTAGATGATTGCTTAAGGCCATATATTGAGCGATGAAGTTTGCAAACTTTATGCTCTTGACCTTTAGCTATGAAACCTATTGGTTGTTTCATATAGATTTCCTCATCTAGTTCTTCTTTGAGAAATGCCGTCTTTACATTCATTTGTTGTAATTCAAGGTCCAAATGTGTAACAATGGCTAGGATAAGGCATATTGAAGCAAATCTTACAACTGGTGGAAAGGGTTCCTTATAGTCGATACCTTCTTGTTGAATATAACCCTTCGCCACAAAACGAGTCTTATACTTTTTAATAGATCCATCCGCCCTTCGTTTAATCTTAAAGACCCATTTGTTTCCAATGGCCTTGCGATAGGGTGGTAGATCAACCAAGTCCCAAATGTGATTTGCCCTCATAGACTCCATCTCATCTTCTAAATCTTTTCTCCATTATTCCTTATCTAGAGGATGAGAGAGCCTCTTGAATAGTCTTTGGCTTGGCATCATCTTTTTTAGCAATCATAAATGCTTCCCCTTCAATCTCAAAATGACGACAAGGAATACTCTTACGATTACTGTTACGCAACTGAATTTCTCTTGAATTCAGTTCAACAGACGATGCAACACCCCCACTAGGTCTTGCATGTTAAAGTAAATCTTCATTTCCCTCTACAACATTAGTGGGTGTGTTATTAGGATCTTCCATCTCATATAATTGGAAATCCTTATCAATCTCACCTCTACTAGGAAAAACGTTTTCCAAGAACGTGATATCTCGTGACTCCATTTCGTTTACACTTCCATCAGCTTGTTCACCTATGAACACGTACCCTTTGGAGTATTCAAAATATCTTATAAAAATACATTTCTTCCTTTTATGACCTAATTTGCCATATTTATGGGAAAGATCATAAACATAAGCTGCACATCCCTATGGACGTAGACTACTTAAGTCTGGTTTCCTACCAATCCACAATTCAAAAGGGGTGGAAGTGACCGATTTTGAGGGCACTTGATTAAGTACATAGGCAGCAGTCAATAACGCATCTTCCCAATAGGAGATAGGTAAATTTGCTCGCGCCATCATAGACCTAACCATTTCCAGCAGGATTCTATTCCTTCTCTTAGCAAACCCATTTTGTTGTGGAGTACTATAAATAATCAATTGTCATACAATTCCCTTTTCATCACAAACAGCATTGAATTGCTCCGATAGATACTTACGTCTGCATCGGTTCTCAATGCCTTTATTGTTTTATTCAACTGATTCTCTACCATCGTTATTTATCGTCTAAAGCAGTCTAATGCTTCTAACTTATGGGAGATCAAAAAAACATAACCGAAACACGTGAAGTCATCTATGAAAGTGATGAAATATGAGGGTCCATACCTCGCCCTCGCATTCAAAGGACCACAAATGTTAGAATATATGAGTTGCAATGGAAATTCGACTCTAGTCCTTTTACCGAATGGTTTTCTAGTTGCTTTTCCCGCTAGACAATGTTCACATACGGGCAGATTAACATTAGTGAGTGTGTGGCATCCCAAAATTCAAGTCATCCTCTAGAAGAATTAAAACCAATAATTAGGTAATGAAAATTACCTATGGTTTATGTTTTAGCCATTAGTTTCCGTAAGGCTATGTGTTATTGTGTTTGTGATCATAAGTTTTTAAATTAGCATCAAAAGATAAATTTATGAGGATGATTTATTCTTCGGCCATGTAGATTTTAAAAATTTTAACTCTATAAAAGAAATAATTAAAGATAAATAATTGAGAGTGAAATTGTGGGTTTAATTAGGTTGGGCCTTAGGTCCATTGGCCTAAGCTTTTAATGGGCCAAGTTGGCCGGCCCAATTGAGGCCCAATGAGGTGTGGCCATCGGCCACAAGGGAGGCCCAAGCCCAAAGCCCAAGCCCTTGCATGTAATCGGACAAGTGGCATGAAGGAGGTGAAGCATGGTGGACACTTGTCTTCCTCCACAATTACACTTGTCCCTTGCCATTAGACACTTGTCCATCTTACATCATTTTATTTCATGCAAAAATAGAGTTAATTGATTAATCAAAAAGCAAGGAAAGGGGAGGGGATTCTCGGAAGTAAGAGAGAGAAGAGAGACCGAGAGAAATTGAGAGTGAGAGAAACCGAGAGAAAGGAAGAAGAGATCACGCGAGGAAGACCTACCCGTCCGTCCGTTCGTCCGCCGTGTTCCCCGCCGTGTGCCACCGTTCGTGTGGTCTAGAGGCAAGTTGGGGTCCTTTGCTGCTCTTGCATATGTGTGTGTTACATGTATGTTTGTTATAGTGTCGAATTTGAGTGATTGGAAGGGGGAAACCGAAGCTTGGATGGCTTGTTCTTGAGTGGTGTTGCAGTTCTCGCTTGAATCCGCTCGAGTCAGAATGTTGTGAGAGTTTGCATGCATATTTAGAGTTCGATTTTGGCTTCGATTTCTTCATGAAGGTTGTATCTAACATCTTAAACTACAACATACTAAAATTTGGTGTAAAATGAAGGAGATTTAAGGGGTTAAACTCTCATTCTACGGAGACCTCAGATCTGGAACAATTTCACTGATCTCTTGTTGGATTTGTGGTTGCATGTTGATTTGTGCTAAGAATCTCTCTTCGATTTCTTCATAAAAGTTGTAGGGGACATATTAAAATACAACATACTCAAATTTGAAGTGAAATGAACAAGTATAACCTAGTAAATCGACTAAATCTTTGAGACGGTAATTCTGGAGATGTATTACAGGACACCCGAGACTTCATGGACCTAAATGACGCATATACTCTGGTTATTTGACTTGGATCTCTTCATGAAACTTGTAGAGAACATATTGATGTAGAACATATCTAAATTTCAGAGGAAAAGAAAAAATTATAAGTGGGTAAAAACTCAGTATTTAGGAGAACCAGGTACTGGACGATTCGGTGTTGGATCCAGAAGCTTCGTGTGACTGTAGTAAATAATCTGAAAAGAACCTGACTTGGAAGTCTTCATGAAAGATGTACGTAAATTTTTTGGCTATAACTTGGTAAAATTTCGTAATTTTTGGAGGTTATATGGATATTTTAATCGAATTTCTTTCGAGACTGTGCATTCTGGTTTCATCCGAAAATTTCATGCTATTTTGTGTGAATTATGAATTTGTGTGGATTTCTCATTGGCCGTGTATTTTGCATGAAATAATTATCTTATTGTATTATTTATTACTTGCCTTAATTTCATGATTTTTGAGATTATATAAATAATTAAATTTAATATTTTTGAAAATGGCACAAGCTGGAATTTAAGTAAATGTAAAAAGGGCATGATAAATGGATTATTTTAACTGGTATAAATTCCATGAATTTTATTATATAAATAATCGCACCATGTAGTATGTGTGATGAGGTCTTGATGTATGCGTTGAGATGCATGTGTGAATTCAATGTTGAACATGATTTTTGGTTGCTATTGCATCATATGCCATACTAAATTAAGACCGAAATTGGTGAACATGGATAATGAAAAATGAGGAGATTGTTGTGGCGGATGATAATGCCCTGGGAGTGTCAAGATGCCTGGTGGCCTAGTGGCGTAATTCCGGAGGGCAGGGGAAACCATTTTCATGGCGAGCCCCGGAGATTCCCCGGGAGAGTCTGGATGCCCGGTGGTATACGGTACGTAATTCCAGGGGAGGCCTAGTGGTATGTCGGTACATAATTCTGGAAGCCTTGTCGGAGGTTACTACCTGAGGGGAATGCCTCGCGATGCCAGGATTGGGGTGCGGGATGCCCGGCCAGGGAGTGTAAATGCCGGAAGCCCTGTTGGAGGTTTCTGCCCGAGGGGAATGCCTCGTGATGCTAGTTGGGATGCGAGATGCCTGGAATGTGGGGGGCCGGATGCCCGGTGACCTGGAATGGCTGAATGCCGGAGGTTTTTCTCGCATGGGATGTGAGTGTAAAATATGAGATGAAATTGATGATCTGAGGAAGGGTGATGTGTTGATCAAATTGAAAGTTAAAAGTGGAAATTGAACCATGCATGATATGATATGACATGATGATGATCACCCATGGCATGATGATATGCATGATGATTATGATGTATGATGTGATATGATGATGATCACCCATGGCATGATGATATGCATGATGATGATGATGTATGTGTGATATGATGATGTCATGTGTGATATGATGATGTCATGATGATGATGACATGTGTGATACGATGATGTCATGATGATGATGACATGTGTGATAAGATGATGCCATGATGATGATGACATGTGTGATACGATGATGTCATGATGATGATGACATGTGTGATAAGATGATGCCATGATAATGATGACATGCGTATGGTATGATGGTGTCATGTATATGATGATGATGATATGTGTATGATAAAATAATGTCGTGATAACGATGATATGAGTATGACATGATGATACACATGTATGTATTATGATTGTGGTGATGATGCATGATGATATACGCATGACCTCAAGGTAAGTAATGCCTGCAATGCATGTATGACTTGTATGATACATTGAGTGGTTATTGGATTCTTTTACCTGTTGAGTGGTTGTACTCACCCCTTTTGGGGACCAACATTTCAGATTAGTAGATTGTTTGAGCGGTTGGATATGACCGCGAGGAGAAGGATAGCAAATGAGGGAACCTATGGACGCCGACACTGGTTGATGGACCTTAAGCATACGATTGTGGGAGGAGATGTCGGTCATCTTTTGAAGTATAGTCGAGTATAGAAACATTGGCATTTCGATGTACTGACTAAAGATGTTCATCTGCTTTATGTAAATAAACGTGTTCGGCTTTAACTTATATAAGATGTTTAGTAGGTGTGCATCGTTTTCTGAATATAGGGAAGGGAGTTTGTTGGATATGCTTCCGTATATGAATTGCGCAAGGGACCTATCAAAAAAAAATGTAAACCCCCAGGTTGTATGGACCCGCTGCAATTGAAATGATATTAGAGTGACATGTTAATAGGGAAAGTGAAAGGTAGAGCGAACTGTGGCGACCCTAACGGATCGAGGGCCGTCGAGGGGTGCCACATTCCCTTTTTGGTATCGGAGCTATGGTATATTTGGAGTGATAAGGTGCCTCAGATGGAAATGAGGATAGAATGATGCACACCATAGGATATTAACTTGAATGGTTGACTAACTTTGAATAACGGGTGATGAGTATTCACTCGTAGATCCCTAGTAGTTAATTTTGAGTTGTCTTTAGGTACCAGTAACATGTATATGTTACTTATGTAGTAGTAGTAGTTGCTTTGAATGGAGACAGTGAGTCTCAGATTATTCCTGAGGCAATACTTGGAAATTACAAGAAAGTCATGGTACGAGCTGGAAGTGCTCGTCCATCAAGGGCTGAACCCCGAATGGAAGATGTCCTACAAGCATTAGCCAATATTGGAAATTTGATGGATAGACAAGCGCAGCAACAACTCGGAGTGGAACGTCGCCCTCAAGGACTGGTGGAACAATTCCTAAAATTGAAGCCACTTAAGTTTAATGGAATGGGGAGTCCTAAGGAGGCGGAACATTGGATTGATGGAATGGAACGGATTTTCCGGTTGTTAGACTGCAATGATGCTGAGAAAATAGTTTTGGCAAAGTACCAGCTGGAGGGAAATGCAAAGTTTTGGTGGAGAGCTTCGAGGGATACGATCTTTCCACCAGGGACTGAGACAAACTGGGATGAGTTTGTTAGGGCTTTCAATAGGAAGCATTTCTCTAATTGTGCTAAGGATAGGAAGATTTCTGAATTTGTTCAGTTAGAACAAAGGAAGCTGACAGTAGACCAGTATGAGGCAAAATTCTCTAAATTGTCTAGGTATGCTCCTAGGTTGGTTGAGGATTGAGAGGAAAAGGCTAAGAGATTCCTGAAAGGATTAAGGACTGATATTAGGAAACAATTGGTGCCTTTGAATATAAGGGATTATAATGAGATTTATGAGAGGGCACAGTTGGTGGAGCAAGAGTTAGTAAGAGAGCAATCAGAATCTAAAAAACATATGACCTTTAATGATGTTCGAAGGGGTAAGAGACTTTATCCTAGTCAAGGTCAGCCCTGGGAATCTAAGAAAAATAATAACTTTGGAAATTTTAGAAGAGCTTGGAATTGCCCGATTTTAGGAAGAGCACCCTACCAGGGTAATTTTTGCCAAAAATATGGTAGACAACATGGGCCAGGACCTTGTAATAGCCAACTGAGGTGTAATGGATGTGGGTAAATAGGACACTTTAAGAAAGACTGTCCACAAAAAAAGTTGCAGCCAAATGTTAGCTCGGTGCGACAAGTACAACAAAGTACCGTTGAACCAAATCCACCAAGGAATCCACAGAGGCCACCACCATAAGGAAGGGTGTATGTAGTCACTCAAGAGGAAGCAGGAGCTTCCAAAAGTGTTATCTCAGGTATGATTTCGATAGA
Source organism: Eucalyptus polyanthemos subsp. polyanthemos (assembly GCA_017140185.1). Taxonomy (NCBI): domain Eukaryota; kingdom Viridiplantae; phylum Streptophyta; class Magnoliopsida; order Myrtales; family Myrtaceae; genus Eucalyptus; species Eucalyptus polyanthemos. Next base: position 28,092,234 of record CM029459.1, read on the forward strand.
GGGATAATAAGGTATATGCGTTATTTGATGTGAGTGACACGTATTCATTTGTGTCCGAAAAATATGGATGATTGTGAGGAGTAGGAACAAATCTCTAGATATGCCTTTTCATATTTCTACATCGCTGAAAGATATGTTGTTATCTACGTTAGTATGTGAGATGAGTGACATAACCCTAGTAGAATGAGATCTGGGAATGGACTTGATAATGATAGTTATGTATGACTTTGACGTCGTCATAAGTATGGACTAGCTCCGTAAGCAATGGACTAGGATGAATGATCTCCTGAGATAGTACTTACCCATGCGCTAAGGATGAAACCATGAGGCCTAGTATGGGATAGGCCAAAACGGATAATAACTCTGTAAGTTAATTCCTATTGAAACAAGACCCTTCAGTAGATGTGTAGTTTGGGTTCGAACCAGGCGAAAGCTGGTGTACTTGCAATGTCCCGGTTTGATGAGGGCAGGGAGTGGACGCCGAGGTCAGAGGACCTGAACAAGGAGTGGCTCCTGGCAGGCTTCTAGAATGGCAAAAGGGGGCAGGAATGAACCGAACTATGAACTGAACTAGGAGGGCAGTGTTTCTGGGATAAGTCTATTAGAGTGGCGCGACAGAAGCATGGTTAAGCTTGTAGAACTCTTGTTTGTGAAAAGGAAGGACAAGTTGATGCGTTTGTACATTAATTATAGGCAATTGAATCAAGTGACAGTTAAGAATAAGTATCCCTTATCTAGAATTGATGACGTATTCGATCAATTGCAAGGAAGTTTGGTCTTTAAAATGACTTAAGGTCAGGATACCATCAGCTAAGGATTAAGAAAGAAGACATTTCTAAAACCATATCTAGGACTCGCTATAGACACTATGAGTTCCTAGTTATGCTATGTGGATTGACGAATGCCTTAGCTGCATTCATGGACTTAATGAATAGGATATTTAAGCCTTATTTGGATCAATTGTGATTGTCTTCATTTGATGATATCCTGATATATTCTAAAGGACTTGAAGATCATGCGTAGCATCTAAGCGTGGTGTTGCAAGCAAGGCTTAAGAAGTGAATTATGGAGAGTGAATGATGAATTTGAGGATTAAGTTATGATCATTTGAGCTAAGTAGTGACTTCCTATTAGAGGATCTCATTGGAAGTCTTGATGCATTACGTGGAAGCATTTAGTATGAATAGAATGATCATGGAAGTCATGAGTTTGAGTGGTCATATGAGACATGAAATTATTTGAGGTTTATATGTTGGAATAATATCTTTAATCGATGATTGTCAACTTTTAATTTTAGGTGATGATCTCAGTTTGAAAAGGTTTTGTGGAATTAGTGGATAAGATCATTTGTGGTTATAGTCTTTCCAAGATGAGATGGTGGAAGTTCAAATTGTGGATTTGATGAATGATTAGTCTAAGTGATGATCCTTTAGGATGAGACATGAGATATATTCGATGGAAACTAGACAAGTTTTATTTTGGTGGATTGTCGATCTTTGAATTGAATAAGTCTTGGTGGGCTATTGATATTTGAACCAAATGAATGGTGCTGTATTTTAGGCTTGAATCCATGTCGCAGTAAAGGCATAGTGAATATCTCTGTTGGACTGAACCAGATGAGTTATTAGTGGTGCTGATTTTGATGGTTCTAGGCTTGAATTGGTGGTGACGAAGGTATAGGAATAATTCGGCTAAATGGTGTGTTCGATTGAGTCAAGAAGGTGGAATTCTTTAAATTTGGATCTCATTGATAGTTGCACTTAGGATAGAGCTCGAAATAGATGTTTTCACAAAAGGAATCGAATATGAGACAGAGGAGGTGGATGGAATTATTAAAAGATTTTGATTGTGAACTGTTTTAGAAAATCTCTTGAATTTCATCAAAATTTATGAGTACTGTGACACCATGCCTAAATGTTTTAAGAAATGTTTCCTATTTCAAAGAATTCTGAACTTTTTATAGATAACATTCCAACCCATTGGAGTTGGGATTGAGATTGGAATTTTGCCAATGTACCGATTTAAATTTACTAAGGGTTTTGATAAAGTATTTTATTTCGCGCCGTGATGCAAGTACAACTCAAGGCTTTACACGTGGATCTCGAAAAACATTTGAAATTTTAACGTGATCATGGATTTTATGGAATTGGTATCATGCTTTGATTTTGTGAATTGGTTTCAACGATATGAGATTTACCTATTTTCAAAGACTATTACTGTTATATTGTTGTGTCTTTAGAATCCCTATTTTACATCATAAAGTTGAATTTTCAAGAACTCAAAGGATTTTCCACATTGGTGATTTGAAAACGTTTTGACATGGAAATGACATATGATTTCAAAATTTGCTAATGTTGTTGAATGCTTTTAAAAACCTCAGTTTGTATTGTTTGATTTCATTAAGGAAGATTTTCAAGCGTTCAAAAGAAATTTCAGATGTGGTTATTGTTTTAAAACTGTTTTGGTGTTGAGATAAATTAAGATATGTTAAGAGCTTGCATCCTTAACTTTAGAGGAAGTATCAACCCGGCCCTAGTTGCATACTCGATCATGAAGCCATCAAAATGAGATGAGGAAAAGGTACTCTCACTTGTTTCAAGAGACATAGGAAATGTCTAATTTCGAGGACGAAATTCTCTAAGGAGAGGAGAATTGTGGCATCCCAAAATTCAAGTCATCCTCTAGAGGAATTAAAACCAATAATTAGGTTATGAAAATTACCTATGGTTTATGTTTTAGCCATTAGTTTCTGTAAGGCTATGTGTTATTGTGCTTGTGATCATAAGTTTTTAAATTAGTATCAAAAGATAAATTTATGAGGATGATTTATTCTTTGGCCATGTGGATTTTAAAAATTTAAACTCTATAAAATAAATAATTAAAGATAAATAAATGAGAGTGAAATTGTGGGTTTAAATAGGTTGGGCCTTAGGCTCATTGGCCTAAGCTTTTAATGGGCCAAGTTGGCCGGCCCAATTGAGGCCCAAGGAGGTGTGGCCGTCGGCCACAAGGGAGGCCCAAGCCCAAAGCCTAAGCCCTTGCATGTAATCGGACAAGTGGCATGAAGGAGGTGAAGCATGGTGGACACTTGTCTTCCTCCACAATCACTTGTCTTCCTCCACAATTACACAACTTGTCCCTTGCCATTAGACACTTGTCCATCTTACATCATTTTCTTTCATGCAAAAATAGAGTTAATTGATTAATCAAAAAGCAAGGAAAGGGGAGGGGATTCTCAAAAGTAATAGAGAGAAAAGAGAGACCGAGAGAAATTGAGAGTGAGAGAAACCGAGAGAAAGGAAGAAGAGATCGCGCGAGGAAGAGCTGCCCGTCCGTCCGTTCATCCGCCGTGTTCGCCGCCGTGTGCGGCCGTTCGTGTGGTCTAGAGGCAAGTTGGGGTCCTTTGCTGCTCTTGCATGTGTGTGTGTTACATGTATGTTTGGTATAGTGTCGTATTTGAGTGATTGGAAGGGGGAAACCGAAGCTTGGATGGCTTGTTCTTGAGTGGTGTTGCTGTTTTCTCTTGAATCCGCTTGAGTCAGAATGATGTGAGAGTTTGCATGCATGTTTAGAGTTCGATTTTGTCTTCGATTTCTTCATGAAGGTTGTAGCTAACATCTTAAACTACAACATAATAAAATTTGGTGTAAAATGATGGAGATTTAAGGGGTTAAACTCTCATTCTACGGAGACCACAGGTCTGGAACGATTTCACTGATCTCTTGTTGGATTTGTGGTTGCATGTTGATTTTTTCTAAGAATCTCTCTTTGATTTCTTCATGAAAGTTGTAGGGGACATCATAAGATACAACATACTCAAATTTGAAGTGAAATGAACAAGTATAACCTAGTAAATCGACTAAATCTTGGAGACGGTAATTCTGGAGATGTATTACAGGCCACTCAAGACTTCATGGACCTAAATGACAAATATACTCTGGTTATTTGACTTGGATATATTCATGAAACTTGTAGAGAACATTTTTATGTAGAACATATCTAAATGTCAGAAGAAAATAAAAAGTATAAGTGGGTAAAAACTCAGTATTTCGAAGAACCAGGTACTGGACGATTCGGTGTTGGATCCAGAAGCTTCGTGTGACTGTAGTAAATAATGTGAAAAGAATCTGATTTGGAAGTCTTCATGAAAGATGTACGTAAATTTTTTGGCTATAACTTGGTAAAATTTCATAATTTTTGGAGGTCGTATGGATATTTTAATCGAATTTCTTCGGAGACTGTGCATTCTGGTTTCATCCGAAAATTTCATGTTATTTTGTGTGAAATCATTATCTTATTGTATTATTTATTACTTGCCTTAATTTCATGATTTTTGAGATTATATAAATAATTAAATTTAATATTTTTGAAAATGGCACAAGCTGGAAATTAAGTAAATGTAAAAAGGGCATGATAAATGGATTATTTTAACTGGCATAAATTTCATGAATTTTATTTTATAAATAATCGCACCATGTAGTATGTGTGATGAGGTCTTGATGTATGCATTGAGATGCATGTGTGAATTCAATGTTGAACATGATTTTTGGTTGCTATTGCATCATATGCCATACTAAATTAAGACCGAAATTGGTGAACATGGATAATGAAAAATGAGGAGATTGTTGTGGCGGATGATAATGCCCTGGGAGTGTCAGGATGCCCGGTGGCCTAGTGGTGTAATTCCGGAGGGCAGGGGAAACCATTTTCATGGCGAGCCCCGGAGATTCTCCGGGAGAGTCGGGATGCCCGGTGGTATACGGTACGTAATTCCAGGGGAGGCCTGGTGGTATGTCGGTACATAATTCTGGAAGCCCTGTCGGAGGTTTCTGCCCGAGGGGAATGCCTCGCGATGCCAGGATTGGGGTGCGGGATGCCTGGCTAGGGAGTGTAAATGCCGGAAGCCCTGTCGGAGGTTTCTGCCCGAGGGGAATGCCTCGTGATGCTAGTTGGGATGCGAGATGCCCGGAATGTGGGGGGGCTGGATGCCCAGTGGCCTGGAATGGCTGAATGCCAGAGATTTTTCTCGCATGGGATGCGAGTGTAAAATATGAGATGAAATTGATGATCCAAGGAAGGGTGATGTAGTGATCAAATTGAAAGTTAAAAGTGGAAATTGAACCATGCATGATATGATATGACATGATGATGATCACCCATGGCATGATGATATGCATGATGATGATGATGTATGATGTGACATGATGATGATCACCCATGGCATGATGATATGCATGATGATGATGATGTATGATGTGATATGATGATGATCACCCATGGCATGATGATATGCATGATGATGATGTTGTATGTGTGATATGATGATTTCATGATGATGATGATGATGTGATGTGTGATATGATGATGTCATGATGATGATGACATGTGTGATAAGATGATGCCATGATGATGATGACATGTGTGATACGATGATGCCATGATGATGATGACATGTGTGATACGATGATGTCATGATGATGATGACATGTGTGATAAGATGATGCCATGATAATGATGACATGTGTATGGTATGATGGTGTCATGTATATGATGATGATGATATGTGTATGATAAAATAATGTCGTGATAACGATGATATGAGTATGACATGATGATACACTTGTATGTATTATGATTGTGGTGATGATGCATGATAATATACGCATGGCGTCAAGGTAAGTAATGCATGCAATGCATGTATGACTTGTATAATGCATTGAGTGGTTATTGGATTCCTTTACCTGCTGAGTGGTTGTACTCACCCCTTTTGGGGACCAACATTTCAGATGAGTAGATTGTTTGAGCGATTGGATATGACCGCGAGGAGAAGGATAGCAAAGGAGGGAACCTTTGGACGCCGACACTGGTTGATGGACCTTAAGTATACGATTGTGGGAGGAGATGTCGGTCATCTTTTGAAGTATAGCCGAGTATAGAAACATTGGCATTTCGATGTACTGACTAAAGATGTCCATCTGCTTTATGTAAATAAACGTGTTCGGCTTTAACTTATATAAGATGTTTAGTAGGTGTGCATCGTTTTCTAAACATAGGGAAGGGAGTTTGTTGGATGTGCTTCTGTATATGAATTGCACAAGGGACCTATCAAAAAAAAAAATGTAAACCCCCAGGTTGTATGGACCCGCTACAATTGAAATGGTATCAGAGTGACATGTTAATAGGGAAAGTGAAAGATAGAGTGAACTGTGGCGACCCTAATGGATCGGGGGCCGTTGAGGGGTGCCACAGAGTGACCCTAAAAGGCTTTGTCTAACTAATCTTTACATTCTTTACAACCTAATGTGACATAATCTAGCATGCCAAGTACTTGCATCAATCTCAATATTACTAGAAGATGCAATTAAAGAAAAACAACCATCAACATTAACATTAAACTGATCATAGTCAACGTCTAACACCATAAAACCATTCGATACATGACCCAAACCATAATAAACTGTTCAAAAAAAATGTAAACACAATCACCATGGAAATTCAATACATAACCTAGGTTAAGAAGAACAACTACGGAAACCAAGTTTCGTCGAATATCTAGAGCATAGAAGACATCATGTAGGAATAGGCTTCGACCACCACGTAAAATTATTTTACATGTGCCGATACCCTTCACTTCAATTCTTAAATTATTCCCAACATATATCCATCTTCTTCCAGGCTATATTCGACGATACTCCACAAATGCTTCTTGGTCTCTAGCTACGTGATATGTTGCTCCTGAGTCTACAGTCCATATTGGATAAGATTTAGCAAGCATCATAGTGCTAGAAACAAAAGCATTACATAAAGTAATGGAGTAATAGGGTACCTCTTTCGACTCAGTGCATTCACGAGCAAAGTGATCCATTTTGCCACAATTGTAGCACTTCATTTTTGCCTTGTCATTCTTCCCACCATGCTTCTTGCATCGGAAGGCTTTAGCCTTTTTAGGTGCCTGATCAGTCTTCTTCCATTTGTTGTTGAATTGAAGATTCCTTTCGTGCTTGAAGCCTGAAGCTTTGCGCGAACTCAATTCAGCAACATAAACATGGGTAGAGGATCTCGCATCCTCTACGCGCTCATCCTCTAATTCTAAATGACACGCTATTTCATCAAAAGTGACAATATTCTCATTATATGTCATATTGATCTTCATATGCTCCAAAATGGTTAGGAAGAAACCTTATAACAGCTTGAACTTGCTATTCATCAGTAAAGGTGTGACCTGTCGACTTCAGCTCACGAATCATGTTTGACATCTCCCAAAGATGCTACCTCATCGTTTTATTTGGGCACTTTCAGTGTGTCAAACTTGATGATGAGTCTTCTCAACTTAGTGACAGATGTACTCCCAAACTTATCTTTCAAGGCAACCCATATTGCTTGAGCTTTATCATAAGCTTCAAACTCATACATGAGATCATCTTACATACAGCTCAACAACGTGATGTGAGCAATGCTATTTTTATTTTTCCAAGCTTGATAAGCTTCTAGATCTCTCCTGTGTTGAGTTGAAGTTCCATGCTCAGGTTCATCCATGGTGTGGTTGAGGGTTTCCAAAACCTCTTGCTCCTCAAGGATGTACTGAACATTTCGGTGCCAAATATCATAATTGTCACCATTCAGCTTCTCACCCTTATTGAGGTCAGCCACAATGGTCTTAGATGTCGAAGTCAATCAATTGCTATAACATATTGACATAACAAACGCAGAATCAATACTAGCACACTTTTCAAAGTAACACACATATTTAATTTGTAGCAAAGACAAACTAAATTAATGATAATTCAACAAAAGACATAGAAACAAAAATTCACTATGTTCCCAATCAACTCCTATGTACAATTGTTCTATTATCATTAATTAGTTTAATTTGTGCACATTTTAAGTTCTAGGTGAAAACTCTTTTGAATTCTACCAACCTACAAACTCCCACTAGGAAAAACAATTACATGATATCATGTAATTTCTACATTTTTCCATTCACACAAAAGGCATAGCATGATGTGAACCAACGTACAAAAAACAATTATGCTGCAACTACAATTAAAATCGCAATTCAACATGTAACAAAAAATAAGGATTTCCTACCATTGTTCAAATTTTCTTGGAGCTAGAAAATTACAAGTATATTAAATTATATATATGCTACAATCGAACCAAGCTCTACATGACATATATGACATCATTTTCAGATAGGCTAGCTACTGTATTTCCTAAAACATAAGAAAATACATGTGGCAACCAGGATCTCATATACTTTGATTTCATTCAATAATTGTTTGTTCTTCATGAATCATATAAAAATAAATAAATAGATTTCAATCAAGCGAGGACATAAGAAACTGAGCTACTCGGCTCTATTTGTTATAAACTTGGTTCCTTCATTTACACGTGGGGAAGATGAGATTGAGAGGGGAATTTCTACAAAAAACACCATATACCACAAACACTAACTATTCCGCCTCTCATTTGTTATGTACATGTTGTTAAACAACTAAAACCAAAAATCCTCCCACACGTTCGTCACCTCTCTGCACCTCCTACTCCACAGGATTACCACCCTGCCCCGGCCCATCATCATACAGTTGCAAGGGTCCCACCAACCGTCCATCAACCCGAGCGTAAAGGGCCACGAAGACCATGTAAGCCGGTCCCGTAGGTGCCCCTGTGTCTATTGTCAAACACGAGGTGCATTTGACAAATACGACTCCCGGGAAATGGTGGTCCTGGAAGTCCTCTTCCCGCCAAACAAAGTCGGCGGGGGAACCATAGAGGATGGTCGTCATGGCAGCAGGCGGGGTAGGCGGTGCAGTTGACATCTTCTACTCTGAAGAAACAACAAATTAACAAGTGTGAGTTTTTAAAATAAAAACTCAGCAAGTGGGCGGTTAGTCCTAACTTGGATTGGCCAAAAACAGTGCAAATAAGTAAACAAAAACATCAACTTATTGAATCCACAGAACCCAGCTACAACCATCACCCAGGGGAAGACGACACTCCACCCTGAACCCCCTCGCACCCAACCTGGCATCACGAGGTCCCCTGAGAAGCTGTTCAACCCTTCTCAGACCTCTGGAGAGAACACCATTACTTCTTTTCATCCCTCTCCAGGCATCCCGACACCCGGGGTCTCACATTAGCTCAATAGCCAATCATACATTCATAGTTCCACCTTGTTGCAGCACCAACAATCTCAGCCAAATAAGGATCCAATACAAAAGACAACCACTAACACATATACTCGGATCAAGCAATCTATGAACAAAAATGAGCAGTTTTATTCGCAGACATAAAAAGTACATCAATCCTTATCAGAATATTACGAAATTTTGACACGTTATTGATAAGATCTAAAGGAACAAATCTCAAGAAGAACACTAAGTCAGATTCCATAGGCACAGAGGGTAAAACTTCAATTTTCTTCCTACCCAACATTCTGTAAAATTCCAGATATCACATTTTTGTAGGAAAATTATTTCGAGGGTCATACTTTGTTCGTTTTCTCTGAATTTTGGATATGTTATTCATGAAGGTGTGCTCTAAAACTTTCATCAAGGGTTCGAAATCAAATTGTGGTCAGATAATTACAGAAAAATTAAAACGTCGACTGAGGTCACACTGATTTTCACAAAAACAGGTCATTAGTTCACAAAACTCCTCCTATCATTATGCCCTCTGTCCATACACACGGTACACCTTACCACAGCAGGATTATCGCCAAGATTCCTCATGGTCAGAATCTCAAATTCATTTGGTTTCACTTGCAAGTTCAAAAATCCAGCACTCACACTTCATGAAATTCGGAATCCAGCACATGCACCTTATCCACAACCAGATTTTCTTTATCTAACACCCTCCTACATATCAAAGACTCCACATACAGCTCAAGAGAAATTCTGACGCTACACTCCCAACTTCCAGATTTTCAAAGATTGGTTTGTGCAAAGATTTATAATTTTTGGAAGGTACCAAAAGTATTTTCTTTTCCTTTTTGAATCATTGATAAGGGTGCTTCGGTAAGTACAATTTCAGCAAGGGTCGGGAGGTTTTCCCAAATCAGTTTATAGTCAGATTTTGTTCAAAAGACAATAACAAATTTCAAAAACTCCTGTGGTAAACCGAGATATCAACCCGACCTTCCCTGGTTTGGACAGCTTGATACACAATTCGAAAATATTGAAAGCATCGTGTAATTTTTAAAACACTTGAAGCCGGTGCCATAGTAAATAGAGTTTCAGAACACAAGTCATGAGGTTTTTTTCCTTTTCAAATCCAAAACAATGGCTGAATTCTCCAAGATTTCTTAGTTGCCAAAATCTGTTTTGGTTAAAATTCAAAGAAATCAAACACATGCCTGAGAAATCCAACCATTTCATGAATCCTTCAACCTCACAACAATCTCAGTTGCTCAATAAACCATCACTCAACATCAAAATCCAACCACCCAGCCTATCAATGCACTTTCTAAGACAGCAACAGCACTACACAAAACTCCTCAACGCTAACAAATTAATAGCTCCAGAAACATCACCACTCTCTGGGTACACGACCCACTGCTCGAAGAAGATTGAACTCAGAAAAAGGAGTAAAAAAAAAAATCGTGTAACAGAACAGGGATGGAGAGCGCACGCACAGATGATTTCCTCTGGTTCACCTATCAAACCGCAACCAGTTTTCCCCATCCACCAATCTCAACCATGAACATGGCTTTTCTAATCATTCCCTGCACCCCCAATCGCAGCTACCTAACCCTAAACCCACATGCAACACCCAGCGAGCCAAATTAGGGACGGAAGACCATAGAAACAGCCCACTTGCCTGTATCCTTCGACAACGGAAGGGAAAGGAGGCGTCGGGCGGCTTAGCTCCACAGCCGGCGTCGAATCTTTGATAAGAACTGAGCAGCAACGATCTGCTGTTTGATGATGGCGCCGGTCGAGAGGGGCTGAGATGGGTTGGCTCGGTGGAGACGAACAGAGACGAGAGGGAAAAGAAGGAGATGCGTTTCGGTAGAGAAAACGCGGATGGGTTTGTTCGTTTGAGAGAGAGAGAGAGCAAAGAGATGCGTGTAATCCCCCCCCTCTTTTCTTCAACACACCTGGACGCTACGTGGGTAGAGCAAAACAAGCGTTTCAAATTTTCTTTTCTGTTTTTTTTTTTTTTTACACATGGGGAAGAAGTGGTGGGGTTTTACTCTTACTCTACGGGTAAAAATCTTTCAACAAAATATTCCTTTTTGGGTTTTCATTTATTTTTCTAGGTTATTACTATTCTATTTATTATTTACATATATATATATATATATAATCTTTAATACGCTCAATCTACTACTAATGAAATTTTTGGGCGTCACAATACAAGCTACAATTGAATAAACTATACATTTATACCCTAAAAATACGCGTACTTAGGGTTCCGTACACAATTTCATACATTTATAAAATTCAAAATTATAAAAATAATTATATTGCAGTGTAGAGCACATGTATACGGACCAAATGCCGCCGACCACGCTCCAATACGACATTTCATGCGCCTACACGCACCACTTGAGTGTGCAGCGTGTGTGGCGCACGCACCAGCAAGCCTATAAGGCTCTTGGCCGGTC